>JAKWJD010001766.1:13911458-15211458 GCA_027705065.1 Solanum peruvianum | reverse complement strand
ATGCATTGGTGAAAAAGAAGCTTGATAGATTATATAATGAGATTGATGATGCCTTATATAAAGGAAGGCTTGATAGATTATATAATGAGATTGATAATGCCTTAGTATAAAAGAAGGCTTGATGAATTAGGGGATTCGGGTGCCACGTCCGGTACCAGGATAGTTAATATGAGGATCGGAGTGTCACGTTCCGACACCAGGATAGAATAGATCGGGTGCCAGTTCCGGTACCAGGATAGAATATGAGGATCGGAGTGTCACGTTCCGACACCAGGATAGAATATGGATCGGGTGCCAGTTCCGGTACCAAGATAGAATATGAGGATCGGAGTGTCACGTTCGACACCAGGATAGTATATGGATCGGGTGCCACGTTCCGGTACCAGGATAGAATATGAGGATCGGAGTGTCACGTTCCGACACCAGGATAGAATATGGATCGGAGTGCCACGTTCCGGTACCAGGATAGTATATGAGGATCGGAGTGCCACGTTCCGGCACCAGGATAGAAATAGAGGAGCGGAGTGTCACGTACCGACACAAGAGGAAGAAAGATAATGAATCTTGAAAGATAATGAATATACTCAATCTAATGAACTTAATTCCCAAATGAGTATGGTATTGGGGCTTGAGTCCTCATGTGTGAACTCGGTTGTATTTATTGATGAATTCATGTTGTTATTGCTACATGTTGAGTATTGTAGTTGATTTACATTATTATTGATATATATACTGTTCCCTATTTTGAGTTGGCCGATGATATCTACTCAGTACTTTTGGTTGTACTGATCCCCTACTTTTATGTTTTCTTCTTTGTTATTTGTTTAATGCAGCAAACGTTCCGTCAACTTCAACTCAACAGTAGATCTAGCCAGTCTTCACTTCATCGGAAATTCGGGGTGAGCTAATGCGTCTAGCTTGGACTGGGTCTTCTTCTTCAAGTCTTGATGCCTTGAACTTCCGGCATGGACTAGCTAGTATCTGTTTTAGCCTCTTAGACAGTTTTTAGTTTAGCAATTTGAGATAGATGTTCTTGTGATGATGACTTCCAGATTTTGGGGATAATAATAATAGTAGTTTTGAATTGTTTCATTAATGAGGTTTAAGTCTTCCGCATTATTTTCTGTTGATATATCTTGAAATGTTAAGGTTTAGATGGGTTGGTTCGCTCACATAGGAGGTAAAATGTGGGTGCCAGTCGCGTCCCCGATTTGGGTCGTGACACTACTATTTCGAATGAATTTTTGAGACAACTATCCTTTTCATGCTATGATCGTTCGAGGACGAACGATGGGTAAATTGGTGTCTATCGTAACAACCCATTTATTCGGTTTGAGTACTAGAATTTTTTTTATGTTAGAAAATACTTTCCGATAGATTTAAATGGTTGTTTTGGACTATTCCTAATTATAACTATGAAATTAATGGGGTAGTTTTACTAACTTATTTAGTTAGTGGTTAAGAAAATAATATTAAAATAAATAAAGGGTCACTTTTATAAAATTATATAGTTGGTTATATGATAATTAGGCTAGAAGTTTGTCTTTAGAAAAAGGAAGAAAATAAGAAAAGAGAGACTGCAGAGCAGCCTCTAAGAGGGACGTCAATTTCAGGTAAGGAATTAATCTTCGTATATTTTATATGTATGAACATTGATTGTAGAATTAAGAATTCAAAATTGGCAATGACATTAGCTGTATAGGACGAGTTTTTAAGGGAACAATTACATTATTATATTATATTATAAAGTTAAAGGGTGCATATGTATAGAATATTTATTAAAGGCTATTAAAATCATAGTGAGTTGAGGAGTTAAAATATTATTATAATTTAATTAACTCGAGAGAATGGAAGTTGCATTAGTATTAGTAGTATGTGAACCAAATTTATGTCTCCTAGTTAACAATTATTAATTAATTAGTGGAGTAGCATTTGAGTTAGTGGGGTTATAGGAGATAATTTTATAACTTTAGATTAATAGTGGTTACTTTTTCTATTTTATATTAGTTAGTACATTAATAATTAGAGCCAGAATTAATCTCTAGTAGAGGGGAAGAAACTCACCTGCAGAGGAGCAACATTAAAACTTGGTATCTTCAAATTGAAAAGGTTCCTAGGCAGTAAGGAAGGCAAAGGCATTGGAGAAGTAGCTTGCTTGATTTCGGTTCTTCGGTGGAGGTAGGTTATGGTTTATTTCTATTTGATAGATAAACTCTAATAGCGATTGATATGTCTTGGAATGATATGTAAAGTCTCCTATTACTTGATTTTGTGGTTGTATATTATGATTGTGTGGTTTGTGTTTGCTAAAATATTGAGACTATTGAATTTTAGTCTTGAAAACTCTCTTTTGAAGTGATGCCTTGAATAAAAGAAGGCTTGATGGAATAAAATGATTTGAAACCATTTTAATAAATTAAATACATTTTGGCCGGAGTGTCACGTTCTGACCGGTATTTTTGATCGGAGTGTTCACGTTCCGACAAGGTATTTTTGGATCGGAGTGTCACTTTCCGACACGGTATTTTTTAGATCGGAGTGTTCCGTTCCGACGACAGGTATTTTGGATCGGAGTGTAACGTTCCGACACGGTATTTTGGATCGGAGTGTCACGTTCCGACACGGTATTTTTATATGAAAATAATGTTGAATTATATTATTTTACTCAAATTCAAAGAAACTATTTTCCCAAATGAGTATGGTGTGGAGGCATGAGTCCTTTGGGGCATGAGTCCTCAAAGGTGTGCTTGATTTTGTGATTGATGGTGTACCGATTATGGTGTTGCTGTCAATGACTTATGTATTTGTTGCTTGCCATCTGTTAAGTATTGTGGTTGACTGTAGATTATTTTTCGGTATATATTGTTTTCTATTTTGAGTTGGCCGATGATACCTACTCAGTTCGTGTTCCTTGTACTGACCCCCTACTTGTATTTTCTTCTTTGTATTTTGTGGAGTGCAGCAAGTGTGCCATCGTCTTCTTCGACTCGCCCTAAGTTCTAGCCAGTCTTCAGTATATCAGATTTCGGGGTGAAGCTATTTTATCCTAGCTCATGCTGGATTCTCTTCTTCACGTCTTGATTGTCTTTGAATTTCGGACATGGACCATCTTCTTACTTATTTTGGTTTTCTCAAACATTCTTAGACTTTGTAATTGAGGATAGATGTTCTTGATGTGATGACTTCCAGATTTTGGGGATTATAAGTGTAAACTTAGAAGCTTCTTTACTTAGTTACCTTAAATCAAAGTTTTGGGTCTTCCGCATTATTTTATTAATTACAGTTGAACTATTGGTAAATGTTGGAGTTTAGATTTGTTGGTTCCCTTACCTAGTAGGATAAGGGTGGGTTCCACTCACGAGATTATTTTGGGTCGTGACACTACCTAAGGCTTATATCATGTCCACAACAACAAACATCTTTCCTAACTAGATTCATCCTTAAGGCTTCCAAAGATACAACATGAAGAGATCATATCTTATGCCCTCTTCACACTTTAGCTAAGGGATCCTTAAGTCTCTTTAGATTCGGTACTTTTTATATACATATTTCATAACCTAAGTAATTATCTCATTATTTCATTAAGACTTATACATCAGATAAAAGACAATCAAGTAATGGTCTTGGACAATACCTAGAAACTCCAAATTACACCGTCAAAGTCTATTGTGCAATGTCTGGATAGCGTCCCATACCACCACCTAAACCTCATAAACTTCTCTCATGATAATAGGTATTCCATATGATGAGAATAGGCAATAACCGACATAGACCACGATAGCTAGACACGGAATCCGTAGTTCAATCATACGCCGATGAGGTTGTTTAACTTCCTAAGGGTAGAACATAGACACATCCCATGTAGGCACATGGTTAAGGAATATGAAGGGCACACTTTGTAATCTAGTCCCACTCTTTACCTAGAAATACTTCCCCTTACCATACTCACTTGGTGATAGCCTTCATTCTCATAGAGTAATTCACACAATAGGTTCATATAAAAGGGTTCCATCACAAGTTCATAACCCAATCATATTTACCTTACCAAAGAAGATCTACTAGGGATACCTCACAATGGTGAAAAGAAGCTCATGATGACTTTCCTAGGGATTATTATGATGTCTTTCCACACAATTAAACTTAAGTCCATCATTCCTTTACTTTGAAGGATACCATCACGGCTTACAACTTCAACAATCTCAACATTACAACTAAGTTAATTTTTTCACATAAAAGATTTTCTTAAGTTCATTAATTTCACATGTCATTTTTACATTCAAGACTAAGAGTTATAAAACCCTAAATTAATACATCACATATTCATAATCATACGTATATCAAGCAAGGACACAAGTCAACCAAGACAAGACACCAAATACTTCACCTTTAACTCATAATGCAAGTCATTCTAGAAGCACCTAGAATCAAACCTAACATATTCAAGTCATCACATATACTATCATAACATCAGCAATGTAATCAACATAGACTCATATACCCAAGTAGGAATAACCAAGACTAAACCCTAACACTATACACATAATGTCAAAGGCATAGTCTAACATGGTAATCTAAGACAACATGAATAGAAGAATACACATATCACTTCACATGTACATAGATATTTTAATTCTTCACATAATTAAACTACACAAATAGTCATATTACTTCATTGATTTTCCAATAGTCCAAGATCATCATATTGCATAAAGTAACGCCGACAAGGCCACATCAATTGCAAGGAAAGCGCATAACCCCACCACCATAAGTGGACCTGTAACGACCAGTTTAGTCGTTTTGAGCAGCAGATTTTAATTCTGGAAAAACTGGCCAAGACCACGGGCACTGCGACGGACCGTCACAGGCACGACGGCCCGTCGAGGGTGCATCGTTTCAGCATACTTAGAATTCTGAAATTGGATACTGAAAATCGACTCTCTGTAAATTGTGACGGACCTGCAGGACGTGTCGTCACATCCACGACGAACCGTCGTGAGTTCCCGTTGCAAAACACTTCAACTTTTGAGAATTTGGTACAAGAAACGAGTTTCTGACCGTCAGGACGGAGGTGCAGGACGGACCGTCACTGGTGTGACGGGCTGTCACAGTTCACCTGGATTTTGGGAGGCTACGACGACCATCGTGACGGACCGTCGCAGGCACGACGGCCCGTCACAGGTTGCGCAAATCCCAGGCAGAATAGGATTCCTCTACACGTTTTAAGGGTCGTTTTGGACTATTCTTTCGTTAATTACAAAGATTGAGGGTTAATATTAATAAGTCTAATTACTTGGGGGTTAAAAGAGGTAACCCTAATTTAATTAGTGGGTTCTATTGTACTCTTCTAGTCTTAGTTATATGATAATTAGGGTAAAGGAAAGAGGGTTTGAATAAAACAAACAGAAAGAACAAAGAGAAAGAGAGGGATCGATCGAGAGGGAGGAGAAAACGCAGCTTGAGGATTAGCTTGTTTGATCAATTCTTCGATGGAGGTAGGTTATGGTTTTCATGCTACTTGTAGTAAACTCTTAATAGTGAATGATATGTGTTGATAGTATTGTAAACCCTACTATGTGCTTAATTGTAAGCTTGTATGAATATGATATATATATATATATATATGTGATTATATGAGCATGATGAAGCTTTGAATCCCAAATCTTGAAAGAAACCCTAATTCACTTGTTAATGATGATGCCTTATTGTAAAAGAAGGCTGATGATATATATATAATGAGGGTGATGATGCCTTAGTGTAAAAGAGGCTTGATATATTATATAAATGAGATTGATGATGCCTTAGTGTAAAAGAAGGCTTGATGAATTAGGGGATCGGGTGCCACGTTCCGGTACCAGGATAGAATGAATATGAGGATTGGAGTGTCACGTTCCGACACCAGGATAGAATATGGATCGGGTGCCACACGTTTCCGTTACCAGGATAGAATGAATATGAGGATCGGAGTGTCACGTTCCGACACCAGGATAGAATATGGATCGGGTGCCACGTTCCGGTACCAGGATAGAATGAATATGAGGATCGGAGTGTCACGTTCGACACCAGGATAGAATATGAGGATCGGAGTGTCACGTTCCGACACCAGGATAGTATATGGATCGGGTGCCACGTTCCGGTACCAGGATAGTACATGAGGATCGGAGTGCCACGTTCCGGCACCAGGATAGAATTAGAGGAGCGGAGTGTCACGTACCGACACAAGAGGAAGAAAGATAACAAATCTTGAAAGATAATGAATATACTCAATCTAATGAACTTAATTCCCAAATGAGTATGGTATTGAGGCTTGAGTCCTCATGTGTGAACTCGGTTGTATTCATTGATGAATTAATATTGTTATTGCTACATGTTGAGTATTGTAGTTGATTTACATTATTATTGATATATACTGTTCCCTATTTTGAGTTAGCCGATGATATCTACTCTGTACGTGTGGTTGTACTGACCCCCTACTTTTATGTTTTCTTCTTTGTTATTTGTTTAATGCAGCAAACGTTCCGTCAACTTCAACTCAACAGTAGATCTAGCCAGTCTTCACTTCATCGGAAATTCAGGGTGAGCTAATGCGTCTAGCTTGGACTGGGTCTTCTTCTTCAAGTCTTGATGCCTTGAAATTCCGGCAGGGACTAGCTAGTATTTGTTTTAGCTTCTTAGACAGTTTTAGTTTAGCAATTTGAGATAGATGTTCTTGTGATGATGACTTCCAGATTTTGGGGATATTAATAATAGTTTGAGTTGTTTTATTAATGAGTTTAAGTCTTCCGAATTTCTTTTGTTGATATTGTATTGAAATGTTAAGGGTTAAGTTGGTTGGTTCGCTCACATAGGAGGGTAAATGTGGGTGCCAGTCGCGGCCCGGTTTTGGGTCGTGACAAACTTGGTATCAGAGCATTAGGTTCATTGGTCTCATCACACAAGAACGAGTCTAGTAGAGTCTTAAGGAACGGTAGGGGGACGCCTTTACTTTTCTTTGAGAGGCTATAAGACTTTAGGAAAATTCCATTCTTTCATTCTTCTTTCGTGCTACTACTCTGAGTCCAATTGGTATCTAGGTGATACAAATTGGTATCTGACCATCTTCATTCTATTTCGCAGATGGTTAGAACTAGAGCAACGACCGACCAGCAGCAACAACGGAAAGACAAGAAACGACTGAGCCAGCCACTGGGGCTGTAGCTCGAGGAAGAGCAGCGGCAAGAGGCCGTGGAAGAGGTCGTGGGAGGACGTCCTCTAGAGGAAGAGGACGAGCCCCTAGCCCATCTGATACTAGGGCAGTGACTCCTCCACCGACCGAGGAGGTGATAAGAGAGGGGGAGGAAGGGGAGAATGAACAAGTGCAAAATGAGGAAATGCCACCCCAACCTACCCCAGAGATGATCAACCACGTACTTGCTTATCTTAGCGGGTTATCCGATCAGGGTCAGGCACCTCCAGTGGTTTCTACACAAACACCTCCGGTTTCAGAGATACGACATGCGGCTACTATGGCTCCCCACATGGATGCATCATTGGGAATAGGCACATTTCCACGTCTGACTACTGGGCCTATTATGACAAATGATCAGCATGAACTTTTCAGTAAGTTCTTGAAATTGAAACCTCCAGTCTTTAAGGGCGCAGAATCAGAGGATGCCTACGATTTTCTGGTTGATTGTCATGAGCTACTACACAAGATGGGTATAGTAGAACGGTTTGGCGTTGAGTTCGTGAGCTATTAGTTTCAAGGGAACGCCAAAATGTGGTGGCGGTCACATGTTGAGTGTCAACCAACAGAGGCACCACTTATGACTTGGGAATCATTCTCTACCCTGTTTATGGAGAAGTATATCCCAAGGACTTTGAGAGATAGAAAAAGGGATGAGTTCTTGAGTCTCGAGCTAGGTAGGATGACGGTTAACGCATATGAGGCCAAATTCCGTGCATTATCCAGGTATGCCACCCAACTTTGTTTCAGTCCACAAGAACGGATTCGCCGTTTCGTGAAGGGGTTGAGGTCAGAGTTGCGGATTTCAGCCATACAGATAGCGGCAACGACAACATCCTTCCAAGAGGTGGTAGACTTTGTGATAGAGGTGGAAGGAGTGAAGCCAGATGACTTCACCACAACGTCGACATCAAAGAGGTTTCGAAAGGGAGGTGAGTTCAACGGTTCATATACTAGATGACAGAGTTCTGGAGGCTACTCAGTTCGACCAATTCAGTCTTCACTACAGACTGTAGTTGGGGGTCCACCTCAGACCGGTCAACACTTCTCTGAGAGGCCGATGCGTGAACCCAGAGAATGTTATGGATGTGGGGAGATTGGACACATTAAGAGGTATTGTCCAAACCAGAGTTACAGAACCCCACTAGCTAGAGGTAGAAGTGGTCATGGTAGAGGCCGTTATTCTGGAGGGCGTGGTGGCCGAGGTAATGGTGGTTACCAAAACGGCAGAGGTGATGGGCAAATGGGAGCCACTACGACACAACATGGTAGGGGCAACGGACAGACTGGTGATAGGGCCCATTGTTACGCTTTCCCTGGGAGATCTGAAGCGGAGGCGTCTGATGCTGTTATCACAGGAAATCTTTTGGTTTGTGATTGCATGACATCTGTATTATTTGACCCTGGCTCCACGTTTTCATATGTATCTTCATCATTTGCTAATGGTCTAAATTTGCATTGTGAATTACTTGACATGCCTATTCGTGTTTCTACTCCGGTGGGTGAGTCTATGGTAGTTGAAAAGGTATATAGGTCTTGTTTGGTGAATTTTGTGGGGAGCAACACTTATGTATACTTGGTTATTTTAGAAATGGGTGACTTCGATGTAATTCTGGGTATGACTTGGCTTTCTCCGAATTTTGTGATCTTGGATTGTAATGCTAAAACGGTGACGTTAGCCAAGCCTGGGACAGATCCGTTAGTGTGGGAGGGTGACTACACTTCCAATCCGGTGTGCATCATTTCCTTTCTTCGTGCTAAGAAAATGGTGAGTAAAGGGTGTTTAGCTTTCTTGGCACATCTCAAGGATGACACTACCCAAGTACCCTCGATTGAGTCAGTTTCGGTAGTCCGTGAGTTTTTGGATGTGTTCCCTGCAGATCTTCCTGGCATGCCACCGGATAGGGATATTGATTTCTGCATTGATTTTGAACCGGGTACTCGCACCATTTCTATACCCCCTTATAGAATGGCTCCAGCCGAATTAAGAGAGTTAAAGGCTCAACTTCAAGAATTGTTGATTTAAGGCTTCATTAGACCAAGTGCATCTCCTTGGGGTGCTCCGGTTTTGTTTGTGAAGAAGAAGGATGGGAGTTTTCGAATGTGCATAGATTACCGACAACTGAACAAGGTAACTATTAAGAACAAGTATCCTCTTCCTCGCATTGATGACTTATTCGATCAACTACAAGGTGCTTGTGTCTTCTCGAAGATCGACTTGAGATCCGGTTATCATCAATTGAAAATACGGGCAACGGATGTGCCAAAGACCGCTTTTCGGACTAGGTATGGGCATTATGAATTTGTAGTGATGTCCTTTGGCCTTACAAATGCCCCCGCTGCTTTCATGAGCTTGATGAATGGGATCTTTAAGCCGTATTTGGATCTCTTTGTGATCGTATTTATAGATGATATACTGGTATATTCTAAAAGTAAGGAGGAACATGAGGAGAATTTGAGAATTGTATTGGAAATGTTGAGGGAGAAGAAGCTTTATGCCAAGTTCTCTAAGTGTGAGTTTTGGCTAGATGCAGTGTCCTTCTTGGGGCACGTGGTTTCTAAGGATGGAGTGATGGTAGATCCTTCTAAGATCGAAACAGTGAAGAATTGGGTAAGACCCACCAATGTGTCAGAAATACGGAGTTTTGTTGGGTTAGCTAGCTACTACCGCCGATTCGTCAAGGGTTTCTCTTCTATTGCTTCCCAATTGACGAACTTGACTAAGCAGAATGTTCCAATTGTATGGTCGGATGAGTGTGAGGAAAGCTTTCAGAAACTCAAGACTTTGTTTACTACCGCGCCTATCCTTACCTTGCAGTGGAAGGTAAGAATTTCATTGTCTATTGTGATGCATCCTATTCGGGTTTGGGTGCAGTGCTAATGCAAGAGAAGAACGTGATTTCTTATGCTTCAAGACAATTAAAAGTGCATGAACGTAACTATCCAACTCATGACTTGGAATTGGCCGCGGTAGTATTTGCACTAAAGCAATGGAGACACTATTTGTATGGGGTTAAGTGTGAGGTCTATACGGACCATCGTTGCCTACAGTATGTCTTCACTCAAAAAGATTTGAACTTGAGACAGAGGAGATGGATGGAACTACTGAAGGACTACGACATCACTATCTTGTATCATCCGGGAAAAGCGAACGTTGTGGCAGATGCTTTGAGTATAAAGGCCGGAAGCATGGGAAGTCTAGCTCATTTGCAAGCTTCTAGACGCCCATTGGCTAGAGAAGTGCAGATTCTGGCTAATGACCTCATGAGGTTAGAGGTAAATGAGAAGGGAGGATTGTTAGCTTGTGTGGAGGCAATATCCTCCTTCCTTGACAAGATTAAGGGGAAGCAGTTTGACGATGAGAAATTGATCCGGATTCGAGATAAAGTGTTGCAAGGAGAGGCTAAAGAAGCAACAATCGACGAGGAAGGTGTTTTGAGGATTAAGGGAAGGGTATGTGTACCCCGCGTTGATAATTTGATCAACACTATTCTGAGAGAGGCCCATAGTACAAGGTATTTTATATATCCGGGTGCAACCAAGATGTATCGCGACCTAAAGCAACACTTCTGGTGGAGTAGAATCAAGCGCGATATTGTTGACTTTATTGCCAAATGTCCAAACTGTCAACAAGTAAAATATGAACACCAAAGGCCCGGAGGAACGCTTCAGATAATGCCCATTCCGGAATGGAAGTGGGAGAGAATGGCAATGGACTTTGTGGTTGGTCTTCCAAAGACAATGGGTAAGTATGACTCCATTTGGGTGATTGTTGTTAGGTTAACTAAGTCCGCTCATTTCATTCCGGTCAAGGTGACTTACAATGCAGAGAAGTTAGCAAAAATCTACATCTCAGAAATCGTTCGATTGCATGGGGTTCCACTGTCCATCATATCAGATAGAGGTACGCAGTTTACTTCTAAGTTTTGGAAAACATTGCATGCCGAATTGGGTACTATGTTGGACCTTAGCACTGCATTTCACCCTCAGACTGATGGTCAGTCAGAGCGAACGATTCAAGTGTTGGAGGATATGCTTCGTGCATGCGTGATAGAGTTTGGTGGCCATTGGGATAGCTTCTTACCTTTGGCAGAGTTTTAATACAGTAATAGCTATCACTCCAGTATTGATATGGCCCCATTTCAAGCATTGTATGGGAGGAGGTGTAGATCTCCCATTGGGTGGTTTGATGCATTTGAGGTTAGACCTTGGGGTACTGACCTCTTGAGGGAATCGTTAGATAAGGTGAAGGGCATTCAAGAAAAACTTCTAGCGGCGCAAAGTAGACAAAAGGAGTATGCAGACCGAAAGGTTAGAGACTTGGAGTTCATGGAGGGTGAACAAGTCTTGTTGAAGGTTTCACCCATGAAAGGGGTGATGCAGTTTGGTAAAAGACGTAAGCTAAGTCCAAGGTATATTGGACCATTTGAGGTACTAAAGCGAATAGGGGAGGTGGCTTATGAATTAGCCTTGCCCCCAGGGCTGTCCGGAGTGCATACGGTATTTCACGTGTCCATGTTGAAAAGATACCACGGAGATGGAAACTACATCATCCGTTGGGATTCAGTTTTGTTTGATGAGAACTTAACTTATGAGGAGGAACCGGTTGCTATATTAGATAGAGAAGTTCGCAAGTTGAGGTCGAGGGAGATTGCATCCATCAAAGTCCAATGGAAGAATCGACCGGTTGAAGAAGCTACTTGGGAGAAGGAGGCAGATATGCAAGAAAAATACCCACATCTGTTTACAGATTCATGTACTCCTTTTCGCCATTGTTTTTCTTTTGATCGTTCGGGGGCGAACGATGGGTAAATTGGTATTTATTGTAATGACCAGTTTAGTCGTTTTGAGCAGCAGATTTTAATTCTGGAAAAACTGGCCAAGACCACGGGCACTGCGACGGACCGTCACAGGCACGACGGCCCGTCGAGGGTGCATCATTTCAGCATACTTAGAATTCTGAAATTGGATACTGAAAATCGACTCTCTGTAAATTGTGACGGACCTACAGGACGTGCCGTCACATCCACGACGAACCGTCGTGAGTTCCCGTTGCAAAACACTTCAACTTTTGAGAATTTGGTACAAGAAACGAGTTTCTGACCGACAGGACGGAGGTGCAGGACGGACCGTCACTGGTGTGACGGGCCATCACAGTTCACCTGGATTTTGGGAGGCTGCGACGACCATCGTGACGGACCGTCGCAGGCACGACGGCCCGTCACAGGTTGCGCAAATCCCAGGCAAAATAGGATTCCTCTACACGTTTTAAGGGTCGTTTTGGACTATTCTTTCCTTAATTACAAAGATTGAGGGTTAATATTAATAAGTCTAATTACTTGGGGGTTAAAAGAGGTAACCCTAAGTTAATTAGTGGGTTCTATTGTCCTCTTCTAGTCTTAATTATATGATAATTAGGGTAAAGGAAAGAGGGTTTGAATAAAACAAACAGAAAGAACAAAGAGAAAGAGAGGGATCGATCGAGAGGGAGGAGAAAACGCAGCTTGAGGATTAGCATGTTTGATCAATTCTTCGGTGGAGGTAGGTTATGGTTTTCATGCTACTTGTAGTAAACTCTTAATAGTGAATGATATGTGTTGATAGTTATGTAAACCCTACTATGTGCTTAATTGTAAGCTTGTATGAATATGATATATATATATATATATATATATGTGATTATATGAGCATGATGAAGCTTTGAATCCCAAATCTTGAAAGAAACCCTAATTCACTTGTTAATGATGATGCCTTAGTGTAAAAGAAGGCTTGATATATTATATAATGAGGGTGATGATGCCTTAGTGTAAAAGAAGGCTTGATATATTATATAATGAGATTGATGATGCCTTAGTGTAAAAGAAGGCTTGATGAATTAGGGGATCAGGTGCCACGTTCCGGTACCAGGATAGAATGAATATGAGGATCGGAGTGTCACGTTTCGACACCAGGATAGAATATGGATCGGGTGCCACGTTCCGGTACCAGGATAGAATGAATATGAGGATCGGAGTGTCACGTTCCGACACCAGGATAGAATATGGATCGGGTGCCACGTTCCGGTACCAGGATAGAATGAATATGAGGATCGGCGTGACACGTTCCGACACCAGGATAGAATATGAGGATCGGAGTGTCACGTTCCGACACCAGGATAGTATATGGATCGGGTGCCACATTCCGGTACCAGGATAGTATATGAGGATCGGAGTGCCACGTTCCGGCACCAGGATAGAATTAGAGGAGCGGAGTGTCACGTACCGACACAAGAGGAAGAAAGATAATGAATATACTCAATCTAATGAACTTAATTCCCAAATGAGTATGGTATTGAGGCTTGAGTCCTCATGTGTGAACTCGGTTGTATTCATTGATGAATTAATATTGTTATTGCTACATGTTGAGTATTGTAGTTGATTTACATTATTATTGATATATAGTGTTCCCTATTTTGAGTTAGCCGATGATATCTACTCAGTACGTGTGGTTGTACTGACCCCCTACTTTTATGTTTTCTTCTTTGTTATTTGTGTAATGCAGCAAACGTTCCGTCAACTTCAACTCAACAGTAGATCTAGCCAGTCTTCACTTCATCGGAAATTCAGGGTGAGCTAATGCGTCTAGCTTGGACTGGGTCTTCTTCTTCAAGTCTTGATGCCTTGAACTTCCGGCATGGACTAGCTAGTATTTGTTTTAGCTTCTTAGACAGTTTTAGTTTAGCAATTTGAGATAGATGTTCTTGTGGTGATGACTTCCAGATTTTGGGGATATTAATAATAGTTTGAGTTGTTTTATTAATGAGTTTAAGTCTTCCGCATTTCTTTTGTTGATATTGTATTGAAATGTTAAGGGTTAAGTTGGTTGGTTCGCTCACATAGGAGGGTAAATGTGGGTGCCAGTCGCGGCCCGGTTTTGGGTCGTGACAGGACCATACTAATCGCAGTAGAATCGAAGTATAAAAAACATCAAATTAAAGGAAATAGGTCAGCATACCCCCACATGATCCTCAACACTTCATTCCAAAAACAACTTAATCAATTTGGTAATAGAAGACCCCTTACCCAAGGCCATAACCAACAATTCAACATAAAAACTACAATAATCAATTATCTAGGTAAAATTAATGTAAATTTATCCATATAATACAACTTATATATCAATTTACTACAATAATTACAACAATGAATAGCCCACATAAAACTACAAATGAATTCATCAACATTAGATCAATATCAAGTAACACAAAACATAGTAAAATCAAGGGTTCATGTAATTCATAGGTTCATAGGTAATTTAGGTTAAAATAACAAATACAAAATCAACGAAATAATAATTAAATATTTAGAAATTATTAATGCAAGAACCATGGTAGAATTACACAACTGGACAATTCAACTTTGTAAACTTTAGAAAATATCTTGAGAATTGGGGATCCTTGATGAACAAGTTGCAAAGATCAATATTCATACCTTGATGAATATAATTCCCCGCTTAGATGAAGAATTTCCACTCATAACATCACACCAAGGTCTTTCTTGATTTTGGACTTCAATAGAGTCTTTGGGAGAATTATTTTTGGGGTTTTGATTCAGAAAAATGAAATATTCTAAGTGTTAAACACTTATATAATTATTTGAAATACCCAAACAATACTTAACAAACCTCCAATATATTTATTTTGAAGTGGGGTAAAATTACAACATCACCTCTTAACTTAACAAGTAGTTGCACGTAGGCACAGTCTCATAGACGACTAACCCATCGACGGGGCGTCAGTCCACTTACAGACCGTGCTGTCCACCGTCATTTGGGTCAGAGCCTGGAAAATGGAAGCTTGGATTCCTAGGCTAAGTATCAAACTACAACCACCACCTACAAGGTGTTGACAAGTCCACTGTCCGTCGATTTCCCTCCGTAGGTGGATTGCCTTTGGGATGTTTTGGCCACCAACATGTGTCCTTCTTCAAGGACACTTAATAGGTCCTCGGCGACATTTTCCCAGATGTTTCCAGCCCAATCATTATATTCTATGATTTTATCACCTCTCAGATGAATTTCACCCAAAACGAACACATAAAACCCGAAGAAACATGCCTAGACACACAAGGCCATTTATAGGCACATCTTTCAAATGTCATGGACGTTCTTGGACATTTGACATCCAAACTCAACACAATGACTATACATGATATAATAAATCATTTAAGGAACTTACAACCTCATGAATCATAGATACACACATAGAACAAGATATGAGGCACCTAGGTGACATAGTCGTCGAATAGCTTGGTCGTCCCTTGACGTTTAACTTCCAATACACCTAATACTTTAGCTACTGTATGTACACAATATATTAGACCTTTTTAGAAACTTAAACCATAAAGACCAACATGTTAGTCTCTAGTTCACCTAAGTCATTTTTGGGGTCTTACAATCTCTCCCACTTGGACAACACTCGTCCTCGAATGACACTTGCCACTCTCCAAACACTTCCAAGAATAGGGATTCATCTAGAATATAATAACCATTCCATACAACACACAACAAAGAATAAAACATCAATTTAACATAGTCAAAAGAATCACAACACAATAAGAAACTAGAAGACAATTTTATAACACATTATGCTACATAACTCACATGCTTCATTCCAAATATTGAAAAATCATTTTTTATTTACTATAATACTCATATAAATCAATACTAACCACATTACAACAATTTTATACCAACAAATCGAATAATCAATTTTTCCAAAATTATACAGTGAACAGTTTTCTATGCCACAATAGTTATACAAAAATTAAAAAAAAATTATTTTTTGCAATTCATGATTTAACATACTAATATGCAAAGTAACATAATATAAACACATCTTACAATATAATCATAACTTAATAAAATACATAATGCAAGAAGTTAAGGAAATTCAATGTCAAACAAAACTCGTAAACACCATGCACTTGCAACATGCTTCTATACAATTCTATTCCATTTACTAACCATACTCCCCCACATAGAAGGAACTCATATCTCAACAACATAAACAGAAGCTACCAACATCATCATCAATCTCATCCTGCTTCTCCCCTCTAGATCGGAGTGCATAGAAATGCCTCTTTGTTGGTGCATCATCCTTTGAAACACTATGAGCAACTTACTTACCCTCTTTCCCTAGAGAAGTAATCATAGGAGAATCTCTCACGTTGTTTCCTTACTTACCAAAACCAAAGCAACTCTCAGTACTCAATAGACACTCACCATAATATTTCTTGCCACATTTGGCACAAGTAGGTTTGACATTTTGAGAACAACCTCCTTTCTAAAATTTCACCTTACCACTCTTAGGTTATTCTTGTGTTTGAGCCCTCTTCTTAAACCTAGTTTGATCTTCATCATTAGAACCACTCCTTTTCAAGATTGTAGTCATCCTCTTACGTTTAGACTCTTTGATTGATTGTTCATACGGCATGAGTCTAGCTATGGTGATATCATCATGTAGCATAACGGTACCACATTCTTCCATCACTAAGTCGGCTACATACGTCACAAAATGACTTACTTACTCTCATGGATTAGACACAAGAGAAGGGGCATACATGGACAAAGTAGAGAATTTTAAAGAATACTCCTCAACACTCATATTGCCTTGTTTGAAAATGATAAAATCCTCCACCTTAACTTCCCTTTTCTCCCAGGAAAAGTACTTACCGAGATAAGCTTCCTTAAATTCTTCCCAATCAATAGTAACCAATTATTCCGGCCTATTATACTTCTATTGATTGTACCATATTTGAGAAACATCCTTGAATTGATACGAAGCCAACTCTACCTTCTCCTTAGATGTAACTCCCATAGCACTCAACACTTTATACACCCCATCAAGAAACTCTTCTGGATTCTCCGCCACTTTAGAGCCAAGAATGATAGGAGGATTCATCCTCACAAAATCTCTCAACCTAGAATTCATAGTTCTCCACCACATTCGCTCTAGGCGTCATACTCAAATTTATTTGAGTAGTCATGGCTCGGGCTAAAGCAACCAAAGCCTATCTAATCTCTTGATTAGTCAAATCCGGATGAACCACATGCACCTTATTACCTCCTTCAACATTAGAAATATGATAACCTTGGGGAGGCACTTAAGAACCTTGAACACCTTAGACACCTATATCATCTTGAGGAACATTCTCAACTTACTCAACTTGAGGAGGAATCTCCTTATTCATCCTCTGCTCTTCCAATCTTTTAGCGGACACCCTTCTATTATTCATCCCATACAAACACAAGGAAACACGTTAAGAAGGATATTCATAACATTTACTCTACGCACGACATATAAGTAGAAAAATAGGGAAACTCTATCGTCCTATAGCCTCTAGCCCATAGATGTGTTGCGACTAACATCGATTGTCAAGACACTACTAGACGTGACTTGATAATACTTTTCGATTCCTAATACTACTTTCACAACCTATGCTCTTAGACCAAGCTTGTTACATCCCGTAACCACACCCTAGAAGTTGTGGTAAAATTTTGGATTCTAACCAGCATACTCGACCTCTCGGAGGTCTTATACAAGACCTTTTGTCACGACGCAGGTTCTGGAATCCGAGCCACAACCGGCGTTGTTGACCTCTCAGAGGTTGCAGACAAGCCTCATCTTGCATTCATCACATTCATATTGTTAATTTTACCAAAAAATTTAAAACTTTTAAACGTATGAAGTATGCATAGACTTCATATAGTTATTTCATGAATTTATTATATACTAAGCTCAAAATAAATGTAACAACCATCTATCATAAGAATCAATTCGAAACAAAATAAGAATATATCATAAATACGTTTTCCAAACACGGCCTTATTAGTAAAGATTCAAAATGAAAGTATGAAAGAAACTATAGGGAAAATATCCAATACCTTTGTATAATACAAAGTCTAGACTAATACTGTAGCATCCTCTAATTAATAGGACGTACCAAATGGTTTGGAGAAACACTGATGTCCAAACTGTTGCAAGAGTCGCCAATCTGTCCCTTAACCTGCATCTATAAAATAGTAAATAGTAGGGTTAGTACACATTTTGTACTATGTATGGATATATTCACACATACACATAATGCTATGCCTGATCAAAAAAATCTCTTCCTAAAATACATGTTATTTCTGGAAACGTAGTCACTAGACTTCCCTAAATCGTTAGTTGTAAATTGAGGTATGAATATGATGTATTTTAATGCATTCAAAGAACACAACTGATTTTGTATATTATTAAAAAAAATTAGTATCATCAACATAATTTTAGAACAACTCGGGCAAAGATTTGAGATTTTTGATACTCGTAGGTCAGGAGCTCCTTTTTGTACGCTGAGATTATTTTTCAGCCTTTTTCTTCTTGTTTTTGTGTAGTTGAACAAAATATTTTGGAACTTTGTTTTACTTACAAGTGAATTGATTCATTCTAGTCCCATACCCACAATGAATCGATGTAAGTAATCCAAGGACTAAGGAATAATTTCCCTACCTTATAGTGAGTCATTCATTACACTATATATTCATTACCTTTGATAAGCAATTCTCTATTGATCATGCCATTGATTTCATTACTTTCATATTTTATTTATTATACATTTCGTATACTCGAGACTTTTGAATCATTGATGTTGCATAAAACATCACAAGTGAGGGCCGAACATATGGGGTCTCAACCCGAGGGCCTTCTTTAGCAAACATAGAGTCTACTTCATTCGTTCATTCGTACTTCACATTATTCATTTCATTCATTTGTAGGCTGATGTAAACACCATCTATACCTAGGATTAAGTTTCAGACTCTTATCGGGATCATGAAGTTCAATGACCAAGAATGACCTAATGTCATTACTTGAATTTGATTTCACCTCCTGATTATCATGCACAAACACCTTATGTATCGTTCATTTTATTATCTTTCATACTTTGAGGATAGACTCATTCTTTATTTGGTAACTTTAACCTTAACAAACATAGATGATGTGACCATAATGAAATCCAGTGTCTGCCCCAACCGAAAGATGTAGAATCACCAGTCAAAGTGACTCAAACATACTAGCGTATATAAAGTGTCGAACCCTACTAGATCCCTATATTGGAATTATGAGTTTGAAGGCCAGGAGATATAAAGAGAACCATACTCGACATGCCAGACAGTCTCATCTCGTGAGAGTTACATGAACCCCCGCCCTTCCCCAAAGAAGGCATCACCGCTCATAGGTAGCCTATCAGTGCTCATTATAAAGTTCCATTACATTCATCTCATACATCATTGAAGGTGGATTATATAATGAGGGCATCATTGATCAATAGATGATTTCTCATCTCATCATTAGTATTAAGTGTGCATTAACTTTAATACATTCATTAGAGTGTTCATAGAGACTGGTCACTTCATTAACTTTACACTCTCATTGGTGAGTACGTTTTGGTAAGATTTACTTAGTCTCCTTTGAGATTGCTCTCATATTTCACATGTCATGTTGTCACCATTTTCATTATCATCATAGATTTACATAATTACTCACCTCATTACGTGAATGTTGATTTCTTCTTTATTTTCTAGTTTTGACTCAATCATTATGGAGTCTTGCTTCTAGATTGAGATTTACTTACTATTTGGATGAGTTGTCATCCTTACTTTATATTCATTAAATGTGAATTGTCCTTATATAACATCCCTAGTTTACATTGATGAAATGTTAATTGTCCTTACATATAATCCTTACTTTACATTGATGCAATGTGAATTGCCTTACATATCATCCTTTGGTTTTAATGTGACTAGTCTCGCACTTTCTAACACCTTCATTTGTGAGTATTCTTTTAAAATAGTAGTTTAAGTTTAAGTAAGACTTGTCTCACTTCCTTTAACACCCCATTCTTGTAACTTCGTAAACTTAGACCCCTTTAATTATGTTATAACTCACGTTACTTCTTTAATTTTGTGTAGTATCTTCATTTCATTGATTATGGATGATGAACACTTCTTTCAATGAGTTACATATGTTCATAGTTCAGTATTTTACAGCACGTTAGGAGTTGTCCCAATGGATGTCATGCCCTTTGTCTCATTAGAGATTGCTCTCATCTTTCACGTTAACCTCTTATCATGTCGTCACCATTTATATTAACATCATAGATTAACATAATTACTCACCTCATTACGTGAATGTTAATTTCTTCTTTATCTTCTAGTATTGACTCAAGCATTATGGAGGCTTTCTTCTAGATTTAGATTTACTAACTCTTTTGATGACTTGTCATCCTTACTTTACATTGTTAAATGTGAATTGTCCTTACATATTATCCTTACTGTACATTGATGAAATGTGAATTGTCCTTACATATCATCCTTATTTTACATTGATGAAATGTAATTTGTCCTTACATACTATCCTTAATTACATGATGAAATGTAAATGGTCCTTACTTATTATGGTTTGGTGTAATGTGACTAGCCTCACACATTCTAACACCTTCATTCGTGAGTATTCTTTTAATATAGTAGCTTAGGTGTAAGTAAGGCTTGTCTCACTTCCTTTAACACCCCATTCTGGTCACTTACTTAATTTCGACCCCTTTACTTATGTTATAACTCACGTTACTTCTTTACTTTAGTGTAGTAGCTTTATTTCATCATTTATGGACGATGAGCACTGCTTTCAATGAGTTACAAATGTTCATAGTTGATTCTATTAGAGCATGTTGGGAGTTGTCCCAATGGATGGCATGCCCTTTGTTATGGATTCATTGAATTACATTAGAAGTGCTTTTAATATATTTGATACTCTTACTATACAATATTGGCATAAGATAGTATTGGCATAAACATTTGGGTATAGATTACATAACCATGTTTGCTGACATAGGCTAATATTACATTCTTTCATGCTTGGTTTGATATATATATTGTTGATTAGCCAATGTTTTAAATATTTAACATAATATTATATCCATTTGCATGCATCCCTTTTGGACAATGTATTGTTAGTCGTTTTATTGGGATAAGCCAAACAATCACTAAAATTATGATTTCATACAGATCTTTTTAGCCAACCTTATAACTTAACATTAGTCATAACATTTTTAAACATATTGAACAGAATGATATGATAATTTAATTAACTCAACATCATAAAAAAGTCACATTTACAGTAGGTATGCACAACAAACCGTAATCATCTTTATACATAATAGTTTCGGACACATATTAACATAGTATCATTCTCTTAACCAATCTTGGTTCATGACTATAGTTTAACGTTTTTAAGACATATTGGAGAGCATAATATTAATATTTGATGAATTTAAAACCTTCATAAAATCACAATAACCGCAATGCAAAATTCAAACAAACACATTAACACTTAAAACAATTCCGGTTGTAACTAACACATCGTTGATTCATAATTCACGTTTTAAGCACTTAACTTTATATGATCACAACTTCCTAGTTTAATCGACATTCATAATTCAAGAACATTAAACATAAGATCATCCAGCAGCACATACAAACAACATGATATTTAACCTATTCAACATGGAATCTAAAAGGATACTAGGGACAAAAGTGTTCGACGAGAACACGAGACCAACCCTAATTTTAAAGATCATTGAATCGTTGGAAAGAAAGTTCTCTTGGAGTAAGAAGTCCAGTAGATAATCCCATATCCTATGTATAACATAATCTACGAAGACCACGTTGAACGAAACCTTGAAATTTCCCTAGAGAAATCAATAAATTTTATGCTTTTTTCTTGCGTTCATTACTTGCTGTTTTTGTGTATGAGTTTGAACCTGATTTTTAGGTTAAAGAACCGATATTGACTCATTCAACTTAGGGTTTAATAATTTAATTAAAAAAATTGATTAACTAATTAGTAAAAAGCCCCTCCAATATTGACTGGAACTAGCAAAATACAATACTTAGTCAAATCTGAAATTTTTCCTTTGGAATTTCATTTTCCCCTTTAAAACAATTAATTAATTAAATAATAATTAACTAAGGTACCTATGGTAACTATTAAAGTGCGCATAAATCATTGGAACAAAAATTAACCCTTTTGGACCATTCTAAGTACTAGGATTTTCTTTAGTTGTACTAGGTTAGTTTAAGAATTTCGGTTCGACCTCTTTAATTTAATTATTTAAATGTTAATTAATTAAGTAATCTAGGTTAATTAATAAAGTACCCTTGAGTCGTTATAACCATAACTTATCCTTTGAACCATCCTAGGTTAGGTACTAGGTTGTCTTTTTCTTTTTTTTTTTAACGAAATATAGATATTGCTTTGTGATTTCGGTTTTTACCCTTTAAATTAATTAATTAAGTAGATAAATTAATTAATTAAGTATACTAGAGTAATAAATAAAGTACCGTTAAGTTTTTAGGACCACAACTAACCTTTTGGACAAATCTAGGTTAGGTACTAGGTTGTCTCTTTAACTAGTACTAGGTTAATGTCAACCAGGGTTTGGTCCTAGGTTGTCGGGTTCACTAGTGGGTTAGTTATTTAGGGCATTAGGTTAGAGTCTAGAATTTTTAGGGTGGTTAGTCCCCAGATGAAGTGGTCCCTTGTGCAGGTTTTCCTCCCTAACAATCCTAACCGAATTCGGTTAGGGTGGTCCCCTCCTTTGGCAGCTTCTTCACATGTCTTGCACATGTGCTTGCACATAGGTTGGTTGCACTTTCCTAACTAACTATTATTTATGGTTCATTTTGAAATGTTTACTTATTTTACCAAGGATCCTCACAATGTTCTTGGTCACTGTTTAATCTACATGATCATTTTAAATGATCATGTGCTATGGTACTAGGCTTGACACTTGGGTGCCTAGTACCTTGTGTGAAAATACTAGAAAATATATGTTTCTATCTTACGGCCTTCATTGAGGGTACATTTCTTTAAAAAGCTCATTAATTTTAGAAATTGTCTAACACCCTTTAAGCCAATATTTTCTAATATGTCCAATATTTTTCTTATTTGGGTATTATGTAGAAATTGGCTAATAACCCTTAGCCAGTTTTGTATACTATGCCCAATATTTCTCAATATTGGGCATTGAGATGCTTATGTACCCCCAATAAGCACTATTAAAGACCTATTGGGTTCTTCACTAGAGATGTAATTTTACGGAATGTTACACCTTTCATATCATTCATCGCATAAACATAGTGAAAACTAGTGTGGCATTAACAATTTTCACAAAACATAACATAATCATTAAAAACTCTTTCATATATAGCAATAGGAAATACTAAGTCTCATTCTAATCATTCTAAGACACAAGTATACTTGGGACACGACCCATACTTCAAAATACGAATATAGAAATACTTAGTCTATTACAATATTTTGAATGGAAATCATAAAAGAAATATATGCCCTCGAGTGAAATGAGGAAATACTCTAACATCTTTTTAACGATACTATACTCCAGGTCTTCACTTCCCAAAAGCTTCTCACCTACCAAGAAATTCAAAGATAGATAAAAGCATGGAATTAGTATAACCACATGTATTAAGTATGACATTATGCATAAAAATCATGAAAATAGACTTTTATTGAGAATATGCATCTTTTCATTTAAGTTTCATATTATAATCATAAGAACAACATTAAACAACTTAGAAACACATAAGATAACCTTCAAACCAAAATTTATATTTTTGAACCCACTTTACAGTAAGTCCAATGCACTATTACAGTGAATTACTTCACTGTACTGTGAATCAAATCATTGAACTGTGATGTTACTTATCCTTCACTTTAGACTCCCTTTAGCATGTAATATTCTTACTTAAAGATATTCTAAGATTCACTTAATTCATACAAAGAGAGACCACCCATATACCCTCTCTTTATATGGCTAAACGACCCTTAAGTTTAATTATAATAAGTCACATACACATTTACCAGAATCATAAACATCAAGGAAAGATTATTCTACCAAAGGTGAATCTAAGTCTCACTTGAGTGAGTTGTGAAGTGACCGCCCATACAATCCCTTACACACACACTTAAGAGATCCTATAGGCTCCCTAGAATAGAATCACTCTCACTTATCACACCAACACATAGATGATATGACATTATCCTTCAAAAGGCTATCAAAAGATCTACTTAAGGAAATAAAGAAGATAACACTACACAATTTTAGGCCTACGACAACACCACTAAAGTGTAGCCTAAACTAGCAAAAAGTGTGGCCATTGATAAAAGGCTACACTTTTGGACTTTCAGCAACACTTTTTAGGGGGTGGCCTAAAGTAGCGTAACCTTTTACATCAGACCACACTTTTTAAATGTTGCCATCTTTGGCAACACTTATAAAGCATAACAAAAGAGGTATAGGGGAACGCTTTGTTGCAATGCATTAGCGACACCTATTTTACATTAAACCACACTTAAAAGTGTTGCCTTTGCAGTGTATAGGTCACACTATTAAAGTGTTTCTTTTTAAAGGTCATCTAGAGAAACACTTATAAAGTGTCTCCATTTATAGGTCATCTAGAGAAACACTTATAAAGTGTCTTCGTTTACAGGTCATCTAGAGAAACACTTATAAAGTGTAACTTTATATCTCATCCAGAGAAAAACTTATAAAGTGTTACTATATATCTCGTGTAGATCAACTCTTACAAAGTGTAACTTTCTACGTTTTCTAGAGCAACACTTACACAAAGTGTTACTTTAAATATAATCTAGAGAAACACTTATAAATTGTAAATATATATATCATCTAGAGTAACACTTACAAAGTGTAACTTTCTACCTTTTCTAGAGCAACACTTACAATGTGTAACTTTATATCTCATCTAAAGCAACACTTATAAAATGTAACATTAACTTTCGTCCTATAACAACACTTTCGAATTACATATATTTAGTATACATATATAATCTCATAATTAAATCGAAGCTATATATTTCAAATATATTTTGAGAAAAATCTATTGCACAACCAATACTTAGAAAGTGATTCCTTCAATATCTCTAATATCAATAGATTCCAAAAATTCAAATGCGCCATTCAAACTTATTTGATAATAGTACCAAAAATCTTCATCGTTCACTACCATAGATCGAGTTTACATTTGGCAAAAATTCAAATTCACTTGCCGGTATTTTCCTGTACATTCAAAATAAAATTATAGGTTACTAAAAAAATGTGAAATTCCTTATTAGAGGGAATTCACGGCAAACAAACAAATACAAATCAATCTGGAACATTTATATGTACATGAATTCTAGGTTACTGCCTCCCTTATGGTGAGAAACTGTGGTAAATATTTTTCAGTGATGCCTCACTTATGGTGAGAAACTGTGGGAAATATTCTTCCCTATTTCCCTACCAACACAAAGATCTCAAGAGTCTCCCACTTACTAATGATGATGCAGTTCTTGTATCTTTTAGTAAGGAAAATGCCAGTAGCAGGCAATTATAAATTCAAAATCAAAAGTAAAGGAAAACGCCAGTAGCAATAGTACTTAGTAAAGAGTTTACAACCTAAAATCTAAAAGTAACACCACATTTCAAATTCAAAAAAATCTTAGGAGTAATCCCCATCAATTACAAATAAAGCCACTGTCAAAATGTTGTATCAGTAGCAGTAGTATCAACAACTAGTCATGTTTTATATGATTCGAATAAAAAAAAAGCAAGAAAAAAACACCAAATCCACACCACCTTCCCATAGAATGCTTTATAAGAAACATGGAGATCACATAATAACAAAAAAACAAGAAAATTTGGGGATTGAAATGCCGAAAACCGAAACAAATATAGCAAGAAAGGAAGAAAAGACGCAACTTAATCTAAAATAAGGGACAAAATACTACAAAGAAATATGTTTTTGACTAAATAAAGTCATTTGAGATAATAACTAAATACAATGGATATGTCAAGCAACATTATGTATACATCTCGTTGACAACACATTGTCATGCCTAAATCTCAATGATCTGAATGAACTAAGAATATCAAAGATATTAGCAACAATTACTTTCAAATTCCTACTTTCTTTCATTATCACGTTACTGTTGGGCCAGAAAATATTACTCACGTGTAACAAAACAAATCTTAACCTGATGGTTATTGCTACAGAATCACTCAACTCAACATGTTTAAGCAGCTATAAACTGTGTGACCAATATGCCCTATTAAACAATACTACATAAATGGTTATTTTAGTAGATGATCAGAAAATTTTAAAGTAGTACTATAAAAGTTGTAAAAACTATTTTGGCATATATAAGTATTCAAATCTGATCAAATTTAATTGCCATATTTTACCTAGTCCAAAAATTATGGCCAGATGCTACTAAATTACATTGGAAGGTCAAAGTTAGTTGTATTTCCTAATTAATTCATACTATAATTAGAAGCAAAAACTTGTTAAAGGATACTTACAAGGACACTGTTACCGGTTACATTTCAAAGTGATGTAGCAATAGAATCACTAGAAAGTGAAAGTTCACAAAGGTGACCTAACATAATCATTAGTGAAACACTCAAAAGGTACTGTGATAGTGTTACAACTAATAGGCAAAGCTATGCGACTCATTTCTCCCAAACATTCAAGACAGTAAAATAAGTTCAGAATTTCGTTACCAAGAACACCAACTCAATTAGAAGAAAGACAATGTGTAGACTATTAATAGAGAATGTGAAATACCAAAAATCCCTTTTGAAAAACCTAATCATGAGATGACCCCGAAGAATATAGAAGATTTGTTCCTCTTAAATCTTCTGTGCTACTTTCATCAACTGATGAAGATATTTTAGATCCAACATACCCTGGTATATCTTTAAAATTCAATCCAGGGTTGTTTTGTAGCAATTGAGTGAATAAATATCACATTTCTTCTCTCCATTCTTCCTTTAGATAAGTGATTTCATTGGCATGCTTCTGTTTTAGATTGTCAATCATCTTTCTTCAAACACATGCTGTCACAGATCTACTATAACACCTAAGTCGGCCAGGTTTCTTCTTTCCAAACGCTTCCCTAAATGCATCATCAGGTGTTTCCCTAGATTTTTAGGCGATTTTGAAGTTCAGACTGTTGAATAAAATTGACATCCATTGTGAATTTTAAGTAAAATTTAATGGAGTCAAATCCCCACAATATATAAATTTAATGTCTGAATATAATTCACTACTACTCCTCTTTAAAAAACTTACTATTACAACTTTGGTAATAGACTGAATTTCCTTTCCTGTCTTGGTACGAGGTGCAATAGATATTTCACGCTTTGATGTTCTTCGTTGTAGTCTTTAGTTGCACGCTACAGATCATATCAAAAGAAATTAAAAAAAAAATCAGTATGTTCTAATAAAGTACAAAAAAAATGAAATTCAAAGTTTTGCACAAATGTCAGCGAAGTAGTACCAATGCCACGCGTATAGTAGCAAATTTTATAGGTCCTATTCGATGCCTCCACTCCTATTTTTTCCTATTTGGAATTCATCTCGCATATTGCCTATATTTAAACAAAGAGATAATTCAATTGATAAATAAAAAAGAATAAATATGATGAAAATATGTCGATGAGTAGAAATGCATTGTTTTAGCCTTACTTGAAATGTTGGGTGTTTCCAATACTCGATTAACTAGATGAACTGATTATCTATAATGCCGTCAGGAAGATTTGCTAGCATATCCTCAAGGGTACTGTTTTTATTAAAATAAATTCTTTTCCATTTTATGCTTTTGTCGGCTAAAAGCATCACAAAGACCAGTCATCCCCCACTTCATTCCTTCAATTAGTAATAGAAATTTGGATTATGCAAAATTAAATATATTTAGCTTGAATAAGTAAAAATAAATAATAAAATTTGCAATCTAAAAAGTGATTTTTCACAAATTTATATAATCCCACATGCGCTTTTTTGTATCCTTCGGAACCACATGCCAACTAGTATGCATAAGGATAATGAATCTAGGATTCCTTGCAATTGTTCCTATAAAGTTAATTATTTTTTACACTATATTATTAGTTGGTCAGATTGCTTGTCCTTTATCAAATTTCACCTCCTTGATTTCTTCCAATTTTCTGGCATGAATATCCTTACACGTTGTTTGTGCTCAAACTTTTTTTGGCTTCGATATTCCTAGATTGATGTAACAGACAAAAAATAATATACTTATGTTATAACGAGTACCAAATCTTACTAGGTTTAAGACATACATTTTGTACTACAATCAATGCCATTTTCCTCTTTGACATCACATTTTTATCTCCACAGAGTTCTTCTTCATCCACAAGATCATCCAATCCTTTGTTGTGTTCATTAATTATAGGAGTATGCAAAAATTAAGGTTTTTTTGTTGTGTGGCTATCACATTTTGTTTCATCATCTATGTGTCCCTTGGATTTTTAAAAATTGATCAAAAAGTACGAGATGGTATGACCGTCTTCCTCTTTACCTGATTGAAATTCGGTAGATCAAGAATATCATGTTCATTATGTATTTGTTTCTTATCCAAAGACTGATGAATATTCGTGGCTGGTCGAAAAAACTTCCTATTCACCTGTTTGAAGTTTAGTATATCCTCAATATCATGTTTTACCTCGCCATTACCTAGTGTTGTTACAGTCACATGTACTGAACCACTAACACCTTCCTTGAATGACATTTGGAACCTAGAGTTATTCATAGGAAGTTTAATTACATTATCTTGAATGGACTCTTCAGATTGAAATAACCTCTGTTTAATTTGTCCTTTCCTTGCAAGCATATGTGAAATTCTAATCTCTTCCCTTTAAGACGATTGAATTAGTGATTTGTTCCCCAACAATTTACTCTTTCCTTATTGTGGAATCATATCCTCAGAATTCTTTCTTTTTAGTTGTATTGGTGCCTGCTATTTCTTAGATCTATCATTATGTTCATTTGCAAGTTGTTCTCTCTTAATCTTGAATTTGTTGGACAATTCAACACTTGATTGGAATTGCATATCAACATCCAGATTCTTCAATGGACTTTAAGCTTTGTTTGGATTCGAAGCTTTTTTCTTTGGTATTGTTGATTGATTCATTCTTCTGGTTTTATTTAGATCTCTTTGATTTCTTTCCCTTGGAAGTAAACCTATTAAATAATAATGTTCTTTATGTGAAAGAAGTAACAAAAATATAATTTTTATATAAGATTGACAGACGGATATTATAGTATAGCAGATTGCAGCTTTTGAGTTTGATAAATTTCCAAAGGTTCTACAATTTCTAGTGCTGTATAATATTGCTACAGTTGAGTTTCCAGAACTTCTAGTACTGTAAAAATGAGTCTATGACATATAAATACACAATATCTGTGAGTTCCAGGATCATTTATCATCAACAATTTATATCTTAATGAGTTTTTTTATATAAGATTGACAGATGGATATCAACATGTTCCTATCTATGGAAATATCCATTTTGTATGCCTAAATTTTTCAATAGACTACAGTGAGAAGATTGAGGTGGCAATATTTGTTGATAAAGTGTTGGTACTTTTCAACATGCAATCAAGGCTAACATGGTATATATTCATATTGAACCATACTTGAGGAAATTAACGCGACGTCATACCTAAGAGATTGCTTCTGTTTTCACGGAGAGGTAGTACTTCTATATGCCATCATTTCTTTATGTTCCTTGAGAAAACATGCACAACAAATCCTACCTTGGGTCCCTTAGAAGGGCTCAGTTGCAAAATCTGGAAAATGAAGTAACTTTCTTAGATGACAATGGTTCATTATTGTGCAAATTACAAGAAAACACAAATTGAGGAACAAATTGAACAAGCTACGTTTTAATATATATTTTTTAAGTAGTAAATCCTTACACGAATAAATCAATTGCTAACAAAATAATATCTAAGAATATATCAAAAAATTTCATTGCAAAATTTTCTAGAGATCACAACACCTTTGGGTGAGGGGGGGATTTAAAGTTATTTCAACTACAAATTTTATCCCAAAAAGATGAAGAAAAGTGGTGAAACCCTGATGCTGTCAGTTCATCCATATTCTCCAACATAAATAAAGAACTAAAAGCAAGAAAGTCTACAATAAGATGCATTCTTTATAATATTTTGCACGTTTAAATCTCCTAAAGAGTTAAAAAACCACTCATAAACAAATGGAGGTAAAGTGGGGATTGAAACATGTCTATGGGTGTTTTATAGAAATTTTAAACTACAAATATGTACAGAAAAAGACGACATTAGGTGATAATGTATGAGAAGAAAAATGATATGCAAATAGTATTCATTATTTGAAACTACTTTCTCATAGTCGACATATGGATAACCTCTCTACCTTTTAAAAAGTAAGGGTAAGGTTGCGTATACAGTATACGCCACCCTCCCTAGACTCCACTCGATATGTTGTTGATGTTGTTGTTTATAGTTATCATTAATATTGCATTATATAGGAAATCCTAAGTTGGTATTAATATAAACTCTAATTACCAAAAAAATGAGTTGTACCTCATTCAGAGTAGCAACAAAACCAAAAGCGACTTCAGACTTCAAACTACAAAGCTCATTGTTTTGCCTCTAATGCGTATTGTCTGATAGTAAAAGGAAACAAGTACCTCTATAAATAACAAACAACCAAATAAAGCAAAAATCAACTAGTGCAGGTTCCTAATCAATAAAATAATAATAGGTAAGAAGCCAACAAAAATTACTTAACCAAACAACAATTGGGCGAAGCAAAAAACCAACTGAATACTTAGACATTGTAGCGATCTAATCTTCAATACCACATATTAAAAATGATAATATGTTTGTACAAAAACAGCAATTAAATTACAAAACATAAAGTTAGAACTATATGATCATCACAACAATAATGAAACTCATGCTGTGTCATCTTCAAAATCTTTTTCAGTTTCATCTTCACACTCATTTTCTGACTCATCTTAAAAATCATATGCAAACTAATCTTCATATTCATTTTAAGACTCGTATTCGAACTCATCTGTAGACTCATATTTAAAAACCTCTTCATAGTCGACTTCAAGTTGTTGAGTGACCAATTACTTCGAAGGTACACCAATAATTTTTTCCGGTACACCAGTCCTTGTTAAGGGTATTTTACCATTATCTTTTGGTATAGATGGTCCCATCAAATGTACACATGGCTCGTTTTCATAACTTTGTGGGACACTAGATTCAACCTCATCACCCATGTTTAACAAGTCTCTAGGAACAGTCTTTACAACATAATATTTGTCTTGATCGTATGGATCTTCCACATAGAAGCATTGGTGGACTTGAGATGCAAGTACCAAAGTCTCTTCCTGAGAGCATCTCGTGTAAAAATAGACGCAAATAAGTCCATAAGAAATATTTTCAACCTCATACCAATCACACTTAAAAAGAACAACCTTAAAATGACCGTAATAGTCTAATTCTACAAAATCAACTATTATTCCATAACAAGTCAAATCTGAAGCGATCAGATTTTTATTCTTTGAGCTTGCAGAGCTTGTTGTTTAGGAAATTAGTGTAACACCAGTATTTTATGTTTTACGCATTCCATCACGCTGCCTTACATGGAATCTATATCTACTAATGAGATAACCAGAATATCTTTTTGAAACAAACTTTGGTCCTCTAGACAATTGCTTTTCAAATCAGCCACATCCTCTTGCAAAGCACGAGTTTAAAACCAAAGGGAGAAGTTTTGACATTGATTCTTGGCCTTGCTCCATTTAGATAGTTGTGCTTGATTATTAACCTCTTGCTCATGCTCTACGCAACATTTTTTTTAATTATAAATAAAATAAGTTGAAAATTAATTATATAAATAGAACACAATATTCCAATTAAGGTACCTAATATATTCTTGAATCTCGTCATAATTTCCCAAAACATATTCATGTGTCTGACTTAGTGACTTGTCATGTAAAATGATTTGATAAATTTTCTTTGCTCCTAAGGGAACTCCTCTATTAGAAAACAAACTCACAGTTTCTGTATCAGTTGGGTCACATTCATCATTATTTCATGATCATCTGTTAAATCTTGTGTTCACACCCCCATGCAGATATTTTGAGAATAAATTTATGCAATGTATTCCCACTCGTGTCTCTGCTATGCAACCTTCTGGAAAACATCTATTGCGAATGTATGATTTGAATGTACCCATTTCTCATTCTGTGGACTACATCCATCGATTTTGAACTGGACCTCCTAATAAAACTTCATTCTCCAAATGCATAGGAAAATGAATCATGATATCAAAAAAAGGAGGGAAAATTTGCTCCAAGTAATTTATTGTTTCTATGATCTCTACTTCAAAGCAATCAAGTTCCTCCGATGTGATTACTTTTTGACACAAACGATGGAAGAAGGAACTTAGACGAATCAAATGAATAGCCACATGATCAGGAAGAATGTTTTTAATTTGTATTGGGAACAAGTAATGTAACATGAAATGAGCATTGTGGGTTTTATAGTTAGACGGATTTCTTTCATCCAAGTTGACACACCTAGATGTATTGGTGGGACTACCATCAGGTAGCTTGGCTGTCTTTAAAACTCCATAAAAGATTTATTTCTCCACATTTTTCATTGAGAAGCATGTTGTTGCAAACTTTTTTCTTATTATCTTCTGTATATTTCGAATGAAGGTTCTTCCTGATTCCAATATCTTTCAAATCATAATGGGCTTTTGCATGATCCTTTTTGTTTTTCTAGAAATATCCAAAAAAATCCAAGTATGCTATCAATAATGTTCTTTTATATGGGAATTACATCAAGGATGTGGCGTAACAAGTTGTGCTACCAATAAGGAAATTAAAAAAAATTCACCTTTTTTTCCATGGACCATCATTTGATCTCTTTCTTTTCTGCCTAAACATATTTTCAAAATCATGCAAGCTATTAAGCACATCAGTACCTCTTTAAGTGATGTGGAGGAGGCCTCAATTAAGTTTTTCCGTTGAAAGATCTTTTGGTTGATCTCCATGGATAATCCATGGGTACAAAAACATGATCCATAGAACACATTTTCCGACTATTTTTAAGATAGGGAGAATTAGTGCCATAGTTACAACAAGAGAAATAAAACTTTCTTTTTGTAATCCAACCAGATACCATAGTATATGCAGGAAAGTCACTGAATGTCCACGTCAGAGCTGACCACATTTGAATAGTTTCATTTCATGAAGCATCATATGTTTCAACCAAGAATTCCATAATAATTTTAAATCATGTATCAATGATTGTAAATAAATATCAATGTCATTTTGAGGTGATCGTGGCCCAGGTATGCGTGAAGAAAGTATAGAATATTTAGATTTCATGCACATCCAAGGTGGTAGATTATACACCATCAACATAACTGGACATGTACTATTTGGTATACTCATGGTTCGAAATGGACTAAATCCATCACTTGACAAGCCAAGTCTCACATTGCGACAATCTAGTGCACAATCTGGATGCATCTATCAAAGTCTTTCCATGCTAGACCATCAATGGGATGCTATAAAATTCCATCTTTAGAACTGTCCTCTTCATGCCACTTCAAAGAATATGCCGTCTTTGAGCACATAAATAGCCTTTTGATTTTAGGAATTAATAAGAAGTTTCTCAATGTGTTTGCTGAAACTCGATGTTGTGTTTTTGAAGGCTCAAGCTTACTATCAACTTCAAGATATTGAATAAATCTTGATACTCCACAAGTACGACAAAATTAATTATCCTTATGATCATTCCTGAACAACATGCAATCATTGGGACATGCATTAATTTTTTCATAATCAAGACCAAGATTCTTAACCATCGACTTGGTTTTATTGTAAGACGGAGAAATGTTCTACTCAAGCATTGCCTCTTTTAATAACTCTAAAAGAGAAGTGAATAATTTATTGATCCATCTATGTAGACACTTCAAAAAATAAAAATGAAGTGTGAATGATAATTTAGAGAATCGTGTACAACCACAATGTAATTCTTTGTTTGCCTATTACTCTAAGTTATAGAATTTCTTGGCATCTTCAGTTGTACAATCATAAAGTTTTTGAGCCTGTGCAAAATCTCTAAATTAATCATTCAACAAATCGTCAATATCATCACACGAGTAACCCATATAATCATCAACATTCAACTTCATATTTCAATCCCCGTGATTTATCTATCTAGTATAGCCTTTAACGAATTCATAGCATATAAGATGATCATACACACCAATTCTTTGATTCCAACGAATATTACATAATTTTGAACATGGACACTGAATTTGCTCTCCTTGAGGATCTCCATAAGAGTAAGCAAAATCTACAAATGATTCAACGCCATCAATATACTCTTTGCTATACCTTGGTAAATCAATCCAATCCTTGGATGGGATATGTGAATTTCTAGCAGAAAATATGAATATTTAATCTTTGAGCAACAATCATTAAATACTTCACTAATTATATGCTACAAAAGCATTTAATTATTTAATTTAAAAGTTCAAATATATCATTTTAGTAAAAATGTAGATGACTTTTGCATTTCCTTGAATTAATTCATAATTAAAATAAAGCAAATAATTAAATGTTTGGAATTCAATATATATATATTTTAACTGTTCATGTATATCCTACAATAAGTACTGGCATATGAAAAGAGTGACACTTTTGCTATGCCGAATCAATCCTTGAATCCTTCACAAATATTTTTAAATGGTGATGATACTTCTAATGAAAAAATAAGAAAAATTAATTGGATCAACGCAATTAGGAAAGAAAGTAAATGAATAAAATTTAAAGAAAACATACATGTAAGCTTACTACAAATCAGTAGTAACAAAAGAAAAAAGATTCATAATAGTTGTTGTAATCGCAGAAGCTTTGAATTACAAACAAATTGAATGTCGAAGGCAAGTTAATCGCAAAGATGTCAAATCATCAAACAATCTTCTCAATGATTGTTTGAACCACATGTCTGTTTTTCAATCTAACCGATAAATTTGTGATTATCATATGATTAATTTGTTTATATACATATATTTTACCTTATGAGTAGGTAATTAGTACAACAGAAGTATCCTTAAAACTTGTGATCTTAAACTTATTCGAGCAATTGTATTGCCATAAGAACATGTTAGGAAGGATAAACGAGATAAAGATGTTGTGGCATCGAATAAGAAGCTATTAAAAACAGCTACAACAAAGATCCTCTTGTTCTGCGAGAAGTTCTTAAACTCTTCATCGAGAAAATTGTGTAAAACAATATCATTATATTAATATATGTCCTCTTTTCATCAATTTTCTGATGTACTTCTACGTTCTCAATCTCAACATATCAATTAAATGTAATGCATATTTTTTATATACTTCGCATGAAAATAATGAGAGCATCAAGAACTTCTTTATTCCCCTAAAGTTTCCATAGGAGGGATTTCTGTTAAATGATTTACAGAAGACTGACTGTATTTAAATCAGATTGCATTCCCTAAGTAAGTGTGGTCAAGAAGTGTGGATCGATTAAAAAGAAATTCTCTTTTGTTTTGGAACACGGAGGGAAAGTTGTATCATTTGATAGAATGTAATACTGCACAATTACACAAGGAGGTTGGGTTTTGAACATACCACAGATCCCATAACTTATCTTTGTTACTAGATTATAAACTAAATATTTTTTACTTATTTTTTCAATTTCTTGATACGAATAGATTATTTATAGAAAGGTAACATGCATGTATAATCTAGAACAATGAAATCAGAGTAGAAATGGATTAGTAAGGGTAAGAAAGGAGATATTTTCAAAAACAATCAAACAATACGGGGGTCTCGAGAGATATAAGGAAACTGTGGGAAATATTCTTCAGTAATGCCTCACTTATGGTGAGAAACAGGGAACATATTCATTTTTGGAAAGATATTTTTCTAGGACACACTCCTTTCATGAATATTTTTTCCAAACATTTTCTAGATTACATTTTATGAAGACTCAACCATGTCTCATTACGGGGAAGAAAATATATGAAAACTGATCCTAAGGAGAAATATTAATGACTAGGAGTTGGAAGAGGATTTTAGCCTTATGGCTACCTTTCTGACTAGTGCAATCAACAGTCAATGCAGGGTAAAACTTATCAGGAGACATAGAAGGGACAAATCCTACGCAGTTATAACATGGTACCTTTAACAAATCTCTAAGAAGACCTTAACTGATCCATGTCCATGGAAATTAATCTGGCGAACTATGTTGCCACCTAAATTTAGTTGTTTCCGTTGGATTATTCTAAATACTCTTGCTTGACACAAAAAAATTTGTTTCAGTTGGATAACCATTAAAGTAGGATTTTTTATTAATCTTTTTGGTTGGGTTAATCTCTCTTCTTTACTTAGTTTCAATTCTTACCTATTTATCATCACTGTTGTTAACTATTTGGATAACATTTTTGCCTTTTTTGGAGCTGATATGTATTTCTTGTGTAATATGTGCATCTTCTTGATGCTTTGTTAATGACATCCTTCTTACTTCACATAAAAACATGTCTATGAAGATGTGTTGTCTTATTGGCATATCTATGATATAAAGTGGGAAGAAACACAGACTCTTATGAGCATATCTGGCATGTACAGTTGGGAAGAAACATAGAACAGAAGAATCTACACAATAATTGTGAAAATTATAGATACCAACAAAATGGTTTCAAACTATTCTAATTTGCTCTGAGATGAGCATTTAAGCAATAAAAAAATTCAAGTTTGTTATCCTAAGTAAAATCAAGTTTCGACTATGTGCGATACTTTTATTATAGCAAAAACAAAATAAACTAACGTAACACCACGAGTGAGGTCTAAGGATACAAGCACATTCGCAACGTAATCACACAAGTGGATTAAGTTGAGGGTATAATTAAAATGCACCGGAAACTTAACATATGTCTAGGGATACAACAAGATACACAACATAATCACACAAGTGGAGTAAGTGGAGGGTAGAGTTAATATGAAATGGAATCTCAACTAACATATAAACAAACAATGTTCACTTGTAACCTAACTAATCTTATTGAAATAATCATATTATTGTCTAACAAAACACATAAGAAGTACAAATAATCATATACCATAAGCGTATATAAGATAACACAAAGATATAACCATGACACCAATAGAAACCAAAATCATATGTTCATCGCATAGTACACATATAAATACTCCATACATAAAGTATTCATCTTTTTAAAAAAACAGAATGTGGTCAAAATCTCAGGATGGAATAATTTCAAACAAAATCAAACTTTAATAAATAAACATCCTATAAATAATGGAAGAAAAATCAAACAATCTCGACTTGGTATTAACAACTCTGACCTTGTAAAACCTTACCAAGCAAGAGACCCCAAAATGAGACTACAAAGTGAATCTCTAGAAATCTTAATGTTCAAAGATGATGCAAATATATGTATCTTGCTATCTGCAATTACTATCCCAGTCTTCGTCGCATTTTTTATAGGAAATATGGTCTTTCCTCCTTTCATAGACAATGTACAAATAGTCGTAGACAAATTCTCACCTCTTAGCATCTTCACGTCCTTGATCTCGAACGAATCCACATATAACTAATCCAAACAACTCCACATATATATAAAAATATTGACGATTTACACATCAAACGCTAGACAGTAACAAGAGTTAAGCGACATTCCAAGAGCAAGATCAGGAAGAGAAACAACAAAACAAAAATTTAAATGACAAGTAAGGAAATAATAACAAAGAATACAAATTCTCGAATATTTAAAGCGATATAACATCAGACCCGCGAAAGTAAGTAATTAACAAACACATATCTCATATTGAATCAACATCAACTCAAAGATAAATTTAATAAAAAGAAACAACTCATCACAACCGCATTCATACAGTCACAATGTCACTCTTAAAATAGAAAGAAGAGGCGAAAAGAGTACTGTGAGGAAAACGACATTACATTTCTTTAGGCAGTGAAATGGAAGAGGACGAGCAGGGAAACAATCTTTAACCACGAAACACACTAACGACGGATGAGAATAGCGGGAAAAGTTTCAGACTCAAACAAAAATTTAAAAACTAATATGTTAAACGAATTAGAAAATTACATACTCTCATCGACACTTTACCCTCCCTGTCGTGAATGTGTTTCTAAATATATCTTTTCACTATTTTCTTTGGTTGCTCTAAATGTTTTTGCTCAATTAAATCCCAACCATTTTTTTATTCCCTAACAATAAAAAAGAGGTTTATATGGGGAGGTTAATATACGAGCTACTCTCCAAAAATCAACTTATGAAACTAAAATACAAGTAACACTCTCAAATATTGTATAAAAATACATGAATATCAAAACAGTAAAATTAAAATTTTGACTTTCAAAATGAAATTTCTTACCTGATAAACCCAATTCCAAGAAAATATGTTTGAAATCGTGTTCTTCAGTAAGACACTTGACAGAAAAGTGTGACGGAGAGACTAATTAGCTTCAGTTCATGATAATGTCAACAACCAAACATTATTCATTTCTTTTATGCACATAATGAAAAATGAAACACTTCATCTAACAAGAAGTGTGTTTTAGAACTACCACTTCACAAATTAAGTTTCAGAACAGAGAATCGCCCTTACTCTTCAACGAATCGTTCTTTAGAGAAGACAACTTGAGATATTAGTTCTTCGTGACATCAACTCTTGAGCTCAGTTCTTGAACTCTTCATCTTGTATCGGAAAAGAGAACCAGTTCTTCCGTTCTTACACTTGTATCGTGACTTATGTTCATCATCTATTTGGTTCTTCAGCTTATATCGTGAGTGTTCAGCTTGTATCAGAAAACATAAATCTCAAAAGAAAATTGAAGTACTGATTGAAAGAGGAAAGTCAAGTAATTTTTTTTTTCATTTTATAATATTTAATTTTTTTGTCCAATAAAAATGGGAGCGAGTGTTAAATGTATTGGATAAAATATAATATTTTAGTGAAAAATTTTAAGGCAACACTTATAAAGTGTTGTTTTTTCAATTATAAAAATAAGACTTTTCAGAAGTGTGGCCATATATGTAAATAGAAGTTGCCAATTACATCATATTGTAACAACACTTATGAAGTGTACCTTATACCATTAAAGAGTACACTTTTAAAGTGTTGCAACAAGGATCGTAGCTAAAATTTAAAATTTTTTGCTACGCTTAAAAAACGTTCCCAAAACTACATTAGTCAACACTTTACAAGTGTAGTCCAAAATAAGTGTGGCTGTAGGCCTAAAATTGTGTAGTGTAACGTCCATAATTAACATGTTCAACATTACCTAAATATTCCTTAAGACTACCTAAGACATAGATCACATCCACAACACTAAAAATATTTCCTAACTTGAGTCATCCTAAGGACTTCGAAAGATAAGACATGAAGAAATCATCTGTTATGTCCTCTTTACACTTTAGCTAAGAATCCTTATGTCACTTTAGATTAGGTACTTATTCATTTACATACTTCATAACCTAAGTCATTACTTCATTAGATCATTAAGACTTATACATCACATAAAGGACATTAAAGTAATGGTCTTGGACAAGACCTAGGAACTCCAAATAATACCTTCAAAGACTATTGTGCAATGTCTAGATAGCGTCCCATACCACCACCTAAACCTAATAAACTTCTCTAATGCTAATAGGTATTCCATATGATTATAATAGGCAATAATGGACATAGACCATGATATGTAGACATGGAATCTAGAGTTCTATCCTACTCCGATGAGGCTATTCTACTTGCCAAGGGTAAAACTTAGACACATCCCATGTAGGCACATGGTTATTGAGTAAGAAGGCATACTTTGTAATGTAGTCCCACTCTTTAACTAGAAATACTTCCCCTTACCATACTCACTCAGTGCTAGCCTTCATTCTCATTGATTAATTCAAACAATAGGTTCACATAAAAGGGTTCCATCACAAGTTCATAACCCAATCATATTTACCTTACCAAAGAAGATCCACTAGGGATACCTCACAATGGCGACAAGAAGCTCATGATGACTTTCCTAGGGAGTAATATGATGTCGTTCCAGACAATTAAACTTAAGTCCATCATTCCTTTACTTTGAAGGATACCATTACGGCTTACAACTTCAACAATCTGAACATTACAACTAAGTTAAGGTTTTCACATAAAAGACTCTCTTAAGTTCATTAATGTCACATGTCATTCTTACATTCAAGACTAAGAGTTCTAACACTCTAAATTAAGACATCACGTATTCATAATTATATGTATATCAAGCAAGGGACACAAGTCAACAAAGACAAGACACCACATACTTCACCTTTAACTCATAATGCAAGTCATTCCAGAAGCACCTAGAAACAAACCTACAATATTCAAGTCATCACATATACTATAATAACATCATCAATGTAATCAACATAGACTATTATACCCAAGTAGGAATAACCAAGACTAATCCCTAACACTATACACATAATGTCAAAAGCATAGTCTAACATGGTCACCTAAGACAACATGAATAGAAGAATACACATATCACTTCACATGTAGATCGATATTTTCATTCTTCACATAAATAAACTACACAAATAGTCATATTACATCATATATTTTCCAACTAGTCCAAGATCATCATATTGCATAAAGTAACACCGACAAGGCCACATCAATTGCAAGTAAAGCGTGTAACACCACCACCATAAGTGGACCATACCCATCACAATATATTCGAATTATAAAAAACATCAAATTAAAGGAAATAGGTCGGCATACCCCCACATGATCCTTAACACTTCAATTCAAAGTCAACTTAATCAATTTGATAATACATGTAACGACCAGTTTAGTCGTTTTGAGCAGCAGATTTTAATTCTGGAAAAACTGGCCAAGACCACGGGCACTGCGACGGACCGTCACAGGCACGACGGCCCGTCGAGGGTGCATCGTTTCAGCATACTTAGAAATTCTGAAATTGGTACTGAAAATCGACTCTCTGTAATTTGTTACGGACCTGCAGGACGTGTCGTCACATCCACAACGAACCGTCGTAAGCCCCCGTTGCAAAACACTTCAACTCTTGAGAAATTGGTACGAGAAACGAGTCTCTGACCGTCAGGACGGAGGTGCAGGACGGACCGTCACTGGTGTGACGGGCCGTCACAGTTCACCTGGATTTTTGGGAGGCTGCGACGACCATCGTGACGGACCGTCGCAGGCACGACGGCCCGTCACAGGTTACACAAATCCCAGGCAGAATAGGAATTCTCTACACGTTTTAAGGGTCGTTTTGGACTATTCTTTCCTTAATTATAAAGATTGAGGGTTAATATTAATAAGTCTAATTACTTGGGGGTTAAAAGAGGTAACCTTAAGTTAATTAGTGGGTTCTATTGTCCTCTTTTGGTCTTAATTATATGATAATTAGGGTAAAGGGAAGAGGGTTTGAATAAAACAAACAGAAAGAACAAAGAGAAAGAGAGGGATCGATCGAGAGGGAGGAGAAAACGCAGCTTGAGGATTAGCTTGTTTGATCAATTCTTCGGTGGAGGTAGGTTATGGTTATTTTACGATATTCGTAGTGAACTCTTAATAGTGAATGATATGTATTGATAGTATTGTAAACCGTGCTATGTGCTTAAATTGTATGCTTGTATGAATGTGATTATATATTTGTGATCATATGAGCATGATGAAGTTATTGAATTCCAAATCTCGAAATAAACCCTAATTCACTTGTTGATGATGATGCCTTAGTGTAAAAAAAGGCTTGATAAATTATATAATGAGAATGATGATGCCTTAGTGTAAAAGAAGGCTTGATAAATTATATAATGAGATTGATGATGCCTTAGTATGAAAGAAGGCTTGATGAATTAGGGGATCGGGTGCCACGTTCCGGTACCAGGATAGAGATAGAGGATCGGGTGCCACGTTCCGGTACCAGGATAGAATGAATATGAGGATCGGAGTGTCACGTTCCGACACCAGGAAAGAATATGGATCGGGTGCCACGTTCCGGTACCAGGATAGTATATGAGGATCGGAGTGTCACGTTCCGACACCAGGATAGAATATGGATCGGGTGCCACGTTCCGGTACCAGGATAGCATATGAGGATCGGAGTGTCACGTTCCGACACCAGGATAGTATATGGATCGGGTGCCACGTTCCGGTACCAGGATAATATATAAGGATCGGAGTGCCACGTTCCGGCACCAGGAAAGAATATGGATCAGAGTGTCACGTACCGACACAAGAGGAAGAAAGATAATGAATCTTGAAAGATAATTAATATACTCAATTTAATGAACCAATTCCCAAATGAGTATGGTATTGAGGCTTGAGTCCTCATGTGTGAACTTGACGGAAATTGTTAATGATATAATATTGTTGTTGCTACATGTTGAGTATTGTAGTTGAGTTACATTATTATTGATATATACTGTTCCCTATTTTGAGTTGGTCGATGATATCTACTCAGTACTTGTAGTTGTACTGACCCCCCTACTTTTATGTTTTCTTCTTTGTTATTTATGAAATGCAGCAAACGTTCCGTCAACTTCAACTCAACAGTAGATCTAGCCAGTCTTCACTACCTTCGGAAATTCAGGGTGAGCTAATGCATCTAGCTTGGACTGGGTCTTCTTCTTCAAGTCTTGATGCCTTGAACTTCCGGCATGGACTAGCTTTTATTGTTTTAGCTTCTTAGAGGTTTTAGTTTAGTAATTTGAGGATAGATGTTCTTGTGATGATGACTTCCAGATTTTGGGGATAATAATAATAGTTTGAATTGTTTTTATTAATGAGTTTAAGTCTTCCGCATTTCTTTGTTGATATTGTATTAAATTGTTAAAGGTTAGATTGGTTGGTTCGCTCACATAGGAGGGTAAATGTGAGTGCCAGTCGCGGCTCGATTTTGGGTCGTGACAAACTTGGTATCAGAGCATTAGGTTCATTGGTCTCATCACACAAGAACGAGTCTAGTAGAGTCTTAAGGAACGGTAGGGGGACGCCTTTACTTTTCTTTGAGAGGCTATAAGACTTTAGGAAAATTCCATTCTTTCATTCTTTCTTTCGTGCTACTACTTGAGTCCAATTGGTATCTAGGTGATACAAATAAGTATCTGACCATCTTCACTCTATTTCGCAGATGGTTAGAACAAGAGCAACGACTGCACCAGCAGCAACAACGGCACGACAAGATACGACTGAGCCAGCCACTGGGGATGTAGCTCGAGGAAGAGCAGCGGCAAGAGGCCGTGGAAGAGGTCGTTGGAGGACGTCCTCTAGAAGAAGAGGACGAGCCCCTAGCCCATCTGATGCTAGGGCGGTGACTCCTCCACCGACTGAGGAGGTAGTAAGAGAGGGTGAGGAAGGGGAAACTGAACAAGGGCAGAATGAGGAAATGCCACCCCAACCTACCCCAGAGATGATCAACCAGGTACTTGCTTATCTTAGCGGGTTATCCGATCAGGGTCAGGCACCTCCAGTGGTTTCTGCACCAACACCTCCGGTTTCAGAGATATGACATGCGGCTACTATGGCTCCCCGCATGGATGCATCATTGGGAATAGGCACATTTCCACGTCTGACTACTGGGCCTATTATGACAAATGATCAGCATGAACTTTTCAGTAAGTTCTTGAAATTGAAACCTCCAGTCTTTAAAGGCGCGGAATCAGAGGATGCCTACGATTTTCTGGTTGATTGTCATGAGCTACTACACAAGAAAGGTATAGTGGAACGGTTTGGCGTTGAGTTCGTGAGCTATCAGTTTCAAGGGAACGCCAAAATGTGGTGGCGGTCACATGTTGAGTGTCAACCAACAGAGGCACCACCTATGACTTGGGAATCATTCTCTACCCTGTTTATGGAGAAGTATATCCCAAGGACTTTGAGAGATAGAAAAAGGGATGAGTTCTTGAGTCTCGAGCAAGGTAGGATGACGGTTAACGCATATGAGGCCAAATTCCGTGCATTATCAAGGTATGCCACCCAACTTTGTTTCAGTCCACAAGAAGGGATTCGCCGTTTTGTGAAGGGGTTGAGGTCAGAATTGCGGATTTCAGCCTTACAGGTAGCGGCTACAGCAACATCCTTCCAAGAGGTGGTAGACTTTGTGATAGAAGTGAAAGGAGTGAAGCCAGATGACTTCACCACGACATCGACATCGAAAAGGTTTCGAAAGGGAGGTGAGTTCAACGGTTCATATACTAAAGGACAGAGTTCTGGAGGCTACTCAGTTTGACAAATTCAGTCTTCACTACAGACTGTAGTTGGGGGTCCACCTCAGACCGGTCAACACTTCTCTGAGAGACCTATGCATGAACCCCGAGAGTGCTATGGATGTGGGGAGATTGGACATATTAAGAGATATTGTCCAAAACAGAGTTATAGACCCCCAATAGTTAGAGGTAGAGGTGGTCATGGTAGAGGCCGTTTTTCTGGAGGACGTGGTGGTCAAGGAAATAGCGGTCACCAAAACGGCAGAGGTGATGGGCAAACTGGAGCCCCTACATCACAACATGGTAGGGGCAACGGGCAAACAAACGAAAGGGCCCATTGTTATGCTTTCCCTGGGAGATCGGAGGCGGAGACATCTGATGCTGTCATTACAGGTAATCTTTTGGTTTGTGATTGCATGGCATCTGTATTATTTGACCCTGGCTCCACGTTTTCTTATGTATCTTCATCGTTTGCTAATGGTCTAAATTTTCATTGTGAATTACTTGACATGCCTATTCGTGTTTCTACTCTGGTGGGTGAGTCTGTGATAGTTGAAAAGGTATATAGGTCTTGTTTGGTGAATTTTGTGGGGAGCAACACTTATGTAGACTTGGTTATTTTAGAAATGGGTGACTTTGATGTAATTCTGGGTATGACTTGGCTTTCCCCGAATTTTGTGATTTTGGATTGTAATGCTAAAACTGTGACGTTAGCCAAGCCTGGGGCAGATCCGTTAGTGTGGGAAGGTGACTACACTTCCAATCCGGTGCGTATCATCTCCTTTCTTCGTGCTTAGAAAATGGTGAGTAAAGGGTGTTTAGCTTTCTTGGCACATCTCAAGGATGACACTACTCAAGTACCTTCGATTTAGTCGGTTTCGGTAGTCTGTGAGTTTTTGGATGTGTTCCCTGCAGATCTTCCTGGTATGCCACAAGATAGGGATATTGACTTCTGTATCGATCTTGAATCAGGTACTCGCCCCATTTCTATACCCCCTTATAGAATGGCTCCCGCGGAATTAAGAGAGTTAAAGGCACAACTTCAAGAGTTGTTGAGCAAAGGCTTCATGCATCTCCTTGGGGTGCTCCGGTTTTGTTTGTGAAGAAGAAGGATGGGAGTTTTCGGATGTGCAGAGACTACAGACAACTGAACAAGGTAACTATTAAGAACAAGTACCCCATCCCTCGCATTTGTGACTTGTTCGATCAGTTACAAGGTGCTTGTGTTTTCTCTAAAATTGACTTGAGATCCGACTATCACCAATTGAAAATACGAGCGACGGACGTGCCAAAGACCGCTTTCCGAACTAGGTATGGGCACTATGAATTTGTAGTGATGTCCTTTGGTCTTACTAATGCCCCTGCTGCCTTCATGAGCTTGATGAACGGGATTTTCAAGCCATATTTGGACCTCTTTGTGATCGTGTTTATTGATGATATACTGATATACTCCAAGAGCAAGAAGGAACATGAGGAGCATTTGAAAATGGTGCTAGAGTTATTGAGGAAGAAGAAGCTTTATGCCAAATTCTCCAAGTGTGAGTTTTGGCTAGATTCAGTGTCCTTCTTGGGGCACGTGGTTTCTAAGGATGGAGTGATGGTGGATCCATCTAAGATTGAGACTGTGAAAAATTGGGTAAGACCTACTAATGTGTCAGAGATAAGGAGCTTTGTGGGGCTAGCTAGCTACTACCGCCGATTTGTCAAGGGATTCTCTTCTATTGCTTCCCAATTGACGAACTTGACTAAGCAGAATGTTCCATTTGTATGGTCGGATCAGTGTGAGGAAAGCTTGCAGAAACTCAAGACCTTGTTGACTACCGCACCTATCCTTACCTTGCCAGTAGAGGGTAAGAACTTCATTGTTTATTGTGATGCATCCTATTCGGGTTTGGGTGCAGTGCTAATGCAAGAGAAGAATGTGATTGCTTATACTTCGAGGCAATTAATGGTGCATGAACGTAACTATCCAACCCACGATTTGGAGTTGGCCGCGGTAGTATTTGCACTAAAGCAATGGAGTCACTACTTGTATGGGGTTAAGTGTGAGGTTTATACGGATCATCGTAGCCTACAATATGTCTTTACTCAGAAAGATTTGAACTTGAGACAGAGGAGATGGATGGAACTACTGAAGGACTACGACATCACTATCTTGTATCATCCAGGAAAAGCGAATGTTTGGCGGATGCTTTAAGTAGAAAGGCCGGAAGCATGGGAAGTCTAGCTCATTTGCAAGTTTCTAGACGCCCATTGGCTCGAGAGGTTCAGATTTTGGCTAACGATCTTATGAGGTTAGAAATAAATGAGAAGGGAGGATTGTTGGCTTGTGTAGAGGCAAGATCTTCTTTTCTTGACAAGATCAAGGGAAAACAATTTGATGATGAGAAACTAGGTCGAATTCGAGAAAAAGTGTTGCGAGGAGAGGCTAAGGAAGCAATAATTTATGAGGAAGGTGTTTTGAGGATTAAGGGAAGGGTATGTGTACCCCGCATCGATGATTTGATCACCACTATTCTGACAGAGGCTCATAGTTCCGGATATTCGATACATCCTGGTGCAACCAAGATGTACCGCGACATAAAACAACATTTCTGGTGGAGTAGAATGAAGCGAGATATTGTTGAGTTTGTTGCCAAATGTCCAAATTGTCAACAAGTAAAGTATGAACACCAGAGGCCCGGAGGAACACTTCAAAGAATGCCCATTCCTGAATGGAAGTGGGAGAGAATCGCAATGGACTTCGTGGTCGGACACCCAAAAACCTTGGGTAAGTACGACTCTATATGGGTGATTGTTGATAGGTTAACTAAGTCCGCTCATTTCATTCCGGTCAAGGTGACCTACAATGTAGAGAAGTTAGCCAAAATCTACATCTCAGAGGTTGTTCGATTACATGGGGTTCCACTCTCCATTATATCAGATAGAGGTACGCAGTTTACTTCTAAGTTTTGGAGGACATTACATGCTGAATTAGGTACTAGGTTGGACCTTAGTACTGCATTTCATCCTCAGACCGATGGCCAGTCTGAGCGAACGATTCAAGTGCTGGAGGATATGCTTCGTGCATGTGTGATAGAGTTTTGTGGCCATTGGGATAGCTTCTTACCTTTGGCGGAGTTTTCATACAATAATAGCTATCACTCCAGTATTGATATGGCCCCATTTGAAGCATTGTATGGGAGGAGGTGTAGATCTCCCATTGGTTGGTTCGATGCATTTGAGGTTAGACCTTGGGGTACTGACCTCTTGAGGGATTCGTTAGATAAGGTGAAGTGCATTCAAGAAAAGCTTCTAGCGGCGCAAAGTAGACAAAAGGAGTATGCAGATCAAAAGGTTAGAGACTTGGAGTTCATGGAAGGTGAAAAAGTCTTGTTGAAGGTTTCACCCATGAAAGGGGTGATGCGGTTTGGAAAAAGGGGTAAGCTAAGTCCAAGGTATATTGGACCATTTGAGGTACTAAAGCGAATAGGGGAGGTGGCTTATGAATTAGCCTTGCCCCCTGGGCTGTCCAGAGTGCATCCGGTATTTCATGTGTCCATGTTGAAAAGATACCATGGAGATGGAAACTACATCATCCGATGGGATTCAGTTTTGCTTGATGAGAATTTGACTTATGAGGAGGAACCCGTTGCTATTTTAGATAGAGAGGTTCGCAAGTTGAGGTCGAGAGAGATTGCATCCATCAAGGTTCAATGGAAGAACCGACCGGTTGAAGAGGCTACTTGGGAGAAGGAGGCAGATATGCAAGAAAAATACCCACATCTGTTTACGGATTCAGATACTCCTTTTCGCCATTGTTTTTCTTCTTTTGATCGTTCGGGGACGAACGAGGGGTAAATTGGTATCTATTGTAACGACCAGTTTAGTCGTTTTGAGCAGTAGATTTTAATTCTGGAAAAACTGGCCAAGACTACGGGCACTGCGACGGACCGTCACAGGCACGACGGCCCGTCGAGGGTGCATCGTTTCAGCATACTTAGAAATTCTGAAATTGGTACTGAAAATCGACTCTCTGTAATTTGTGACGGACCTGCAGAACGTGTCGTCACATCCACAACGAACCGTCGTAAGCCCCCGTTGCAAAACACTTCAACTCTTGAGAAATTGGTACGGGAAACGAGTCTCTGACCGTCAGGACGGAGGTGCAGGACGGACCGTCACTGGTGTGACGGGCCCTCACAGTTCACCTGGATTTTTGGGAGGCTGCGACGACCATCGTGACGGACCGTCGCAGGCACGACGGCCCGTCACAGGTTGCACAAATCCCAGGCAGAATAGGAATTCTCTACACGTTTTAAGGGTCGTTTTGGACTATTCTTTCCTTAATTATAAAGATTGAGGGTTAATATTAATAAGTCTAATTACTTGGGGGTTAAAAGAGGTAACCTTAAGTTAATAAGTGGGTTCTATTGTCCTCTTTTGGTCTTAATTATATGATAATTAGGGTAAAGGGAAGAGGGTTTGAATAAAACAAACAGAAAGAACAAAGAGAAAGAGAGGGATCGATCGAGAGGGAGGAGAAAACGCAGCTTGAGGATTAGCTTGTTTGATCAATTCTTTGGTGGAGCTAGGTTATGGTTATTATACGATATTCGTAGTGAACTCTTAATAGTGAATGATATGTATTGATAGTATTGTAAACCCCTGCTATGTGCTTAAATTGTATGCTTGTATGAATGTGATTATATATTTGTGATCATATGAGCATGATGAAGTTATTGAATCCCAAATCTCGAAATAAACCCTAACTCACTTGTTGATGATGATGCCTTAGTGTAAAAGAAGGCTTGATAAATTATATAATGAGAATGATGATGCCTTAGTGTAAAAGAAGGCTTGATAAATTATATAATGAGATTGATGATGCCTTAGAATGAAAGAAGGCTTGATGAATTAGGGGATCGGGTGCCACATTCCGGTACCAGGATAGAGATAGAGGATTGGGTGCCACGTTCCGGTACCAGGATAGAATGAATATGAGGATCGGAGTGTCACGTTCCGACACAAGGATAGAATATGGATCGGGTGCCACGTTCTGGTACCAGGATAGTATATGAGGATCGGAGTGTCACGTTCCGACACCAGGATCGAATATGGATCGGGTGCCACGTTCCGGTACCAGGATAGCATATGAGGATCGGAGTGTCACGTTCCGACACCAGGATAGTATATGGATCGGGTGCCACATTCCGGTATCAGGATAGTATATGAGGATCGGAGTGCCACGTTCCGGCACCAGGAAAGAATATGGATCGGAGTGTCACGTACCGACACAAGAGGAAGAAAGATAATGAATCTTGAAAGATAATTAATATACTCAATTTAATGAACCAATTCCCAAATAAGTATGGTATTGAGGCTTGAGTCCTCATGTGTGAACTTGACAGAAATAGTTAATGATATAATATTGTTGTTGCTACATGTTTAGTATTGTAGTTGAGTTACATTATTATTGATATATACTGTTCCCTATTTTGAGTTGGCCGATGATATCTACTCAGTACTTGTGGTTGTACTGACCCCCCTACTTTTATGTTTTCTTCTTTGTTAATTATGAAATGCAGCAAACGTTCCGTCAACTTCAACTCAACAGTAGATCTAGCAAGTCTTCACTACCTTCGGAAATTCAGGGTGAGCTAATGCGTCTAGCTTGGACTGGGTCTTCTTCTTCAAGTCTTGATGCCTTGAACTTCCGGCATGGACTAGCTTTTATTGTTTTAGCTTCTTAGACGTTTTAGTTTAGTAATTTGAGGATAGATGTTCTTGTGATGATGACTTCCAAATTTTGGGGATAATAATAATAGTTTGAATTGTTTTTATTAATGAGTTTAAGTCTTCCGCATTTCTTTTGTTGATATTGTATTAAATTGTTAAAGGTTAGATTGGTTGGTTCGCTCACATAGGAGGGTAAATGTGGGTGCCAGTCGCGGCTCGGTTTTGGGTCGTGAAAATACAAGACCCCTTACCCAAGGCCATGACCAACAATTCAACATAAAAACTACAATAATTAATGATCTAGGTTAAATTAATGTAAATTAATCCAAATAATACAACCTGTATATCAATTTACTACAATAATTACATGAATGAATAGCCCACATAAAACTACAAAAGAATTCATCAACATTAGATCAATATCAAGTAACAGAATTTAGTCTAACTCTTCAACTAGAACTACTTCCCTTTACCATACTCACTCTGTGCTAGCCTTCTTTCTCATAGAGTAATTCACACATTAGGTTCACATAAAAGGGTTCCAAACAAGTCCATAACCCAATCATATTTACCCTACAAAAGAAGGTCCACTAGGGCTTTGCGACAAGAAGCTCATGATGACTTTCCTTAGTACTAATATGATGTTGTTCCTTCCAATTAACTTTAAGTCCATCAGTCCTTTACTTTGAAGGATACCACTACAGCTTAAAACTTCAACAATCTTAACATTACCACTAACTCAAGGTTTTAACATAAAGACTCATAAGTTCATTAAGATCACATGTCATTCATACACTCAATACTAAGAGTTCTCACACCCTAAATCAATACATTACATATTCATAATCATATGTATATCAAGAAAAGGACACAAGTAAAACTAGACAAGACACCACATACTTCACCTTTAACTCATAATGCAAATCATTCTAGAAGCACCTGGAAACAAACTAACATTTTCAAGTCATCAAATATACAATCATAACATCATCAATATAATAACCATAGATGCATATAGCCATGTAGGAATAACAAAGACTCAACCCTTACACTATACACATAATTTCAAAGGCATAGTCTAACATGGTCACATAAGACAACATAAATAGAAGAATACTTATATGAGTTCACATATAGATAGATATTGTCATTCTATACATAATCAAACTACACAAATATTTATATTACATCAACTATTTGCCAACAATTCCAAGATCATCATATTGCATAAAGTAACGCTGACAAGGCCACATCGATTTCAAGTAAGGAACATAAAGCAACCACCATAAGTAGACCATACCAATCACAATAGAATCAAAGTATAAATAACATCAAATTTAGGTAAATAGGGAAGCATACACTCACATCATCCTCAACACTTCAATCCAAAGAAAACTTACTTAATTCGATGACACAAGACCCTCACTTAAGTCCATAAAAAAAATTCAACATAAAAACTACAATAATCAATGATCTAGGTCAAATCAATACAACCTAGATATCAATTCAATACAATTATTACATCAATGAATAGACCACATAAAACTATATAAGAATTCATCGTAATTAGATTAATATCAATTAACCAATAACTGAGTCAAAAACTAGGGTTTATCAAATTCATGGGTTCACAAGTAATTTAGGTTAAAATAATAAATACAACATCAATTAAATCATTATTCCATGTTTAGAAATCATTAATGCAAGAACCCTTGGGGTCTTCTTGACAAGGGAGTTTCAATGTATACATACCTTGATGAAGATGATTCTTCACTTTGATGAAGAGTTTCCACTCAAAACGTCACACCAAGCTCTTCCTTGATTTTGCACTTCAATGGAGTCTTTGGGAGAATTTTAAGGGATTTTTGGGTTTTGATTTGGATGAATGATATATTCTAAGTGTTAAAAACTTGTATAGTTGTTTAAAATAACCAAAAGACCCTTCATAAACCGCCAATACTCTTAGTTGAATGTGGGGTGAAATTACAAAATCATCCCTTAAGTTAACACTAAGCTGCACTAAGGCACAGGCTCACAGACGACTGACCCATCAACGAGGCGTCAGTCCACTTATGGACCGTGCTGTCCACCGTCGTTTTTGTCAAAGCATGGGAAAATGGAATGTTGGCTTCCTAGGATAAGTCTCAAACTATGACCACCACCTAAGGGATGTCGACCATGCCAGTGGCCGTTGGTTGCCCTCTGTAGGTGGAGTTCCTTTTGGCAGTTTTGACCGCCAACATGGGTCCTTTCTCAAGGATCCTTCGTTGGTCCTTGGGGACGTTTTACCGAACGACTCCAACCCAAAAATTAATGTGTATTAGTTTTTCACCTCTCACATGAATTTCACCCTAAACGGAAAAAAATAAAACTCAACGAAACATGCGTAGAAACACAAGGTCATTTCAAGGCACATCTTTTGAACGTCATGGACGTTCTTGGATGTTTGACCCCATAAAATCAACGAAAATCGACACACTTCCTACACATGCTATAATAACTCATTTACATACCTTACAAACTGAATCAAACCTACACACATAGAACCACATATGAGGAACCTAGATGACTTAGTCGTCGAACGTCTTGGTCGTCCCTGTACGTTTGACTTTCAATGCACCTAATACATTAGATAATGTCTCTATACAATATATTAGAATTACTTAGGACCTTATACTATCAATACTAACATGTTAGGCTCTAGTTCATCTAAGTCATTTTCGGGGTCTTACAGAATTAGTGTCTCGTGGTTTTTTTTTATTGAGTTTTTGGGGGATGGTTTGAAAGTAAAATTCAATAACGATGGTTCCTACGTGTAGTCTGATATACAAAGGGTAGAAACTTTGGAGAATGACTCCCTGGGGATCATTAAAAAGGGTCCCCAAGGAGGACCTAATCTTGGACTGCCAAGTTGTCGCGCCAGCCTATTTTCGGCAGTGGGTGCACCTTACGCAGCTGTCACGCTGTGGGGAAAAGTTTTTCACTACAACGTGGGGCTGTAAATAACCATCCTATCCAATAATTTTTTTTAAAAAAAGACTTCGAGGTGCCTCCACGGCGCGCAGTAAAGTCTCAAATTCATTGCGTAGTTTTTAAGTAAAATTTTAGTTGGTTAATATCTCCAATAAATGTAGGGGTATTTTGGGTTATTTAGGGGTTCAATATGGAAAGTTATAGAATCTATTTAAACCCCTAAACTCACCAATTAAAGATAAACCATCAACTCAAAACAAAACCTCTCCATTCACTCTCTCAAAAACTCTATTATTTAAGGTTTAAAGCTCCAAGAAAGAAGATTGATTTAACAAGTTTTTCCCCTTCAATTTCGTGGTCTTTTTATAACAATAAATATATGGTTCTTTGTAATTAAAATCTATATATTTAGGAGTCAATTAAAATGATTCTTGAAAGATGATTAAAAACCTAATTATAAAGATTTTCAATCTAGCTATGGGTTATTTCAGTAAAAGTTTTGATGGATTGAATATATTTTAGTTTGATGATTTTAACCTAAAATCTTCATAACCCATGCAAACCATAATCTCTTCAAATAGGATAGATTTTTGATGTGATAGTCTTGTCTCAATGTTTTTGAATTCTAGTCTATGGGCTATTAAATGATGTGATGTTTGTATTCAATTGATGTATAGGCTTTATTATATTGATAAATCTATATTTAATTGAGATAGATTTATTGAGTATTATAGTTTCTGTATTGAATTGATGATCATGGCCGTGGGTAAGGCCTTATGGTATTGAATTGGATGATTTAGCTATAGATTGAAGTGGTGAGAATGGATTGGTGGTAAGATGCCCTAATTATCTTTATTTTATGTAATGTGGGTTTTGAATTATGTTGTGATTGGTATGGTACACTTATGGTGGCGGTGCTACGTGTTATAATTATGAATGATGTGGCCTTTGTCGGTGTTATTTTATGTCTTATAATGGTCATGGACTAACCGGCAACTACTTGATATATTATGATGATTTGTACAGATAAATTGTAAGAAGTATGATCATATATATCTATTTGGATTAAAGAGATAGTATGTGTTCTTCTTTTTAGGATTTTAGGTGATCATGTTAGACTATGACTATGACTTTGTATTTGTTGTCTTAGAGTTCATGCATGCCTCATCATACTTTATCATGTGAGTCTTGTGATGGTTATAATGATGTTATTATGGTAGCGAATAGGGTATCTTATAGATGATGTTGGTTATGCCTATGTGCTTATAGAATGATATGTTATATGTAAAGATGTGTGTGTCTTGTCTAGGTAGACTTGTATCCCTTTCTTGATACATGTACATTATAAATATGATCATGTTGACTTAGCAGGCTTATGCACCTTTGTCTTCTATGGGTATGGATGAATGTTGAATGGAAGTCTAGGATCGGTACACCTAAGATTGTTCCATTCAAAGCATGAATATTATGTGGAATATTTTATTTAGAAAGAAGGTTAAGAATCAACTATCTTTATAGACCTTGATTTGAAGCACTTGTGGACCCATTCTTTGTAGTGGTATAATGAGTTTGTAGGACAAAAAGATGTCAACTTCTCATATTCCATTAGATGGTTGAACTTACTCTTTGAGAACAAAGGCTATCACAGAGTGAATATGTTATGGGTTGTATATCTATTAAAGAAGAAGACTAGAGTGCAATGTATCTCTACTTGAGAATGAGACTAGAGTGCATAAAAGACCTTTATATTCCTTAAACTTGTGCCTACATGGGATGTGTCCTAGTTCTACACTTTGAAAGTAGAACACTGTCCATCAGAGTAGGGTAGACTCTGGATTCTATGACTAGATAGAATGGTCTATGTCAGTTATTTCCTATTCTCATCATGTGGGATACATTCTAGCATTTGATAAATTCTACAAAGTTTAGGTAGTGGAATAAGACTTTATCAAGACATTGCACGAGTAGGCATTGATTGTGATTGAGTATAGGTTCCCTAAGTATTTCTAAGACCATTATATGAAGTCCTTAATGAATAAAATGTCTTCTAATTTATTTAATGAGTGATAATGAGTTTACTTAACGTATGCTGATAAGAATGTGCTCTATCTAGGTTAGATTTGAGGGTTGCCTCATTAACCTTAAAGAGAATTTATGGGTTGTTTTTCTTGTCCTATTAAGTGAATCTCGGAGTAACCCTAGTTTGGGAGTAAATGAAAAGAAAAGGGAGCATTCTTATCGTAGGTAGTCTTAAGGATTGTTTAGGTAGGTTTGAAGAGGGTGTATGGACGGTCTCTTCTTGTCTTTTTAGCGAAGTCTTACGATAATCTTTTGTGGGAGGTGTCTATGTTTATATTGTTTCTAAGTCATGCTAATATTATATTATAGGTGTTAATTGGAAGGTATCTTACATGAGAAACTTGACATGTTAAAGGTGTTTCTTATTCTTATGTTATAAAGATTTCTCAAAAAGAGCATGTTTTATACAAATGCCTATTTCTCGTGATTTTATACATTATGTCATACTTAGTACACTGTTTGTACTAATTCCATACATATTTCTTTATCTATAAAGGTGTAGGTGGAATTTGAGAGGATTCTCAAAATGGAAGCTTGGATTGGTGTTCGTTCAAGCAAAGAGTTGGTATGTCCTCACTAGATTCCAGGACATGGTAGTATGGTAGTAGACTTAGATTTTTCCTATATGATGAAGTATGGTCTGCGTCCCAATATGTTCGTATGTGTAGATAGAAACTTTGAGGGTTAGACTTTCATTATGTTTTTCAATAAAGAGATATTTTGAAGTATTATTATTTCGTGTGAAAAATTATAATTCTGCATTAGTTTTCATACATGTATGCAATGGATGATGTCAAATGGATTGTACAAAACCCCAGAGAGGTGAAGTACGCCGTGTTCCAATTCAAGAATTCCCTAACTTCTAGGGTTACTCTCGGGTCGTAACATAGGAGATCCATTAGACTACCTAGTATTGGATCATTCTCACTTAACACAATACAATTCATAGAATAATACATTCATCTCCCAAAATTTATCAAAAGACCTAACCAAGTAAATCAAGAAGATAATGTCAACGCTTGACCTCTTCAAGATTACCTAATTAATCCTTAAGACTACCTAAATTTAAATCATGTCTACATAATCAACCAACTTTCCTAACTAGAGTCATTCTTAAGACTTATCTAGGTAAGATACAAAGTGACCATTCAAATGCCCCCTCATAGCTTAACTAGACAACCCTTAACTACTCTAGATAAGAAATTATTGATTAAACATGTTTTCTTAACTTAAATCGTTACATTCATTAATTAATTTTAGACTCATTCATCAAATAAGGACATTAAAGTAATGGTCTTAGAAAAATCTAGGGAATCTCACAAACATCTTCACAGTCTATTGAGCAATGTCTAGATAGCGTCTCATACCACCACCTAAACTTCATATAACATCTCCAATACTAGTAGGTATCCCACATGAGGATACTAGGCAATAACCGACATATACCATGGTAGCAAAGCATGGAACCCAGAGTTGTAACCTACTCCAATAGAGGGTGTTCTACTTGCTAATGGTTAAACATAGAAACATCCTATGTAATCACATGATTAAGGAATATGAAGGTCATACTTTGTAGTCTAGTATCATTATTCACTAGATCTACTTCTCTTACCATACTCACTCGGTGCTAGACTTTGTTCTCATAGCGTAATTTACATTATAGGTTCATACAAAGGCGTTTCTTATCTAGTTCATAACCCAAACACATTCACACTATCAAAGAAGTCCCCTAGGGCTACGTTAAAATGGAAACAAAGATAGCTTATAATGACTTTCCTCAGAATGATATGATGTTGTTCCAGCCAACCAACCTTATGTCCACCATTCATTACATGAAGGATACCATTACATTTTTGCCAACCAGGTTCTTAACCTTACCACTAGGATTGAGGTTTCACAAAGGATCTTCTTAGAATCATTCAAGGTATCATATCATTCATACATACATGACTAAGAGTCTTTAGAGTAATAACTTAGGACATCTCATATTCACATTCATATATGTATCAACTAAGGGGCACAAGTCAACCAAAACAAGACAAAACATACTTGACTTTAGCACATATAGCATATCATTCTACTAGCACATAAGAATAACCATTATCATGTTTAACTCACCCTATACACTACTATAAAATCATCAATATAACCATCATAGACTTATATAGTCAAGTAGGAATAATAATGCATCAACTTAAGACTACACACATAATGACATAGCACAGTCTATATGATCACCTAATAACAATAGAAAAAACAAATACTTTAAGTTAATCACTAAGAACACAATCATACATCACATAATAAATTACACACATCATCATAATATTTCAAGTATTTTTCCAACAAGGCCATGATCATCATAATACATAAAGTAACGACGAGAAGGCCACATCATTCACATAGCACCACCAGCATAAGTGGACTACACAAATCGTAGCATAATACAAGAGCTAAATTTCTTGAAATAAATAGATTTAGGCCATCCTACCACCAATCCATTCTCATCACTTTAATACATAGCTAAATCACTCAATTCAATACCATAAGGCCCTTACCCATGGCCTTAAACATCAATTCAATACAAAAACTATAATACTCAATGAATATAGGTCAATTCAATATAGATTTATCATTTAAGACAACCTATACGTCAATTTAAATACAATTCTTACATCAATTCATAGCCCATGGAAAACTACGCTAGAATTCATAAGCATTAAGTCAATATCAAGTAACCCGTACAGTAGTGAAAAACTAAGGTTAATCAATTACATGGGTTCATAGGTTAACTAAGTTAAAATCATCTAACTAAAACAATTCAATCAATATACAATGATTTAAAACCTTTAATGCAAGAACACATGAATAGATCATAAAATTGGACAAGTTCATCTTTTAAAACATTAGAAATCTCTTTGAATTTTGGGCTCCTTCATGAATAGAGTTACAGGGATCAAAAACCATACCTTAATTAAGTTAATAAAACAATTTGATGAATAATAACCACTCAAATCTCCAATACATGCTCTTCCTTGAGTTTTATATTCAATGGAATTCTAGAGAGTTTCTTAGATATTTTGGATTTTTATTTTGAAAAATGAAATCTTCTTAGCATTTAGGACTTACAATACCTAAGTAACCCTAAATAACCTCTATTTATCTTATTTTAATGTGGGGTGAATTGACAAATTCACCCTTGCATTTACAGAGAACTTCATAGGAACACAACTCACAGACACTTGCCAAACTACGAGGTGTCAGCCCACAAATGGACTGTTTTGTCCTCCGTCGATGTGTTCAGAGACTATCCTTGGGAGCTTTATCTCCCTAGGCTATGTATTGACCCACAACTACCATCACCATCATGACATGACTCGAAGAAGAAGACCTAGCTCGATGGGGTGTTGACTAGCCAATGAGTTGTCGTTTGCCTCAGTCGATTAGGCTGGTCCAACACAACCTTTAGCTCAAAAGAAGTGTCCTTCCTCAAGGACCCTTTGATGCTCCTTGGGGATGTCTGACTAAAAATTTCAAGCCTAAATATTCTCATATAGAATTTTATTACCTCGCATATAAATCTCATCCAAAACTAACAAATAAAACTCGGCAAAACATGCCAAGATACACAAGGTCGTTTTAAGGCAAAACTTTCGAATGTCATGAACGTTCTTGGATGTTTGACCTCCAAACTTCATGTAACTTGACAATATTCCAAAAAAACTATAATAACTCATATAAGGACATAATTAACATATAAAGCACACATACATGCACATAACCACAAATAAGGCACACATGTAACTTAGTCGTAGAAAATCTTGGTCATCCCTTAACCTTTGACTTTCATTTCACCTAATACTTAAGATACAACCTCAATACCTCATTATAAACTAATTTAGGAACTTATAAACTCTTACATGTTTGTTATGATCTACCTTTACCTAAGTCATTTTTGAGGTATTACAATGGTATTACAACATGTGGTTAAAGTAATCTTAGGGTTGATGTCTCACTAAACCATGTCTATGTAGTGTTTTGTTCATGGGTGTGAAGTTCTCAACACTTATTAATGAGAGTCTCTATGATGCTTAGTAATACTCTTTTATTGGTAATCTTGAAAGTAGTGCCTTATGATTGCTAACTCTATGTGTCCCTTTTTATTCTAATCCTTTTCTTGTGGATGTACGAGATGAATACACGATGGGCCGCCGCAAGGACACTGGAGGAAGTTTTTGATAATGCGGCATTTCCTCTCTATGATAACCTAGACCCTCCATAGGGAAACCAAGTGCCTTCGCAAGTCAAAGCTCTTGTCATTCCTCCACTATGACAGATGGAAAGATAAGGATGCATTTTTTACTTTTGTTCAACACATGACTACCAAAGCTCAAGCGGTATCCTCTGACAAAAAAGTTGTGACTATTCAAGACAATCAAGATATTGGACCTCGAATTAAACCGAATGCTAGTACCACGACTTCACGCTTGACAAACTTCATGAGGATGAACAATCCTATGTTCTATGGGTCAAAGTGAATGTAGATCCCCAAGACTTCATTGATGATGTCTATAAGATTATTTATGCCATGGGGTTAACTTTAAATTAAAAGGCCGAGCTATCTTCCTATCATCTAAAGGATGTACCTAAAACATTGTACACCCAATGGATAGATATTAGGCCCTTCAGAGCGGTTCCTATAACTTGGGAGTTGTTTAGTAGGGTTTTCCTTGATCATTTCTTTCCTAGGGCGAAAAGGGATGCGAAAGTGGAATAATTCATCAAACTTCATCAATGAGGTATGAGTGTGCAAGAGTACTCCTTGAAAGTAACACAGTTGTCCAAATATTATACCCTTCCTTGGTATTTATCCAAAGGGATGACATGAATCTCTGTATCACAGGAGTGTCCGACAGTATGGTTGAAGAGTGTCATTTGGCGATGGCTCGATGATAAAATGGATATCTCTAGGTCGATGGTCCATGCACACAAAGTTGAGGAGACTACACTCAAGAGCGAATATAGGAAGTTTAAGAGGGACGAGTCATATGAGGGAGGTAAATCCATGGGTAGGATTCAGATTCAAAACAAGCCTAGGTCGATGATTTCATGACCCGAGAGTACCCCCAAGTATTTAGGGCATTCTTGAATTGAAACATGGTGTACTTGACCTTTCGAACTCTTGTACAAGCCCTTTCTATCATTCATAGCTCGGATTCAAAATTTCACAACATTCGAATAGTATTTAAAAATATCTTTCATATAAAACCATAAGAAATACTAAGTATCAAATCATCAAATCTTATACTAAAAATACACTTGGGATAAAACTCATACAATCGACAAAATAGTATTACTAAGTATATCACAATACTTCGAAATAAGAAATCCAAAGACATATATGCCCTCGAGTCAAATGAGGACATATTTAAAACTTGATTAAAAGTTCAAATAATCCAAATTTCTCTCCCAAAAGCACCTTCATCTATGAATCACTTTAGAGATAAATTAAAGCATGGAAGTAGTACAAACACATGTACTAAAGTATGGCATAATGCATAAAATCATGATAACATACATTTAATGGAAACATTCTGTTTTTGATTAAAACATCATAGTATCAGCATAAAAAAAACATTGAACACCGTAGAAAAACATAAGATAACACATAAGCATTTTATCACTTTTTAAGGAATATTACAGTGACTAAGTCAGTGTTACAGTGAACTACTTCCAGCTTCATAGTCAACCCTTACGAGCATGCAATCCTCTCAATAAAGGTTATCCTAAGACTCACTTAAATCGGACAAAGAGAGTCTGCCCATACACCATGTCTAAGCACACCTAAATAAACCTTGAGACCACCAATAATGAGATAAATATACTTACAATACACCAAACACTTAACCATGAGATCCTCCTACCTAAGGTGATTCTATGGTTTACTTGAGTGACTTGTGAAGCAACCACCCATACAATCCATTCACACACACTTGAAGTTCCTTTAGATTACCTATGATAAGACTATTCTCACTTCATACAATAATATACATATAATATGAGATTTTCCACCCAAAGGTCATCAGAAGACTTACTTAAGTAAATCAAGAAGAGAATGCCCTAACTTGATCTCTTCCCAAATTATCTAAATAATCCTTAAGACTACCTAAGTGTGTATCATGTATAATGTGTCAACCAACTTTCCTATCTTGAGTCTTTCTTAAGACTTATCTAGGTAAGATATGAAGTGGTCATTCCTATGCCCTTCACACTTTAGTGAGACAACCCTTAAACTACTCTAAGTACTTATTTATTTACATGCTTTCCAACTTAAGTCATTATCTTGATTATTTCATTTAAGAGACATTCCTCACATAAGTACAATCAAGTAATGGTCTTAGAGAAGACCTAGGGACACACTCACTAACATCTTCAAAGCCTATTGTGCGATGTCTAGATAGCGTCCCATACCACCTCCTAAACTTCATAAAACTTCTCCAATACTAGTAGGTATCCCATGTGATGAGAGCATGTAATAACCGACATAGATTATATTAGCTCAGCATGGAATCTAGAGTTGTAACCTACTCTTATGGAGGGTGTTTTACTTGCTAATGGTATAACTTGGACATCCTATGTAGGTACATGGTTAAGGAATATGAAGGGTTTTGTTGTACTCTAGCCTCAATTATAACTATATCTGCTTTCCTTACCATTATATCTTGATGTTAGCCTTTGTTCTCATAGAGTAATTCAAATAAAGGATCACATGAAGAGGTTCCGTATCTAGTTCATAACCCATACACATTCACACGACCAAAGAGGTCCCGTAGGGTTTCCTTTCAACGGTGAAGAGTATATCTTAATGTCTTCCTAAGGATGATTTCATGTCGTTCAAGCCAACAAACCTTAACTCAACCATTTGTAATAAAAGGATACCATTACACCTTTCTACTTCAAGGATATTATAACCGTAAAACTAGGTTGAAGGTTCCATATAAAGGACCTTTTTAGCAACATTCAAGGTCTCATTTCATTAATACATACAAGACTAAGAGGATTTAGCATCCTTATTCAAGGCATTATATATTCAAATCCATACATGTATCAAGTATGGGACACAAGTTTAACAAAACAAGAGACACACATTTGTACCTATAGCATATCATTCTAGAAGCACATATAAATAACCATTATCTTCTATAAGTAACCCTATAACGTACTATAACCTCATCAATATAACCATCATTACCTCCTATAGTCAAGTAGGAAGAATCATGCATCAAATCTAAGACTACACACATAAAGACACACTCAAGTCTAACATGATCACCTAACGTCAATAGCAGATCCCATACCTTCACCTTAATCACATGTATATAGATATGATCATACTTCACAAAAATCAACTACACTAATCATCATAATACATCAAGTTATTCCGACAAAGCCATGATCATCATAGTACATAAAGTAATTCTTAGAAAGCCACCTCATGCACAATTATAACTAATAGCACCGCCACCATAATTGGACTATACCAATCGCAACATACTTAAAGAATTACATTACGTAAAATTAAGAGAATTACGGCGACGTACCATCAACCCATTCACACAACTTCAATACATAAATAAATAATATAAACAAGAGTAAAAGGCCCTTACCCATTGCCATGATAATCAATGGGTAAGGTCCCATAAATATATATTTATCAATCTTAGACAGCCCATACATCAATTCAATACAATTTTTACATGAATTGATAGCCCATAGAAAACTGCACTAGAATTCATAAGCATTTAGAAAAAATCATAACATCCATAATATAGCCAATTTGAAAAGATTATGTTTTGCATGGGTTTTTTTAATATTGTAGGTTTAAATCATCAAATTCATGTCAATTCAATCCATAAAAATCATTGAAAATGTTTAATTCAATAACCAATGTCTAGATCATAAAATTTGACATTTCATGATTTTGATCATCTTTGAAAAATCATTGGAGATTACTCCTTGAAGAAAGATATTTAAAGTATGAAGAAACATACCTCAATTTTGATGAAAAGCTCGCAAAATTGAAGGAGAAAACTTGAGAAACCAGTCTTTTTTCTTGGAGCTTCAAAGCTTCATCAATGGAGGTTTTGCAGAGAAGAATGGAGAGGTTTTGTTTTGCATTGAGGGTTTAGCATTGATTGGTGGTTTTAGGGTAATAAAAAAAGACTTAGTAACCGTCAATAATTCATCCCTAAATTACCCAAAATACCCATGGACTTACTAGATAATTTAACCAACTCAAGTTTTAATTAAAAAGGACGCAACCAAATCTGGAGTTTAGTGCAGTTCGTGGAGGAATTTTCAAATCTTGTTTCTAGAAAATTTCAAAAATATAATGTTTCCTAACAGCCCCGCATTGCAGGGACACAATTTTTCCCACTGCGTATCAGGTGCAATCGCGCTGCCACCACCATAATCTTGTTGGCGTGGCAGCTTGACTGTCCCATGTTTGGGTCCTTTTTGGGGACCCTTTGGCTGGTCCCCGGGACGTCGTTCTCAAACGTTTCGACCCTTTGAATGTCAGGCTATGCATAGAGCAATGCGTACTCAATTTAACCCACAAACTATCCCCCAAAACATCATCACTAAACACTACGACACACTTGTTCAACTTCAATCAGTTTCAGCATGTCTTGGACGTTCTTAGACGTTTGACCACAAAGCTTCATGAAACTTATCACACTGACTAAAAAAATATTATAACTCATATAAGAACTTCATAAGCTTATGGCACATACATATAAGCATATAAACACATATGAGGCACATAGGTGACTAGTCGTGGAACGTGTTGGTCTTCCCTTGACGTTTGAATTTCAATTTAGGAAATATTTTGATCACTTCTTAATTACAACATTATAATTGATTTTATAACCTTATACCCTCATGAAAAACATGTTAGTCTCTAGTTCACTCTTGCTCATTTTCGAGGGTGTAACAATACTCCCCCACTTAGGAACATTCATCCTCAAATGACACTTGCAACCTCCGAATACTTCCAAGAGTAGAGATTCAACAAGAAGCTCATAATCATACCACGTAACACATTATACATATCAAACATATATAAGAAACATCAATTTCAAATAATCAAGAGATGTACAACACAACAAGAATCTAGAAGAATTTCTAAAACTCATCAAGCCATAAGACTCACATCGTTCATTCCAAATAGCAAGAACTACTTTTATATTCATTATAATTCTCATATAAATCATTTATAACCACAATACAGCAATTTTCAACCAATGAACAAACTAGCCAATTTTCAAAAATGTTACAGTGAGCAAAATTCCTTGTCAGGGAACATGCTTCAAAAATCCAAAAATGTAACATTTAGGCAATTGATGATGTAAAAATGTTATTATTATAGATAACAATCATATAAAAAAAAACTTACAACATAATGATAACTTCAACAAATGCACCATGCAAGCAATCAATGAAATTAAATTCAAACAACACTCCTAAACAACATGCACATGAAATATTCTTCCATGACAATCTAGCCAATCTACAAATCACACTCCCACACTTAGAAGTAACTAATAACACTAAAGAATGAAATACAAGAACTTACCGCAATCGTCATCTTCCTCATCCGTCTTTGATCATCTAGACTGGAGTGCATATAAACGATTCTTTTTTGGAGCATCATTTCCCATAGCATTAGGAGGAACTTGCTTACCCTTTCAAGTAGGACAATCCCTTACGTTGTTTTCCATACTTACCACATCCAAAACAACTAGCGGTACCCAGCAGGCATTCCTAGTAGTGCCTCTTTCCACAAGTAGAACATGTAGGCTTGCCAATATGACAACCCCACTACCTCTCTCTAGTTTCACTTTAGCGCCCCTAGGTTCTTATTGACTTGAAACCTTATTCTTGAACCTAGGTTTACTTTGATAATTTGACCCACTTCTCTTCAATTTTCTAGCAATCCTACCATGTTCGGACTCCTTAATTAGTTGAGTATAAACCATGAGTATAGATAGGGTCATATCATCATTGAGCATGACCGTATGACATTTTTCTTTAACTAGGTTGATGACCCCGGTCACAATCCTACTCATCTTATCCCTAGGGTTAGACACTAAGGTTGGTGAATACCTAGGCAAAATAGATAACTACAAAGAGGATTCCTCAACACTCATATTGCTTTGCTTGATATTGATAAACTCCTCTACTTCACCTCCCTCCTCTCAAGGGAAAAATACTTTCCTAAGAAGGCCTCTTTATATTCCTCCTACAAAATAGGACCCGACTCAACCAGCCTATTATCCTTCCATTGAGCAATCTCCCTCATTTGGTACAAAGATAACTTCACCTTTTCCTTAAAAGTCACCCCCATTGAACTCAACACCTTATACACACCATCTAGGAACTCTTCCGAATTCTCTTCGACCCTATACAAGAAAGATAGGAGAATTAATCCTCAAAAAATCTCTCAATATAGATATCATAGTCCTCTTTAAAACATTCACTCTAGGCTCTATATTCCTATTCACAAGGGTAGTCATGGATCTTAAAGTAGATAAAGCCTCTCTGATTTCCCCATTATTCTTTTTTGGGGGAACAGCTGGAACTTCATTACCTCCACCCACAATAGGGACTTGATCACCTTTATCACCTTGAGAGGCTTGAAGAACTTTCTCAACTTGCCCACCTTGAGGGGTAATGTCCTCATTCACATCATTATCCTTAACTCTCCTAGTCGGCGTCATCCTCGTACTCATCTCCTATAATGCAAGGTAAAACATAAGAATAGAACACTCATAACTTCTAAATCTCTATGGTACAACATAGGAACAGAAAAGAAGTAAAACTCTATCGTCATATACACTCTCGCTCATTGATGTGTCGCGACTCAAACTGATGGTCAAGACTCTACTAGACGTGACTTGATGAGACTTCTGGAACCCTAATAACAATTTCATAATATATGCTCTGATATAAATTTTTTCACGACCAGAGAGTACCCCATAGAAGTTAGGGCTTTCTTGAATCAAAACACGGCGTGCTTGACCTCTTGAAGATGGTGTACAAGACCTTTTGTGTCATTCATCGCACATACGTATATAAAAAGTAGTGTGGAATTAAAACTTTTCACAACATTCAATAATCTTTCAAAATATATTTCATAAAAACACCATAGGAAATACTAAGTATGAAATCATAAAATCATAGACTCAAAATACACTTGGGACATGGCCCATCGAATCCACAATATAGTACTACTAAGTCTATTGTAAATCCCTTAAATGAACTAAAGTTAACTAGATTTTTGTAATTGTTTCTTGAGTTAATTTTATTTTAAAACGAGTTATATTAGTTTCCTTAGGCATTGTGTGAAGTTAGGTTATGTTTGGAGATCAAACATCAAAGAACGTCCATGACGTTTAAAAGATATGCCTTACAAAGTTCTTGTGTGTTCTCGCGTGTTTGAAGTGAGTTTTACATGTTAGTTTTACTAAAAATTTGTGTGAGATGTTCCTAATACCTATAATACTATGGTTAAGGAGTTAACATTTGGGTACTTACCCACCTAGGATCCATGAGGGGCCCTAGATGAGGACCCCAATGCCTAGGCAGAATCTGCAAATCTGCCCAAAAACCAGCCCAAACGATGATACAATCAACACCCCTTGGGTCAATCAAAGTGCAGTCTTCTAGGGGCGTAGGTTGGTACTTAGTGTAAGGGGATAAACCCTCTATAAAACAGCCTCATACAAAGATGAAGCCCAGCAACATAGGCCGTCGTTCAGTCGACGCCCCGTTGCTTGGGTCCGTCGATGGTGTCCAGTAAAAGTTGTGGTACACGCTTCCACCTTGGGATATTTTGTGTAAATTCACCTCAATTATTTTATGAACCTAGGATGATAATTTTAGAGTTTTAAAGTTATATTATATTAGTTTTAATTCCTAGAAGTAGACAAGACCCCTCACTTCAAATATTCAAACTCTCTCTCTCTCTAAAAACAAACTCTCACAAGTTATCATTGGAGCTAAGACTCAAGGAGAGCTAGGAGGTCTGGTTGGACATGTTTCTTCATCCAATATCAGTGGTTTTTCTTCTATTTGAGGTATGGTAGTCATCCTTGAACTCTTTTTCATTAAAGGCCAGTTCTAATGGATTTTCAAGAAGGGTTTTCAACCATTGTTTCTTCTATCTTCATATCTAAATATGGGTCGTGCATGAAAACATTATAAATTATTCAAATAATATATTATAATATTAGTTGGTTTTTTTTAATGCTAAAGCTTCATTGAAATCATATTAGAGTTTTTATCAAATTTTGGCTTAAGGAATGGGATAATGAGCATGACTTTCTAGTCTTTGAGTTGTGGTTTCCTTGTGTTGATATTGTTATTTAACGACTGACCTAAGGTGTGTTTATAAGTAATTGTTGTGTAAATTGTAAATAGGTTTGAAGGTCTTGGAAGAATGGTAAGTTTTCCTCAATATTAACTCTTTTAAGATTTCCTCTTGAGTGGTATGGTCCACCTTCTTGTTGGTCGTGTTTACTAGTAGAATTCGGTTATACTTAGTATGTATTGTAAGTGTTATTTTGAAGGCCTAATGTGTGAAATGAAGTGACAATGATAATAGTTCTTGTAATGTGTATTATGTATCTTGAATTGCATGTTTAGCTTAGATTATGTCTAAATGAAGTAACTGTATATGTTGAGCATGTTAAAGTGTGTAATGTGATCAATAAATGTATAATCATGAAAAGAAGTTAATGTAAATGAAATTATGCTTATAAGGTGTGTTCACATGTACGCACACACATTTGAATGAATGAATGAAGCTAGGTTAAATCAAAATGGAGTTTGGTGTAAACACTCTTCGTGAGTTGACGTGAAGTGTTTAGTAGCAAACACATTACATCCTAAGAGCTTTCTAAGATAGGTTGGGAGATGAATTCCCTTCATGAATTGAGATTTGGTGTTCACTAGTTATCCTTAACCTATATTATACATTGTTGAGAGTCCGTGGGGATTTATGCTTAGCACCGAAAAAACATGAAGATGGGGTGGTTACACTCTATGAGTGGAGATATTGTATTCCAATATACCTATTGAGATGAGTAATCCTCGTTAGTAGAGAATGAGGTACTTAGTATAAATATCCTTATCCATTAACTATACAACCACATAGATTTAGCTATTAGGAAACCCATGTAAAAGGTAAGAGAATGACCTTACTCTAGGCAAGTGAGGATCCCTCATCCGATAGGGGTTCAATGTTTAACTCTCATGGTGTATGTTTGTTAAGATAAATTCCATAAAATTAATGAAAGTACTAAGTCTTTTAAAATATTTTACTACTTACGGTAGGTAGTGGAATGTGACAGAATCTATCCATTGCAATAGCAATGGATAGGCATTCTGAAAGAGGAGTCTTGGTGAGCCTTATATGAATTTAAAGTACTAAATCTTATAAAATTGTGTACTACTGAGGATAAAGGGGAGTCTTGGTGAGCCTTATATGAATTGAAAGTACTAAATCTTCTGAAAGAGTGTACTACTTCGGGTAGGTAGTGGAATGGAATGTCATCTACTGATTACACTAGGTAGGCATTCGAAAAGGGTAGTCTTAGTGAACCTTATTTGAATTGTATGAGCTAAGTCTTCTAAAACAATGTGCTACTTAGGGTAGGTGGTGTAATGGGATGCCATCTACTCATTACACTTAGTAATCATTCCAAAAGGGAAGTCTTGGTGTGTTGTTCTAGTATTCTTCTAATGTTTTGTCATTGAGTAGGGACTTGTTCTCCCGAAGCGAGTAAGCCTAGATGGGGTAGTCTTGGGGATCACCTACGTTTGTATTGAAGGATGTGTATAGGAAGTTACTTCATGTATTGCCTTGCTGAGTCTTAGGATAACCTTGGCTAGGGAAACTCCTATGGAAAGGAGTTTACTTCTTCTTGGTTTGACTTTGGGAGTTCACTATTTTGGGATGAAATGATTTCACTGTAATGCTTTAATGAAGTCACTATAATTTTGGATACTTTACTATAAAATGGTCCTTTTGTTAAAATAAGATATAAATCCTCTCCTTATTGTTAAATGAGAATCCTTATGGTTTTTTTACTTTATATTCATGAAAGTTTTACTTAATTGACTTGAAAATATGCTTTTACTAAAATGTCCCTTTTCGCATGTTTTTGCATATGCCATACATAGTAGATTATTTGTACTAACCCCATACTTTTCTATAATATATAAGTATATGTTTTGAAGCTAGAATGAATTTAGAAGATGAATCTTGGGAAATCTACTCTCTCAAAATCTGGTTTGTCCTCATATATTCAAAGCAAGAAAGATTTTAGAAGGCGAAGCTTGGAAAATATACTCTCTCAAGATCTGGTATATCCTCATATATTCGAGGACATAGTCTATGTTTCTTAGTTTGTTTTTAAGACTTACTATGCATTTTTTAAATGTAAAGGGTCGTGTCCCTTAGTCTTTAGGTTGTCTTGTGACGATGAGATCTTCTTAGTATTAATGAAAGAGTTAATTTTGGTATTAAATTTCATGAAATTTTTTAACTCCGCACTACTTCTCATGTCTTATGCATTGAATGATATTTAAAGGTCTTTTACAAGACCTTAAATGGTCTAGTATGTCTTGTTATCATATAAGGTTCTCCCTAACTTCTAGGGGGTCATTGCAGGTCCTGACAGACTTGATATCAGAGCATACGTTATGGGAAATAGTTCAGGGTCAAAAAGTCTAACAAGTCACATGTAGTAGAGTCTTGGTCATTGGTGTGAGTCGTGACACATCCATGGACAAGAGGACATAAGATGATAGAAATTTCACTTTCTTTTTTATTCCAATGTCATGCCCTACATTTTAGTTATAAAAGGTATATTTTCTCAACCTCTTCTCTTTGTATTTATAGGACATGAATACGAAGAGATCAACCGCTAGAAGGGAGAAGGGAGGTATAGCTAATGAAAGGATCCCTCCCTATGATGACCAAGTTCCTATAGTTGTCCTAGAGGGATAAAATGAAGAGGTTCCCTTCAATAACCTCATGTGCCTCCGAAACCTCAAGATCCTGAAGAGCCCCTAATTCCTCCTATGCCTCCATCTCCTTACGTTGAAGGGGATATGACTAATGCGGATTTTATGGCTGATTTAATGAATTAGACCAAACTCATGACGACTCAAGATCATATTGTCAATAATCACTTTGTTTCCCGAGATAACAAAGGGGGTGGACCCTAACCTCACGCTAGTACTCGCTCTCCAGAATTTGTGATTTCATGATGATGAACCCTCCTACTTTTCATGAAACTAAGGTTGATGAAGATCCACAAGGTTTCCTAGATGAGACGTTCAAACTGGTTGATGCTATAAGAGTGACCCCTATGGAGAAAGCGGAGTTAGCGTTTACCAACTTAATGATTTGTCTAAAGTGTGGTTTGAGTAATGGAGGGATTAGAGAGCCTTGAGAGATGGTCTGGTTGAGTAAGAGGTGTTCAAAGAGGCTTTACTTGATATTTTCTTTCCCCTAGAGTGGAGGGAGAAGAAAATGATTGAATTCATGAATCTTGTCCAAGGGGGAATGAGTGTGCAAGAGTACTCCCTTAAATTAATCCAACTAACTCATCAAACTCACTATGTTTTCCCCAACCATGGTAGACAACCCTAGGTCTAGGATGAACAAATTTTTTATGGGAGTGTCTAGATTGGTGGAGAAAGAGTGTCGTACGACAATTCTTCTTAATGACATGGATATTTCTAGGCTCATGGTGTATGCACAACAAATTGAGGTGTCCAAAATTAGGGAGTTAAGGCAAGTGGGTAAGAGGCCATGGCCGGATTATTCAAGTCACCAAAAACCTAAGAAGAGGTTCTTTCACCAAGATTCTTCCATGGGAAACAAGGATATGGCTCCTTACCAAAATTCCCAAGGCGATGGTCATACTTTTGAGAGGACTAGATGTACTTCTTGTGCAAAGACACATTTGGATAAGTGTCTTGACTAAGCGGATGGTTGTTTTGCATGTGGTAGTAAGGGCCACAATATGAAGGACTTCCCTAACATCAATCAATAGGTAAAGAGGTTAATCAAGATCTTCAATATGGTATAGATCCCAATGCTCCAAAGATAAATCATCCCTATGGGATGGGAGCTAGGAAAGAGAACTAATACAGATTTGATAGTACTGGTAAGTATTAACCCTTTATGGTTATTGATTTTAAGTTTTAATATGAATTTATATGGTTTTATACTTCATATGATCATGCCTTCTTCATTTATTACTTAAAGAACAGAATTGTTAAAATTCGCACATATTATACATTGTTACAGTGAATGCTCACTGTAAAAAAATTTTAATTTTGTATAACTTTTCCTTGGATTTTATTGAAGTTTAAATTTGTTTAAAAGTTATGTATATGATAATTTTTTGATTTTGGAGAAGGTAGTTCCTCCATAAAAAAAGGATAAGGGTGAGTTTTGAATTTGTGAAGTTTTGCAAGAGTTGCATGTGCTTGGAAATGTCAAATTATTCTTCTTGTTATTTTGTGCCTTGAATTTGAATGTTTTATCATGATTTTAATGTGTTATGTGTTTCTAATTGAGTCCTTGATGGTCTTAAAGTTTCAGTGTCATTCGAGGACGAATGTTATTCCAAGTGGGGGAAATGTAACACCCTAAAACGAACTAAGGATAAATAGAGATTTGTGATTATTTCTTGAGTTAATTTTAAAATATATTTATATATATTAGTTTCCTTAGACAGTTTGTGAATTTTGGTTATGTTTGGAGGTCAAACTCTCAAGAACGTCCATGACATTCCGAAGATCTGCCAAAGATGCCCAAAAAGTAGCCCCAAAACACGGATGCAATCAACGCCGCGTGGGTCAATAGAAGCCCCGTCGTCTAGGGGAGTAGGTTGTAAATTAGAGTAGGGGGCTCAAGCCCCTGTTAAACAGATGCATACCCAAACATTTCCCAGCCGCACGACCAATCTTTCAGTTGACGCCCCGTTGCTTGGGTACGTCGATCGTATCCTGCAAAAGCTGTGGGACATGCTTCCAGCTTAGGGTGTTTTGTGAAAATTCACCCCAAGCCATTTATGACCGTAGGATTATATTTGTAGGGTTTTAAATTTATATTATATTAGTTTTAAGTCCTACAACTAGACAATATCCCTCACTTCTAATATTCACTATGTCTCTCTCTCTCTAAAAACAAACATTCTCAAGTTACCAATGGATCTAAGACTCAAGGAGAGCTAGGAGGTCTGGTTGGACGTGTTTCTTCATAAAAAAACAGTGGGTTTTCTTCTGTTTGAGTTATGATTACTGATGTACCGTGGTTTTATGGTACTTCCAATGCTTTTTCCTTAAGTTTAGTGTGTGTCTAACACCTCTTTGAAGTAGTTTTAATGTACTTTTCTTTGTGTTTGCAGGAAAAGATTGTCCAAAATGAAAACGCTGAAGATGTGCTGAAACTTGCAGAAAAAATGACCTACGGAGCCATCGATGGTCCGTTGATCCATCAACGATCCATAGGTGGATACCTTTGCCATGAAGATGTTATGCTGCTGAGGAATGATTTGGGAATTCAGACTAAGTGTGGGGCTACGGAAGAGTTGATGGTTTGTCATCTCATCGACGGACTGTCCTGGTGATTTGTTGGTGCTAAAAAAATGTATTCCCAATACCTGATATTTAAAAGATTCTAAGTATGTAGAAACGAAGGTCATTGATGGATCGTAGGTCCATTGATGGACTGTCGTTTGGGTCCGTCTATGGTAACAGAATGATGGAGAAGATAATAGCTGAAAAAGAGTTAAAGTATGGACTGACGGTCCGTCGGTGAGGTCGTTGACTCGAGACATATTTTTGATAGAAGTTTTCCTTATTTAGGTTTCCCTTTATTTTTAGGACTCCTTTATTATAAATAGGACAAAAAACCTCTTTTTTGGGGTTAGAATCTTTTGTTAATTTCAAGATTTGGAATGTTCTTTTGTTGATCTTTTCATTTTTGAAAATACTTTACTTTTCCAGAATTGGCTCTTTAAATATTTTGATTAATTCAATTTATTTTCTAGATTTTCTTCAAACTTGTGAAAGTAAGTACATGAAATCTTGTCTAATTAATATGAATTGTGAAATTATTAACATGGGTTACTAAATCCATAACTAGGGGTGTGGAAACTATGGGTAAATAATAAAGTAGGAATAGATAAAATAACAATTCTAGAATAGTGTCGTGCAATTATTGATAATTCTTTTCTATGGAAGTCTTTTTAATAGTGGCCAACGTTAGAACGCACCTTGTTGCTACTTGCCGGACAAAGGAGCTAGATAATAAGAAAAGAATTCAACGTAGATTTAGTAAACACTATCTTATAGGCTAGTGTCAATTGGTGCAAAGTTATAACTAATCAATACGTTGATTATGATGTAAAAGGTAAGGTTTAGTAAAAGACACACACGTAGCCGGACCAAGGTGCGGAGTGAAATTCACTAGTTGTCGGACCAAGGAATTAGGGATACATAACTTACCACTTTAAATCCAAGATACTAGGAAGGAGTTGTTATACCTATGGTTACTATGTTATGAACCTATGGGAACACTTTCACCCTAGTTTCTCTCATCATTAAATAAACATCAAATATTTGAACTAGCTACTTCTTTACTTAGACTTAATTAATTACTTTTGTTACACAAAACCCCCCAATTAATTGTTTTTTTTTGGAAAGGACTTGATTAAATAGAAGTAGTCGTAGGTTAAAGTTAAGTCTAAATCATTTTCCTCGTGGGGTCGATCCCCAACCTAGCATTTGGGTTCTTTACTTTATACGACCTCTTATGCTTCTTTAGGGAAGTATAGTTGGAGCATGTAAAACATTTTTACCGCTATCGAGGAAAGTGGTTTTTGGATTAACTTTAAGCACATTACCGAATTTTAGTCAACAATTTCCTGAATTTACTTTTTCCTTTTTTGCTTTTTTCTTTCGCAGGTCTAGCTTTAGTGTATGCAATGTACACGAAGTCGAGGAGAACCAATACTTCCACTTAATCTAGGACTAAGACGAAAACTTCGTAGAATGAATATTTAAAACAATCCTTCTTATATCATTGATGAGATCAACCCTTAACTTTCCCCGCCGGTTGATGCTCATAATCGAGTGGTTGTTGATAACCCTAGTGAAGGTAATACGAGGAGGTAACCTCTCGCCTCACGCCCTCAAGAGTACTATAGGGGAAATGTTAACATCACTGACTCTGATGGGCCACTTTTTGTACCTCTCTACCACATGGTTATACTTTTATGGTAACTAGTAGCTTGAGGCAGATGCTCACCACTAGAGGTTTGTTTTCGGGGCTATCATCTGAGGATCCACATGCTCACATTGCCAAACAAAGGTCGTTGTGTAAGATTTGTGTAGGGAGGACAGACTTAGACATAGATGTAACTGGATTAAGGGTGTTCCCTCTCTCACTGACGGGGGAGGCTGTATTTTGGTTTACTGAGTTGCCCTACAATTCAATCTATATTTGGGAGCAATTGAGAGATCTATTCCTTGCAAGTTATTAACCGATTTCTAAAAAGCTAAACCACAAATATAGGTTGAAAAACTTTAGGGAATTACCAGGGGAGTCAGTAAGCAGTTCTTAGGATAGGATCACCTCATTCTTGCTAAATTTCTTAAACCACCGCATTGATAATGAGTCACTAAAAGAGCACTTCTATCAGGGGAAATATGATAAATATAAAGCAGTGGTTGATACGATTGCGCTTGGTTCTTATGGGGAGTGTACTTATGCAAACATCGCTGCGAAGTTAAAGAAAATCTCCCAAAATAATTATTCTTGGAGAACTAGGAAGTTGGATACTGGGAGAAACACGTTTGCAGTGCAAGCTTAACATAACCCAACTGCAAATGAGATTTGTGAGGATATGGCTATTAAAACTGAGCCTAGGTTGGTGTTATACATGTCATCAAAGGTGCAAAAAAGGTAAATGCATTGAACAATTTGGCTAAACCACCACTACCGGTTTATGAGTACTACTATTGACAAGATTCTTATGCAGTGAATAAGCAGACGGGGGGTTTCTGACCAAACACCCAAGGCTTCAATTAGGAAAATTGGTTCCAAGTTCAAGGAAATCAAGGTCAGAACTAAGGGAATTACAACCGAGAGGGTCACTATGTTCAATATGGCAAGTACAACCGTGATAACAACTTCAACCGGCATAACTATGATAATATAAATAATCTTAGTGGGCCCTATGTTCCACCTTAAAATTAGGAAGTTTCTTCTATGGGTGGTGGAGGTAGTATGGCGTGATTGAGGATATGTTGCAGAAGATGATGATGACGTTTTATGCTAGTGATGATCACGCCAAAGAGTTGAGAGGTGATTTAGGAATTGGGCAAAAAGGTGGATGTCTATGCATTCTCAATTAAGCATCTTGAGTTCGAAATGACCCAATTCTCTTCTACTGTGAACCCACGGAAATAGGGTACAATTCAAGGAAATATTGTCCAGAATTTGAAGAATGATGGACATTGTCTGGCAGTCACTACTCGAGGGGGTAAGAAGACCATGGATCCACCTATTCCATCTGGTGTCGAAGATGACAAGAGAGGAGACGATGAGGTAGAGGAAGTTAGTAGTGAGTTGGTAGATCAATCAGGGAATGAAGCTGAGACACCCCAAAAAGTTACCCCTGCTCCTAGACCACCACCTCTATTTATGCAAAGATTGGTTAAATAGACCGAGGATGGTAAATACTGGCATTTTATTACTATGTTGAAATAGCTTTACATCATGTCCCATTTGATAGAAGCTCTTACAAATTCTCGGTTATGCCAAGTTTATGAATGATATGGTCACTAAGAAAAGATCGGTTAGTTTTGAGGATGATGATCGGATGCAACACTGTAGTGCTATTGCTACAAGGTCTCTTGTGCAAAAGAAAGAAGATCCGGTTACTTTTACTATTCCATGTACAATTGGGTTGTTTACACTTTGCTAAAGCATTATGTACTCAGGGTCTAGCATATATCTCATGCCTCTCTCTATTTACAAGAAGATGGCTTTGGGTGAGCCAAAGCTAGTGAGATGCGGCTACTGATGGTCGATCCAACAATGAGAGTCTTTTTTTGATACTTCATGATGTTCTAGTAAAAGTGGAGTCATTTATGTTTTTGGCTGATTTTTTGATTCTTGATTGTGAGTTTAACTTTGGGTCCCTAGTATTCTTTAGAGGTCGTTCCTTGCTAGGGGTCGTGCCTTAGTTGATATGAAGAAAGGGAATATGAAGTTTTCTGTTGAACAATGAAGAAGACACTTTCACCATTTGTAGGTCCGTGAGAATGAATGGTGAGCTCCAATCAATATTTGTTATATCCTACATGGTTGAGAGTTTTTCAGAGGTACAAATAGAAGAGTGTCTTGGTGTTGAGGCACTAGCAGCAGTGATCATGAATTTTTAGAGTAATTGTATCAAAGAGTATGGTTCATTGGTTGTGGCATTTGATCAAGGTGATGTTCGGTTAAAACCAAAGCAATTTGATTTTGATATGAAGCATCGCAAGTCTCCATCAGCGAGACCATCTATTGAGGAGGATCCGACATTGGATCTTAAGGCTCTACCACCTCATTTGAGGTATGTATTCTTGAGTAAAGGTGATACTTTGCAGGTAATTATTTCATCAAATTTTAATATGCAACAAGTAGAGTGTTTGGTATAAGTGTTGACAAGGTTCAAGAGAGATATTGGGTGGACTTCTGCATATGTTATTGGGATCCTTCCCGATATTTGTTCACATAAAATCCAACTCATGCCAGATCATAAGTCCAGTATTGAGCACCAGAGACATTTAAATCCACCTATGAAAGAGGTAGTGAAGAAGGAAATTATTAAGTAGTTGAATGCCGGAGTCTATCCGATTGCTGATAGTAGTTAGGTATTCCTTGTTCACTGTGTGCCCAAGAAAGGGGGAATTAATGTGGTACCTAATGAGAAAAATGAGCTTGTTCAATGAGGATGGTGATCATATGGAAAGTGTGTATGGATTACTGGAAATTGAATACATGGACTGAGAAGGACAGTTTCCTATGCCCTTTATGGATCAGATGTTTGATAGTCTTGCAGGATAGGGGTGGTATTGTTTTCTTGATGGTTATTCGGTTTACTACCAAATCATTACACAAGAAGATCAAGAGAAAACCACTTTTACTTGTCTTTATGGAACTTTTGTGTTCAAGGGGAAGTCCTTTGAGTTGTGTAATGCACCGGCTACTTTTTCAGAGATGTATGATGTCCATATTTTCCGATATGGTGGAGGACACTATTGAGGTATTTACGGATTTTTTTTCAGTTGTTGGTGACTCCTTTGAGTATTATTTGAGACACTTGGCTGAGGTTCTAAAAAGGTGTAAATAGTGCAACCTTGTGCTAAATTGGGAGAAATGTCACTTCATGGTGAAAGAGGGTATTGTATTGGGATATCACATCTCAGAGAAGGGGATAGAGGTTGAGAGAGCCAAAGTTTATGTGATAGAGATACTTCATCCACTAATCTATGTAAAAGATGTAAGGAGTTTACTTGGGCATGCGGGCTTCTACCTAAGGTTTATTAAGGATTTTTTAAAAATTTCACATCCTGTGTGCAAATTACTTGAGAAAGAATGTAAATTTTATTTTGATGAATCCTATTTAAATGCATTTAGAGAGTTTAAGGAGAAATTAGTGTATGCGCCAATTATTATTTCCCATGATTGGAGTAAGCCATTTAAGGTGATGTGTGATTCTAGTGGGGTTTCTCTCGGTGTAGTCTTGATTCAATAAAGTGATAAACTACTTCACCACATTTACTACGCTAGTAAATCCCTAAATGAAGCACAAAAGAACTACACCTTGATAGAGCAATAGATTCTTGCGATGGTATTATCTTTCGAAAAATTTTGCTCATGTTTTCTTTGTACGAAATTCATAGTGCACACCAACCACTCTCCTTTGATATATTTGATGGCAAAGGAGTATGTGAAACCAAGGTTGATTAGATGGGTACTACTATTGCAAGAGTTTGATTTTGAGGTGAAAGATAGAAAACGGACTGAAAATGAACTTGCAGATCACTTTTCCATATTAGAGGATGAAGATATGCAAGATTTAGGTGAAAAGGCTGAAATTGATGATATTTTCAATGATGAGCATGTATTGGCCGCTTCTTATGACTTGATTCCATGGTTCACAGATTTTGTGAATTATTTGGCTAGTGATATAGTTCCATCGGACTTGTCCTTTCATTAGAAGAATAAGTTCATGCATGATGTGAAAAATTTCTTTTGGGATGAGCCTTACTTATATCAGAGTTGTGCCGATGGTCTAATTCGTCGTTGTGTACCAGAAGTTGAGATGCTTTATGTTTTGGAGGCCTACCATTCCTCGCCTCTGGGTGGGCATCAGAGTGGTATCCGGACTGTCCATAAAATTTTGAAATGTGGCTACTATTGGCCAAACATCCACCAAGATGCTTATTAGTTCATTAAGGCATGTGATAGGTACCAAAGAGATGGAGGTATTTCGAGAATGCAAGAGCTCCCTTTGAGTCTCATTCTTGTAAATGAGTTGTTTGATGTATGGGGCTATGAATTTATGGTCCCTTTTCTGAGTTCTAATTGGATGAAATATATTCTTGTTGCTGTTGATTATGTGTCAAAATGTGTAGAACCCATAGCACTTGTAAACAATGAAGGGAAGAGTGTCACCGCGTTTTTGAAAAAGAACATATTTTCCAGATTTGGCACCCCAGGGACATGATTAGTGAATGGGGATCCCACTTTTGCAACAACTTGTTCAAAGGGTTATTGGAGAAATATGGGGTTCACCATAATGTAGCCATACCTTACCATCCACAGACTAGTGGGAAAGTTGAAGTGTGGAATAGAGAAATCAAGAAAATTCTTGAGAAAATGGTGAATGCTAGTAGAACATATTGGTCATGGAGGCATTATGATTCTCTTTGGGCCTACAGGACAGCATACAAGACTTCCATAGGTATGTCTCTATACTAACTTGTATATGGGAAGGTTTGTCACTTGCCGGTTGAGTTGGAGCACAAAGCCATGTGGGCGAGTGAAGTAACTGAATATGGATTGGAATGAAATAGCGAAAAGAAGATTAATGCTTTAAATGAGGTTAATGAGTTTCGTTTGAAGGCATATGAAAGTTCATCCCTCTACAAAGGAAAGATGAAGAAGTACTATGACCAAAAGATTGAAAAGCGTAAATTTGCGGTTGGAGACTTGGTGCTTTTGTTCAACTCTAGGTTGCGCTTATTTTTGGGAAAACAAAAGTCCAAATAGACTGGTCCATTCTTGATCACTCAAGTGTTCCCTCATGGTGCGGTTGAGTTGGATAACAAGGAGGGTGCAAGGTTCACGGTAAATGGGCAATGAATAAAAATCTACCTCGGGCATGCGGAAAATGCAAATTCAGTGGTTGACGCATACCATCTTATTGAAGTATGAGTAATCAAGAGCCTTGCGTCGTACCGCGATGTTAAATCAAATGCTGATTGGGAGGCAACCCAATGTATATACTCTAGCAAATAATAGGGTTTTCTTGTCTTTGTAGGAATAGTTGTATTTTTTTGGTTTTTACTTAATGTCATGTGTGTATTTTGTTTTATTTCTATTACAATATTTGCTATAGAGTATCTTAGGGTCCGTGTCTAAAAAGTGTCAAGAAAACACAAAAAAATGGCTTATTGGACGGCTCAATGTGCAGGAACCAAACCAAAGGATATATGCAAAAATTTGTTTGGTGCACTGATCTACGGACAAACCAATGGGCTGTCGATAGTGTTCATGCATCTTAGGTATGATTTTAAATGTTGTATAAGTTAGGGAACAATCGATGGAGTAGTCTATGAACTGTCGACTGACATACAATTTGTTGAAAGGGAATCGTTGGCAATATATTAAAATTACCCTTTCAGTTACCCACACACCTTCTCATAATCTCCCCCTAATCGTTTCCCTACTTTATTCCCTTATTCCCCCATTGACTCCCACATTCATTCCATCGCAATTGCCTTCTGATTTCTCATCATTTCCATCCAAAAACTCCCAAAACACTAGTCTCCCAAATTCTTCATCCATCTCTTGAATTCTATGGTCTGTGTTTGAAGGCGAGCACGTTGGTTGTTGTTGTTGCAAAGTTCACCCTTACGTTCACTCCACTAAAGCGTACTTGTATGTCATTCTCATCCACTCAAAGAATTCTCGTTCATTTGTATGAGAAAATAAATAGATTGTATGTGGGTCTTTACTTAGGGATGACTTTACATGATTAACTTGCTAAAAGTGGGTTTCATGTCCTTAGAATGCTAGAAAGTGAATGGGTTGGGGGTCATAACTGTCTAAATGAATTCTTAATGTTGCTTGATTCGTTGTATGAGCAACAAAATACAGATACTGCCTAAGGCATTGCAAAATTATATTATGTAGTAAACTATAATTCTAAATGTTGTCTTTTAAGTATTCGCTTAATAATCTATACTTCTTGATCTTCTATAATTATATCTATACTTGGTGTGAGGCAAGTTGTTCTTCTGATATGAGTATGAGGTATCCGATTAATATCCGGAGCATGCGTTGGTCAGCCTAAACTTGGAAAACTCGCTGTAGCCAGGAGGGTGTTTAGAGTTAGTACTATTGGTGGTCCGTAACTAAGATGACTCTATCAGAAAGAACTTGATCGTAAGACCAAGAGCACATGTCATAGAAATTTTGTATTGAATCTTGAGTTATATTTTATTATTCTTACTTAATGATCAACATATTTAAAATTATGTTTACTTATTAATTCAATCTTGTCATGTAAGTCCATTAGACAATATTTCTTTTGATATGGATAGATTGCTAAAATTGAGAATGATTTAAAAACTGGAGTATTCCAGAAGAACCTTTCAAGAAGATTTACCAGTTAGGTAATTTTAGCTTTCTCACTCATTGTAATATTAAATCTTGTGAATCTACTATTGCCATTAACAATTTTTCTGAAATTGTTCATCTTCTTAAAGAAAAAGATCTTGACAGGTACAAGTCTAGTTTCAATTACTTACATATTGGTTTAGTACAAGTTGCTGTTAAACCTTTATTTAGAAGAGGTCTTGATATACCTGTTTGTGTTCTCCTCAGAGATAACAGATTCCTTAATTTTGACGATTCCCTCTTAGGAGTCCTTCAAAGTAATCTTACTGATGGGCCAGTTTACTTTAATTTTTATCCTAATTTCTCAGTTGACATTAATGATCCTAATGTCATCGATACTCTGACTCTGACTCTCAAACCATGCTCATGGAACCTAACCACCCGCATAGTTCTATTTTTGTTCCTTGAACTTTACAATGGAAAGATATTCTCTCCAATAATGATTGGCATTTTGAGAATATCACCCAACCGTTTACTTCTCACCCTCAAAGATCACAGATCGAAAGAGTTGTTCAATTCCCCGATGGATCTATTGACCTAAAATTCCTTGAGAATCCATGAATGAGATCTTCATCTGCTCGAAGATCGTCTTGGTCTCCATCCACTTCGTGCCCTTCAAAGACGATTCCCAGACAATCTTCTTCAAAAACCCTGGAGGATGAAGAAGACAACATAACTGTTGCAAGCAACTCTGTTGACAACAGTAAAGGTAAAGTCACAGGAGTTGATTTCACAGGTGATATACCTAAAGTGTATTACCAGGACATTTCAGGAAGTCCTACTGCAAGCAAAATGGAACCGCCTGCTGATAAGCCAGCTTGGTTTGGAATGTTAAAGGTAAACAAATCTTTTGAGCCATATCCATCCATTCCACAGGAGCAATGGATTCATTCTGACAACCAAGTCAGAAGAAAATTGTATGTTTCTTCATATACTCTTAAAGAAAGAGAAAATTTTAGGGATATCTGGATGAAAGATATGAGAAGAATAGGTTGCGAAATTGAATTCTTCAAATGGTTTGAAATGACTAGTAGAATTGAAAATTGTACTGGGTCATTACAAGTTATCATTAATAAATTGTATACGTCTTCTAACAAGGTAATAGAATCTACCACTCCTCCTCTTGAAGGAATCAATATTCCTATTGCAGGTACAGTGATCAAAGCCTCTCCCTTCAAGAAAAAAGTGATAAGACAGGCTCCTTACTCACTACTGCAGAAATTGATTGAATTGTTGAACAAAACAACTATTCCAATCAAATCCTTCATGTGATCTCTAGAAAAATAGAAGACACCATACCATATCTTAGTGGAAGACCAACTCCGTCTTCTACTTCTTCGAACCACAATATTGAAACCTACCCAGGATTCAAAATACCTGAATTTTGCAAAGAAAAATTCCCAAAACTTTCTAATACTTTTGAAGTTACATGAAGCATTATTGAAAAAATCAATGCCCAGCTTAATAACTTTAACATCTCTAAAAATAAAGATAAAGAAATCGAAAAGGTTTCCACAATCCAAACAAATTCCAATTCCTCTTCATAGAAAAACAATCTTCTCCAAAAACTCGCCAGTAGTCGCTTTCATAACATGAAAAACTACCACAGCAAACCTTCTTTCCCAGACCTGCAGTATGAGGAAAATGCTTTCTTATCTACTTCATATCTTGAAGGAAGAAGCATTATTGAGTGGAATATTGATGGCCTTGCAGAACATCAAGTCTACAATAAACTCCATGAAATGGGAGTTGCCATCACCGCATACAAAATGCGAGGATCGACAAATACAGATGCTGCAAATATGGTTATTGCAGGTTTCACTGGAATGCTAAAACATTGGTGGGACAACTTGTAACGACCTGTTTAGTCGTTTTGAGCAGCAGATTGAAATTCTGGAAAAACTGGCTGGGACGACGGAAGTAGTGACGGACCGTCGTAGTCACGACGGCCCGTCATGGATGTTTCGTCCCATGACACTTAAAATTCTGAAATTGGGTACTGAAAATCGACTCTCTGTAAATTGTGACGGACCTGCAGGACGTGCCGTCACACCTACGACGAACCGTTGTGAGTTTCCGTTGCAAAACACTTCAACGTTTGAGAATTTGGTTCGAGAAACGAGTTTCTGACCGCCATGACGGACGTGCAGGACGGACCGTCAAAGGCGTGACGGACCGTCACAGTGTCCGTGGCGACGATAGGATTTTGGGCAGTGCGACGACCTGCGTGACGGACCGTCGCAGGCACGACGGCCCGTCACAGGTCACGCAGTCCCAGACAGTTTAGGATTTCTCCACACGTTTTAAGGGTCGTTTTTGACTATTATTTCCTTAATTATAAAGATTGAGGGTTAACATTTATAAGTCTAATTACTTAGGGTTAAAAGAAGTAACCTTAAGTTAATTAGGGGGTTTTATTGTCCTCTTTTACACTTAATTATATTGTAATTAGGGTAAAGAAAAGAAGGTTTGAATAAAACAAAAGAGAAAGAACAGAAAGAGAGGCAGAAATCGATCGAGAGGGAGGAGAAAATAGGAGCTTGGGAATTTGCTTGTTGATCACTAGTCTTCTGTGGAGGTAGGTTATGGTTTTCATGTTACGATAATCGTAGTGAACTCTTGATAGTGTATGATATGTATTGATGATGTTGTAAACCTGTCTATGTGCTTAAATTGTGTGCTAGCATGATTATGATTATGAGATTGTGATTAATTAACAAGCATGATGAAGCTATTGAATCCCAAATCTTGAAAGAACCCTAATTCGCTTGATATATTATATAATAAGATTGATGATGCCTTAGTATGATAGAAGGCTTGATAAATTATATAATGAGAATGAGGATGTCTTAGTGTAAAAGAAGGCTTGATGAATTAGGGGATCGGGTGCCACGTTCCGGTACCAGGATAGAATGAATATGAGGATCGGAGTGTCACGTTCCGACACCAGGATAGAATATGAGGATCGGGTGCCACGTTCCGGTACCAGGATAGAATGAATATGAGGATCGGAGTGTCACGTTCCGACACCAGGATAGAATATGGATCGGGTGCCACGTTCCGGTACCAGGATAGAATGAATATGAGGATCGGAGTGTCACGTTCCGACACCAGGATAGAATTAGAGGAGCGGAGTGTCACGTACCGACACAAGAGGAAGAAAGATAATGAATCTTGAAAGATAATGAATATACTCAATCTAATGAACTTAATTCCCAAATGAGTATGGTATTGAGGCTTGAGTCCTCATGTGTGAACTTGACGGAAATTGTTAATGATAAAGTAATTGCTATTGCTACATGTTGAGTATTGTAGTTGATTTACATTATTATTGATATATATTGTTACCTATTTTGAGTTAGCCGATGATATCTACTCAGTACGTGTGGTTGTACTGACCCCCTACTTTTATGTTTTCCTTTTTGTTATTTGTGTAATGCAGCAAACGTTCCGTCAACTTCGACTCAGCAGTAGATCAAGCCAGTCTTCACTCCATCGGAAATTCAGGGTGAGCTAATGCGTCTAGCTTGGACTGGGTCTTCTTCTTCAAGTCTTGATGCCTTGAACTTCCGGCATGGACTAGCTTTTTAGTTATATTTTGTTCTTAGACATTCCTAGTTTAGTAATTTGAGATAGATGTTCTTGTGATGATGACTTCCAGATTTTGGGGATATTAATAATAGTTTTGAATTGTTTTTATTAATGAGTTAAGTCTTCCGCATTTCTTTTGTTGATATTGTATTAAAATGTTAAGGTTTCGATGGGTTGGTTCGCTCACATAGGAGGGTAAATGTGGGTGCCAGTCGCGTCCCCGATTTGGGTCGTGACAGACTTGGTATCAGAGCATTAGGTTCATTGGTCTCATCACACAAGAACAGGTCTAGTAGAGTCTTAAAGAACGGTAGGGGGACGCCTTTACTTTTCTTTGAGAGGCTATAAGACTTTAGGAAAATTTCATTCTTTCATTCTTTCTTTCGTGCTACTACTTGAGTCCAATTGGTATCTAGGTGATACAAATTGGTATCTGACCATCTTCATTCTATTTCGGAGATGGTTAGAACTAGAGCAACGACCGCACCAGCAGCAACAACAGAAAGACAGGAAACTACTGAGCCAGCCACTGGGGCTGTGGCTCGAGGAAGAACAACGGCAAGAGGCCGTGGGAGAGGTCGTGGGAGGACGTCCTCTAGAGGGAGAGGACGAGCCCCTAGCCCATCTGATGCTAGGGCGGTGACTCCTCCACCGACTGAGGAGGTAGTTAGAGAGGGTGAGGAAGGGGAAACTGAACAAGGGCAGAATGAGGAAATGCCACCCCAACCTACCCCAGAGATGATCAACCAAGTACTTGCTTATCTTAGCGGGTTGTCCGATCAGGGTCAAGCACCTCCAATGGTTTCTGCACCAACACCTCCGATTTCAGAGATACGACATGCGGCTACTATGGCTCCCCGCATGGATGCACCATTGGGAATAGGCACATTTCCACGTCTGACTACTGGGCCTATTATGACAAATGATCAACATGAACTTTTTAGTAAGTTCTTGAAACTGAAACCTCCAGTCTTCAAGGGTGCAGAATCTGAAGATGCTTATGATTTTCTGGTTGATTGTCATGAGCTACTACACAAGATGGGGATAGTAGAGAGGTTTGGTGTCGAGTTCGTGAGTTATCAGTTCCAAGGTAACGCCAAAATGTGGTGGCGTTCACATGTCGAGTGTCAACCAACCGAGGCACCACCTATGACTTGGGAATCATTCTCTAGTTTGTTCATGGAGAAGTATATCCCAAGGACTTTGAGAGATAGAAAGAGGGATGAGTTCTTGAGTCTTGAACAAGGAAGGATGACAGTAAACGCGTAAGAGGCTAAATTTCGCGCACTATCCAGATATGCCACCCAACTTTGTTTCAGTCCACAAGAACGGGTCCGCCGTTTTGTGAAGGGGTTGAGGTCAGAATTGCGGATTTCAGCCTTACAGATAGCGGCAACGGCAACATCCTTCCAAGAGGTGGTAGACTTTGTGATTGAGGTGGAAGGAGTGAAACCAGATGACTTCACCACGACATCGACATCAAAGAGGTTCCGAAGGGGAGGTGAGTATAATGGTTCTTATTCTAGAGGACAGAACTCCGGAGGTCACTCAAATCGACCAATACAGTCTTCACTACAGACTGTAGTTGGGGGTCCACCTCAGAACGGTCAACACTTCTCTGAGAGGCCGACGCGTGAACCCAGAGAATGTTATGGGTGTGGAGAGATTGGACACATTAAGAGGTACTGTCCAAACCAGAGTTACAGACCCCCAATGGCTAGAGGAAGAGGTGGTAATGGTAGAGGTCGTTATTCTGGAGGGCGTGGTGGCCGAGGTAATGGTGCTCACCAAAACGGCAGAGGTGAAGGGCAAAACGGAGCCACTACTACACAACATGGTAGGGGCAACGGACAGACGAATAATGGGGCCCATTGTTATGCTTTCCCTGGGAGATCTGAAGCGGAGGCGTCTGATGCTGTTATCACAGGTAATCTTTTGGTTTGTGATTGCATGGCATCTGTGTTATTTGACCCTGGCTCCACGTTTTCTTATGTATCTTCATCATTTGCTAACGGTCTAAATTTACATTGTGAATTACTTGACATGCCTATTCGTGTTTCTACTCCGGTGGGTGAGTCTGTGATAGTCGAAAAAGTGTATAGGTCTTGTTTGGTGAATTTTGTGGGGAGCAACACTTATGTGGATTTGGTTATTTTAGAAATGGGTGACTTTGATGTAATTCTGGGTATGACTTGGCTTTCTCCAAACTTTGCGATTTTGGATTGTAATGCTAAAACAGTGACGTTAGCCAAGCCTGGGGCAGATCAGTTAGTATGGGAGGGTGACTACACTCCCAATCCGGTGCGTATCATCTCCTTTATTCGTGCTCAGAAGATGGTTAGTAAGGGTTGTCTAGCTTTCTTGGCACATCTTAAGGATGACACTACTCAAGTACCATCGATTGAGTCAGTTTCGGTAGTCTGTGAGTTTTTGGATGTGTTCCCTGCAGATCTTCCCGGTATGCCACCAGATAGGGATATAGACTTCTGCATTGATTTGGAACCCGGTACTCGCCCCATTTCTATACCCCCGTATAGAATGGCTCCCGCGGAGTTAAGAGAATTAAAGGCTCAACTTCAAGAGTTGTTTAGCAAAGGCTTCATTAGACCAAGTGCATCTCCTTGGGGTGCTCCGGTTTTGTTTGTGAAGAAGAAAGATGGGAGTTTCCGAATGTGCATAGATTACCGACAGTTGAACAAGGTAACTATTAAGAACAAGTACCCCATTCCTCGCATTGATGACTTGTTCGATCAGTTACAAGGTGCTTGTGTCTTCTCTAAAATTGACTTGAGGTCCGGTTATCACCAACTGAAAATACGAGCAACGGATGTGCCAAAGACTGCTTTTCGAACTAGGTATGGGCATTATGAGTTTGTGGTAATGTCGTTTGGTCTTACTAATGCCCCTGCTGCCTTCATGAGCTTGATGAACGGGATTTTCAAGCCATATTTGGATCTCTTTGTGATTGTGTTTATTGATGATATACTGATATACTCCAAAAGTAAGAAAGAACATGAGGAGCATTTGAAATTGGTGTTAGAGTTGTTGAGAAAGAAAAAGCTTTATGCGAAATTCTCCAAGTGTGAGTTTTGGCTAGATTCAGTGTCCTTTTTGGGGCACGTGGTTTCTAAGGATGGAGTGATGGTAGATCCATCTAAGATTGAGACGGTAAAGAATTGGGTAAGACCTACAAACGTGTCAGAAATAAGGAGTTTTGTGGGTTTAGCTAGCTACTACCGCCGATTCGTCAAGGGATTCTCTTCTATTGCTTCCCAATTGACGAACTTGACTAAGCAAAACGTTCCATTTGTATGGTCGGATGAGTGTGAGGAGAGCTTTCAGAAACTCAAGACTTTGTTGACTACCGCGCCTATCCTTACCTTGCCGGTAGAGGGTAAGGACTTTATTGTCTATTGTGATGCATCCTATTCGGGTTTGGGTGCAGTGCTAATGCAAGAGAAGAATATGATTGCTTATGCTTCGAGGCAATTAAAGGTGCATGAACGTAACTATCCGACCCATGATTTGGAGTTGGCCGCGGTAGTATTTGCACTAAAGCAATGGAGACACTATTTGTATGGGGTTAAGTGTGAAGTCTATACGGACCATCGTAGCCTACAGTATGTCTTCACTCAGAAGGACTTGAACTTGAGACAGAGGAGATGGATGGAACTACTAAAGGACTACGACATCACTATCTTGTATCATCCGGGGAAGGCGAATGTTGTGGCAGATGCCTTGAGTAGAAAGGCCGGAAGCATGGGAAGTCTAGCTCATTTGCAAGCTTCTAGACGCCCATTGGCTAGGGAAGTGCAGATTTTGGCTAATGACCTTATGAGGTTAGAAATAAATGAGAAGGGAGGATTGTTAGCTTGTGTAGAGGCAAAATCCTCTTTCCTTGATCAGATTAAGGGGAAACAGTTTGACGATGAGAAACTAAGGCGAATTCGAGATAAAGTGTTGCAAGGAGAGGCTAAGGAAGCAATAATCGATGGGGAAGGTGTTTTGAGGATTAAGGGAAGAGTATGTGTACCCCACATCGATGATTTGATCACCACTATTCTGACAGAGGCCCATAGTTCCAGATATTCTATACATCCTGGTGCAACCAAGATGTATCGCGACCTAAAGCAACACTTCTGGTGGAGTAGAATGAAGCGAGATATTGTTGAGTTTGTTGCCAAGTGTCCAAATTGTCAACAAATAAAGTATGAACACCAGAGGCCCGGAGGGACACTTCAGAGGATGCCCATTCCTAAATGGAAGTGGGAGAGAATCGCGATGGACTTCGTGGTTGGTCTTCCAAAGACATTGGGTAAGTATGACTCTATTTGGGTGATTGTTGATAGGTTAACTAAGTCTGCTCATTTTATTCCGGTCAAGGTGACCTACAATGCAGAGAAGTTAGCCAAGATCTACATCTCAGAGATCGTTCGGTTGCATGGAGTTCCACTCTCCATTATATCAGATAGAGGTACGCAGTTTTACTTCTAAGTTTTGGAGAACGTTGCATGCTGAATTAGGTACTAGGTTAGACCTTAGTACTGCATTTCATCCTCAGACAGATGGTCAGTCTGAGCGAACGATTCAAGTTTTGGAGGATATGCTTCGCGCCTGTGTGATAGAGTTTGGTGGCCATTGGGATAGCTTTTTACCTTTGGCAGAGTTTTCATACAATAATAGCTATCACTCCAGTATTGACATGGCTCCATTTGAAGCATTGTATGGGAGGAGGTGTAGATCTCCCATTGGTTGGTTTGATGCCTTTGAAGTTAGACCTTGGGGGACTGATCTGTTGAGAGATTCTATGGAGAAGGTGAAAGCTATTCAAGAAAAGCTTTTGGCGGCTCAAAGTAGACAAAAGGAGTATGCAGACCGGAACGTTAGAGACTTGGAGTTGATGGAAGGTGAACAAGTCTTGTTGAAGGTTTCGCCCATGAAAGGGGTGATGCGGTTTGGAAAAAGAGGTAAGTTAAGTCCAAGGTATATTGGACCATTTGAAGTGCTTAAGAGAATAGGGGAGGTGGCTTACGAATTAGCCTTACCCCCAGGGCTGTCCGGAGTGCATCCGGTGTTTCATGTATCTATGCTGAAGAGATACCACGGAGATGGAAACTACATTATCCGTTGGGATTCAGTTTTGTTGGATGAGAACTTGACTTATGAAGAGGAACCGGTTGCTATATTAGATAGAGAAGTTCGCAAACTGAGGTCGAGGGAGATTGCATCCATCAAAGTGCAATGGAAGAATCGACCGGTTGAAGAGGCTACTTGGGAGAAGGAGGCAGATATGCAAGAAAAATACCCACATCTGTTTACAGATTCAGGTACTCCTTTTCGCCATTGTTTTTCTTCTTTTGATCGTTCGGGGACGAACGATGGGTAAATTGGTATCTATTGTAACGACCTGTTTAGTCGTTTTGAGCAGCAGATTGAAATTCTGGAAAAACTGGCTGGGACGACGGAAGTAGTGACGGACCGTCGTAGTCACGACGGCCCGTCATGGATGTTTCGTCCCATGACACTTAAAATTCTGAAATTGGGTACTGAAAATCGACTCTCTGTAAATTGTGACGGACCTGCAGGACGTGCCGTCACACCTACGACGAACCGTCGTGAGTTTCCGTTGCAAAACACTTCAACGTTTGAGAATTTGGTTCGAGAAACAAGTTTCTGACCGCCATGACGGACGTGCAGGACGGACCGTCACAGGCGTGACGGACCGTCACAGTGTCCGTGGCGACGATAGGATTTTGGGCAGTGCGACGACCTGCGTGACGGACCGTCGCAGGCACGACGGCCCGTCATAGGTCACGCAGTCCCAGACAGTTTAGGATTTCTCCACACGTTTTAAGGGTCGTTTTTGACTATTCTTTCCTTAATTATAAAGATTGAGGGTTAACATTTATAAGTCTAATTACTTAGGGGTTAAAAGAAGTAACCTTAAGTTAATTAGGGGGTTTTATTGTCCTCTTTTACACTTAATTATATTGTAATTAGGGTAAAGAAAAGAAGGTTTGAATAAAACAAAAGAGAAAGAACAGAAAGAGAGGCAGAAATCGATCGAGAGGGAGGAGAAAATAGGAGCTTGGGAATTTGCTTGTTGATCACTAGTCTTCTGTGGAGGTAGGTTATGGTTTTCATGTTACGATAATCGTAGTAAACTCTTGATAGTGTATGATATGTATTGATGATGTTGTAAACCTGTCTATGTGCTTAAATTGTGTGCTAGCATGATTATGATTATGAGATTGTGATTAATTAACAAGCATGATGAAGCTATTGAATCCCAAATCTTGAAAGAACCCTAATTCGCTTGATATATTATATAATAAGATTGATGATGCCTTAGTATGATAGAAGGCTTGATAAATTATATAATGAGAATGAGGATGCCTTAGTGTAAAAGAAGGCTTGATGAATTAGGGGATCGGGTGCCAGGTTCCGGTACCAGGATAGAATGAATATGAGGATCGGAGTGTCACGTTCCGACACCAGGATAGAATATGAGGATCGGGTGCCACGTTCCGGTACCAGGATAGAATGAATATGAGGATCGGAGTGTCACGTTCCGACACCAGGATAGAATATGGATCGGGTGCCACGTTCCGGTACCAGGATAGAATGAATATGAGGATCGGAGTGTCACGTTCCGACACCAGGATAGAATTAGAGGAGCGGAGTGTCACGTACCGACACAAGAGGAAGAAAGATAATGAATCTTGAAAGATAATGAATATACTCAATCTAATGAACTTAATTCCCAAATGAGTATGGTATTGAGGCTTGAGTCCTCATGTGTGAACTTGACGGAAATTGTTAATGATAAAGTAATTGCTATTGCTACATGTTGAGTATTGTAGTTGATTTACATTATTATTGATATATATTGTTCCCTATTTTGAGTTAGCCGATGATATCTACTCAGTACGTGTGGTTGTACTGACCCCCTACTTTTATGTTTTCCTTTTTGTTATTTGTGTAATGCAGCAAACGTTCCGTCAACTTCGACTCAGCAGTAGATCAAGCCAGTCTTCACTCCATCGGAAATTCAGGGTGAGCTAATGCGTCTAGCTTGGACTGGGTCTTCTTCTTCAAGTCTTGATGCCTTGAACTTCCGGCATGGACTAGCTTTTTAGTTATATTTTGTTCTTAGACATTCCTAGTTTAGTAATTTGAGATAGATGTTCTTGTGATGATGACTTCCAGATTTTGGGGATATTAATAATAGTTTTGAATTGTTTTTATTAATGAGTTAAGTCTTCCGCATTTCTTTTGTTGATATTGTATTAAAATGTTAAGGTTTAGATGGGTTGGTTCGCTCACATAGGAGGGTAAATGTGGGTGCCACTCGCGTCCCCGATTTGGGTCGTGACACAACTACTGCACCGATGAAATCAAGCATCTAATCATCAATGTAATAGCAAATGAGACTGTTGTAAAAATGGAAGGAAATACACAAACAACTTCTACTCAAACAAGGGAAGATGCTTGTGCTACTTTGCTTTATCATATTGCTAAACATTTTATTGGAGAACCAAAGTTGTTTCAGGATAGGAGTCTCCAAATACTGAGTAATCTAAGTTGTCCAAACTTAGACAACTTCGTCCACTACAAACATGCCTTTTTGAGCAAAGTAATGATCCGTCCAGATTGCAATTTGGACTACTGGAAGGAACGTTTCATCAGTGGCTTACCTCCTCTCTTTTCAGATAACGTAAGAACCAAAATACAAGACAGGAATAATGGAAGCATTCCTTATAATAATCTCACCTACGGTGATCTGGTAAGCACCATCAATAGTGTAGCCCTTGAGCTATGCACGGATATCAAGTTGAGACATCAGCTCAAGAAAGAACAATCTTCTTCAAGAAAAGAGCTTTGATGTTTTTGTAGAGATTTTGGATTTATTACTCCACCTGATACTAAGAGGAAGGAGGATAAAGAGAAATCCTACCGAAGAAGTTCCAAAAGGAAAAGTGATTCCTCTAAATCATCCAAGTCTGAGGGTAAAAGGAATGGGTCAAAAAGGTCCACCCAAAAGAAACCGGATATTTGTTGGAACTGTGGTAAGAAAGGCCATAGGCCTAATGAATGCCGCTCAAAAACAAAGAAGAAGAAAATCAATCTTCTTGACATGGATAAGGAGAAAAAAGGTAAACTTCTTGCCATCCTTGATGGACCGTTTTCTTATCTTTCAGATGCATCTGAAGAAAACAGCTCAGATGAGGACATCAACCTGGACTGAGGCCTTCTGCACTTGTGGAAAAGAACCCCAAATCAGGGTTCTCTGAGATCACTCCAAAGAAGCCCTGTTTGATGTTATCCAACATATCAATGACGCTGAGGTTAGGAATCGTTTCCTCCTAGAACTCAAAAATCTTATCCTCACTACGGACAAGCCAAAATCTCGTCCTGTTATTCAACCTTTAAGCATGAAACAAATCATGAATCGTTCAGATAATAACTCTGAACCAACAATTTTGGACCTTCGTCATTAAGTTTCTTTCCTCAAAGAAGAAATTAGAAACATCAAATCTCGTCTTTGTACCATAGAAATTGACACTCCTATTCGTCAGAATTCTAGAAAACCAGCCTTCTCCGATCATGAATCTAGGCACAGTTCTTCAAGAAATGATTCCGATGAAGATGAATATAATACAACAACGACCATCTAGTAGAAACAGGAAGTTCTACTCAAACAGGTAATAATGCCTCCACTTCTGCAGCACCCAGTTTAACGATAATCTCTTCTATCAGACCTCAGAGTCATCATATCCCTATTAAAATAGTGGTAAATAAACATTTTGTTATTAAAAATGTTTCTTTGCTTGATAGCGTTGATGATAGAAACTGCATCATAAAAGGTATTGTTCCTCTTCATGATTTACAAAAAAAGCACTTCAAAATTATACTCCACTACAGGAGAACTTTTGAAAATAAACTATAAGCTTTCTAAAGCCCATATTTGCAACAATGGCATTTTCTTAACAAATGATTTTGTTATCACTGAAGATATTAATGAAGATATCATCCTTGGAATACCTTTTATTACCCAAATAAAACTGTATTTCACTACTCTAGATGGTATCTCCACTAATATATTAGGAAAATAATTACTTTTCCCCTTTGTAAAAACTCTTTCTCAATAAGAAAGTGATTTTGTCAGAAACAATACTGTTTTCAAAATAAACAAACATTCTCAACATCTCAACTTTTTAAAAGATGCAATTCGTATTAAGAAAATCGAAAAGATTTTAAAAACCCCGGAGATTTTTAACAAAATAACAAATCTTCGAGACAAATTTGAAAAGGAAATTTGTTTTGATTTTCCTAATGCCTTTTGGAATAGGAATAAGCATATTGTTACCTTACCAAACATTGAAGGATTGAATAAAAGGGCCATTACCACTAAGGCAAGACCCATTCAAATGAATCATGAAATGATGGAATTTCGTAAAGAGGAAATTAATACTCTTTTAAAAAATAACATCATCATAGTTTCAAAATCTCCCTGGAGTTGCTCTGCCTTGTACGTCAACAAAAAATCTGAGAAGGAAAGAGGTGCTCCTAGACTTGTATGTAATTACAAGCCACTCAATTAAGTTTTAAAATGGATTAGGTGTCCTATACCTAACAAAAGAGACCTTTTAAAAAGGATTTTTAATGCTAAAGTTTTTAGCAAATTTGATATGAATTTGGGTTTTTGGCAAATACAGATTTCTGAAAAAGATAAGTACAAAACTGCTTTTAATGTTCCATTTGGTCAATTTGAATGGAATGTAATGCCTTTTGGGCTCAAGAACGCCCCTTCTGAATTTCAAAACATCATGAATTCTATTTTCAATGATTATTCTTTTATGTCAATTGTTTATATTGATGATGTGTTGATATTCTCAGAGAACATAGATTCTCATTTTAAACACCTCAACACATTCTTCAATGTCGTTAAGAAAAATGGCTTAGTCGTCAGCGCCAAGAAAATGATTTTGTTTCAAACAAATATTAGGTTCTTAGGCCATGATCTTTTTCAAGGAACTTATAAACCTATTTGTAGAGCCTTAGAGTTCTCTTCTAAATTTCCCAATCAAATTATGGAAAAAACCCAACTCCAGAGATTTCTAGGATGTTTAAACTATGTTGCTGATTTCATTCCTTAAATCTGACAAATCTGTGAGCCCTTATATAAGAGACTTAAAAAAGTCCCTGTACGTTGGAGTTCCGAACAAACTCAAGCGGTTCTTCAAGTCAAAGCTCTTGTTCAAAAAATCCCTTGCATAGGTATCCCTAACCCAAATGCATCCATGATTGTTGAAACCGATGCTTCTGACTTGGGTTATGGAGGTATTCTCAAACAAATGGTAGATCCTGAATCTACAGAGCAATTGGTTCGCTTTACATCGGGAATCTGGAATTTCTCTCAAAAGAATTATTCTACTGTTAAAAATGAAGTCTTATCTATTGTTCTTTGTATCATAAAGTTTCAAGACGATCTTATTAACAAATTTTTTTTATTAAGAGTGGATTGCAAATCTGCTAAAGAAATTCTTCAAAAAGATGTTTAAAACATTGTTTCAAAACAAATCTTTGCTAGATGGCAAGCTCTACTATCTAGCTTTGATTTTGATATTGATTTCATCAAAGGAGAAAACAACTCTTTGCCAGATTTCTTAACCCGTGAACTTTTGCAGTGAAAACATGAGGCCATTTAAGCCGATCACCAAAGGAGATACTGATGCTCCAAAACAAAGGATGGCCAGACCATACCAACTCCCTCTTCTTACTCCAGCAAAAGCAGAATCTTCTTCCATAAGACCTTCTTCAAATTTCGAAAACAAATTCACAGCCTTAGCTGATTATCCAAAGCTACCAGCTTCCCCCCAACAAAAGCCTCTAAGGCAAAACTACCCCCCTCAACCTCAAAAATTAATTTTGAGACCAAATGTCGCTCTTGAAGCGTCATCCTCTCTTCAAACCAAAGTAACCTATGCAATGAAATCCCCTGAGTCTTTTGCCCAAGCAGTTAATCCTGAATTAACTAAAACAATCTCGCCACAACAAAAACCAAAAAATGAATCTTTTGATTTTCAGGTTTCACAGGTGCTACCATTGATGGCACTCAACAAAGAAGTGTCTAACATGGACGTTGATACATTAATAAAGCCATGTTACACTGATTTCAATTATGTGGATAAAGATACTCCATTAAAGACCAGAAGATACTACGAAGCCATCCTGGTGGATACAGATTCCATCGACATTGAGCATTGCAAAGATGCTGACAATCAAATCATGTATTCCAGATTTACAATCAAGAGAATACTAGAACCATATGAATGGTTCGCAGATCACTTACACACTCCTATTGCATTGACAATGACACACCGCCCACAGACTTATAATTGGTATGATTATAAGACGGCATGGATGAACTTCATCTACCTAAGGCCAAGACATACTTGGTTTATCAAATACAGCACACCTATCACGAAGGCCATCATCCGTTGATGGTTTTATGAGTGGTGGAATTTATTTGGAGGAACCAAAGAGATTATTCCCCAACGATTCTCTACCAGGTATGAAGATTTTCAAACAAGGGAGGAGATAACAACTCTACCAGAGCATATTAAAATATGCAAATACTACATTAAGAAAAGAATTTCTTATATTATCACTTGGAATTTTACCAAGAGTGAAATAGATCGTATTAATTATTTGTGTAAACAAATCCAAGTTAAAGGCTGGGTTCCTAAACAGCCAGCAAGCCCTATCACAGACACGGTCCAGACTTCTCCGAGAAAACTATCCAAGGCAGTCCTCAAGCAGAAGTTGAAGGAAGCCATGGATAACATCGAAGATTATTCTGAGGAACAAATCCTCAAAATGGTTAAAGACGCCACTTCCACAGAAAGCGACAATGATGATAATGGTGACATGTGTAATCCTCAAGGTTTAGCCTTGGCCTACATGGAGCCTGATTATGAATAGGAAACAAACTTTCACAAAAGATAGAGGCAAAGCCGGAATTATCTTTTGTGTAAGTAACTTTCACTACTCCTTAACTGGCATCCATTGAGAAGCTAAAGGAAAAAACACTTTTGGAAAGCATTATTGCCTTTATCAAAAGAATCCATTCAATAAGAACACCAAAAAAAAGATGCTCCATTATCTTTTGATAGGTCCCTCCACTTAGTGTCGGCAACATCTCAGCTGTCCACATGTAAGCCTACGATAAAAAGGCATCCCTTCACTTACTCTATTTAAAGAGTCTTAATTCCAGGGAGAAGCATCAAGAAAAATTCACATTGTATTCTAAATATCTCTCTTTCTCTCTCTCTCTTATGTATAATGAAGTTTGAAGCTTGAATAAACAATCTTTTGTAATCTTTTGTAAGTTCCTTCTCTTCTTATGATCCTTTATGTACTTCATTATACATAAGAGAGAGAGAGAGATATTTAGAATACAATGTGAATTTTTCCCGATGCTTCTCCCTGGAATTAAGACTCTTTAAATAGAGTAAGTTAAGGGATGCCTTTTTATCTAATGCTTACATGTGGACGGCTGAGATGTTGCCGATACTAAGTGGGGGGACCTATCAAAAGATAATGGAGCATCTTTGTTTTGTTGGTCTTATTGAATGTCTTCTTTTGATATAGGCAATAATACTTTCCAAAAGTGTTTTTCCCTTTAGCTTCTCAATGGATGCCAGTTAAGGAGTAGTGAAAGTTACTTACACAAAACATAATTCCGGCTTTGCCTCTATCTTTTGTGAAAGGTCGTTTCCTATTCATAATCAGGCTCCATGTAGGCCAAGGCTAAACCTTGAGGATTACACATGTCACCATTATCATCATTGTCGCTTTCTGTGGAAGCGACGTCTTTAACCATTTTGAGGATTTGTTCCCCAGAATAATCTTCGATGTTATCCATGGCTTCCTTCAACTTCTGCTTGAGGACTGCCTTGGATAGTTTTCTCGGAGAAGTCTTGACCGTCTCTGTGATAGAGCTTGCTGGCTGTTTCAGAACCCAGCCTTTAACTTGGATTTGTTTACACAAATAATTAATACGATCTATTTCACTCTTGGTAAAATTCCAAGTGATAATATAAGAAATTCTTTTCTTAATGTAGTATTTGCATATTTTAATATGCTCTGGTAGAGTTGTTATCTCCTCCCTTGTTTGAAAATCTTCATACCTGGTAGAGAATCGTTGGGGAATAATCTCTTTGGTTCCTCCAAATAAATTCCACCACTCATAAAACCATCAACGGATGATGACATTCGTGATAGGTGTGTTGTATTTGATAAACCAAGTATGTCTTGTCCTCAGGTAGATGAAGTTCATCCATGCCGTCTTATAATCATACCAATTATAAGTCTGTGGGCGGTGTGTCATTGTCAATGCAATAGGAGTGTGTAAGTGATATACGAACCATTCATATGGTTCTAGTATTGTCTTGATTGTAAATCTGGAATACATGATTTGATTATCAGCATCTTTACAATGCTCAATGTCGATGGAATCTATATCCACTAGGATGGCTTCATAGTATCTTCTGGTCTTTAATGGATTATCTGTATCCACATAATTGAAATCAGTGTAACATGGCTTTATTAATGTATCAACGTCCATGTTAGACACTTCTTTGTTGAGTGCCATCAAGGGTAGCACCTGTGAAACCTGAAAATCAAAAGATTTATCTTTTGGTTTTAGTTGTGGGGAGATTGTATTAGTTAATTCAGGATTAACTGCTTGGGCAAAAGACTCAGGGGCTTTCATTGCATAGGTTGCTTTGGTTTGAAGAGAGGATGACGCTTCAAGAGCGACAGTTGGTCTCAAAATTAATTTTTGAGGTTGAGGGGGGTAGTTTGGCCTTAGAGGCTTTTGTTGGGGGAAAGCTGGTAGCTTTGGACAATCAGCTAAGGCTGTGAATTTGTTTTGGAAAGTCAAAGCAGGTCTTATGGAAGAAGATTCTGCTTTTGCTGGAGTAAGAGGAGGGAGTTGGAATGGTCTGGCCATCCTTTGTTTTGGAGCATCAGTATCTCCTTTGGTGATCGGCTTAAATGGCCTCATGTTTTCCCTGCAAAAATTCACGGGTTAAGAAATCTGGCAAAGAGTTGTTTTCTCCTTTGATGAAATCAATATCAAAATCAAAGCTAGATAGTAGAGCTATCCATCTAGCAAAGTTTTGTTTTGAAACAATGTTTTTAACATCTTTTTGAAGAATTTCTTTAGCAGATTTGCAATCCACTCTTAGTAAGAAATTTTTCTTAATAAGATCGTCTTGAAACTTTGATGATGTTGTCTTTTAAAAGAGTATTAATTTCCTGTTTACAAAATTCCATCATTTCATGATTCATTTGAATTGGTCTTGCCTTAGTGGTAATGGCCCATTCATTGAATCCTTCAATGTATGATAAGGATACAATATGCTTCTTCCTATTCCAAAAGGCATTAGGAAAATCAGAACAAATTTCCTTTTCAAATTTCTCTCGAAGATTTGTTATTTTGTTAACAATTTCCGGGGATATTAGAATTTGTTCGATTTTCTAAAAACGAATTTCATCCTTTACAAAGGTGAGATCTTGAGAAAGTTTGTTTATTTTGAAAACAATATTATTTCTGACAAAATCACTTTCTTCTTGAGAAAGATTTTTACAAAGGGGAAAAGTAATTATTTTCCTAATATATTAGTGGAGATACCATCTAGAGTAGTGAAATACAGTTTTATTTGGGTAATAAAAGGTATTCCAAGGATGATATCTTCATTAATATCTTCAGTGATAACAAAATCATTTGTTAAGCAAATGCCATTGTTGCAAATATGGGCTTTAGAAAGCTTATAGTTTATTTTCAAAAGTTCTCCTGTAGCGGAGTATAATTTTGAAGTGCTTTTTTTGTAAATCATGAAGAGGAACAATACCTTTTATGATGCAGTTTCTATCATCAACGCTATCAAGCAAAGAAACATTGTTAATAACAAAATGTTTATTTACCACTATTTTAATAGGGATATGATGACTCTGAGGTCTGATAGAAGAGATTATCGTTAAACCGGGTGCTGCAGAAGTGGAGGCATTATTACCTGTTTGAGTAGAACTTCCTGTTTCTACTAGATGGTCGTTGTTGATATTATCTTCATCTTCATCGGAATCATTTCTTGAAGAACTGTGCCTAGATTCATGATCGGAGAAGGCTGGTTTTCTAGAATTCTGACGAATAGGAGTGTCAATTTCTATGGTACAAAGACGAGATTTGATGTTTCTAATTTCTTCTTTGAGGAAAGAAACTTCATGACGAAGGTCCGAAATTGTTGGTTCAGAGTTATTATCTGAACGATTCATGATTTGTTTCATGCTTAAAGGTTGAATAACAGGACGAGATTTTGGCTTGTCCGTAGTGAGGATAAGATTTTTGAGTTCTAGGAGGAAACGATTCCTAACCTCAGCGTCATTGATATGTTGGATAACATCAAAGAGGGCTTCTTTGGAGTGATCTCAGAGAACCCTGGTTTGGGGTTCTTTTCCACAAGTGCAGAAGGCCTCAGTGCAAGTGCAACCTTTTTCTGATTAGCTGGAATCTGAATCATAGTCCAGGTTGATGTCCTCATCTGAGCTGTTTTCTTCAGATGCATTTGAAAGATCAGAAAACGCTTCATCAAGGATGGCAAGAAGTTTACCTTTTGTCTCCTTATCCATGTCAAGAAGATTGATTTTCTTCTTCTTTGTTTTTGAGCGGCATTCATTAGACCTATGGACTTCCATACCATAGTTCCAACAGATATCCTATTTCTTTTTGGTGGATATTTTAGACCCATTCCTTTTACCCTCAGACTTGGAAGATCTAGAGGAATCACTTTTCCTTCTGGACTTTCTTCTGTAGGATTTCTCTTTATCCTCCTTCCTCTTAGTATCAGGTGGAGTAATAAATCCAAAATCTCTACAAAAACTTCCAAGCTCTTTTCTTGAAGAAGATTGTTCTTTCTTGAGCTGATGTCTCAACTTGATATCTGTGCATAGCTCAATGGCTACAATATTGATGGTGCTTACCAGATCACCATAGGTGAGATTATCATAAGGAATGCTTCCATTATTCCTGTCCTGTATTTTGGTTCTTACATTATTTGCAATGAGAGGAGGTAAACCACTGATGAAGCATTCCTTCCAATAGTCCAAATTGCAATCTGGACGGATCATGACTTTGCTTAAAAAGGCATGCTTGTAATGGATGAAGTTATCTAAGTTTGGGAAACTCAGATTACTTAGAATTTTGAGACTACTGTCCTGAAATAACTTTGTTTCTCCAATAAAATGTTTAGCAATATGGTAAAGTAAAGTAGCACAAGCATTTTCCCTTGTTTGAGTAGAAGTTGTTTGTGTATTGCCTTCCATTTTTACAACAGTCTCATTTGCTGTTGCGTTGATGATAAGATGCTTGATTTCATCAGTGCAGTAGTTGTCCCACCAATGTTTTAACATTCCTGTGAAACCTGCAATAACCATGTTTGCAGCATCTATATCTGTTGATCCTCGCATTTTGTATGCAGTGATGGCGACTCCCATTTCATGGAGCTTGTTGTAGACTTGATGCTCTGCAAGACCATCAATATTCCATTCCGTGATGCTTCTTCCTTCATGAGATGAAGTAGATAAGAAAGCATTTTCCTCATACTGCAAATCTGGGAAAGAAGGTTTGTTGTGGTAGTTTTTCATGTTATGAAAGCGACTACTGGCAAGTTTTTGGAGAAGATTGTTTTTCTCTGAAGAAGAATTTGAATTGGTTTGGATTGTGGAAACCTTTTCGATTTCTTTATCTTTCTTTTTAGAGAAGTTAAAGTTATTAAGCTGAGCATTGATTTTCTCAATGATGCTTCCTGTAACTTCAAAAGTATCAGAAAGTTTTGGGAATTTTTCTTTGGAAAATTCAGGTATTTTGAATCCTGGGTAGGTTTCAATATTGTGGTTGGAAGAAGTAGAAGCCGAAGTTGGTCTTCTACTAAGATATGGTCTGGTGTCTTCTATTTGTCTAGAGATCACATGAAGGATTTGATTGGAATAGTTGTTTTGTTCAACAATTCTATCAATATCTGCAGTAGTGAGTAAGGAGCCTTTCTTATCACTTTTTTCTTTGAAGGGAGATTCTTTAATAATTGTACCTGCAATAGGAATATTGATTCCATCAAGAGGAGGAGTGGTAGATTCTACTACCTTGTTAGAAGACATATACCATTAATTAATGATAAATTCTAAAGACTCAGTACAATTTTCAATTCTACCAGTCATTTCAAACCATTTGAAGAATTCGATTTCGCAACCAATCCTTCTCATATCTTTCATCTAGATATCTCTAAAATTTTCTCTTTCTTTAAGAATATATGAAAAAAAATACCATTTTCTTCTGACTTGGTTGTCAGGATGAATCCATTGCTCATGTAGAATGGATGGATTTGGCTCAAAAGGTTTGTTTACCTTTAACATTCCTAACCAAGCTGGCTTGTCAGCAGGCGGTTCCATTTCGCTTGCAGTAGGACTTCCTGAAATGTCCTGGTAATGCACTTTAGTTATATCACCTGTGAAATCAACTCCTGTGACTTTACCTTTACTGTTGTCAAAAGAGTTGCTTGCAACAGTGATGTTGTCTTCTTCATCCTCAAGGATTTTTGAAGAAGTTGGTCTGGGAATCGTGCTGGAAGGGCACGAAGTGGATGGAGACCAAGACGATCTTCGAGCAGATGAAGATCTCATTGATGGATTCTTAAGGAATTTTAGGTCAATAGATCCATCGGGGAATTGAACAACTCTTTCGATCTGAGATCGTTGAGGGTGAGAAGTAAATGGTTGAGTGATATTCTCAAAATGCCAATCATTATTGGAGAGAATATCTTTCCATTGCAAAGTTCTAGGAACAAAAATAGAACTATGCGAGTGGTTAGCTTCCATGAGCATGGTTTCACCTCTGGCGCTTTCTAGACAAGCTTTTGGTGCAAGTTGAGTTTTCATTAGTCTGTAGTAGACTCGGTAAACTACGGCTATTTCACGTGAATCAGTCTTGCTGTTCAGATTTTTGGTTTTGACGTTGAGAGTTAGAGTTTCGATGACATTAGGATCATTAATGTCAACTGAGAAATTACGATAACAATCAAAGTAAACTGGCCCATCAACAAGATTACTTTGAAGGACTCCTAAGAGGTAATCGTCAAAATTAAGGAATATGTTATCTCTGAGGAAAACACAAACAGGAATATCAAGAACTTTTTGAAATAAAGGCTTAACATCAACTCGCACTAAACCAATATGCAAGTAATTGAAGCTAGACTTGTACCTGTCAAGATCTTTTTCTTTAAGAAGATGAACAATTTCAGAAGAACTGTTAATGGCAATTGTAGATTCACAAGTTTTAATATTACAACGAGTGAGAAAGCTAAAATTACCAAACTGGTAAATCTTCTTGAAAGGTTCTTCTGGAATACTCCAGCTTTGTAAATCATTCTCAATTTTAGCAATCTTTGTAGATTGCGAAGATATATTAATTTTATTTAAAATATTTTGATTTCTATCCATATGAAAAGAAATATTGTCCGATGGACTTCCATGACAAGATTAAATTAATAAGTAAATATAATTTTAAATATGTTGATCGTTAGGTAAGAATAATATAATATAACTCAAGATTCAATATAAAATTTCTATGACAGGTGCTCTTGGTCTTACGATCAAGTTCTTTCTGATAGAGTAATTTTAGCTACGGGAACACTAATAGTACTAAATCTAAACGCCCTCCTGGCTACAACGAGTTTTCCCAGTTCAGGCTGACCAACGCATGCTCCGGATATTAATCGGATACCTCATACTCATATCAGAAGAACAATTTGCCTCACACCAAGTATAAAAATAATTATAAAAGATCAAGAAGTATAGATTATTAAGCGATTACTTAAAAGACAACATCTAGAATTATAGTTTACTACATAATATAATTTTGCAATGCCTTAGACAGTATCTGTATTTAGCTGCTCATACTAAATACGGATATTGCTCAAGGTTTTAACATAAAGACTCATAAGTTAATTAAGGTCACATCTCATTCATACACTCAATACTAAGAGTTCTCACACCCTAAATCAATACATTACATATTCATAATCATATGTATATCAAGCAAGGGACACAAGTAAACCAAGACAAGAAGGCACATACTTCACCTTTAACTCATAATGCAAATCATTTTAGAAGCACCTGGAAACAAAACTTACATTTTCAACTCATCACATATACAATCATAACATCATCAATATAATAACCATAGATGCATATAGACATGTAGGAAAAACAAAGACTCAACCCTAACACTATACACATAATTTCAAAGGCATAGTCTAACATTGTCACATAAGACTACATGAATAGAAGAATACTTATATGAGTTCACATATAGATAGATATTGTCATTCTATTCATAATAAAACTACAAAAATATTTATATTACATCAACTAATTGCCAACAATTCCAAGATCATCATATTGCATAAAGTAACGCTGACAAGGCCACATCGATTTCAAGTAAGGAACATAAAGCAACCACCATAAGTAGACCATACCAATAACAATGGAATCAAAGTATAAATAACATAAAATTTAGGTAAATAGGGAAGAATACACTCACATCATCCTCAACACTTCAATCCAAAGACAACTTACTCAATTCGATGACACAAAACCCTCACTTAAGTCCATAAAAAAAATTCAACATAAAAACTAAAATAATCAATGATCTAGGTCAAATCAATACAACCTAGATATCAATTCAATACAATTATTACATCAATGAATAGACCACATAAAACAATATAAGAATTCATCATAATTAGATTAATATCGATTAGCCAAAAACTTAGTCAAAAACTAGGGTTCATCCAATTCATGGGTTCACAAGTAATTTAGGTTTAAATAATAAATACAACATCAATTAAATCATTATTCAGTGTTTAGAAATCATTAATGCAAGAACACTTTGGGTCTCCTTGACAAAGCGAGTTTCAATGTATACATACCTTGATGAAGATAATTCTTCACTTTGATGAAGAGTTTCCACTCAAAACGTCACACCAAGCTCTTCCTTGATTTTGCACTTCAATGGAGTCTTTGGGAGAATTTTAAGGGATTTTGGGGTTTTGATTTGGATGAATGATATATTCTAAGTGTTAAACACTTGTATAGTTGTTTAAAATAACCAAAAAACCCTTCATAAACCGCCAATACTCTTATTTGAAAGTGGGGTAAAATTACAACATCATCCCTTAACTTAACAGTGAGTTTCACTAAGGCACAGGCTCACAGACGACTAACCCATCAACAAGGCGTCAGTCCACTTATGGACCGTGCTGTCCACCGTCGTATGGGTCAGAGCCTGGAAAAATAGAATGTTGGATTCCTAGGATAAGTCTCAAACTATGACCACCACCTAAGGGATGTCGACCATGCCAGTGGCCGTCGGTTGCCCTCTGTACGTGGAGTTCCTTTTTGCAGTTTTGACCGCCAACATGGGTCGTTTCTCAAGGATCCTTCCTTTGTTATTGGGGACATTTTACCGAACGATTCCAACCCAAAAATTAATGTGTATGTGTTTTCACCGCTCACATGAATTTCACCCTTAAAGAAAAAAAAACTCAACGAAACATGCGTAGAAACACAAGGTCATTTCAAGGCACATCTTTCGAACGTCATGGACGTTCTTGGATGCTTGACCACAAAAATCCACGAAAATCGACACACTTCCTACACATGCTATAATAACTCATTTACTTACCTTACAAACCGATAAATCAAACCTACACACATAGAACCACATATGAGGAACCTAGATGACTTAGTCGTCGAACATCTTGGTCGTCCCTGTACGTTTGACTTTCAATGCACCTAATAAATTAGATAATGTCTCTATACAATATATTAGAATTATTTAGGACCTTATACTATCAATACTAACATGTTAGGCTCTAGTTCACCTAAGTCATTTTCGGGGTCTTACAGAACTAGTGTCTCGTAGTGTTTTGTATTGAGTTTTTGGGGGATGGTTTGAAAGTAAAATTCAGTAACGATGGTTCCTACGTGTAGTATGATATACAAAGGGTTGAAACTTCGGAAAATGACTCCTTGGGGATCATTTAAAAGGTTCCCCAAGGAGGACCTAATCTTGGACAGCTAAGATGTCGCGCCAACCTATTTTCGGCAGTGGATGCGCCTTACACAGCTGTCACGCTGTGGGGAAAAGTTTTTCACTACAATGTGGCGCTGTAAATAACCATCCTATCCAATAATTATAAAAAAAAAGACTTCGTGGTGCCTCCACGACGCGCAGTAAAGTCTCAAATTAATTGCGTAGTTTTTAAGTAAAATTTTAGTTGGTTAATAACTCCAATAAGTGTAGGGGTATTTTGGGTTTTTTAGGGGTTCAATATGGACAATTATAGAACCTATTTAAACCCCTAAACTCGCCAATTAAAGATAAACCATCAACTCAAAACAAAACCTCTGCATTCACTCTCTCAAAAACTCTATTATTTAAGGTTTAAAGCCCCAAGAAAGAAGATTGATTTCACAAGTTTTTTCCCTTCAATTTCGTGGTATTTTTATAACAATAAATATATGGTTCTTTGTACTTAAGATCTCTTTATTTAGGAGTCAATTCCAATGATTCTTGAAAGATGATTAAAAACATGAATTATCAAGTTTTTCAATCTAGCTATGAGTTATTTCAGTAAAAGTTTTTATGGATTGAATATATTTTAGTTTGATGATTTTAAACTAAAATCTTCATAACCCATGCAAACCATAATCTCTTCAAATAGGATAGATTTTTGATGTTATAGTCTTGTCTCAATGTTTTTGAATTCTAGTCTATGGGCTATTAAATGATGTGATGTTTGTATTCAATTGATGTATAGGATTTATTATATTGATAAATCTATATTTAATTGAGATAGATTTATTGAGTATTACAGTTTCTGTATTGAATTGATGATCATGGCCGTGGGTAAGGCCTTATGGTATTGAATTGGATGATTTAGCTATGGATTGAAGTAGTGAGAATGGATTGGTGGTAAGATTCCCTAATTATCTTTATTTTATGTAATGTAGGTCTTGAATTAAGTTGTGGTTGGTATGGTACACTTATGGTGGCGGTGCTACGTGTTACAATTATGAATGATGTGGCCTGTGTTGGTGTTATTTTATGTATTATAATGGTCATGGACTAATCGGCAACTACTTGATATATTATGATGATTTGTATAGTTGAATTGTAAGAAGTATGATCATATATATCTATTTGGATTAAAGAGATAGTATGTGTTCTTCTTTTTAGGATTTTAGGTGATCATGTTAGACTATGACTATGACTTTGTATTTTTTGTCTTAGAGTTCATGCATCTCATCATACTTTATTATGTGAGTCTTGTGATGGTTATAATGATGTTATTATGGTAGCAAATAGGGTATCTTATAGATGATGTTGGTTATGCCTATGTGCTTATAGAATGATATGTTATATTTGAAGATGTGTGTGTCTTGTCTAAGTAGACTTGTATCCCTTTCATGATACATGTACATTATAAATATGATCATGTTGACTTAACAGGCTTATGCACCTTTGTCTTCTATGGGTATGGATGAATGTTGAATGGAAGTATAGGATCGGTACACCTAAGATTGTGCCCTTCTAAGCATGAATATTATGTGGAACATTTTATGTAGAAAGAAGGTTAAGAATCAACTATCTTTATAGACCTTGAGTTGAAGACCTTGTGGAGCCATTCTTTGTAGTGGTATAATCAGTTTGTAGGACAAAAAGATGTAACCTTCTCATATTCCATTAGATTGTTGAACTTACTCTTTGAGAACAAAGGCTATCACAGAGTAAATATGTTATGGGTTGTACATCTATTTAAGAAGAAGACTAGAGTGCAATGTATCTCTACTTGAGAATGAGACTAGAGTGCATAAAAGACCTTTATATTCCTTAACCTTGTGCCTACATGGGATGTGTCCTAGTTCTACACTTTGAAAGTAGAACACTGTCCATCGGAGTAGGATAGACTCTATATTCCATGACTAGAATAGAATGGTCTATGTCGGTTATTTCCTATTCTCATCATGTGGGATACATTCTAGCATTTGATAAATTCTACAAATTCTAGGTAGTGGAATAAGACGCTATCAAGACATTGCATGAGTAGGCGTTGATAGTGATTGAGTATAGGTTCCCTAAGTCTTTCTAAGACCATTATGTGAAGTCCTTAATGAATAAAATGTCTTCTAATTTATTTAATGAGTGATTATGAGTTTACTTAACGTATGTTGATAAGAATGTGCTCTATCTAGGGTAGATTTGAGGGTTGCCTCATTAACCTTAAAGAGAATGTATGGGTTGTTTTTCTTGTCCTATTAGGTGAATCTCGGAGTAACCCTAGTTTGGGAGTAAATGAAAAGAAAAGGGAGCATTCTTATCGTAGGTAGTCTTAAGGATTGTTTATGTAGGTTTGAAGAGGGTGTATGGACGGTCTCTTCTTGTCTTTTTAGCTAAGTCTTAGGATCATCTTTTGTGGGAGGTGTCTATGTTTATATTGTTTGTAAGTCATGTTAATGTTATATTATAGGTGTTAATTGGAAGGTATCTTACATGAGAAACTTGACATGTTAAAGGTGTTTCTTATTCTTATGTTATAAAGATTTCTCAAAAAGAGCACGTTTTATACAAATGCCTATTTCTCATGATTTTATACATTATGTCATACTTAGTACAGTGTTTGTACTAATTCCATACATTTTTCTTTATATATAAAGGTGTAGGTGGAATTTGAGAGGATTCTCAAAATAGAAGCTTGGATTAGTGTTCGTTCAAGCAAAGAGTTGGTATGTCCTCACTAGATTCCAGGACATCATGATGTTTAGTTTTCCTTATTGAAAGTATGGTAGTAGACTTAGATTTTTCCTATATGATGAAGTATGATCCGCGTCCCAATATGTTCGTATGTGTAGATAGAAACTTTGAGGGTTAGACTTTCATTATGTTTTTCAATAAAGAGATAGTTTGAAGTATTATTATTTCATGTGAAAAATTATAATTCTGCACTAGTTTTCATACATGTATGCAATGGATGATGTCAAAGGGATTGTACAAAACCACAGAGAGGTGAAGTACGCCTTGTTCTAATTCAAGAATGCCCTAACTTCTAGGGTTACTCTCGGGTCGTAACATAGGAGATCCTTCAGAATACCTAGCATAGGATCATTCTCACTTAACACAATACAATTCATAGAATAATACATTCACCTCCAAAAAATTATCAAAAGACCTAATCAAGTAAATCAAGAAGATACTTCAATGCTTGACCTCTTCAAGATTACCTAATTAATCCTTAAGACTACCTAAATTTGGATCATGTCTACATAATCAACCAACTTTCCTAACTAGAGTCATTCTTAAGTCTTATCTAGGTAAGATACAAAGTGACCATTCAAATGCCCACTTCATAGCTTAACTAGACAACCCATAACTACTCTAGATAAGAAATTATTCATTAAACCTTTTTTCTTCACTTAAATCATTACATTCATTAATTAATTTCAGACTCATTCATCACATAAGGACATTAAAGTAATGGTCTTCGAAAAATCTAGGGACTCTCACTAACATCTTCACAGTCTATTGAGCAATGTCTAGATAGCGTCTCATACCACCACCTAAACATCATAAAACATCTCCAATACTAGTAGGTATCCCAAATGATGATACTAGGCAATAACCGTTATATACCATGGTAGCATAGCATGGAACCCGGAGTTGTAACCTACTCCAATAGAGGGTGTTCTACTTGCCAATGGTTAAACTTAGACACATCCTATGTAATCACATGATTAAGGAATATGAAGGTCATACTTTGTAGTCTAGTATCATTATTCACTAGATCTACTTGCCTTACCATACTCACTCGATGCTAGACTTTGTTCTCATAGCGTAAGTTACGTTATAGGTTCATACAAAGGCGTTTCATATCTAGTTCATAACCCTAACACATTCACACTATCAAAGAAGTCCCCTAGGGCTACTTTAAAATGGAAACAAAGATAGCTCATAATGACTTTCCTCGGAATGATATGATGTTGTTCCAGCCAACCAACCTTAAGTCCACCATTCATTACATGAAGGATACCATTACATTTTTGCCAACAAGGTTCTTAACCTTACCACTAGGATTAAGGTTTCACATAAAGGACCTTCTTAGAATCATTCAAGGTATCATATCATTAATACATACATGACTAAGAGTCTTTAGAATAATAACTGAAGACATCTCATATTCACATTCATATATGTATCAACTAAGGGGCACAAATCAACAAAAATAACACAAAACATACTTGACTTTAGCACATATAGCATATCATTCTAGTAGCACATAAGAATAACCATTATCATGTTTAACTCACCCTATACACTACTATAACATCATCAATATAACCATCATTGACTTATATAGTCAAGTAGGAATAATAATGCATCTACTCTAAGACTACACAGATAATGACATAGCATAGTGTATATGATCACCTAATAACAATCGAAAAAACACATACTTTAAGTTAATCACTAAGAACACAATCATACATCACATAATTAATTACACACATCATCATAATATTTCAAGTATTTTTCCAACAAGGCCATGATCATCATAATACATAAAGTAACGACGAGAAGGCCACATCATTCACATAGCACCACCAGCATAAATAGACTATACCAATCGTAGCATAAAATAAGCTAAATTTCTTAAAATAAATAGATTTAGGGCATCGTACCACCAATTCATTCTCATCACTTAAATACATAGCTAAATCACTCAATTCAATACCATAAGGCCCTTACCCATGGCCTTAAACATCAATTCAATACAAAAACTATAATACTCAATGAATATGGGTCAATTCAATATAGATTTATCATTTAAGACAACCTATACGTCAATTGAAATACAATTCTTACATCAATTAAAAGCCCATGGAAAAGTACGCTAAAATTCATAAGCATTAAGTCAATATCAAGTAACACGTACAGTAGTGAAAAACTAAGGTTCATCAATTACATGCGTTCATAGGTTAACTAAGTTATAATCATCTAATTAAAACAATTCAATCAATATACAATAATTTAAAACCTTTAATGCAAGAACACATGAATAGATCATAAATTGGACAAGTTCATCTTTGAAAACTTTAGAAATCTCTTTGAATTTTAGGCTCCTTGATGAATAGAGTTACAGGGATCAAAAACCATACCTTAATTAAGTTAATCAAACAATTTGATGAAGAATAACCACTCAAATCTCCAATACATGCTCTTCCTTGAGTTTTATATTCAATGGAATTCTAGAGAATTTCTTAGATATTTTGGATTTTTATTTAGAAAAATGAAATCTTCTTAGCATTTAGGACTTACAAACCCACTTACAATACCTAAAATAACCCTAAATAACCTCTCTTTATCTTATTTGAATGTGGGGTGAATTGAAAAATTCACCCTTGCATTTACAGAGAACTTCACAGGAACACAACTCACAGACACTTGCCAAATACGAGGTGTCAGCCCACAAATAGACTGTTTTGTCCTCCGTCGATAAGTTCAGACACTATCCCCTGGGAGCTTTATCTCCCTAGGCTATGTATTGACCCACACCTCCCATCACCATCATGACATGACTCGAAGAAGAAGACCCAGCTCGATGGGGTGTTGACTAGCCAATGAGTTGTCGTTTGCCTCAGTCGATTAGGCTGGTCCAAGAGAGCCTTTAGCTCAAAAGAAGTGTCCTTCCTCAAGGACCCTTTGATGCTCCTTGGGGATATCTGCCTGAACATTTCAAGCCTAAATATTCTCATATAGAATTTTAGTACCTCCCATATAAATCTCATCCAAAACTAACAAATAAAACTCGGCGAAACATGCCAAGATACACAAGGTCATTTGAAGGCAAAACTTTCGAATGTCATGAACGTTCTTGAATGTTTGACCTCCAAACTTCATGTAACTGGACAATATTCCAACAAAAACTATAATAACTCATATAAGGACATAATTAACACATAAAACACACATACATCCACATAACCACAAATGAGGCACACATGTAACTTAGTCGTCGAAAATCTTGGTCATCCCTTAACCTTTGACTTTCATTTCACCTAATACTTAAGATACAGCCTCAATACCTCATTATAAACTAATTTAGGAACTTAGAAACTCTTACATGTTTCTTATGCTCTACCTTTACCTATGTCATTTTTGAGGTATTACAATGGTATTACAACATGAGGTTAAAGTAATCTTAGGGTTGATGTCTCACTAAACCACGTCTATGTAGAGTTTTGTTCATGGGTGTGAAGTTCTCCACACTCATTAATGAGAGTCTCAATGATTCTTAGTAATACTCTTTTATTGTTAATCTTGACAGTCGTGCCTTATGATTGCTAACTCTATGTGTCCCTTTTTCTTCTAATCCTTTTTTGTGGATGTACGAGATGAATACACGATGGGCCGCAGCAAGGACAGTGGAGGAAGTTTTTTATAATGCGGGAGTTCCTCTATATGATAACCTAGACCCTCCATAGGGAAACCAAGTGCCTCCGCAAGTTAAAGCTCTAGTCATTCCTCCAATATGACGGATGGAAAGATAAGGTATGCATTTTTTACTTTGGTTCAACACATGACTATCAAAGCTCAAGCGGTATCCTCTGACAAAAAAGTTGTGACTATTCAAGACAATGAAGATATTGGACCTCGAATTAAACCGAATGCTAGTACCACGGCTTCACGCTTGACGAACTTCATGAGGATGAACCATCCTATGTTCTATGGGTCAAAGTGAATGTAGATCCCCAAGACTTCATTGATGATATCTATAAGATTCTTTATGCCATGGGGTTAACTTTAAATTAAAAAGTCGAGCTATCTTCCTATCATCTCAAGGATGTACCTAAAACATGGTACACTCAATGGATAGATATTAGGCCCTTCAAAGCGGTTCCTATCACTTGGGAGTTGTTTAGAATGGTTTTCCTTGATCATTTCTTTCCTAGGGCAAAAAGGGATGTGAAAGTGGAATAATTCATTAAACTTCATCAATGAGGTACGAGTGTGCAAGAGTACTCCTTGAAAGTAAAACAGTTGTCCAAATATGATACCCTTCCTTGGTATGTATCCCAAGGGATGACATGAGTCTCTATATCACGGCAGTGTCCGACGATATGGTTGAAGAGTGTCATTTGGCGATGGCTCCATGTTAAAATATATATCTCTAGGTCGATGGTCCATGCACACAAAGTTGAGGAGACTACACTCAAGAGCGAATATAGGAAGTTTAAGAGGGATGAGTCATATGAGGGAGGTAAATCCAAGGGTAGGATTCAGATTTAAAACAAGCCTAGGTCGATGATTTCATGACCCGAGAGTACCCCCAAGAATTTAGGGCTTTGTTGAACTGAAACATGGTGTACTTGACCTCTCGAACTCTTGTAGAAGACCTTTCTATCATTCATCGCTCGGATTAAAAATTTCACAACATTCGAATAGTATTTTAAAATATCGTTCATATAAAACCATAAGAAATATTAAGTATCAAATCATCAAATCGTATACTCAAAATACAGTTGAGATAAAACTCATACAATCGACAATATAGTACTACTAAGTCTATCACAATACTTCGAAATAAGAAATCCAAAGACATATATGCCCTCGAGTCAAATGAGGACATATTTAAAACTTGATTAAAAGTTCAAATAATCCAAGTTTCTCTCCCAAAAGAACCTTCATTTATGAATCACTTTAGAGATAAATTAAAGCATGGGAGTAGTACAAACACATGTACTAAAGTATGGCATAATGCTTAAAATCATGATAACATACATTTAATGGAAACATTCTGTTTTTGATTAAAACATCATAGTATCAGCATAAGAAAAACATTTAACACCTTAGAAAAACATAAGATAACATATAAGCATTTTATCACTTTTTAAGGAATATTATAGTGACTAAGTCAATGTTACAGTGAACTACTTCCAGCTTCACAGTGAACCCTTACGAGCATGCAATCCTCTCAATAAAGGTTATCCTAAGACTCACTTAAATAAGACAAAGAGAGTCTGCCCATACACCATGTCTAAGCACACCTAAATAAACCTTGAGACCACCAATAATGAGATAAATATACTTACAATACACCAAACACTTAAACCATGATATCCTCCTACCTAAGGTGATTCTAAGGTTCACTTGAGTGACTTGTTAAGCAACCACCCATACAATCCCTTTACACACACTTGAAGTTCCTTTAAACTACCTATGATAAGACCATTCTCACTTCATACAATAATATACATATAATATGAGATTCTCCACCCAAAGGTCATCAGAAGACTTACTTAAGTAAATCAAGAAGAGATAGCCCTTACTTGATCTCTTCCAAGATTATCTAAATAATCCTTAAGACTATCTAAGTTTGTATCATGTATAATGTTTCAACTAACTTTCCTATCTTGAGTCTTTCTTAAGACTTATCTAGGTCAGATATGAAGTGGTCATTCCTATGCCCTTCACACCTTAGTGAAACAACCCTTAAACTACTCTAAGTACTTATTTATTTACATGCTATCCAACTTAATTCATTATCTTAATTATTTCATTTAAGACACATTCCTCACATAAGTACAATCAAGTAACGGTCTTAGAGAAGACCTAGGGACACACTCACTAACATCTTCAAAGCCTATTGTGCGATGTCTAGAGAGCGTCCCATACCAACACCTAAACTTCATAAAACTTCACTAATACTAGTAGGTATCCCATGTGATGAGAGCATGTAATAACCGACATAGATTATGGTAGCTCAGCATGGAATCTAGAGTTGTAACCCACTCTTATGGAGGATGTTTTACTTGCTAATGGTATAACTTGGACATCCTATGTAGGTACATGGTTAAGGAATATGAAGGTTTTTGTTGTACTTAGCATCCTTATTCAAGAAATTATATATATTCAAATCCATAGATGTATCAAGTAAAGGACACAAGTTTAACAAAACAAGAGACACACATTTGTACCTATAGCATATCATTCTAGAAGCACATATAAATAACCATTATAATCTATAAGTCACCCTATACCGTACTATAACCTCATCAATATAACCATCATTACCTCCTATAGTCAAGTAGGAAGAATCATGCATTAAATCTAAGACTACACACACAAATACACACTCATACTCTAACATGATCACCTAACGTCAATAGCAGATCCCATACCTTCACCTTAATCACATGTATATTGATATGATCATACTTCACAAAAATCAACTACACTAATCATCATAATACATCAAGTTATGCCGACAAAGCCATGATCATCATAGTACATAAAGTAATGCTTAGAAAGCCACCTTATGCACAATTATAACTTATAGCACCGCCACCATAATTGGACTATACCAATCGCAACATACTTAAAGAATTACATTACGTAAAATTAAGAGAATTACGGCGGCGTACCATCTACCCATTCTCACCACTTCAATACATAAATAAATAATATAAACAAGAGTAAAAGGCCCTTACCCATTGCTATGATCATCAATGGGTAAGGTCCCATAAGTATATATTTATCAATCTAAGACATCCCATACATCAATTCAATAAAATTTTTACATGAATTGATAGCCCATAGAAAACTGCACTAGAATTCATAAGCATTCAGAAAAAATCATAACATCCATAATATAGCCAATTTGAAAAGATTATGTTTTGCATGGGTTTTTTAATATTGTAGGTTTAAATCATCAAATTCATGTCAATTCAATCCATAAAAATCATTGAAAATGTTTAATTCAATAACCAATGTCTAGATCATAAAATTTGACAATTCACGTTTTTGATCATCTTTGAAAATTCATTGGATATTACTCCTTGAAGAAAGATATTTCAAGTATGAAGAAACATACCTTAATTTTGATGAAAATCTCGCAGAATTAAAGAAGAAAACTTGAGAAAACCAGTCTTTTTTCTTGGAGCTTCAAAGCTTCATCAATGGAGGTTTTGCAGAGAAGAATGGATACGTTTTGTTTTGCGTTGAGGGCTTAGCATTGATTGGTGGTTTTAGGGTTATAAAAAAAGACTCAGTAACCTTCAATAATTCATCCCTAAATTACCCAAATACCCATGGACTTACTAGATAATTTAACCAACTCAAGTTTTACTTAAAAAGGACGCAACCAAATCTGGAGTTTAGTGCGGTTCGTGGAGGAATTTTCAAATCTTGTTTCTAGAAAATTTCGAAATATAATGTTTCCTAACAGTGCAATCGCGCTGCCACCACCATAATCTTGTCAGCGTGGCAACTTGACTGTCCCATGTTTGGGTCTTTTTTGGGGACCCTTTGGCTGGTCCCCGGGACGTCGTTCTCAAACGTTTTGACCCTTTGAATGTTAGGCTATGCATAGGAGCCATTCGTACTCAATTTAACCCTCAAACTATCCCCCAAAACATCATCACTAAACACTACGACACACTAGTTCAACTTCGATTAGTTTTTGGACGTCTTGGACGTTCGTAGACGTTTGACCTCAAAGCTTCATGAAACTTATCACACTGACTAAAAAAATATTATAACTCATATAAGAACTTCATAAGCTTATGACACATACATACAAGCATATAAACACATATGAGGCACATAGGTGACTAGTCGTGGAACGTCTTGGTCGTCCCTTGACGTTTGAATTCCAATTTAGGAAATATTTTGATCACTTCTTAATTAGAACATTACAATTGATTTTATGACCTTATACCCTCATGAAAAACATGTTAGTCTCTAGTTCACTCTTGCTCATTTTCAAGGGTGTAACAATACTCCCCCACTTAGGAACATTCATCCTCAAATGACACTTGCAACCTCCGAACACTTCCAAGAGTAGAGATTCAACAAGAAGCTCATAATAATACCACATAACACATTATACATTTCAAACATATATAAGAAACATCAATTTCAAATAATCAAGAGATGTACAACACAACAAGAATCTAGAAGAATTTCTAAAACTCATCAAGCCATAAGACTCACATCGTTCATTCCAAATAGCAAGAACTCATTTTATATTCATTATAATTCTCATATACATCATTTATAACTACAATACAACAATTTTCAACCAAAGAACAAACTATCCAATTTTCAAAAATGTTAGAGTGAGCTAAATTCCCTGTCAGGGAACATGCTTCAAAAATCCAAAAATGTAACATTTAGGGAATTGATGATGAAAAAATGCTAATATTATAGATATAATTATATAAAAAAAAATTTACAACATAATTATAACTTCAACAAATGCACCATGCAAGAAATCAATGAAATTAAATTCAAACAAGACTCCTAAACAACATGCACATGAAACATTCTTCCATGACAATCTAGCTAATCTACAAACCATACTCCCACACTTAAAAGTAACTCATAACACTAAAGAAAGAAATAAAAGAACTTACCATAATCGTCATTTTTCTCATCCGTCTTTGATCATCTAGACTGGAGTGCATATAAACGATTCTTTTTTAAAGCATTGTTGCCCATAGCATTAGGAGGAACTTGCTTACCCTTTCTAGTAGGACAATCCCTTACGTTGTTTTCCATACTTACCACATCCAAAACAATTACCGGTACCCAATAGGCATTCCCAATAGTCCAAAATATGTAGGCTTGCCAATATGAGCACCCCACTACCTCTCTCTAGTTTTACCTTAGCGCCCCTAGGTTCTTATTGACTTGAAACCTTATTCTTGAACCTAGGTTGACTTTGATAATTTGACCCACTTCTCTTGAATTGTCTAGCAATCCTACAATGTTTGGACTCCTTAATTAGTTGAGTATAAACCATGAGTCTAGATAGGGTCATATCATCATCGACGATGACCGTACGACATTTTTCTTTCACTAGGTCGGTGACCCCGGTCACAATCCTACTCATCTCATCTCTAGGGTTAGACACTAAGGTTGGTGAATACCTAGGCAAAATAGATAACTACAAAGAGGATTCCTCAACACTCATATTGCTTTTCTTGATATTGATAAACTCCTCTACTTCACCTCCCTCCTCTCAAGGGAAAAATACTTTCCTAAGAAGGCCTCTTTATATTCCTCCTACAAAATAGGACCCGACTCAACCAGCCTATTATCTTTCCATTGAGCAATTTCCCTCATTTAGTACAAAGCTAACTTCACCTTTTTCTTAAAAGTCACCCCCCATGGAACTCAACACCTTATAAACACCATCTAGGAACTCTTCCGAATTCTCTCCGACCCTATACAAGAAAGATAGGAGAATTAATCCTCAAAAAATCTCTCAACATAGATATCATAGTCCTCTTTAAAACATTCACTCTAGGCTCTATATTCCTATTCACAAGGGTAGTCATGGATCTTGTTAAAGTAGATAAAGCCTCTCTGATTTCCACATTATTCATTTTTGGGGGAACAACTGGAACTTCATTACCTCCACCCCCAATAGGGACTTGATCACCTTTATCACCTTGAGAAGCTTGAAGAACTTTCTCAACTTGCCCAACTTGAGAGGTTATGTACTCATTCACATCATTATCCTCAATCTCCTAGTCGGCGTCATCCTCGTACTCATCTCCTATAATGCAAGGTAAAACATAAGAATAGAACACTCATAACTTCTAAATCTCTACGGTACAACATAGGAACAGAAAAGAAGGAAAACTCTATCGTCATATACACTCTCGCTCATTGATGTGTCGCGACTCACACTGATTGTCAAGACTCTACTAGACGTGACTTGATGAGACTTCTGGAACCCTAATACCAATTTCATAACCTATGCTCTAATATAAATTTTTTCAAGACCAGAGAGTACCCCATAGAAGTTAGGGCTTTCTTGAATCAAAACATGGCGTGCTTGACCTCTTGAAGATGGTGTACAAGCCCTTTCGTATCATTCATCGCACATACATATATAAAAAGTAGTGTGGAATTAAAACTTTTCACAACATTCAATAATCTTTCAAAATATATTTCATAAAAACACCATAGGAAATACTAAGTCTGAAATCATAAAATCATAGACTCAAAATACACTTGGGACATGGCCCATTGAATCCACAATATAGTACTACTAAGTCTATTGAAAATCCCTAAAATGAACTAAAGTTAACTAGATTTTTATAATTGTTTATTGAGTTAATTTTATTTTAAAATGAGTTATATTATTTTACTTAGGCAGTGTGTGAAGTTAGGTTATGTTTGGAGATCAAACATCAAAGAACGTCCATGACGTTTAAAAGATATGCCTTACAAAGTTCTTGTGTGTTCTCACGTGTTTGAAGTGAGTTTTACATGATAGTTTTACTAAAAAATTGTGTGAGATGTTCCTAATACCTATAATACTATGGTTAAGGACTTAACATTTGGGTACGACCCCACCTAGGATCCACGAGGGTACCTAGATGAAGACCCCAATGCCTAGGCAGAATCTGCAAATCTGCCCAAAAACCAGCCCAAACGACGATACAATCAACACCCCTTGGGTAATTCAAAGTGCAGTCTTCTAGGGGCGTAGGTTGGTACTTAGTGTATGGGTATAAAACCTCTATAAAACAGCTGCATTCAAAGATGAAGCCCAGCAGCATAGGCCGTCGTTCAGTCGACGCCCCGTTGCTTGGGTCCGTCGATGGTGTCCAGTAAAAGTTGTGGTACACGCTTCCATCTTGGGATATTTTGTGTAAATTTACCTCAAATATTTTATGAACCTAGGATGATATTTTTAGAGTTTTAAAGTTATATTATATTAATTTTAATTCCTAGAAGTAGACAAGACCCCTCACTTCAAATATTTAAACTCTCTCTCTCTCAAAACAAACTCTCACAAGTCATCATTGGAGTTAAGACTCAAGGAGAGCTCGGAGGTCTGGTTGGACATGTTTATTCATACAATATCAGTGGTTTTTCTTCTATTTGAGATATGGTAGTCATCCTTGAACTCTGTTTGATTAAAGACCAGTTCTAATGGATTTTCAAGAAGGGTTTTCAACCTTTGTTTCTTCTATCTTCATATGTAAATACGGGTCGTGTATGAAAACATTATAAATTATTCAAATATTATATTATAATATTAGTTGGTTTTTTTTAATGCTAAAGCTTCAATGAAATCATATTAGAGTTTTTATCAAATTTTGGCTTAAGGAATGGGATAAATGAGCATGACTTTGTAGTCTTTGAGTTGTGGTTTCCTTGTATTGATATTGTTGTTTAACGACTGAACTAAGGTGTATTTATAAGGAATTGTTGTGTAAATTATAAATAGGTTTGAAGGTCTTGGAAGAATGGTACGTTTGCCTCAATATTAACTCTTTTAAGATTTCCTCTTGAGTGGTATGGTCCACCTTCTTGTTGGTCGTGTTTACTAGTAGAATTTGGTTATACTTAGTATGTATTGTAAGTGTTATTTTGAAGGCCTAATGTGTGAAATGAAGTGATAATGATAATAGTTCTTGTAATGTGTATTATGTATCTTGAATTGCATGTTTAGCTTAGATTATGTCTAAATGAAGTAACTGTATATGTTGAGCATGTTAAAGTGTGTAATGCGATCAATAAATATATAATCATGAAAAGAAGTTAATGTAAATGAAATTATGCTTATAAGGTGTGTTCACATGTACGCACACACATTTGAATGAATGAATGAAGCTACGTTAAATCAAAATGGAGTTTGGTGTAAACACTCTTCGTGAGTTGACATGAAGTGTTTAGTAGCAAACACATTACATCCTAAGATCTTTGTAAGATAGGTTGGATGACGAATTCCCTTCATGAATTGAGAATTGGTGTTCACTAGTTATCCTTAACCTATATTATATGTTGTTGAGAGTCCGTGAGGATTTATGCTTAGCACCGAAAAAACATGAAGATGGGGTGGTTACACTCTATGAGTTGAGATATTGTATTCCAATATACCTATTGAGATGAGTAATCCTCGTTAGTACAGAATGCCTTACTTAGTATAAATATCCTTATCCCTTAACTATGCAACCACATAGGTTTAGCTATTAGGAAACCCATGTAACAGGTAAGAGAATGACCTTACTCTAGGCAAGTGAGGATCCCTCATCCGATAGGGGTTCAATGTTTAACTCTCATGGTGTATGTTTTTTAAGCTAAACTCCATAAAAGTAATGAAAGTACTAAGTCTTTTAAAAAAATTTACTACTTACGGTAGGTAGTGGAATGTGACACAATCTATCCATTGCAATAGGTAGGCATTATGAAAGTGGAGTCTTTGTGAGCCTTATATGAATTGAAAGTACTAAATCTTATAAAGTAGTGTACTACTGAGGTTAAAGGGGAGTCTTGGTGAGCCTTATATGAATTGAAAGTACTAAATCTTCTAAAAGAGTGTACTACTTCAGGTAGGTAGTGGAATGGAATGTCATCTACTGATTACACTAGGTAGGCATTCGAAAAGGGTAGTCTTAGTGAACCTTATTTGAATTGTATGAGCTAAGTCTTCTAAAACAATGTGCTACTTAGGGTAGGTTGTGGAATGGGATGCCATTTACTCATTGCACTTAGTAATCATTCCAAAAGGGAAGTCTTGGTGTGTTGTTCTAGTATTCTTCTAATGTTTTGTCATTGAGTGGGGACTTGTTCTCCCGAAGCGAGTAAGCCTAGATGGGGTAGTCTTGGGGATCACCTACGTTTGTATTGAAGGAGGTGTAGGGGAAATTACTTCATCTATCACCTTGCTGAGTCTTAGGATAACCTTGGCTAGGGAAACTCCTAAGGAAATGAGTTTACTTCTTCTTGGTTTGACTTTGGGAGTTCACTATTTTGGGATGAAATGATTTCACTGTAATGCTTTAATGAAGTCACTATAATTTTGGATACTTCACTATAAAATGGTCCTTTTGTTAAAATAAGATATAAATCCTCTCCTTCGTGTTAAATTAGAATCCTTATGTTTTTTTACTTTTATATTATATTCATGAAAGTTTTACTTAATTGACTTTAAAATTTGCTTTTACTAAAATGTCCCTTTTTGCATGTTTTTGCATATGCCATACTTAGTAGATTATTTGTACTAACCCCATACTTTTCTATAATATATAAGTATATGTTTTGAAGCAAGAATGAATTTAGAAGATGAATCTTGGGAAATCTACTCTCTCAAGATCTAGTTTGTCCTCATATATTCGAAGCAAGAAAGATTTTAGAAGGCGAAGCTAGGGAAATATACTCTCTCAAGATTTGGTATATCCTCATATATTCGAGGACATAGTCTATGTTTGTTAGTCTGTTATTAAGACTTACTATGCATTATTTTAAATGTAAAGGGTCGTGTCCCTTAGTCTTTAGGTTGTCTTGTGACGATGACATATTCTTAGAATTAATGAAAGAGTTAATTTTGGTATTAAATTTCATGAAATTTTTTAACTCCGCACTACTTCTCATGTCTTATGCATTGAATGATATTTAAAGGTCTTTTACAAGACCTTAAAGGGTCTAGTATGTCTTGTTATCATATAAGGTTCTCCCTAACTTCTAGGGGTAATTGCAGGTCCTGACATACTTGTTATCAGAGCATACGTTATGGGAAATAGTTCAGGGTCAAAAAGTCTAACAAGCCACATCTAGTAGAGTCTTGGTCATTGGTGTGAGTCATGACAAATTCATGGGCAAAAGAACATAAGATGATAGAAATTTCACCTTCTTTTTTATTCTAATGTCATGCCCTACATTTTAGTTATATAAAAGGTATATTTTCTCAACCTTTTCTATTTGTATTTATAGGACATGAATACGAACAGATCAACCGCTAGAAGGGAGAAGGGAGGTATAGCTAATGAAAGGATCCCTCCCTGTGATGACCAAGTTCCTATAGTTGTCCTAGAGGGATAAAATGAAGAGGTTCCCTTCAATAACCTCATGTGCCTCCGAAACCTCAAGATCCTGAAGAGCCCCGAATTCCTCCTATGCCTCCATCTCCTTACGTTGAAGGGGATATGACTAATGCGGATTTGAGGGCTGACTTAATGAATTCGACCAAACTCATGACGACTCAAGATCATATCGTCAATAATCACTTTGTTTCCCAAATTAACAAAGGGGGTGGACCCTAACCTCACGCTAGTACTCGCTCTCCCAGAATTTGTGATTTCATGATGATGAACCCTACTACTTCTCATGGAACTAAGGTTGACGAAGATCCACAAGGTTTCCTAGATGAGACGTTCAAACTGGTGGATGTTATAGGAGTGACCCCTAGGGGGAAAGCGGAGTTAGCGTTTACCAACTTAATGATTGGTCTAAAGTGTGGTTTGAGTAATGGAGGGATTAGAGAGCCTTGAGAGATGGTCTGGTTGAGTAGGAGGTGTTCAAAGAGGCTTTACTTGATATTTTCTTTCCCCTAGAGTGGAGCAAGAAGAAAATGGTTGAATTCATGAATCTTGTCCAAGGGGGAATGAGTGTGCAAGAGTACTCCCTTAAATTCATCCAACTAACTCATCAAACTCACTATGTTTTCCCCAACCATGGCAGACAACCCTAGGTCTAGGATGAAATTTTTTTTATGGGAGTGTCTAGATTGGTGGAGAAAGAGTGTCGTACGGCAATTCTTCTTAATGACATGGATATTTCTAGGCTCATGGTGTATGCACAACAAATCGAGGTGTCCAAAATTAGGGAGTTAAGGCATGTGGGTAAGAGGCCATGGCCGGATTATTCAAGTCACCAAAAACCTAAGAAGAGGTTCTTTCACCAAGATTCTTCCATGGGAAACAAGGATATGGCTCCTTACCAAAATTCCAAGGGCGATGGTCATACTTTTGAGAGGACTAGATGTACTTCTTGTGCAAAGCAACATTTGGATAAGTGTCTTCACTGAGCGGCTGGTTGTTTTGGATGTGGTAGTAAGGGAAACAAGATGAAGGACTTCCGTAACATCAAATAATAGGTAAAGAGGTTAATCAACATCTTCAATATGGTCTAGATCCCAATGCTCCAAAGATGAATCATCCCTATGGGATGGGAGCTAGGAAAGAGAACTAATACAGATTTGAGAGTACTGGTAAGTATTAACCCTTTATGGTTATTGATTATATGTTTTAATATGAAATTATATGGTTTTATACTTCATATGATCGTGTCTTCTTCATTTATTACTTAAAGAACAGAATTATTGAAATTCGCACATATTATACATTGTTACAGTGAATGCTCACTGTAAATAAAATTAATTTTGTATAATTTTTCCTTGGCTTTTATTGAAGTTTAAATGTGTTTAAAAGTTATGTATATGATAATTTTTAATGTTGGAGAAGGTAGTTCCTCCATAAAAGAAGGATAAGGGTGAGTTTTGAATTTGTAAAGTTTTGCAAGAGTTGCATGTGTTTGGAAATGTCAAATTATTCTCCTCGTTATTTTGTGCCTTGAATTTGAATGTTTTATCATGATTTTAATGTGTTATGTTTTTCTAATTGAATCCCTGATGGTCTTAAAGTTTCAGTGCCATTCGAGGACGAATGTTATTCCAAGTGGGGGAAATGTAACACCCTAAAACGAACTAAGGCTAAATAGAGATTTGTGATTATTTCTTGAGTTAATTTTAAAATATATTTATATATATTAGTTTCCTTAGACAGTTTGTGAATTTTTGTTAAGTTTGGAGGTCAAACTCTAAAGAACGTCCATGACATTTCGAAGATATGCCTTAGAAAGTGTTTGTGTGTTCTCATTTGTTTGAAGTGTATTTTACGTGTTCGTTTTGCTTGAAATTGGTGTAATTTGTTCCTAATAACTATAAGAATATGTTTAAGGGTTTAACGTTGGGGTACGACCCCACCTAGGATCCACAAGGGGTCCTAGAAGAAGACCCCAATGTCTAGGCAGAATCTGCCAAAGCTGCCCAAAAAGCAGCCCCAAAAGACGGATGCAATCAACGCCGCTTGGGTCAATAGAAGTACCGTCGTCTAGGGGAGTAGGTTGTAAATCAGAGTAGGGGGATAAAGTCCCTGTTAAACAGATGTATACCCAAACATTTCCAAGCCGCACGACTCATCTTTCAGTTGACGCCCCGTTGCTTGGGTACGTCGATCGTATCCTGTAAAAGCTGTGGGACATGCTTCCAGCTTAGGGTGTTTTGTGAAAATTCAACCCATGTCATTTATGACCGTAGGATTATATTTGTAGGGTTTTAAAAGTTATATAATATTTGTTTTAATTCCTACACCTAGACAATATCCCTCACTTCAAATATTCACTATGTCTCTCTCTCTCTAAAAACAAACATTCTCAAGTTACCAATGGATCTAAGACTCAAGGAGAGCTAGGAGGTCTGGTTGGACGTGTTTCTTCATAAAAAATCAATGGGTTTTCTTCTCTTTGAGTTATGATTACTGATGTACCGTGGTTTTATGGTACTTCCAATGCTTTTTCCTTAAGTTTAGTGTGTGTCTAACACCTCTTTGAAGTAGTTTTAATGTACTTTTCTTTGTGTTTGCAGGAAAAGATTTTCCAAAATGAAAACGCTGAAGATTTGTTGAAAATTGCAGAAAAGATGACCTACAGAGTCATCAATGGTCCGTTGATCCATCAACAATTTATAGGTTGATACCTTCTCCATGAAGATGTTATGCTGCTGAGAATGATTGGGGAATTCTGACTAAGTGTGGGGCTACGGAAGGGTTGATGGTCTGTCATCTCATCGACGGACTGTCCTGGTGATTTGTTGGTGATAAAAAAATGTATTACCAATACCTCATTTTTAAAAGATTGTAATTATGTAGCAACGAAGGTCATCGACGGATCGTAGGTCCATTAATGGACTGTCGTTTGGGTCCGTCGATGGTAACAAAATGATGGAGAAGATAATAGCTGAAAAAGAGTAAATGTATGGACTGACGGAAGCGTCGACGGTCCGTCGGTGAGGTCGTTGACTCGAGACATATTTTGAATAGAAGTTATCCTTATTTAGGTTTCCCTTTATTTTTTGGACTCCTTTATTATAAATAGGACAAAAAACCTTGTTTTTGGGGTTAAACTCTTTGTTAATTTCAAGATTTGGATTGTTCTTTTGTTGATCTTTCAATTTTTTAAAATACTTTACTTTTCCAGAATTGGTTCTTTAAATATTTTGATTAATTCAATTGATTTTCTGGATTTTCTTCTAACTTGTGAAAGTAAGTACATGAAATCTTGTCTAATCAATATGAATTGTGAAATTATTAACACGGGTTACTAAATCCATAACTAGGGGTGTGGGAACTATGTGTAAATAATAAAGTAGGACTAGATAAAATAACAATTCTAGAATAGTGTCTTCCAATTATTAATAATTCTTTTGTATAGAAGTCTTTCTAATAGTGGCCAACGTTAGAACTCACCTTGTTGCTACTTGCCGGACAAAGGAGGTAGATAATAAGAAAAGAATTCAACGTTGATTTAGTAAACACTATCTTATAGGCTAGTGTCGATTGGTGCAAAGTAATAACTAAGCCATACGTTGATTATGATGTTTAATATGATGTAAAAGGTAAGGTTTAGTAAAAGACACACACGTAGACGGACCAAGGTGCGGAGTGAAATTCACTAGTTGTCGGACCAAGGAATTAGGGATACATAACTTACCACTTTAAATGCAAGATACTTGGAAAGAATTGTTATACCTATGGTTACAATGTTATGAACCTATGGGAACACTTTCACCCTATTTTCTCTCATCATTTAATAAACATCAAATATTTGAACTAGCTACTTGTTTACTTAGACTTAATTAATTACTTTTGTTAAACAAAACCCCCCAATTAATTGTTTTTTTTTGGAAAGGACTTGACTAAATAGAAGTTGTCGTAGGTTAAAGTTAAGTGTAAATCATTATCCTCGTGGGGTCGATCCCCAACCTAGCATTTGGGTTCTTTACTTTATACGACTTCTTATGCTTATTTAGGGAATTATAGTTGGAGCATGTAAAATATTGGTACCGCTATCGAGGAAAGTGGTTTTTAGATTAACTTTAAGCACATTACCGAATTTTAGTCAACAATTTCCTGAGTTTACTTTTCCCTTTTTTGCTTTTTTCTTTCGCAGGTCTAGCTTTAGTGTATGCAATGTACACGAAGTCTAGGAGAACCAATACTTCCACTTAATCTAGGACTAAGCCGAACACTTCGTAGAATGAATATTTGAAACAATCCCGCTTATATCATTGATGAGATCAACCCTCAACTTCCCCCGCGGTTGATGCTCATAATCAAGTGGTTGTTGATAACCCTAGTGAAGGTAATACGAGGAGGCAACCTCTCGCCTAACGCCCTCAACAGTACTATAGGGGAAATGTTAACATCACTGACTCTGATGGGCCACTTTTTGTACCTCCTCTACCACATGATTATACTTTTATGGTAACTAGTAGCTTGAGGCAGATGCTCACCACTATAGGTTTGTTTTCGGGGCTATCATCTGAGGATCCGCATGCTCACATTGCCAAACTAAGGTCGTTGTGTAATATTTGTGTAGGGAGGACAGACTTAGACATGGATGTAACTGGATTAAGGGTGTTCCCTCTCTCACTGACTGGGTAGGCTGTATTTTGGTTTACTGAGTTGCCCTACAATTCAATCTATATTTGGGAGCAATTGAGAGATCTATTCCTAGCAAGTTATTAACCGATTTCTAAAAAGCTAAACCACAAAGATAGGTTGAACAACTTTAAGGCATTACCAGGGGAGGCATTAAGCAGTTCTTAGGATAGGATAACCTTATTCTTGATAAATTTCCCAAACCACCGCATTGATAATGAGTCACTAAAAGAGCAGTTCTATCAGGGGAAATATGATAATTATAAAGCAGTGCTTGATACGATTGCGCTTGGTTCTTAAGGAGAGTGTACTTATGCAAACATCGCTGAGAAGTTAAAGAAAATCTCCCAAAATAATTATTCTTGGAGAACTAGGAAATTGGACACTAGGAGAAACACGTTTGCAGTGCAAGCTTAACATAACCCAACTACAAATGAGATTTGTGAGGAGATGGCTCAAATTAAAATGAGCCTAGGTTAATGTTATACATGTCAGTGAAGGTGCAGAAAAGGTAAATGCGTTGAACAATTTGGCTACACCACCACTACCGGTTTATGAGTACTACTATGCACAAGATTCTTATGCAGTGAATAAACAGACGGGGGGTTTCGGACCAAACGCCCAAGGCTTCAATTAGGAAAATTGGTGCCAAGTTCATTGAAATCAAGGTCAGAACTATGGGAATTACAACCGAGAGGGTCACTATGTTCAATATGGCCTATACAACCGCGATAACAACTTCAACCGGCGTAACTATGATAATATAAATAATCTTAGTGGGCCCTATGTTCCACCTTAAAATCAGGAAGTTTCTTCTAGGGGTGGTGGAGGTAGTATTGCGTAATTGAGGATATGTTGCAGAAGATGATGATGACGTTTTATGCTAGTGATGATCACGCCAAAGAGTTGAGAGGTGATTTAGAAATTGGGCAAAAATGTGGATGTCTATGCATTCTCAATCAAGAATCTTGAGTTCCAAATGACCCAATTTTCTTCTACTGTGAACCCATGGCAATAGGGTACAATTCAAAGAAATATTGTCCAGAATTTGAAGAATGATGGACATTGCCTGGCAGTCACTACTCGAGGGGGTAAGAAGAACATGGATCCACCTATGCCATCTGGCGTCGATGATGAGAAGAGAGGAGACGATGAGGTAGAGGAAGTTAGTAGTGAGTTGGTAGATCAATCATGGAATGAAGCTGAGACACCCCAAAAAGTTACCCCTATTCCTAGACCACCACCTCTATTTATTGAAAGAATGGTTAAATAGACCGAGGATGGTAAATACTGACATTTTATTACTATGTTGAAATAGCTTTCCATCATGTTACTTTTGATAAAAGATCTTGCGAATTCCCGGTTATGCCAAGTTAATGAATGATATGGTCACTAAGAAAAGATCGGTTAGTTTTGAGGATGATGATCGGATGCAACACTGTAGTGCTATTGCTACAAGGTCTCTTGTGCAAAAGAAAGAAGATCCGGGTACTTTAACTATTCCCTGTACAATTGGGTTGTTTACACTTTGCTAAAGCATTAGGTACTCTGGGTCAAGCATATATCTCATGCCTTTCTCTATTTACAAGAAGATGTCTTTGGGTGAGCCAAAGCTAGTGAGATGCGGCCACTGATGGTCGATCGAACAGTGAGAGTCTTTTTGGGATACTGCATGATGTGCTGGTAAAAGTGGAGTCCTTTATTTTTTTGGCTGATTTTTTTTATTCTTGATTGTGAGTTGAACTTTGGGTCCCTAGTATTCTTAGGAGGTCGTTCCTTGCTAGGGGTCGTGCCTTAGTTGATATGAAAAAAGGGAATATGAAGTTTCTGTTGAACAATGAAGAAGACACTTTCACCATTTGTAGGTCCGTGAGAAAGAATGGTGAGCTCCAATCAATATTTGTGATATCCTACATTGTTGAGAGTTTTTCAGAGGTACAAATAGAAGAGTTTCTTGGTGTTGAGGCTCTAGCAGCAGTGATCATGAATTTTTAGAGTAATTGTATCAAAGAGTATGGTTCATTGGTTGTGGCACTTGATCAAGGTGATGTTCGGTTAAAACCAAAGCAATATGATTTAGATATGAAGCATCATAAGTCTCCATCAGCGAGACCATCTATTGAGGAGGATCCAAAAGTGGAGCTTAAGGCTCTACCACCTCATTTGAGGTATGTATTCTTGGGTAAAGGTGATACTTTGCAGGTAATTATTTCATCAGATTTTAATATGCAACAAGTAGAGTGTATGGTTTAAGTGTTGACAAGGTTCAAGAGAGATATTGGGTGGACTTCTGCAGATGTTATTGGGATCCTTCCCGATATTTGTTCACATAAAATCCAACTCATGCCAGATTATAAGCCCAGTATTGAGCACCAGAGACATTTAAATCCACCTATGCAAGAGGTAGTGAAGAAGGAAATTATTAAGTAGTTGAATGCCGAAGTCTATCTGATTGCTGATAGTAGTTAGGTATGCCTTGTTCAGTGTGTGCCCAAGAAAGGGGTAATTACTATGGTACCTAATGAGAAAAATGAGATTGTTCCAATGAGGATGGTGATCGTATGGAGAGTGTGTATGGATTACTGGAAATTGAATACATGGACTGAGAAGGACAGTTTCCTATGCCCTTTATGGATCAGATGTTGGATAGTCTTGCAGGATAGGGGTGGTATTGTTTTCTTGATGGTTATTCGGGTTACTACCAAATCATTACAGAAGAAGATCAAGAGAAAACAACTTTTACTTGTCTTTATGGAACTTTTGCGTTCAAGAGGATGTCCTTTGAGTTGTGCAATGCATCGGCTACTTTTTCAGAGATGTATGATGTCCATATTTTCCGATATGGTGGAGGACACTATTGAGGTATTTATGGATTATTTTTCAGTTGTTGGTGACTCCTTTGAGTATTATTTGAGACACTTAGCTAAGGTTGTAAAAAGGTGTAAATACTGCAACCTTGTGCTAAATTGGGAGAAATGTCACTTCATGGTGAAAGAGGGTATTGTGTTGGGACATCACATCTCAGAGAAGGGGATAGAGGTTGACCGAGCCAAATTTTATGTGATAGAGAGACTTCATCCACTAATCTATGTAAAAGATGTAAGGAGTTTACTTGGGCATGCGGGCTTCTACCAAAGGTTTATTAAGGATTTTTCAAAAATTTCACATCCTGTGTGCAAATTACTTGAGAAAGAATGTAAATTTTATTTTTATGAATCCTATCTAAATGCATTTGGAGAGTTTAAGGAGAAATTAGTGTATGCGCCCAATATTATTTCCCAGGATTGGAGTAAGCCATTTAAGGTGATGTGTGATTCTAGTGGGGTTTCTCTCGCTGTAGTCTTGATTCAATAAAGTTATAAACTACTTCACCACATTTACTACGCTAGTAAATCCCTAAATGAAGCACAAAAGAACTACACCTTGATATAGCAATAGCTTCTTGCGATGGTATTTTCTTTCGAAAAATTTTGCTCATGTTTTGTTTGTACGAAAGTCATAGTGCATACCAACCACTCTCCTTTAATATATTTGATGGCAAAGGAGAATGTGAAACCAAGGTTGATTAGATGGTTACTACTATTGGAAGAATTTGATTTTGAGGTGAAAGATAGAAAACGGACTGAAAATCAACTTGCAGATCACTTGTACATATTAGAGGATGAAGATATGCAAGATTTGGGTGAAAAGGCTGAAATTGATGATACTTTCGATGATGAGCATGTAATGGCCGCTTCTTATGACTTGATTCCATGTTTCGCAGATTTTGTGAATTATTTGGCTAGTGATATTGTTCCATCGGACTTGTCCTTTCATTAGAAGAATAAGTTCATGCATGATGTGAAAATTTTATTTTAGGATGAGCCTTACTTATATCACAATTTTGCCGATGGTCTAATTCGTCGTTGTGTACCAGAAGTTGAGATACTTTATATTTTGGAGGCCTACCATTCCTCGCCTCTGGGTGGGCATCAAAGTGGTATCCGGACTGCCCATAAAATTTTGAAATGTGGCTACTATTGGCCAAACATCCACAAAGATGCTCATTAGTTCATTAAGGCATGTGATAGGTACCAAAGAGATGGAGGTATTTCGAGAATTCAAGATCTCCCTTTGAATCCCATTCTTGTAAATGAGTTGTTTGATGTATGGGGCTATGAATTTATGGTCCCTTTTCAGAGTTCTAATTGGATGAAATATATTCTTGTGGCTGTTGATTATGTGTCAAAATGGTTGGAACCCATAGCATTTGTAAACAATGAAGGGAAGAGTGTCACCGCATTTTTGAAAAAGAACATATTTTCCAGATTTGGCACCCCAGGGACATGACTACTGAATGGGGATCCCACTTTTTCAACAACTTGTTCAAAGGGTTATTGGAGAAATATGGGGTTCACCATAATGTAGCCATACATTACCATCCACAGACTGGTGGGAAAGTTGAAGTGTCGAATAGAGAAATCAAGAAAATTCTTGAGAAAATGGTGAATGCTAGAAGAACATATTGGTCATGGAGGCTTGATGATTCTCTTTGGGCCTACAGGACAGCATACAAGACCTCCATAATTATGTCTCCATACTAACTTGTATATGGGAAGGTTTTTCACTTGCCGGTTGAGTTGGAGCACAAAGCCATGTGGGCGAGTGAAATAACTGAATATGGATTGGATTGAAACAGCGAAAAGAAGATTAATGCTTTAAATGAGGTTGATGAGTTTCATTTAAAGGCATATGAAAGTTCATTCCTATACAAAGGAAAGATGAAGAAGTACCATGACCAAAAGATTGAAAAGTGCAAATTTGCGGTTGGAGACTTGGTGCTTTTGTTCAACTCTAGGTTGCGCTTATTTTTGGGAAAACAAAAGTCCAAATTGACTGGTCCATTCTTGATCACTCAAATGTTCCCTCATGGTGAGGTTGAGTTGGAGAACAAGGAGAGTGCAAGGTTCACGGTAAAAGGGCAATGAATCAAAATCTACCTCGGGCATGCGGAAAATGCAAATTCAGTGGTCGACACATACTATCTTATTAAAGTATGAGTAATCAAGAGCCTTGGGTCGTACCGCAATGTTAAATCAAGTGCTGATTGGGATGCAACCCAATGTGTATACTCTAGCAAATAATAGGGTTTTCTTGTCTTTGCAGGAATAGTTGTATTTTTTCGGTTTTTACTTCATGTCATGTGTGTATTTTGTTTTATTTCTGTTAGAAAATTTGCTACAGAGTAGCTTAGGGTCTGTGTCTAAAAAGTGTCAAGAAAACACAAAAAAATGGCTTATTGGAGCTCTCAATGTGCAGGGACCAATCCAAAGGAAATCTGCAAAAATTAGTTTGGTGAACTGATCTACGGAGAAACCGATGGGCCGTCGATAGTGTTCATGCATCTTAGGTATGATTTTAAATGTTGTATAAGTTAGGGAGCAGTCGATGGAGTAGTCTATGAACTGTCAATTGACATACAATTCGTTGAAAGGGAATCGTTGGCTATATATTAAAATTACCCTTTCAGTTAGCCACACACCTTCTCATAATCTCCCCCTAATCGTTTCCCTTCTTTTTCCCCTTATTCCCCCATTGACTCCCACATTCATTCCATCGCAATTCCCTTCTGATTTCTCATCATTTCCATCCAAAAACTCCCAAAACACTAGTCTCCCAAATTCTTCATCCATCTCTTGAATTCTTTGGTCTGTGTTTGAAGGAGAGCACGTCGGTTGTTGTTGTTGCAAAGCTCACCCTTACGTTCACTCCACTAAAGTGTACTTGTATGTCATTCTCATCCACTCAAAGAATTCTAGTTCATTTGTATTAGAAAATAAATAGATTGTATGTGGGTCTTTACTTAGGGATTACTTTACAAGATTAACTTGCTAAAATTGGGTTTCATGTCCTCAGAATGCTAGAAAGTGTATGGGTTGGGGGTCATAACTGTCTAAATGAACTCTTAATGTTGCTTGATTCGTTGTTCTCCGACTTAGGGCTTGAAAGTCTATTAGAATCTAGGATCAAAATTGGAATAATTGAAGCCCTAGGAATGAAGAAGTTGTTGCCTGTTTTCGATTGATAGTTTTATGTCTTGGTATGCTTGAAATTATCCATTGGTGTGGTGCAAAGAATGGCTACAAAAACCAGTCTCTGACCGACAGTACGAGACCCCATCTACGGACTGTCGGTCCATCGATAGACCATCGATGTGGTCTGTCGATATTTGTACCAGGCATCGCCTAACTCTAGGATGACGAAAGTGTACTATGGCCATTCTGCACGTCCGTCGTTCCTAACTAAACCCTATCCTTTGAAGTTTTATGAATTTTCTAAGTGTCCACCATGTCTAACATTTCTAACTTCAAGTATTGTGGACCTGTAACTTCTGAATTTTTCTAAGCGTCCACCAACGGACCCTATCGACATACCGTCGATAGTGCACGTTACCCAGTGCTACAGTTCTGCACTTCAACTGTGTCTTTTGTTCAAAAATTTTTTTGCTTCTTTTGTGTGTGTAGGATGATTAGAATAAAACTAAAAAATGTACTTTCTAGATACCGATGGCCCCAAATCCGGATATTATTTACTCTAGGGGATGGTCCAAGTCCATCGCACCATCCCGGTGTTTTATTGGCTCGTCCGATGATGAGCGAGATCCTGAGTCTGTTCCCTCAGGTAAAAAGACCCCAACATCTGCTGCTCTATCCATTCGGGGCACGCCCAAGAAGGTGGTGCTTGGCATAGCCTTTGCCTCCCAGTCTGATGACGAGTGCACACTGACAGGCATACTGTCTAGGTCTTCCTAGGGTTCTGAAGGAGCGTCTGGCTCCGAGGAGGCTTCCGGTTCTGTGTTGGCCCACTTTATAGGGTCTAATAAGGCCACTTCCATAGGTTCTGATACAAGAAAGCAACTATTCTGGATGAACCTGAACGCCATGCCTCGTCTGATGAGGCCTTGAGTTCAGAGTCTGCTCCAACACTCCGACATAAGGATCCTACACCGCTTGCTGATCCATCTAACCGGTGATGCGTAGAGGGGTAGCACAAGATATATAGGGATGCTAAGCTTCTCAATGATAAGGCGGTCATTACTTGGATCTGACATTTGAGTGGTGGATTCTTGCAGGGAGTCTACACACTGTCCCCGCAATACATGACCTGTTTACCCCACCAGCAGCTCGAGTGGATGGCTAAGAGTGTGGGACACTAAAGTGAGGAGTTGGTGCGATATTTTTACATCTCATACTTAGCGACTCTCAGGGGTTCTTTGGATACACGGTTTAATATTGCCAAACATGCACCACTTATATATGTTCGAGTCGTGGTTGTCGGGTGGATATATCTTTGCCTATCATTAGTCATTTCTTATACGGTGCAGATACCGATGCCAGCAAGGTCCCCCTCACCCTTGAATTTTACTATAGGCGGGATGTGATTAAGCAGGGCCATTTCCATTGAGACAATAATAATAGATAGACCACTAAGAGGAGGATTTACCAATACATATCCATAGACCGTAATGGTGCAGACTAGGTGCTGGACCTCAGAGGCTTTACCAAGAAGGCCAACCTCACATTAGCTTCCAAATTCATCTAGCTTTTGTTCGCTACAGCCTATTTATCACAGTTGCTGACAACATACGTACGTGGGATAGAGCGTTCTTGATTGTTGGTATGGTAGCCGGGTTCGAGAGTGATTTTTTGAGGTTGTTGCTATTTGTCATCCATGAGAGTGTTGTTAATTCCTCGACCACTTACTCTTTCCCCTATATGATTTTTGAGTTGTGCAGGGTTGTTGGAGTACCCATTTGGCACAGATGTTCTCTATAGTTCTACCAGGTCAGTGGACATAGATCTCATCCTGGATGAGGCCAATGAGGCCGCACAAAATAGAGACCCCTGAGTGGATTTGCAGTCGTTGGGTGAGAACCTCGCAGATATGGTAGAGAAATACCAATGGGATCACCATGTTGCTTTAGATCCTACCGACACCATCTCGATCCGGTCCACCCCGGGCACTAGTGGAGCACCAAGTTCCTTTCAGTCTATACCATCAGCAGCACAGGTCCCGATTTCTAGGGTGCAAAATCTAGAGGCCCAGATGGACACATTGTTTCACCATATCCAGCCTTAGATGCAGAAGTCTGTAGCCGAGGCTGAGGACCAAATTGAGAAGAAGGTTAATCAGCATATTGAGAGGAAGAATCAGGCGGTCCACCAGTGCCTCAATTCTTTTGAGCTGAGAGTCCTCGTGTACCCAACCCGACTCTTGATTTGATCACTCTCTAGGCAAATATGGAGAGTTTGAGGGTTGATGTTGATGTCATCTTGGGCATGCGGGTACCCGACCTTGATCCTATACCTGCTGAGCTTGCTGCACTATTCTAGACCACAATTGCACCACCGCCTCCGCCACGTGAGTGTGACAAGAGGCATCGTTCCAATCACACCATTGAGGTTAAGGGTGCTCGGGATAGTTATTTTATTAGGAGGCCTGGCAGATGAGAACTCTTGAGTTAGCGGGGTGTCTAGCTCCAGATTGGAGGCTACATAGAGGAGCACCAATGATGGTGCAGGCACTTTTGCGGACACTACTGATGGTGTCCCTAGTACTGATCGAGCGGGTTCCAAGATAGCGGACTCGCTAACTTGTTTATCTTAGGCGCTATGCGCCTCAGGTTTGCTTCACCTACCACCTTTGATTTATATTTTTATGCATTGGGGACAATTGTATGTATTTTTTTGGGGTGGTGTAAATGGAAAATGATTGTTAGGGTGTAAATGTCGGTTAAAAAGAAAAATAACCAATCTATTGGTGGTTTTCTTGCCTGTGTCCTTTTTCCTCAAGAGATTGTTTTTTATCTGTTGAACTGGCATGTTTAATATCTTATACAATGTATAAATGTAAAATTTGATGCATGATGGCTCAATATGAAGATATCCCATTCCAAAGAGAATACTCGCATGATTAGGCATAGTGAATGTTGAATGTGTGGAGCTAAGCATGACATAGAGATGCACTAGTGCATAACCCTCTCTTTAACACTCGAACTAAGTGTCCAATAATATAGTAGGGTAATGAAGTGTTAGGAGAGTGTGCAAAGGTTGATTGTTCCACTGTTGGTACCTAGCTAGAACATGCCCGGTTAGTCCTGCAAAAAGAAATGTGTGTTAGACAATTAGGAAAGAATCATAGCGCCGTATTCAAATTAGCATATCTTTAGCCTAAATAAAAGAAGACCAAATGAAATTGATCCCGTTTTGATCCAAATATTTTTAGCTGACAATGGACCTTTCTTTTCTACCCTAACTCACCTTCTCTAAGAATAATGTGTTGTGCATGGTCCATCCTTGAACATGTGAACCCCAACTTAGGCCAAAAGCATAATTTAAGGGTGGCCAATATAGAAAGCGATCTCGTCTCGGCCCTGACCCAACTTTGGGTATTTTGTACGTCGACTCATGGAAAAGGCATAAGTTGAGGGTGGCTATTATGACTACTGTCCCAAAAAGTAGGATTGAAAGGATTAATTTAAAAAAAAAAAGAGATGTGACTTAGTCAAAGTGGAATTCATGTGCAGAACAAACAAAATATTATAAGAATAAAAGAAGTGTTTAAGTAAGAGTCATTTGCACAAAAAGGATAAATAAAAGGAGAAAACAAGGGAAAAGTACAAGAAAAGTAAGAGTAGGGCATAATAGACAACAAAAAAGGTAGGATACTTAGCCATAACGTCAAGGAGGGACACGTCATTAAAATGTACCCATATATATGAAACCTGACCCAAAGCCTACGTTGCAATCCAAGAAAGTCCTATTGTGATCCTAAGAGTCTAATATGTTGAAATTAAGCAACAAAAATAAGGGCAAGGCTACGACGACAAGTACCAACTAGGAGTGAAGCTTTTTTGAGCGTGAGTGTTGAATAATGATCCTTACACTGAAATTTTAAATCATTGTGCGTAAAAGGAGGATATTTTAAAGTGAGAACAGTAGTTGAAATATTGGAGAGTTTGTACCTTTGTGAGAGATAAAAAAGTAGAGGTGTTTGTTTCTGGTGAGTTCTGCTCATGGTCTGATCCACATGATGCAGCATAGTGATCCTAAGAGTAAAATCATGCAATAAAGCAACGAAAATAGTTGGGATTGATAGCCATATGATTACACAAGATTAAAAGTGTATACTTTTGTGGTGAGTCATTGTGCGTCGCTTGAAGATAAACAACAAATTTAAGTTCAGGGTATTGATGTACCGTGGTTTCACGGTACTTAAAATACTTTTTCCTTAAGTTTAGTGTGTGTCTAGGGCCTTTTTGTATTAATTTTAGTGTATTTTATTCTGTGTTTTGCAGGAAAGTTATCAAAAATGGAAATGCAGAAAACTTTGCAAAAATGACACACTAAGCCATCGACGGCCTATTCTCTCATTGACCGACCGTAGGTGGTGAACATCGACTGAAGATTCAAGCATCTTGAATAAACTTGGAGAATTATGACAAAATGTGGGGCTATAGAAGGATATACGGTCCATCAACTGATCGACAGACCATGATAGAGAGTCGTCGATATGATTAGAGACTTCCCCAGTACCCAGTGTTGTAGAAAAGATAAGTATGGAACAACGATATGAAGTGACACACTGTGCTATTGGTCCGTCGATTAAATTAGAGAAGGTGTGATTTAGAGGCTTGAAGAAGATGCTATGTATGGACCGACGGAGGCACTCGATGATCCGTCTTTCCATCAACGGACCATCTGTGGAGTCGTCGGTTGAAGACGCGTGTTGGGACAAACTTTCATTATTTTGAACTCCTTTTAATTTAAGACGTTTTTGTTACAAATAGGGTAAAATAAATCATTTTTGGGTTAGACTTTTTATAGTTTTTCATACTTGAGTTCTTGGGAATCGACTTTGCAACTTGGCCAATTATATCAAAATTGAAAAATTAATTTAGAAGTGAAATTTGCTATTTCAACTGTTATTTATGGATGTCCTTCTAACTTGTCTAAGTAACTTCATAAATTATTGTGTAACAACCATAAATTGTGTATTCTTAGGAATGGGTCACTAAACCTACAACTAGGGTTTTGGGAACCATGGGTAATTAACAAGGTAAAACTAGCTAAATAACAATTCTAAACTAGATTCGTGCATGTATTGATAATTCTTTCATCTAGAAGTCTTTTTAACGAGTATACGTGTTAGAACTTGCCCTATATCTACTTTCCAGACCATGAGGTAGTTAATAGGAAAAGAATTATCAACATAGATTTAGTTGACACTATCTAATAGGCTAGTTTCGATTGGTGCAATTTAGTAAGTAAGACATCCATCGAATATGATGTTTAATATGAGGTAAAGATAAGGGTTAGTAAATTATACACACGTTACGGAACAAGGTACGGGGTGAAATTCTCTAGTTTCCAGACAAGGGAATAAGAGATACTAACTTATCACTTTACATGCAAGAAACTAGGAAATAATTGTTATAGCTAGGATTACAGCGTTGTGAACCTATGGGGAACAATTACACCCTAGTTTTTCTCATCACTTGATAAACACCAAAATATAAATCCTGCTGCTTATTTTACATAGAAATAATTGAACACTTTCATTTCACAAACCCCCCCCCCCCTTTATTTACTTTTTTCGTAGAGGAATTGACTAAATAGACGTAATCATAGATTGAAGTTAAGTTTAAGCCATTTTCCTGGTGGGATCGACCCCAACCTAGTAATTGGGTTCCTAACTTGATACAACCACTTATACTTCTTTAGGGAATTATATTTGAGCGTATCAAATGTAGCTATTGGGAAAGCCATGTAAATGCTAAGAGAATGATCTTACTCTAGGCAAGTGAGGATCCCTCATCCAATAGGGGTTGATGTAGGAATTTCATGTATATCTCTCATGGTATATGTTGGTTAAGCTAACCTCCACAAAAGTAATGAAAGTACTAAGTCTTCTAGAAGAGTGTACTACTTAGGGTAGGTAGTGGAACGAGACGCTATCTATCCATTGCACTAGTTAGGCATTCCGAAAGGGGAGTCTTGGTAACACTTATATGAATTGAAAGTACTAAGTTTTCTAAAAAAGTGTAATACTTAGGGTAGGTGGTGGAATGGGACACCATCTATTTATTACACTATGTAGGCATTTCGAAAGGGGAGTTTTGGTGAACCTTATTTGAATCGTATTAGCTAAGTATTCTAAAGGAGTGTACTCCATAGGGTAGGTGGTGGAATTAGATGTCATCTACTCATTCAACTAAGTAGGAATTCTAAAAAGGAAGTCTTGGTTTTGTCGTTTCAATGTTCTTCTAATGTTTTCTCATTGAGTGGAGACTTGTTCTCATGAGGCGAGTAAGCCTAGACGGGGTAGTCTTTGGGATCACCTATGTGTGTATTGAAGGATCTATGTCGTCATTTTCTTCATGTCATAACTTTTTGTCTTAGGATAACCTTATCTAGGGCAACTAATACGGAAATGATTTTACTTCTTCTTGGCTTGAATTTGGGAGTTCACTATTTTGGGATAAAATGATTTCACTGTAATGCTTAAATGAACTCACTTTAACTTTTGATACTTCACAGTAAAATGGTCCTTTTGTTATAAAATGATGGAAATCCATTCCTATGTGTTAAATGATTATCCTTATATAGATCTATTTCTATATTCATGATTGATTTACCTAATTTACCTGAAGATGTGTATTTCCTTAAATGTCCCTTTTTGCTTGTTTTTTCAAATGTCATACTGTCACGACCCAATTCGGGGGCGCGACTGGCACCCATATTTACCCTCCTATGTGAGCGAACCAACCCATCTAAACCTTAACATTTCAATATAATATCAACAGAAAATAATGCAGAAGACTTAAACTCATAAATAAAACAACTCAACTATTATTAATATTCCCAAAATCTGGAAGTCATCATCACAGGAACATCTATCCTCAAATTACTAAACTAAAACGTCTAAGAAGCTAAAACAATAAAAGCTAGTCCATGCCGGAAGTTCAAGGCATCAAGACTTGAAGAAGGAGACCCAGTCCAAGCTAGACGCATTAGCTCACCCTGAATTTCCGATGGAGTGAAGACTGGCTTGATCTACTGCTGAGTCGAAGTTGACGGAACGTTTGCTGCATAACACAAATAACAAAGAGGAAAACATAAAAGTAGGGGGTCAGTACAACCACACGTACTGAGTAGATATCATCGGCCAACTCAATATAGAAGATAATATATACCAAGTAATATTGTAAATCAACTATAAACTCAACATGTAGCAACAACAAGTATCATAATCGTCAATAAATACCATCACGTTCATTCATGAGGGCTCAAGCCTCAATACCACACTCATTTGGGAATTAAGTTCATTATGTTGAGTATATTAACATCTTTCAAGATTCATTATCTTTCTTCCTCTTGTGTCGGTACGTGACACTCCGATCCCCTACCACTATGTGTCGGAATGTGACACTCTGATCCCCTATATGTGTCAGAACATGACACTCCGATCCCCTATATGTGTCGGAATGTGACACTCCGATCCCCTATATGTGTCGGTACGTGACACTCCGATCCCCTATATCTACGTGTCGGTTCGTGACACCCGTCCCACTAATACTATGTGTCGGAACGTGACACTCCGATCCACTATTGCTATGTGTCGGAACGTGACACTCCGATCCACTAATGCTATGTGTCGGAACGTGACACTCCGATCCACTAAATTCATTCTATCCGTTCATCAAGCCTTCTCTGTACTAAGGCATCATCAATCCCATTACTTTAATTCGTCAAGCCTTCTTTTATACCAAGGCATCATCATTAATATCATAGATTAAAGTTTCTTTCAAGATTTGGGATTCAATGGTTTTCATCATGCTTGTTTTATCAAAATCACATAATCATATTCATACAAGCATACATTAAGCATATAGACAGGTTTACAATATCATCAACACATATTATTCACTATTAAGAGTTCACTACGAATATCGTAAAATAACCATAACCTACCTCCACCGAAGAATTGAATCAACAAGCTATCTTCTCCAAATCCTTGCTATACTCTTCGTTTCTCTCTCTCTACTCGTTTGTTTCTCCTCTCTTTCTGTTCTTTTCTTTTGTTTTGTTTTATTCAAACCCTCTTTCCTTTACCCTAATTACCAAATAATTAAGTGTGAAAAAGGACAATAAACCCCACTAATTAACTTAAGGTTACCCCTTTTAACCCCTAAGTAATTAGACTTATTAATGTTAACCCTCAATCTTTATAATTAAGGAAAGAATAGTCAAAAACGACCCTTAAAATGTGTGGAGAAATCCTAAACTGCCTGGGATTGCGCAGCCTGTGACGGGCCTTCGTGCCTGCGACGGTCCGTCACGATGGCCGTCGCAACCTCCAAAATTCCAGGTGGTCTGCGACGGCCCGTCACCCCTGTGACGGTCCGTCCTGCACCACCGTCATGACGGTCAGAAAATCGTTTCTTGCACCAAATTCTCAAAAGTTGAAGTGTTTTGCAACGGGGGCTCACGACGGTTCGTCGTGGATGTGACGGAACGTCCTGCAGGTCCGTCACAATTTACAGAGAGTCGATTTTAATGTCCAATTTGAAGAATTCTAAGTGACCTGGAACGACACTCCCTCGAGGGGCCGTCGTGACCACGACGGTCCGTCGTGACACTCGTCGTTCCAGCCAGTTTTTCCAGAATTGGACTCTGTTGCTCAAAACGACTAAACAGGTCGTTACAATAGATACCAATTTACCCATCGTTCGTCCCCGAACGATCAGAAGAAGGAAAACAATGGTGAAAAGGATTACCTGAATCTGTAAACAGATGTGGGTATTTTTCTTGCATATCTGCCTCCTTCTCCCAAGTAGCCTCTTCAACCGGTCGATTCTTCCATTGAACTTTGATGGATGCAATCTCTCTCGACCTCAACTTGCGAACTTCTCTATCTAATATAGCAACCGGTTCCTCTTCCTAAGTCAAGTTCTCATCAAGCAAAACTGAATCCCAACGGATAATGTAGTTTCCATCTCCGTGGTATCTCTTCAACATGGACACATGAAACACCGGATGCACTCCGGACAGCCCTGGGGGCAAGGCTAATTCATAAGCCACCTCCCCTATTTGCTTTAGTACCTCGAATGGTCCAATATACCTTGGACTTAGCTTACCTCTTTTTCCAAACCGCATCACCCCTTTCATGGGTGAAACCTTCAACAAGACTTGTTCACCTTCCATGAATTCCAAGTCTCTAACTTTTCGGTCTGCATACTCCTTTTGTCTACTTTGCGCTGCTAGAAGCTTTTCTTGTATAGCTTTCACCCTATCTAACGAATCCCTCAAGAGGTCAGTACCCCAAGGTCTAACCTCAAATGCGTCAAACCAACCAATGGGAGACCTACATCTCCTCCCATACAATGCTTCAAATGGAGCCATGTCAATACTGGAGTGATAGCTATTATTGTATGAAAACTCCGCCAGAGGTAAAAAGCTATCCCAATGGCCACCAAACTCTATCACACACGCACGAAGCATATCCTCCAACACTTGAATCGTTCGCTCAGACTGTCCATCGGTCTGTGGGTGAAATGCAGTGCTAAGGTCCAACCTAGCACCTAATTCAGCATGTAATGTCCTCCAAAACTTCGAAGTAAACTGCGTACCTCTATCAGATATGATGGAGAGTGGAACTCCATGCAACCGAACGATCTCTGAGATGTAGATTTTGGCTAACTTCTCTGCATTGTAGGTCACCTTGACCGGAATGAAGTGAGCAGACTTAGTTAACCTATCAACAATCACCCAAATAGAGTCATACTTACCCAATGTCTTTGGAAGACCAACCACGAAGTCCATTGCGATTCTCTCCCACTTCCATTCAGGAATGGGCATTCTCTGAAGTGTTCCTCCGGGCCTCTGGTGTTCATACTTTACTTGTTGACAATTTGGACATTTGGCCACAAACTCAACAATATCTCGCTTCATTCTACTCCACCAGAAGTGTTGCTTTAGGTCGCGGTACATCTTGGTTGCACCAGGATTTATAGAATATCCGGAACTATGAGCCTCTGTCAGAATAGTGGTGATCAAATTATCGACGCGGGGTACACATACTCTTCCCTTAATCCTCAAAACACCTTTCCCATCGATTATTGCTTCCTTAGCCTCTCCTTGCAACACTTTATCTCGAATTCGCCTTAGTTTCTCATCATCAAACTGTTTCCCCTTAATCTGATCAAGGAAAGAGGATTTTGCCTCTACACAAGCTAACAATCCTCCCTTCTCGTTTATTTCTAACCTCATAAGGTCATTAGCCAAAATCTGCACTTCTCTAGCCAATGGGCGTCTAGAAGCTTGCAAATGAGCTAGACTTCCCATGCTTCCGGCCTTCCTACTCAAAGCATCTGCCACAACATTTGCTTTTCCCGGATGATATAAGATAGTGATGTCGTAGTCCTTCACTAGTTCCATCCATCTCCTCTGTCTCAAGTTCAAGTCTTTCTGAGTGAATACATACTGTAGGCTACGATGGTCCGTGTAGACTTCACACTTAACCCCATACAAGTAATGTCTCCATTGCTTTAGTGCAAATACTACCGCGGCCAATTCCAAGTCATGAGTTGGATAGTTACGTTCATGCACTTTTAATTGCCTTGAAGCATAAGCGATCACGTTCTTCTCTTGCATTAGCACTGCACCCAAACCCGAATAGGATGCATCACAATAGACAATGAAGTTCTTACCCTCTTCCGGCAAGGTAAGGATAGGCGCGGTAGTCAACAAAGTCTTGAGTTTCTGAAAGCTTTCCTCACACTCGTCCGACCATACAAATGGAACGTTTTGCTTAGTCAAGTTCGTCAATTGGGAAGCAATAGAAGAGAATCCCTTGACGAATCGGCGGTAGTAGCTAGCTAACCCAACAAAACTCCGTATTTCTGACACATTAGTGGGTCTTACCCAATTTTTCACTGTTTCAATCTTAGAAGGATCTACCATCACCCCATCCTTAGAAACTACATGTCCCAAGAAGGACACCGAATCTAGCCAAAACTCACACTTGGAGAATTTCGCATAAAGCTTCTTCTTCCTCAACAACTCTAACACCATTTTCAAGTGCTCCTCATGTTCCTTCTTACTCTTGGAGTATATCAATATATCATCAATAAATACGATCACAAAGAGATCCAAATACGGCTTAAATCTCCCATTCATCAAGCTCATGAAGGCAGCAGGGGCATTAGTAAGACCAAACGACATTACTACAAATTCATAATGCCCATACCTAGTTAGAAAAGCAGTCTTTGGCACATCCATTGCTCGTATTTTCAATTGGTGATAACCGGACCTCAAGTCAATCTTTGAGAAGACACAAGCACCTTGTAACTGATCGAACAAGTCATCAATGCGAGGAATGGGGTACTTGTTCTTAATAGTTACTTTGTTCAACTGTCGGTAATCTATGCACATTCGGAAACTCCCATCCTTCTTCTTCACAAATAGCACCGGAGCACCCCAAGGAGATGCACTTGGTCTAATGAAGCCTTTGCTCAACAACTCTTGAAGTTGTGCCTTTAACTCTCTTAATTTGGCGGGAGCCATTCTATACGGGGGTATAGAAATGGGGCGAGTACCGGGTTCCAAATCAATGCAGAAGTCTATATCCCTATCTGGTGGCATACCGGGAAGATCTGCAGGGAACACATCCAAAAACTCGCAGACCACTGAAACCGACTCGATCGAAGGTACTTGGGTAGTGTCATCCTTGAGATGTGCCAAGAAAGCTAGACAACCCTTACTAACCATCTTCTGAGCACGAATAAAGGAGATGATACGCACCGGATTGGGAGTGTAGTCGCCCTCCCACACTAACGGATCTGCCCCAGGCTTGGCTAACGTCACAGTTTTAGCATTACAATCCAAAATCGGAAAATTCGGAGAAAGCCAAGTCATACCCAGAATTACATCAAACTCACCCATTTCTAAGATGACCAGATCTACATAAGTGTTACTCCCCACAAAATTCACCAAACATGACCTATATACCTTTTCAACTATCACCTACTCACCCACCGGAGTAGAAACACGAATAGGCGTGTCAAGCAATTCACAATGTAAATTCAGACCATTAGCAAATGAGGAAGATACATAAGAAAATGTGGAGCCAGGGTCAAATAATACAGATGCCATGCAATCACAAACCAAAAGATTACCTGTGATAACAGCATCAGACGCCTCCGCTTCAGATCTCCCAGGGAAAGCGTAGCAATGGGCCCCATTATTTGTCTGTCCGTTGCCCCTACCATGTTGCGTAGTGGTGGCTCCAGTTTGCCCTTCACCTCTGCCGTTTTGGTGACCACCATTACCTCGACCACCACGTCCTCCAGAAAAACGGCCTCTACCATGACCACCCCTACCTCTAGCTAGTGGGGCTCTGTAACTCTGTTTTGGACAATTCCTCCTGATATGTCCAATCTCCCCACATCCATAGCACTCTCTGGAATCGGGCATAGGTCTCTCGGAGTAGTGTTGACCGTTCTGAGGTGGACCCCCAACTACAGTCTGTAGTGAAGACTGTATTGGTCGAACTGAGTGACCTCCGGAGTTCTGTCCTCTAGAATAAGAACCATTAAACTCACCTCCCCTTCGAAACCTCTTTGATGTAGACGTTGTGGTGAAGTCATCCGGTTTCACTCCTTCCACCTCTATCACAAAGTCTACCACCTCTTGGAAGGATGTTGCTGTTGCCGCTATCTGTAAGGCTGAAATCCGCAATTCTGACCTCAACCCCTTCACAAAACGGCGGATCCGTTCTTGTGGACTGAAACAGAGTTGGGTGGCGTATCTGGATAGTGCGCAAAATTTAGCCTCGTATGCATTAACCGTCATTCTACCTTGCTCCAGACTCAAGAACTCATCCCTCTTTCTATCTCTCAAAGTCCTTGGGATATATTTCTCCATAAATAGGGTAGAGAATGATTCCCAAGTCATAGGTGGTGCCTCTGTTGGTTTACACTCAACATGTGAACGCCACCACATTTTGGCGTTGCCTTGGAACTGATAGCTCACGAACTCGACACCAAACCTCTCTACTATCCCCATCTTGTGTAGTAGCTCATGACAATCAACCAGAAAATCATAAGCATCCTCAGATTCTGCACCTTTGAAGACTGGAGGTTTCAATTTCAAGAACTTACTAAAAAGTTCGTGTTGATCGTTTGTCATAATAGGCCCAGTAGTCAGACGTGGAAATGTGCCTATTCCCAATGTTGCATCCATGCGGGGAGCCATAGTAGCCGCATGTCGTATCTCTGAAACCGGAGGTGTTGGTGCAGAAACCACTGGAGGTGTTTGACCCTGATCAGACAACCCGCTAAGATAAGCAAGTACTTGGTTGATCATCTCTGGGGTAGGTTGGGGTGGCAATTCCTAATTCTGCCCTTGTTCGGTTTCCCCTTCCTCACCCTCTCTTACTACATCCTCAGTCGGTGGAGGAGTCACCGCCCTAGTATCAGATGGGCTAGGGGCTCGTCCTCTTCCCCTAGAGGACGTCCTCCCACGACCTTTTCCACGGCCTCTTGCCGCTGTTCCTCCTCGAGCCACAGCCCCAGTGGCTGGCTCAGTAGTTTCATGTCTTTCCGTTGTCGCTGCTGGTGCGGTCGTTGCTTTAGTTCTAACCATCTGCGAAATAGAGTGAAGATGGTCAGATACCAATTTGTATCACCTAGATACCAATTGGACTCAAGTAGTAGCACGAAAGAAAGAATGAAAGAATGGAATTTTCCTAAAGTCTTATAGCCTCTCAAGGAAAAGTAAAGGTGTCCCCCTACCGTTCCTTAAGACTCTACTAGACCTGTTCTTGTGTGATGAGACCAACGAACCTAATGCTCTGATACCAAGTTTGTCACGACCCAATTCGGGGGCGCGACTGGCACCCACATTTACCCTCCTATGTGAGCGAACCAACCCATCTAAACCTTAACATTTCAATATAATATCAACAGAAAATAATGCGGAAGACTTAAACTCATAAATAAAACAACTCAACTATTATTAATATTCCCAAAATCTGGAAGTCATCATCACAAGAACATCTATCCTCAAATTACTAAACTAAAACGTCTAAGAAGCTAAAACAATAAAAGCTAGTCCATGCCGGAAGTTCAAGGCATCAAGACTTGAAGAAGGAGACCCAGTCCAAGCTAGACGCATTAGCTCACCCTGAATTTCTGATGGAGTGAAGACTGGCTTGATCTACTGCTGAGTCGAAGTTGACGGAACGTTTGCTGCATAACACAAATAACAAAGAGGAAAACATAAAAGTAGGGGGTCAGTACAACCACACGTACTGAGTAGATATCATCGGCCAACTCAAAATAGAAGATAATATATATCAAGTAATATTGTAAATCAACTATAAACTCAACATGTAGCAACAACAAGTATCATAAATACCATCACGTTCATTCATGAGGGCTCAAGCCTCAATACCACACTCATTTGGGAATTAAGTTCATTATGTTGAGTATATTAACATCTTTCAAGATTCATTATCTTTCTTCCTCTTGTGTCGGTACGTGACACTCCGATCCCCTACCACTATGTGTCGGAACGTGACACTCCGATCCCCTATATGTGTCGGAACGTGACACTCCGATCCCCTATATGTGTCGGAACGTGACACTCCGATCCCCTATATGTGTCGGTACGTGAAACTCCGATCCCCTATATCTACGTGTCAGTTCGTGACACCCGTCCCACTAATACTATGTGTCGGAACGTGACACTCCGATCCACTGTTGCTATGTGTCGGAACGTGACACTCCGATCCACTAATGCTATGTGTCGGAACGTGACACTCCGATCCACTAAATTCATTCTATCCGTTCATCAAGCCTTCTCTGTACTAAGGCATCATCAATCCCATTACTTTAATTCGTCAAGCCTTCTTTTATACCAAGGCATCATCATTAATATCATAGATTAAAGTTTCTTTCAAGATTTGGGATTCAATGGTTTTCATCATGCTTGTTTTATCAAAATCACATAATCATATTCATACAAGCATACATTAAGCATATAGACAGGTTTACAATATCATCAACACATATTATTCACTATTAAGAGTTCACTACGAATATCGTAAAATAACCATAACCTACCTCCACCGAAGAATTGAATCAACAAGCTATCTTCTCCAAATCCTTGCTATCCTCTTCGTTTCTCTCTCTCTACTCGTTCGTTTCTCCTCTCTTTCTGTTCTTTTCTTTTGTTTTTTGTTATTAAAACCCTCTTTCCTTTACCCTAATTACCAAATAATTAAGTGTGAAAAAGGACAATAAACCCCACTAATTAACATAAGGTTACCCCTTTTAACCCCTAAGTAATTAGACTTATTAATGTTAACCCTCAATCTTTATAATTAAGTAAAGAATAGTCAAAAACGACCCTTAAAACGTGTGGAGAAATCCTAAACTGCCTGGGATTGCGCAGCCTGTGACGGGCCGTCGTGCCTGCGACGGTCCGTCACGATAGCCGTCGCAACCTCCAAAATTCCAGGTGGTCTGCGACGGCCCGTCACCCCTGTGACGGTCCGTCCTGCACCACCGTCATGACGGTCAGAAACTTGTTTCTTGCACCAAATTCTCAAAAGTTGAAGTGTTTTGCAACGGGGGCTCACGACGGTTCGTCGTGGATGTGACGGAACGTCCTGCAGGTCCGTCACAATTTACAGAGAGTCGATTTTAATGTCCAATTTGAAGAATTCTAAGTGTCCTGGAACGACACTCCCTCGACGGGCCGTCGTGACCACGACGGTCCGTCGTGACACTCGTCATTCCAGCCAGTTTTTCCAGAATTGGACTCTGTTGCTCAAAACGACTAAACAGGTCGTTACACGTACTCAGTAGATTATTTGTAATAACACATACTTTTCTATACTCTATAAGTATAGGTTTGGAAGCAAGAAGGAGCTTAGAAGGCAAGGCTTGGGAAATCTACTCTCACAAGATTTGGTATGTCCTCATATGTTCGAGGACATAGTCTATATTTCTTAGTTTTGTTATTAAAACTTATTATGTATTTCTTTCAAATGTAAAGGGTCGTGTAATTAATATATTATGTCGTGTCTTTAAGTTTGATTGTCACGATGACATCTTCTTAGTATTTATGAAAGAGTTCTTTTTTATATTATATGTCGTGAAAATTTTTATTTCTGCACTAGTTTTCATGTCTTATGCAATGAATGATAGTTATAAAGTTTGTACAAGACCCAAAAGGGTCAAGTACGCCTTGTGACGATTCAAGAGTTCTCCCTCACTTCTAGGGGTACATGCGGGTCGTGACATCTATTACAATATTTCGAAATAAGAAATCAAAAAATTCTATGCCCTCAAATTAAATGAGAACATACTTCAAACCTTCTTGAAAGATCATATAATCCAAGCTTCGCTACCAAAAGTACCTTCACCTATGAATCCCTTAAGAAATAAGTAAAAGCGTTGAATTAGTACAAACACATGTACTGAGTATGATATAATGCAAAAAAAATGATAATGGACATTTAATGGAAACATGCTCTTTTGATTACAACATCATAGTATAATCATAAGAACAAAACTTAACACCTTATAAACACATAGGATAACACATAAACATTTTTATCAAGTTTTAAGGAATATTACATTGACTAAGTCAATGTTACAGTGAACTACTTCCAGCTTTATAGTGAACCCTTCCTACCATTCAATCATCTCACTAAAGGTTATCCTAAGACTCACTTTATAAAGACAGAGAGTCGGCCCATACACCATCTCTAAGCACACCTGAATGATCCTTGAGACCACATATAATGAGATAAATACACTTACGATACACCAAACACATAACCATGAGATCCTCCTACCAAAGATGACTCTAAGGTTCACTTGAGTAAGTTGTGAAGCGACCTCCCATATAATCCCTTCATACACACTTAAGAGATCCTTTACATTACCTAGAAGAAGATCATTCTCACTTCATACTATATTATACATATAATATGACATTCTCCTCCCAAAGGTTATCAAAACTTACTTAAATGAATCAAGAAGAGAATTCCCTTACTTAACCTCTTCAAGGAATACCTAATTAATCCTTAAGATTAATATTAAAGCTTGAATCATGTATAATGTGTCAACCAACTTTCCTATCTAGAGTATTTCTTAAGACTTATCTAGGTAAGATATAAAGTAGTCATTCCTATGCCCCCTTCACACCTTAACTAGACAACACTTACACTACACTAAGTAAGTACATATTCACTTACATGCTTTCCAAATTACCTCATTATATTAATTAATTCATATAAGAGAGATTCATAACATAAGGAAATTAAACTAATTGTCTTGGATAAGACCTATGGACTCACTGACTAACATCTTCAATGTCTACTGTGCAATGTCGAGATAGCGTCTCATACCACCACCATAAACTTCATAGAACTTCTCCAATACTAGTAGGTATCCCATATCATAAGAACAGGCAATAACCGACATAGACCATGATAGCTAAGAATGCAATCCGTAGTTAGAACCTACTCAGATAGAGAGTGTTCTACTTGCCAATGGTAGAACTATGACACATCTCATGTAGGCACATGGTTAAGGAATATGAATGGTTTCTTTTCAATCTAGTGTCATTCTTAACTAGAGCAACTTCCTTTACCATACTCTCTCACTTCTAGCCTTTGCTTTCATAGAGTAATTCACATAAAGGATCCCATGAAGAGGTTCCATATCTAGTCCATAACCCAACCATATTCACCCTACAAAAGAGGTCCTCTAGGGCTGCAACATTTCGAAAATATAAGATGATTTTTAAAGCCTAACATAGTTTTCATGAGGTATAAAAACTTTTTTAAGTCTTACTCTAATGAATATAGGTCATTTAGGAACTTTAGGAATTAAAAAATCCAAAAACGTCCATGATGTTCGAAAACTAGTTTTAAGAGTTACTAGCATGCCTTAGCCTATTTTACAAGCTTTTAGAAGTCAAAAAATGATGAAACTTGGTGGAAGGGTATTTAGTAGGTGTTTAAGATGATCTGTCATCAAACCATTTGGGTACGACTCACCAAGGGCCAACCAAGGGCCCTTGAGGAGGACCCTACCACGTAGGAGGCAAAAATACCTCCGTAGTGTGCACTAATGTAATATAAACGATGGCTCGTGTATAAATCGATGGGGCGTCGATGCCAACCTTCGACCAACACTTAGACATTTTGTTGTAGGCCCTCATATTCACAATCTCTAATCAATACGATGGATGTGTAGCACTGAAGGCAGAGTGCCCGTCGACTCATAGACGAACCGTCAATCGGGGTTCCATCTGTGAGGGTCAAATTTTCCTGCACATTTTATTTTAGTTTTATTTAATTATTTAAGGGGTTAGGTGGTTAATTATGGGTATAAGGGAGTCTAATTTAGTTAATTAACCTCCCATATAAAGGCTCCAACCCTCATGAGACTAAACATAAATCACAAAACAAACCCTCTTCCTTCTCTCTTCTTTCTCTCCCTATTTGGAAAACACCATTGAAGATTATCTAGGGGATGGATTTGGGGGATGTAAAGGTACAAATTCAGAATTAAAGCTTCATAAAATTTTAAGGTATGTGATCTAGTTCACCTTTTAGACCTCTTTCCCGAAAGGGTTCCTTCAAAGTATTTTCAAAAGATTGGTTTTCATGTGGGTTCTTCTCAATCTCAAAAATTAGGTTATGAATTGATTTTTGTATGCTTTCTATTAGATAATATGAATATATTAACATGTATTGTAACTTAATTATGGTATATCTTGATGATTTTGTATAGTTTATAAATGATGATCCTTAACCCCTAACCCTAGGTTTGAGATTGACATGAATTACGTTGAAATTGATTTAATTGACTTGGTTATTTGTTAAATTGATATTAATTGATGTTTTTACATTAATCATTACAAAATAGAGTGAATTGCAGTATTTCAGTCTAGCTATTGAGATGATGATTTAAGTTAGAAAATGAATTAACCTAACTGTCTTATCTTAAGTTATGACTTAGTATTGAATTTTGATATAGTGATTCTTCTAGCCTTATTATCGTGTTGATTATTGAGTTATGATGTTTGACATTTATATTGGATTTAATTGATGGTTTACGGTTAGACCTTGATGATGAACTATGAAGGAGACTTGGTAAGTATTGTGATCTCTATCCTTTACTTCAAATTGTGGTTAATTGTGATTAAGTCATGATGCTATATTGGAGTAAGCCTCGCATTAATATTTATAGGGTGGTATGATGTTGAATTAAAATGTCTTGACTATGTTGTGAGGTTGAGTAAGTCGTATACGTTATAAGTATGGTGATGTCTATAAATGTGCCTTATTATGATATGAAATGCTAATGTGTTAACCTCACATATATTAATAGTAATAAAACGATTTATACTCATGAAATTCGTATTGATCTATTGATGATGATTTTTATACAAGGGTTAGACCCTATGACCTAAAATACGTTATGATTGATAATTAAAATCTTGAAGACATTTCAATAAAGGGACATAACTTAGCAGCGAGTGAGCTCGAAAATGGGAGGTGATGACTTTCCATAAACGAAGATTTACCCTATAGTTCTAAACGTGGAGTTGAATCCCCAAAGAGGGATACTCATCCAATGGATTCCCATGAGAGCAGGCCCCAATTGCCAAATGGTGTATAGAGGGAGTATACCTATATCTTAGTTCTTGAACTATTTTTCCCCCATAGGAACACTAGCTAGTGGATCCACCTAGAAAGCTACGTTTATGTTTGGTTCTACTTTGGCCGATAGACCACCTTCCATCGGTGTGAGGTTTTACAACACCGGATTCTACACTTAGTTCTTGAGGTCTCTGTCGGTTAAGGAAAGTGTTCCCTAAGTTAAAAATGAACAAATGAAGATAAACTAACTAAGGTGACTTGAACGGATAGACTTAGCTTAGGTAGGGGTATGGGAATCTACTTATTCCTTGAACTAGTTGGCCTTGATGGAAGCTTTAGGAAGTGTATAATATGTATGTATATGATAATAATATATATGAAAGAAATATATTGATGCTATAATCTAAATGGTATTATATGATGATGATTTTCCTTATGAACATGTATTTGGATTATATTATTAAAGTAGGATGTTGTCTATCCTTAAAGACTATATTATGTGATTTTAGACATTGGTTATGGTTTTGTATTTGGGATGCTTTATTGAGTAAGGCTATGGGGCTTTGCTTGGTCATTGCAGTCATTGTCTTGATGAAGATTCATTAGTACTTGTCTTACTTATTATGATATGGTTAACTCTTATTCATTCTTGTGATGTTATTACTTGTTGATCAGGTTGTAGTAGATTATGGGTTCAAGTATGATAATGTGCATATTACTTTATTTACTGTTAATAAGTGTGTCTTTTTGTTTGGTATGGCTTGTCTAACTATACGTAAGCCTTTTTTAAAAGGGTAAAATAGCATGGTTTAACTAGTTGTCTCTTTTTAGCATATTTTGATCTTATATGTGCATATGGACTCATACTTAGTACAAGTGGCGTACTAACACCATTTTCTTCCTTTTTTATCCACAACAATTTAGGTTCCAGTCGTTCAAGACTCATTCGAGACGACTTGAAGAAGAATTTGATATTCTCTACCATCCAAGTGGATAGGTCCTCACCTTGTGTGGACGATGCCAATATCGAGCTTATGTTTTTGTTTTAGTACTAAAACTCTTTTATTCTATCTCCTTTCATTTGAGTACGGATTGTATAAAGCCTATATGTGTCTCTCTTCACATTGATGTAGGGCTATGCCCAAATTGCTATGATCGTTTTGATGGTATGAGATTAGATATATAAATATATATATATATATATATATATATATATATATATATATATATATATTATGTGTATGTACAGGTATATGTAAACCTCCAAGTAGAAGTAATAAAAAGTTTACAATTTTCAGCTAAATTCGACTTATGAATGTAATGATGTAAGCTAATAGGATAGTCTTAGTCTTCAAAGAGGACGCCGACGCCGATTACATCTAGGGGGGTAAACCCGTATTTGAAAAACTTGGTATCCCTTTCAATGGAAAATACGAGAGCTTAATGACTTTCCTAAGGATGATTTCATGCCATTCAGGCCAACCAACTTTAAGTCAACCATTCGTACAAGTTATTCACCATTACGCCTTTAATTTTGAGGATATCATAACCCTACAACTAGGTCAATATTTTCATATAAAGGACTTTCTTAGAAACATTCAAGGTACCATGTCATACATGCATAGAATACTAAGAGTCTTTAGCATCCTAAGTCAATACATCCATATTCACATTCATACATGTATCAAGTAAGGAGCACAAGTCTAGTAAAACAAGAGACACACATCTTAACTTATAGAATATCATTCTAGAAGCACATAGGAATAACTATTATCATGTATAATTCACCCTATAAACTACTATAAGATCATCAATATAACCATCATATTCTCATATTTTCAAGTATGAAGAATCATGCATCAACTCTAAGACTACACACACAAGGACATAGTCATAGTCTAACATGATCACCAAACTTCAATAGAAGAGACAATACTTCACCTTAATCAGATGTAGATAGATTTGATCATACGTTACATGAATCAACAACACAAATCATCATAATGCATAAAGTAGTGCCGAAAAGGCCCTGATCATCATAAAACATGAAGTAATCAGGCCACCTCATTCACAATTATAACAAATATAACCGCCACCATAAGTGGACCATACCAATCACTACACAATTATAGACAAAAATCATGTTAAATAAAGAGAATTAGTTCAGCGTACCACTAATCCATTCTTAGCACTTCAATCCATAGCTAAAAACATTCAATCCAATACAAAAAGGCCCTTACCCATGGCCATGATCATCTATTTAATACAAGAATCATAATACTCAATGAATATAGGTAAATTTAATATAGATTTATCGAGTTATGACATCCTATACATTAATTCAATACAATATTTACATCATTCAATAGCCCATAGAAAACTACACTAGAATTCATTAGCATTGAGACAAGATCATAACATCCATACTATATCCAACTTGAAGAGATTTGTTTTGCATGTGTTTATGAATATTTTAGGTTAAAATCATCAAATTAACATCAATTCAATCCATAAAAATGATTCAAAATGTTTAATACAATAAACCATGGCTAGATCATAAAACTAGACATTTCTTGATTTTGATCATCTTTGTAAAATCATTAGAATTGACTTCTTGAAGAAAGAGATTTCAAGGATGAAGAACTATATCTTAATAGTGATGAAAATTCTACAAAATTGATGGATATAACTTGAAAAAATTAGTCTTCTTCCATGGAGTTTCAAAGCTTCATCAATGAAGGTTTTAGAGAGAAGACTGGAGAGGTTTTGTTTTGAGTAGAGGGTTTAGGTTTGATTCGTGAATTTAAGGATATAAAAAGACTCAGTAATCATCAATAATTTATCCCCAAATTACCCAAAAGACCCCTGCACTTATTAGACAATTTAACAAACTCAAATTAGACTTAAAAATGACAGAACCAAATCTCAGAGATTACTGCGTATTGCAGAGGCATTTTGAAATATTGTTTCTGGAAAATTTTGAGACAGAAGTGTTTATAAAAGACCCGTGTCGCAGGGAATGAATTTTCCCATTGCATGTCAGCAGCGAGTAGTGGAGCCACCACTATAATCTCGCTGGTGCAGCAGGTTTATTATCCCATGTTTTGTTGGTCGACGAGGCGTTATTCTCGAATGTTTTGACCCTTTGAATGTTAGGCTACGTGTAGGAACAATATTTTCTCAATTTTAACCTCAAATAATTCCCCAAAACATCACTGCAAAACACTACGACACTAGTTCAACTTAGACTAGTTTCTTGACGTCTAGGACGTTCTTGGACGCTTGACCTCCAAACTTTATGAAACATGACACACTTCCTATAAACACTATAATAAATCATATAAGGATTTAATAAGCTTATGAAACACACATATAATCACAAAAATACACATGAAGCACATAGGTGACTAGTCGTCGAACGTCTTGGTCGTCCCATGACGTTAGAATTCCAACTCACCTAATACTGTAGAGACTGACTCATTACAACATTATAAACAATTTGAGGATCTTAGAACCTTTAAGGGTGTAACAGTACTCCCCCACTCGGTAACATCCATCTTCGAATGACACTTGCACACTCCGAACACTTCCTAAGAGTAGAGATTCAACTACCAGCTCATAAACAAAGCAAATAACACATTATAAAATACAAACATCTATAAGAAAAATCCATTTCACATAATAAAGGGACTTCCAACACAACATGAAGTTAGAATAAATTTTACAACTAATCATATCATAAGACTCACATCCTTTATTTCAAAATAGAGAAAAATCCTTTTATATTCATTATCATTCTAATATACATCTGTTCTAGCCACATTACAACATTTTTAAACCAATGAACAAATTAGCCATTTTTTAAAAAATGTTATGGTGAGCTTAATTCCCTAGAAGTGAACATGCTTCAAAAATCAAAAAATGTAACATTTGAGGCAATTGATGATGGAAACATCCTAATATGCAAGATACAATCATATAAACACATTTTAAAACATAATAATAACTTGAAGAAATGCACCATGCAAGGAATCAATGAAACTCAATTCCAACAAGACCCCTAATGACCATGCACATCAAACATGATACTATGACCATGTAGCCCATCTACTAACCATACTCCCCCTCTTACATGTTACTCATAACAATAACAAAATAAATAGAAGAACTTACCATCATTATCATAACCCATATCATGCTTTGATATTGCCGACTGCAGTGCATAGAAAAGATTTTTCTTTGGAGCTTCATTTCCCATAACATTAGGAGGAACTTGCTTACCCTCTCTAGTAGAAAAATATCTTACTTTGTATCCATATTTACCACATCTAAAAAAACTACCTCTAGCTAATATGCATTCCCCATAGTGCCTCTTTCCACAAGCACATGTAGGCTTGCCAATTTTAGAACCACTACCTTTCTGTAGTTTCACCTTAGCAACTCTAGGTTCTTCTTGACTTGAAACCTTCTTCTTAAGCCTAGGTTGACTTTGATCATTTGAACCACTTCCCTTAAAGTTTCTATCAATCCTACCAAGTTTGGACTCCTCAATTTAATGAACATAAATCATGAGTCTAGATAGGGTCATATCATAATGTAGCATGGACGTACGACTTTCTTTTCCACTTGGTCGGTCACCTCTGTCACAAACCTACTAATATCATCCCTAGGGTTAGACACTAATCATGGGAAATACCTAGATAACATATAGAACTTCAAAAAGTATTCCTCAACACTCACATTGCCTGGCTTGAGATTGATAAACTCCTCTACCGTTACCTTTCTCCTCTCACGGGGACAGTACATTCGTAAGAAGGCCTATTTAAATTCCTTTCACTCAATAGGACCCAACTCAACCGACCTATTATCTTTCCATTGAGATACCTCACTCAATACGAAGCTAACTCTGCCTTCTCCTTTGGAGTCACCAACATGACACTGAACACCATATACACACCATATAGAAACTCTTGGGGATCCTCTCCGACCTTAGAGCAAATATAGATAGGAGGGTTCATACTCATAAAATCTCACAATCTAGATGTCATAGTGCTCTTCACAATATTCACTGTAGGCTCAATACCCATATTCACATGGGTAGTCATGGCTCAGGCTAAAGCAAGTAAAACCTCTCTAATATCCTCATTAGTCCTTTCCAGGGGTACAACTAGAACATTATTACCTCCACCCACAATAGGGACTTGATCACCTTGAGCACCCTGATCCCCTTAAGAACCTTGAAGAACTTGCTTAATTTTCTAAACTTGAGGATTAATCTCCTCATTTTCATCATTCTCCTCAAATCTCCTGTTCGGTGTCCTCTTATTCATCTCCTATAATGCAATGAAAACCATAAAAAAAATAGTCATAACTTCTAAATCTCTACGACACAATATAAGATTAGAAAAGAAGGGAAACTTTATCGTCCTATAGCCTCTCACGCATAAATGTGTCACGACTCACACCGATGGTCAAGACTCTACTAGACGTGAGTTGATGAGACTTTTGGATTCCTAAGACCACTATCAAAACCCATTCTCTGATACTACATTTGTGATGACCCGATAATACCCCCTAGAAGTTAGGAAATTCTAGAATTGAAACACGGCGTGTTTGACCTTACAAAGGTCTTGTACAAGCCCTTTTGTATCAACCATCGTATATACGTATATGAAAAGTAGTGCAAAATTAAAACTTTTCAGAACATTAGGATAGACTATCAAAATATCTTTCATATAAAAACCAAAGGAAATAATAAGTCTAAAATCATCAAATCTTAGACTCAAAAAACACTTCAGACACGGCCCATACAATCAACAATATAGCACTACTATGTTTATTACAATACTTTGAAATAAGAAATAAAAATACATCTATGTCTTTGAGTCAAATGAGGACATACTTAAAACTTGATTGAAAGATTCTATAATCCAAGCTTTACTCCCAAAAGCACCTTTACATATGAATCACATTAGACATAAATAAAAGCATGGAATTAGTAAAAACACATGTACTAAGTATTGCATAATGCATAAAATCATGATAATGGACAATTAATATAAAGATGCTCTTTTTTATTAAAACATCATATTATAAGCATAAGAACAATATTTAACATCTTAGAAACAGATAAGATAACACATGATCATTTTATAAATTTTTAAGGAATATTACAATGACTAAATTAATGTCAAAGTGAACTACTTCAAGCTTCACAGTGAATCCTTTCTAGAATGCAATCTTCTTACAAAAGGTTATCTTAAGACTCACTTAAGTAAGAAAAAGAGACTCCACCCATACACTCTCTATAGGAACACCTAAATGGTCCTTGACACCACCTATAATGAGATAAATAAACTTACAATAGACCAAACACATGACCATGAGATCCTCTTAACAATGGTGATTCTAAAGCTCACTAGAGTGAGTTGTGAAGCGTCTGCCCATATAACACCTTCACACACACTTAAGAGATCCTTTAGATTACCTAGGATAATATCATTTACATCATACAATAATATACATATAATACAACATTATCCTCCCAAGAGTTACCAAAAGACTTAAGTAAATGAAGAAGAGAATGCCCTTTCTTGACCTCTTCCAAGAATGCCTAAATAATCCTTAAGACAACCTAAGTTTAGATCATGTATAATATTTCAAAAAATTTACCTATCTAGAGTTTTTGCTAAGACTTATCTACGTTAGATATGAAGTGGCCATTCCTATGTCCCCTTCACACCTTAACTAGACAACCCTTAAACTACTTTAAGTAAGTACTTATTCATTTACTTGCTTTCCTAATTTTGTCATTATCTTCATGATTTCATTTACGAGACATTCATCACATAAGAACATTCAAGCAATGGTCTTCGAGAAGACCTAGGTACTCACTCACTAACATCTTCAAAGTCTATTGTGCGATCTCTATATAGTGTTCCATACCACCACCTTAAACTTCATAGAACTTCTCCAATACTAGTAGGTATCCCATATGATAAGAATACACATAACTTACATAAACCATAGTAACTAAGCATGGAATCCGGAATTGTAACCTACTCCAATGGAGGGTATTCTAATAGCCAATGGTAAAACATGGACACATCTCGTGTAGGCACATGGTTAAAGAATATAAAGGGTTTCTTTGCACTTTAGCCTCCTTATTAACTAGATCTACTTCACTTACCATACTCTCTTGGTTCTAGCCTTTGTTTTCTTTGAGTAATTCATATAAAGGATCACATGAAGAGGTTTCATGTCTAGTTCATAACCCAATCACATTCACCCTAATAAAGAGGTCCCCTAGGGATGCCTTTCAATGGAAAAAAATATAGCATAGTGACTTTTCAGTGGATAATTTCATGCCGTTCCGGCCAACAAAACATAAGTTCACCATTCATACAAGAAGCATAGCATTACTCCTTGGGACTTCAAGGGTATCATATCCTTACGACTAGGTTGAAGTTCCACATAAAGGACCTTCTTAGAAACATTCAAGATATCATGTCATTCATACATACCATACTATGAGGCTTTAGCATCCTATGTCAAGACATCTCATAATCATATTCTTACATGTATCAAGTAAGTGGCATAAGTCTACCAAAACAAGAGAGACACATCTTAATGTATAAAATATCTTTCTAGAAGCACAGAGGAATAACCTTTATCATCCATAAGTCACCATATTCAGTTCTATAAAATAATCACTATAACCATCATAGACTCATATAGTCAAGTATGAAGAATCATTCATTAACTCTAAGATACACACATAAGGACATAGTCATAGTCGATCTGCTAACGTCAATAGAAGAGACCATACTCTCACCTTAATTACATGTTTATAGTTATGATCATACTTCACATAAATCATTTATAAAAATCATCATAATACATTAAGTAATGCCGACAAGGCCATGATCATCATAATACATATAGTAACGCCGCCGAGGCTACCTCATTAACAATTATTACACATATCACCACCACCATTAATGGACCATGCCAATCATAATATAATTCAAGACCTAATTTATGTAAAATAAAGAGAATTAGGTTAGTGTATGACCAATCCATTCTCACCACTTCAATCCATAGCTAAATAATCTAGTACAATACAAAAAGGCCCTTACCCATGGACATGATGTCACGACCCAAAACCGAGCCGCGACTGGCACCCACATTTACCCTCCTATGTGAGCGAACCAACCAATCTAACCCTTAACATTTCAATGTATATCAACAGAAAATAATGCGGAAGACTTAAACTCATAAAAAAAAAAAAACAATTCAAAAACTATTATTATTATCCCCAAAATCTGGAAGTCATCACCACAAGAACATCTATCCTCAAATTACTAAACTAAGAGTATCTAAGAAAACAAAAACAAGTACAAAGCTAGTCCATGCCGGAAGTTCAAGGCATCAAGACTTGAAGAAGAAGATCCAGTCCAAGCTAGAAGCATTAGCTCACCCTGAAGATCCGGTGTGACGAAGAGTGGCTAGAATTACTGTTGAGTTGAAGACGACGGCACGTTTGCTGCACTCCACAAATAACAAAGAAGAAAACATAAAAGTAGGGGGTAAGTACAACCACAAGTACTGAGTAGATATCATCGGCCAACTCAAAATAGAAGACAATATATATCAAGTAATATTATAAAATCAAATATGATGCTTAACATGTATCAACAAAAAGTACTATATCATTAACAATTACCGTCAAGTTCACACATGAGGACTGAAGCCTCAATACCATACTCATTTGGGAATTGGGTTCATTAGATTGAGTATATTTATCATCTTTCAAGATTCATTATCTTTCTTCCTCTTGTGTCGGTACGTGACACTCCGATCCCCTACTACTATGTGTCGGTACGTGACACTCCGATCCCCTAATTCTACGTGTCGGTTCGTGACACCCGATCCCCTAATACTATGTGTCGGTACGTGATACTCCGATCCCCTAAATCTACGTGTCGGTTCGTGACACTCGATCCCCTAAATCTACGTATCGGTTCGTGACACCCGATCCCCTAAATCTATGTGTCGGAACGTGACACTCCGATCCGCTAATCTCATTTTATCAATTCATCAAGCCTTTTCTTATACCAAGGCATCATCATTCTCATTACTTTAGTTCATCAAGCCTTCTTTATACCAAGGCATCATCATTAAACAAGAGATTAGGGTTTTTCAAGATTTGGGATTCAATAACTTCATCATGCTGATATAATTACAATTTTATATAATCATATTCATGCAAGCATACAATTTAAGCACATAGCAGGGTTTACAATACTATCAATACATATCATTCGCTATTAAGAGTTCACTACGAATATCGTCAAATAACCATAACCTACCTCCACCGAAGATTAGTGATCAACAAGCAATTTCCCAAACTTTGTTTCTTCTCCTCCTTCGTTCGATCGACTCTCCCTCTCTCTTGTTCTTTTTATTTTTCTTATTCAAACCCTCTTTATTTAACCCTAATTAGTATATAATTAAGTATAAAAGATGACAATAATACCCCACTAATTAACTCAAAGTTACCTCTTTTAACCCTCAAGTAATTAGACTTATTAATATTAATCCTCTAACTTTATAATTAAAGAAGGAATAGTCCAAAACGTCCCTTAAAACTTAACAGAAATCCGACCCCGCCTGGGATTTACGCAACATGTGACGGCCCATCGTGCCTGCGACGGTCCGTTCTGTAGGTCGTCGCAAAGACCAGAGACTCTATTTTCACTAAAGAGTCTGTGACGGCCCGTCGTACCTACGACGATCCGTCCTGCACTTCCGTCACGACGTTCAGAGACTTGTTCCCAGTACCAATTTCTCAAGAGTTGAAGTGTTTTGAAACGAGGGATCACGACGGTTCAACGTGCCTGTGACGGTCCATCCTGCAGGTCCGTCACAGAGTTCAGAGAGTCGATTTCAGTACCCCAATTTCAGAATTCCTAAGTGTTTTGGAACGAGACACCCTTGACGGTCTGTCGTGCCCACGACGGTTCGTCGTGGTGTCCGTCGTCTCAGCTAGTTTTCCCAGAAATAAATCTGCTGCTCAAAACGACTAAACAGGTCGTTACAATAGATACCAATTTACCCATCGTTCATCCTCGAACGATCAAAAGAAGAAAAACAAGGGCGAGAAGGAGTACCTGAGTCTGTAAAAAAAGGTGGGTATTTTTCTTGGATGTCTGCCTCCTTCTCCCAAGTGGCCTCTTCAACCGGTCGATTCTTCCACTGAACTTTGATGGATGCAATCTCTCTCGACCTCAGCTTGTGAACCTCTCTATCTAAAATTGCAACAGGTTCCTCTTCATAAGTCAAATTCTCATCAAGCAGAACAGAATCCTAACGGATGATGTAGTTTCCATCCCCATGATACTTTTTCAACATGGACACATGAAATACCGGATGCACTCCGGACAGCCCTGGAGGCAAGGCTAACTCATAAGCCACCTCCCCTACCTGCTTAAGTACTTCAAAGGGACCAATATACCTTGGGCTTAGTTTACCTCTTTTACCAAACCGCATTACCCCTTTCATGGGCGAAACCTTCAACAAGACTTGTTCACCCTCCATGAACTCCAAGTCCCTAACCTTTCGGTCTGCATACTCCTTTTGCCTACTTTGCGCCGCTAGAAGCTTTTCTTGGATAGATTTCACCTTCTCCATAGAATCTCTCAACAGATCAGTATCCCAAGGTCTAACCTCAAATGCATCAAACCAACCAATGGGAGACCTAAACCTCCTCCCATACAGTGCTTCAAATGGAGCCATGTCAATACTTGAGTGATAGCTATTATTGTATGAAAACTCCTCTAAGGGTAAGAAGTTATCCCAATGACCACCAAACTCTATCACACATGCACGAAGCATATCCTCCAACACTTGAATCGTTCGCTCAGACTGACCATCAGTCTGAGGGTGAAAGCAGTACTAAGGTCCAACCTAGTACCTAATTCCGCATGGAATGTTCTCCAAAACTTAGAAGTAAACTGTGTACCTCTATCTGATATAATGGAGAGTGGAACTCCATGCAATCGAACGTTTTCTGAGATGTAGATTTTAGCTAACTTCTCTGCATTGTAGGTCACCTTGACAGGAATGAAGTGAGCAGACTTAGTTAACCTATCAACAATCACCCAAATGGAATCAAATTTACCCAATGTCTTTGGAAGACCAACCACGAAGTCCATTGCGATTCTCTCCCACTTCCATTCAGGAATGGGCATTCTCTGAAGTGTTCCTCCGGGCCTCTGGTGTTCATACTTCACTTGCTGACAATTTGGACATTTGGCAACAAAATCCACAATGTCACGCTTCTTCTACTCCACCAAAAGTGTTGTTATAGGTCGCGGTACATCTTGGTTGCACCAGGATGTATCGAATATCTGGAACTATGAGCCTCTGTAAGAATAGTGTGGATCAAGTCGTCAACACGAGGCACACATACTCTTCCCTTAATCCTCAAAACACCTTTCTTCATCAATTATTGCCTCTTTAGCCTCTCCTCGCAACACTTTATCTCGGATCCGGATCAATTTCTCGTCGTTAAACTGCTTTCCCTTGATCTTGTCAAGGAAGGAAGATCTTGCCTCCACACAAGCTAACAATCCTCCCTTCTCATTTATTTCTAAACTCATAAGGTCATTATCCAGATTCTGAACCTCTCTAGCCAATGGGCGTCTAGAAACTTGCAAATGAGCTAGACTTCCCATGCTCCCGGCCTTTCTACTTAAAGCATCCGCCACAACATTCGCTTTTCCCGGATGATACAAGATAGTGATGTCGTAGTCCTTCAGTAGTTCCATCCATCTCCTCTGTCTCAAGTTCAAATCTCTTTGAGTAAAGACGTACTGTAGGCTACGATGGTCCGTATAAACTTCACATTTAACCCCATACAAATAGTGTCTCCATTGCTTTAGTGCAAATACTACCGCGGCCAACTCCAAATCATGGGTCGGATAGTTACGTTCATGCACCTTTAATTGCCTCGAAGCATAAGCAATCACATTCTTCTCTTGTATTAGCACTGCACCCAACCCAGAATAGGATGCATCACAATAAACAATGAAGTTCTTACCCTCTACTGGCAAGGTAAGAATTGGTGCAGTAGTCAACAAGGTCTTGAGTTTCTGGAAGCTTTCCTCACACTCCTCCGACCATACAAATGGAACATTCTGCTTAGTCAAGTTCGTTAATTGGGAAGCAATAGAAGAGAACCCCTTGACAAATCGGCGGTAGTAGCTAGCTAAACCAACAAAACTCCTTATTTCTGACACGTTTGTAGGTCTCACCCAATTCTTCACTGTCTCAATCTTAGATGGATCCACCATCACTCCATCCTTAGAAACCACGTGTCCCAAGAAGGACACTGAATCTAGCCAAAACTCACACTTGGAAAATTTGGCATAAAGCTTCTTCTTCCTCAATAACTCTAACACCATTCTCAAATGCTCCTCATGTTCCTTCTTACTCTTCGAGTATATCAGTATATCATCAATAAATACGATCACAAAGAGATCTAGATATGGCTTAAAAATCCCATTCATCAAGCTCATGAAAGCAGCAGGGGCATTAGTAAGACCAAACGACATTACCACAAATTCGTAGTGCCCATACCTAGTTCGAAAAGCAGTCTTTGGCACATCCGTTGCCCGTATTTTCAATTGATGATAACCGGATCTCAAGTCTATTTTAGAGAAGACACAAGCACCTTGTAACTGATCGAACAAGTCATAAATGCGAGGAATGTGATACTTGTTCTTGATAGTTACCTTGTTCAACTGTCGGTAGTCTATGCACATCCGAAAGCTCCCATCCTTCTTCTTCACGAATAATACCGGAGCACCCCAAGGAGATGCACTTGGTCTAATGAAGCCTTTGCTCAACATTTCTTGAGGTTGTGCCTTTAACTCTCTTAACTCCGCGGGAGACATTCTATACGGGGGTATAGAAATGGGGCGGGTACCCGGTTCAAGATCAATACAGAAGTCAATATCCCTATCCGGTGGCATACCAGGAAGATCTGCAGGGAACACATCCAAAAACTCACGGACTACCGAAACCGACTCGATCGAAGGTACTTGGGTAGTGTCATCCCTGAGATGTGCCAAGAAAGCTAAGCAACCCTTACTAACCATCTTCTTAGCACGAAGAAAGGAGACAATACGAACCGGATTGGAAGTGTAGTCGCCCTCCCACACTAACGGGTCTGTCCCAGGCTTGGCTAACGTCATAGTTTTAGCATTACAATCCAAGATCGCAAAATTCGGAGAAAGCCAAGTCATACCCAGAATTACATCAAAGTCAACCATTTCTAAGATAACCAAATCTACATAAGTGTTGCTCCCCACAAAATTCACCAAACAAGACCTATATACCTTTTCGACTATCACAGACTCACCCACCGGAATAGAAACACGAATAGGCATGTCAAGTAATTCACAATGTAAATTTAGACCATTAGCAAATGAGGAAGATACATAAGAAAATGTGGATCCATGATCAAACAATACAGAAGCCATGCAATCACAAATCAAAAGATTACCTGTGATGACAGCATCTGATGTCTCCGTTTCAGATCTCCCAGGAAAAGCGTAACAATGGGCCCCATTACTTGTCTGTCTGTTGCCCCTACCATGTTGCGTTGTAGTGGCTCAAGTTTGCCCATCACCTCTGCCGTTTTGGTGACCACTATTACCTCGACCACTACGTCCTCCAGAATAACGGCCTCTACCATGACCACCTCTACCCCTAGCTATCGGGGGTCTATAACTCTGTTTCGGGCAATTCCTCCTAATATGCCCAGTCTCCCCACATCCATAACACTCTCTAGAGTCAAGCATAGGTCTCTTAGAGAAGTGTTGACCGGTCTGAGGTGGACCCCCAACTACAGTCTGTAGTGAAGACTGAATGGGTCGAACTGAGTAAACTCCGGAACCCTGTCCTCTAGTGTAAGAACCATTAAATTCACCTCCCTTTCGAAACCTTTTTGATTTCGATGTCGTGGTGAAGTCATCTGGCTTCACTCCTTCCACCTCTATCACGAAGTCTACCACTTCTTGGAAGGATTTTGCCGTAGCCGCTACCTGTAAGGCCGAAATCCGCAATTCTGACCTCAACCCCTTCACAAACCGGCGAATCCGCTCTTGTGGACTGAAACAAAGTTGGGTGGCATACCTGGATAGTGCATGAAACTTAGCCTCGTATGCATTAACCGACATCCTCCCTTGCTCTAGGCTCAAGAACTCGTCTCTTTTCCTATCCCTCAAAGTCCTTGGGATATACTTCTCCATGAACAAGCTAGAGAAGGATGCCCAAGTCATAGGTGTGGCCTCTGTCGGTTGACACTCAACATGTGATCGCCACCACGTTTTGGCGTTCCCTTGAAACTGATAACTCACGAACTCAACACCGAACCATTCTACTATACCCATCTTGTGTAGTAGCTCATGACAATCAACCAGAAAATCGTAGGCATCCTCTGATTCTGCACCCTTAAAGACTGGAGGTTTCAATTTCAAGAACTTACTGAAAAGTTCATGCTGATCATTAGTCATTATAGGCCCAGTAGTAAGACGAGGAAATGTGCCTATTTCCAATGAGGCATCCATACGAGGAGCCATAGTAGCCGCATGTCGTATCTCTGAAACTGGAGGTGTTGGTGCAGAAACCACTGGAGGTGCCTGACCGTGATCAGATAACCCGCTAAGATAAGCAAGAACCTGATTGATCATCTCAGGGGTAGGTTGGGGTGGCAATTCCTCATTTTGCACTTGTTCATTCTCCCCTTCCTCACCCTCTCTTACTACTTCCTCAGTCGGTGGAGGAGTCACCGCCCTAGCATCAGATGGGCTAGGTACTTGTCCTCTTCCTCTACAGGACGTCCTCCCACGACCTCTTCCACGGCCTCTCGCCGCTACTCCTCTTCGAGCTACAGCCCCAGTGGCTGGCTCAGACGTTTCTTGTCTTGCCGGTGTTGGTGTTGGTGCAGTCATTGCTCTAGTTCTAACCATTTGCGAAATAGAATGAAGATGGTCAGATACCAATTTGTATCACCTAGATACCAATTGGATTCAAGTAGTAGCACGAGAGAAAGAATGAAAGAGTGAAATTTTCCTAAAGTCTTATAGCCTCTCAAGGAAAAGTAAAGGCGTCCCCCTACCGTTCCTTAAGACTCTACTAGACCTGTTCTTGTGTGATGAGACCAACGAACCTAATGCTCTGAATTCAAGTTTGTCACGACCCAAAACCGAGCCGCGATAGGCACCCACATTTACCCTCCTATGTGAGCGAACCAACCAATCTAACCCTTAACATTTCAATGTATATCAACAGAAAATAATGTGGAAGACTTAAACTCATAAAAAAAAATTCAAAAACTATTATTATTATCCCCAAAATCTGGAAGTCATCACCACAAGAACATCTATCCTCAAATTACTAAACTAAGAGTATCTAAGGAAACAAAAACAAGTACAAAGCTAGTCCATGCCGGAAGTTCAAGGCATCAAGACTTGAAGAAGAAGATCCAGTCCAAGCTAGAAGAATTAGCTCACCCTGAAGATCCGGTGTGACGAAGACTGGCTAGAATTACTGTTGAGTTGAAGACGACGGCACGTTTGCTGCACTCCACAAATAACAAAGAAGAAAACATAAAAGTAGGGGGTCAGTACAACCACAAGTACTGAGTAGATATCATCGGCCAACTCAAAATAGAAGACAATATATATCAAGTAATATTATAAAATCAACTATGATGCTTAACATGTAGAAACAAAAAGTACTATATCATTAACAATTACCGTCAAGTTCACACATGAGGACTCAAGCCTCAATACCATACTCATTTGGGAATTGGGTTCATTAAATTGAGTATATTTATCATCTTTCAAGATTCATTATCTTTCTTCCTCTTGTGTCGGTACGTGACACTCCGATCCCCTACTACTATGTGTCGGTAGGTGACACTCCGATCCCCTAATTCTACGTGTCGGTTCGTGACACCCGATCCTCTAATACTATGTGTCGGTACGTGACACTCCGATCCCCTAAATCTACGTGTCGGTTTGTGACACCCGATCCCCTAAATCTACGTGTCGGTTCGTGACACCGGATCCCCTAAATCTATGTGTCGGAATGTGACACTCCGATCCCCTAATCTCATTCTATCAATTCATCAAGCCTTTTCTTATACCAAGGCATCATCATTCTCATTACTTTAGTTCATCAAGCCTTCTTTATTACCAAGGCATCATCATTAAACAAGAGATTAGGGTTTTTCAAGATTTGGGATTCAATAACTTCATCATGCTCATATAATCACAATTTTATATAATCATATTCATGCAAGCATACAATTTAAGCACATAGCAGGGTTTACAATACTATCAATACATATCATTCGCTATTAAGAGTTCACTACGAATATCATAAAATAACCATAACCTACCTCCACCGAAGATTAGTGATCAACAAGCAATTTCCCAAACTTTGTTTCTTCTCCTCCTTCGTTCGATCGACTCTCCCTCTCTCTTGTTCTTTTTATTTTTCTTATTCAAACCCTCTTTCTTTTACCCTAATTAGTATATAATTAAGTATAAAAGATGACAATAATACCCCACTAATTAACTCAAAGTTACCTCTTTTAACCCTCAAGTAATTATACTTATTAATATTAACCCTCTAACTTTATAATTAAAGAAGGAATAGTCCAAAACGTCCCTTAAAACTTAACAGAAATCCGACCCTGCCTGGGATTTACGCAACATGTGACGGCCCGTCGTTCCTGCGACGGTCCGTCCTGCAGGTCATCGCAAAGACCAGAGACTCTATTTTCACTAAAGAGTCTGTGACGGCCCGTCGTACCTACGACGATCCGTCCTGCACTTCCGTCACGACGTTCAGAGACTTGTTCCCAGTACCAATTTCTCAAGAGTTGAAGTGTTTTGAAATGAGGGATCACGACGGTTCGTCGTGCCTGTGACGGTGCGTCCTGCAGGTCCGTCACAGAGTTTAGAGAGTCGATTTTTCAGTACCCCAGTTTCAGAATTCCTAAGTGTTTTGGAACGAGACACCCTCGACGGTCCGTCGTGCCCACAACGGTCCATCGTGGTGTCCTGCCGTCTCAGCCAGTTTTCCCAGAAATAAATCTGCTGCTCAAAACGACTAAACAGGTCGTTACACATGATCATCAATTCAATACAAAAATCCTAATACTCAATGAATATTGGTTAATTCAATATACATCTATCAATCCAATACATACTATATGTCACATCCCAAAATCATACCTTAGATGTTTGGGTCAATCTCGGATTGCAACCGGCGTACTTGACCTTTCAAAGGTCTTGTAAAAGCCCTTACATATTATTCATCACATATACGTAATGAAAAGTAGTGCGAAATTAAAACCTTTCACAAAATGTATCATAGTCTTTTAAAACTCTTTCATATAAAGTCATAGGAAATACTAAGTATCAATCTCATCAACCTTAAGACACGAGAATACGTTTGGGACACGGCCCATACACAATTCTAATGTACAAATACTTAGTCTATTACAATACTTCAATAAAAAACATAAAAGACATCTCCCTCAAATCAAATGGGGACATACTTCGACTTTTCTTGAATGATGCTACGATCCATGACTTTTTTTTAGAAATTCTCCTCACCTACCAATAACTATAGACATATATAAAATCATTGATTAGTACAATCACATCTACTAAGTATGGCATAATGCATGAAAATCATTAAAATGGACATTTCTTTGAGACGTGCATCTTTTCATTTAAAACACATATTATAATCATAAGAACAACACTTAACGACTTAGAAACACATAAGATAACACATAAACAATTAATCACATTTTTAGCCAACCTAACAGTGAGCTATATTCATTGTACAGTGAATTGCTTCACTCTTACAGTGAAGTATTACTCCTTCCTTTTAAAACTTTGTAGCATGTAGTCTCCTCACTAAAAGCAATCCTAAGACCCACTTATGCAACACAAAGAGAGACCTCCCATACAACCTCCCTAAGCATACATAAATGATCCTCAATAATACTTATAATATGACACATACACATTTAAGATACATCAACACATCAACATAATGATAATATGAAATTCTTATACCAAAGGCTACCAAAAGAGTTACTTAAGTAAATCAAGAAGATAACGTCCATGATTCACCCCTTCAAGATTACCTAAATAATCCTTAAGACTACCCATGTTTCAATCATGTCCATATAATCAACCAATTTCCCTAACTAGAGTCATTCTTCAGACTCATATAGGTATGATACGAAGTGACCATTCCTATGTCCTTTTCACACATTAACTAGACAACCCTGAACTACTCTAGATAAGTACTTATTCAATTAACTAGTTATCTTAACTTAAGTCATTATATTTCTTAGTTCATTTAGGAGATTTTTCACACATGAAGGACAATAAAGTAATGGTCTTGGACAATACCTAGGAACTCCAATTTACACGTTCAAAGCCTATTGTGCAATGTGTAGATAGCATCCCATACAACCACCTAAACTTCATAGAACTTCTCTAATACTAATAGGTATTTCATATGATGAGAATAGGCAATATCAGGCATAGACCATTATAGCAAAACATGGAATCCGAAGTTCTAACCTACTACGATAGGGTGTTCTTCTTACCAATGGTAATACTTAGAAACATCCCACGTAGGCACATGCTTAAGGAATATGAAGGGCATGATTTGTAATCTAGTATCATTATTTAACTAGAACTACTTGCCTTATCACACCACTAGGTGCTAGCCTTCTTACTCATACAGTAATTCACACTGAAGTTTTATATATAGGGTTTCCATGTAAAGTTCATAACCAGATCACATTTACTCTACCAAAGAAAGGTCTGCTAGGGCTACCTCACAACGGCGACAAGAAGCTCATCTTGACTTTCCTAAGGATTAATATGATGCCCTTCCAGAAAATTAACCTTAAGACATTCATTCCTTTACTTTTAAGGATACCATTACGGCTTACGACTTCAACATTAATAAACTTACCACTAATATTAAGGTTTCACATAAAGGACCATCTTAATTTCGTTTAAGGTCTCATATCATTAATACATTCAAGACTAAGTGACTTTATCATCCTTAGTCAAGGCATCATATATTCATATTTATACATACATCAAGTAAGGGACACAAGTCAACCAAGAAAAGACACAACATACTTTCACTTTAACTCATAATACATGTCATTCTAGAAGCACATCGAAATAACCCTTATCATCTTCAATTCATCCTGTATACTATCATATAAAAATAAATATGACCATAATATACTCATGTAGTCAAGTAGGAATAACATACATCAAGCCTAAGACAATATACATAAGGCCATATTCATAGTCTAACATGATCACCTACAAAACATCAATAGAACATGTATACTTTCACATTACTTAACATTTATATATATTATCATACTTCACATCATCAACTACACAAATAATCACATTACATCAAGTAGTTTACCAACAAGGCCATGATCATTACATTACCTAAAATAATGCTAAAAGGCCACATCAATTGCAAGTAAAGCACATAACACCGTAACAATAAGTAGCCCATACCATTTACAACATAAATGAATTCTAATAATCATAAAATAAAGGTAATAGGGCATCTTACTACCATAGCATCCCCAATACCTAAATCCAATGACAAATCGCCACTTTCTATATCACAAGGCCCTTACCCATGGCCATAACAAACAATTCAACATAATTATAAAAATATTAAGGAAACTAGGTGAAATTACTACATAATCATCAATATAATTCAACCTAGATATCAATTTACTGCAATTATTACATCAATCAATAGCCTACACGAAACTACATTAGAATTAATCAACATTAGACAAATATAAAGTAACCCATAACTTAGTCAAAAACTAGGGTTCATCCAATTCATGGGTTAATAGGTTATTTTAGTTTGAAATCATCAACTCAATAAAATTTCAATCATTATTCAATGTTTAGAAACCATTAATGCAACAACCAATTCAATATATCATAAAATTGGACAATTCAACTTGAAAATTTTAGAAAACTTCTTGAGAGTTGGGATCCTCTATGAAGAGTGTTTCAACGATAAAAATGATACCTAAATGAACCTAATTCTTCAATTTTATGAATAATCTCCAATAATTTCTTCAATCCAAGCCCTTTCCTATTTTGGCTCGCATGGAGTTCTAGGGAATTTCCAAGGGATTTTGGGTTTCTTTTGGAAGAATGAAATCTTTTAATGTTAAACACTTACATACATGTTAAAAATACGCAAAACAACCCTTATAAACTTCAAAACCTCTTATTTGGAAGTGGGGTGAAATTACAAGTTCACCCCTAACATGGCAGTGAACTGCACGTAGGGACAGTGCACATCGACAGTCCGTCCCTTGACCAACTGATCATCCTGTGGGCCCGTGGTCTGAGACTGAAATTTGTGTTGGGCTTCCTCTACCCCAATACTAAGTCTAAATCAAAGATACCCCACCAAAGGGGCGTCGAATGAACCACTGCGCATCGATTGCCAACCGTTGGTTGGGCTGTCTTGGACAGTTTTGGGCACTATGAAGGGTCCTTCCTCAAGGATCCTTAGATTGTCCTTGGCAATTTTTTTCTGGTCTTTTACAACCTAAACATAATCTTATATGATTTTATAACCTCTCACCTAAATTTCATCCAAAACGAATACGTAAAACTTGACGAAACATGCCTAGACACACAAGGTTGTTTCAAGGCAACACTTTCAAATGTCATGGACGTTTGACCTCCAAATTTCATAAAACTTGGCACACTGAGTATATAAATCATAATAAATCATATAAGGACCTTATAACCTCATTAATCATATGTAAACACATAGAACCACATATGTGGCACATATTAGACTTAGTCGTCGAACATTTTAGTCGTTGAACGTCTTAGTCGTCTCTTGACGTTTGACTTCCAATGCACCTAAACTCTTAGACAATGCCTCAATACCATATTATAAATAAAATTAGTACCTTATACAATAATTACAATCATATTAGGCTCATTCACTTAAGTCATTTTCGAGGTCTTACATTCTCCCCCGCTTAGACAACATTCGTCCTCGAACGACTCTTGCCACTCTCCGAGAACTTCAATGAATAGAGATCCTATATTTAAAGCTCATAATAATACCATATAACACATAATTAATAAGTAAACATCAATTTCACATAGTCAAGAGATTCACAACACAACACGAAACTAAAAGAAAATTCTATAACACATTATGTAACAAAACTCACATGCTTCATTACAAATAACGAAAACTCATTTTATATTCAATATTATACTTATATATATCATATATAAAATCATTACAACAATTTTAGATCAAAGAATGAATTACTCCAATTTCAAAAAATTTAACAGTGAGCAGTAACCAATGCTACAGTGATTTTGAACAATTTTTTTCAAAAATGCAACTTTTAGGCAACTCAAGATACAAACATTCTAATATTCAAATTAAAATCATACAAAATATCTTACAATATAATCATATCTTCATAAAATACACAATGCAAGAAGTTAATGAAATTTATTTTCAACATAACTTCTAAACATAATGCACATGCAACAAGCTTCTATGAGTTTCTATCACATCTACTAACAATACTCCCCCACATAGAAGGAACAAATATCAATAAAAATAAATTTAAAAACATACCCTCATCATCATCACCATCCGACTTCTCTCCTCTAGTCCGGAGTGTATTGAAACGCATCTTTATTGGAGCATCATCTTTTGGAACAATAGGAGCAACTTGCTTACCCTCTTTTACTCTAGAAGCAATTTTAGGACAATCTCTCACCTTGAGTCCTTTCTTTCCACAACAATAGAAACTCCTGGTACCCCTTACACACACTTCATAATGCCTTTCTCAAAAATCGACACATATTGGTTTGACATTTTGACAACCACCTCCTTTATCCAATTTCACCATAGCACTCCTAGGTTCTTTTTTCCATTGGGCCCTCTTCTAAGACGTGGTTTGATCTTGGTCACTAGAAATTGTCCTTTTCAAGTTTTGAGAAATCCTCCTTATTTTGGACTCTTCAATTAGTTGGGCATACAAGATGATTCTTGCTAGGGTCATATCATCACGTAGTATCATCATACAACATTCTTCCCTCACTAGATCGTCTACACCAGTCACAAAAATTACTCATTTCATCCCTCGGATTAGACACAAGGTAAGGGGCATATCTAGATAACATACAAAACTTCAAAGAGTATCTCTCAATGCTTATATTTCCTTCCTTATGATTGTTAAACTCATCTACCTTAACTTCCCTCCTCTCCCATGGAAAGTACTTACCAAGGAAAGTTTCCTTGAATTCTTCCCACTCAATAGGACCCAACTCCTCCGACCTATTATTCTTCAATTGAGTGTACTATATTTGAGAAACATCTCTTAATTTATACGAAGCCAACTCCGCTTTCTCCCTAGTTGTAAACCCCATGGATCTCAACACCTTGTGCACACCATCTAAGAACTCTTGGGGATCCTCTCCCACCTTAGAGTCAAGAAAGATAGAAGAATTCATCCTCACAGAGTATCTAAGCGTAGATTTCATGGTGCTCTCTAACACATTCACCCTAGGCACCACACTTAAATTGACTTGAGTAGTCACGGCTCGGGCTAAAGCAAGCAAAGCCTATCTAATATCCTTAGTACTCAACTCTAGGACATCATCACCTCCACTAACAATAAGAACTTGATCACCTTGAGCACCTTCAAGAGCTTTCTCAACATCCTAAACTTGATAAGGAATATCCTTTTGCACATCATTCTCCTCAACTCTTCTAGACGATATCCTCCTCGTATTCATTTTCCTAGAAAAACAAGGAAACCATATTAAAAGAGTACTCATAACTTTTACTCTACCACACGACATAGGAGTAGAAAAGAAGGGAAACTCTATTGAATTATAGCCTCTCGCCCATATATGTGTCGCAACTTACACTAATGGTCAAGATTTTATTAGACATGACTTGATGAGACTTTTCGATTCCTAATATTTCTTTCATAACCTATGCTATGATACCAAGTTTGTCACATATCAAAACCACACCCTAGAAGTTAGGGTCGATCTCGGTTTGCAACCGGTGTACTTAACCTCTCGTAGGTCTTGTACAAGCCCTTACATATCATTCTTCACATATACATAATGAAAAGTAGTGCAGAATTAATACTTTTCATAAAAGATATCATATTCTTTAATAACACTTTCATATAAATCCATAGGAAATACTAAGTTTCAATCTCATCAACCTTAAGACACGAGAATACTTTTGGAACATGGCCCATACACAATAATAATATAGAAATACTTAAACTATTAGAATACTTCAATAAGAAATATAAATTACATATATGCCCTTGAATCAAATGAGTCATACTTCGACTTCTCTTGAATTATGTTACGACCCAAGTCTTCTTCCCAAATGCTCCTCACCTACTAAAGACTATAGACATAGATAAAAGCATGGTTTAGTACAAACACATATACTAAGTATGCATAATGCATGGAAATAGACATTCATTTGAAACACACATCTTTTCATTTAAAAATCATATTATAATCATAAGAACAACATTTAACAACTTAGAAGCACATAAGATAACACTTAAACAATTTATCACATTTTTAACCAACCTAAAAGTGAGCTATATTCACTTTACTATGAATTGCTTCACTACAACAGTGAAGTATTTCTTCCTTCGTTTCATCACTTTCTAGAATGTTGTCTCCTCACTAAAATATATCCGAAGACCCACTTAAGCAACACTAAGAGAGACTGCCCATACGACCTCCCTAAGCATACCTAAATTATCCTAAAGAATACTTATAATAATACACATACACAATTACATGACATAAACACATAAATATATAGATAATATGACATTCTCACACCAAAGACTATCAAAAGACTTAGTTAAGTAAATCAAGAAGATAACTTCCATGATTAACCTCTTCAAGACTACCTAAATGATATTTAAGACTACCTAAGCTTCGATCATGTCCACATAATCAACCATTTTCCCTAACTAGAGTCATTCCTAAGACTCTTCTAGGTAAGATACAAAAGTAACCATTTGTATGCCCCCTTCACACCTTAACTAGACAACCATTAACTACTCTAGATAAGTACTTATTCAGTTAACTTGTTTTATTAACTTAAGTTATTACATTCCTTGGTTCATTTAGGAGACATTCAACACATAAAGGACATTCAATTAATGGTCTTGGACAAGACTTAGGAACTCCAATTAACACCTTCAAAGCCTATTGTCCAATGTGTAGATAGCGTCACATACAACCACCTAAACTTCATTAAACCTCTCTAATGCTAATATATATTCCATATGATGAGAATAGGAAATAATCGACATAGACCATGATAGAAAAACGTGGAATCCGAAGTTCTAAACTACTCCGATGAGGGTGTTCTACTTGCCAATGGTAGAAGTTAGACCTATCCCATGAAGGCACATGATTAAGGAATATTAAGAGCATACTTTGTAATTTAGTCTCATACTTTAACTATAAATACTTCCCTTACTATACTCATTCGGTCCTAGCCTTAGTTATCATAGAGTAATTCACACTTAAGGTTCATAGAAAAGGGTTCCATATCAAGTTCATTACTGAATCACATTTACCCTACCAATGAAAGATACATTAGGTCTACCTTACAATGGACACAAGAATCTCATCATGAATTTCCTAACGATTAATATGATGACGTTCCAGCCAGTTAAACTTATGTCTATCATTCCTTACATTGAAGGATACCATTACGATATACGAATTCAATCTTCAAAACCTTACCACTAAGTTCAACGTTTCACATAAAGGACAATCTTAACTACATTTGAGGTCTCAGATCATTAATACATTAAACACTAAGAGACTTTAGCAATATAATCAAGACATCACATATTAACATTTATAAATACATCAATAAGGGACACAAGTCAACAGAAATAAGACACAACATACTTTCACTTTAACTCATAATACATGTCATTTTAGGAGCACATCGAAATAACCCTTATCATCTTCAAGTCATCCTATATACTATCAAATAAAAATAAATTTGACCATCATAGACTGATATAGTCAAGTAGGAATAACATACATCAAACCTAAGACTATAAACACAAAACCATATTCATAGTCTAATATGATCACCTATATAACATGGTCCTTGAGGATGTGTGTCCGGGCGTTTCCAACCAAAACTTTATCTTATATGGTTTGAGATTCTCTAAAATTAATTTCATCCCAAACAAACACATAAAACATGACGAAACATGCCTAGACACACAAGGTCATTTCAAGGCAACACTTTTGAATGTAATGGAAGTTCTTGGACTATTGACCTCCAAACTTCAAAAAACTTTACACACTTCATATATAAATATAAATAGATCATATAGGAACCTTATAAACACATTAATAAAACATAGTACCACATAAGAGGAACATAGGTGACTTAGTCGTCGAACGTCTTAGTCATCCCTTGACGTTTGACTTCCAATGCACCTATACTCTTACACAATGCCTCAATACCATCTTATATACCAATTTAGGACCTTATACCATAATTACAACCATATTAGTATCTAGATCACCTTAGTCATTTTCGTGGTCTTAGACTATGCATCAATTCAATACAATTTTTACATGATTCAATAGCCTATAGAAAACTACACTTGAATTTCGAAGCGTTGAGACAACATCATAACAACCATAATATAGCTAATTTGAATATATAATGTTTTGCATGGGTTTATGAAGATATTAGGTTAAAATCATCAAATGAACATCAATTCAACACATAAAAATGATTCAAAATATTTAATGCAATAACCTATGGCTAGATCATAGAATTCGACAATTCATGTTTTTTGTTGTCTTTCAAAAATCATTGGAATTGAATCCTTGAAGAAAGAGATTTCAAGGATGAAAAACCATACCTTGAAAAATTGTTATTAAAATCCCACAAAATTGACGGAGAAAACTTGAGAAAATCAGTGTTGTTCCTTGGATCTTCAAAGCTTCATCAATGGAGGTTTTGGAATGAAGAATGGGGAGGTTTTATTTTATGTTAAGGGTTAGAATTAATTGGTTAGTTTAGTGGTATAAAAATACTCAATAAACGTCAATAATTCATCACCAAATTAAACAAAAGGCCCCTGCACTTATTGGACAATTTAACCGACTATAATTTGACTAAACAATGACGCAACCAAATTTGGGAGTTTACTGCGTGTCCCGGAGGCATTTTCAAATCTTATTTCTGGAATATTTTGAGAAAGAATGGTTCACGACATCCCCACATCTCAGGGAAAGAATTTTTCCCACTGTGTGTCAGTTGCGCGTCGCACAGCCACCACCATAATCTAGCTAGCGCGGCAGCTTGACTATCCAATGTTTTGGTCCTCCTTGGGACCCTTTGGCTGGTCGCTTGGGTGTCATTCTCTAATTTTTTTACCCTTTGCATGTTAATATATATATGTAGGAACCATCCATACTCTATTTCACCCTCAAACCATCCCCCAAAACATCACTACAAAACATTACGACACAAGTTCATCTTCGACTAGTTTCTAGAAATCTTGGACGTTTGACCCTCAAACTTCATGAAACATGAAAAAATGTCTATATAAACTATTATAAATAATATAAGGATCTCATAATCTCCTGAAAAAGACATATAAGCACATAAAATTACATGAGGCACATAGGCAACTAGTCGTCGGACGTCTTGGTCGTCCCTCGACGTTTGAATTCGAATTCACCTAATACTTTAGACACTACATTATTAAGACATTATAAACCATTTTAGGACCTTATACGCTCATTAAAAAAATTAGGCTATAGTTCAACCTAGTTCATTTTCGACAAGTTCCTTCCATTTTCCCTATTGAAAACAAGGATAGGGTGTCTAACCCTAAGTCCCAAAATGCAAGAAGCAAAAATTCTCCTATAATTAAACCAAATCGTACCAAGTGTGATAAAAAGCACTAGAGTGAGTATCTAGTTAGAATGGAGAACTGCTTTGGGTGTGTCAAAAGTGGCCACAAGGTTAATGATTGAACTAATATAAGGTTTCAATAAAAGGGGATTTTTCAAGCTCAAGAAGGTGGTCCTAACTTCTGAAGCTCCAAATAAGAACCACTTTTATGCTCTACGCTCTAGGGGTGAGATATAGGAGTCCCTCAATTTTGTCACCAGTATGTTATAAGTATTCTCTATCAATGTTTATTTTTTACTTGATCTCGATGATACCTTGTCATTTGTAACTCCTCTAGTATCTAAAAAGTTTGATGTTCTACCCGATGTTTTGATTGAACCATTTTTAGTTACAATCCCAGTGGGTGACTCAATTGTGGCTATAAGAGTATTTAGGAGTTGTGATGTATATCTACCCAATAGAGTTACTTGGATGGATTTGGTAGAGCTTGATATGGTTGATTTTCATGTCATATTGGGAATGGATTGGTTTCATGCTTATTTTGCTTCCATTGATTGTCTAACAAGAGTAGTTAAGTTCTATTTTCCTAATGAACCCGTCATAGAGTTGAAGATGGTAACTAAATTCTTAGAGGTTGTATCATCTATTTTTTAAAATCTTGTAAAACAATCTCTAAAGGTTTTATTTACCATATTGTAAGAGTCAAAGATCTCCTTAGTGAAGGACTTTCCGGAATTCTTTCATGATGACTTGCCCGCATTTCCTCCTGAACGAGGAACTAACTTTTTTATTGAGTTGTTAGTGAATATAAATCCCATTTCAATTCCTCCTTATCATATGATCCTGTATAAATTGAAAGAACTAAAGCTTCAACTCAGATACTTACTATGCAAGGGTTTCATTCAACCTAGTATTTTAGCATGTGATGCTCCGGTTTTGTTGATTATGAAGAAGGATGGGTCACTTAAGATACGCATTGACTATCGTCAAATCAATAAGGTCACCATTAAAAACAAGTATCCTATCCCTCAGATTGATGATTTGTTTTATTAAATCCAATGGGAAATCTACTTTTTTAAGGTTGAGTTGAGGTTGGGGTATCACAAAGATAGGCTGAAAGGTAAGGATGTATGAAAACAATATTTCAAACTATATCTGGTCATTATGAGTTCTTAGTAATGTCCTTTGGTATCACTAATGCCTCGCTCGCTTTTATGAACTTTATGAGCAGGTTATTTCAAAATTACCTATATTCATTTGTCATTTTTCTTATTGACAATATATCGGTATATTCGAAGAATAAGGGTGAACACATGGACCATTTGTGTAACACTCTTGAACATTACATGTCTAGTTAAGAGACCAATAGGTCTTTAAGAATATGTATTGGGGATACATAGGCATTCCAATGCCCAATATGAAGAAATATTGGGATATCATAGAGAATTGGCTATAGGGTATTAGCCAATTTCTATGTAATACCCAAATAAGCAAAATATTGTCTTAAAGGGTGTTATAAAATCTTTCTAAGTATAAATGAGCTTTTATAAGAAATGTACCTGCAATGAAGATCGCAAGCTAACAATCGTTATTCATAATTCAACAGATTAGATACAAGGCATCCAAGTGTCAAGCCTAGGTATCATAGCACATGACCACTTAAAATGATCATGTAGATTAAGCAGTGCCCAAGGATATAGTGAGGATCCTTGGGAAGATAAGTAAACATTCGAAATGAACCATACAAATTAGTTAGTTAGAAATGAGCAGCAACCATGTGCAAGCACATGTGGACGAATTTGTTTAGGGTGGTTATGGTGGTAAGGAGCAGGCACACATGTGGGGTCAAGCCATGTGGGGATAAACTTCCTAACAAACTCTAGGATCATACAAACTTACCTAATTAGCTTACTATGCTAGGACTAACCGAAATAAATTAACTAGTGCACCCAACAACCTAACACCTAGTCGGGTGACACTAACATAGTAACTAACTCAAGAACATCGTAGTACCTAACATAGGATGGTCCAAAAGGGTTAGTTATGGCCCTAACAACTTAGGGGTAATTTATAAATTACCCTAGTTCACTTAATTAATTAAATAAACAAATTAATTAATTAATTTAAATTGGAAAACCAAAATCCTTACATTAGACAAGTAATTAACTCAAAAACATCGTAGAACCTAACCTAGGATGGTGTAAAGGGTTGGTTATGATCCTAAAAACTTAGGTGTAGTTTAGTAATTACCCTAGGTTACTTAATTAACTGAATTAAAAACTTAATTAATTAATTTAAATGGCCAAACCAAAATCCTTACACTAGACAAGTAACTAACTAAGAAACATCGTAGTACCTAACCTAGGATGGTCCAAAGGGTTCGTTATTGTCCTAATAACTTAGGGGTGCTTTATTAATTTTCATAGGTTATCTAATTAATTAAATTATAAACTTAATTAATTAATTTAATTTGTAAAAACCTATAACAATAACAAATTTATAGATGTCGGTTAAATCAAGTGTTGTTCTCATTTCAGTCAATTTAGGAGGGGCATTTCAAGAAAAATCAGCTAATTGATTTATTAATTAAGGTAATTAGTATAAGTTAAATTACTAAATAATCAGTTCCTAGACCTAGATTCACTATTAAACACTATAAACTCACGACTCAAAACAGTATGCAATCGGCAGAAAAATATAAAAGTTCTCTTAGGCGATTTCAAGGTTTTCTTGATGTTTAAGTGCAAGGTGATCTTTGTAGATTTAATTATAAATAAGTTATGGGTTTTATCTAATTTAATTATTTATTCAAGATACTTTTCAAATGTTTGAATTCATTAATTTCGATACTAGGGTTGTTCCCCGGTAATATTGTTGAATGTCCATCTCCCTAGTTATCCTTTTTTCGATTATTTAAGTATATAGATGTAATCTTCAAAATGTTGTTGGGAGGTGGTGCTAAATAATCATTAAGTATATGTTCTTTATTATTTAATTACTAATGAGGCATATATATACTTGATTCATATGATTAGGGAATTAGTTATATGAAATAAAGAATCATGTAATGCTTAATTGTGTTCGAGAATATGAAGTGTGTTAAAAGTCGATTATGAAGTTAGATACTGTTGAATTTTAATTGATGTCTATTTATTCGATCCTAATAATATATTTATGGGATTAACTGATGTGGTTAATGATAACATAATGAAAATTGTATAAGTGAAAATGTGGTTTATGCCAATAAAATGGCTAGCATGTCTTGCTCAAAAATGTTGAAAGAAATCGGCTTACAATATTGCTTTCAAAGTATTATGGGAACATTGGCTAATGATTAATGTAAACCCAATTAGGAATGACTAATGTAAATTTGAATTCATAACCAAGGGTATGCCAATCAATGGGACAAGTCCCAACATACCCTTTCCAAAGGAATTATGAACATAGAAGCTTCATTGAACAAAGATCTTAACATTTATAAAAAATGGTATAAAGATACCAAAAGACATGAAACGAGTTAACGTGAGCAGTAACATAATTTAAAGTTTTTAAATTATGAAAGTTACCACAATGGGGTGTTGAAGGAAGTGAGAAAAGTCTCACTTACACCTAAAACAACTATGTTAAAGATACTCACAAAAGATAGTGTTAATAATCATGAGACAAGTACCATTAACACCAAGATGATAATGTAAGGTTATATTTCACATTTAATAAAGTAAATAAAGTGATGACCGGTTATCCAAAGAGTTAAGTAAACCTCATAACTAGAAGCAATCTTCAATAATGTTTGAGTAAACTGTAAAAGATGTAAAGAAAAAGAAGTTGAGCAAAGCACCGATGGACGAGAAATGATCTTGTGCCAGCACATGGAATACTCATGATAAGAGTCTTCCAACAAGGTGGATAATTAGTCTCCGTACGTGTCCTAGTGCTCGAACTATGTTGCATTCAAAGGAACTAGCTAGTGGATTCCACCTAAGCGAGCTAGGTATGATGCGGTTTCACTTTGTCCGATGATTCCACCTCTTTTCGATGTGGGAAGACACTGAATTTAATGTTTATCTCACATTATCTATGTCGGTTAAATAATAAAACAAAGTATTAAGTTTACTTTAGCCATGAACCACCTATTTTCGGTGTTGGGAGAACAGTGAATTTGGTTTCACTTTATCCGGTGAACTACCTTTTTTTGTGTCGGGAAGACACTGGATTTCATTTTATCTCACATGATCTAGATTAACTTTGATCGGGGAATCACCCCTTCTCCATGTTGGGCAGACACTAGATTTCGTGTGAGCTCGCATGATCTTAATTCTAAATATGCCCTTTAGAAAGAAAGAAAGAACGAATAAGATATGTATGTTTAAAGTGAGATATGAAAGTAAGATACTAAGAATATCAATCGTAAGTGTTTGATATGAATGAAGTTTTCAACAAATAATGGGCATAGCAAAAAATGACTTCTTTTATCATGAAAATAAGCATAGCCAAATAAAAATTGGCTTATAATGACTTCTTATATTATGCCAATAATGGGGAGTAAAATTTAATGAAAAATCAATGCCCCATAATCTCCAGAATATGAAAATGATGAAAGAGTGGCCTAGCCTATAAAGATTGGCTTATAAAGATTTTATGCCCACTCTAACAAGAATAAAAGAATAACTTGTTGAAAGGATAACCAGATCATTTCCTTAGTCTTTTGGATTACTTACATGATTCATTGTAGGTATGGGACTTAAATGAATCCTTTCACTTGTAAGTAAAACATAGGATCAAAGGAGATCATTATATTACACAACAACAAAAAGAAAAACACTTATAAAATATGTTTACGCTCTCGGGTTAGGGAGTATCAAATTTCAAAACTTTTAATTGAGTTGTTCTAAAATTACGTTTATGATTCTAAGGTCTTGTGTTCATATAGAATATGAGTTGTGTTCTTTTAATGCATTAAAATACGTCACATTCATACAAGAATTCACCAATAACCAATTACGAAAGTCTAATGATTTCACTTTCCAAAAATGACATGTTGTTATAGGAAGAGATTTCCTTGATCATGCATAGTCCTTATGTGTATGTGTTCATACACCCATAATTAGTACAAGTGTGTACTAACCCTATATTATTACTATTTTATAGGCGCAAGTCAGAGAGGAGATTGAAAAAACTCATTGAAGCGGTTTGTATCAGCGATCTTCAAACATTAGTAGGTCCTCTTGAGTTCGAGGATGCTACACCTATCATTCTAGCTTAGTAATTTAGACATATTTAGTGGATGTTGTCCCTAGCGTTTCATTGTTGACTTTTATTCAAAGCTTTTTAATAAGGTTGTTTGGCAAACTATTAATATATATTGATTTCTTCATTGAATTGCTTAATCGATTGTAGATGGTTTTTTAATTTGAGGACATTAGAATATTATTTTATATAGTATTAATATGAAGTATATGTATACTTCACTATATTTTAAATGTTCAAAATTTTCCTCAAATTTAACTATATGATTGTGATGAAATCTAAGAAGAGGCTTGTCTGCAACCTCTGAGAGGTTAACGACGCCGGTTGCATTCAGATCCAGTATCCGGGTCGTGAAAATTTTATATTTAATGTACAAGTCCTTAAGGAATACTTACTAATTTCCAAATATATTAAGTGTGATTTTTTGTTTAGATCGGTGGAGTTTCATAGTCAAATTATCTCAAGTGACGGTGTATAGTTTAATCCAAAGAAAGCCAAAGTGGTTAACAATTGACCTACACCATTGAATCCAATTGGAATAAAATATTTCTTGGGTCTAGCCGGGTACTACAAGTTTGTGGATGATTTTATGTCCATTGCTTCTCTTTTGACTACCTTTACCCAAAAGAATGTGAAATTTGAGTGGTCGAAGGAATTTGGAAGAAACTTATAAATTTTGAAAGTAGGCTTATCTCCGCTCCTATATTGACTTTACCTGAGGGTACCAAGGGATTTGTGGTATATTATGGTGTATCCCAAGTGGAATTAGGGTGTCCTTATGAAACGTTGGAATGTAATAGCCTATGCTTCTGTACAACTCAAGGTGGATCAGAAGAAATACCTAACTCATGATACTGATTTAGTAATTGTAGTATTTGCTTTAAAAATAAGGAGGCATTAATTATATGGTGTTCATGTGGATGTGTATACTGACCATTTGAGTCTTCAATATGTGTTTACTCAAAAGGAGTTGAATTTGCGTCAATGAAAGATTATGACATAAGTGTTCGCTACCACCCCAGAAACGCCAATAAGGTTACAAAATTCTTTGAGTCGTATGACAATAAATAGTGTGTCTCATGTAGAATAAGGGAAGAAATACATAATGAAATATGTTCATAAATTGGCTAGATTGGGTGTTCGGTTGGAATATTCCCCGAATGGTGGTTTTGTGGTGTATAATAACTCTGAGTCATCCTTAGTGGTTGAGGTGAAGCTTAAACAACATGTTGATCCACTATTGATGGAGTTGAAGAAATTGGTATTTAGCATGATGAATGAGTCATTCTCCTAAGGGGAATGGTGTGCTAAGGTACCAAAATAGATTGTGTGTGAAGGATGTTGAAGATTTGAGGGAAAATATTTTAGAAGAAGGTCATGGTTCCTGATATTCCATTCATTTGTGTAGCACAAAAATGTATTGTCACCTGAGAGAGGTATATTTATGGGATGGTTTAAAAAGGAACATAGCGGAGTTTGTATCCAAGTGTCCAGATTGCCAACAATTTAAAGTCGAGTATTTAAATCCTAGTGTTCTAATCCAAGAAATGGGTGTTCCTAATTGGAAGTGGGAATAAAATGACATGGACTTTGTTGTAGGGTACCTCGAACCTGGAGGCAAAATGACTCAATTTGGGTTATCGTGGATAGATTGAAAAAATCAGCTCATTTTTTTCCCATTAAGTCAACTTATACAGAGGAGGATTATGAAAAAATCTAAGTTGATGAGATTATGAGTCTTCATGGGATCCCTTTGTCCATTATATTAGATACATGTTCTCAATTCACTTCACATTTTTTGTGGTCTTTCAAAAAAAGGTTGGGTACACAACTAATGCTTAGCACTGGTTTTCATCCCCAAACGGATGGTCAAGCGGAGCGTACTAATAAAACCCTAGAAGACATGTTAAGGTCTTGTGTGATTAATTTCAAAAAGAAATGGGACAATCACCTACTGTTGATTGATTTTTTACATATCAATAACTACCATTCTAGTATTTCAATAGGTCCATTTGAAGCACTATATGGTAGGAGATATAGGCCTACTGTAAGGTTGTTTGAGGTTGGAGAATCTTCACTCCTTGGTCCCAAAGTAATATTTGAAGGTTTGGAGAAGATTCATGTCATAAGCGTTAGGTCTAGAACAGCCTATAGTCGGCAAAAAAGTCAACAATAGAAGAAGAGATCTTGAATTTGAAGTATGGGATATTGTTTATTTGAAGATTTCACCTATGAAACGGGTAATGAGATTTTGGAAAAAATGGGAAGTTAAGTCCATTGTATGTCGGTCCATATGAATTATTTTAAAGGGTTTAAAAGGTTTCATACAATTTGAGATTACCTAGAGAAGTAGTTTTTGTTCATCTTGTATTCCACGTTTTCCATGCTTACGACGTCCAATGGTGATATCGTGTCCATACATCTTATTAAAGGGCTTGGTGTGGGTGACACCTCTCCTATTAAAAGGTTTCAGTGGAAATTTTAGATCGCCAATTTAAGAAATTGAAGAACAAAGAGGTGGCCTCCGTAAAAGTTCTGTGGAGAAACCACCAGGTTGAGGGATCAACATGGGAGTCTAAGGATGGCATGAATTCCCTATTAATAATCAAAATAATGAGTAAATTTAATTTGTTTTGTTTCATAAAAATATGCATAATTATGGTAAAAGGTTTTTGCTAAAATAAGTTTTCATGGAAAATGCTCTTTTGTTTGATTTGCACTTATATATGTATTTGGTTTATCATTGCCTTCATAAAATATTTTTGAGCATGTTGAAGTGTTGTAAGGAGTTTTGGCATAAGTGACTTGATGATCATGTTGAGAACATGTTAATGTTGAGAAGGTAGTTCTTCATCTTGTGATATTGAGCCTTTATATGTGGTAATTGGAATTTTGAGTTGCTATGTGTAAATTCTATGCTTTTATGTGGATTTCAGTTGTAACTCATGTTAATGATACATGTTGTTGGTTGGGCTGCTAGTATTGCGTCTAATCTTTCCCTACAAAAGGTTTGAGTGTCATCCGGGGATGAATGTTCCTAAGGGGGGATAATGTAACACTCCGAATCTTCATGTTCTATATAAAGTCTAACATTTTTAACTAAGGTTGTTAAAACATTTTTTAAACCTTAAATAATGCATGTAGATCATTTAGGAAGTTTTAGAGTCAAAACGTCAAGGAATGCCCATGACGTCTGGAGACTAGTCAAATAGATATTAGTGTGGCTTGGCATGTTTCATGGTGTTTTAAGAGTCAGAATTCAACGAAATTTGGGTAGAAAGGTGTTAAACATACATCCGGGTAAGTTTCCCCAAGTATCACCTTAGGGGTCCTTGAGGAAGACACTTCAAAAATGCTCAAAAGTTGTAAAACGACAGTGGCTACCTTCGAGACCAAGTGACGATCCATCTTTTGATCGATGAGGAGTCAATGTACTCCATATTCAATGACTTAGAAATTTTTAAAAAGTACACAAAAACATGGTCCTTGTCGCCGATGAGGGTTGTGTAGTACGGGGTTGTCGACTGACCTACGGACCATAGGTCAGGGTCGCGTAGGTAAGGTCTTGTTTTGAATTTTTTGTTTGGAGTTGATTCATATATTTATTTAGTTTCTTATGTTGTTAATTAAGGTTTAAGGGGTGTCTAATTTTATTAATTACGGGACTATATAATGATATAACTGTCATTAAACTAACTCAACTCACTTAAATTCCCTAACTATAATCTCTCTTCTTTCTCTATGTTGTCTCTCCCCAAAGAACACCATTTAAGACCAAGGTGAAATTTCTTAGGGATGAAATTATTCTAATTTTTCTTCATCAACCTTCAAGGATTAATGTGGCACGGAAAATCTTCAAATTTGATTTTCAAAAGATGAGAAAAACATGGGTTTCATTTTTATCCAAGAATGATCTTTCAAATTGTATTTTTATTGATTTATTTTAATTATTATGGATTAATTATGATTTATTATGGGTTAATTAGGGTACTTCTTGATGTTAGACCTAGTTCTATGAAATATATCCTGAATTAAACCAACTTAATTAACCCTAGTTTATGAATTGATGTTGAATTGGTAGTGATGATTCAATTGACTTAGTTCTTGTGTTAATTAATATTGTTTCATGTTATTAAGTTTATCAATAGATAAATATGGTTGGTTTATGGTAATACTATTAAAGAAGGTGTGTAAAGGTTAATCAGTAAGACCTATGATCTTCAATCGTTATTTCAATTGTGATGACTTATACTTGATGATGATGTTCAATTTAAGTGTTAATTGTTATTACATTAGATAGGTTATTGTATGGTTTATGTGATTCAAATGTCTCGAATATATGGATTGTGAGATTATTATTAAGGTATGATGTTATAAAGTTGATTCTGAATCACTTGTGTGCCTTACTATGATTTAATGATTATAATGTGTTAATTTCATATTTGAGGGTTGTATTGAAAGAAAGTTCTCATGCAATACCTAATGATCTAAATGATTATTATATACAAGGGGTTAGTCTTCTATGACCTATACGAAGCTATGATGATTAATAAAGGATTAGAGACATTTCAGAAAGGGACTTTAGCTTAGAACCGAATTAACTAGTTTTGAGGGGTGCCCCTTCAAAATTTGGGAAGGTAGATTCACAATTGTTCTCGTGAGATTGAGATTACAATGGAATGCTCATAAAGAGGGTCTCAAGTATGTCTCATAGTTCTTGAACTATGTTGCCCCCATAGGAATACTAGCTAGTCTATCCACTTAGAATGATATGGTACTATCTTGGCAAGTAGATCCCTTTATTTCGGTGTAGAATTTCTAGAACCTTGATTTAACATTTAAATCATATGATTTATGTCGGTTAAGACAATTGTTCTTAAAATTAAAATGAAATAATAAAGTGAACACTAACTAGGGTGACTTAAGGGGTTTTACATAGTCTAGGTAGGGTATGGGACTCTACCTATACATTGCACTAGTTGGACTTGAGGGAAATACTAGGAGGTTTTTCTTATGTTCTTATAAAGTAACTGATATTCATATGTTGACATTACATGTTGATGAACCTATATGATTTTAGCTTCAGTTATGGGCATGTTATTGGTATATATTGCTTAACATAATGATGACTACTTATGATGCTATGTTATATGAAGTTAGCCATTTCTTGTGATCCTTTGTTTGGTTTACTTGGTTGAGTGGGGTTATGGGACTTCACTTGGTTATTTCACTTGTAAGATTGGTAATGGGTTATGAGTAAGGGTCTTGCATATGTTATAATGTTATGAACTCTTGTACATGCTTTGTTGTTATAACATGATGTTTGAGTTGCTTTGGTAATGGCTTCTAATATGCTTCTACACATGTTGACTTGACTCTACATGATGATGTGTTGTATATTTTTATCCTACATAATACATAATTAGAGGCTTATATGGTTGTGCATCAAGCTTTTCAAAGTAACTTGGCATGGTTTTGAGCAAATGTCCTTTTAAGCATTGTTCAAACACTATATGTGCATACATTTCCATACTTAGTACAAGTGGATGTACTAACCCATTTCCTTGGTATTTCTACAAAAATGTAGGTGCAGGCCATTGAAGTTAGGAGACCAACTGCAAGACTACTTGGATATACCCCAAGTGTTAGGTAGGTCCTCACCATCCGAGGATGATGCGACGATCTCACTACTTGAGTGTATTATAGTCTAAAAGACATTTAGTTTCATTATCTTTAATTTGAATACTATTATTTTATAAGAAAATGTATGGCTTCTGTTGTAATGAAGTACATGCTTGGACCAAATGTTGTACTATATTGTAGATGGTTTAATGCGAGCCGGTATTATAACTAAATTCTTATATGTTCTGTATATTGTCTAATTGAGAAGCCTACATAAGCTTCCTAAGTGAGGAGTCCACATAAAATCCATATGTAGCATGAGAGAGTTCTACGTATACTTCAGTATATAGATATATGTCTTAAAATTTATAATTTTTCCGCCTTTTTAACCTATGATATGTTATGACGAATGCCAAGAGGCTTGTATAATTCCTCTCTGGCGATGAAGATCTCAGTTATATCGAGGGTGTTCTCCCCAGACATTACACAAAGCCCTATTGTGTCTCCATTAAGTATACAAAGTTTGAGCCACATCCTTAAGTTGATAAGAAGCTATTTCGACTTTTTCAATTCAAATCTGCCCCATTAAAAATAAGATCTTATAAATCTTATCAAGAACGTCTTTGGGGTCTTTTCCACCATTGGACCCAAAGAACATATGAGGACTCATTCTAGTAAAGTCTCTCAAACAAGAAGCCATAGTGCTAACATTTTGGTGCACACGGAGTCCAATTTCTCTATTTCCACGAGCTGTCATAGCTTGGACTCGAGTAATTACGACTTCTTCTTAAGTTGTCATAGCTTAAGATAAACATATAAAAGCCGACCTGATCTCTCTATCCCTCATAGACGGAGAATTGATCGGAGCTTGGTCACCTTAAGGAGATTGATTTCCTTAATGATGAGCTTGTTGTCTTGGGGAGGACCTCCCACATTAGTAATTTATTTTTCGACCCTTCTTGCAGTTTTTCTTCTAGTAGTCATAGCCTATAACCACAATAAAAAAGTTAGAGTGCAAAAGGATATATAAGGTTAAGACTCTTGAGGCACAACATAGGATTACCAAGAAGATGAGAACTTCCTATGCATCACATAGCCTCTTATTCATAAGTATGGTGCACTTCACAATTATTAACAAGACTCTACGTAGACATTGTTTAGTCACACATCAACCCTAGGGTTACTTAATCTCATGCTATGATACCGTGTTTTTCACAATCGAGGAACACCCTATACACCTAACCGGCATCTTCATCCTCATAGAGGACTTAGACTAGCCATAAGTATTCATTATTACATGTCAAAGGTCAAAAACACAAAAAAGTTAAAACTTTGACATAATGAGGTATACATAGACCTCTCATATATCATATACAAATTTTACATAGACTCCTATCTTAAGAAGCTTACATATGCTTATATCAATAGTCCCAAACGATAAAAGAAGGAAACAAATGTCTTTAGACATAACATTCCTACTAGGCTAGATAGGTGGCACCATCTTCGAACATTGAGGACTAACTAATAACTTGGGAAAGATGTCCAAGTCTTCTTCCAATTAGCCTCAAAGAACATCAATGGATCAAACCTATATATTCGTAGAAATATAAAGAATATGGGTTAGTACAACCACTTGTACTAAGTATGGAAACCTATGCACATAAAATCATTTGAAGGATTTCATGGAAAGAACCATTTTTTTTAGAAACTTGCTAAGTTATTTTGAAAGCATTTGATGCACATACAAGACAACATATTGTAAGGAACTAAAAATGGATTAGGTAAAAATATATCCTAACAGGTAGTTCCATGAGCTTATGCAAAATTATCAATGATGGTGTTTAGATGAAGAATATAGAGTTTGAAAGAGTTAGGAGGTTAAACGTCCAAGAAAGTCTAGTGACGTTTCAAAGTTAACCTTAAGACGTGTTATCATGCTTTAGTATGTTCATAAGGTTTTACGTAGTGTGTGGAACTCAAATTGATAGGAAGGGTTCCTAACACCTAGACAGACGTATTTGTTGTTAAAACCTCCGGGCACGACTCCTCAAGTGCCCCCACAAAAGGACCTCATGGAAGACCCAAACCATGGCCTAGAGACTATATGGGAAGTGTCAATAGACGACGCAATCGACGCTCGTCGATGGGAAGCGTCGCTTGAGACATAGTCTTATAAGCAAAGGGCACCTTGGAGCATTCTCTGATAAAGTCAACTCTATCATCCAGTTATAATATCAACAAGAATGTATAAGAGTTCATAACATCATAACAAAAGTATGACCACTACTCATGAACCCTCATTAAGTCCATTAGTGCAATGAATAATCAAAACCCCATAACCTTACTCAATCAAGTAAAGCTAACAATAACCATAAACAATGTCCAACTTCAGATAGTATATCCTTATGAGTATATAGCATCATACTTTAGCAATAGAGACCAAGGACATATTCATAAGTGAAACCAATATCATATAGTATTATTAGCATGTAAGAGCATCGTATATATATCATTTACATTTATAAGCATATATATATATATATATATATATATATATATATATATATATATATATATATATGCTTATAAATATAAATGATATATATACGATGCTCTTACATGCTAATAATACTATATATATATATATATATATATATATATATATATATATATATATATATATATATATATATATATATATATGAGAACATCCTTCTAAGACTTCCCTCAAGGCTAACTAGTGCAATGTATAGGTAGAGTCCCATATACCTACCTAGACTAAGTTAAACCTCTTAGGTCATCCTAGTTAGAGTTCATTTTTTACTTCATTTTACCTTTTGGGAACATATTGCCTTAAGTGACATAGACGAAACGAGCTATTGTGGAATCCACTGTCATGGAACCCTACACCTAAAGAAAGCGGACTACTTTCTAAGGTAGTACCAAAATATGAACATAACATATATGTGGATACACTAGCTAGCATTACTATGAGGTAAACACAGTTAAAGAACTAGGATATGTTGTTGGGACCCTCCTTATGCTACATGAATTATAGTCTCCAATCCCATGAGTAAATTAGTGATCCTTTCTTCCCTATGTTGGAAGAGACACTTCTCACTTTAGCTCACTTGATCCTAAGCTAGAGTCCCTTTTGAAATGTCTTTAATCCTTTATTAATCATCATAGCGTAATCTAGGTCATAGGGTCTATAACTTATATAATCATCATCATAAAATCTCAAAAAGAATAGCATGAGTGTTGCCTTTCTTTACAAGTTGTACATGTGAGGCTAGCACATTTACATAGTCACATTATAATAAGTCACATTGGAAAGTTCTCACCATCCTTATAACATTCACATCTTATCCAAAAACTCCCAATCCATAGTTCAAGATATTCCAATTCAACATCAAACCAAATCTATCAATATAAACATAAGGTAAACATCAATAAAACATCACCACTTAATTACAAGTAATCTTAATTGAAGTAAAGAATAGCATCACAAGAATTACCCAATATCCTTCACGATGTCCTCATCAATGTCATACCATCAACCATCCAATTCAACCCAACAATGGATCTAATACCATCACACAACAATAATTAACACAATAATTTAGTCAATTGAATCACAACATTACAATTCATCACCATTTCATAGATTAGAATTACAGACTTAGGTCAAATACATGATCTACTTCACAACCTACCTAAATTACTCAAGAAATAGCATAATTAGATTACAATGTGACACTATTTACTAATAAATTATAATGATAACAACATATGATAGTAATTCACACACAAACATAGCCAATTATACCTATACTGTATAATTCAATTCACGATCACAACCTAGGGTTAAGGGGGAAAAGGTCATGTTTCTACAAACTAGGCAATTCATGAAGAAGTAGTCTAAGTTATTCATAACACTTGTGAATCTACTCATAATGACGAAAATAAATAATAAATAAGTCAATTCATAAGATCAATTTCTTATTAGAAGAAAACCGACTTGTATTTCATACATTTGAAATCAATTTGGAGGAGCCCTTTGGGGAAAGAGATCTCAAAGGTGAAAGGAATCACATACCTCACTAATTGATGAAGTTTTATGGAGAAAACTTTATCTTTTAAATCCCTATAAACCTCCTCTTATTGTTCTTCAATGGGTTTTATTTGGGTGAGAGAAAGAGGAGCAATTTGAGTTTGGGAAATTATGAGAGTTAGGTTTAATCTAATTAGGTTTGGGTTATTATAAAGATCATTAAATAACTTAATTATACCTCCATTAACCCTTTAATAACTTAATAACCATCTAATTAATTAATTTAACTAACCTTAAAACGTGCAGCAAACAGTGTCTTGACAGAGGGAACCCCGACCAACCAGCCGTTTGTCAATCGACAGGCACCGTTCATGGCCGTCCTTTGCAGTCGTCGTTTTGGTTAGAGAGTTGTCCAAAATGACTTCCCACGAAATTATAGAGGTTCATCGACGCCCTATCAATGCGCCACATTTGTGGACACTATCCCTTGCAACTTTTAGCCACATTTGCAAGGGTCCTCCTCAAGGTCCCTTTGTTGGTCCTTGGGGAGTCGTACCCAAAAGTTTCGACTATAAACAAACTCTTATACGTGTTAGATAAATTAACAAAAAATCTCATCCTTTTCCGATTCCTACAACTTAGTCAAAGATGCTAAGGAATGCTAGCACCTCTTGAACTAATTTATGGACTTCATGACGTTCCTTGACGTTTTGATTCTAAAACTTCCTTAATGACTCAAATACATCATATTTGACATATAAAAAGTTTTACAACTCTTATAATCTCATGTTAGGCTTTAGATTAGACTTGAGAATTTTGGAGTTTTACATGATCTCCCCCTTAGGAACATTCGTCCCTAAATGACACTAACATTCTTTAAAAGGAAGGAATAGACTCAAGTCTAGAAGACCAACAATCAACAACATATCAAAACATGAGTCAAAATGAAATCCACATAACCTCATACCTTTTTTGACAATATGACTAAAAACATTTCATCATTTTCAACTAATAAGAGTTTATCGTTCATTACGTGCTTGTTCATTATGCCAACGCTTTCTTAAACACATGTCAACATGATTAATACAATTCATGAAGGAAAAATATACCAAAATGCACCTCATAAGCTCAAAATAGGTAAAAAGAAAAACTTTCATTTTTAGGCATAAAGTTCACTATAACCCACTGTATCATGCACCTTTTTGAAAAACATCACAAAAAATCAAGGCAATTGATACTAAACTCATTATTTTTACTACAAGTAGGAATAAAATAACCTTAGATATTAAATATATGAGGGTAACGAGACCTCATCTTACCTTCGTCCTCCCTTGTTGCACCTTCAACTAGGTGATTCTTCCATAATACATTTACGGAAGCCACCTATTTGTTCCTTAACTCTCTTACTTCTCTATCTAGGATTTGAACCGAAACTCCTAATAAGATAGGTTCTCTTGAACAGATAGACCTTCAATAGGAAGAATAGACTCGGGATCACTGATACACTTCTTAAGCATGGAAACATGAAACACCAGATGAACCAAAGCCAATTAACTAGGAAATCTCAACGCATATTCAACCTTACTAACCTTTTGAAAAATTGTTTATGGACTCACATAACAAGGACTCAACATTTTCTTGCCAAATCTCATCACCCCTTTCATAGGCGAAATATTTAGATACACTTTATCACCTTATTCAAATTCTAATTCCCTTCTCCTAGGGTCGGCATAAGTCTTTTGCAAGCTATAGGCTGTTTTCAAGCGATTCTTTATAATATGCACTTTCTCCAAAGTCTTATAAATCAAATCGGGGTCCAAAAGTGAAGACTCACACAGTTCAAACCATCCAATCGGAGATCTACGTCTCCTACCATACAAGGATCCATAGATATAGATGAATGGTAACTATTGTCGTAAGAAAACTTAACCAAAGGCAAGTGCTAATCCCAATTTCCATTGAAATCAATTATACAATCTCTAAGAATATCCTCAAGGGTTTGAATATTACGCTCTGCTTGACCATCCGTTTGAGGATTAAAAGCAATGCTTGACTTTACCTTTGTACCTAACCCATTTTGGAATGATCTCGAAAATCTAGATGTGAATTGTGTACCCCTATCTGATATGATGGATAATGAAATACCATGGCGACACACAATCTCATCTTTGAATATCCTTGCATAATCCTTGCCAAGTAAGTAGACTCGAGGAGAACAAATGAGAGGATTAGCTCAATTTATCCACAACCACCCATAGTCATATTGTTTTTGTGTTTGAACAAAGCCTACGACAAAATCCATATTAATGTCTTCCCACTAAAAAGTCTGAACTTTGATTTCTTGTAGTAAACCACCTGGATTTTGCAACGAATTCTGCTATGTCCTTCTTTAGTCCTTCCCACCAAAATATTTCTCGAAGGTCATGATACATATTTGTAGAACGCGGATGAATAAGATTAACGAGATCCATGAGCTTCCTTAAGAACTTAGTCGTCAATCCATCTACATTGAGAACACACAATCTTCCTTGATACCTCAATACACCATCTCCCCCTAAGGAGAATAACTCAATTAGCTTACCAATAATCGACTCCTTCAACTCCATCAATGGTTGATCAAGGTGTTGTTTGGAATTCACCTCATCAACCAAAGATGATTCGGAGTTAAGATGGACCATAAAACTTCCATTATAACACCCAATTTAGCTGACCTATGAACATCTTTCACTAGGTCTTTCTTGGCTTCTTCTACATGAAACACACTACCTATGGTCATATGACTTATAGCATCCGCAACCATATTGGCCTTACCGGGGTGGTAGAGAACACTCATGTCATATTCTTTGAATAATTCAAACCACCTTCTTTGTCAAAGATTCAAATCCTTTTGAGTAAACACATATTGAAGAATCTTGTGGTCGGTATACACATCAACATGCACACCATACAAATACTGCCTCCATATTTTCAAGGCAAATACCACAGCCGCTAACTTAAGATCATAAGTTGGATAATTCTTATAATGCATCATACGTTTTCTAAAGGCATATGCTATTACTTTTCCATGTTCAATAAGCGCACACCCCAAACCCACTCAGGATGTATCATAATACACAATGAACCACTTGGTACCCTTTGATAAGGTCAACACCGGACAAGAAGTAAGACTGTCCTTCAAGATTGGAAGCTTCTTTCACAAGCCTCTGACCAATCAAATTTTATACTCTTTTGGCTCAAAGTAGTCAAGGGACAAATTATGGATGCAAAACCATCCACAAACATCTTACATAACCCGGTAGACCTAAGAAACTCCTAATGTCTTCGAGTCAATGGTCTAGAAAAAAATTTCACCGCCTTGGTTTTCCCTGGATCAACCTCAACTCCCTCACTAGATATGATATGACAAAGAAATTCCATGTGCCTCAACCAAAACACACATTTTCTATACTTGGCAAATAGTTTGTTTTCCTTAAGCACTTGTAACACCTCCCTCAAATGGTCCATGCGTTCACCCTCATTTATCGAATATTAAAAGATGTCCTCAACGAAGACAATAACAAATGAATCTTGTTAACTTTGAAACACCTTATTCATGAGATCCATAATGCTCCCAGGGAATTAGTAAGATCAAATGACATTACTAAGAACTCATAGTGACCATATCTTTTCCGAAATGCCGGTATTGGTATATCCTCACCTCTAACCCTAAGTTAGTGATAACCCAACCTTAATTCAATCTTAGAAAAGTAGCTTGCCCTTTGGAGTTGATTAATCAACTCATCAATCCAAGGAAGAGGATACTGTTCTTAATAGTGACTTTATTTAGTTGACAATAATCTATGCACATTCTAAGGGACCCATCCTTCTTCACAAATAAAAACGGAGCAACCCATGGAGAAATACAACGTCTAACGAAGCCTTTTCTAGTAGCTCCTTTAGTTGAGCCTTTAATTCTTTCAATTTAGCCGGAGCCATCTATAACGAGGAATTGAAATGGGATTGATATCCGATAACAAGTCCATTCCAAAATCAATTTCCCATTTGGGAGTGATCCCGGGAAGATCATTATGAAAGACCTTCAAAAAATCCCTTATAACGGGGACTAACCCAATGAGACGTTTTTCGGAGTCTAAATCTTAGACTCTTATAATGTTATATAAACACCCCTTTGAGATCATTTAACAAGCCTTAATACAAGATATAATACAAACTCTAGGAATAGAATCCCCCCCCCTTTTCACTCTAAAATGGGTTCATTTGGAATATTGAACTTGACAATTCTAGTCCTACAATCAATGGAAGCAAAACAATTATGCAACCAATCCATCAACTAAATGACATCAAAATCGTCCATATCAAATTCTATTACTTTAACATGGGTAAATCTATTGGGAAACATTAAAGGACAATTTCTATACACCCTCTTTGCAACAACTGACTCACTTACCAAGGTAGTTACCATGAAAGGTTCATTTAGAATATTCGGCTAAATATAAAACTTACTAGCTATCGAGGGAGTAAAAAAAAGACATTGTACCACCAAGATCAAGTATAGAATATACATCAATAGAGAATACTTGTAACATACCGGTAACCACATTGAGAGAACTCTCTTTCTCACCCTTAGAGCGAAGTGCTAATACTGATCCTTCGTTGGAGGATCCACATTAGAACCACCAGCTTGATCTTGGCTACTACCTTTGTCTTTCCCTTTCGCATTTGGGTGATACCAAAACTTGTGGCCACTCTTGCCACACCTAATGCAATTGTCTGTCCCAAAAATACAATCACTATAATGCTTCTGGCTTCTTGTTTTGATGAGCTAGTACCTCTTCAATTTTTAGAGTTAGGTTGTAACGACCTGTTTAGTCATTTTGAGCAGTAGAGTTTATTCTGGTAAAAACTGTCTTGGTCGACGGATCCCACGACGGACCGTCATGGGCACGACGGACCGTCATGGGCACGACGGACCGTCGAGGGGGTCTCGTTCCAAAACACTTAGAATTCTGAAATTTGGGTACTGAGATCGACTCTCAGAACTTCGTGACGGAATGGCAGGACGGACCGTCGTTGGCACGACGGACCGTCACAAATCTTTCCACAAAATTAACTCTCTGGACTTTGTGACGGACCTGCAGGGCGGACCTTCACAGGCTGCGTAACCCTGACTGGGTCGAATTTCTGTTAAAAGTTTTTAAGGGGCGTTTTGGACTATTCCTGCTATAATTATAAAGTTAGTGGGTTAATGTTAATAATTTAATTACTTGGGGGTTAAAGGAGATAACATTGAAATAAATAGTGGGTTACTTTCATCATCTTTTATACTTAATTATATGACAATTAGGGTAAAAGAAAAAGGGTTTGAATAAGAAAAACAGAAAGAACAGAGAGAGAATGGAGAAACGAGCGAGAGAAAGAGAATAACGCAGAGGAAAGCAAAGGTTTTGGAAGATAGCTTGTTTGATTGCGATTCTTCGGTGGAGGTAGGTTATGGTTTATACTATCTTATAGTAAACTCTGAATAGCGAATGATATGTATTGGGTAGTATTATAAAGTCTTCTATATGCGTAATTATGTGCTTGCATGATGTGATTATATATTGTAATGAATTAGCATGATGAGGCTGTTGAATCTTAAATCCTAAATTTACTTTGTTAATGATGATGCCTTGGTATAAAAGAAGGCTTGATGAACTAAAGTAATGAGATTAGAGGATCGGGTGTCACGTTCCGACACCAGGATAGTATATGGATCAGAGTGTCACGTTCCGACACAAGGATAGTATATGGATCGGAGTGTCACTTTCCGACACCAGGATAGTAGATGGATCGGAGTGTCACGTTCCGACACCAGGATAGTAGATGGATCAGAGTGTCAAGTTCCGACACCAAGATAGTAAAGAGAATGAATCTTGAAATATGTTAATATACTCAATCTAAAGAACATGTTTCCCAAATGAGTAGGGTGTGGAGGCTTGAGTCCTCATAGATGTGCTTGGTGTTGTGACCAAGGGTTATGGTAATTGTTGTTGTCACCTGTTAGGAAGATTAGCTGATTTTATGTTATTATTTGATATATGCTATTTTCTATTTTGAGTTGGCCAATGATACCTACTCAGTACTTGTGCCTTGTACTGTCCCCTACTTGTAATTGTTTTTCTTTGTTAATTATGGAGTGCAGCAAACGTGCCATCGTCTTCAACTCAACCTCAACTCTAGCCAGTCTTCATCACGCCAGATTTCAAGGTGAGCTATTGCTTCTAGCTTGGACTGGATCTTCTTGTTCACATCTTGATTCCTTGAAATTTTGGCATGGACTAGCTATTTATTTGTTTTAGCTTCTTAGACATTCTTATATTTAGTAAATTGAGGATAGATGTTCTTGTGGTGATGACTTCCAGATTTTGGGGATAATGATTGATAAATTTTAGAAGTTATTTAATTGATTTCGTTAATGAGTTTTAAGTCTTCCGCATTATATTCTGTTATTATGGTTGAAATGATTTGGGGTTTGGATTGGTTGGTTCGCTCACATAGTAGGATAAGCGTGGGTGCCACTCGTGACAAACTTGGTATCAGAGCATTAGGTTCGTTGGTCTCATCACACAAGAACGAGTCTAGTAGAGTCTTAAGGAACGGTAGGGGGACGCCTTTACTTTTCTTTGAGAGGCTATAGGACTTTAGGAAATTCCATTCTTTCTTTCTTTCGTGCTATTACATGGATCCAATTGGTATCTAGGTGATACAAATTGGTATCTGACCATCTTCACTCTATTTCGCAGATGGTTAGAACTAGAGCAATAGTGGCACCAACACCAACACTGGCAAGACAAGATGCAACTGAGCCAGCCACTGGGGCTGTAGCTCGAGGAGGATTAGTGGCAACAGGCCGTGGTAGAGGTCGCGGGAGGACGCCCTCTAGAGGAAGAGGACAAGTACCTGGCCCATCTAGTACTAGGGCGGTGACTCCTCCACCGACTGAGGAAGTAGTAAGAGAGGGTGAGGAAGGGGAAATTGAGCAAGTGCAGAATGAGGAATTACCACCCCAACCTACCCCAGAGATAATTAATCAGGTTCTTGCTTATCTTAGCAGGTTATCTTATCAAGGCCAGACACCTCCAGTGTTTTCTGCACCAGCACCTCAGGTTCCGGAAGTACGACAGGCCGCTGCTAAGGCTCCCCGCATGGATGCCTCATTGGAAATAGGCACGTTTCCTCGTTTGACTACAGGACCCATAATGACAAGTGATCAGCATGAACTTTTGAGTAAGTTCGTTAAATTGAAACCTCTAGTATTCAAGGGTGCTGAATCTGAGGATGCCTACGATTTTCTGGTTGATTGTCATGAGTTACGACATAAAATGGGCATAGTGGAATGATTCGGCGTTGAGTTTGTAACCTATCAGTTTCAGGGAAATGCCAAAATGTGGTGGCGGTCACATGTTGAGTGTCAACCCGCACAGGCACCACCTATGACTTGGGCGTCATTCTCTAGCTTATTTATGGAGAAGTATATCCCCCGGACCTTGAGGGATAGGAGGAGAGATGAGTTCTTGAGCCTAGAGCAAGGTAGGATGTCGGTTACTGCGTATGAGGCTAAGTTTCGTGCATTATCCAGGTATGCCACCCAGCTTTGTTTCAGTCCACAAGAGCGGATTTGCCGTTTTGTGAAGGGATTGAGGTCAGATTTGCGGATTTCAGCCTTATAGGTAGCAGCTACAGCAAAATCCTTTCAGGAAGTGGTAGACTTCGTGATAGAGGTGAAGGGAGTGAATCCAGAAGACTTCACCATGGCATCGACATCTAAAAGGTTTCGTAAGGGAGGTGAATTTAATGGTTCTTACTCCAGAGGGCAGGGTTCAGGAGGTTATCCAGCCCGACCTATTCAGTCTTCACTGCAGACTGTAGTTGGGGGTCCACCGCACACCGGTCAACACTTCTCCGAGTTTGGAGGTTATCCCCAGACTTCGTCATTCTCACAGAGAGCTATGCTTGAATCCAGAGAGTGTTATGGATGTGGGGAGACTGGACACATTAAGAGGTATTGTCCAAAACAGAGTTACAGACCTCAAATAGTCAGAGGTAGAGGTTGTCATGGAAGAGGCCGTCATTCTGGAATACGTGGTGTCCGAGGTAATGGTGTTCACCAAAACGGCCGGGGTGACGGGCAAACTGGAGCCACTACAGCACAACATGGTAGGGGCAACGGGCAGACAGGTGATAGAGCCCATTGTTATGCTTTCCCCGGGCGGTCTGAAGCGGAGACATCTGATGTTGTTATCACAGGTAATCTTTTGGTTTGTGATTGCTTGGCTTTTGTATTATTTGATCCTGGCTCCACATTTTCATATGTATCTTCCTCATTTGCTACTGGTCTTAATTTACATTGTGAATTGCTTGACATGCCGATTCGTGTTTCTACTCCGGTGGGTGAGTCTGTGATAGTTGAAAAGGTATATAGGTCTTGTTTGGTGACTTTTGTGGGGAGCAATACTCATGTAGACTTGGTTATCTTAGAAATGGTTGATTTCAATGTAATTCTGGGTATGACTTGGCTTTCTCTGAATTTTGCAATCTTAGATTGTAATGCTAAAACTATAACGTTGGCCAAGCCTGGGACAGATCCGTTAGTGTGGGAGGGTGACTACACTTCCACTCCAGTTCGTATCATCTCCTTTATTCATGATAAGAGAATGGTTAGTAAAGGGTGTTTAGCGTTCTTGGCACACCTCAGGGATGATACTACGCAAGTACCTTCAATTGATTTGGTTTCGATAGTCCGTGAGTTTCTGGATGTGTTCCCTGCAGACCTTCCTGGTATGACACCGGATAGGGGTATTGACTTTTGCATTGATCTGGAGCCGCGTACTCGCCCCATTTCCATACCCCCTTATAGGATGGCCCCAGCAGAGTTAAGGGAATTAAAGGCCCAACTTCAAGAGTTGTTAGCTAAAGGCTTTATTAGACCAAGCGCTTCCCCTTGGGGTGCTTCGGTGTTATTTGAGAGGAAAAAGGATGGGAGTTTCCGGATGTGCATAGACTACCGGCAGTTGAATAAGGTAACTATTAAGAACAAGTACCCCATCCCTCGCATTGATGACTTGTTCGATTAGTTACAAGGTGCTTATGTCTTATCTAAGATTGACTTGAGATACGGTTATCATCAATTGAAAATACGGGCAACAGATGTGCCAAAGACTGCTTTTCGAACCAGGTATGGGCATTACGAATTTGTAGTAATGTCTTTTGGTCTTACGAATGCCCTTGCTACTTTCATGAGCTTGATGAACGGGATTTTTAAGCCATATCTGGATCTCTTTGTCATCGTATTTATTGATGATATACGGATATACTCCAAGAGTAAGAAGGAACATGAGGAGCATTTGAGAATTGTGTTGGAAGTATTAAGGGAGAAAAGGCTTTATGCCAAATTCTCCAAGTGTGAATTTTGGCTAGATTCACTGTCCTTCTTGGGGCACATAGTTTCTAAGGATGGAGTGATGGTGGATCCTTCTAAGATTGAAACAGTGAAGAATTGTGTAAGACCTACTAATGTGTCAGAAGTAAGGAGCTTTGTTAGTTTAGCCAGCTACTACCGTCGATTTGTCAAGGGATTCTCTTCTATTGCTTCCCAATTGACGAACTTGACTAAGCAGAATGTTCCATTTGTATGGTCGGATGAATGTGAGGAAAGATTTCAGAAACTCAAGACCTTGCTGACTACGGCACCTATCCTTACCTTGCCAGTAAAGGGTAAGAATTTCATTGTTTATTGTGATGCATCCTATTCGGGTTTGGGTGCGGTGCTATGCAAGAGAGGAATGTAATCGCTTATGCTTCAAGGCAACTAAAGGTGCACGAACGTAACTATCCGACCCATGATTTGGAATTGGCTGCAGTTGTGTTTGCATTAAAGCAATGGAGATATTATCTATATGGGATCAAGTGTGAAGTCTACACAGATCATCGTAGTCTACAGTATGTCTTTACCCAGAAAGACTTGAATTTGAGGTAGAAGAGGTGGATGGAACTGTTGAAGGACTATGATATTACTATTCTGTATCACCCAGGAAAAGCAAATGTTGTGGCTGATGCTTTAAGTAGAAAAGCAGGGAGCATAGGTAGTTTAGCCCACTTACAAGTTTCGAGACGCCCATTGGCTAGAGATATCCAAAACTTGGCTAACGACTTTATGAGACTGGAAATACTAGAGGAAGGAGGATTTTTGGCGTGTGTGGAGGCAAGATCTTCTTTTGTTGACAAGATCAAGGGAAAACAGTTTGATGATGAGAAACTAAGCCGAATTCGGGATATGGTGTTGCGAGGAGAGGCTAAAGAGGCAATAATTAATGAGGATGGTGTTTTGAGGATTAAGGGAAGGGTATGTGTGCCCCGTATTGATGATTTGATCCACACCATCCTCACAGAGGCTCATAGTTCCGGATATTCTATACATCCTGGTGCAACCAAGATGTACCATGACCTAAAGCAACACTTTTGGTGGAGTAGAATGAAGCGTGACATTGTTGATTTTGTTGCCAAATGTCCAAATTGTCAGCAAGTAAAGTATGAACACCAGAGGCCCGGAGGAACACTTCAGAGAATGCCCATTCCTGAATGGAAGTGGGAGAGAATTGCAATGGACTTCGTGGTTGGTCTTCCAAAGACATTGGGTAAGTTTGATTCTATTTGGGTAATTGTGGACAGATTAACTAAGTCTGCTCACTTCATTTCGGTCAAGGTGACTTACAAGGCGGAGAAGTTAGCCAAACTCTATATCTCAGAAATTGTTCGATTGAATGGAGTTCCACTTTCCATCATATCAGATAGAGGTACGCAGTTTACTTCTATGTTTTGGAGAACATTGCATGCGGAATTAGGTACTAGGTTGGACCTTAGTACTGCATTTCACCCTCAGACCGATGGTCAGTCTGAGCGAACGATTTAGGTATTGGAGGATATGCTTCGTGCATGTGTGATAGAATTTGGTGGTCATTGGGATGACTTCTTACCCTTAGCGGGGTTTTCATACAATAATAGCTATCACACAAGTATTGATATGGCTCCATTCGAAGCATTGTATTGGAGGAGATGTAGGTCTCCCATTGGTTGGTTTGATGCATTTGAGGTTAGACCTTGGGGTACTGATCTTTTGAGGGATTCATTAGAAAAGGTGAAATCTATTCAAGAAAAGCTTTTAGCGGCTCAAAGTAGGCAAAAGGAATATGCAGATTGAAAGGTTAGAGACTTGGAGTTCATGGAGGGTGAACAAGTCTTGCTGAAGGTTTCACCCATGAAAGGGGTGATGCGGTTTGGTAAAAGGGGTAAGCTAAGCCCAAGGTATATTGGACCATTTGAAGTACTTAAGCGAGTAGGGGAGGTGGCTTATGAATTAGCCTTGCCTCCAGGACTGCCAGGAGTGCATCCTGTATTTCATGTGTCTATGTTGAAAAGATACCATGGGGATGGAAACTACATCATTCGTTGGGATTTGGTTCTGCTTGATGAGAATTTGTCTTATGAGGAGGAGCCTGTTGCCATTCTAGATAGTGAAATCCGCAGGTTGAGATCAAGGGAGATTGAATCCATCAAAGTTCAATGGAAGAATCGACCAGTTGAAGAGTCCATTTGGGAGAAGGAGGCTGATATGCAAGAAAGATACCCACACCTGTTTATAGATTCAGGTAATCCTTTTCGCCCTTGTTTTCTTCTTGTGATCGTTCGAGGACGATTTATGGGTAAATTGGTATCTATTGTAACGACCTGTTTAGTCGTTTTGAGCAGTAGAGTTTATTCTGGTAAAAACTGTCTTGGTCGACGGATCCCACGACGGACCGTCATGGGCACGACGGACCGTCGAGGGGGTCTTGTTCCAAAACACTTAGAATTCTGAAATTTTTGTACTGAGATCAACTCTATGAACTTCGTGACGGAATGGAAGGACGGACCGTCGTTGGCACGACGGACCGTCACAAATCTTTCCACAGAATTAACTCTCTGGACTTTGTAACGGACCTGCAGGATGGACCGTCACAGTCATGATGGACCGTCACAGGCTGCGTAACCCTGACTGGGTCGGATTTCTGTTAAAAGTTTTTAAGGGGCGTTTTGGACTATTCCTGCTTTAATTATAAAGTTAGTGGGTTAATGTTAATAATTTAATTACTTGGGGGTTAAAGGAGATAACCTTGAAAAAAATAGTGGGTTACTTTCATCATCTTTTATACTTAATTATATGAAAATTAGGGTAAAAGAAAAAGGGTTTGAATAAGAAAAACAGAAAGAACAGAGAGAGAAGGGAGAAACGAGCGAGAGAAAGAGAATAACGCAGATGAAAGCAAAGGTTTTGGAAGATAGCTTGTTTGATCGTGATTCTTCGGTGGAGGTAGGTTATGGTTTATACTATCTTATAGTAAACTCTTAATAGCGAATAATATGTATTGGGTAGTATTATAAAGTCTTCTATATGCTTAATTGTGTGCTTGCATGATGTGATTATATAATTGTGATGAATTAGCATGATGAGGCTGTTGAATCTTAAATCCTAAATTTACTTTGTTAATGATGATGCCTTGGTATTAAAAAAGGCTTGATGAACTAAAGTAATGAGATTAGAGGATCGGGTGTCACGTTCCGACACCAGGATAGTATATGGATCGGAGTGTCTCGTTCCAACACCAGGATAGTATATGGATCAGAGTGTCACCTTCCGACACCAGGATAGTAGATGGATCGGAGTGTCACGTTCCGACACCATGATAGTAGATGGATCGGAGTGTCACGTTCCGACACAAGGATAGTAAAGAGAATGAATCTTAAAATATGTTAACATACTCAATCTAAAGAACCTGTTTCCCAAATGAGTAGGGTGTGGAGGCTTGAGTCCTCATAGATGTGCTTGGGGTTGTGACCAAGGGTTATGGTAATTGTTGTTGTCCCCTTTTAGGAATATTAGCTGATTTTATGTTATTATGTGATATATAGTGTTTTCTATTTTTAGTTGGCCGATGATACCTACTCAGTACTTGTGCCTTGTACTGACCCCTACTTGTAATTGTTTTTCTTTGTTAATTGTGGAGCGCAGCAAACGTGCCATCGTCTTCAACTAAACCTCAACTCTAGCCAGTCTTCATCACGCCAGATTTCAGGGTGAGCTATTGCTTCTAGCTTCGTCTTCTTCTTCACGTCTTGATGCCTTGAAATTCCGGCATGGACTAGCAGTTTATTTGTTTTAGCTTCTTAGACATTCTTAGATTTAGTAAATTGAGGATAGATGTTCTTGTGGTGATGACTTCCAGATTTTTGGGATAATGATTGATACATTTTAGAAGTTATTTAATTGATTTCGTTAATGAGTTTTAAGTCTTCCGCATTATATTCTGTTATTATGGTTGAAATGATTAGGGGTTTAGATTGGTTTGTTCGCTCACATAGTAGGATAAGCGTGGGTGCCACTCGCGGCTCGTTTTGGGTCGTGACATAGGTTTAGACACCTTATCATTACGAGCCTAGGGAAATATCAAAGGAACTTGATTAGAAAAACTCTTCTTAAACTTAGTCTTGTTTTGGATATCAAGCCTACCCTTGGAAAAAACACCTTCATAAGACCTTTCCCTTTTGGCATCCTTATTCTTCCTCTTAACCCTTGTCTCTTCAACTTGTTGAAAATGAACCATGAGATGAGAAATGTTGATATTGTTATGTAGCATAATCTAACTACATTATTTCTTCAATTCATTTGACACACCATCACAAAGCGGCTTATTCCATCCTGAGGGTCGGAAACCAAAGAAGGAGCATACTTTGATAATTTATTAAATTTCAATGAATAGGTAGCTACACTCATGCCTCCTTGACGAAGGTCAATGAATTCCTCCACTTTGGCTTCCCTCTTCACTTTAGGAAAGAACCTATCAAGAAAATCCTTCTTGAAGAATTCCCATGTCACCGGTCCACCTCTTAAAGTCCTATTATCTCTCCATTAAATGTACCATATTTGGGCCACATCTTTGAGTTGATAAGTGGCTACGTAGGTCTTCTTACAATTACTCAACCCTATATCATAGAGAATCTTCTAGGTTTCATCGATGAACTCTTTGGGGTCTTTCATAAAGTATGGGGATTCATCCCTTTGACATTTCTCAAACGGGAGGCCATGGTGCCAACATGTTGGTTTCCTTGGGTTCCAACCTCCCGCTAAGCTTGGGTCGTCATGTTCTATGATTTAGTTGTGACATCTTGTGCATGAGTAGCGACGGCTTGGGCCATTTGGAGAAAGACTGCCCTTCTGTCCCCATCCGTCAAGAGTAAAGGATTGATGATAACTTGATCATCATTTGCAACTTCTTCAAGTGGAGGGATTTTATTGTCTCGGGTAGGATCTCCCGCATTGGAAATCTCTTTATCAAGTCATCGAGCAGATGTTCTTCGAGTAATCATTGCTTATAATCACAATAAAAAATAGATACTAAGGGCACATAGACTAAAGACTCTCCAAGGACGATATTGAATTTCCAAGAAAAGGACAATTTCCTAAGCTTCATAGTTTCCTATTCATAAGTGTGGCACGCGTCACAATTAAGAGTAAAAATCTACATAGACGTGGTTAAGTGAGACATAGACTCTAAATATAATAAACCTCATGCTCTGATCCAAGTTTTTCACATCCGGGGAGCACCCCCTTGATGTAACTGGCATCATTGTCTTCATAGAGGTCTAAGACTAGCCTCTTAATTTACACCATTACATTCATAGGTTAAAAATGCAGAAAATTTAAAAAAAAATTCTACCTATCATAAGGTTTACATAAACCTCTCTCATAAACATAACATATACTCATTTCGAGTATACATAGACACTTCGTATACGAAGATAACATAGTCTTCTACTTTTATTGCACATATACATATGTAAGATATATCATAGTCTTAAAACAGATGTCTTATCTCATAATCATCTAAAAAAGTGAATAACAATAGTGCATAGCCCATACATCAATACCATTAAATCAACATATAGGCTATACAATCTTTAGTAATCGAATGAAATGAAATGAACATATTTTCGGTAAAACTAATCAACAACCATTACTTGAAAGTGGCATTATCCTCGACGTAGTAAGGACCTACCCAACTTGGAAAATGAGAATCCAAGTCTGCCTTAAAAAGTTGTCACAAGCCCTTCAACGACCAGAACCTAAAATATTGGGGAAAAGGAATTAAATGGCGTTAGCACATCACTTGTACTAATTATGAGACCATATGAAAACACTACATAAAATCATGCTAAAAAGGGGACATTTCATTAAATCATGAAACTTACTTTGAAAAGCCTTATGCACATTCATGAACCCATACAAGTAAATAGCACATATTCATTAAGTCAAGACCATGTTCATCACAAGACCAACAATACAAATTCTAGTCATGTCAGCATGGATATGAACATTATTGAGCATAAAATCAAGACAACTATATCATCAAGTTATAATATCAACAAGCATGTATAAGAGTTCATAAGAATATAACCAAAGTAAGATCACTACTCATGCACTCTCATTTAGTTCACTACTACAATGACTAAGCAAATCCCCATAACCTTACACAATGAAGTAAACCTTACAAGAACCATAAACAATGTCAAACTTTACACAAAATATCCTCAATAGTACATAGCATCATACATTAGCAATAACGACCACGCACATATTCATAAGTTAAACAAACACCATATAGTATCATCAAAATGTAAGAGCATCGTATACATATCATTCACATTTATAAGAATATATATATAAGAACATCCCTCCGAGACATCCTCAAGGCTACTTAGTGTTTTGTATAGGTAGAGTCTCATAACCCTACCTTGACTAAGCTAAATCACATAGGTTATCCTAGTTAGAGTTCATTCCTTTACTTAATTTTACTTTTTGGGAAAATTTTGCCTTAATTGACATAGACCACAAGAGATAATGTAGAATCTGGTGTCATTGAACCCTACACCGAAAGAAGAAGAACTATTTGACAAGGTAGTACTACCACATGAACATTGTATCTATGTGGATCTACTAGCTAGTATTCCTATGGCGGCAACATAGTTCAAGAACTAGGAGATGTAGTTGGGACCCTCTTTATGTTACATGCATTATAGTCTCAAATCTCATGACTACATTATTGATCCTATATTCCCTATGTGTCAAGGGACACTCCTCAGTCTAATTCACTCGGTGCTAAGCTAGAGTCCCTTTTGAAATGTCCTTAATCCTTTATTAATCATCAAAGCTTAATGTAGGTCACAGGGTCTTTCCCTTATATAATTATCATCATAATGAATCAATAAGAATTGCATGAGTATTTTCCCTTCATTACAGTTCATACATGTGAGGTTAGCACATTTACATAGTCACATTATAATAGGGAATATTGGTATGTTATTACGATCCTTATAACATTTAATCTTAGTCATCAACTCACAATCAATAGTTCAAGATATTCCAATTCAACATCGCACCAACCCTATAAATATTAACATAAGGTATACTTCAATAAAACATCATCACTTAATCATAAGTTATCATAATTAAAATAAATATTTGAGATCACAAGACTTACCCAATCTCCTTCACAATCCCATCATCAAGATCTGACCATCAAACATCCAATTAAACAAAACAATGGGTGTAATACCATCACACAATAGTAATCAACATAATAATGAAGTCAACTGAATCACTACAGAACAATTCATCACTAGTTCATAGCCTAGAATTAGAGACTTAGGTCAAATTCATGATCTACTTCACAACCTATGTGAAATACTCAAGAACAAGCATAATTGATTTCAATGTATAAAAATATACTCCTAAATTAGTATGATAACAACATTGTATTGTAATTCACAGACTAACCAATCCAATTATATTAATACTATATAATTCTATTCAAGATCTCAACCTAGGGTTATGGGGTAAAGGTAATTTTTCCACAAATTTGGTCAATGATTCAATAATTAGTATAAGTTATTCGCAATACATGTTAATATACTCATAATAACCTAAAGTAATAATAAACAAAGCAATTCACAAGTTAAATTTCCTATTGGGAGAAAACCCACTTGAATTTCATACTTTTCAAATCAATTAGGAGGAGCCCTTTGGGGAAACAGATCCCAAAGGTGAAAGGAATGTCATACCTCACTAATTTATTATTTGATGGAGTGAAATTTATCTTTGAAGTCCCTATTTCCCTACTTTGTTTTGTCTTCAATGGGGTTTATTTGGGAGAGAGAAAGAAGAGAGAAGGAGGAGCAATTTGAGTTTGGGAAATTTGAGAGTTAGGTTAAGTATGGGTTTTTATATTGGTCATTAACTAAGTCAATTAGAAATTCCTTAAACACTAAATAAATAACTAACCATATAATTAATTAATTTAACTAACCTAAAAACGTGTAGCAAAACACTGTGTTGACAAACGGAACCTCGACGAACGGGCAATTTGTCAATCGACAGGCACTGTTTATGGCTGCCTGTGCAGTTGTTGTTTTGGTCAAAGTGCCGTCCAAAATGACTTCCCACGAAATTGGACAAGTTTCCATCTACTCCCCGTTGATTGGACCACGCCTCATCGATGGGCCACGTTGATGAACGCTATCCCTTGACAACTTTTAGCCACATTTGCAAGGGTCCTCATCAACTGACCTTGATTGGTCCTCGGGGAGTTGTACCCAGATGTTTTTACTATAAAACAACTTTAATACATTTTAGATACCTTACAATAAAATTTAATCATTTTCCATATCCTAAAATCTTATTCAAATAGGCTAAGTTCACGCTAGCACCTCTTGAAGTAGTTTCCGAACGTCATGGACGTTTTGATTTTAAAACTTCCTTAATTACTCAAATACATTATAATTGACTTATAAACAGTGTTATTGATCTTTTAAACTCATGTGAGACTCTATATTAGCGTTTATACTTCCAGAGTATCACACTTAGACTCTTGACTCCAAATAAAAACCCCTCTCTCACATTCGAACTCACAAGAACACCATGAGAGAAGAAGAAGACCTGGAAGCAGCAGTTTAGGAAGACTTATACATGGTTTTAACCTAATATTAAGACTCTAATCTTTGTTATGTGAATCTTATTCATTCATGGATTCTTCCATCGATGAACCCCCTAGTTTACCTTCAATTGTGAATCCAAAGAGCCCCATTCAAGAGAGGGTTGTGATTGCATTGTGGGTAAGGTTTGATTGTGATCCCAATCTAGTGATTAGAATTGAATGATGCTTATATTATGAATATATATTGTTTTTATGGAGTTTCATGGTGAATTACGATAAATGGATTTGAGGGTGATCATAATGATCTTAGGACATTATAGAACAGATGAAGGTTATGTGTTGATTCTTTTTAACTTGATTACATTATATATTAGTTTATATGTTTGAATCATATAAGAGTGAATTTTACTAGGTTTTATTAATTGGGATTGGTCTTGGTTGAATGGAACCCTAAAGGATGAACTATGACTATACTCACCTAGTACTGAAGAATGTGAGATGAAATTTAAGGCTAGAAGGCTCTATAATTTACCTATGAATGAAGATATCATAAATTGATGAATAATGAACCTTAGGATTGTTGTCTTGGCTGTAGATTTAGGATTATTTATTGAAAGTGATAGAATTAACTTGAGCATGGAGAGATTATGTAGGATATCCAACCATGTGAGAAGGTTGAGCAAGGCTTGACAACTAATCCTTGGAGTATATGCTTGACTCCAAGTGGATATGAAAAATGAGATGGATTTTATATTAAGGGTCCTGACTCCAAGTATAAAGGAGAGCCACACCTAGTAGTTGCGATGAATATTCCATTAGGTCTCATGAGCCTGGAGTCCTTCACATGGTAGAGTCAAGGTAACCTAGTAGATATCTCCATATTATATGAATTTAGACATTCTTGAGAAGCATCTCGTAGTGTTCATAAGCAATGATGAACTTAGACATGCCTAAGGGGTATCTCGTACTATTCATAATGTGTGAGTAAACTTAGACATGCCCAAGGGGTATCTCATAGTTTTCATGATTAAGGAATCAAGACATACCTTAAAAATTATATCATAGGATCCATATGATTAAGGAACATAGACATACTTAATGAAGTATCTCATAGTGTTCAAAATATAAAGATAGTGGCTAGGCTCCATAGTAAGATGTAATAGAGAAAGAATCCAAAGTAGTACCTTACATGAGTGGTGTTATTGGGCATCATAAGTGCATTGCACAAGGTATATCCTAGGGTCATTGAAGAAATAGACATTGATGATAGGAATTGACTAGAGTTACCTTTCTTAGTAAAGTAGACTAAAGATGAGATAATCTTATTAAATTAAGTTAAGTAATGATAAGGCTATGGAAGGTGACATGTTAAGGATAACTTCAAGATAGTCTTATCATGCAAGGTATTATGGGCTGCCTCATGTACGTTTCACGAGCATGTTTTGAGAAAATAATAAGAGTGTATTACTTTTAAGTATGAAGTAAGTCTATTAGAGACTTAATGAAACAAGATAGGGTGACTTCATGATATGCTTGTGTGTGAGGTAGTATGGGATGCTTCACATGCATTGCACAAGTATCTTTGAGTTGTCGTAGGTGCATAGTGCTCATATGAAATAATGAACTTAGGTCTTAATTATGAAAGTGGATTATAATCAAGAATTGCCAAAAAGAGATATACTTATGTTTGGTAGTAGTATCGGATGCTACCATATCCTTGAACTAGTATACTTAGAGGTGGATTGTGAGTAGTTCATTTGAGTAAGAAAGACAATGATTTAAGTATGGACTATTATATGAATTTATAATTTTTTATTATACTTATGATATACATGTTATGTTTATGTGTTATTTCTTTTGATTATGTCTAATATTGACTAGCGCTTTGACATATCTTATGTTGGTGTGATGTTTCCATACATAGTATATACCGTACAAATGCATATTACCTACATGTTGTCCATGTAGGCTCTTTAGAAGAATGAGGTTTATTGAAGGGTAGAATTTCTAATGTTTTCAAAGAAGAGAAGATTGGTGAGTCCTCATAGAATCCGATGACTACCACCACTTTGTTGTCTTTATTTTTTCCTTTATGTTAGACTTTTATGGACCGTGACCCTAGAATTTTGTACTCTTGATGTCATAGATGGTTATGAGACATATGTTAGACATTCTATGAAATGGATTCCAGACAATTTTTTGAAAAAAAAGTTTTACTTTCGTGTACTTTTTATATATGTGCAATGAAAGATGTCGAAGTGGCTTGTACAAGACATCCGAAAGGTAAAGTATGCCCTGTTGCGGTCTAAGAATGCCCTAACTTCTAGGGTGTACATATGGTTCGTGACAAAGTTTGTATCAGAGCGTAAGTTTATGAAAATGGTCTTAGGATATGTCAGAACCACATATAGTAGATTTTTATTCAACTGTGTGAATCTTGACACATCTATGAGTAGGAGGCTATGGGATGCTTAGGAAAGTTCAACTTCTTCATTGCTCAAGTTGTGCCATAGAGTATGGCTTTAGTAGGCCTTTTCTAATGTTTGCATATGATTTTATTGGTGATGGATAACATTAGGGATATATCTAGAAGGGAAGGAGATTGGAGTGGTGAATAGGAGCATGTACCTCCCCAAGTGCAAGGGCATGTACCTCCCTAAGTGCAAGAGCAAGTTAATCCTCAAGTTCCTAAAGACCCTCCAATAGGGAATGGTATGTTTAAGGAATTTAGGCATCTATGGCTTTATTGGCTCAAGCCGTTATAGACTAATCTAATAGAGGAGAGGTGGCTTTGGCTAATCCCATAGGAGGAACGGGTGCTATTAGAGTAAGGGATTTTTTAAGAATGAATCCACTGGAGTTATATGTCTCCAAAGTTGGGGAATATCCGAATGGGTTTATTGATGAGGTGTATAAGGTGCTTACAATCATGGGAGTATATTCCATTGAAAAGGTGGAGTTGGTTGCCTATCAATTGAAAGATGTCGCCCAAATTTTGTATAAACAATGCAAGGATAGTAGACGAATAGGAGTCAGTTCTATAGAATGGGAGACTTTTAAGATGGTTTTCCTTGGTAAGTTCTTTCCTAGGGAATTGAGGGAGGCTAAATTGGAGGAGTTCATAAACCTCAATAAAGGCGATTTTTAGTATTAAGGTGTATGCTTTGAAGTTCACTCTTTTTTCCAAGATGCACCAATTTTGGTAGCAAACCCTAGTAATTTGATGAATAGGTTCATGACAGAAGTGTCCGACCTAGTAATAGAAGAGTGTCGTACAGACATGCTTGTGGATGACATGGATATTTCAAGACTTGTCGTATTTTCTAAACCAATATAAGAGTCAAAAATAGGGAAGGATATGGGAGTGGGGAACAAGAGCATGTACCTCCACAAGTGCAAGGGCATGTACCTCCCCAAGTGTAAGAGCAAGTTCCTCCACAAGTTCCTAATGACCCTCAAATAGGGAATGTTATGTTTGAGAAATGTAGGACTTCTATGGCTCTATTGACTCAAGCCTTAACGGCCCAAGATAATAGAGGAGAGGTGGTTTTGGCCAAACCCGTAGGATGAATGGGTGCTACTAGAGTAAGGGATTTCGTAAGAATGATTCCACCTGAGTTTTATGTCTCCAAAGTTGGTGAAGATCCAAATGGGTTTATTGATGAGGTGTATAAGGTGCTTACAATCATGGGAGTATATTCCATAGAAAAGGCGGTGTTGGCAGCCTATCAATTGAATTATGTCTCCCAAATTTGATATGAACAATATAAGGATAGTAGACCAATAGGAGACGGTTCTATAAAATGGGAGACTTTAAAGATGGATTTCCTTGATAAATTCTTTCCTAGGGAATTGAGGAAGGCTAAGTTGAAGGATTTCATAAACCTCAAGCAAGGTGATTTGAGTGTTAAGGAGTATGCTTTGAAGCTCACTCTTTTTTCCAAGCATGCACCGAGTTTGTTAGCGAACCCTAGAGATTTGATGATTATGTTCATACTGAAGTGTCCGACCGAGTAGAAGAAGAGTATCATACACCCATTCTAGTGGACGACATGGATATTTCAAGACTTACGGTATTTCCTCAACAAATATAAGAGTCAAAACTAAGAAAGGAGAGGGATAGTGAAATGAAGAGGTTTAGGTTGGAATGTAATAAATCTTTCCATGTTAAGTTCGAGGGATAAGATAGCCTAGAACTAAACCAAGATATTTCGGCCAAGATTCTTCAACACTCCTAAGGGGGATAAAGAGAAGGGTAGTAGATCTTCCAAATTCACTTGCCCCATGTGTGGAAGAAGTCACTATGGTAAGTGTCTAGCCGACATGGACAATTGTTTTGGGTGTGGGAAGGAGGGACACCGGGGTATTGTCCCAATCTTAAGACAAAAGGGACAGAAGGCAAACAAGCTGCTACAAGTAGTGAGGAAGGAGTTCATGAATCCAAGGCTAAGTGCTTTTCTCTCAAATCCAAGGGTGATCAAGAATGATATCCTTATATCCCTTCGGTATGTTTTTCTTTATTTACTTATGAAAAATTTTCAGAATTTCCTATTATTATTAATTGTCTTGTTTATTTGATGTTCCCTTATGATGAGGACTTTATGTTAGGAAGACATGTGTGGCTTTAATAGAAGTGGGGGACAAGGTTTTTCTTTTCATACGTCTTTATATGATTATGTAAAGTTATGCTTAGTTTGGAATTGAATTTTTTTCCTTGAACTAGGTATGTGCCTTTAGGTATAATTCATGTTTGATGTGATGCTAGAATATAATAAGTCCTTTAAAGAGTAGTCTAAGAAGGTGTCATTTGAGGATCAATGTTTCCCAAATGGGGGATATTGTAAAGACCTAAAAATGAATTAGGTCCAAATAGAGCCTACCATGTATATCCATGAGCTTATGAGGTCCTAAACTGATCAATGATGGTGTTTAGAGGAAGTGTATAGATTTTGAGAGAATTTGGAGGAGAAACGTCCAACAACGTCTCGTGACGTTTCAAAGTTAACCTTAAGACGTGTTGGCGTGCCTTAGTATGTTTTGTGAGGTTTTACGTAGTGTGTAGAACTCAAATTGGTATATTGAGGTTTATAACACCTAGATGGACATAATTACGGTGGAAACGTACAGGATCGACTCCCCAAGGTCCCCCAAAAAGTCCCTCAAGGATGACCCCAACCATGACCTATACACTGCCTTGACCTTGTTAATTGACGAGGCAATCGACGCTTCGTGGGTTGTTAGACACCCCATCGATGGGAAGTTCCAGTTGAGACTTATTCTCCTGAGCAAAGGTCACCTTGGAGAAGTTTCTGACCAAGACGACGGACCTGCAAGATGGAACGTCATCCCACCAATGGTCCGTCGATGGAGCCATCAATTCCCGCAGTTCACTGTTAACTGAAGGGGTGAATTGGGAAATTCATCCCACGTTCAAATAAATGAATGGGTGATTATTTTAGATATTTTTAGGTGTTTTATGAATATTTAAACAATTAAATAACCTCTTAGACTATATACTCCAAATCAGAACCCCTATCTCACATTAGATCTCTCAAGAGCACCATTGGAGAAGAGGAAAAATTGGGAGTAGCAACTTAGGACGACTTTTCCAAGGATTCAAGAAAAGATTAAGTCTCTAATCTTAGTTATGTGAAGATTATTCATTCATTGATAATTCCATTGATGAATCCCCCTTAGTTTTCTTTCTATGGTGAATCCAAAGAACCCCATTCAAGAGAGGGTTGTGATTATAATAAGGGTAAGTCTTGATTGTGATCCAAATCAAGTGGGTAGCATTAAATGATTTTTATATGATTAGCATATAATTTTTATGGAGTTTTCATGGTGAAATAATATAATTGAGTTTGAGGGTGATCATAGTGATCTTAGGCCATTAGAGAGAAAAGCATATATACCTATAATAAATAAAAGAATGATAAACAAAGAAATACAAGATATAAAAGCTAAAGCACCAATAAAATATGTACATTTAGGAGGAACAGAAATATTAGTAAAAGCTTGTTTTAGAGAAGGAATAGATACACCTTTAGAAATATATTTAGCAGATGATAGAATTGTACACCCTATAGAAAAAAGCATAATTAGTGCAGTAAAAGGAAACTTGATATATCAAAAATTTAAATTTACAATAAGTGCTAATTATACAGCACCATTAACAGATAAAAATATAGATAAATCATTAGTTTTATATTGGAAAATGTTTGGAATAGAACTAGCACCAGGCAACAAATTATTTACAGCAAGATGTAAAAACCTATATATATTAACAACAAAGCATAAAATAACAGCAAGAAATAAAATTAATAAAATAAAAATAGAAAATCCCTTTGAAAAGATAATTACTGTAATAGACAATAATGACTATAGCTATAAGATTTAAGATGATTGATTGAAAGTGATAGAATTTACTTGAGCATGGAGAGATTGTCTAGGACATCCTTTCATAAGACAAGGTTGAGCAAGGCTTGACAAGTAAACCTTGGAGTATATGCTTGACTCCAATTTGATATGAAAAATAAGAAAGATAGTCTAGCAAGGATCTGGACTCCAAGTAAAAATGAGAGCCACACCTAGTAGTTGTGATGACTATTCCATTAGGTCTTATAAGGCGGGAGTCCTTCACGTAGTAGAGTCAAGGAATCTTAGTAGAGATATCCATATCCAATGAAATTAGACGTGCTTGAGAAGCATCTCGTAGAGTTCATAATAAATGAATGAACTTAGACATGCCCAAAAGGTATCTCGTAGTGTAAATAATGTGTGAATGAATTTAGACATGCCCAAGGGGTATCTCATAATGTTCATGATTAAGGGATGCAGAAATAACTTAAAAAGTATCTTGTAGGATCCTTATGAATAATGAACTTAGACATATTTAAAGAAGTATCTCATAGTGCTCAAAAGATAAAGATAGGTCCTAGGCTCCATAGTAAGAACTAATAGAGAAAGGATCCAAAGATACTTTGCATGAGTGGTGTTATTGGGCATCATAATTGCATTGCACAAGGTATAACCTAGGGTCATTAAAGAATAAAAGATTAAATATAGGATTGGACTAGAGTTTCCTTTCCCAATAGAGTAGATTAAAGACAAGATAATCTTATTAAATGAAGTTAAGTAATGATAAAGCTATGGAAAAAGGTGGACATGTAAAGGATAACTTCAAGATAGGCTTAGTATGTGAGTTATTATGGGCTGCCTCATGTACATTGCACAAGCATATTTTGAGGGAATAATAAGAGTGTAGTACTCTTTAGTATTAAGTAAGTCTACTAAGACTTAATGCAACAAGATAGGGTGACTTCAAGATATGCTAGCGTGTGAGGCAGTATGGGATGTTTCACATGCATTGCACAAGTTTTTGAGTTTGCTTAGGGGAGTAGGGCTCATATGACATAATGAACTTAGGTTTTAATTATGAAAGTGGATTATAGTCAAGAACGATCAAAGAGATGTACTTAGCTTTAGTAGTAGTATGGGATGCTACCTTAGCCTTGCACTAGTATACTTGGAGGTGGCTTGTGAGTAGTTCATTTGAATAACAAAGAAAATGATTTAAGTATGAAGTCTTATATGGCTTAATAATGTTCTATTATGCTTATGATTTACATGTTATGCTTATGTGTTTATCTCTTATGATTATGTCTATTAGTGACTAACCCTTTGATGTATTTTATGTTGGTCTGATGTTTCCATACTTAGTATATATTGTACTAATGCATATATCGTACATTTTGTCCATGTAGGGTCTTGAGAATATTGAGGTTTCTTGAAGGATAGAGTTTCCAAGGTTTTCGGAAAAGAGAATATTGGTGAGTCCTCATAGCATCGGAGGACAACTACAACTATGTTGTGTTTATGTGTTTCTTTATGTTAGACGTTTATGGTCCTTGAACCAATACTATTATATTCTTGATGTCATATATGGTTATAAGATGTCTGTTAGATATTTAATGAAATGGCTTCTGCATAATGTTTTAATTCCATGTTCTTTTTATATATATGCAATGAAAATATAGATACAAAAAAGAAAATACAATCCTTCCTAGGATTAGTAAACCAAGTAAGAGAATATATACCAAAATTAGCAGAACATTTAAAACCCTTACAAAAAAAAACTTTCAAAAGACGTTGAATATCATTTTTACAACAAAGATAAAGAACATATAAGACATATCAAGGGTTTATGTAAAAAATTACCAAAACTTTATTTTCCTGACGAAAACAGATCACTTACTCATATTATTGAAACAGATTCAAGTAATCATAGTTATGGAGGAGTATTAAAATATAGATATGAAAAAGAAAAAATAGAGTACCATTGCAGACATTACTCAAGATCTTATATAGAAGCACAAAATAAATGGGAAATAAATAGAGAAGAATTATATGCATTATATAAATGTTTATTAGCATTTGAACCATATATTGTTTACAACTAATTCATTGTAAGAACAGATAATACACAAGTTAATTGGTGGATTACTGGAAAATTACAAGATTCGGTTACAACTAAAGAAATAAGAAGATTGTATTAAATATATTAAATATTACATTTACAATTGAAAAAACTACGACGAATAAAAATGTTATTGCAGACTATCTATCAAGAAAAAGGAACCCAAACTGAACCAGAAAAAAGATACAATGGAAGAAATACTCAAAGCCATCACTACACTTTCTACGAAGGTGGACAGTATGGATAAAGAGTTACAAAAGATGAAAAATATAAGTCAGCAGCATGACTATAAAAATGCGGAGCTATGTCGATCGGAAGACAGAAAAGATCCAGAGCTACAAGGAGACGTTGGGCAACTGCATAAAACCCATGACAATGTTTGTTTAAATGCATCTACAACCAGCACATCTACAACAAAAGGAGTCAGTAGAATAAGATATACAAATTCAAATATGAACAAAATCTTCGATAAACCATTTATTCCAAAGAACCGAAGAGACCCATTATTTATACCACCACAAATAACTACTTACTCAGAAAGTTTAAGCGAAGATAAAAAAGCCTACAACCACATAACCCGCTCATATATTGAAAACCTTTATAAAATCCAAAATTATTTAAACTCAACACCTAGATCTCCAACTGCCAAAGACCCTAATACTGATTTTATAACCCAAAAGCTACAAGGATATAATAAGTTAATAGCACAACCAGGCACCAATGCAAATCTAGTAAAAACATGTTATAGTTATGGATTACTTAGTACAGTTTATACCCAAACAAGAGATGAAATATCTACCATACCAGAGCACTTTAAAGCCTTTATGAACTATAAAAGAATTACTAAAGGAACTACCTTAGACTCCAGATTAGATAGCATGTTGTTGTTACTAAAAAGCTTCTTTCTACATTATCGTTCTCCTGAATTCTTTTTTTGCTTTTTTTGTCATCCTCTATTCTTTCTTCGAAAGTCTTCATTGTTCTCATAATTGAGTCCTATATCCTTCTTTTTTCTCTTACCACCCGTTGATATAGACAAATATCCCCAGATGTCATCAACTGATTGAATGGTCGAGGGTATTCTAAAGAGACTCATCAAAGATTCTAGAAAACTTGGTGGATGAATATTTATTGGCTTCTTCACTAGTTTCACAATCTCAACTTTAATTTCGTCCATCTAAGATCTCAAAGTTGCACAATATATAAGGCCCATAGCCTTTAGCTAGCTATTAAAATGAGCTTCTAAATCGCCCATTTGGTTCTTTAGCGCACACAACTATTGTTGTAGTTCATCTCGCAGACGCTTCCATGTGGCCAGCACTTGAGTTTGCACTAAATGTGGTAATTCTACAACTGCCTAGTCTAATATTGAATGAGTTTACCTCTGCTCTGCAACTTATCTCTCCTAGAATAAAGTGATTAAAGACTTTAAAGTACATGTAGGCTGTGAGCATGATTTTTGTGGTGGTTGCGCTCCTGCAGCTGGCTAGTTTGTTCCTCAGCTTGCTCAGTGCCTCCATTATCTCTTAGAAGCTCAATGGGAACATGTGGTACGAGTGCCAAAAGCCTTACACACTAATTTTTTGAAGCATATATATGGTTTGATACATATTTTATCTTTTCCACCGTGGTGAACTTTGTTACCTCGACATATTTTCCCACAAATTTGTTAGGTGGTATGTTAACGTGCATACAAAGTCTCTTTAATAGACAAGTCAATGGTACACCCAATGTTTCAGACAAAGACTGATGTCACATCTCCATAGTAATTATTCTTCCAAAATTCAACGGGTATCCAGCTATGATTCATGCTACCAAGGAGGAAAGTTAAGGGAAAAGAGTGTTGTCATTAGTCGTTGGCTGCAATTTTCCATGAACTACCGCCCACAAGATTTCTTCTAAAATTTGCACCTTTGAGTTGGCTAACGGTGTAGACACCTCACCTTGACTAGGAATCTTTCTGAAAATCTACCGTGTAATTCTCTCTATGCAGACACAATCTTCCATTTAAGCTTCACTAGCAATTGCATGGTGTCGACCCTCAAATAAACCTTCTATACTATGTGTTGTGTACTCGGGATTATGTAGGAACGTGTTTATAGTTTTTTTAATGATGTTAACTTCCTCACCACAAAGAACCACCTCACTTAGTGGTGTACATGTCACCACAACTAGTTTCTTCCCCTTTTTAGTTATTTTGGTGTGTGCAGTGAAGTTCATTTAATATTTTTAATAGTAGACGTAAAACTCTTTGGTCAATTAGTGCACATACTATCCTAGATTTTTGGTCATGAATTTTGTTTGAACATATTGTAAATTTCTTCAAAATCCTGCACATCTGCTTCCATAACTCTAGACTCTAGGATAATTTTTCTCCTTCTAGTACCATTGAACTTGGACAGTATGCCATTATCAAAGATATCCTTCAATATAGGAATGGTCTACATTTGGTGAAAAATATCGATGAGATGGTTCCGCGTCACTAGGTCAACCTCCTCTAATGAACAAATTGCATCAACGACTCAGTAGGTGCACTAGCATCATCCTTCTCCTGGTTATATCTTTCATTCTCAACACCCCCACCTTATTGTGGGACATCAGTTGATGACTTGGACTCATCATCCGACCCCTGATCGCTCCCAAGACCTATACTTCCTCTTTAGAGTGGGAAGGAGTGTTCTCTAAAGTACCCCTGGCGATCCCATATCTAGTAGCACTGGGTGAATGAGCTTAAATTTTTGTATTCGCCTGGAATTCAAAGTTGTTATATGCCTCCGCACTTGAACGTTGTTTGGGAGAAGCAGATGTGCGTGGTGGAGCCGACATGTGCCTTGTTCATGAAATTGCAGCTGAGAGACAGCGAGTTAGAATCCAACTTATCTAATAACACACTAACATTTACTCACACCTCTCGTGTAATTATAAGAAGTGATGTCTTTCCTTACTAATTTTATCACTCAATCAATAACAAGGAAGGTCCATGCAATGAATAAATAATAAAATAACAAAAGAAAATTTTTTTTGGTACTTTTTGTATACGACACTCTATACGCTCTATAGCTGGTAGGACATGTTGTCTATGTTGTCGTCATAGTGAATCAATGTGTGTCAACCTCCGAAGTGTGGTTCACGACGAGTTTCACAACCCCTGCCCCCTTGCAGGGTCTGTATGCCTATCGTGCACTTACACTTAGGCGAGGTCTTCAGTCAACATACTTTATACCAAATAATGATCAAATTAAACCCTCAAAAAACCCAAAAACGACTCTCTTAACCTTCCCACAACATGATTTCAACTTATTACTTACACCTATCACAAACAACATACAACATCAACCTCTTATAAAGGAAATTAATGAATTTAAATTAATCCTACAACATATGAGTACCCCCAATCAATTTACAATCAATAATACCTTACCAAGGATTAATAAAAGTAGTTCTCTCCTTAATTCTAAAAAAACCAATAATCATATATCTTGTTATATAGGAAGAACTTACTTCAATTTAAATACAAAATCTTCACACAAAAAGAAGAAGAAACTTGATTATCAAATTTTCTTGAAATATTGAACTAGGGTACGAATGATTCTTTGATCTCTTTATAGATGATACAAATCTCTTAGTTACCCAAATAAATAATTTGGAAAGGATAAAAAGGGGAAACAACCCAACTTTTGGTGCTTTGGTTGTATTTAAAGCCGTGAATTTGAAGTAACTATTGCACGTGTCGGGTTGGGTCTTTCACTAATGACATAAACTTTAGGGGCTCGTGAAGTGAACCTAAGACCGTACAAGTAATCATGAGAATTACTTACAAATAAAACTTACCTCCAAGTTCACGAGTGGTTAAACGGCTCGTATAATGTTAGACTGTCCATAATCCCTTCTTGAACATTTTTCTTTTTTTCCAATGAGCTCCCCTTTTCTTGGATTGATAATTCACAGGACGTGAAGTGTATCCCAAAGAGCATCACAACCCATTTTGTGGCTAGTAATGACATTTAAGGCCCCGTCGTTTCCCAATTTTTCCATATCATAATGTGACACTGTAATAATAATGAAATATTACGAGAACTTAAACAACCTGTTACAATAACATTTTAGGTTTTATCCAAAATAGCACACAATTTAACCTCGGGGCGCGATGCGAGTTACTTCATTACTCAAACTTCATCAAGCATGTATTCCTCAGCAATCTTCACTTCCTCTTTAAATCCCTTAAATTCCATGACTTGCAGGCCATTTTCCCTGAACCTCTTACCTTCGTCATTTTAAAATTTAATGTCACTTAACAAATATACTTGGGTTATTTTGATTGTTCAAAACCATTTGGACCTCATCTTTCTAGGAAATAGGCATAGTTTTGAGTTAAGCAATAGTACCATGTCACCAAGACTAAGTCCTCTTCTCAATACTTGTCGTGATACATCATCATCATTTATTTGTCAAATGTTATATCTCCTAAGCTCTCAAGTGAAATTCATCCATTTTATTTTGCTTCTCAAGTTTCATATTCGCTTCTTCATTCCAACTAAAGTTTAGCTTTTTCAATGAGCAAAGTGCCTTTTGCTCAAATTCTAAAGGCAAATGAAATGCCTTTCTAGTCACTAACTCATATGGTGACATACAAATGGATGTTTTGAAAGAAATTTTTTATAAACATAAATCATAGTATAACTTTTTTTCCCAGTCCGTTGTGTTGATATTCACTATTTTCTCCAATATTTATTTTTTTTCTCAGTTTCAAACATCCATTTGGACACTTATTTACGAATTATAATATATCACTACTTTGTACAGTTTCACCCTATACTTGGGCAAAAGTGTGTTGAACACTTTTATAGAAGTGTGAGCCTCCATGACTTGGAATTGTTCTAGGTGTGCCAAATCTTGAGAAAATGTTCTTTTTTAGAAACTTGCTATTGTCTTGTTGTCATTCTCTGCCAAGGCCACCACCTCAACCACTTGTAGACATAATCAACCACTACCAATATATACTTTTTTTCCTCAAATATCTCACAAAATGTCCTATGAATTAATACCCCAACAATATAATAATTTAACCTCCAAGATAAGAGTCATAGGTAGATCATAACGATGGGAGATGTCTCTCTGCCATCGGAAAATATCACAACTTTTAACCAAGTCGAATACATCCTGATAGAATAGAGGTCTATATTATACACTTGGGTAAAATTTGTGGACCATTTGAGCAACCACATGGTGTCCACCAATTGGTGATGAGTGACAGGCATCTAGAATAGACAACATTTAAGCATCAGGCACACATCACCTAATGAAATTATCATCAAAAACCATGTGTAGGTAAGTTTCATCCCAATAATACTTACCCACCTCATGCATGGACTTCTTCCTTTGTTGAAAATTTAACCCTTCAGGTATCAAGTCACTAGCAAGGTAACTTGGCAAAATCACCAAACCAAGGTAGGAGATCAAGAGTGGTGGCTAGTACCTACTAATCTAGAAATGATTCATCAATGTTTACCTCAACTACCTTTTTCTTCTCTTCTTCTAGTTTTTCAAATTATTTGCCACTAGATTCTCAGAGGCCCTTATGTCATTGACTTCAGATTTAAACTTTTATAACAATAACACCCATCTGATTAATCTTTTCTTACAATATTTTATTGCCATTAGGTCACATAATGTTTGATGATCAGTATGAAGTAACACATCAGTTCCTATCAGGTATGCTCTATATTTCTTTAAAGGCATACACTACTTTGCAATTATGTGTTCATTAGTAAAGTGTATTTTTGTTGTGGTCCATTCAATGTCTTGCTCTAATAGTAGATCGGGTGAAAGATCTTATTTTGCTTCTTCCCTAGCATCACTCCTAAGGCAACACCACTTTCATCTCACATCACCTCAAATAGTTCTGATCAATCTTGACCAATTGATTATTTCGTTGATATAAATTTAGCTTTGGTATACTAGAAAACCTTTGTGGATGCTTTATCAAAAGTTAACTCAGTCTCCTTTCCTGACAACTTATACAAAGGATGTGAAATACTAGAAAAGTCGTTGGTGTAACACTGATGGAACCCGACATTGCCCAAGAAACTCTGAAGCCCTTTCATGGAGATAGGGGAGGAGGTTTTTTATCACTTCAATTTTTACTTTATCTACCTCCAAACCTTTCTCGAACACCTTTTGGCCTATGACTTTTCCTTCCTTTACCATGGAGTGAAATTTCTCCCATTTTAGCATCGAATTTGCCTCTTCACATCTTTGTAGTGCCCTGCTATGATTTAAAAAATATATATCAAAACTGTCACCTGCCACATAGAATTTATCAATAAATACATCCGAAGTGTCCTCAACCATGTCTGATAATATGGAAATCATAGACCTCTGAAAATTAGTTGGTTTAATAAACCATCTAAATGGCATGCTCTTGAAAACAAAGATGCCATAGTAACATTTAAAGATAATAATCTCTTAGTCTTCTTGTGCAATTGATAATTTATTACAACAAAAGTATCTAACTAAGAAATAGAACCACCCTTTCCATGTCAATGTATCTAATATTTGGTCAATTAAAGGCATTGGAAAATGGTCTTTCAAGGTCCATTCGATCAATTACATGTAATCTTTAAACACTCAACAAATTCTCACTTTCCTTTGTCCTCGGTGTAACTAATGACTATAGGAGATGGGGTACACCACCCCGGAATCTCGCCACTTAATAATTTGTTTATTTACCATCTCTTGAGTCGGTATATTCAACCTTCTTTGACTCTTTATACTCGGCCTGCATTCTTTTGTTGATATTAATACATCAATTTTTAGTCTTCCAAAATTGCCTCTTAGCTTTTTAAGAAATCTTTTTAGAATTTCATAATACATGTATATAGTAAATTGTGATACATGTATTTAGTTACTTGTGCAAGACATTTGATTTACATTATTACTAGTATAAATAGAGATGTAGTTGAAATGATTGTAATCATCTCAAGTGTCCTTAAGTAGACTTTATAAAACATGAGAATTCTCTAAATATAGTATTCTCCTTCTATATTTCCTACAAATTGGTATCAAGAGTTGTTTCGTTCTTAATTTGGGGTTTGGTGAAGGAAAAAAATATGGCATCCAAAAAAATGAAGGTGCTTATTCTTCAGTTGTTCTTACTACATTTTTGCACATCCGAAAGTTGAAGGTTTGTGAACTATTGTTGCAAATGGCTTCAAAGATCAAGACAACTATGATGAATTAGAGCAACAGAGATTAAAAATCTTGAGGCTAAGTATCGTCAAGATGCAAAATCCTTAAGCGAAATTCTCCTTCCATTTTTGCACATCCGAAAGCTGATGGTTTGTTGACTATTGTTGCAAATGGCTTCAAAGGGCAATACAACAATAATGAACTTAGAGCAGTAAAGACTAAAAATCTTGAGGCTAAGTATTGTCAAGATGCAAAAGCCTTGAGAAAAATTAAAATGTAGTCTCAATAGAATATTTTGAAAAAATTACTATTTGTGAGACTGCAACAGAAGCTTGGGAGACTCTAGAAACCGATGTTTTTTGGTGACTAAAAGGTATGCACTATAATCTTAAACTCTTAGAAGAGAGTTTCAAAACATCAAGACCATAGAATCTAAAAAATAGATGAATATTGCACAAGAGTCATGCTTAAGACTTATCTAGGTAAGGTACGAAGTGCCCATTCCTATGCCCCCTTCACACCTTAACTAGACAATCCTTAACTACTCTAGATAAGTTCTTATTCATTTAACATGATTTCTTAAGTCATTGAATTCATTATTTCATTTAAGACTTATGCATCACATAAGGAAATTCAAGTAGTGGTCTAGGGGAAGACCTATTCACTTTAACTAACACCTTTAAAGCCTATAATGCAATGTCTAGATAGTGTCCCATAGAATGACCTAAACTTGATATAACTTCTCTAATGCTAGTAGGTACCCTCATGATGAGAATAGGCAATAACTGACATAGACCATGTTCGCAAAACATGAAATCCCGAGTTCTAACCTACTCTAATAAGGGTGTTCTACTTGCCAAGGGTAGAACTAGGACACATACCATGTAGGCACATCATTAATAAATATGAATGACGTTCTTTGTACTCTAGTATCATCCTTTAACTAGAGATACTTTCCTTACCATACTAATTAGGTGCTAGCCTTTATTCTCATAGAGTAATTTACATTAAAGGTTCATATAATGGCGATGAAAATCTCATAATCACTTTCCTAAGGATTGATATGATGTCGTTCCAGACAATTCACCTTAAGTACATTATTCATTATAAGAAGGATACCATTACGACTTTTGACTTCAAGGTTCATAACCTTCTCACTAGGTTCAAGGTTTCACGTAACAGACCCTTTTAACATAATTCAAGGTCTCATGTCATTCCTACATACAAGATTAAAGGTCTTATCATCCTAAGTCAATGCATCTTACATTCACATTCATATATGCACCAATTGAAGAAAATCCTTATGAATGTATTATATATTGGTGCATATATGTCTGATAAATATACATTTGTCAATCTAATACAAAATATACATCAATTGAAGAAAATCCTTACAACATTCAAAAGCTCATAGAAAACTACACTAGAATTCATAATCCTTAAGTCAACATCAATTCAATAAGCTTAATATTCAATGGATATAAGAATATAAAATACTCAATTGATCAAATTGAAACAGCCGATAAACCATACAATCATAATCTATACATAAATCAAGAACTTAACAATCTACACATCAATTCACTAATATCAAAACATGATCACATAACCCTTATTTTAGTCAAACAGAGAGATTTGAGAAGGTCAAGGGTTCATGGAGAATTTCATTGGGAAACATCAATTATAAATCAATAATATCATATATTAATTTTTTAAAATGTTTCATGCAAGAACGCAAGACGAAAGTGTAGAAATTGGACTTTTTCATCTTTTTTCATTTTTGAAAATCATCTTTGAAATTGAATGCCTTAGATGAATAACTCCCGTACTTTATTAGAAGAATCCAATGATAATTGAAGAAGAAACTGCATCTGTCTTCAAGCTCTATCTTCACCTTCATATCTCAAGGAGGTTTTTGAAGAAACTTTAGGAGGGAATGAGTTTTATCTAGGTGCTAGGGTTTAAATGTGATTTTGATGACTTATATAGTCTAAAAATACCCTTAAACACCTAAAATAACTGTCCTACAATTTTATAAGACAGTTTCCCAAAAAACCCCAAGTCCTAACAGAAATCTGGTAGATTTTTCGGCACCATCGACGCCCTAGCATCGACGGTCGGTGGGTGAGACCACGCCCCGTTGATGGGGTTAATTGGTTACTTATAAATTTCCTTAAACTTTATACTGCATGGCTCCATCGACTCCACCCATCGACGGGCCATCGTCTGGTCGACTGGCCATCGTTTGGTGCAATCAATTGCCACAACCTGGTAGTGTTGAGCTCCAAGCTGGGGTCCTCTTTCTAGGTCCCCTTGTGTTTACTAGGTTTAAACCTATAAACACACAGTTATATGTATTATTAACATCTCAAAACAATGAAAACATCAATCAATCCAATCAACATGCTAAAACAAATCCAAACTTACAAGCACGTCAAATGTCTATCTTTCGAACATCACGGAAAGTTCTTGGACGTTTGACCTCAAAAACATACCAAGCTCAACATGCTGACTCTAATAGCTATTATAAACCATATAAGGACATAATTAACTCAATTTTCACTCATAATCACATGAAAACACATAAGGAACATATGTGACTAGTCATCGAACATCTTGATCTTCCCTTGACGTTTGACTTCAAACTTAACCCAAAGCTTGAGACACTACCTCAAACATTATTTTAAACAATATTAGGACTTCAAGACTTCATTTCACACAGGTTAGTACCTAGTTTCACCTAAGTCATTTTTGGAGGTGTTATAATTTTTATCAAGTATCATTTTATCTGAGAGGCACAAGAGAAAGGTGTTTAATTGCATTATTGTCAGAGAGGAGAACAACTTGTTGACATCTTCACCAAATAACTTTCTAGAGAAAACTTTGGCGTCTTCAAGAACATTGGATTTATAAAGCCAATACATTACGCGGAGTGTTGGAATTAATGCATCAATGTTTAGTCTTCCGAAATTTTCTTTTAATTTTTAAACAAGTCTTTTTAGAATTTCTATATACATGTAACAATAAATTTCATATATGTATTTATTTATTCATCAAGACCTTTGATTTACATTATTACTAGTATAAATAGATATGTAGTTAATGATTGTGATCATCTCAAGTGTCCATAAGTAGCCTATACTAAACCTGAGCATTCATTAAAGATAGTATTCTCCTTCCATATTTCCTACATCTTCTTCATGCTAAGTTTTATTAGTGCAACTACCTAAAGGTATCCAGATGATATAAAAATTGTCCAACCAATTGCTTTCTTAAACCTCTTTAACACATTAACTACAACTTTGCACCTGTTCTTCATTAAGATCTGCAACTAAAATAACTTTAAAAGTGGACTTTTGCACCTACAAATACGTACCTCATGTGATTAGGCAGATGCTTCAACTAAAGCATAGCAGGTCCCTCAATATATGGTTTTGCGAGGATTTGACTTATTTTTTCAAGTCCAAGTCTAATTTCATAGGAGAATATGAAAGTGACCCATGCCTTGTAGTGAATTTATATTCCCACATAATCAACCCAAAAGACTTTATCAAAATTCATTATAAGTGCGACCAGTGTCTTTACAACAAATCTCTCCTCTATAGATGCCTCCATGTTACCCTTTTCAACAATATCGATCACAATGTTTTTTAAATATTCAATGGAAAATTTGTCTACATTGTAGATTATTTCGTTTTGATGGATGTTCTGCCCTCCGAGCTACCTCTAAGTCATCCACAACTTCAGCATTAACCTCTACTTAATCATGTATTTTTGTTCTCTCTTCTTGCTAATACTTGTAGGTTTTATATCTTGAAGTGATTTAGGAGTTGTTGTAGTGATTTCCATGCAATCAACATCATTTTTGGGTTTTGAATGGTTTAACTATGTAGTGCTCCCTTATTTCTATGATTTAATGAGACCTATATTTTCTCTAACTACTTGATAGATGTTTAATGTCGTTCAACAATCTGAGTCATACCGAAGAGGTCACTTCTTGTCCCTTTGACCCTACATTTGTAGATTCAACCTTTTAGAGAACCTTTTGTAACATTTCCTCAAACCTGGAACTGCTAAAACTACTACATGCTCAATCTCTATTACCTATAGGTACATACACACCATTGCGTTCATTCTTGTATTCCTCCTTATTCTATAAGATACCTTGCTCCCGATCACCTAGTCGATCATATTGACAATCTCATTGATAATCCCGACCATGATTTCTAGAGTTATGGCCTTAGTTTATTGAGTTATAATTCTAAACCCCCCTAATTGTTCAACTACATAAACTCTTCATCAAAATCAGCTTCTGAATTTTGATCCCCTCTTAGTTGCACCCACTGCATTTATCTTTCTTAACCAATGGTGTGATACTTTATTGTTGAGGTCCATCTGAGTTTTCAAGTGAATCATGTATTAATTCCTTTGTTCTTCCCCGTTCATTTTTTCCGCAGGAGTTCAGAAGTAAATCCAAGTTCTCCAACCTCTACATATTTTGTGTGTCAGGCCCTGTTGTTCTTTGACACTTCATTCATGATAACAATTATTTCAGGGAATGGTTTTTTCATGAATGATCAGACACATACTACATCAACAACAGGTGTAGTCACAAAGTTCAATAATTGAGAATATACTTGTTTCAAATGTCTAACGGTAAGGCCATGCTTTGGAGAAAATTTCAAATGTTGACTAAATCATCACAAAGTGATATGCATTGATTCTCCTGGTAGCTACTTATGTGAACATGTACCGCCTTTCATCTACGACTCTTTTTCTTCTAGGAAGAATGTCTGCATGAAATCTTACCTAAACTATGCTTATTTCATATTGAATAGTGGGGCAATTCATTCAGCGAGTTTGTTATTGCCCTAGTCAGTAAAAAGGGAAACCACCTCAGTCTTATAATAGTTTGTTGACTCCAAGAATCTCTGCTTATTTTAAAATATCTAATAAGTTCATCAAAAATTGAATAGCGTGCTCACCATTAGTGCCTCTAAGCATCACTTTCTTATTCAGAAGTTAGATCATGGTGCTAGTGATGATGAAATTTACACCTTGAGGAAGCATTGGTGGTACTATAGCTCCAGTACCTCCTGGTCCATGTAGATCTAAATCATCTTCTTCGAACATCATATTCGCCTATTGTTGAGCACCGTCCCTTGAAATTATTGGTTAGTGTTGTGTAGGAGTTATCTCTTCCACTTCTTCATTCTTCTTAAGCACCATAGTGGGGTCTTGAACATTCTATTGAGAAACCCTACCATGGGTTTTAGCATCACACCTCAATATCTGCCTTTGAGCTACGATTTCTTTCGTGTTCACCATATTTCTTGTGGTTTTTCTTAATCTTGAATCATAAGGAATCAGCGGTGCTCCCATACAGCTGGTGATTGGAGTACATTATGGAACTAACATGTAAATGCCACAGGAAGAAATAAGAAGTAAACTAATGAAATATAAATACAACTGAAATAATTGCTAGTATAATATTTCAAAAACAAAATTCCCTAGTTATGGCACCAAATTTTTATAACATCCAAATATACACGTCAATCAAAAAATAAATGGTGGAAGTCAAATCATAAAACTCTAACAGAGTTGAGATTGATCTCACAGGGAATTTACTATAGAAATAGATTTATTGACGATTTTACTCAATAGTGGTTGATATTTTAAAAATAAAGTAACATGCGGAAAAGTAATATTGTATTTTTTGTTTGTTTAAGTAATCAATGTTTAATTTAGTATCAAATTTATCAGTAGCAACTATAGTTCCAACACTTTAGTAGTTGATTAATGAGACTAGGACTTTATTTCCCGCGATTCATAGATTGTTATAGAATTTGTATACAAGAAATGATTGTTATTAACATTATACACATCTACCAAGTTACGCACATGTAATACTTCTCAGCCCAAATAGATGAATTTTGATCTTTCCCACTTAGTCCTAGAGTGTTTTCATTATTTATCCTTGCTTACTTCTCAAGGAGATTCTTTTCTATCGAACTCAAATCTTCCTAAAAAGTTAAGTGAAGATGTTTCTTAGTTTTTCCTAATTATTACATTTTTGTCGAACAAGTGGTAAAAAAATGCTGGTTCAAGTGTGAGAACTCATTTAAAGGAAATCGTTGATGAATGTAACGCTTGAAGATACAACAAAATAATTCTTATATTTTGAACTCGTAACTTTGTTTTAGTCATGGACCCCACAATCGAGTTATGGTATTTAGCCTCTCATTAACAAGTAAATGATTATATTGAAATTATGTATTAAACAACTTATAATAATTGCAAACTAAAAGGAATCTTGATTATCAATACTCCCAATCACGGGAATTGATCCAAAGTAATTGAAAAAAACAAACGTTTTTTCTTTCTTTCTCCATCATCAGACTAGTGTTCAAAAATAAACCTTGAATATTAAAAATAATATCTTAAAAACAAGTCCTACTCGAAGTAGGATTGTGTTGTATCAATGTTTCACAGACATGATAATGTCTTATATAGCCTCTGGTGGTCCCACATTTAGAAAGTGTGTGCTTCCTTCACTAGTAGTCCACACGAGAAAGTAGACAGTCCCTCTTAGGAACTATAACCCATCTAGTGATCCATGGAGTTGAGCATTAACTTGGGTTGCTACTGGAATTCTTGCCTCTAATCCACGAGTATATACACACCTTATCAACCCAACATGACTTTTCTAGGGTTTTGTGCCTTCAATTGGATTATATCCCTCCAAGGTTTGACAATATTATTTCTCAGGAGATCTCCAATGGCCCATCAAGTGGACCATGGACCGTATGGGTTTCATGGTATTCACGCTTCACTTAGGAAGTTGAAAGCCTTAACTCTCTCCTATCCACGTGCCCGTAAACGGCATATCATCATGACCACGGCCCGTCTGAGGCTCTATGGTGTTTACTTCAGCTTGGTTTCTTTTTTTCTATTTTTATCACCCAAGTGTTTTACCTATTCAATATCAAAATAACACATTATATTCACATAAACACACTCAATTTATCACACTAATACTTAGTTTTTAGAATCAAATATGTCATTATTTCATAGTAAATCATGCCTCCCTTGAAGTTATTTTGTTGATTTTTTTTGCATAATGAGATTGTACCTTGTCAAGAGTACAATTCTTTCTTCTTTTTTTTTGGATTGTTGTTACCGTTTTGGGCTTTGATATTGTTGATGTTTCTATTGATATTATGTTGGATTTCTTTATTTTAGTTTTTATTTGGTATTTGTAGCTTCTTTGTTTCTATTTGATAAGAACATTTGGTTTAATGATGCTCTATGATAGATAGAGTGAAGACCTTCTTAAGGATGAAATTTGATTCGATTCTGAGTATTTAATGGATGTTGGAATTGAAAAAGATTGATTATCCGACCCCAAACTAGATACATGAGCTTTCCCATGATGGATATGTTAATCGCTTTCTGAAGCACAAAAATCATCATCTTTTAGGGATGTTTTTGCCTTGATTGTACTAATAACACCAACATTCATGTAAATAGTGTTAAGAATACTCCTTTATTTTCAAAAAATTTAGCATGCAATGAATAATTTTGTTAAAACTCTTCAAAATATTTTAGTGACTTGTGAGTCGTAAGCGGTTAGAATGCTCAAACCCACTTGTATTTTTAATAGGAAATTTTTTTTTAACCGTCTTGATTAATTTGCATGTAACGTGGTGTGAGTAACTAAATAATGTCATCTATTGATTTGGTCACCTAGAACTTGTTTGGTATTGTTTTTAAATGTTGGTCTTGATTGAGTTTTGTTGATGAAATGATCTCAGGATTTCTTTTATGCTCTCTAAGTCCACTTGGCGTATAATAAATGCCACCTTGGAACTAAATATAGCCATATTTGTCGCCTTTGAGCCTAATAGTTTAACTTGATATGAGAAGAATATCTTGGTAATTAATATACTTTTGTAGCAACTTCTACTGGATAAAAAGTACGATGAATTTTCGTTGCACAAATTACAATTATGTTCATATTGTGAAAAGTCTCAAGATGTTGGAGAAAAATGATTTGGTCAAAACTTATTTTAAGAGTCCAAACATATTTCATAAGTAATCCTCTCTTTCCAATTTATTTTTTATACTTTTATTTTTATTCAGTTAAATAAATAAGGAATGTTCTTCTTTTCTTGTGGGTGAGGGCACAACTTTAAGTCCACAAAGTTTAAAGGCATTTTTAGTATATCAAATTAAAATATAATATCAAATTAAAATTAGACAAATATATATCATCCTTTTTTTTCGTCTATACTACCTTAAAAGATTAAAATACCTAACTTAAATGTTAAGTTATTGTAATACCTCGAACTTAAACACCAAATTTAGTATATATGTTATATTTTATATTTTATTTTATTTATTTATTTGTTTATTTACTTATATTATATTATAGTATGTTAAAGTCAAAGACTTTTAACATGGAATAGTTGTGACATTTTCAAAATGTTATAACTTTTTCGATGAGTTGTGACATTTTCGAAGGGTTGTGACTTTTCTAGAGAGTTGCAATTTTTTCAAAGAGTTCTGACTTTTATGATGATTTGCAACCTTTTGGAAGGGTTGTGATTTTTTTTATAAAGCACAATAAATAGTTTCCAGACATTACCCTTTGTTGGCTATAAAAATAGTTTAAATTCCTCAAATTTATAAAAAAGATTCATTCTTCTTCTACTTCTTCTTCTTAAAACATCAAATTTAGTATATCTTCTATATTTTTATTATATTATTACTTATATTGTATAGTATCATATTTAAATAAGGAACCATTACACATTGAATGTTTATGACATTTTAAAATAGTTTTGACTTTTACGCTGAGTCGTGACCTTTCTATAGGGTTATGAATTTTATGATTTAAAAAGAACATGCACATACACATGCTAATACTACTCTTTTTACACTATAGATGGAGGAGTTTCCTAACATTTATAAACTGTGCTTTTTGATGTTTTCTATTTTTCTTTTCTTAAAAACTCAATTTTATAGACGTGATCAATGTCAAAATTTAGTGAAATTAAAACACTCCCTAACATGAATGTCAAATTAATCTAATTGTTCAACTAAAAACAACCAATTTAGTATATCTTCTATATTTTTTATCAATACTTATTTATATTATTATCATAAAAATAAGAACTCCAGTAATACAATAATAACTAAGAAATGCACTATGGCAGACTTGAGGAGAAAGTACATTTATGACATGTAACTAACAAATTTTAATAGTTACTAACTTTTAGTAGTAACCATAAGAAATTTTAGATTCTCCATCCATAGGAACTTATAGTTTATCATTCATTTTATAATGCTTAATTTTCTTACTTAATAATATTTACATTATTTTTAAAAATAATGTGGTACATGTTTGGCGTTCACGTGCAACACAAGTGCGACTAAACTAGTTGTGTGATAAGTGGCTTTTATGAAGTCCTTTGGGGTTTTATACGTTCAGTTAGATCCGGGTGGTACGCCTGGATCGTGAGACTTGAGTCCTCCAAAAGTTGAATATGATTGCGTGTGGGGCATCTACAGTTAAAATTAAAAATAGTGTGGAATAGGCATGGGTTTGGAACATCATGGGAAGTGGGAAAAGTTTGAATTGATGAGTTATTGTGTAGTTCTCAAGGATGGTGTAGTTGCTTCACGATGTCCGCTGACATTTCTAACCAAATGAATTTTAGTCAATGTTTATTGAACACATGGGCAAGCCTATGGTGTGGCATCAATGTGGGTCAGATGACTTATTATGAGTGTGAGTGTTAAATCTATCACGACCAGGATTCATGAATCTGAATCCAACCGGCGTCGTTTACCTCTCAGAGGTCGCAGTCAAGCCTCTTCTTGCTTGCATCACATTCATAAGGTTAATTTTAGTGGAATGTGATTGATAGTTGAAGTATATATAGACTTCATATAAACGCATATTTGTAAGGAAGTTCATTGATAATACATCAACCATCTAATTATAAGGTCATGCAACTTGAAAGAAATGGAATCTCATGTCATAAGTAATACTTGACAAAACGGCATCATTACAAGCGTCTGAATAAAATAGGAAAGAAACACTAGGGGAATATACCCCCACTAGTTCAAACCTACTACTACGGAAGAAATATAAAGGCAGGCATCCTCAAATGCATGAGGACCTACTAAGTCCGGATGAAATCTCAGAGTCCGAACTGCTGCAATGATACCCCCAACCTCCACCTGAGCTTGAACCTAAAATAGTAATATTGTATGGAATTAATACACACTTGTACTAAGTATGGGTACATGCAATAACACATAACGGTAATGAATGAACAAGAATGTCTCTTCTTAATCAACATGCTTCTTAGAAGGTCAAGTCCCTTGACTTTGACTATTTCGCAATAGGAAGGTCATACCATGAATATGTGACACATCATACACACATGGGTTCACATAATATACATTTCATGTTTCATATAATATACATTTCATATCCATGAGACCTTGATTTCATGGAAATAGCTTTAAGACATCTCAAGTGAAGGCATAACATATTGGATCTCAACCCGAGGGTCTCCTTTACAAAACACAAAGCATGCTTCATTAGTTAATTTATACTTAACATTATTCATCTCATTCATTCATAGACTGATGTGAACACCAGATACACCTAGGGTGATGTTTAAGACTCTCATCGGGATCATGAAGTGCAATGACCAAGAATGACCTACAGTCATTACTTGAATCCGGTTTCACCTCTTGATTGTCTTTCACAAAAACCTTCACTATCATTCATTTCATTATCCTTAATACGTTGATGAACTACCAACCTTAACTGACATAAATCATGTGAACATCACTAAAATCCGGTGTCTTCCCCACATCGAAAAGAGGTGGAGTCACTCGCCAAAGTGAAACCAAAACATGCAAGCTTTATGGGCTCGAATAAAGCTAGTTCCCTATGTTGGCAACATACTTCGAAGACTAGGAGATTTAGTGAGATCCATAGACACCTTGGTGGACAGTCTCATCTCATGATATTTATATGAACCTCTTGCCCTTCCCAAAAAAAGGCATCACCACTCATATCTAGCCTATCGGTGCTTAGTTTAAAGTTCCTATTTACATTCAACTCATACATAATCGAATCTTAATTCTTAGCATGAGGTAGTCTTATATCATTAGATGATTTCTCATCACTCCTTTACGTATTAAGTGTGAACTGTCCTTACACTTACATATAAAATGGGATTGAGAGTTGTCTGTTAATATTCAACACTATTTTAGGTGCGTACTTTTAGTGATCTTTAATTAGGCTTGATTGAGACTTGTCTCACCATTCATCTTAGCCTCTTATCATGTTGTCACCATTTTCATTAGCATCATAATTTAACATAATTACTCACCTTATTACGTGAATGTTCGTTTATTAATCTTACCATTAACTCATGGTATTACCCATTTTGGGTTACTCATAATTGACTAAGTGTTTCATTATAATCTAAGTATATGTTGTGTAAGACTTATGCATTTTACACCTTCACCCAAGGGACCGATGTTCGATCCCTAGTGGCTACATGTCTTTTCATTATATGTGAGACTTCTGTTCCTAACAATTTCTGTCAAGGGGACCCATGTTTGAGTCCCTTGGGCAGCACTTTATTTTTAATTATCTAGTGTTCTATGTGACTTCATTCATTCGTCCAAGAGTATCTAGGATCGAATCCCAGTGGTCTCAATTTTTATGATTTTATTTTGGTGTGGTATTTGTGTAACTCACACCCTTGGCCAAGGAGCTGAGTTTGAATTCACCCTCCCTCACTATTTTGTTTTTCATTTAATTTAAGGCTTCTTTCAAACTGCCTAAGTTTGAATCCCTCTCTCACCCTTTTTTATTTTTTTTTATTTTAAGGCTTAATAACTTAGTAATAGGACCTTAAGATTTAGATATTCACTCTAAAAGATACCAACTATTCCTCTTCATATATATTAGTGACTAGCCGAAACAATGTTCATTTATCATAAAGTTTTAATTCACTTCCTTAAATTTAGCCTAGACGTTTAACTGATAGTTTCAAATATACTTTTGACCAATTCATTAAGGACTTTACTTTCACTTTCTTATTCATGAACATCACGATTTCTTTTGCATGTTAAACATACAACATTGTATAACGCATATTTACCATTTTGTCAAGTTAATAGTAACAATACAATTACGGAAAACAACACATTTTGTGCACATATGACATTCAACATTCGGATGTTCATAACAAACCATAAACAACGCGTAACATACATTGCACACAACCACAATCATTCTTTTTAATTATCTACCAAAAGTCATACCAACACATGCATCAATTCGTTCATAGAATCTAATGACATGGGCATGCAACGGGGGTCAACCTTAGTTTTCAATTGTATTTAAACATAACTTTAGGGGACTCTTGGGAAAGGTACAAAGAGAGAAGAAAACACCTAACTTTTCAGCCTTTACAAGCAGCTACAACCATACTTTTCCACCGACACACAAACCTTACTTCCGAGCTTTGATTCTTTTTCGAGAGTGAAGTCCTTTACTTCAAACACTTAGGCATACGAATTCTTCCTTTTGTTTTTGATGGATGCAGCCAAGATTACTTTTAGAACCGTGAGTACATGTTTATTTTCTATTTTTTGAATTATTAGGTAAAGCTGAAAAATGTTTTTACGGTTAATATAAAGAATTAACTGTGGGCATGTAGCACACTCCTAGTGGGAGTCGTGCTCCTCTTTTGTGGGAGTTGTTATTGACTTATTAAAGAAAATTAAAATTGTTAAATCAGATTATAAAATATATTTTAAGTTATTATAATGGACCTCCTTATTTTCGCTAATTTTTAACGTACTAATTTGTGCCCCTTACTGCTCCAACTCGACTTGATCCTGAATGCGGAGGCCACGTCAATCTCGGTTTTGACCACCGAGATTTGAATTATTTTGACAAACTAAATGTTTTGGTTAATTAAATAAATATCAGCCTAGGATAATAGCTATACTACCTCTAGCCCCAAAATTACCTTTGTACCCCGAGAACCTTTAAAACCTAGGACTAACCCTCTAATTCTGGTTAAGACTCATTTGAGTGAATCCTAGTATTACGGTACACTACATAGCTGGAACCAACCCTGCCTAGCTCAACTAACTCACCAAGTTGGTTGGTTTTTGATGGTGCAAAGGTTCAGAGGTCTTGTTCCACGCGGGTCAGACCATGTGAACCTAGTCTAACCTAGGCATTCTATGTACGTTTAGGCCTTACTTAGCATAGTCGTTTTCGGGCTGTCACATTAACCCCCCTTAAGACCATTCATCCCCGAATGATACCACATATCATTTTTACAATGTGGGCGACTTTCAAAGTTTATTTTAATACTTAAACGTTTATCTTCTGGGAACATTTGGTCTACTCTTATTCGGATGGTGCATATCATGCAAGCTTATCTAAGGCTTCATTGTTGAGATTATGGAATTTACTTCTCAATCACACTTAAATTAACGCACAACACAATTCATGCAACACAGAAAACATGTCTATGCTACACAAAAACAACAATATATATTGCAAACATAATTCCATTTTTACGCATATACTGTTATTACAAAACATATGATTAGTGACCTATTGCACCAAGTTGACTACAGTGATACGCTCAAACTTACTTCTCAAATAAGAAGTAAAGCGGTCATATCAAGTAAAGAACCCAACTAATGAGGTTGGAATTGTTCCCACGAGTAAAATAGTTCAGACTTAACTTTATTCTATTATTACTATTATTAAGTCAATTATTTTCCTAGAAAATAATAAACAATAAAGGGGGGTTTTATGTCTAAATTAATGAAAATAATAAACTTGATTAAAGTAAACAACTGACATATTAAAATCTTGGAGCTTAATCAATTAACAAAAGTAACTAGGGCTTAAGTGTTACCCACAGGTTCCTAACTAGATAATTCTAACTGTAACAATTCTATCCTAGTGTCTTGCATGTAAATTGATAAGTTATGTATCTCTAAATTGTTAGTCCGGCATCTAGAAAATTTCACTCCGCACCTTGATCCAGCTACGTGTGTTGCTATCCTAACCCTTACCTTTACCTCATATTAAGATTGTATTCGATATTTGACTAGGTTATTACCTCGCACCAATCAACACTAGCCTATTAGATTGTATACACTAAATATATGTTCATAATTATTTTCCTATTATCTACCTCCTTGGTCCGGCAATTAGCGTTAAGGCGAGTTCTACCGTTGTCCATCAATAAAAAAGACTTCTAAACGAAAGAATTATCAATACATGCAAGACACTATTCTAGAATTTCTATTTTAGTTAGATTTTACCTCGTTATTCACCCATGGTACCAACAACCCTAGTTATGGAGTTTAGTTACCCAAGGTCATAATCACACTATTCATATATTTAATATAATAATTCATACACTTATTTTGATGAGAAAGAATAAAATCCAGAAGTTCACTTGATTAATAAACAAAAGCACCAACAATCAATTCCAGAAAAAGTGTAACAATTACTGAAATTAATCCTTCAATACTTGATCAAGAGAACTAAAGATATCAAAAAATTTAACTATAAAAAAGTCTCCTACTAAAAAGTCTACTATCAAAAAGTCTAACCCAAAAAATTGAGGTTTTTGGAACTATTTATCATAAAAAAACTAATAAAAGAAGGATCCTAGTTACCGAAAATATGTCAAAACGCTTCTAGGTCGACGGACCTCGTGATGGACCGTCGTAGTCACGAATGGACGTCATGGCCTCCGTCGTCCCATACTTCACAAATTCTTGTGCTACTTTCTTCATTACCCTCAATGGTAGGTATGATGGACCCTTCCAAGCACGACGGTCTATCAACGGTCTCCGTTCCATAATGCATAAACTTCTTGGAATTTGGGTACTGGGACTACTCTCTGATCATCACAATGAACTAGCAGGACGAACCATTGTGTCTATGACGGTCCGTCATGGACTTCCTTAATCTTACACTAGGTCAGACTTCCCCATCTTCCTTCAGCAGCTTCACTACGATGATACCTATAGACCGTCACAAGCTCGATGGACCGTCACAATCTCCGAAGGTGGTCTCTTCTGCATTTCTCGCTGAAAAACTTCCGCGTTTATCTAAGGACTTATTTCCTACAAATAATGAGAAACTTACATAATAATCAATACAAAAAGGGTTTTTGCACACATGCTAAACTTAGGGAAAAAGCATTAAAAATACCATGAAACCACGGTATATCAACACCGTCAACTTAAACTCATTGTTTGTACTCAAGCGACGCACTATGACTCACTACAAAATATTTGTACAATAGTATCCATATTTTAGCTTACACAATCATTTGGCTATCAGTCCCGATAAATATCATCATGTTTATGCATGTAATCACTATTAGGCTTGAATTTATGTGGAACCAGACCATGACACAGATTCACCACACACTGACACCTATCCTTTCAATTTCTCAGTGAGGTGCTAATATTTCCGGTATTGCAACTAGTGTCCTCACTTCAAAACAAAATCCTTAAATTTCACACAATGGTTTATGTTTGAGTATAAGGATTAGTATTAAACACTCACTCTCAGAACAAATACACAACGCATTCATACATATTTCCATAAGCTTGCCCTTATTTTCACTACTTTAAATTCTCCATACAACTCTTAGGATCACGATAGGACTTTATTAGCTTGTAATATAGGCTCAGGTTAAGGTAGGTATATTTAGATATACTTTAGAGACTTTTTGCCATCCTTGACATATCAGCTAAGCGTACCACTTTTAATCGTTTTATTTTGCCCAATTTCTCATATTCTTTCACCTTGCAATTTTCCCTTCTTTCTTAATTTTAGTAAGTGACTCTTTTCTTTTCTTGCTTGTATTTATTATTTATTTTTTATTTCACGTTTCTTTCAACTGGTTCTTGAGTGACTTTACTTTTATTCTCTCTCTCTTTGTTCTTTCAACCTCACTTTCCAAAGCATTGCTCATAATAGCCACCCTCAACTCATGGCTTTTCCATGAGTCAAAGTACATAATACCCAAAGTTGGGTCATGTCCATGAAAAGGTTGTTTAATGAAATATCTACCCTCAACTTATAATTTTGGCATAAGATGAGGTTAACATGTCCAAGGAGGGACCAGGGCCAACACATTATTCCCAGAAAAGATCATTTGGGGTGAAAAATAAAGATATATTTTAAGCTCATATCATTTGGATCAAAGAGGGATCAATTTCATTCGGCGTTTTTAGGATAAAAATTGGCTATATTGAACAAGGGCCTATGATCCTTTCCGAATTGTCTATTACAACTCACTTTTAGCAGGACTAACCAGGCAAGTTCTATCTCAGTACAAATAGTGGACTATTAAAATTTTCCTCACACTTACTTGACATCTCATTATTCTACCAGATTATCAGACACCTAGTTCAAGTCTTAGACTTAGGGTCATGCAGTGGTGTGTCTCTATGTCATGCTTAGAGCCATACACTTATCAATTACTGTTCCTAGACATGCATCATTTTCATTACATCAGGATATAACAATTGTTTTCGCCATCATGCTTCAGAGTTATACTATGTACACAAGATATAGATATGCCCGTTCAACAATAAAATAATTAGTATCTTGGGGAAAAAGAACACAGGCAAGAAAACCCCCAAAAAGGATCGTGAATTGGGATACTCAGAGTTCACCCTAACACTCACTTTCAATTACCCCCCCCCCCCAAAAAAAATGATATGCAATTTTCCCCAATGCATAAAAAAAATACGAGAGTGGTAGGTGAAACAAATCTGGGGCACAAGCACTGGCGATCAGCAAGATTGTGGGTCCGATTCCCGAAACCCACTAACTATGTAGACCGGAGACCCTCATTAGTGTCCTCATCAGCAACAACCCTAGAAGTAGTGGTTCCCGCAATCGAGGCTCTGATGTGACGCGCCTGCTCATCAGCAATCGAGGCTCTCCTCGCAGCCTCCATCTCACGGTGCTTCGACCCCTACGCCTCTTGGCATGCTCTCAAGGGGGAGGTGGTGGAATCTAAGAATTGGCAAATAAAGCAGCCAACAGTGTGTCCTCAGCAGTATCTGCAGAAGGGGCCTTAGATTCAGGAACCCTAGCCTCTAGGATCATATCAATATTTGTAGGCAGAATCTCAACCGCAACCTGAAGGGTCGAGACTTACACCTGAGGGGATGGTAGGGCTAGCACCCGCAACTCAAAAGCATCTAAGCGCTGATGAACCTCAGCGATCTGCCTCTCTTTATGCTGGGTCATCTTACGCTCCAAGCGCTCCTCAGCCTCAACAATAGACCTCTGCATCCAAGGCTGGATGTGATGCAGAAGTGTCGCAATCTGAGCCTCTAGTTTCTGGACCCTAACAAGTGGGACCAGAGCGGGGAAATGGGATGAGAGAGAGGAGCTACGGGAAGTGCTACTACCCCGGATAGACTTGACCGGGGTAGTGCCAGTGGTCGCTGAAATAGCCTACATAGCCGTTCGAGCATGTGCTACCGTATCAGCCAAATTTTAACCAAGTGTAGGCAACTCTGGACGGTCCCTCTACGTGGATCCAATTCATTATCCTCATCTCTGATGAGGACAATATCAACAGTGCCCAACGGAGTCTTGAGATAATCAATGTGCCAGATGGGCACACCTTCAGACATGCATAAGGAAAATATCACGCAGGGAAAAGGGTAAGAAGTGGTGACCTTGAAATTCCTCTCGTGTATGATCGCATGAAGAAGCCAAGCAAAGTCTACCTCAAACCCGGCTATGATCTCCGCCATCAGAACTGCGAGATCCCATGAAACTATTTTATCAGTAGCCGTGGGGAAAAGGCAGTGGCGGACAATCAACCATAAAAACTTAGCTGTGAAGGTCATGTTAGTATTACTGATTGCTTCCTTCGGCTTTGTTACCTAGTTGGTACCCTCTCCATCAATAGATAAGTGCAGGGATATCCACCTTTTAGTGGTCTCTCTCAGCGATGGGTCACACAAAAATTGGACATCATTAACAATTTGCAACCAGTAGTCGAACTCGGCAGTTAGAGGGGTTGTGTTGGCATCAACATCCTCGTCGTACAGATACCGGCGGATGGATGGTAGAGAGATGTCGACCTGGATGCCACGTACTCTAACGTGCTCAAGTAGGTCATATTTGGCAGGGGCATCCCTCGTATCGATCTGTGATCGGAGAGTAGCCACATAAGAGGCGTAAAAATCATAGACCAATTCCTCACTGTAGCGGCCCAAAGAACGAGTTGTCCACTCTAGACACTCTCTGGTGATGAGATTGTGGATATGTGTCATGGAGAGGAGACTTCCTATAAGGACCCGCCTCTCCAGTGTAAGGGTATGTGTCATTACGCCTTTATCATTTAGAAACTTGGCATATTAATACACTTTATATTGCCCGTCGACACACCACCAACAAGGCAGGTGGGCAACCGGGCTAAGAGCACCAGGCGGCGAGCCTAGAGTGGAATAAGGACTGTCAGCCTCATCAGACGAGGCAGATAGTGCATCTGTGGTGGGTGCAGGGACATATGCGAACCTGGAGGCTTCCTCTTTCCCCGAAACTCCTAAGGAACTAGACGTTCCTTATTCATGTGTAGATGACCCAAAAAGTGTGCCGGACAGTGTGGGTTTCTCATCAGACTGGGAGGAAGTGACTACGCCTGATGCCACCTTTTTGGGCTTAGCTATGGTTGCACTTGCAGCTCGTGCTAGAGTGTTAGTGCTTGGGCCACGTACTCGGGATCATGCCCATCATCAGAGCCTATAACCAGGAGGGAAGACGGGGCGGCAGACTTTCAACGCCCACATGCGTAAAATCGATCTTATTTCGGTGTCATTAGAGATAATGCCTGTAAAGAATAATTATTAGTACAAGAAGGAGCAAACAAGGCAAGCAAAAATAACACAAAATAAACATAAGAGCAAAGTTGTAATGACATCAGTATAGTAACAGTGAAACACGACGGACCAAGTGACGGCTCGTCGTGAGTATGACGGACCGTCATGGGGTCTGTCATGTTTTACTTCAACTTGTTTATATGGAGACCCCTGAATGAAAGTCTCTGACAATGATGACGGATAAGCAGGAGGACCGTTGTGATAATGACGGTCCATCTTTGATGTCCGTCGTGGGGCAATTAAGAAAAAGTATGGAGACCCTTAGAAGAGGGGTCTCTAATCGTCATGATGGTTGTGCAGGACGGACCGTCAAGCGTATGACGGTTTGTCATAGATGTTTGTCAGAGGAAACTTGGAAAAAACTGGAGACCCTCAGGACTAGGGTCTCTAACAACCATGACGGTTGTGCAGGACGGACTGTCATGTAAATGATGGTCTGTCTTAGATGTCCGTTAGAGGACACTTAAAAAAAGTTGGATACTCTTAGGAATAGGATGTCTGACAACCAAAATGGTTGTGCAGGACGGACCGTCGAGGGTATGACGTTCCGTCATAGATGTCCGTTAGAGGACACTTGAAACAAATGGAGACCCTTAGGCTAAGGGTCTCTAACAACCATGACGGTTGTGCAGGACGGACCGTCGTGTTAATGACGGTCCGTCGTAGATGTTCGTCAGAGGACACATAGAAAAAGATAGAGACCCTTAGGAATAGGTTCTCTGACAACCAGAATGGTTGTACAAGACGAACCATCGAGGGTACGACGGTCCGTAGTAGATGTCAGTCAGAGGACACTTAAAAAAAATTTGATACCCTTAGGACAAGGGTCTCTAACAACCATGACGGTTGTCCAGGATGGATCGTCGTGTTAATGTCGCTCCGTCTTAGATGTCCGTCAGAGGACACTTGGAAAAAGTTAAAGACCCTTAGAACAAGGTTCTGTGACAACCATGACGGTTGTGTAGGACGAACCGTCGTGGGAACGACGATCTGTCGCATGTGTCATTTGGTGGACACTTAGAGAAAACGAATAGTGGGGTGTTGGAACAGACCCTATGACGGTCTGTCATTGGGGTCACGTTCTGTCATTCAGTGAGAGAACTAAGGATGCCACAATCATCCCCTATGACTCAAACGGAATACTTAGTGTTAACCTACATTTCTAACCCAAATACCTAGAAAATTACAAATGTTAAAGCACCAATTTCTCGAGTTTTAACAAGGCAATTCGAGGATTCTCAACCTAGGTCATTCAAAATTGGATCAAATAATGAATTCCCACCAAAAATAAATGGGCTAATAGTAACTGAAAAACAAAAATGCAATGTAAATTGGTTGAGATGACAGACACATACCTGAGAAGAGGATAAAAACAGGCAAGTGAGGCACTTCATTATCAAGAACAGACCCACTACAGCAGACTCCGACCAATAGAAAGGAGATATCTTGAATTGGGGATTTGGGGAAGTGATCAGTTGATAGAGAAGAGAGGTAGGAGTAGGAAGTTTGAAAGGGAGGGAAATGGGAGAATGAGGGAAAGAAATGGTTGAAATGAAGGGGTGGTTTTTTTTAAAAGGTTGACAATTTTAAAATTCCCCAGTCCAGTCGGGTCGGGTATGGTGGTTGATGAAGAAACGAGTCCCCGATCATTGTACGTCACAGATGCGACGGTCCGTGGTGGGTTTTGTTGCGTGTGCCCTAATTTTGAAAATAGATGAAAAACGTACCTGGCACAACGGATTCATGCGATGGTACGTCTCTTGCGCAACGGTCCATCTATGTATCCGTCAGTGAATGTTGCGGAGTGATTTTCTGCAGAATTTGTTGGTGATGTGCCTGCAAATTTAAAACCCATTAGTAGAAAATGCTACCATTACAAGAAACAAAACTATACATATTGGGTTGCCTCCCAACAAGCACCTAATTTAACATCACGGCACGATTAAAGACACTTGATTACTCACACTTCATCAAGATGGTATGCCTCTATCACTTCATCCGCTAATTCAGCATGCCTGAAATAGATTTTATTCATTGTCCATTTACCTTGAAACGCACACCCTCTTGGTTTCCAACTCAACTGCTCCATGAGGGAATAGTTGGGTAACGAAGTAAGGGCGAGACCATTTGGACTTGAGCTTCCCCGGCAGCGACGCCAAAAATTCATACGATCAAACTTACTTCTCTAATAAGAAGTTAAGCGGTCGTATCAAGTAAAGAACCCAACTAATGAGGTTGGGATTGTTCCCACGAGGAAAATAGTCCATACTTAACTTTATTCTATTATTACTATTATTTAGTCAATTATTTTCCTAGAAAATAATAAACAATAAAGGGGGGGGGGTTATATCTAAATTAAGGAAAATAATTAACAAGATTAAAGTAAACAACTAAAAGATTCAATTCTTGGAGCTTAATCAATCAATAAAAGTAACTAGGCCTTAAGTGTTCCCAGAGGGTTCCTAACTTGATAATTCTAACTGTAAGAATTCTTTCCTAGTATCTTGCATGTAAAGTGATAAGTTATGTATCTCTAAATCCATGGTCTGGCATCTAGAAAATTTCACTCCGCACCTTGGTCCAGGTACGTGTGTTGCTATACAAACCCTTACCTTTACCTCATATTAAGCATTATATTCGATATTTGACTAAGTTATTATCTCGTACCAATCGACACTAGCCTATTAGATAGTATACACTAAATCTATGTTGATAATTCTTTTCCTATTATTTACCTCCTTGGTCCATCAAGTAGCATTAAGGCGAGTTCTAACATTGGCCATCTGTTAAAAAGACTTCTAAATGAAAGAATTATCAATACATGCAAGACACTATTCTAGAATTGTTATTTTAGTGAAAGTTTACCTCATTATTCACCCATGCTTCCCACAACCATAGTTATGGAGTTTAGTTACCCATGGTCATAATCACACTATTCATATATTTAATATAAGAATTCATGCACTTACTTTGATGAGAAAGAATAAAATACACTAGTTCAAACCTACTACTACGCAGGAAATATAAAGGCAGGCATCCTCGAATGCATGAGGACCTACTAAGTCTGGATGAAATCTCAGAGTTCGAACAAATGCAATGATACCCTCTACTTACACCTGAGGTTGCACCTAAAATAGTAATATTTTATGGAATTAATACAAACTTATACTAAGTATGGGTACATGAAATAACACATAATGGTAATGCATGAACAAGAATGTCTCTTCCTAATCAACACGCTTCTTAGAAGGTCAAGTCTCTTGACTTTCACTATTTCGCAATAGAAAGGTCATACCCTGAATATGCCACACGTCATACACACATAGGTTCACATACTATACATTGTATGTTTCATATAATATACATTTCACATCCATGAGACCTTGAAATCATGGACGTAGCTTTAAGATATCTCAAGTGACGTCCCAACATATGGGATCTCAACCCGAGGGTCTCCTTTACCAAACACAAAGCATGCTTTATTCGTGAAGTTGTACTTCACATTATTCTTTTTATTCATTCATAGAAATGTTTAAGACTCTCATAGGCATCATGAAGTGCAATGACCAAGAATGAACTACATTCATTACTTGAATCCGGTTTCACCACTTGATTGTCATGAACAAACACCGTCAGTATCATTCATTTCATTGTCCTTAATAAGTTGAGGAACTTCCAACCTTAAATGACATAGATCATGTAAACATCATGAAATCTTGTGTCTTCTCCACATCGAAAAGAGGTGGAGTCACTAGCCAAAGTGAAACCAAAACATGCTAGCTTTATGGGCTCAAATCAAGCTAATTCCCTATGTGTGCAACATACTTCAAAGACTAGGAGATTTAGGGAGACCCATACCCACCTTGGTGAACAGTATCATCTCATGATATTTATATAAACCTCTGCCCTTCCCGAAAAAAGGCATCACCACTCATATCTATTCTATCGGTGCTTAGTTTAAAGTTACTATTAACATTCGACTTATACATCATCGAAGCTTGCTTCTTAGCATGAGGTAGTCATAGCTCATTAGGTAAATTCTCATCTCTCATTTGTGTATTAAGTGTGAATTGTCCTTACACTTACATATAGAATGTGATTGAGAGTTGTCTCTAAATATTCAACACTATCTTAGGTGCGTACTTTTAGTAACCTTTACTTAGGATTGATTGAGACTTGTCTCAACATTCATCTTAGCCTCTTATCATGTTGTCTCCATTTTCATTAGCATCATAATTTAACATAATTACTCACCTCATTACGTGAATGTTCATTTATTAATTTTACCATTAACTCATGGTATTACCCATTTTGGGTTACTCATAATTGACTAAGTGTTTCATGATAATGTAAGTATATGTTAAGTAAGACTTATGCATTGTACACCTTCAGCCAAGGGACCAAAGTTCGATCCCTATAGCTACATTTCATTTCATTATATGTGAGACTTTTGTGTCTCACAATTTCTGTTAAGGGGACCCATGTTTGAGTCCCTTCTGGCAGCACTTTATTTTTGATTATTTAGAGTTCTACGTGACTTCATTCATTCGGCCAAGAGGATCTAGGATCGAATCTAGCGGTCTCAATTTTTATGATTTTATTTTGGTGTGAGATTTGTGTATCTCACACCCCAGGCCAAGAAGCTAAGTTTGAATTCACCCTCCGTCACTATTTTCTTTTTATTTTAACTTAACGCTTCTTTCAACCTGCCTAAGTTTGAATACCTCTCTCACCCTATTTTTTTCATTTTAAGGCTTAATAACTTAGTAGTAGAACCTTAAGAATTAGATATTCACTCTAAAAGGCACCAACTATTCCTCTTCACATGTATTAGGGACTAGCCGAAACCATGTTCATTTATCATAAAGTTTTAATTCACTTTCTTACATTTATCCTAGACGTTTAACTCATAGTTTTACATTTAATTTTGACCAATTCATTAAGGACTTCACTTTCACTTTCTTATTCATGAACATCACGATTTCTTTTTCATATTAAACACACAACATTGCATAATGCATGATTCACCATTGTTTCAAGTTAACAGTAACAATACAATTTTGGAAAAACAACATGTTTTGTGCACATATGACATTCAACATTCGGACGTACATAACAGATCATAAACAAACCGTAACATACATTGCACACAACCACAATCATGATTTGGAATCATCTACTAGAAGTCATACCAACGCATGCATCAATTCGTTCATAGGATCTATTGACAAGGGCATGCAACGGGGGTCAACCTTAGTTTTCAATTGTATTTAAACTTAACTTTAATGGAATCTTTCGAAAGGGACAAAGAGAGAAGAAAACACATACCTTTTCAGCCTCTACAAGCAACTACAACCATACTTTTCCACCCACCCACAAACCTTATACTCGAGCTTTGATTGTTTTTCGCAAGTGAAGTTCTTTAATTCAAACACTTAGGCGTACGAATTATTCCTTTTGTTTTTGATGGATGCAGCCAAGAATAATTTTAGAATAGCCAAGAGTCAAGCTTAACTAAGGCTTCATTCTTGAGATTGAGGAATTTCCTTCTCAATCACATTTAACACAATTCATGCAACACATAAAACATGTCTATGCTACACAAAAAAAAAAACAATATTCATAGCAAACATAACTCCGTTTTAACTCTTATAGTGTTTTTACAAAACTTATGATTAGTGACCTATTACACCAAGTTTACTACAGTGATACGCTCAAATTTACTTCTCAAATAAGAAGTAAAGCGGTCGTATCAAGTAAAGAACTGTAACGACCTGTTTAGTCGTTTTGAGCAACAGATTTTAATTCTGGGAAAAACTGGCTGGGACGACGGATGGAACGACGGACCGTCGTGGTCACGACGGCCCGTCGAGGAGGTGTCGTCCTATGGCACTTAGAATTTTGAAATTGGGTACTGAAAATCGACTCTCAGTAAATTGTGACGGACCTGCAGGACGTGTCGTTACATCCACGACGAACCGTCGTGAGTTCCGTTGCAAAACACTTCAACTTTTGAGAATTTGGTGCAAGAAACGAGTTTCTGACCGTCATGACGGAGGAACAGGACGGACCGTCACGGCTGTGACGGGCCGTCACAGGCCACTTGAGCTTGAGGGAGCTGCGACGACCACCGTGACGGACCGTCGCAGGAACGACGGCCCGTCACAGGTTGCGCAGTCCCAGGCAAAATAGGATTCCTCTACACGTTTTAGGGGTCGTTTTGGACTATTCTTTCCTTAATTATAAAGATTGAGGGTTAATATTAATAGGTCTAATTACTTGGGGGTTAAAAGGGGTAACCTTAAGTTAATTAGTGGGTTTTATTGTCCTCCTTTACACTTAATTATACTTTTAATTAGGTAAAAAGAAGGAGGGTTTTATAAAACAAAAACAAAAGAAAAGAACAGAAAAAGAGGAGAAACGAACGAGTAGAGAGAGAGAAACGAAGAGGATAGCAAGGATTTTGAGAAGATAGCTTGTTGATTCAATTCTTCGGTGGAGGTAGGTTATGGTTTATATTACGATACTCGTAGTGAACTCTTAATAGTGAATAATATGTGTTGATGATATTGTAAACCTGTCTATATGCTTATTGTATGCTTGTATAAATATGATTATGTGATTTTGATAAAACAAGCATGATGAAAACCATTGAATCCCAAATCTTGAAAGAAACTTTAATCTACGATATTAATGACGATGCCTTGGTATAAAAGAAGGCTTGATGAATTAAAGTAATGGGATTGATGATGCCTTAGTATAGAGAAGGCTTGATGAACGGATAGAATGAATTTAGTGGATCGGAGTGTCACGTACCGACAGATAGTAATAGTGGATCGGAGTGTCACGTTCCGACACATAGTATTAGTGGGACGGGTGTCACGAACCGACACGTAGATATAGGGGATCGGAGTGTCACGTACCGACACATATAGGGGATCGGAGTGTCACGTACCGACACATATAGGGGATCGGAGTGTCACGTTCCGACACATATACGGGATCGGAGTGTCACGTTCCGACACATATAGGGGATCGGAGTGTCACGTTCCGACACATATAGGGGATCGGAGTGTCACGTTCCGACACATATAGGGGATCGGAGTGTCACGTTCCGACACATAGTGGTAGGGGATCGGAGTGTCACGTGCCGACACAAGAGGAAGAAAGATAATGAATCTTGAAAGATGTTAATATACTCAACATAATGAACTTAATTCCCAAATGAGTATGGTATTGAGGCTTGAGTCCTCATGGATGAACTTGATGGTATTTATTGACGATCATAATACTTGTTGTTGCTACATGTTGAGTTTATAGTTGATTTATAATATTACTTGATATGTATTATCGCCTATTTTGAGTTAACCGATGATATCTACTCAGTACGTGTGGTTGTACTGACCCCCTACTTTTATGTTTTCCTCTTGTTATTTGTGTTATGCAGCAAACGTTCCGTCAACTTCGACTCAGCAGTAGATCAAGCCAGTCTTCACTCCATCGGAAATTCAGGGTGAGCTAATGCGTCTAGCTTGGACTGGGTCTCCTTCTTCAAGTCTTGATGCCTTGAACTTCCGGCATGGACTAGCTTTTTAGTATTTTGTTCTTAGACAGTTTTAGTTTAGAAATTTGAGATAGATGTTCTTGTGATGATGACTTCCAGATTTTGGGAATATTAATAATAGTTGAGTTGTTTATTATGAGTTTAAGTCTTCCGCATTAGTTCTGTTGATATTATATTGAAATGTTAAGATTTAGATGGGTTGGTTAGCTCACATAGGAGGGTAAAATGTGGGTGCCAGTCGCGTCCCCGATTTGGGTCGTGACAAGAACCCAAAAAATGAGGTTGGGATCGTTCCCACGAGGAAAATAGTTCAGACATAACTTTATTCTATTATTACTATTATTTACTCAATTATTTTCCTAGAAAATAATAAACAATAAAGGGGGGTTTTTATATCTAAATTAATGAAAACAATTAACTAGATTTAAGTAAACAACTAACATATTCAAATCCTGGAGCTTAATCAACTAATAAAAATAACTAGGGCTTAAGTGTTCGCCACAGGTTCCTAACTTGATAATTCTAACTGTAAAAATTATTTCCTAGTATCTTGCATGTAGAGTGATAAGATATGTATCTCTAAATCCTTGGTCCGGCATCTAGAAAATTTCACTCCGCACCTTGGTCCGGCTACGTGTGTTGCTATACTAACTCTTACCTTTACCCTATATTAAGCATTTTGTTCAATATTTGACTAAGTTATTACCTCGTACCAATTGACACTAACCTATTAGATAGTATACACTAAATTAATGTTGATAATTCTTTTCCTATTTTCTACGTCTTTGGTCTGACAAGTATCATTAAGGCGAGTTCTAACGTTGGCCATTCATTAAAAAGACATCTAAACGAAAGAATTTTCAACACATGGAAGACACTATTCTAGAATTTCTATTTTAGTTAGATTTTACCTCATTGTTCACCCATGGTTCCCACAACCCTAGTTATGGAGTTTAGTTACCCATGGTCATAATCACACTATTCATATATTTAATATAAGAATTCATGCACTTACTTTGATGAGAAAGAATAAAATACAGAAGTTCACTTGATTAATCAATAAAAGCACCAACAATTAATTCCAAAAAAGGTGTAACAATTACTGAAATTAATCCTTCAATACTGGAACAAGACAACTAAAGATTATTCAAAAGTTTAACTATAAAAAAGTTTCCTATCAAAAAGTCTACTATCGAAAAGTCTAACCCCAAAAATGAGGTTTTTCGAACTATTTATAATAAAAACAAAAACCTAATAAAAGAAGGATTCTAATTACTTAAAATCTGTCAAAACGCATCTGGGTTGAGGGACCTCGTGGCGGACCATCGTAGTCACGATGGGCCATTATGGCCTTCGTCGTCCCATACTTCACAAATTCTTCTATTGCTTTCGTCATTACCCTCAACGGCAGTTATGACGGACCGTTCCAAGCACGACGGTCCTTCAAGGGTTTCAGTTCGATAATACTTAAACTTCTTGGAATTTGGGTACTGGGTATACTCTCTGATCATCCGTAATACAACACTAGGTCAGACTTCCCCAACTTTCTTCAGCAACTTCACTACGATGCAACCTACGGACCGTCACAAGCTCGACGGACCGTCACAAGCTCCGTAGGTGGTCTCTTCTACATTTCTCGCCCAAAAACATTCGCGTTTATAACAGGACATATTTCCTTCAAATAAGGAGAAACTTACATAAAAACCAATACAAAAAGGCTTTTGGACACATACTTAACTTAAGGAAAAAGAATTAATAATACCGTGAAACCACGGTATATCATATAGCACTAAGAACTTAGAGTTTCTTAAACATGAATGAGACTTTAGGAGAAGAATATCTAACCTTTAAAACATAACAAATCAGGATAGCGAGATCACGTGTCATCCTCGTCCTCCCACATTGCTCTCTCAACAAAGTGGTTCCGCCATAGAACTTTCACAGTGGCAATCTCTTTGTTCCTCAGTCGCTTCACTTTACGATTTAAAATTTTGTGAAGAACCTCTTCATAAGAAAGGATCTCATCAAGTCCTAACCCCTCAACAGGAAGGATGGATGCTAGATCGCCTAGACATTTCTTCAGCATTGAAATGTGAATCACTGGATGAACATAAGCAAATTTTTAGGGTAACTTCAATTCGTAGGCAACATTGTCTGCCCGCTGCAACACCTCATTAGGGACTATATACCTCGGACTCAACTTACCTTTCTTACCAAACCTCATCACCCCTTTCATGGGTGATATCTTCAACTAGACCTGATCACCTAACTCAAAATCTAGAGCTCTCTTTCTGATGTCTGCATAGGATTTCTGACGACTATAACCTGTAGACCTATATCTAATAATCTTCACCTTCTCCATAGCCTTATGTAAGATCTCAGGACCAAGGATGGAAGATTCTCCTACCTCAAACCACCCAATTGGAGACCTACTTCTTCAGCCATATAGCGCTTCCAAAGGTGCCAACCAACACTTGAATAATAGTTGTTATTGTATGAGGACGCTATCAGTGGAAAATGATCATCCCAGCTCCCCTTGTATTCAATAACACATGCTATCATCATGTCTTCAAGGGTCAGGATGGTACGCTCTGCTTGTCTATTTGTCTGTGGATGAAAATCAGTACTAATATTCACTTGTGTGACCAAGACCTTTTGGAAATGTCTCCAAAAATGAAAATTGAATTGGACTCCCCTATCCGAGATGATAGGCAGAGGAATCTCATTTCATCTCACAATCTCATCAATATAAAGTTTGGCATAATCTTTAGCTTTGTAAATAGACTTCACTTGTATGGAGTGAGCGGACTTGGTCATTCTATCAACAATAACCCAAATAGAATCATGTAGTTTTCTATTTTTGGCAGACCAACCACAAAATCCATATTAATATCCTCCCACTTGCATGTTGGAATCTCAATCGTCTAAGTGAGACCCAGAGGCTTAACGTGTTCTGCCTTAACCTTTTGGTGATACGGACACTCCTCCACGAATTTAGAGATATATCTATTCATTTCTTTCAACCAATAGACCTCTTTAAGGTCCACAGTCCATCTTGGTGGCACTTGGATGAATGGAATACTTGGAACCATGAGCTTCTGCCAAAATCTTAGACCTCAAATTATCAACATATTGCATACATAACATGCTTTGGTACCTTAGTATACCATCCCCTCCAAGGTAAAATGAGTCATTCAAATTACTCAATACTTAGTCCTTCAACTCCATGAGTACTGGGTGGAGATTCTAATTAGCCTTTACATCTACAACAAATCATGATTCGAAACTTGAGTGAACCGAAACACCCTCACTTGGTGCATCTGCCAGTCGTACACCCAATATAGCCAATTGGTGTACCTCTTTAACCAAATCCTTCTTCTCATCATCAATATGATACATGCTGCCCATGATCAATTTACTCAACACATAAGCCACTACATTGGCCTTACCCGGGTGATAATAAACACTTATATCATAATGTTTGAGCAACTGTAGCAATCTCATTTGACGAAGGTTCAAAACCCTCTATGTAAAAACATACTTAAGATTTTTATGGTCAGTATGCACATCAACATGTACACCATATATATAATGTCTTTGAAGTTTTAATGCAAAAACCACAGTTAACACAAGATTATGAGTAGGATAGTTCTTCTCGTGAATTTTCAACTGTCTCGATGTATATTCAATCACCTATTCATCCTGCATAAGAACACATCCCAAACCTACTTGGGAAGTATCTCAGTACACCACATATCCCGCACCACTCCTCGGAAATGTGAGAACTGAGGCTAAAGTGAGTCGGTCTTTGAGCTCTTGAAAGATCTTCTCAACTTTTTCAAACCACTCAAACTTCACCTTCTTCTTCGTCAAGGCTGTCAATGGAGGAGCGATAGTGAGAAAACCTTCCTCAAAGCTGCGATAGTAATTGGCCAAGCCCAGAAAACTGCGAATACAGGTAGGAGAAAGGGGTCTCGGCAATTTTTTCACTGCCTCAGCCTTTTTAGGATCAACTTCTACACCTTGGTTGGTCACAACATGACCAAGAAAGGTCATTGATCTCAACTAGAATTCACATTTATTTAATTTTTCATACAACTTATGTTCTCTCAGTACTTGCAATGTTTTTATCAAGTGAACCTCATGCTCTTATCTAGACTTAGAGTATATGAGAATGTCATCTATGAATACCATGACGAAGAAATCAAGGTACTCACGGAATACTCTATTCATAAGGTCCATAAACGCGTCTGGTGTGTTAGTGAGACCGAATGACATGACCAGAAATTCATAATGCCATATCTAATACGAAAAAAATAGTTTAGGGATATTTTCTCTTTTCACTCCAAGATGATGGTACCTTGACCGAAGGTCTATCTTGGAAAACAAACTCGAACCTTGGAGTTGGTCAAATAAATAATTGATTCTAGGAAGAGGGTAATTATTCTTTTAGTGACTTTGTTGAGTTGCCGATAATTGATGCACATTCTAATGGTTCCATCCTTTTTCTTTACGAACAACACTGGAGCACCATAGGGATATGCTCGACTGAATGAAGCCCTTATAAAGTAGATCTTTTAACTGCAACATCAAATCCTTGAGTTCAGATGGTGTCATCCTATACGAGGGAATATAATTGTCTTGGTGTTGGGATTTAAATGAACACCAAAGTCAATCTCACGTTCAGGAGGACTTCCTCCTAAATCATCGAAAAAGACATCTAGGAACTCACCCATTATTGATACTGAGTCTATGGAAGAAACTTTTTGATCTAAGTCAGTGACTCTAACTACATGGTAAAAATACCCCTAAGCTATCATCTTGTTGGCCTCAGAATGTGAAACAATTTGACCGATTGGACTTGAACCATACTCTTCCCATTCCCGCTCTAAGTCATTTGGAAATTAAAACCTCACTACCCTCTTTCGACAATCTATTATGGCATAACACTTATGGAGCCAGTCCATACCCAAGATTATATCAAATCTAGCATGGCTAATTCCAAAAGTTCATCATGAGTGACTCCATAGAGGATTTATATTGGGGAATTTTTATACACTCTTTCTGCTCTAATGGCGTATCCTATGGGGGTACTTACTAGAATCGGCTCATGCAGAACCTTAGGAAGCACATCAAATTTACTAGCTATCAAAGGAGTAACAAATGATAGAGTGGATCCTCGATTTAACAATGCATACACTAAAAAATAATGACATGAAATGTACCCGTGACAACATGAGTTAATTATCTTGCTCTTCTCTACCTTTCAGTGCATAAAATAGGTTCCTCTTAGGAGGTTCAGCAGCAGCATTAACATTCGGCCGAGGTTGAGCATCATCAATGGCCTTATCCATAGTCTAAGGACAATCTCGAACCATGTTTCAAGTCTTACCACACCTGAAGTAGGTGTTTGTACCTATTAAATACTCAACTCCATTTGGACGTCCACATTTACCACAAAGCTTGTTTTTTTTGCTGGATGTTTCGATCATTGCCCTTTCTGGGCAAGACTCGTTCACTTTTGCATTCACATTTCCTCATGAAGCAGAATTACCTGAATGTCTCTAGAACTTAGGTATGTTCGGGACTCCAAATGAGCCCCTGCCTGAGCTAGGACCAGCCTGATCCTCAATCCTAGGATTCTTGCTTTCATGAACTCTCCTCTTACGGCGGATCTCCTCCACTTGCTGAGCATGCACCATCAATCTGCCCAGATCCATGCTATCATGCAACATGGCTGCCCAGCAATCTTCCAATAGATCCTCCAGCACGCCAGTCACAAACATGCCCATTTCATCCCTATTATTTGCCAACAGAGAATAAGCATATTTTTAGAGTTTATCGAATTTCAAGGAATACTCCTTGACTGACATACCTCTTTGTCTCAGGTTGATGAACTCTTCAACCATAGCTTTTTGTTTCTCTCTGGAGAAGAATCTATCTAGAAAGGCAGTCTTGAGAATATCCGTAGTGATGGGAACATCTCCACGTGCTCGGCTAGCAGCCCACATCTGGTACAAAATATTTGCCACATCCTTAAGTTTATATAGAGTCAACTTAGCCTTTGCCTCCTCATCTACTCCCATGGCACAAAGGAACTTATGAACCTCATCCACGAACTCCTTGGGATTCTCATGTTTCTTAGATCCGTAGTAAATTGAGGGGTTCATTCTTGTAAAGTCCCTCAACCTGCTAGCCATGGTACCAACATGAGGATAATTTCTGGGAGCACTCTCTCTTGCGGCTTGAGGCGTGATGGCTTGACCCTGAGTAGTGATGGCTTGTGCCATTTGTATCAAGGCATTCCTCACTTCTCCATATGTCAACCCAGCTTGATTGACAGGCACCTAATTAGCAACAACAGGGGCTTGAAGAAGAACTTGATTTCCTTAAGCAGCTGCCTCACCTACCCTCCTGTCTGTATTTCTCCTCGTATTAATTATATACACATATATAAAAGAAGAGACTTAGATTCTTAATGACACAATCATATAACGATTTCATATAACAGGATCAATAGTATAAGAAGTGAAAATTTCCTAAACATTATGCAGTCTCTAACTCATGATAGTTGTGCACTTCACTATCATAACTTAGAAACTACTTAACATGGTTGATATGAGCCGGGTGTCTTGGATATTTAACCTAATGATTTGATACAAAGTTTTATGACCTGTATTCTTAAATCCGAATCGCAATCGGTGTCGTTAACCTCTCAGAGGTCACAGAGAATCCTCTTCTTGCATTCATGACATTCATATGATTAATTTTTGCAGAAAATTTACAACATTTTGTTTATAGTTGAAGTATACTTAGCTTCATATAAATGCATATTTGTAAGGAAGGTCATTGATCATACATTAACCATCTAATTATAAGATCATGGAACTTGAAAGAAATGGAATCTCATGTCATAAGTAATACTTTCCGAAACGGCATCATTACAAGCGTCTAAATAAAATAGGAAAGAAATACTAGTGGAACATACCCCACTAGCTCAAACCTACTACTAAGCAAGAAATATAAAGGTAGGCATCCTCTAATGCATGAGGACCTACCATGTCTGGATAAAATCTCAGAGTCCGAACATCTGCAATGGTACCTCCAACGTCCACCTGAGCCTGCAACTAAAATAGTAATATTGTATGGAATTAGTACACACTTGTAATATGTATGAGTACATGCATTAACACATAACGGTAATGCATCGACAAGAATGGCTCTTCCTAATCATCATGCTTTCTTAGAAGGTCAAGTCTCTTGACTTTGACTATTTCGTAATAGGAAGGTCATACCATGAATATGTCACACATCATACACACATAGGTTCACATAATATACATTTCATGTTTCATATAGTATACATTTAATATCCATGAGACCTTAGAATCATGAACGTAGCATTAAGACATCTCAAGTGAGGGCTCCACATATGGGACCTCCGTGGGTCTCCTTTAGCAAACACATAGACTTCATTATTCGTTCATTTGTACTTCACATTATTCATTTCATTCATTCATAGGCTGATGTGAACACCTTCTATAACTAGGATAAAGTTTAAGACTCTCATCAGGATCATGAAGTTCAATGAGCAAGAATGACCTAATGTCATTACTTGAATGTGGTTTCACCTCTTTATTGTCTTGCACAAACACCTTCAGCATCATTCATATCATTGTCCTTAACACTTTGAGGAAATTCCAACCTTAACTGACATAGATCATGTGAGCATCATGAAACCCTGTGTCTTTCCCACATCGAAAAGACGTGGAGTCACTGGCCAAAGTGAAATTAAAACATGCTAGCTTTATGGGTTCGAACCAAGCTAGTTCCCTATGTTGGCAACATAGTTCAAAGACTAAGAAATTTAGGGATACCCATACCATCCTTGGTAGACACTCTCATCTCATGATATTTATGTGAGCCTCCGCCCTTCCCAAAAGAAGACATCACCACTCATAGCTAGCCTATCAATACTTAGTTTGAAATTCCTATTTACATTCAACTAATACATCATCGAAGCTTGCTTCTTAGCATGAGGTAGTCATAGCTCATTAGACAATTTATCATCTCTTCTTTACGTATTGAGTGTGAATTGTCCAAACAATTACATATAGAATGTGATTGAGACTTGTCTCTTAATATTCAACACTCTCTTAGGTGAGTACTTTTAGTGACCTTTACTTAGGCTTGGTTAAGACTTGTCTCACCTTTCACCTTAGCCTCTTATCATGTTGTCACCATTTTCATTATCATCATAGTTTAACATAATTACTCAATGTTCATTTATTAATCTTACCATTAACTCATGCTATTACCAATTTCGGGTTACTCATAATTGACTAAGTCTAAGTATATGTTGCGTAAGACTTGTGCATTTTACACCTTCAGCCAAGGGACCCAAGTTCGATTTCTAGTGGCTGCATTTAATTTCATTATATGTGTGATTTATGTGTCTCTCAATTTTTGTCAAGGGGACCCATGTCGAGTCTCTTGGGCAGCACTTTATTTTTAATTATTTAGAGTGCTAGGTGATATCACTCATTCGGCCGAGAGGATATGGATCGAATCCCAGTGGCCTCAATTTTAATTGTTTTATTTTAGTGGGAGATGTATGTTTCTCACACCCTTGTCCAAGGAGCCGAGTTTGAATCCCACCTCCCTAACTAGTTTTTCCTTTTAATTTAAGGCTTCTTTCAACCTGCCCAAGTTCGAATCTCCTCTGTCACCCTCTTTTCTTTTCTATTATTTAAAGGCTAAAGCTCTTAGTATTAGGACCTTAAGGTTTCGAGATTCACTCAAAAAGGCAGCAACTATTCCTCTTCATATATTTTAGTGACTAGTTGAAACCATGTTCATTTATCATAATGTTTTAATTCACATCCTTACATTTAGCCTAGACATTTAACTCATAGTTTTACATATACTTTTGACCAATTCATTAAGGACTGTACATTCACTTTCTTATTCATGAACATCGCGATCTCTTTTGCATGATAAATACAAAACATTGCATAACGCAGCATTCACCATTTTCTTCAAGTTAACAGTAATACTACAATTACGGAAAAAAGCATCTTTTGTGCACATATGACATTGAACATTCTGACGTACATAGAAAATCATAAACAGCCTGTAACATGCATTGCGCACAACAACAATCATTCCTAGAATCATCTACCAGAAATCATACAAACGCATGCATCAACTCGTTCATATGATCTAATGGAAGCGGCATACAACAGGGGACAACCTTAGTTTTCGATTGGATTGGAAATGAACCTTAGGGGACTCTTGTCAAAGGGACCAAGAGAGAAGAAAACCCATACCTTTTCATCCTTTGCAACCAGCCACAACCACCCGTTTCTACCCACACACAAACCTTTCTTCTGATCTTTGATTCTTGTTCCCAAGTAAAGTTCTTTACTAAAGACACTTACGCGTACAAATTCTTCCTTTTTTTTATGGATGCTGCCAAAAAATGGTTTTACGATTAATATAAAGAATTAAGAGCGGGCATGAAGCACACACTCTTATTGGTAGTCGCGCGCCCCTTTTGTGGGAATTGTTGTTGACTTATTCAACACAATTTAAATGGTAAAATCATATTATAAAATATATATTAATTTATTATAATACCCCTCCTTATTTTCTCTAATTTTTAATCTACTTATTCGTGCCTCTTACTGCCTCCAACTCAGCTCAAACCTGATTGTGGAGGTAGGAACAATCTCGGGTTTGACCACCAAGATTTGACTTATTTTTACTAATTAATAACTTTATTTAATTAATTAAATTTTATCCTAGGGTAATTACTATACTACCCCTAGACCCAAAATTACCTTTATACCCCTATAGCGCTTAAAACAAAGGACTGACCCTCTAAGTATGGTTAAGACTCATCCGGGTGAATCCTAGTATTCAGGTACGCTACATTGCTGGAACCAACCCTGCCTAGATCAACCAACTCACCAACTTGTTTGGCTTGGGTGGTTCATACGTTCAGAGGTATGGTTCTATGCGCAACAATCCGCGTAAACCCGGTCTAACCTAGGCATTCTATGAACGTTTAGGTCTTACTAAGGATAGTCGTTTTTGGGTTGTAACAAAATCTTTGTCTTTTCTCTTTTATTTGTGGTTTTTGGACATTTCTTTCTTGTGAGGGCTTGTAAATTGAAAAAGTGGTGATTTTGAGAATTCCAAATTTAATCAAAAGAGCATGTAAAGAATCTAATAAGTTGATCCACTTTTTGAGTTTGAGTTGTTGTCAGTAAACGATTATTGGTTCTTGAAAATGTACCATGTGAATGAAGGGAGTGATTTTGTAAAAGTTGTGCATGTGGAATAATCATAAGTACCAACCAAAGTCGTTATCTTTGTGCTTAATTAAACATGGTTAAATTTATTTGGGGTTAGTGTTGAAATAAGATCATCTTAAGTTTTTTATTATCTTTAGTTGAGGACAAACAAAGTTTTAGTGTTAGGAGTGTTTATAAGTTGTTGATTTCCGCTCATTTCTTAGTTAATTTGTCTTTCTTTAGTTTAGAATTGGTAATTTTAATATGATTTACTTCATATTTACATAAAAATGGAATGGAAAGATAATTTAGATGACATTTGAAGGAACCAAATGAACTTCAGGTATAAGATGTCAAGGTATGAAAAATATAAAATCTGGTAAGGAAAAGATTCTTCGTGAACGCACACATAGGGTCACGAAAAAGGAAGTTGGTCATAAGAGGACCACAAATGCACCCTAAGGGCCACGAATGTGGAAAAATGGACAATGAAGGACCACAAGCGTGGAATAATGTGAGGTACTCATCAATTTAAGTGCTGAAATTTAGACAACCTCATGCGAACACAGAGGGTCACGTTTCAGTCACCTAGGCATAATGGGTATTTCCCAAAATTTATCCCATAAAACCTCTTTGTACACTCACGAATAGTAATTATCTAGATCATTCAACTACATCCATGAAAATATCCTAGAGATTAGTTCATCTTCTTAGCTTCATATTGCTCTTAGTTTTGTTTAGATTTTAAAGGCAAGTTGCCTCAAACTTCACATTCGTGATTAAATATTGTGTGCTTAATAGTAAAATATATTTTTCCCTTATTCTTTCCTTGCTTTGCATTTTTATAATTGTCGGTGTAATTGTGGATATGAGATTGGGTTTTCTGCTAGAAATAGAAAATGTTATTTGGGTATTTGATTTATTACCTCATTGCTTTTATGATTTGAGAGTGCAAAGTTTAATGTGGCTTTTCATTTTTACGCATTGCTTGAAAGAGAATTCATGAAATTAAGAATTAGGTTAATAATCATATTTGACTTCTATTTCTAAATTTAAGATCGGAAGGAGATAATTTAGTTCCACTTTGTTGAATGCTAAAGTTTTAAAAAATGGGGGTTTAAATTAGTATGTGTTGTATAGAAATGGATCATTCAGTGTCTATTCAATTTTGAATTTCCCAATTCCCATATATACCTTACTTGAAATTATCTTTTCCCAAAACCATAATTTGGTTACAAAAATCCCACTTCATTTGATTACCTTGTATATTTTTTGTTTAGGTTAATACTTGTAACTATTCATTATTTGTCTTTCCAATAACTGGCAAATTGTTCTCTGTGGGATGCGACCTCGCCTCTTGGTTGGGTATTTTTATTGACAACAATTGCTTATCTTTTTAATTTATTTTAAGGGAAATTTAAGTGTCATCACATGCATGTATAGTGTCTAAAATATACAACATTTTGGCAAAGCTATGCTCCAAAATTCAAATGGCATTGTTATGTTTAGGGTTCTGGTGTGGAAGATAACTTATGCTTCAGCGAAGGTCCTTTGCTGGAGTGGGCTCCCTACGATGAGAACCGCACTCTAGAGACCTCGCTACAGCTAAAAGGAACCGTTTGTAGAAAGGCCCTTCTGTAGTAACCAATTATGGTTTTAATAACGCTTCAAGTTTTGATAACCTTTCTATGACTCATTTTGTTTACGCTGACTTTTCTCACCGCAGCATGAATACATTTTATAACAATCTACTCAACTTTCATTGGTACTCATTTTCAATGTTCATAATTAGGAAATCTTTTATTATTAAAGGGTCGTGGCTGAAAAATGTAAGCGGTGCTGCCTACAATAGAATGTAAAGGTTCCCAACCATAATATGACGTTATCATGAAGGTAGTGCTCATGAAGGTTTCAAAGTACTACTAACTATCGCATTTATGTGATGGGATAAATTAATGGAGGATCCTTTTTATTGGAGTGACTGTTAGGTACATGATTTATGTTCCATGATCATACAATTAACTAGAAAATCCCAAACTCTATCATATATGTTTAGGTGTGTAACAACCCTAAAATGAACTAGATTAAACTAGTGTGTGTCATGTGTTCTATGAGATAAGAACTATTTAATAAGGTTTTCAAATAAATAATTATATATTTAGATGGAAGTTTTTCGAGTTTGAAAGGAAAATGTCAAAGGAAAACCAAGACGTCTGAAAGCTATTCTTGAGTGTGTTCGAGTGTGTTCTTGATTGTTGTATGTGTTTTTGGGCGTTGTTTTGAGTCTAAAATCAGTGGGGATGACCATAATACCTATAATGACATGTTTAGGGTAAAAACGTCAGATTACGACTCCCCAAGGACCAAACTAGGGTCCTTGAGAAAGACCTAACCTTGGCCCAACAAGGTGCCCAAGGAAGCAGCAAATTGTTTATTGAAGAAACTAGTCCGCGTCCTGGACATGGTTTACCAAGACACAAATTTTTTGTTCCAAGTTGTGAACTCTACTTTCTCAAAAAATATTTCCAAAAATATTGTGGGAACAGCTCCGCGATGCGAACTTGTTTCCCAATGATAATTCCTATTTAAGTTAAGTTTGACTTGTTTAAAAAGGTCCAATTAATGTAGGGGTATTTTGGGTTTTAATGGTGTATTATGTATGGATTTTAGTTCATTATACACCCATTACCCTAATTAAAAACCCCAACTCTCAGTTAGAATCCAAAAATTTACATGCTCTCCCTTTTCTGAAAATTCTTATTCTAGTTAAATCCTCCATTGAAGGACCTTCAAGTTCCTAAGAAGAAGAACAATTTCTCTAAGGTTTAAGATTATTTTCGTGGAATTTCTTCATTAAGGTATGGTGATTTCAGTCTTGATTTTTCTTCGTTCAAGGATCCAATTGCAAAGGCTTTGTAAAGATCTTTCAAAACCCTAAAATACTATTTTAAATTCTAAGAATGGGTTCTTACATAAAATGTTTTTAATTGATGCTTTATTAATTTATCAATGTTAATCGATGGTTTTATGATAAAAATTCTATGAACCCATGTTTTCCTCGAATTCCTAATTTTTTGCTCTAAAGTGGGTGAAGCGATCATTGCTTAATCTCATTGAATTCATATGTAGATTGTTGTGGGCTATTGAATTATGTATTGATTGTGGTAGAATTGCTAATAGCTTGTTTTATAATGTTGATGTCTATATTGAGTATCGTTGGATCATTGATATGGATGTATATATATCGTGGTTTCACGGTATTTTTAATGTTTTTTCCTTATGTTAAGTGTGTGTCAAAAATCCTTTTGTTGATTTTTATGTAAGTTTCTCTTTATTTACAGGAAATATATCCAAAGATGAACGCGGAAGTTTCTGAGCAAGAAATGCAAAAAAGTTACCACCTACGGAGCTTATGAGTGTCTGTCAAGCTTGCGACGTCCCGTAGGTGGCAACGTAGTGAAGCATCTGAAGGAAGATAAGGAAGTCTGACCAAGTGAGGATTACAGAAGTTCATGACAGACCATCATAGCCACGACGGTCTGTCCTGCTAGTTCGTTGCAATGATCAAAGAGTAGTCCCAGTACCCAATTTCCAAAAAGTTTAAGTGTTATGGAACGGAGACCCTCAATGGACCGTCGTTCTTGGAACAGTCTGTCATACCTGCCGTTGAGTGTAATGAAGAGAGAAACAGAAGAATTTGTGAAGTATGGGACGACGGAGGTCATGATGGCCCGTCGTGACCACGACGGTCCTTCACGAGGTCCGTCGACCCAGCCGCGTTTTGACAAATTTTCAGTAATTCGAGTCCATCTTTTATTAGGTTTTTTGTTTTTTATAAATAGTTCAAATATCTCGTTTTTGGGGTAAGAATTTTTGGTGTTAGACTCTTTGTTAGTAAACTCTTTGATATTAGACTTTTTGATTGTTAAACTTTTTCTGGAATTGATTGTTGGTGATTTTGTTGATCAATCTAGTGAATTTCTTGAATTTATTCTTTCTCATCAAAGTGAGTGCATGAATTATTATATTAAATATATGAATATTGTGATTATGACTATGGGTAACTAAACTCCATAACTAGGGTTGTGGGAACCATGGGTGAATAATGAGGTAAAATCCAACTAAAATAACAATTCCATATTAGTGTCTTTCATGTACTGATAATTCTTTCATTTAGAAGTCTTTAAACGGATCGACAATGTTAGAACTCGCCTTAATGCTACTTGCCGAACTAAGGAGGTAGATAATAGGAAAAGAATCATCAACATAGATTTAGTGTATACTATATAATAGGCTAGTGTCGGTTAATACGAGGTAATAACTTAGTCAAATATCAAATACAATGCTTAATATGAGCTAAATGTAAGGGTTAGTATAGCAACACACGTAGCAGGACCAAGGTGCGAAGGAAAATTTTCTAGATGCCTGACCAAGGATTTAGAAATACATAACTTATCACTTTGCATGCAAGATACTAGGAAATAATTGTTATGGGTAGAATGTCAAGTTAGGAACCTGTGGGGAACACTTAAATCCTAGTTACTTTTATTAATTGATTAAACTCCAAGATTTAAATGTGTTAGTTGATTACTCCAATTTAGATAGTTATTTTCATTCACTTAGAAGTAAAAAACCCCCTTTGGTTGTTGTTTTCTAAGGAAATAACTGACAAAATAATAGTAATAGATTAAATTTAAGTCTGAACTATTTTCCTCATGGGAACGATCTCAACCTCATTATTAGGGGTCTTTACTTGATACGACCGCTTTACTTCTTATTTGAGAAGTAAGTTTGAGTGTAACAAATTTTGGCGCCACTGCCGGGGAAAGTAGTATTTAGATTAACTATAACTTATTAGTAAAGTTTAGTCAATTTTTTATTAATTTTAGTTTTTTTTATTGTTTTTTATTTTGGTAGAACTATCTTCTTTGTATGCAGAATACATGGATAGGAAGAGAACCCTTGTTTCCCTACGATCACGAATTAGAGCGTACACTATGCAATATGAATCGGAACTTGGGTATTGATGATGATGATCTAAACCAGAGCATCCCAGCTCCAATTGATGTTCAGGGTCAGCTATTACCCGATGATCCAGGTGAAAATCAACAAACGAGACACGTCCTCAAGAATACTACAAAGGATATGATTATATTACAGACTCTGATGGGACACTTGTCTTGCCCCCTCTACCACAAGGACACACCTTTGTGGTAACTAGTAGTCTGATGCAAATGCTCACTGCTAGTTATTTTCAGAACTAACTTCTGAGGACCCAGATGCCCATATAACTAAGGTAAGGGCTTTGCGTAAAAGCTGTGTAGGGAGGCCTGATTTGGATTTGGATGTAATACGTCTAAGAGTATTTCCTCTCTCATTGACGAGAGATGCTGCAATTTGGTTCAGTGAGCTCCCTTATAACTGAATTTTCACTTGGAACAAAAAGGGACGTTTTCTTAGCACGTTACTACCGGGTCTCCAAGAAACTAAACCACAAAGATAGAGTAAACAACTTTGTGGCACTACAAGAATAGTTAGTTAGTAGTTCTTGGAATAGATTTACTTAATTTTTGAGATGTGTCCTCAATCACCGCGTAGATAATAAGTCATTGAATGAATACTTCTATTAGGGACAGGATGATAATAATAAAGTGGTATTGAATACTATAGAGGGTGGTTCTTATGGGGAGTGTCCTTATGCCGAGATTGCCGAGAAGTTAGTGAAAATCTCCCAGAATAATAAAACTTGGAGTACTAGGAAGTCAGATACTGGGTGCAATACCTTCGCATTACAATCCACTCACAACCCATCTACAGCTGAGATTCGTGAAGAAATGGCTCAGATGAGAACGGAGCTTGGGTTGGTATTAAAACATGTCACTCGGGGTGCAGAAAAGATAAAGCAGTTAACTACTTGACTAAACCACCACCACCAAATGATGAATGTTATTATGAGGAGGATTCCTATGCGGTAAATGAGCAGACGGGGGGATGGGGGGAGGGGTTCCGACTGAGTGCCCGAGGCTCAAATCAGGAAAATTGGTGCCATGGTCGGATCTATGGTAACTATAATCGTGTGGGTCATTATATCCGAGATGAATATTACAACTGTGTAAACAACTTTAATATGGGTAACTATGCTAATAGAAATGATAGGAATGGGCCCTATGTTCCTTCTCAAAATCGTGAAGTTACTCCTAGGGATGGTGGAGGTAGTATGGCGCAAGTTGAGGATTTTTGCACAAAAAGATGAAGAGGTTCGATACTAGTGATGAGCATTCTAAAGAGTTGACGAGTTATTTAGTGGGTATTGGGCAGAAAGTCGATGCACATGAAATATCGATTAAGCATCTTGAGTTACAATTGGCCCAATTATTTGCGACCGTGAACACACAGAAACCGGGCATTCTTCCTAGCAACACTGTCAAAAATCCATAAAATAATGGATATTGTATGACAATCACTACTCGCGGTGGTAAGCAAACCATTGACACACCTATGTCGTCTAATGAGAAAAAGGTTACAAGAGATAATGATAATGTGGTAGAGGTTAGTGGTGAAGTAGAAGATAACACTTGAAAAGATGGTGAAGTTCCTAAAAAGGTAACTCCCATGCCTATACCACCACCCCCATTTCTTAAAACATTAGAGAAAAAAAAACCGAGGATGGTAAATATCGGCGTTTTATAACAATGTTGAAGCAGTTGTCTATCAATGTCCCTTTGGTAGAAGCTTTAGAACAAATGCCCGGTTATGCCAAGTTTATGAAAGATCTGGTTTCAAAGTAAAGATCGGTCACTTTTCAGGATGATGATTGAATGCAGCATTGTAGTGCTATTGCTACAAGATCTCTGCTACAAAAAAAAGAATATCCAGGTGCGTTCACTATTCCTTGTACAATCGGCTTACTACATTTTGCGAAAGCATTATGTGATCTAGGGGCAAGCATAAATCTCATGCCCATCTCGATTTACAAGAAGTTGGGTTTGGGTGATCCAAAGCCCACTGCAATGCGGATATTGTTGGCCTATCGAACAGTAAAAAGGCCTATAGGGATACTCCACAAAGTACTAGTAAAAGTGGAGTCATTCATATTTCTGGCAGATTTTGTTATTCTTGATATGAAGTCAATTTTGAAATTCCCATTATTCTTGGGAGGCCATTCCTTGCTACGGGTAGAGCCTTAGTTGATATGGAAAAGGGGCAGATGAAATTTCAGTTTAAAAATGAAGAAGTGACCTTCAAAATTTGTAGTTCCATGAGGTAGAAAGGTGATCTCCAATCGGTATCTGCTATATCTTACAAAGTTGATGAGTCATCTGAGACACAAATAGAAGAACGTCGAGGTGTAGAAGGATTAGCGGCAGTGATAATGAATTTTGATAAAAATTGCATTAAAGAGTATAAGTTATTAGTCGCGGCTCTTGATCGAGGTGATGTTCAGTTTAAACCAAAGAAATATGAGTTAGACATGAAGAATCGTGAGTCTCCACCCACAAAACCATCTATAGAGGAGTCTCCAAAGTTAGAACTAAAAGATCTTCCACCTCATCTAAGGTATGAATTCTTAGGAAATGGTGACACTTTTCCGGTAATCATTGCATCAGATCTGAATGAACAACAAGTTGATAGTTTGGTGAAAGTGCTAAAAAGGTTCAAAAGAGTTATTGAATGGACTATTGCAGACATTATTGGGATCCCTTCTGGTATTTGTTCTCATAAAATCCAACTCATGTATGATCATAAGCCAAGTATGAGCACTAGAGATGCTTAAATCCACCTATGCAAGAGGTCGTGAAGAAGGAACTCATTAAATTGTTAGATGCCGGAGTAATCTATCAGATCGCCGATAGTAGTTGGGTATGCCCTGTTCAGTGTGTACCTACGAAAGGGGGTATGAACTTGTTCCAATGAGACCGGTTAATGGATGGAGGGTGAGTATGGATTACCGTAAATTGAATGCGTGGATCGAAAAAGACCATTTTCTTATGCCCTTTATGGATTAGATGTTGGATAGACTTGCAGGAAAACGGTGATACTATTTTGTTGATGGATATTCGGGGTAAAGTAAGATTTCTATTGAACCAGAAGATCAAGAGAAAACGACCTTTACTTGTCCATATGGGACCTTTGCGTTCAAGATAATGTCGTTTGGGTTGTAAAATGCACCTGCCACATTTAAGAGATGTATGGTGTCGATATTCACCGACATGGTGGAAGATACTATTGAATTTTTATGGATTATTTTTCTGTGGTTGGTGAATCATTTGAGCGGTGCTTGAACCATTTATCTGAGGTCCTTATGAAATTTGAAGACTGCAATTTAGTACTAAATTGGGAAAAATGCCACTTCATTGTGAAAGAAGGTATTGTTTTGGGTCATCGCATTTCAAAAAAGGGCATAGAGGTTGATCGAGCTAAAGTCGAGGTAATAGAGAGACTTCCCCTACCTATCTCTAAAAAATATGTGAGAAGCTTTCTTGGGCATGCAGGTTTTTACTGGAGATTGATCAAAGATTTTTCAAAAATTGCACATCCGTTGTGCAAACTGCTGGAAAAAGATTGTAAATTTTATTTTGATGATCCTATCTTATAGCATTCGTCGAGCTAAATGAAAAATCGGTGTCTGCACCTATCATTATTTCTCCGGATTTGAACATTCCATTTGAGGTAATGTACGATGCTAGTGGGGTTGCTCTTGGTGTGGCATTGGGACAAAGAAGGAAAAAAATCCTTCACCCCATTTACTATGCTAGTAAAGCCTTAAATGAAGCCCAGAAGAACTACACACTGACTGAGCAAGAACTCCTTGCAGTAGTCTTTGCTTTTGAAAAATGTTGCTCCTATTTGCTAGGTACTAGAGTTATAGTGCATACTGACCATTCAGCAATGATATATTTGATGGCAAAGAAGGATGCAAAACCGAACTTGATTCGTTGGGTATTACTGCTACAAGAATTTGACTTTGAAGTGAGGGTTAAAAAAGGGACCGAAATAAAGTTGCCGATCACTTGTCCCGTCTAGAAGATGAAGCTATCAGAGAGTTAGGAGATAAGACTTATATTGATGATACTTTCCCCGATGAGTATGTATTGGCTGCTTCACAAGAATTGATTCCATGGTTTGCAGATTTCGTGATCTATCTGGCTAGTGATATTATTTCATCAGACTTGTCCTTTCATCATAGAAAAAAATTCATGTACGATGTGAAACAGTTCTTTTTGGATGAACCATACTTATATAGGAGTTGTGCAGATGGGTTTATTTGGCGTTGTGTGCCACAATGTGAGATGTTGAGTGTTTTAGAGGCATGCCATTCCTCACCCGTTGGTGGACATCATAGTCGTATCCGAACCGCTCATAAGATATTACAATGTGGTTACTATTGGTCAACTCTTCATCAGGATACTCCTGAGTTTGCTAAAGCATGTGATAAATGCCAAACAGATGGCGGTATTTCAAGAAAGCAAGAGCTCCCTCTAAACCCCATTCTTGTGATTGAATTATTTGATGTTTGGGATATTGACTTTATGGGTCCTTTTGTGATTTCTCATGGAATGAAGTATATTTTTGTAACGGTTGATTATGTATCTAAATGGGTGAAAGTTATCGCCCTCGCAAACAATGAAGGAAAGAATGTCACTGCGTTCTTGAAGAATAATATATTCTCTAGATTTGGTACCCCAAGGGAAATTATTAGTGATGGGGGAACCCACTTTTGCAACAAATTGTTCAAGGGATTATTGGAGAAATATGGGGTTCTCCATAATATGGCCACTCCTTACCATCCTCAAACTAGTGGCCAAGTTGAGGTGTCAAATAGGGAGATCAAACAAATATTGTCAAAAACAGTGAAAGCTAGTAAAACGGATTGGTCAAGGAGGCTTGATGATGCTCTTTGGGCCTACCGGATAGCGTATAAGACTCCCATAGGTATGTCCCCATAAAAACTTGTACATGGGAAATTTTGTCATCTTCCGGTTGAATTAGAGCACAAAGCCATGTGGGCTATGAAGAAGTTGAAAATGGATAGGAACGAAGCTGCAGAAAAATGATTAACTGGGTTGATTGAACTTGATGAATTTCTCCTAAAAGCTTATGAAAGCTCAGCCCTCTACAAAGAAAAGATGAATAAGTACCATGAACTCAATCATGCCGCGACGTTAAATAAGAGCTGGTTGGGAGGCAACCCTATACTTATAGTTTTCGTTCTAGTTATGGTAGCATTTTATACTAATGGGTTTTAAATTTGCAGGCACATCACCAAGAAATTCTGCAGAAAAATCATTCTGCAACAGTTACTGGCGGATACATCGACGGACCGTCACGCATGTGATGGAACATCGCATGAATACATTGTGTCAGGTATGTCTTTTATTAACTTTCAAAATTAGGGCACACACAACGGAACCCATGACGGACCGTCGCATCTGCGACAGACCATCTTCGGGGTCTCATCGCGTCATTATCCAGCATACCCGACCCGACCCGGCTAGGGTATTTTAAAAATTTTTAACAGTTAAAAACCCCACCCCTTAATTTTAACCATTTCCTTCCCTCTTTCTTTCATTTCCCTCCCTTTCAAACTTCCATCTTCCTACCTCTCTTCTCTATTAACCGATCACTTCCCCAAATCCCCAAATTTTGGAAATCTACTTTCTACTGGTCGGAGTCTGCTGCTGTGGTTCCTCTCTTGATCACCAAGTGACTAATGTGCTTGTTTTTCTCCTCTTCTTGGGTATGTGTCTCTGATCTCTACCAATTTACAATGCATTTTTGTTTTAATTAGTATTAGCCTATTCCTTTTTGGTGGGTCTTCATACTTTGCTCCAATTTTGTCTGACCTAGGTTGAGAATCCTCGAATTGCCTTGTTAAAACTCGAAAAATAGATGCTTTAGCATTGCTAGTTTGCTAGGTATTTGGGTTAGTAACATATAGGTTAACACTAACTATTCCATGTGAGTCATAGAGGATGAATGTGGCATCCCCAGTTCTGTCACTGAATGACAGAACGAGAACCCGATGATGGACCATCGTACCCACAATGGACCGTCATAGAGTCTGTTACAACACCCCCACCACTCCACTTCTCGTTTTCTCTAAGTGTCCACCAACAGACACATGCGACCGACCTTCGTCCCCACGATAGTCTGTCCTGCACAACCGTTGTGGTTGTTAGAGACCCTATTCCTAAGATTCTCCAACTCTTTCTAAGTGTCTTCTGACGGACATCTAAGACGGACCGTCATACCCACGACGGTCCGTCCTGCACAACCATTCTGGTTGTCAGAGACCCTACTCTTAAGGGTCTCGAATTTTTTTAGAGTGTCCTCTGACAGACATCTACGAAGGACCATCATACTCTCGACGGTCCATCCTGCACAACCGGCATGACGGTCAGAGACCCTTGTCCTAAGGGTCTCCATTTTTTTCCAAGTGTTCTTTTACGGACTTATATGAAGGACCGTCATACCCTCGACGATCCATCCTGCACAAACCGTCATGACGGTAAGAAACCCCTCTCCTAAGGGTCACCATACTTTTTCTAAAGTGCCCCATGACGGACATCGATGACGGACCGTCATTATCACGACGGTCCGTCCTGCTTATCCTTCATAACTGTCAGAGACTTCCCTTCAGGGGTCTCCACATAAAAATAGTTTTAAGTTAGACATGACGATCCGTCATACTCACGATGAGCCATCACCTAGTCCGTCGTGTTTCACTATTATTGAAGAAATGTCTTTACAGCTTTGCTCTCATATTTATTTTGTGTCGTTTTTGCTTGTCTTTTTTCCTCCTTCTAGTACTAATATTGATTCTTTACAGGTACTATCTCTAATGTCACCAAAACAAGATCGAGTTTACGTACGTGGGCATTCAAAGTCTGTTTCCCCATCTTCCCGACTAGATATAGGTTTTGATGATGAGCATGATCTCGAGTACGTGCTCGAAGGCACTACCACTCAATCACGAGCTGCATGTGTAACCAGAGTTACGCCCAAAAAAGTGGCATCCGGCATAGTCACTTCCTCTCAGTCTGATGAGGAGCGCACACTTACTGGCAAACCTTCTAGGTCAGCATCATATGAAGAAGGAGCGTCTAGCTATTTAGGAGTTTTGGTGGTCGGAGGAAGCCTCTGAGTCAACAGAAGTCCCTGCACCCGCCACAGCTTCATAGTCTGACGAGGCTGACGAGGCTGATAGTTCTGATTCCACTCCAGACTCACCGACTAGTTCTCTCACCCAGTTGCCGACCAGCCAAATCGGTGGTGTGTCGACGGGCAATACCAAGTGTATTCAGATGCCAAGTTTCTAAATGATAAAGGAGTCATGACACGGACCCTTACACTAGAGAGGTGGGTCCTTACGGGAAGTCTCCCCACAATGCCAGAGATCCACAATCTCTTTATCGGACACCGGCTAGAGTGGACAGCTTTTTCTTTAGGCCTCTATAGTAAGGAGTTGGTCGGAGAGTTTTACGCCTCTTACGTGGATACTCTCCGATCACATATAGATAGGAAAGCTTCCCCCTCCAAACAGGCCCCACTTGAGCACGTCCGAGTACGCGGCATACAAGTCAACATCTCCTTGCCCTCCATTCGCATGTATTAGTATTGTGAAGATGTTGATACCAACAGTACCCCTCTCACTGTCGACTTCGACTACCCGTGGCAAATTGTAAAAGATGGCCAATTCATGCGTGAGACATCGCTGAGAGAGCCAACCAAGAGGCGGATGGACCTACACTTGTCTATTGATAGAGAGGGTGCCGACTGGGTAACGGAGCCGAAGGGAGCCATCAAGAAGGCCAATTTGACCTTCACGACTAAGTTCTTATGGTTGATTGTCCTCCACTGCCTTTCCCCCACGGGTGCTGATAATATTCTCACATGGGATCGCGTAGTTCTGATGGCGGCGATGATAGCCCAGTTTGAGGTGGACTTCGCTTGGCTTATACAGGCTGTCATGTACGAGAGGGTTTTCAAGGTCACAAATACTTACAGTTTCCGTGCATGATATTTTCCTTATGCAAGTCGGGAGGTGTGCCCATCTGGCACATTGATCAGCTCAAGACTCCGTTGTGCACTGTTCATATCGACCTCATTAAGGATGAGGCCAATGAGTTGGATCCACGCAGAGGTCCCCATCAGAGTTTCCTCCACTTGGTGAAAATCTGGCTGATACAGTAGCACATGCTCGAACGGTTACACAGGCTACTTCTGAAACCACAGATACTACCCCGATCGAGTCTATCTCGGGTAGTAGTATTGCCCTTAGATCCTCTCGCTCAACCCCGTTCCCCTCTCTAGTCCCGCTTGCTAGGGTCCCGAAACTCGAAGCTCAGATGGCCACACTTTTGCATCACATCCAGCCTTGTATGCATAGGTTTATTGCTGAGGCGGAGGAACAATTAGAGCGTAAAATGTTCCAGCACACAGAGAGGAAGATCGCTGAGGTTCGTCTGCGCTTGGACACTTTTGAGTTGAGGATGCTAGCCTGGACAACCCCTCAGGTGGACGTGTCGACCCTTGAGGCTGCAGTTGAGAGTCTGCGAGCGGATATTGATATGATCCTAGAGTCTAGGGTGCCTGAGTTTGAGGTCCCTTCTACAGAGCCTGCTGAGGATACAGTGATAGATGCCTTATTCGCCACTTCTGAAATTCAACCACCTAACTCTCGACAGCATGCCAAGAGGCGCAAGGGTCGAAAGGAGGATGAGGCTAGAGCACGGAAAAAGGAGTGCCATGATATGGAGGTTGCGAGGAGAGCCTCGCTTGCTGATGAGGAGGCACGTAAGATTAGGCATGTAGAGTCAGCTGTAGGGGCATCTAGCTCCAGAGATGTGGACACTGCGGGAGGCACTACTGATAGTGTTGTTGCTTATAAGGACACTACTGAGGGTTTCCAGACTACACAGAGTTGGTTCCGGGGAACCGGACCCACCAGCTTGCTGATCGTCGGCGCCTTGCGCCCCAGGTTTGCTTCACCTACCACTATCGTATTTCAGTTTTTTAATGCATTGGGGACAATTGCATATCCTTTTGTTGGGGGTGGGGTAAATGGAAAGTGAGTGCTAGGGTGAATCTGAGTATCCCAATTCACGATCCTCTTTTGGGGTTTTCTCTCCTGTGTTATTTTCCCCCAAGAGACTGATTATTTTTATCGTTGAACTGGCATGTCTATATCTTGTATACATAGTATAACTCTAAAACATGATGGCTAAAACAAAACTGATATCCTGATGTAATGAAAATGATGCATGACTAGGCATAGTAATTGATAAATGTGTGGCTCTAAGCATGACATAGAGATATACGACTGTATGACCCTAATTCTAAAATTCGAACTAGGTGTCTGATAATCTAGTATAGTATTGAGATGTCAAGTGAGTGTGAGGAAGATTTGAATAGTCCACTATTTGTTCTGAGATAGAACTTTCCTAGTTAGTCCTGCGAAAAGTAGGTTGTAATAGATAATTAGGAAAGGATCATAGGACCTTTTTCAATATAGCCAATTTTTAGCCTAAATGAAAAAATACAAATGAAATTAATCCATCTTTGATTCAAATGATTTGAGCTTAAACTTGACCTTTCTTTTTCACACAAACTGATCTTTTCAGGGAATAATGTGTTGGCCCTGGTCTCTCCTTGGACATGTTCACCTTAGGTTATGCCAAAAGCATAAGTTGAGAGTGGCTAATGCAGTAAACAACCTTTTCATGGCCCTGACCCAACTTTGGGTATTGTGTACTTTGACTCATGGGAAAGCCATGAGTTGAGGGTGGCTATTACGAGGAATGCTCTGGAAAGTGGGGTTGAAAGAAAAAAGAGAGAGAAATAACAAAAGTAAAGTTACTCAAGAACCAGTTGAAACAAAAGTGAAATAAATAAATAAATAAATAAATAAATAAAATATATATACATAATATATATATATATATATATATTTAGTAAATACAAGCAAGAAAAGAAGAGATTCACTTACACAAATGAAGAAAGAAGGGAAAATAGCTAGGTGAAAGAATATGAGAAATTAGGCGGAATAAAATGATAACAAGTGGTATGTTTAGACAATATGTAAAGAAGGGAAAAAAGTCACTTAAATATACCTAAGTATACCCTACCTGACCCTGAGCCTATGTTACAAGCTAATAAAGTCCTATCGTGATCCTAAGAGTTGTATAGCGAACTTAAAGTAGTGAAAATAAGGGCAAGCTTATGGAAATATGTATGAATAAGTTGTGAATTTGTTCTGAGAGTGAGTGTTGAAATGTAATCCTTATACTCAAACTGAAATTATTGTGTAAAAAATGAGGATGTTGTTTTTAAGTGACGACACTAGTTGCAATACCAAAAATATTAGCAGCTCGATGAGAAATTGAAGAGGATAGGTGTTAGTGCGTGGTGAGTCTGTGTCATGGTCTGATTCTACATAATTCAAGCCTAATAGTGATAACATGCATTAAATAGATGAGACTGATTCGGGATTGATAGCCTAATGATTGCGAAAGCTAAAATATGGATACTATTGTACAAAAATTTTGTAGTGAGTCATAGTGTGTCGCTTGAGGACAAACAACAAATTTAAGTTAAGGGTGTTGATATGCCATGGTTTCACAGTATTTTTAATGCTTTTTCCTTAAGTTTAGTGTGTGTCCAAAAGCCTCTTTGAATGATTTTTATGCAAGCTCCTCTTTATTTGAAGTAAATCTGTCCAAAGATGAACACTGAAGCTTTTGAGCAAGAAATGCAAACAAGTTACCACCTACGGAGCTTATGATGGACCGTCCAGCTTGTGATGGTCCGTAGGTGGCAACGTAGTGAAGCTCCTGAAAGAAGATGGGAAATTCAGACAAAATGTGTGATTACGGATGTTCATTACGGACCGTCATAGCCACAACGGTCCGTCTTGCTGGTTTGTCGCGATTATTACAGAGTAGTCCCAGCACCCAATTTCCAAGAAGTGTAAGTGTTATGGAACAGAGACCCTCGATGGACCATCGTGCTTGGAACAGTCCGTCATACCTGCCGTTGAGGGTAATGAAGAGAGTAGCAGAAGAATTTGTGAAGTATGGGACGACGGAGGCCATGACGGCCTGTCGTGACAATGATGGTCCGTCGACCCATCCGCATTTTGACAGATTTTCATTAATTAGAGTCCTTCTTTTATTAGGTTTTTCATTTTTTTATAAATAATTCAAAAAAACTCGTTTTTGGGGCTAGACTTTTTGGTATTAGACTCTTTGTTAGTAAATTGTTTCATATTAGACTTTTTGATTGTTACACTTTTTCTGGAATTGATTGTTGGTGATTTTGTTGATCAATCAAGTGAATTTCTGGAATTTACTCTTTCTCATAAATGTAAGTGCATGAATTCTTATATTAAATATATGAATACTGTGATTATGACTATGGGTAACTAAGCTCCATAACTAGGGTCGTGGGAACCATGGATGAATAATGAGGTAAAATCTAACTAAAATAACGATTCCAGATTAGTGTCTTTCATGTATTGATAATTCTTTCATTTAGAAGTGTTTTTAACAGATTGCCAACGTTAGAACTTGCCTTAATGCTACTTGTCGGAACAAGGACGTAGATAATGGGAAAATAATTATCAACATAGATTTAGTGTATGCTACCTAATAGGCTAGTGTCGATTTGTACGAGGTAATAACTTAGTCAAATATCGAATACAATGCTTAATATGAGGTAAAGGTAGGGGTTAGTGTAGCAACACACGTAGCCGAACTAAGGTACAAAGTAAAAGTTTCTAGACACCAGACCATGGATTTAGAAATACATAACTTATCATTTTGCATGCAAGATGCTAGGAAAGAATTATTATAGTTAGAATTGTAAAGTTAGGAACCTTTAGGGAACACTTAAACCCTAGTTACTTTTACTAATTAATTAAACTCCATCATTTGAATCTGTTAGTTGATTACTTTAATTTAGTTAGTTATTTTCATTCATTTAGAAATAAAACCCCCCCCTTTGATTGTCTTCTGTTTTCTGAGGAAATAATTGATCAAATAACAGTAATAATAGATTAAAGTTCTGTCTGAACTATTTTCCTCGTGGGAATTATCTTATCCTCATTAGTTGGGTTCTTTACTTGATACGACCGCTTTACTTTTTATTTGAGAAGTAAGTTTGAGTGTAATAATGTATTGTTGGATTAATAATGTGTATATTATCTTTGGTAAGATCTTTTGTGATGTCAATTTGTTTTAAAGGCTAAGGAATGGTGATTGTGGCTATTGGTTGTGAGTTGACATAATTCCTTTGGTTAGCATAGAATTGATATTGAATTGACATTGATTTGTATAGTTCTCTTATGGTGGCGGTGTTTAATTATTATATTTGATATGAACATGGTCTTGTCAGCATTATTATATGAATTATGGCATGATCATGATATGGTATACGTGAAGGTATAAAATGAAGGTGCTCATGTGATGTCTATATGATCTTGTATGGGTAATAAACTCACGATTGAATGTACTTATTCTCTAATTTTTTATATATCATAATGAAAGACTAAGAAGAGTCTTATGAGAATGATGTAGTGTCTTTTATCGCCAGACTAGTTGCCCCCACTTGATATTTGAATGATATTGAAAAAATGATCTGATGAATATTGTTTCTTAACTTGGTAGGCTTAGGCACCCTTGTCTTAATGAATGAAAGGAGTGATAGTCTAGGATATGTGACCTAAAGTTTGTACCTTTCTATGAAAGACTAATATGGAAGGTTGAATATGAAAAGAAAGTTGAGATGAACCTTGATTGGCAACCCTAGTGGACACTTTCTTGGTAGAAGTATTATGAGTTAGTATGACTTAGAAATGGTACCTTCTCATATACATGAATGTTCTTACTCTATGATAACAAAGGCAAAGAACCGAGTGGATATGCTTGTGGTAGTATCTCTATTTGAGGATGAGACTACAGTACAAAGAAGCGCTTGATATACCTTAACTATGTGCCAAGATGGAATGATTACTAGTTCTATTTTTGGCAAGTATAACATCTTCAACGGTGTGGGGTTCTTGTGACACCCGATTCCATATCTAACTAGTGTGATCTATGTCCGTTAGTGTCTATTATCATCATGTGGGATATGAATTCTAGTATCGGAGAAGTTTTATAACGTGTAGGTAGTGAATTGGACGTTATCTACACATGGCAAGAGTAGGATTGAAGGTGATAGGATGAGTTTTCGAGGTCTTCCAAGACCATTATGTGATGTCCTACAATTGTATGATTGACTCCAAAATTACTTATCTAATGCATGTTTTTCTAAACATAGAATGTTAAAATGAAAGATTCTTATATAGAGTATCTCTGAGGATCATCTAGGTGTGCTTTAAGAGGGTGCATGGGTAGTCTCTTGGTGTCTTACCTAGTTGAGTCTTAGAGAAATCTTACATAGAGAGTCTAAAGTGATTAAAGGCTTACTTGTTTAATATGGGGTGTCTTATTTATGAGACTTGAAGATGGTACGTATACTTGTTTTATGTGGTTTCTATCAAAAGAGCATGAAAATAATGTTATAAAGCAAATGTCCATTTTTGCATGGTTTTCTTGCATGTTCACCATACTTAGTGCATTCAATGTGCTAGTTCCATATGTTTACTTATGTCTACACGTGTAGATGGAAAGTGAGGATTGTTTTAGAAGTTGAAGCTTCAGAAGTAGCATTCTCTCAATATTGGTATGTCCTCATATCTTCGAGGACATGGATTATGTTTTAGTTATCATTCTCTAAAAGACTTTATAATAGACTATAGTTTCTTTTCAAATTAATGATAGGGTCGTGACCCTATGTTATTGACTTGTGTCTAAGATGGCGTATGTTGAGACTTAGTATCCTTTTATGGTTATATAAAACTGTTTGACTATTATCGCCATTTTTTTAATTCTTCTCTACTTTTCATACATTGCAATTAATGAATGTTAAGAGGCTTGTACAAGACCTCTGAGAGGTCGAGTACACTGCATAACGACTTGGGGTTCCTTTACGTTACAAGGTGACCATGATCAATGATGTCATCAAAGACGCTACTTCTAATGAAAATGTCTATGGTTGTAATGAGGTATGGTAACCTAACCAAGGGTTGGAGTCGTTTCCACATGGAGCGGTGTTGAGAATTAATAAAAATGTAAAACTAAACTCTAACTAGTTATAGGTAAAGACATTATCGAGTAAAAGCATATTAAATCAAAGGGGATGATGAAAGGGTCAACTATTGATGGGGTTTTGTAATAAGTAAGCAGGAACAACAAAATTAACAAAATAGCTTCAAATCAAGGAGAGGGGATTCTTGGAATGTGATAGGAATATGGGATAATTGAGATTATTGGGTGCATGCTTTTGATAGAAAATTCCAGGAACAATCGCTACTAGGCTAGAGTTTAAGGGGGATAAGCTCTATCTCGAGCAACTTACCCCGTTTCATATGTCTTCCTCTCAAACATCCACTTTTGTATGAAGCACATCCTCTTCCTTAACCAACTCACTCTCTCGAGCTGAGTGCATAGTGCGAGACCACGGTTCACTCTATCAAGTTGAACCTCATGTCAATCCACTACCACCTCTCTCAAGTTGAACCTCATGTCAATCCACTACCACCAGCCATCAATTTAGTAGTCTTAATTTTTTGACCTCTCTCTCGAGCAAGCCAGAAACACATATATGTGATCATATTTGTAACTACAACCTCATTAGATTCATCCTCAACTACTAAATGAAATCACATCTAAAATATAAAATATACTATCAGCAAGCAAGACCCAACAACTAATTTAACACATACTCACAAAATAACACACGAAGAATTGGGGGTTAAACTAGACATGAAAAGGATATAAAAATTTATACAAAAATGAGACTGCATTCAAATGGTATGCAGATTTAAGTATTGTTACAGTCCAAGAATGAAGAATCAAACAGACGCAAGTCCAAATCCTTGGAGATGAAACCCTTTTGGTATTCAAGTTCATCTAAATAACACCTCTAAAACATAGAGTTTTGAATTGATAAAAATATCTAACACTTGCTAAAAGTCAAATAATAATCAATACTAAGCTAAAAAACTCAACAAGTATGTACGACTTTGAAAGACTTAGACGTGTTCTAGAGTCTAAAATGAGTTTCAAAAGGTTTATACACTTTATTAAGTTCAATTATAATTAATATAAGCCATTTAGGAAGTCTAGGAATTACAACGTCAAGTAACGTCCATGACGTCTAGAAACTAGTTCAACGACGTACTAGCGTGCCTTAGCCTATTTGACTAGATTTTCGGAGTCGCAAATTGTTGATTTTTGGTGAAAGGGTGTATAAAATGTATTAGGTTTGATTAATATTAAAAAATTTGGGAACTACTCCTCAAGAACCAACCAAGAGCCCTTGAAGAGGACCCTCGCGACTTGGCAAGAAGCTGCCTAAGGCAGTGTTCACAGATGGTTGCCACAGCGAGTTCGTGGTCCAATCGACGGGAGTTGATTGCCTACATATATGTACACTTAGAAAATTTTTCAAAGGTCCTATATTTTTCAAGTCTCTGAACTTAACGATGGACCAACATGACAGTTGGTCCCATGGTCCGTCGATTGACACATGAGGGGTCGACGGGGTCTCGTGGTTGAGTGACCTGTTTTGCTGCTCATTTTTAGGTGGGTTAATTTAACTAAATAGGTGGTTAATTAAATATTTAGGGGTTTATGTAATCCTATTTAAGTTAATTAACAACCTTTATAAAGACCCTAACCTAATTAGACTAACCTAAGCTCTCTTAAATTCTCAAAACACAAACTATCTTCTTTCTCTCTCAAGTTGAGGAACTCCATAGAAGTCAAGGTCAAGGTGGGTTATAGGTATCCAATAACCAAATTTTATTCATTGATCTTCATCAAACATTAAGGTATGGTATTCCTTTCACCTTAAGGACTTCATTACCCAAAGGGTTCCATCAAATTGATTTCAAAAGTATGAAATTCAAGTGGGTCTTTTCAAATCTCGAAATTTATCTTGTTAATTGATTTGTTTGTTATTTCTTATTTATATTATGATTATTCAAACATTTATTATAATTCAATTATGTTATTTCTTTATGGATTTGACTTGTTTGTAAAAGATGACCTATTCCCCTTAATCCTTGGTTGTGATCTTGATATGAATATTCTAGTGTTGGTTCAATTGATTTGGTTATTGGTTGAATTACTATATTATGTTATTATATAAATTATGAATAGATTAAGATGAATTTTATTCCTATAATTCTAGTTCTTGAGTAATTAATCTAGACTAAGTCTTTGACCTATGACCCTTATCTTAAGCTATGAACTAGTGATGGATTGTGATGTAGTGATTCAATTGGTTTTGTTGTCATGTTGATTATTAATATGTGATTATATTACACTCTTATTGGGTTGAGTTAAGGGTTGATGGTAAGACCGTGATGATGGGTTATGAGGGAGACTTTGTAAGTCTTGTGATTCCTATTCTTTACTCTATTTGTGGTTAATTGTGACTTAAGTGATTATGTTACACTGAAGTATACCTTGTATAAGTATTGATAGGATTGGTATAATGTTGAATTGAAATGTCTTTACTATGGTTTGTGAGGTGTTGGCTAAGACGTAAATGATATAAGGATTGTGATAACTTACAATTGTGCCTTATCATGATGTGATTATGTAAAAGTGCTAACCTCACTTATCTGAATTGTAATGAAAATATTAGACTCATCCAATTCTTATTGAACTATGATGATAATGATGATTATACAAGGGATAGACCCTATGACCTTCATCAAGCTATAATGAATAATAAAGACAATAAACACATTTCAAAAGGGACTCTAGCTTAACACTGAGTGAACTAGAGTGAGAAGTGTCCCTTCCAACATAAATAAGGTAGGATCACTAATATACACTTTATATTGGAGACTATAATTCATGTACCATATAGAGGGTCCCAATTATATCTCCTAGTTCTTGACCTATGTGGCTCCCACAGAAATACTAGCTAGTGGATCCATGTAGTTGCTATATTCATGTTTTGGTACTACCTTGGCAAGTAGTCCGCCTTCCTTAGGTGTTGGATTCCATGATACCGAATTCCACATTAGCTCATGTGGTCTATGTTGGTTAAGGCAAGATGTACCGAAAAAGGTAGAATGAATTGAAGGAATAAACTCTAACTAGGATAACCTAAGGGGTTTAACTTAGTCTAGGTTGGGGTATGGAATTCTACCCAAACATTACACTAGTTAACCTTGAGGGAAGTCATAGGAGGATTTTCATTTATATGTATATGCTTATGATTGTATATGTTATGTATATGATGATCTTGCACATTGATGATACCACATGATGATTGATTTCACTTATTAACTTGTGTTGATCTCTATTACTAAACTATGATGATATGTACTATTAATGATATACTATAAGAAGTTGGACATTGGTTATGTGTCTTGCTGAGTTTACATGATTGAGTTAGGCTATAAGAATTTGCTTGGTCATTGCATAAGTTCACTTAATGAGGGTTCATGGGTAATTGTGTTGCTTTGGTTATGTTGTAATGAACTCTTATTTCATGTTTGTGGCTATTACAAATCGATGATAGAGTTGTTTTGACTATGTGTTCAATTATATGATATGCATGTTGACTTGACTAGACTTAGCATTGTTAGTCTTTTGATGTACATGATTATGACTTAATGAATATGTCTTAATGATTGGTATGGTCTTCTTGAATGTGCATAAGGCTTTTCAACGTATATTCCATACTTCAACGAAATGTCCCTTTTTAACATGATTTTATGATATTTGGGCATATGGTCTCATACTTAGTACAAGTAGTGTACTAAACCCATTTTTTCCCTTTTCCCTAACATAGGTTCCAGTCATTGAAGGGCTTTGAGACAACTTTGAAGAAGACTTTGAATTCTCAATCATCCAAGTTGGGTAGGTCCTCACTTTACGAGGGCAATGCCTATATCAAGCTTATGAAGTTGTTCTAGTTTTATGACTCTTATTGGTTTTCCTTTTCATTTGAGTACTAAACATAGTATAGCCTATATTTGGATTTATTACATTGATGTATGGGCTAGGACCAAACTGTTATAGTCTTGTTAGATTATTATGAGATGAGACATCCATTTGACAATATGTTATATCTTATATATCTATGTGCAATAACAGTAGAAGACTATGTAATCTTCCTATACGAAGGGTCTACGTATACTCAATATAAATAGTATATGTATGTAGAGGTCTATGTAAACCTTAATGTAGAAGTAATGACAATTTTCTAAATTATCCACATTTTTGGCCTATGAATGTAATGATATAAGCTAAGAGGCTAGTCTTAGTCTTCAAAGAGGACGAAGATGCCAGTTACGTCTAGGGGGTGCTCCCCGAATGTGACAAACTTTGTATCGGAGCATGAGGTTGAATATCTTTAAGTCGATGTCTCTTTCAACAACGTCTATGTATATTCCTATTCATAATTGTGAAACGCTCCACACGTATGGATAGGAACCTATGTGATGCTTAGAAGTCTCTCACTTTCTTGGAAGTCCAATATCGTGCCTCTAGAGTTTTGACTATACATGCTTTTAGCATATGATCCTTTTATTGTAATTATAGGCAATTAATACATGAAGTAACACGACACAAATACTTGATGAAGAGATTGCTAATGCGGGAGCTTCTCCCCTAGGCAATCAAGCTCCTTCTCTTGAAGAAGATGTTAATGGTGACCAAGCTCCGGTAGATCCTCCTTCTTTTAGGGATGGTGACATAAGGGATTCTCTTCTACACATGTACCGAGCCATTACTACTCAAGCAAAATTCATCACTACCCAATCTCAAGCCATGACGGCGCAAGCTAATTAGGAGGTTAAACCCCGAGCAAACCAACATGTTGGTACCATGACCTCCTGTTTAAGGGATTTCACTAGGTTGAATCCCCCTACTTTCTGCGGGTCCAAGGTTGAAGAAGCATCCCAAGAGATCATTGATGAAGTCTACATGATCCTCTATGCTATGGGGTTGACTACTAGTGAGAAGGCAGAGTTAGCCACTTACCAACTGAAAGATGTGGCCCAAGCTTGGTATGTTCAATGGAGAGACAACAGGCCTTCGAGAGGTGGATCGATAACTTGGGAGGTGTTTAAAAGGCTTTTATTGATAGACTCTTTCATAGGGAGAAGCTAAAACTAAAGTGGTGGAGTTCATCAAACTTTGTCAAGGAGTTTTGAGTGTTCTTGAATAGTCCTTGAAATTCACTAAATTGTCAAAATATACTCCTTCTTTGGTTTCCGATCCTAAGGATAAAATGAACCGCTTTGTGACGGGAGTGTCACATTACTTGCAAGAAGAATGTCATTTGGCTATGCTACATTAAAATATGAAAAAAAAATTCTCATAGTTAATGCCCAACAAGTGGAAGAGGAAAGGGCTAAGAGAAAGAGTAGAGATGCCAAGAGGGCAAGATATTTTGATAGTGGTTCTTCAAAGGATAGTCTTTATATCCAAGACAAGACTAGGTTCAAGAATAGGGTTTCTAATCAAGTTCCTTCCAAGTTCACTAATGCCAGGGATGATAGGGTGTCTAACCCTAAGCCTCAATAAGGAAAAGGTACTAGTTCACCAACCAAAAAGCCAACTTGTGGAAGGTGTGGAAAGAAGCACTATGGTTATTGTCTTAAGGAAACGGATAAATGTTTTGGTTGGGGTAAAATTTGGAACATGTGTGACAACCCGGATTCTACAATACGGATTGCAAACGGCGTCGTTGACCTCTACGAGGTCGCAAACAAGCCTCATCTTGCATTCATCACATTCATATGGTTATTTTTAGCGAAAATTTTAAATTTTTATAGAAGTATGAAGTATACATACACATCATATAGTTATTTCATTAAATCATCATATATTAAGCTCAACATAAATATAACAACCATTTATCATAAGAATCAATTTGAAATAGAATACTAATATATCGGTCTTATTACAAAATTTTGAAAAGAAAGTATGAAATAAAATGCTAGGGACAACATCCACTAGCTTTTTCCAAAACCTAAGGCTAGAGTAAAATTGTAGCATCCTCGAAATCAAGAGGACCTACCAAATAGTCTAGAGAAACGCTTATGTTCAAACCTTTGAAAGAGTCGTCAATCTTTCCCTTAACCTGCATCTATAAAATAGTAAATAGTAGGGATTAGTACGCCACTTTTACTAAGAATGGGTGTATACACGCATACACATAAGCCTATCCATGATAAAAGAAAGCTTTTCCTAAAAAAACATATTATTTCTGGAAAGCCTAATCACTAGACTTTCCAAAATCATTAGTTGTGAATTGGGGTATGAATATGATGTATATTAATGCATTAAAACCACACAACTCATTTTGTACATGATTAAAAGACATTAGTATCATCGACATAATTTTAGAACATTTCCAGCAAAGATTTGAGATTTTTGATCGTTTAAGGCCGAGAGATCCTCTTTGTACACTTATATTATTTTTAAGTTTTTTTCTTCTATTTGTTGTGTAGTTCAATAATTCTTTTGTTCCTATGTTTTACATACAAGTGCAACGATTCATTGTAGTCCCATACCGACAATGAATCAAAGTAATTAATTCATGGACTAAGGAATGATTTCCCTACCTTATAGTGAGTCATTCTTTACACTATATTCATTACCTTTCATAAGAAATTCTCTATTGATTATGCCATTGATTTCATTACTTTCATGTTTTATATATTATACATTTCATATACATAAGAATTTGGAATCGTTGATGTAGCATAAGACATCTCAAGCGAGGGCCCAAGATATGGGACTTCAACCCGAGGGCCATCTTTAGCAAACACACAATCAGCTTCATTTGTTCATTCGTACTTCAATTAATTCATTTCGATCATTCGTAGGCTGATGTAAACACCAGCTATACCTAGGATGAAGTTTAAGATTCTCATCGGGATCATGATGTGCAATTATCAAGAATGACCTAATGTCATTACTTGAATCTTATTTCACCTCCTGGTTGCCTTGCACAAACACCTTCAGTATCGTTCATTTCATTATCTTTCATACTTTGAAGCTGGACTCATTCTTTCTTTGGAAACTTTAACCTTAACTGACATAGATCATGTGAGCATCATGAAATCCACTGTCTGCCCTACACCGAAAAGAGGTGGAATCACCAGCCAAAGTGACCCGAAAAATGCTAGCGTATATAGAGAGTCGAACCTGCTAGATCCCTATATTGGCATTATAGGTTCAAGAACTAAGGAATGATTTCCCTACCCTATAGTCAGTCTATATATTCATTACCTTTCATAAGCAGTTCTCTATTGATCATGCCATTGTTTTCATTACTTTAAATGTTTTATATATTATACATTTCAGATACACGAGAGTTTGGAATCGTGTTTATGTACCAAAAGACATCTCAAGTGAGGGCCCAACATATGGGACCTCAACCGGAGATCCTTCTTTAGCAAACACAGAGTCTGCTTCATTAGTTCATACATACTTCATGTTATTCATTTCATTCATTCGTAGACTGATGTAAACACCAGCTATACCTAGGATGAATTTTCAGACTCTCATCGTGATCATGAAGTGCAATGACCAAGAATGACCTAATGTCATTACTTGAATCAGATTTCACCTCCTGATTGTCTTGCACAAACACCTTCAGTATCGTTCATTTTATTATCTTTCATACTTTGAGGTTGGCCTCATTCTTTCTTTGGAAACCTTAACCTTAACTAACATAGATCATGTGAGAATCATGAAATTAATTGTCTTCTCTACACCAAAAAGAGGTGGAAAGACAAGCCAAAGTGACCCAAAAAATGCTAGCGTATATAGAGAGTCGAACCTTCTAGATCCTATATTGGCAGTATAGGTTCAAAGACTGGGATATATAAGGATACCCATACCCGTATGCCGGACAATCTCATCTCATGAGAGTTATGTGAACCTCCGCTTTTCTTGAAGGAAGGCATCACCGCTCATAGCTAATCCATAGGTGCTCAGTATAAAGTTCCATTACATCTAACTCATACATCATGAAAGTTGGCTTCTAGCATAAGGGAATCATTTATCATCTCATCATTAGTATTAAATGTGAATTGTCCTTAAACTTACATATAGAGTATGATTGGTACTTGTCTCTTGATAATCAACAATATCTTAGGTGAGTACTTTTAGTGACCTTTACTCAGTCTTAGTTCAGACTTGTCTCATTAATAATCTTAGCCTCTTATCATGTTGTAACCATTTTCATTAGCATCATAGATTAACGTAATCACTCACCTCATCACGTGAATGTTCATTTCTTCTTTTAGTGTTGACTCAAGCATTATGGAAGCTTGCTTCTAGATTGATTTACTTACTTTATTGATGACTGGTCATCCTTAATTTACATTGATGAAATGTGAATTTTCGTTACATATCATCCTTTGCTGTTAATGAGACTGACTTACACATTCTAACACCTTCATACGTGAGTATTCTTTTAACATAGTAGCTTAACTATAAGTGAAACTTGTCTCACTTCCTTTAACACCCCATTCTGGTCAGTACTTACTTTAGACCCCTTTAATTATGTTATAACTTACGTTACTTACACACATTAGTGTAGAAGATTCATATCATCGTTTATAGACGATGAGCACTCCATTCAATGAGTTTCATGATTTCATATGTCATTCTTTTTTAGCATGTTGGTAGTTGTCCCAATGAGTGGCATGCGCTTGATTAGGGGCTCATTGAATTATTTTAGAACTTCTTATATTATCATTTGATACTCTAACTACACAATATTGGCATATGATTAGTATTGCCCTATACCTTTGAATATTAAACTACATAATCATTTTTGTTGGCATGTGCCAATTTTACGTATGTTCATATTTAAATTTAATATGTATGAACCATTATCCAATATTTTAGTTATTTAACATAAGATTATATCCATTTACATTCATCACTTTAGACAATGTATCATTAGCCATTTTATTGGCATACGATTAGTATTGGCATAAACAATTCGGCATAGATTTCGTAACCATATTTGTTGGCATAAGCCAATTTCATGTTCAACATGCTTAAGTTTTTAAACATTATACATTAACCAATATTTTAGTAATTTAACATAATATTATAGCCAATTCCCTACAACTTGTTTGACAATGTAGTATTAGCCAATTTATTGACATAAGATTACCATTGTCATAAGCAATAGATTTCATAACTATTGTGTTGGAATAAGCAAAAGTTTCATTCAATCATTCTCCATTTGGGATACATTATTCATTAGCCAATATTTTAGTTATTTGGAGATAACATTATAGTACATTCCCATTTAAATTTTGAACAATGTTTTTGTTAACATTTTATTAACATAGACAAATATTCATTCAAATTATGATTTCACGGAGATCTTTTTAGCTAACCTTATAACATAACTTTAAGCATAAAGTTTTTTAAACATCTTGGACAGAATCATATTAGCATTTGATGAATATATCATCTTTATAATGTCATATTAACAGCAAGTATGCACAACAGACCGTAACATCTTGATACATAACATTTTGAGATATATTTAACATAGTATCATTCTTTTAATTCACATAATAACAATTATGATCAAACGAGTCCAAATAACAGGTTCATTAAATCGTTAATTAATAAAAAACCATACACATAAAGATCATCCTGCAACACATACCAACAACATGACGTTTAGCCTATTCAACATTGAAATTGTAACAAGGATACTAGGGAAATGAGTTCGACAAGAACGACGAGAAACAACCCTAGTTTTAAAGATCTTTGAATCATTCAAAAGAAAGTTCTCTTGGAGAAATAATTCCAGGTTATAAAATCATACCTTCTGTAGAACTTAATTTACGAAGACCACCTTGAATAAACCTTGAAATCTCCCTAGAGAAATTGATAAATTTTGTGCCTTTTTCTTGCGTTCGTTGCTTACTTTTTTTGCATCCTTTTTGTCTATGAGTTTGAACGTGATTTTTAGGCTTAATAACTGATCTTGACTCATTCAAATTAGGCTTTAATAAGTTAAATAAATAAATTAATTAAATAATTACTAAAAATCCCCTTCTAGATTGACTAGAATTAGGAAACACAATACTTAGTCAAATCAGAAATTTTTCCTAAGAATTTCGTTTTGAACATTTAAATTAATTAATTAAATGGGTAATTTAATTAATTAAGGTACCTAGGGTAACTATTAAAGTAACCCTATATCATTGGAACAAAAATTAACCCTTTTGGACCATCCTAGGTTAAGTATTAGGATATTTCTTGAGTTGTACTAGGTTAGTGTAAGAATTTCTGTTAGAAACCTTTAATTTAATTAATTAAATATATAATTTAATTAATTAAGTTACCTAGATTAATTAATAAAGTACCCTTAAGTCGTTATGACCATAACTAATCTTGTGAACCACCTAGGTTAGGTACTAGGTTGTTTTATTCTTGTTCTAACCGAAATCTGTATATTGCTTTGTGGTTTTGGTTTTTCCCCTTTAAATTAATTGATTAAGTTTCTAAATTAATTAATTAAAAATCCTATGATAATTATTAAAGTACCCTTAAGTCCTTAGGATCTTAACTAACTCTTTGGACCATCCTAGGTTAGGTACTAGGTTGTCCATTTACTGTCTTAACCGAAATCTAAAAATTTCCTTTTTATTTTCGGTTTTAGCCCTTTTAAATTAATTAATTAATTCGATTAATTAATTAATTAATTAGCTAACCTACGGCAATTACTAAAGTACCCCTAATTTTTTAAGATCATAACTAACATTTTGGACCATCCTAGGTTAGGTACTAGGTTGTCTCTTTAACTAGTACTAGGTTAGTGTCAACCTAGTTTTGGTTCTAGGATGTCGAGTGCAATAATAGGTCCAATTCGATTATTTTCTAGGTTATCTATCTAGTTGAGACATTTATTTAGGACCTAGAGTTGGTTAGTAACTTAGGCCCTACATGTAGTAGTCCCTTGTGCACGTTTTCCCACCCAACTACCCTAACTTAATTCGGTTAAGGCGTCCCCTCCTTTGGAAGCTTCTTCACATGTCTGGCACATGTGCTTGCACATGGGTTGGTTGTATTTCTCTAACTAACTATTATTTATGGTTCATTTGGGAATGTTTACTTATTGTCCCAAAGACCCTCACTATGTCCTTGGGCACTGCATAATTAGATGATCATTTTAAATGATCATGTGCTATGGTACTAGGCTTGACACATGGACGCCTAGTGCTTGGTGTGTAATATAAATTCAAAATATTTTAGCTTAGGGTCTTCATTTGCAGGTACATTTTTCAAACAAGTTCATTCATACTTAGAAAATTGGCTAACACTCTTTTAGCCAATATTTTCTAGTATGCCCACGATTTTGCTTATTTGGACATTATATAGAAATTGGCTAATACCCCTTAGTCAATTTTATACCCTATGGCCAATATTTCTCAATATTGGGCATTGTAAAGCCCATTTATCCCCAATACAAATTCTTAAAGTCCTATTGGGATCTTCACTAGGCATGTAGTTTTTTGGAATGTTACAACAAGGTCCAATATGCCCAAATGTGAAGAGGCAACACAAGAAGAGTGGGCAAGCAAGTGGTTCTAATGATGCTCCGAAGAAGAATCATTTTTTTGCTCTCCGCTCGAGGGGTCAGCAAGAAACTTCCCCCGATGTGGTGACTGGTACGTTGAAAGTCTTCTCTATTGATGTATACGCTTTGATTTATTCTAGTTCTACCTTGTCATATGTTACTCCTCTAGTAGCTAAAACGTTTTGACATTTTTCTTGTTATGTTGAATGAACTTCTTATTGTGTCTATCCCAGTGGGTGAGTCGGTGGTTGCAAAAAATTTATCTAAAAATTGTTATAATGTTGCCCGATAAAGTTACTTATGTTGAACTAGTAGAACTTAATATGTTTGATTTGTATGTCATATTGGGAAGGGATTTATTGCATGCTTGCTTTGCCTATATAGGTTGTAGAACTAGGGTGGTGAAGTTTAGCTTTCTAAATGAGCCCATGATAGAGTGGAAGGGGAGGAATTTGATTCATAGAGGTCGTATCATATCTTGTTTAATAGAATGAAAAATGATCTCTAAAGGGTATTTATACCATATAGTAAGAGTCCAAGATTTAGACTCCGAAATTCCTCCCATTGAGTAGGTACCCATAGTGAGTGAATTTCTAGAGGTCTTTCCTAATGATCTTTCCGATATTCCTCCCAAACGGAAAATTGATTTTGGTATCGACTTGTTAGCGGATACAAATCTCATTACAATTCCTCCTAATCGGATGGCTCTTCCAAATTGAAAGAGTTGAAGGCTCAACTCAAATATTTACAAGACAAATGATTCATTATACCTATTATCTCTCCAAGGGATGTTATGGTTTTGTTTGTGAAGAAGAAGGATGGGCCTTTTAGGATGAGCATCGATCATTGCCAACTTAATAAAGTCACTATAAATAAAAAGTATCCTCTCTTACAAATTGACCAATTGTTTGATCAACTCCAAAAGGCAAGGTACTTTTCTAAAATTGACTTGAGATTGAGGTATAACAAACTCAGGGTGAGAGGTGAGGATATACAAAAAATGACATTTCAGACTAGATATGGTCACTATGAGTTATTAGTAATGTCCATTGGTCTCACTAATGCCCCGGAGGCATTTATGGATCTCATGAATAGGGTGTTTTAGAGTTATGTCATTGTCTTCATTGACGATATCTTGGTATATTCGAAAAATGAGGGTGAACACATGGACCATTTGAGGGTGGTCTTACAAGTGCTTAAGGAGAACCAACTATTTGCTAAGTATAGTAAATGTGAGTTTGGTTGAGGTCGGTGGATTTTCTTGGTCATATTATCTCTAGTGAGGGAGTTGAGGTTGATCCAAGGAAAATCAAAGCGGTGAAAAATTGTCCTAGACCATTGACTCCAACTAACATTAAGAGTTTCTTGGTTCTAGGGGGTTATTATCAGAGGTTTATGGATGGTTTTTCGTCCTTTGCATATCTCTTGACTAATTTGACCTAAAAGAGTAAGAAATTTGAATGGTCGAAGACATGTGAGAGAAGCTGTCAAATCTTAAAAGATAGGCTTACTTCTGCTTTGATGTAGACTTTACTGGAGGGTAAAAAAGGTCTTCCTTATATATTGTGATGTACTGAAGTGGGTTTAGGGTGTGTGTTCATGAAACATAGGAAGTAGCAGCCTATTCTTCTACACAACTCAAGGTGCATGAGAGGAACTATCCAACTCATGATCTTGATTAGCGGCCGTAGTATTTGCCTTGAAAATATGGATGAATTACTTTTATTGTGTTCATATTGATGTGTATACCAACCACAAGAGTCTCCAAGATGTGTTTACTCAAAATGAGTTGAACCTTCGACAAAGAAGGTTGTTGGAATTGATAAAGATTATGACATAAGTGTTCTCTATCACCCCGGCAAGATCAATGTGATTGCGGATGCTCTAATTAGTTTAGCCATTGGTAATGTGTCTCATGTAGAGGAAGCTAATAAAGACCTAGTGAAAGATGTTCATAGGTTGGCTAGATTGGGTTTAGGTTGGAGGATTCTCCAAGTGAGTGTTTTATGGTCCATCATAACTCTGAGTGATCTTTGGTAATTGAGGTAAAGTCCAAACAAGACCTTGATCAACCATTGATGGATTTTAAGTTGGTAAGCTTAATGAGTCATTCTCCTTATTATCATAGGAGGTTGTGTGTTCTCAATATAGATGGTTTGAGGTATCGGATTCTTGAGGAAGCTCAAGGGTCCCGTTACTCCATTCACTCGGGTTCGACAAAGAGGTACTCTGACCTTAGGGAACTGTTTCGTTGTGAAGGTTTGAAAAGGGACATAACGGAATTTGTTTCTAAGTGTACAAATTGACAACAAGTGAAAGACGAACACCAAAAGCCATGTGGTTTACTTCAAAAAAATCCAAGTACCTACTTGAAAGTGGGAAGACATCAATATTGATTTTTGTGATAGGTTTTCCTCGGACAAAAAAGCAATATGACTCCATATGGGTGGTTGTGGATAGGTTGACCAAATCCGCTCATTTTATTCCTATCAAGTCAACCTATTTGGCGGAGGATTATGCAATGATCTTCATAGATGAGATTGTGTGTCGCCATGGTATTCTGTTATCCATCATAACGGATAAGGGTGCACATTTCACATATAGGTTTTCGAGGTTATTCCTAAAAAGGTTGGGTACCAAGGTGAAGTTAAGCACTGCTTTTCATCCACAAAAGGATGGTCAAGCGGAGAGTACTATTCAAACCCTTGAGAATATTCTTAGATCTTGTTTCATTAATTTCAAGGGAAAGTGGGATAAGCATTTTCCTTTGGTGGATTTCTCTTAAAACAATAGCTACCATTCATCTATATATATGGCTCCTTATGAAGACTTATATGGTATAAGATGTACGTCTCCAATTGGATGGTTTGAAGTTGGTGAGTCTTCACTTTTGGGTCCGGATTTGATTTATAAGACTTTGGAGAAGGTTCATATCATAAGGAATCACTTGGAAACCGTCTATAGCTTGCAAAAGTCTTATGTCGACCATAGGAGAGAGGAATTAGAGTTTGAAGAAGGTGATAAAGTGTATCTAAAAATTTCGCCAACGAAAGGCGTGGTTAGATTTGGAAAGAAATGGAAGTTGAGTACTCGTTATGTGGGTCCCTATTAAATCTTGCAAAGAGTTGGTAAGGTTGCCTACGAGTTGAAAATCCCTAATGAATTGGCTTTGGTTTATCTGGTTTTCCATATTTCTATGCTTATGATGTGTATCGGTGATCCTGAGTCTATTCTTCCTATTGAGGTTCTTGGTATGAAGGATAACCTCTCCTAGGAGAAGGTTCCAATTCAAATCCTTAATAGGCAAGTAAAAAAGTTGAGGAACAAAGAGGTGGCTTCTGTAATGGTATTATGAAAGTACCACCTAGTTGACAATGAAACATAGGGGGCCGAGCTCGACATGAAGTCCCGTTACCCCTCATCTATTTGATAACTAAGGTTATTCATTCCTATTTATAATGAAAATATTAACCAAAATTGAAGTTTCTTTGAATTTTTGTGATGTTTTGCAAAAAGGTGCATTTTTGGTGTCATTATAGTGAATTTTGTACATTGACTTGAAAATTTTGTAATTCTACTTGTTTTGAGTTATATTGTGCATTTTGATATGGTGAGTCTTTATGAAATGATATTGAGCAGGTTGTTAAATTGAACTTTGGCATAATTGACCTATATATGGTATGTTAAGCTGAGGTTATTGTGAAAAGGAAATTTCACATAATAGGATTCGAGCCTTATAAGTAGTAATTGAAGTTTTGAATTGCTAATTTAAATTTCATGATTGAGATTGTAAATCATGTTGTCATATATTTTTGATTGGTTCGGCTGATAGTCGTGAGTTTATTCCTTCCTTTTTAAAAATTTTAGTGTCGTTTGGTGATGAATGTTCTTAAGGGGGGATAATGTAACACATCAAAAGTCTAACACGTGGTCTAGAGCCTAATATGAGTGTAAAAAGTTTTATACACTGCTTTAAGGTCAATTTTAATTAATTTAAATCATTTATGAGGTCTAGGAAGCAGAACGTCCACGACATACGAAAACTAGTTCAACGAGGTACTAACGTGCCTTAGCCTATTTGGCAAGCTTTTTGGAGTCAAAAATTGATGAATTTTTGTGGAAAGGTTTCTAACATGTATTAGGGTGATTCATAGTCTAAACTTCTTGGCACTACACCCCAAGGACCAACAAAGGGGCCTTGAGGAGGACCTTGTGACTTGGCACGAAGTTGCCTAAGGTAGTGTTCACAGACGATTGCCTGAGACGGTTCGTGGTCCAATGAACGGGGCGTCAATTTCCTCTTTCGATGGAAACTTAGAATTGTACAAGATTATGTTTCTACAAGTCTCTGAACTCAATGATGGTCCAACAATACGGTTGGTCCCATGGTCCGTCGATTGACACACGAGGCGTAGACGGGGTCTCGTGGGTGAGTGACCTATTTTTCTACTTGTTTTAGTTAGATTAACTTAATTAAATAGGCGGTTAATTAATTATTGTAGGGTTTAGGGAATCCTAATTAAGTTAACCGAAGCTCTCATAAATTCCCAAAATCCAAACTATGTTCCTTCTCTCTTCTTTCTCTCTCAACTTGAAGAACTCCATAGAAGTCAAGGTCGAGTTGGGTTCTGTGGCTCCAATAACCAAAGTTATTCATCATTCTTCATCATAAAAATTGAGGTATGAGATTCTTTTCACCTTTTGGGACTTCTTTCCCCAAAGGGTTCCGTCAAATTGATTTCTAAAGTATGAAATTCAAGTGGGTCTGTTCCAATCTCGAAATTTATTTTGTGAATTCATTTTTTTATGATTTCTAATGGATATTACGAACAAATTAACATGTATTATAACTCAATTATTTCATTTCTTGATGGATTGGTCTAGTTGTAGAAGATGACCTATTCCCCTTAACCTTAGGTTGTAATCTTGATATGAATTGTCTAGTGTTGGTTCAATTGACTTGGTTATTAGTTGAATTACTATATTATGATGTTATTGTATCAATTATGAATATATTAAGATGAATTTGAGTCCTATGATGCTAGTACTGAATTAATTGATCTAGACTAAGTCTTTTACGTAAGTCTCTTAACTTAAGCTCTGAACTAGTGATGGATTGTGATGCAGTGATTCAATTTGATTTGTTGTCTTGTTGATTATTTATATGTGATGATATTACACCATTATTGGGTTGCGTTAAGGGTTTCATGTAAGACCTTTATGATGTATAATAAAGGAGACTTGGTAAGTCTTGTGATCCCTATTCTTTACTCCATTGTGGTTAACTGTGACTTAAGTGATGATGTTGCATTAAAGTATACCTTGTATTAGGATTGATAGAATTGGTATGATTTTGAATTGAAATTTCTTGACTATGGTTTGTGAGGTGTTGGCTAAGATGTAAATGATATAAGGATGATGATAACTTACCAATGTTCCTTCTCATGATGTGATTATGTAATTGTGCTAACCTCGCTTATATGAATTGTAACGAAAGTATTATACTCATGCAATTAATATTGAGATATGAGATGATGATTATACAAGGTATAGACCCTATGACCTAAGTTAAGCTATAATTAATAATAAAAACATAAAAGACATTTCAAAAGAGACTCTAGCTTAGCGCCGAATGAACTAGAGTAAGGAGTGTCCCTTCCCACATAGGGATGGTAGGATCACTAATGTACTCTTGAGATTGGAGACTATAATGCATGAAGCATAAAGAGGGTCCCAACTACAACTCTTATTTCTTGAACTATGTTTCCCCATAGGAATACTTGCTAGTGGATCCACCTAGTTGCTTTGTTCATGTTTGGTTACTACCTTGGCAAGTAGTCTGCCTTCCTTCGGTGTAGGGTTCCACGACACCGGATTCCACATCATCTCAAGTGGTCTATGTCGGTTAAGGCAAGCTGTTCCCAAAAGTTAAGATGAATTAAAGGAATGAAATCTAACAAGGATAACTTAAGGGGTCTCGCTTAGTCTAGGTAAGGGTATGGAACTCTACATAAACATTGCACTAGTTAGCCTTGAGGGAAGTTTTAGGAGGATGTTCTTATATATTTTTACGCTTATGATTGTACATGTTATGTATATGATGATCTTTCACATTGTTGATACTATATAGAAGTTTGAAAAGGAGTGGTGCTAGTGATCAAGGGCAACCTAGGTTTAAAAAGAGGGCCCAAGTTCAAGAGGAACCTAAGATCGTTAAGGTTAAATTGGAGAAAAGAGGTTGTTCCCGAAATGGCAAACCTACATGTGTCGCTTCTAGAAAGAAACATTATGGTGCGTGTCTATTGGGTACCGAGAGTTGCTATGGTTATGGTAAGGAAGGACATAAGTTGAGAAATTATCCTACGATTTCTTCTAGAGGAAGAGAGAATAAGCAAGTTACTTCTAGTGCTTCAAAGGATGATGCTCTAACAAAGAGGCGTTTGTATGCACCATTCAGATCGCTAGGACTAACCTTGGAACAAAAGGGTCACATGCATAATTAGGACGCGATATATATGTTTATGTGATATGTTTCTTTGAATGAGGATATCGTTAGACCACTCCCTTCTAGAAATTCCTAGAAATATACAAATCACTATCACAAAATGTCTGACCAAATTTTTTTGAGTCTTAAGTTTCTCACTCAAAGACACCTCTCCAATACCAAATCCTAAAACATTACTCTAGTGTCTCAGGAAAAGCAAATCATTTCTATGGATAAGGGTAAGAATATCCATATAGAACTCACTGGAGAAGAGTTACAAAGAAAGATCGAACAAATTACTCGAGAAATTCAAAAGACCAAGGAGGAAGGGCTCAAGGTCGAAATGGCCACAACGATCTACAAAGTTGCAACTGTGATGCTAGATGAGGATCTAGCATCAAAGATGAAGAGGAAACAAGACATTGCGATGGAGAGATAAGAATTGAGTAAGAAATTATAGATGCTTCGACTGAAGGTGCAAGAAAGGGAAGCAAGAGAGGCGAGCATAGAGTTAGAAACCGTTGTTATATTAGCCAGAAATGTGTCACTTGATAAGGAGATAACAACGGAAATGGCAGATTTCACCTCTATGAGAGAGATTATAGACTCACTGAGGAAGAGGAACAAAGCCTTCCATAGCAACATGATCGAAAAACTTCTATAATGCATGGGAAATACTCTGTCCGTGAAAAGGAAGCTAACACTGACTCTGATTACGCCCACCGTAGAGCTACTGGGGAAGACGCCAATGAGGAAATCATCTACAAACCTCCATTTTTTGTCGTCTGAGAGGATGAGATTAGTGGATCACTATTCCAACCTATGAGCCGATGCATAGTGTGTGGGTGAGGGTTATGTCTTGCGCCTTTTTGTACGAATATCTCGGATGGTCACCTCAGGAAGGATCACTTTCAATATTTCGGCAAGGAAAATATTCGAAGTATGATCCTTCCACACAAACCAACAAGGACACACCATATAGGAATGTGTGCAACTTAAGATGAGGATCTGCCACCAAATCGACCTTGGGAACATCCCGCACATGTGGGGTAATAATACCATTCTCGCTTATGATCCGTCGGATCCAATTGAGCGCACTCAGTTTGTTTTACATTATATCACCTCGTTCAAAGAATCAATGTTGCATATCAACATGGATTTGGTCAAGAATGGGGTCTTATCCTCCATCCATGATGAAGACAGAGTCCTCGATCTCGTTGGGGGAGAAATCATCAAACCTTGTGCTTACCATGATGCTATAAATCATAGCATCTCAAAGTGTCTTGGTTTTTGCTATGACCTTGAATCCCTTTTCAACATGGGAAACATTCGAGTAGAGTTTATTCTTCTTGACTGATGTTTCAATGAGAAAAAGAATGACTAAAATATAGTTATTTTTTTATCTTTAAAGCTTTGTTGTCTTTCAATTCCCTTGTAATCGTAGTGAATGAATGTATGAATGAAAAAATTTTCTTTTGTACTCGAACTACGTTAGGCCTGATTTCTCCTTGTGAGATACGTAGGTAGCCTTCCAAGGCTCGGCCCCTATCTTCTAAAAATTTCATTCTCCCCCTTGATATTACAAGAAGATACGAAGACCAGATGAAAGGACGCCAAGGAGAAGCTGAAAGAAGACTTTAGATCAACGTGATTTAGCCTTTTTCAGAAAGTGTCAAACTAAAACAAGCAAACTCCTGGTTGTTAAAAATTTGTTTCCGTCCTTACTCGTGGGTTTAAGATATCCTCAAATAAAGCAACTTGTGTGTTTTTCTACTCTCTGTGTGATATTATGCATTTTGTATTCTGAATCCAAACTGACGAATCTGCCTTTGAGTTGTTTTCCTCCTCAGATACTTTGAGACTGATCTGTGTCGATTAAGATTGAAGATCATCCCTATTCACCAGATCCAAAAGTCCCAAACATTCCTTTCCTAGAAAATATTTAGCTAAAGGAAAAACAACAATTGGAGATGACAACGAAGAAGTAAGTCTCATTGATGTTGTGGGGGATAAACCCACCATAGCGGACCAGAACGAATTGATTTCGCAACAGATTGAAAAAATGAGGGTAGAGACGCAAAGGAGAAAGGATCTTCCTCCACCAGGTTTTGTTGCTAACGTTGCTGATGTGAGAGCCCCTCTCTACTTCCCTGCTTCAAACATGGATCCAACTCAGAATCTACCATCTACACCTGCCCAAAATCCCTGTGTCATAGACTTGACTACACAAAATCCCCAATATCGTTACGCATCCTATCAAACTCCACCTCCTCCTCTAAACAACCACGCCAAAATATCACCCCATCCTCAAAATACCCAACATAAAACCGCTCCACCACCGCAAAACCAAAGCCAAAATCGAAACCAAAATACTTTCAATCCCCAAACACCCCACCACCACTTAAATCAGAATATCAATCCTCAGACTAACCCACAAGATTATCAAATCTGTTAAAATATCTAGAGTCCCTCTGTAGATCCACACTTAACTAAAAGAACTAATTCCCAATGTCCAGTCCCCGCCAAACACAATGTGCACGGTTCTGAGCAAGACCATTAAGATGAATAGGAAAGGGAGTGGATGGCAAATGAAGAGACAAAGGTGGACACAAAAGAAGAGATCGAGAAGGATATGAAAGATTTCCAACGTGTTCCTGATACCACCGATCTCAATTATGAGTTCATCCAAACCTGGACCTTACAGAAGGATTCAAGATACCAAAGTTTGATACTTTCGGAGGAGTGGAAAACCTTATGTTTCATTTGAGAACCTACTGCGATCAATTCATCGGAGTTGGCAAGGATGAAGCTCCGTTGATGCGGCTTTTTAGCCGAAGTCTATGCGGGGAGGCTCTGGAATGGTTCACCTCCCACAAAACAAGGCAATGGCCCATCTATAATTCCTTGCCAAAGATTTTATTGATTGGTTTGCTTACAACGTGGAAATTTTCCCCGATCACTACTCCTTGGAAAAGATGAAGCAGAAATCGACTGAGAGCTACATGGAGTTCGCCTACAGGTGGAGAAGGGAAGCAGCTAGGGTAAGACCATCTATGTCTGAGAAAGAACTAGTGGAAGTGTTTGGGCGGGTGCAAGAGCCTGAATATTAGATCATGTTGCTCGTTGGAGCAAAATTTGCTGAGGTAGTCAAGATTGGTGAGACTATCAAAGATGGTTTGAAAACAGGTAAAATAGCCCGTGTTTCCGCATTGCCCGGATAATCGGGACTGTTGAACAAAAAGAGAGAAGAAATTGTTGTCTCTTATAAGGAGAAAAAGACCCCCAAATGATCATTGTACTCCCAAGGTCATCCTCGACCCTCCTATAACTCCGATCAAGCTTGCTACACGCAAGCTAGTCATCCAAATAATCTCCCTCCAGTCTACGAAAATGCTACATCCACCTATCCAAATTCACCCTCTCCAAATTACCAAAGTCCATCCCTTGTTTATCAAAATCCTCCTCCACTTACCAAATTTCATCCCCCCCATTACCAAAATGTTGCTCCCAAATGTGCCAATGTGCAGTCGTGCTACAGAGCACCCCCTCCTGTCTATCAACTCCATGCTACAGTATTCCAAAATGCCCCTACGAACTACCAAGCTCCATCACCAAATTACCAAACAAATCCATATCCTAGAACCAAGATCCCCGTCCAAGTACCAGAAGTTCTCAACAGGTACCCCATCCCCAACAAGGCAGTTATGATCCACCTAGAACCAAATTCAAGAAGAAGCCTCCCAAGAACTTTACCGCACTCGCTGAAAGCTGAAAAAAGTTGTACGAGCGACTGGCTACAACTGGATGCATCTACCAGGTGGGCCCAAGCCGATGGATACTAGTTCAAAATTCTAAAGGCTCGATCAAAAGTGTAAGTATCACTCCAATAGTATCGGACATGATATAGAAGACGGCATCAACCTCAAGCACAAGATTCAAGATTTGATCATCTAAGAGGTTGTCTCTTTTCAAGCAGCTACACCTAATGTAAAAACCAAACCTTTGCCGAATCATGGAGGTGTCAATATCAACATGATAGAGATAGTCGATGATTGGTGTGTGACAAAGGTGATAAATCCATCTATGCATGGAGAGTTAGAAAATATTGTGGCCTTGTTGAGTGTTAAGAAGAAAAAAGAGTTCGTGATCCTAACACCCCCAAAGGTTGTTGCCTTGGTTCCACCAGAGAATCTTGTTAGACCAAATTTTGTGATTGAAACTGCTGCCACTCAAGGTATGACCTGATCTGGGAGGTTTTATACTCCTGAAGAGTTGGCTTCTGGAGGACAGAAGACGGATCGGGGCGAAAGTCCTATAAGCAAAGGCTAAGCGGAGGAATTCTAGAGAAAGATGCAGCCAAAAGATATTCTACTGTCAATCATTAGGAGAAGACTCCAGCCCAGATTTCCATATGGGCCCTTCAGATGAGCTCTCGATTGCATAGACAGGCCTTGATGAAGGCTCTTGATGATACGTATGTGCCCGTTGGCACAAGCAGCGATAATGTGGCTGCTATGATTAACCAATGTATCCTAGGGCATCAAATTAGTTTCTGCAACGATGAGTTGCCTTTTGAAGGGAGGTCACACAACAAGGCGTTGCACATCACTTTCGTATTTCGCAAGAAGGTCATAAAACGTGTCATGGTGGTGATGGATCTAGTATGAACATCTACATATTGTTAAAAACTGAGGCAGCTAAGGTTTGACTTAGAGAAGCTGGAAAAAAACTAAGTCAATGTAAGAGTCTTTGATGGTGTACGGAGAGATATGTTGGGAGCAGTGAATCTTATCATTCGAATGGGTCTGGAAAAATTCAGTGCACAGTTCCGAGTCTTGGACATCGACACCAGCTATAACCTTCTTTTGTGAAGGCCTTTCATCCATATGGTTGGAGTTGTGCCTTCTAACCTGCATCAGACGATGAAACTTGTTTGGAAGGATGAAAAACTTGTTATTCATGAAGAGGGGAGTCACTCCAGCAGACAGGCGTCAATTGTTGATGAGGTATCGCGAGGTATAGATTTTTACATAGTGGAGCTGGTAAATGCCACCGGTGAGGACTTGGCCCCACAGACTCCCAAGCATGTTGTGTACAAGATGACAGCCACTGTGATACTGCAGAAAGGTTTTGAACCAGGTTTCGGATTGGGAAAAAATTCCCAAGGAATTATTGAGTCTATTTCGATCCCCGTCAAAGGAGCTACATATTGTTTGGGGAACATACCCACAGATGATGATATGTAGACTAAGAACTATAGTGATCAAGCATTGTCTATGTCGATCCCACATCTGTATCAATTATTTCTAGTTAGGAAGTATGTTGATCGTGATGGCATCAGGGAAGGAATCTATGACCTTTTTGAAGATATCGATACCGTCATCGAAGAAGAGGTTGAGCTAGCTTGTATATGTGATGCTGAGCCCGAAGAGATGCTTCAGAACTGGACCTCCACGCCGATCCTAAATCCCTATATTCCTTGGTAGAAGGGCATCATTTATGCATACTTCAATCGGTGGTAGACTGGATGAGGTCCGAGACCCATCATTTTACTTCATTGAACTTTCAAATTTTCTTTATGTTTTAAAAAGGCAATATGGCCCTGCCCATGGAAAAATTTTCCGTTGTTTTTTCCATTTAATTGAAAGCCTCCTTTATTGAAAATGTTCTTAATTATTTATTTTCTATATTCTACTTTCCTAATTTTGTCTATTTATGGTTTCAGTAATATAAGCTTTTAAAATTGTCAATGTCATGTCATGTCACGAGCTGAATGAACAAAATAAGGCAGGTGATGACGAGGCTGATGAATATGAAGAAGAAAATGAGGCACCGGAATATGTTGCTTAAGAGTTTCTGCAGTTCGAAAGTCAGCATAAGCCAAATTTAGAGGAAATGGAAACGTAAATCTGGGAGACCAAGAGTGTGTAAAAGAGGTCAAAATCACCATTCATTTAAATAAGAATAAAAGAAACGCCTGATTCATTTACTCACCAAGTACATGGATGTGTTCGTTTGGGAGGTCAGCGACATGCTAAGGCTGATTACCAATGTTGTGTCTCACAAATTGTCGATTAATCTAGGGTTCAGTCTGGTGAAACATGCGACTTGGAAGTTCAAGCCTGAATTGATTTTAAAGATTAAAGAGGATATCGCCAAGCAGTCGAGTCTCGACTAGTGGAAGTGACGCAATAGACTTGGTTGGCCAATGTTGTTCCAATCGCCAAAAAAGATGGGAAGGTCAGAATTTTTGTTGACTACAAGGATGTCAACAAAGACAACCCTAATGATAATATTCTATTGTCTAAAATTCACATTCTTATCGATAACTGTGCTAAACATTAAATGCACTCATTTGTTGATTGATATACAGGTTATCATCAGATTTTGATGGACGAAGAAGATGCAGAAAAGACAGTGTTTATTATACCTTTTGGTGTATATCATTACAGGGTGATGTTATTTGGCCTCAAAAATGTTGGTGCTACCTATTTGAGGGTTATGACGATCATATTTCTTGATATGATTCTTAAGGAGATCAAGGTGTATATAGTTGACGTCATTATCAAGTCCCGCGAGTATTTGGACAACTTAACACACTTGCAGAAGTTCTTCGACCCTCTACATCAGTATAACTTGAAGTTAAATCCCGCCAAATGTGATTTTGGTGTTCCAGCCGGCAAGTTGTTGGGATTTATAGTCAGCAGAAGGGGTATTGAGATCGACCATTCCAAGATTAAGGCAATTCAAGTACCTCCTCCGAAGACTAAGAAGGAAGTGATGAGTTTCTTAGGGAGGTTAAACCACATTAGTCGATTAATAGCCCAATTAACATTGGTGTGTGATCTTATCTTCAAGTTGTTGATGAAAGATGCTTCGACAAAGTGGACTTAAGAGTGTCAGATTGATTTTGATGCTATTAAGAACTATTTGTCCAATCCATCGGTTTTGGTACCTCTGCGAGAAGGAAGTCCTTTGTTGCTGTATTTGTCCGTCTCAGATAACGCATTCGGATGCGTCCTTGGGCAGCATAATGAAATAAGGAAGAAGGATCGAGCCATCTATTATATAAGCAAGAAGTTAACGCCATATAAGTCTAGTTAAACTCTTCAGGAGAGAACCTGTTGTGCTTTTATTTGGATTGCTCAGAAGTTAAGGCATTATTTGTCTTCTTATACAACATATCTTACTTCCAGAATGGACCTGCTGAAGTATATTTTCCATTAGGCGATGCCAACCAGAAAGTTAGCTAAGTATCAAATTTGTTGAGTGAACTTGATATTATGTATGTGACTCAGAAGGCGATAAAATCACAGGCCTTGGAGAATCATCTTACGGAAAATCTTGTTGATGAAGAGTATGAACTGCTCAAGACTTATTTCCACGATGAAAAATTATTGTTTGTGGGTAAAGATATTTCTGAAATGTATCTTGACTGGAGATTATTCTTTGATGGAGAGGCAAATCATCAAGGAAAAGGTATCGGAGAGGTCTTAGTGTTAGAATCTGGTCAACACTATCTCATGGCAACTAAGCTCTGATTTAGCACGAACAACATGCCTAAGTATGAAGCTTGTATTCTTGATTTGAGAATTTCCATTGACATGAAAGTCGACAAGCTACAGGTTATAAAAGATTCAGATTTGTTGATTCATTAGGTTCAAGGAGAATGGGCTGTGAAGAACCCGAAGATTATACATTATGTGCAGTATGTACAGAAGTTGTGCACGACATTTCGTAAGATTGAGTTCAGACATACTCCCAGAATACAAAATGAGTTAGTCAATGCTCTTGCCACCATCGCTTCAATTATTAAACATCCAGATACTGATTATATTGATACTCAGGATATGGAGTACATTGTTCACATGTTGAAGCAGAACCAGACGGTTTGCCATGGTATTTCCATATAAAGAAGTATTTGGAGTCCGGGATTTATCCTGAAGATGCTATATCCAACCAGAAGAAGTCGATAAGCCGTATGGGTCTCAATTTATTTCTACATGGAGAAATCTGATATAGGAGGAATCCATATTTAGGTATCCTCAGATGTGTCGATGTTGTTGAAGCCGTGAAGTAATTGAACAAATACATGCTGGAGTATGCGGCACCCATAACAATGGATTCGCTTTGGCAAGGAAGATCTTGCGAGGCAGTTATTTCTAGATGACTATGGAGAATGACTGTTGCAAGTTTGTGCAGAAAATTCATAAATGTCAAGGGAACGTGATTTGATCCGAGTGCCGCCTCACGAACTTAATGCTATAAGTTCACCTTGTCCATTTGAAGCTTGGGGTATGGATGTCATCGGTCCAATATAGCCACCCGCTTTCAATGGTCATAGATTTATTTTCGTTGCAATTGATTATTTCACCAAGTGGGTGAAACCAGCTTCTTAAAAGTCGGTAACCAAGAAAGTTGTGGCTAATTTTGTTTGCAATAATCTAATATGAAGATTTGGAGTGCAAGAATCCATCATTATTGATAATGGTGCAAATCTCAACAGTCACTTGATGAGAGAGATATGTGATCAATTTAAGATTACTCACCGGAACTCAAACACTTATCGTCCTCATATGAATGGAGCTGTAGAGGCCTCAAATATTAACATTAAAAAGATTCTGAGGAAAATGATCGACAATCACCGAGGTTGGCATGAGATGTTAACATATGCTTTGTTAGGGTACCACACGAGTGTCAGAACATCGGTTGGGGACACTCCTTACTTTCCAGTATATGGAACAGAAGAAGTCATATCTACTAAAGTTGAAATACCGTCTTTGAGAATTATCCGAGAAGTTGAGTTAAGTAATGCTGAATGGGTCAGCAAACGGATCGATCGACTAACTTTTATTGATGAGAAGAGAATGGTTGTTGTTTTTCATGGTCAACTGTCTCGATAGAGAATGATTCGAGCTTTCCATAAGAGAGTCAGAGCCAGGATTTTTGAAATCGTTCAGTTGTTACTTAAGATATTTTTTCCTCATCAAGACGAGTGCAAAGGAAAATACGCACCAAATTGGCAAGGTACTTACATGGTTCGCAAAGTATTGTCTGGAGGTGCTTTGGTCCTGTCGAGGATGGATGGCACCGCATGGCCGAAACCAATCAACTCAGATGTTGTCAAAAGATACTACATGTGAAGCTTCTGTTTTGAATTTATGTTATTTCCTTGTAATTGTTTATCATCTTGTAATTGTTTCGTTTAGAGTTATATCCCTTTTGTGATGAACTACGTCTGACCTGAATTCTCAAGAATGATATACTTAGGCGGCCTATGTTTGATTCGGTCACTCCTTTCATCCCCTTTAATATTTCTTTGTATTTGAACTACGTTAGACCTAAATTCTTAAGAAGGAGATACCTAGGCGGCCTATGTCGGTCTCATTCACTTTCTTTGTAAAATTTCGTATTATTGTTAACCTTAAGGGGAAAACTATGTTTGACCTGATTCCTATCTCAACAGGAAACGTAGGCGCCACAAAACTTTGGTCATATCTCCCGTAACATTTCTATTTTTCTTTACAATTGAAACTAGGACAGAATTTTTGAGAGGGACTCAAAAATTCTCGAGAAGAAATTTTTTTCTCAATAAACCAAGACTGAAGATGTTTCAAGATTTGCAACCGGGACAGAATTTTTGAGAGGATCTCAAAATTCCATGATTTGCTCACCAACAGTCAAGGATAAACCAATACAGTTAGCTTGGACACAAATTTTGAGGACGACCTCAAAATTTCATCAAAGTTTTATCGACAATCTAGAGTGATTCTGAATACTCCCCATTGAATAATCAGATATACCTCCAAGAACCAGGCTCAAGAAGATCGCTAAACCTGATGTGACATGACACTTGGCAATGACTTTTTTCAAATACTACTTTTCAAAAATTTATTTTCTTAAAGACTTTCCTTTTATGTTTCATTTGTTTTGGCATAAAATAGTCTGTTTTATCTATCAAGAGTCGGGAGATCAGGAAGATCAACCGGAGATAGCAGGACAAGGAGCAAACATATGAAGAATCAACACAGATCAATCCATTTTAAAACTAATGAATTTTCTTTGGATGCAGATTTATAGTATTGCTCAGAAATCATCAAATTTCTCTCATTGACTAATATGGGAAGTCAAGGGGTAGAAATATGTTCCCCAAAATCGATGATTTTTTTGTGGATGCAGGAATCATTTTATATTGCACATATCGAAGACTTAGGAGTGTTGAGTTATTTCGATTCTCAACAACACGAAATCTAAGGAACGTATAGCTAGATTCAAAGATGAATCAAGCAAAAATCTCATGAAAGATTTTACGGTTTCTATAAAGGACATAATTTGTATCATATTATCAGACATGATATTATTACTACCCGGAGGAGTCATTTATTGTATTGTCGATCAAGGAAATACACTACTCGAAGGGGTCATTTATTTTATTGTCGATCAAGAAAATACACTACCCAGAGGGGTCATTCATTTTATTGTCCATCAAGACAATACACTATCTGGAGGATCAGTTTATTTTATTGTCAATTGAGACCATATCATTATCTAGAATGCACCGAGAAGATAACTATATTGCTCGATTGAACCACTATATTAATTTGGTACTATGGATGATATCGCGAGTTGATATTCATGCATTGTGGGAGATTATGCATCAAGGGTCAATATTCATGCATCGCGGAAGACCATGCATCGCGATTCAATAGTCATGCATCGCAAAAGATCATGCATTGCGAGTCAATATTCATTCATAGCGGGAGATCATGCATTGCGAGTCAATATTCATGCATCGCAAAAGATCATGCATCGCGAGTCAATATTCATGCATCATGGAAGATCATGCATCGCGAGTCAATATTCATGTATTGCGGAAGATCATGCATCGCGAGTCAATATTCATGCATCACGAGTCAATATTCATGTATCGTAGAATATCATACATCACGAGTTAATATTCATGCATTGCGGAAGATCAGGCATCACGAGTCAAAATTCACGCATCGCGGGAAGATATTCATACCCTGAAGAAATCATGCATCGCAGGTAGATATTCATACCCCGCAAGAAATCATGCACTACTAGAGAAAGATATCGTGCATCTCAAGGGAATTATTCGACCATCAACATCAACTACATATTTTATTTGACAAGGGTAAACATCAAGAGAATCATCAAGGACGACTTCAAGAAAATATCAACACACTGCATTAGATTTCATATTCAGCATCAAATGAAGAGTACATCGGAGATTATATCGCAAATATTATGCATAAGATTTACATGCTTTACGTCAAACTGATCGAGTTGACGTCAAATAAAGAAGGAGAACAAGTAAGTGTCAAAATGGTAAAAGACATTGTCTCCCATTTTAATTGCATTTTATGCTGACGAGTTTTATGTCAGTCTTTGTAGAGAGTATTCGAAAGGATGAATTTTCCAAAAAACTACAGGTGCGGACGACATCAAAAGGGATACAGGACAATGTGGAACTTTTTCTTAGTAGCGTACTGGGACATAGTCCAAAGTGGAGTATCAAGCTTTTAGCACGCAAGCAAATGAGTAACTTACACCACGATCAAACCACACCCCTATCAGAAGGCATGTGGGTTTTTCTTTGGCTTTTGCCAGTTTTGATTTTGCATTCAAAACTTCGTGCTGTCGGAAGCAAGTTTCCAATCCGAGTGACAGTGCACCAAGAGTTTTGGAAGTTATGCCCGTGTAATTTCGTTATAATAGGTGTGAAGTGCACCACATTCATGACTAAGAGGTTACAAGCTTCTTTTTCATACTCGACTTAATTTGTCACTCGTCAAGAACCAAACTTTATCTAGCATAATAGATTTTCTTTTCAACCGATCAAGTTGAACTACAATGAGCCTGAATCCTAAGGTTTAAGGGTATGTAGGCGGGCTCAATGTCAAAAATTCGGCTGTGTTCCAACATCCTCTCTTAAATCCTATTTTCGAGCATTCTGATCCCTTCATAATCCAGTATCGCGATGACTTTTGAAATCATTCAAAGTCGTGCGTTAAATCAAATGTACCGAACTACAAGTGTCCTAACTTCTCATATAGTCTGAGATATGTAGGAAAACTGGTTCTAGGGTTCGGCTATATTCCCAGTCCATACCAAATCCTTTCTTTAGATGAATATGTGGTCGGTCAAAATCGGGTTGGTCAATTTCATTCTCCTCAAATTTATTGCATCAATCCAAGTAAAATGAGGGACAGTTGTTGACACCCAATTTGACCCCCCCCCCCCCCCGGAATAATTAATTAATGAGTTTTTTTTTCCCAAATAGCTTATAATAAATAGTTTTATAAAATTCAAAATATTTTGCAAGTTTGTTTTGAGGTAATTTTAGTCATCTTATAATTATTTTATAATAAATGTGCCTTATATAATTTTGTATGTAATTAGTATATCTTTGAATACTCAAAATTGTCTCAAAAGATGTTGATTTTAGTCATTATTTTATTAATGTGCTCTAGAATAATTTTTAGTTATTGAAGTTATTTAATTCGAACCAATTGTTTTACTTCATCAAGTTTGAGAAGCTCGTTTAAATTAATTTAGGTTATTTCATCTTGTTAAGGCAAATACTCCTTACAATTCCTTATGGTAATGTTGGCCCTTTTTGTTTGCATCCAACAGCCCACCGTCCCAAAGCTCTTTTTCAAACACTTACCCAAAATCAGTGTAGTGTCTCACTTCCATTTTAATAACCAATTCTCCTCAGCCACCTAACCCATTTCCAACAATACCCAATATCCCTACTTTAACTTGTCAGCTTCACATTTTTTCCATTTGCCCCAGCCCAACCCCTTTTTTTTTCATTCTCCCCTTTGCGCTAATTCTAACCTTCATCCAAATTAAACAGCCCACTCTTAACAATCTATTTTGACCCAGACCCAAATACCCAAATCCACCCATCAATCAAACAGGTCAGTACCTGATCCTCCCATTTGCCTCATCATCTAAAAGAACGCAGAAGCGCAAAATGACAGATCAATATTCCCAACAGCAGGAATGGAAAAGGACAGGCGCGTGAACACGTACACTCTTTGGTCTCCCTCACGCGAGAGTGGAACAACGGAAAGTAGCGAGGAGCATCTTTGCAGCAGAGGAGCCTGCGACTCTCGTCCTAGCATGCTTGTAGATGAAAACGCGTAGCCTCCAAAGGACAATGGGATGATCCTAGCCCTCCGTGTCACTCTCAAATTTAGATATTGTGGGATTTTTTGGTCTGATTTCCAATATATAATATCTTGCTCCTTTGTTCTTGGGAAAAAGTTTTGAATTTTAGATTAGATTTGGAATTCCATCTCCACCTCCCCCCCCCCTTTTTCTCTCTTTCTAAACCTTAATACCTTCCTATATATAATTTTTTCCATTTCATCAGAGGGAGAGGTTTTTTGGGGGAATTTTACAAAAAAAAAAAATCAAAGAGGAAAGTTTTGAATTAAGTAATTTTAGTTTAAGAAAAACGAAATGGAAGGGTTTCTTTTTGAGTCAAAGTTTCGTTTCAGTATAGAAAATTTGAGGAGAACGCTGATTAAGTATTACCTAAAATCATGAAGACATTCAAAGTAAAGCTTGTTCTAGTTTTTCTTGAACATCCGATCTTCCCTTTGTTTGTATCTCTTCCGTCAAGATTCGTTCGAGGCTCGAGTTGGTGATTTGAAGGTCGCCTTCTCTCGCCTTACCCCAGTCAGGTTCTCGCAATAAGGTAATTAATTCGTAACTCACATTGTTTGTTTTGAGTTAGCATATTGGGTCAATGTGTAGTCCTTTGTGGATTCAAAGTTGAGCTTCCATAGATTGTTTGATATGACATTAATATCTTCATCTTAGCTTCTAAGTTAGTCCGCATTATTTCTATAAGGAATGTCTAGCGTTTTTTATTATTATTCTTCCTGTACCATTTCGAGGTCGTGGTCATTTCGCTCGTTCCGTTCGTTTAGTTCCTCTTCTGTGCGAGCATGATTTAAAAGGCGACTTCATGTTGGTTTCAAGTCAATAGTATAATTTTTTTTATTTTATTCACTCTCTCCCTTGTATCAATATGCTTATATCTCATCCTGATTTCTTTGTTTGTTGTTATTGGTTGTTGATAAACTTGATCCATCTATTTCCTTTGGTGGTTGGTTCGGAATGATTTGAATATGTATGTGGGTGATGAGAGGCTGGTTTTTGTTTGCTTCTATTGTTTTAGCTTTCATATCATAATAGTGCTTAGGCTCACAGTTATATTAATTTAAGAAAAATCATATCGTTTCACTTCCAACCCTAGTTGAATGAAAAGAATAATATGTCAAGTCAAATTCTTTCTCATCATGTCAATCTTTATGAAGTTTATATACAAGTTGTTTTGTTTTCAAGATGATTTAGTACTCGATAAAGTTATTTGACTTTGTTTTAGTCGAAAGTATGCATATTTGTGAGTTTGATCCGCATGATATCGGAACTTGTCTGTTTCTTTTTGCCTGCCTCGATTTTTTCTCTGCTTGTCTTTTACTCATTAAGTTTGTTTGAATTATGCTTTCATTTGACACCTATCTCCCGTTTGTGTTGTGTCAGCACCTTTTGATAATAAGAGAAGAAAATACATATTTTTTGTAAGTCGTACATAATGTGTACTTGTAGTACACAGATTATGATTTTTTAGTGTTTATGATTTTCATCTTTATTCTTTGATCTATTATGTATGTTTTGTTCGCTGTTTCAGTTAGTTTGGCCACTCGACATCAGTTTTGATTTTGTTATGTTTTGCTTGTATATGTGTTTACTTCTCTCTGTTGCCTTGGATTAGCTATAATATTGGGAACTCATTTTAATCTTGTCATTCTGGTGAAGGGTTGTATAAAATAGCTGTCACGACCCAAATCGTGGACGCGACTGGCACCCACATTTACCCTCCTATGTGAGCGAACCAACCAATCTAACCTTTAACATTTTAATACAATATCAACAAAAGAAATGCGGAAGACTTAAACTCATTAATAAAAACAATTCAAAACTATTATTAATATCCCCAAAATCTGGAAGTCATCATCACAAGAACATCTATCTCAAGTTACTAAACTAGGAATGTCTAAGAACAAAAATAACTAAAAAGCTAGTCCATGCCGGAAGTTCAAGGCATCAAGACTTGAAGAAGAAGACCCAGTCCAAGCTAGAAGCATTAGCTCACCCTGAAGATCCGGTGTGACGAAGACTGGCTTGATTTACTGCTGAGTTGAAGTTGACGGAACGTTTGCTGCATTTCATAAATAACAAAGAAGAAAACATAAAAGTAGGGGGGTCAGTACAACCACAAGTATTGAGTAGATATCATCGGCCAACTCAAAATAGGGAACAGTATATATCAATAATAATGTAACTCAACTACAATACTCAACATGTAGCAACAACAATATTATATCATTAACAATTTCCGTCAAGTTCACACATGAGGACTCAAGCCTCAATACCATACTCATTTGGGAATTGGTTCATTAAATTGAGTATATTAATTATCTTTCAAGATTCATTATCTTTTTTCCTCTTGTGTCGGTACGTGACACTCCGATCCATATTCTATCCTGGTGCTGGAACGTGGCACTCCGATCCTCATATACTATCCTGGTACCGGAACGTGGCACCCGATCCATATTCTATCCTGGTGTCGGAACGTGACACTCCAATCCTCATATACTATCATGGTACCGGAACGTGGCACCCGATCCATATTCTATCCTGGTGTCGGAACGTGACACTCCGATCCTCATATTCATTCTATCCTGGTACCGGAATGTGGCACCCGATCCTCTATCTCTATCCTGGTACAGGAACGTGGCACCCGATCCCCTAATTCATCAAGCCTTCTTTCATACTAAGGCATCATCAATCTCATTATATAATTTATCAAGCCTTCTTTTACACTAAGGCATCATCATTCTCATTATATAATTTATCAAGCCTTCTTTTACACTAAGGCATCATCATCAACAAGTGAATTAGGGTTTATTTTGAGATTTGGGATTCAATAACTTCATCATGCTCATATGATCACAAATATATAATCACATTCATACAAGCATACCATTTAAGCACATAGCAGGGTTTACAATAAACCATAACCTACCTCCACCGAAGAATTGGAATCAACAAGCAATTTCCCAAGCTTTGTTTCCTCTTCTCGTTTATCCTCTCTCTCAATTCGTTTCTCTTCCCTTTTCTTGTTCTTTCTGTTTGTTTTATTCAAACCCTCTTTCCTTTACCCTAATTATCATATAATTAAGACTAAAAGAGGACAATAGAACCCACTAATTAACTTAAGGTTACCTCTTTTAACCCCCAAGTAATTAGACTTATAAATATTAACCCTCAATTTTTATAATTAAGGAAAGAATAGTCCAAAACGACCCTTAAAACGTGTAGAGAAATCCTATTCTGCCTGGGATTTGCGCAACCTGTGACGGGCCGTCGTGCCTGCGACGGTCCGTCACGATGGTCGTCGCAGCCTCCCAAAATCCAGGTGAACTATGACGGCCCGTCACACCAGTGACGGTCCGTCCTGCACCTCCGTCCTGACGGTCAGAGACTCGTTTCCCGTACCAATTTCTCAAGAGTTGAAGTGTTTTGCAACGGGAGCTCATGACGGTTCGTCGTGGATTTGACGGCACGTCCTGCAGGTCCGTCACAAATTACAGAGAGTCGATTTTCAGTACCAATTTCAGAATTTCTGAGTATGCTGAAACGATGCACCCTCGACGGGCCGTCGTTCCTGTGACGGTCCATCGCAGTGCCCATGGTCTTGGCCAGTTTTTCCGGAATTAAAATCTGCTGCTCAAAACGACTAAACTGGTCGTTACAATAGCATACCATCATTAAGTTAATTACTGTAGGTCACAACTTCTGTTGAATGATAGGGAAGTTTTCTTCAGTTTACAGGTTGATATTCTGAGGTGTCCACCATGCTTTTCTCCTTTTTTTTATGTATGCATATAAAATTTCCTGCTATTCATTTTCCCTTTTTATGTCCTTTTAATAATATTGCATGTCATTTTGCAAATTCATACGTTCAAATGTGTTTTCAAGTAAGCAAGGATATTTTTCCAGTATTTGTGTTGGTCAGATTGCCTATTAACTCATTTCTCTTTATTTTGCATGTAAATATATTTGGGTTCATTATGAACTCTCATATTCATCTGCTTTTCAAGAGAGCTGTAAAGGCTCAACTCTCTCCTATCGAGTCTAAGAAGCCATCAAATCGATGAATAGGTCCCGAAGTTAGGAGATCCAGAAATCCAATGAGTTGAAGTTATGGGCTATAAGGATTCCAAAGTTCTATTCATAAAGTTTGTATTTTTGGGTCTAAGACCTTGTTGTATTTCTTTACTACATTTACCATTTATGTGTAATTAGTTTAGGACAGGTGGAAATGGGTCAAAAACCCAAAAAGAAAGTGGGTCCAAATACCGGTCTAGGCGTACAGAAAACTCGAGTTTGGACCAAATCTCTCTCTCTATCACTCTCCTTATCTGCTTAAATTACTTGTTTATTAATTGCTATTAGTTTACGAGTTAAAGAATCTGAATCCCTGCAAACGCCATGAATGTTTTATCGACTTAAAATTAATTCCAAATAATTTCTAAAAAAGAATAACTTTGCAAATAATAAAACTACTCAAGTAATTAATACTTCAATTTTCGAATGAACTCTAACTGATTTTTATAAGTTTAAGTTAGATCATTTTAGCCAAACCAAATTAGTTGTCGGATAACCGCAAGTAAGTGGACGTCTTAGGTGCTGTCAAAACCATCCTAAGACGTTAAGAAGAATCCCTGAACCCTATTAATTCTTTCAAAACGATTTTTCTGTTTAAGTCTTTTGAAAACATGGTTCTCTTGATTTTTCTTTAAAAAAAATTTGTGGAGACTCTAAGAAGTCGAAAAACTTATAAAATAAATTTTCCACTAAACTAATAAAATAGTCATGATGTCGAGATCATTTCTAGCACATATTTATGATGTCAATGGAAAAGATTTTGTCTACTTATGTAAAGTAGATGGAAGAGGTTTTTGTCTAGTAATTTAATATAAAGCCGATGGGAAATGATTCCATGGCATGAGTTTATATAAGGCCAATGGGAAATGATTTTGTCTATAGATTGGTTATTGTTAGTTGATGCATTTTGTAATATTCCAAAAGTATAAAGCCTAATCTAGAGCCTCACATGAGTGTCTAAGGGTTGTAACACTATTTTAATGTCAATAATAATGTATAAAAGTCGTTTAGGAAGATTTAGAGTCAAAACGTCAAGCAACATCCACGACGTCCGGAGATTAGTGCGAAAGGTGTTAGTGTGCCTTAGCCTATTGACGGGTTTTTAAGAGTATGAAATTGATGAAATTTGGTGAAAATGTCTATAACACACATTAGATTTGGTTTAGGGTCGAAATGTACGGGTATGAATCCCCAAGAACCAACCAAAGGGTACTTGAGGAGGACCCTTGCATTGTCCATAAAAGTTGTCTTAAGACAGTAGCCACCGCCAATGGTCACCTAGCCATTTTCATGAAGGGGTCATTTTGGAAAGTCTCTGACAAAAATGACGGATGTGCAGCACGGAGGGGGCCTAAGCCGTTAACTGACCTACGTCCCGTAAGTCTTCCTTCCCAATGCGCCTCACCTACCAACAACTATAGAGATAGATAAAAGCATGGAGTTAGTACAATCACATGTACTAAGTATGGCATAATGCATAAAAATCATGGAAACGGTCATTTATTAGAAGTATGCATTTTTTCATTTTTAAAAAATCATATTATAATCATAATAACAAAATTTAATAACTTAGGAATACATAAGATAACATTTAGACAATTATTCACATTTTCGAGCTCACATTACAGTAAGCTACTTTCACTAATTCACTGATACAGTAAAGTGCTTCTCCTTCCTTGTTAACACTTCTTAATATGTAGTCTTCTCACCAAAACCTATCCTAAGACCCACTTAAGAAACACATAGATATACGACCCATACAACCTCCCTAGGATACCTAAATAACCCTCAAGAAAACTTATAATAAGTCACATACAAATTCACAAGACATCAAAGTATCAACACATAGATAATATGACATTTCCTTATCTATCAAAAGACTTACTTAAGTTGATCAAGAAGATAAATTCCATGATTGACCTCTTCAAGAATACCTAAATAATCCTTAAGACTTCCTAAAATTTGGATCATGTCCACATAATCACCATCATCCCTAACTAGAGTCATTCTAAAGACTCATCTAGGTAAGATACGAAGTGACCATTCCTATGCCCCCTTCACACCTTAACTACACAACCCTTAACTACTCTAGATAAGTATTTCTTCGATTTACATACTTCTTTACATAAGTAATTAGCTCATTAGTTCATTGAGACTCATACATCACATAAAAAACATTCAAGTAGCGGTCTTGGACAAGACCTAGGAACTCCCAATAACATCGTCAAAGCCTATTGTGCAATGACTAGTTAGCGTCTCATACCACCACCTAAACTTCATATAACTCCTTAAACGCTAATAGGTATTCCATATGATGAGAATAGGCAATGACTTACATAGACCATGATAGCTAGGCCCGGAATCCAGAGTTTTAACCTACTCCAATGACGGTGTTCTACTTGCCAAGGGTAGAACTAGAACACATCCCATGTAGGCACATGGTTAAGGAATATGAAGGGCTTTTATGCACTCTAGTATCATTTTCAAGTAGAGGTACATTGTACTCTAGTATCATTCTCAAGTAAAGTCACTTCCCTTAACATAATCACTCAGTGCTAGCCTTCATTCTCATAGAGTTATTGACATTAAAGGATCACATGAAGAGGTTCCTTATATAGTTCATAACACAATAACATATACTCTACAAAAGTGGTCCACTAGGACTACCTCTCAATGGAGACTAAGGTATCTCATTATGAATTTCCTAAGGATTAATATGATGTCGTTCCATCTAATTAACCTTAATTCCACCATTCTTTTACATGAAGGATACCATTACGGCTCTCAACTTCAACATTCATAACATAACCTTTACCACATACACGACCTTCTTAACATCCTCTAAGGTCTAACATATATTTCATTCATACATGACAAGGGTGCACTAAGCCTACCTAGTCAAGGCATATCATAATCTCATAACATTTATACATATATCAAGCAAAGGACACAAGTCTACCAAACAAGACAGAATATTCTTTTACCTTATCACATATAGCATATGATTTGTTAAAGCACTTAAGATGACCCTTATCATCTTTATGTCACCCTATACATTACTACAACATCATCAATATAATCATTGTAGACTCATATTGTCAATTAGGAACAATCATGCATAAACTCTAACACTACACATATAAGCACATAGTCATAGCCTAACATGATCTCCTAATATGCCTGAAACTTTCACATGACTAGAATATAGGTAGATATGATAATACTTCACATAATCAACTGTACAAATAGCCACATTAGTTCAAGTAGTTTTCCTACAAGACCATGATCATCATAATACATAAAGTAATGATGACAAGGCCACATCAAATGCAAGTAAAGCACATAACACCGCCACCATAAGTGGAATATACCAATGAAAATATAATTGAAGTCTAATTGACATCATAATAAAGAAAACAGGGCAGCTTACCACCAAAACATCCTCAGCACCTCAATTCGATGCTAAATCATCCAATTCAATACTATAAGGTCCTTACCAATGGCCATGAACTATAATTCAATATAGAAACTATGATAATCAATGAAACTAGGTAAATTAAACAAAGATTCATCAATCTAATACAACCTATATATCAATTCAACACAATTCTTACATCATTATATAACCCATAGAAATCTACACTAGAATTCATAATCATTAACTCAATATCAAGTAACCCATAACATTGTCAAAATGTAGGGTTCTTCCAATTAATGGGTTCATAGGTAATTTAGGTTAAAATCATCAATACAATATCCATTAAATAATTATCCAATGTTTAGAAATCATTAATGCAAGAACCCATGGTAGAATCATGAGATTTGGATAATTCAACTTGAAAACTTTAGAAAACTTCTTGAGAGTTGGCTCCTTTATGAAGAGAGTTTCAAGGACCATACCTTGGTGATGATAATTATTAACTTTGATGAATAATATCCACTCGATTCGTCACACCAAGCTCTTTCGTGACTTTGTACTTCAATGGAGTCTTAAGGAATTTCTAAGGCATTTTGGGGTTTTGATTTGGAAGAATGAAATATTCGAAGTGTTAAACACTTATATACACACTTAAAATACTAAAAATAAACTGAATGAACCTCCAATACAACTATTTATAAGTGGGGTGAAATTACAATTTCACCCCTCACTTAACAGTGGCCTGCGCAGCAACATAGACTCCATCGACGTTTGGGCAGTCGACGGACCGTTTGTCCACAAACACACCATCTTGTCCTTCTATCGTTGAGTTAAGAGACCCATCATAGGTCTCTTCCCTCCCAAGACCAATTCTCCACAAACGGCACCCATCGACGGGACATCAATTGTCCCATGAGCCATCGATTGCCTCCTTTGTTTGGGGCTGACTTGGACAGTCTTGGCACAACTTTTTGGGTCCTTCCTCAAGGACCCTTGAATGGTCCTTGGGGATGTTTTCCCAGATGTTTCCAACCAAAACATTATATTATACAATTTAATCACCTCTCACATTAATTTCAACCAAAACCAACACTTAAATCTCAACGAAACATGCTTAGACACACAATGTCATTTCAAGGCATATCTTTCGAATGTCATGGACGTTCTTGGACGTTTGACCTCCAAACTCCATGAAACTTGACAAACTGAATAGATTTGATATAATAACTCATTTAAGAACCTTAAAACCTCATGAATCACACAAACACATAAGACCACGTACTAGGCACATAGGTGATTTAGTCGTCGAACGTCTGATTCGTCCCTTGATGTTTGAGTTCAAATGCACCTAACCTCATAGACACTGCCTCAATACCGTATATTAGACCTATTTAGGACCTTATAAAATCAAGACCAACATTTTAGGCTATAGTTCACCTAAGTCATTTCGGGATCTTACAATCTCCCCCACTTGGACAACATTTGTCCTCAAATGACACTTGCCACTCTCTGAACATTTCCAAGATTAGAGATTTAACTAGAATATCATGACATACAATGTAAAACATAATCAATAATAAAACATCAATTCCACATATTCAAGAGATTCACAACACAACAAGAAACTAGAAGACAATTCTATAACTCATTATGCTACAAATTCACATGCTTCATTCCAAATAGTAAAAACTCATTTTATATTCAATATAATGCTTATATACAGTAGTTTTAACCACATTAAAACAATTCTGGACCAAATAATTAATTAGTCAAATTTCCAAAATTTTACAGTGAACAAAGAAAAACATTATAGTAATTTAGGTCATTTTTCCCAAAAATCCATCTTTTAGTCGATTCATCATATAACCATGCTAATATACAAAGTAACACCATTTAAACACATATTACAACATAATCATATCTTCATAAAATACAAATCGCAAGAATCTAATAAAATTCAATTTCAAAAAAAATTCCTAAACACCATGCACATAAAACACACTTCTATATCATTTTTTCCCATATTCTAACCATACTCCCCCACTTAGAAGGAACTCATATCTCTAGAAAGAAGAACAAGGACTTACCCTCATCATCATCATCATCATTCTCATCTGGCTTTGATCGTCTTGCCCGGAGTGCATAGAAACGAGCCTTTTCCTTTAAAACATTGATACACTCAAATTTACTTCTCAAAAAGAAGTATAAGCGGTCATATCAAGTAAAGAACCCAACTATGAGGTTGGGATAGATCCCATGAAGAAAATTATTTAGACTTAACTTTAACCAGTTATTACTTTTATTTAGTCAAGTCCTTTCCGAAAACAATTAACAAACAGGGGGGTTTTATGCAATAAATGTAAGTAGCTATTTCTAAATAAATAACTGACAGATTTAACGATTTGATTGTTATTAAGTAGTGAGATTAACTAGGGCTTAAGTGTTCCCCACAGGTTCATAACGCGGTAATTCTAGCAATAACAATCCTTTCCTAGTTTTTGCATGCAAAGTGGTAAGTTATGTATCCCTAATTCAATGGTCCGGCAACTAGGATATTTCACTCCACACCTTGGTCCGACTACGTGTGTATGCTTTACTAAACTTTAAGCATCATAACCGATATATGGCTTAGTTGTTACTTCGCACCAATCGATACTAGCCTATTAGATAGTATATACTAAATATATGTTGATAATTCTTTTCTTATTATCTACCTCCTTGGTCCGGCAAATAGCAAAAAGAAGAGTTCAAATGCGTGCACTCGTTAAAAAGACTTCTAAATGAAAGAATTCAATACATGCAAGTCACTATTCTAGGATTATTATTGTTTCTAGTTTTTACCTTGTTAATTACCTATGGTTCCCACAACCCTAGCTATGGATTTAGTTACCCATGTTAATAATCACACAATTAATATTAGTTTGATAAGATTCATTCACCTACTTTGATGAGATTGAAGAAAACCTAGAAAATTACTTGAATTAATCAATAAGCTTGCAATAAACGATTTCGTGAAAATGGAATAATTTCTCAAATCACAAGTTCACAACTAGAACAATAAAATTTGAAAAATACCCAAGAGTCTAACCTCAAAAATGATGTTTTTACCAATATTTATAATAATAAAGTCCTAAAAAAAGAGGGAAATATTTTTTAGGAAAATCTTCGCAAATAACGCATCTGAGTCGATGATCGAACCGACGGACAGTCGAGGCCACGACCAATCATCGAGGCCCCGGTTGTTTCACACTTAGCTTCTTTTTCAGCAGCTTTCTTCTCCAACACACTATTACCATCGACATATAAGGTTGACAGTCCGTTGAGATCACGACGGTCCGTTGATGGCTTCCGTTTCTCAATGCTAAGAATATTTTCAAGTCGGGTACTGGAGCTACTTCTGTTAACGATGATGGATGTGTAGGACACTCAGTCGAGAGCCTCCTTCATAAAACAGTGGCCACCTGCAGACCATCAAGGGGTCGATGGACCGTGATGGCTCTGTAGGTAGTCACTTTTGTAGTTTCAGCGCAATTCTTCCGTGTTTTCATTCTGGACATATTTCCCGCATATAAAGAGAAAAACACATTAAAACTAATACAAAAAGGATTTATATGCACACGATACTTAAGGAAAAAGTATTGAAAGTACCGTCAAACCACGGTACATCAACACCGTCAACATAAATTCGTTGTTTGTGCTCAAGCAACACACTATGACTCACCACAAAATCTTTGTACAAGAGTATCCTTATTTTAGCTTTCGCAATCATCTGGCTATCAATCCCGATTATTTTCATTATGCTTATGCATTCTATCACTATTAGGCTCGCTCATGTGGATCAGACAATAACACAGACTCACCACACACCGACACCTATCCTCTTTGATCCCTCACCAATGTACCAATTTTTTGGCATTGCAATTAGTGTCCTCACTTCAAAACAACATCCTCATTTTTCACACAATGATTTCAGTTTGAGTATAAGGATTATTTTTTTTTCAAAACTCTCTCTCAGAACAACTTCACACCTCATTTATACTTGTTGCCATAGGCTTGCCCTTATTTTCACTACTTTAAGTTTACCATAATAGATACTTAGGATCACTATAGGACTTTCTTAGATTGTAACTTAGGCCCTGGGTCAGGTAGGGTACATTTGGATGTATTTTAGTGACTTATTTCCCTCCTTGACATAACGGCTAAGCGTTCTTCCTTTTCATCATTTTATTCCGCCCTATTTCTTAATTTTCCTATATTCTATCACCTTGTTATTCTCCCTTCTTTCTTCTTTTGTGTAATTGACTCTTTTCTTTTCTTGCTTGTATTTTCACATTTTCAAATATTTTTTCCACTTTTCTTTTAACTTTTCTTGAGTCACTTTTGTTTTTTTCTTTCTCTCTTTTTATTCTTTAAACCCCATTTTACGGAGCATTCCTCATAATAGCCACCCTCAAATCATGGCTTTTCCATGAGTCAAGGTACACAATATCTGAAGTTGGGTCAGGGCCAGGACAAGGTTTTTTGCTGCATTAGCCATCCTCAACTTATGTTTTTGGCATAAGCTGAGGTTCACATGTCCATGGAGGGACCAGGGTCAACACATTCCCATAAAAGATCATTTGGGGTGAAAAAGAAAGGTCTATTTTAAGCTCAAATCATTTGGATCAAGAAGGGATTAATTTCATTTAGTTTTCTGTTATTTAGGCTAAAGATTTGCTACATTAAACACGGGCATATGATCCTTTCCTAATTGTCTATTACGACTTACTTTTAGCAGGACTAACCAGGCAAGTTCTAGCTCAGTACCAATGGTGGAATATTCAAATATTCCTCACACTCACTTGACATCTCATTACTCTACCAAATTATCAGAAATCTTGTTTGAGTTTTAGATTTAGGTTCATGCAGTGGTGTATCTCTATGTCATGCTTAGAGCCACACATTTATTATTTACTGTGCATAGTCATGTTGCATTTTATTTAAATCAGGATATCATTGTGTTTATCCATCATGCTTTAGAGTCTATTTCTATACTATGTACTAAAGATACCAACATGCTGGTTCAAAAATAAAATAATCAGTCTCTTGGGGGAAAAACACAGACAAGAAAACCCCAAAAAAGAATCGTGAGTTGGACTATTCAGACTTCACCCTAGCACTCACTTTTCATTTACCCCACCTTCAACAAAAAAACATTCAATTGTCCCCAATGCATAAAAGTATATAAGACAGAGTGGTAGGTGAAGCAAACCTGAAGCGCAAAGCGCCATTGACCAACAAGTTGGCAGGTCTGATTTCCAAGAACCCGCTCCCTCTGAAGTCGGGACACCATCAGTAGTGTCCTCATCAATGACAGCACAATCGGTAGTGCTCCTCTCAGCCTCTGCAACTCAGAAACTAGACACCCCAGCTGCCACCTTGACAACCCTCATCTGGCGGGCCTCCTCATCAATCAGCGAGGCTCTCCTTGAAACCTCCAACTCATGGCACTCCTTCTTCCGAGACCGGGACTCATCCTCATCTCTAGTCCAATGCCTCTTGGAACGCTCTCGTGGTGGAAGTGGTGGAACATCAGTAATGGAGAATAAGGTAGCCATCATCGTGTCCTTAGCAGGCTCTGCAGAAGGGGCCTCAGACTCAGGCACCCGAGCCTCCAGTATAGTGTCCAAATTGACTCTCAGACTCTCCACAACTGCCTGGAGAGTCGTCACATCCACTGTACAGGCTGGACGAGCGATAACCCATAGTTGACATGCGTCCAAACGTTGGTGGACCTCCATGATTTTCCGCTTAGTGTGCTGGGCCATGTTCCTCTCTATGCGCTCTTCGACTGTAACAATGGACCTCTGCATCCAAGGCTGGATGTGATGCAGAAGTGTGGCCATTTGGGCCTCTAGTTTCTAGACCCTAGCAAGCTAGACCAGTAGAGCAGATGGGATAGAGAGGGAGGAGCTCAAAGCGGTTCTACTACCTAGTATAGACTCGAGTGGAGTAGAGTTGGTAGGCTCATATGTAGCCGAATTACCCTCTTGGGATGGCTCTATTGTGGTTGCTAGGTTCTCACCTAGAGGCTTCACCTCTACACGGGGTCCTCTATTGGAGCCAACTCATTAGCCTCATCCCGGATGAGATCGATATCAACCTGGCCAGGCGAGGTCTTGATCACATCAATATGCCACACGGGAACTCCTGCAGACCTGCAAACTGCAAAACCATGCACGGGAATGAGTAAGTAGTAGTGGCCTTAAAGTCCCTCTCATGCATGACCGCCTATAATAGCCATGCGAAGTCCACCTCAAACCCAACAATCATGGAAGCCATTAGTACTACGCGATCCTAGGTGACAATATTATTAGTAGCAGTGAGGGAAAGGTATTGTCGGACCAATAACCATAGGAACTTGGCTGTGAAGGTAAGGTTGTCCTTCTTGATACTGCCGTTGGGATCACGCACCCAATAGGAAGCCTCCCCATCTAGGGAGAGGTACTGTGCAATCCACCGCTTGGTGGTTTCTCTCACCTCTAGCTGACACTGTAACCGGACATCTTTGATCAATTTCCAGTGGTATTTAAACTCGGCGGTGAGAGGAGTCCGGGTGGCATCAAAATCTACATCATAGAGAAATATATGGATGGCCTTCAAATAAATGTCAACCCGCGTGCCGAGGACTCAAATGTACTCCATCGGTGCATGCTTGTCTAGGGTTGTCTGCCTCGCTATAGCAGCCTACATCTCGAGCCATCCACTCTGGCCAATGTAGGGTGAATAACTCATGAATGGTCGGCAAAGTGGGAAGAATCCCCGTGAGAACCCGCCGCTCAAGTGTCAGGGTCCGAGTCATAACCCTTTTGTCATTTGGCATCAGTGTAGATTTGGTATTGCCCCTCGACACACCATCGGTTGGGATGATCATAAATCAAGCGGGGACGCCAGTCTGGGGTGGTGGAGTAGAGTCACCACTAGTAGCCTCATCAAACAAGGCAGAAGCAGAAGCCTCCTCCGATCCGGAAGCCTCTACAAAGGTGGAAGCTTCCTCAGAACCGGATGCGTCCCCGAAGCCAGACGCTCCCTCGGACTGTGCAGCCGACCCAGAAGGTGTGCCAATCAGTATGCGCTCCTCGTCAGACTAGGAGGCAGTGACTACGCTGGGCTCCACCTTGTGGGCATGGCTCTAGTGGGGCGGGCAGCATTGTTAGGAGTGGGGGTGCCTGGTGGCCCATACTCTGGGTTACGCTCATCATCTAAGCCTATGATAAGCCGGTTCGACCAGGCAACTGACTTGGAACACCCTCATGAGTAGAGACGGTCGTGTTTAGCTGCCATTTATACCTGCAGAGAGAAGTAGTTAGTACCTGTGGAAGTAGCAAAACATGGAAAAGGAATGACAGTGTAGAAGTACATAGTGTAGGACAAACCCATCGACGGTCCGTCGAAGGAATGACAGTCCGTCATAGTGGTCCGTCGAGGGATACTTAGAAACAATTTTTAAAACATCAAAAATAAAGATTTTGACAATGTAGAGGGACACATAGAAACAATTTTTTAAAACATCGGGAAGTTGGGGTTGATGGATTCCAATAATAATCCATCACAGGACCGACGGTTCGTTGACGGGGTCTCGTACTGACCTTCTGGGATTTTTGTTTTGCAGCCAATTAGGTACACCCTATCATACTAATTTGAAGTATTCTTAAAAGCCTAAGTTTACTAAACATTTACCAAGCATTCCATCATTCGTAGGGCATGAATTATCCTAGTTTTAACAGGAATATTTGACAGCATATTCAAACCCTAGGTCAGGAACACAATCATGCAAACACACGCTATTTTTTAACAATACACCCCATCCTTTTCAATTTCAGTTTTGAAGAGACGTAGGACTTAAGTATATGTTTTACCAAGCAAAAGAATCCAAAATTCAGTTTCAACACAGTTAGACATCAAGGTAAGAAGGAAAAATAATGACAGGTAATCTTAGCAGATCAGAACAACATACCTGACAACTGTAGTAGAGAAATAAGAGTATGAACACTAGTAGTTGAACAACAGCAACAACCACCACGAACACCGACTGGCAAGGAGACTGAAGAAGATGGAAGACTTTGGGAGAGAATGGATTTTGTTGCAGAGGGGGAGTTGTGGGAATCTGATGATGGAATGGGAGTGAATAGTCCAGGAAGTGGGGAAAATGAGAGGAAATAGTGAGGGAAACGGTTATAGGGGTTATGTGAAGAGGTGGGTAACTGAAAAGTTTAAAATCTTTTTTTATGTAGCCGGATGGGTCAGGTCGGGTTGGTGGGTAAGGGGTCGACGATTCTCCGTCAATGGACCGTAAGTCGGTCGACAGTACGTCGACCCCTTCTTTGATAGTTCACTAACATAGAAAAACTTAAATAACATACCTAGGCACGATGGATCATACCGACGGTCCGTCAAAGTGACGACGGTCCGTCGATGGGTGCATCAGACAAATTTTCTGCAGATTTCTGGTGATTTGGTCCCTACCATTTAACACCCATTAAACTAATATTTTTGTGTTTTCTGGACACTTTTTTGGACACTGACCCTACTCTAAGCTCTAGCCGACACTTCAGAAGAAAAATAAAGGAACATCCAGACGTGACATAAGTAATAAAAGCAAAAATAATGCAACTATGCCTAGAAAATCATGAAAAACCTATAGTTGGCTAGACGATACATATTGGGTTGCCTCCAAATCATCTTGACTTAACGTTGCGTCACGACGGAGGACTCTTGATTACTCAGACTTCATCAAGATGGTATGCCTCGATCACTTCCTTCGCCGTTTCAGCATGCCCTGAATAGATTTTGATTCGTTGTCCGTTCACTTTTAACCTCACACCCTCCTTTTCCTCCATCTCAACCGTACCATGAGGGAATAGTTGGGTGATCAAATAGGGACCAGTCCATTTGGACTTGAGTTTGCTCGGAAACAAGTGCAACCTAGAATCGAACAAAAGCACCAAATTCCCAACCAAAAAATCGCGCTTCTCAATCTTTTGGTCATGGTTATTCTTCATCTTTTCTTTGTAGAGGGCTGAACTATCATATGCCTTCAAGTGAAATTCATCAAGCTAATTCAACCCGTTTAACCTCTGTTCCACAGCCTCATTCCAATCCATTTTCAACTTCTTCATTGCCCACATGTCCTTATGCTCTAATTCAACCGGTAAGTGACAAGCCTTCCCATATACAAGTTAGTATGGGAACATACCTATGGAATTCTTGTATTCTGTCTGGTAGGCCCAAAGAGCATCATCAAGCCTCCTTGACCAATCCGTTCTACTAGCATTTACCATTTTTTCCAAAATCTGCTTAATATCCCTATTTGACACCTCAATTTGCCCACTAGTTTGAGGATGGTAAGGAGTGGAAACATTATGTCAAACCCCATATTTTTTCAATAATCCTTTAAACAGCTTGTTGAAAAAGTGGGATCCCCCATCACTGATAATAGCCCTTGGGGTGCAAAATCTAGAAACTATGTTTTTTTTCAAGAACGCATGACACTCTTCCCTTGATTATTCGCAAGTGCGATAGCTTTTACCCATTTCGACACATAATCGACTGCCACAAGAATTTACTTCATCCCATGATAACTCACAAAAGGGCCCATAAAGTCAATGCCCCACACATCAAACAATTCAATCACATGAACGAGATTTAAAGGGAGATCTTGCTTTCTCAAAATGCCATCATCTCTTTGGAATCTATCACATGCCTCGGCGAACTCATGAGAATCTTGGTAGATGGTTGGCCAATAGTAGACACATTGCAATATCTTGTGAGCAGTACGTATACCACTATGATGCCCACCTACAAGCGAAGAATGGCATGCCTCTAAAACACTCAACATCTCAACTTTTGGCACACAACACCGAATAAGCCCATCGGCAAAACTCCTATATAAGTATGGCTCATCACAAAAGAAATTTTCCACATCATGTATGAACTTTTTCTTTTGATGAAAGGACAAGTTCGGTGGGACAATATCTCTAGCCAGATTATTTGCAAAATCTGTGAACCATGGAATCAAGTCTTGGGAGGCAGACAGTACATGATCATCAGGGGAAGTATCATCATTTTCAGCCTTTTCACCTAACTCCCTCATTGCTTCATCTTCTAATGGACAAGTGATCAACAACTTGATTTTCGGTCCCTTTCCTATCTTTCACCTCAAAGTCAAATCTTGCAATAGTAATACCCAACGAGTCAACCTCGGTTTTGCATTTTTCTTTGCCATCAAATATCTCAAAGTAGAATGATCAGTATGCACAATAACCCTCGTGCCAAGCAAATAGGAGAAAAATTTCTCGAAAACAAAGACTACTGCAAGGAGCTCTTGTTCAGTCACGGTGTAGTTCTTTTGGGCTTCATTAAGGGATTTACTAGCATAGTAAACGGGATGAAGGATTTTTTCCCTTCTTTTCTCAATACCACACCAAAGCAATCCCACTCGCATCACACATCACCTCAAAACGCTTGCTCCAATCTGGAGATATGCTGTTAGGTGTAGACACCATTTTTTCCTTTAACTCACCAAATGCCTTAATACAAGCTTCATCAAAATGAAACTTACACTCTTTCTCAAGAAACCTGCACAAAGGATGTGCAATCTTTCAAAAATCCTTGATGAACCTCTGGTAAAAGCTTGCATGCCCAAGAAAACTTCTCATACCTTTTTACAGCAATAGGTGGAGGAAGTCGCTCTATCACCTCAATTTTGGCTCGATCAACCTCTATACCCTTCTCTGAAATGTGATGACCCAATACAATACCTTTTTTCACCATGAAGTAACATTTTCCCGAATTTAGCACAAGCTTGCAATCTTCACAAATCTTAAGAACCTCGGACAAATGACTCAAACATCGCTCAAAGGAGTCACCAACCACTAAAAAATCATCCATAAATACCTCAATAGTGTGCTCCACCATATCGGAGAATATTGATATCATACATCTCTGAAACGTGGTGGTTGCATTGCATAACCCAAACGACATTCTCTTGAACGTGAAGGTTCCATAAGGACAAGTAAAGGTGGATCTTTCAGTGCAATAGAAATATGATTATAACCCGAATAGCCATAAGAAAACAGTACCACCTCTTTCCTGCAAGTCTATCTAACATCTGATCTATGAAGGGCATAAGAAAATGGTCTTGGTCCATGCATTTAATTTCTGGTAATCCATACATACCCTCCATCTAGTCACCAGCCTTATAAGAACAAGCTCGTTTTTCTCACAATCATTCCCCCTTTCTTAGGTACACACTGAACAGGGCAAACCCAAGTAGTATTGGCGATTGGATATATCAATCCAGCATCCAACCACTTAATGATTTCCTTCTTCACCACCTCTTGCATAGGTGGATTCAGACGTCTCTAACGCTCAATACTTTGCTTATGATCGGGCATGACTTGGATTTTATGTGAACAAATCGTGGGAGGGATCCCAATAATATCCGCAATAGTCCACCCAATATCTCTTTTGAACCTTTTTTACACCTTCACCAAACTCTCAATTTGATGCACATTCAAATTTGGTGAAATAATTACCGGCAAAGTGTAACCTTTTCCCAAGAATACATACCTCAGATGAGGTGGTAGAGACTTAAGTTCTACTTTTGGAGCCTCCTCTATAGATGATTTTGCGGTTGGAGACTCACGATGCTTCATATCTAACTCTAACTTCTTTGGTTTAAACCCAACATCACCTCAATCAAGTGCCATGACCAATGACCCATACTCTTCAATGCAATCACTATCAAAATTCATGATCACTGCCAATAGTCCTTCTACACCCTGACGCTCTTTTATTTTTACCTCAGATGACTTTTCAAGCCTTTAAGATATGGCAGATAGCGATTAGATCTCACCACTCTGCCTCATGGACCCAGAAATGTTGAAAGTCACTTCTTCATTGTTCAACTGAAATTTCATTTACCCTTTCTCCATATGAATCAAGTCTCTACCCGTAGCAAGGAATGTCCTCCCAAGAATAATAGACACCCCAAAATCAACCTCACAATCCAGAATAACAAAATTGACCGTAAATATGAATGGCTCCACCTTTACTAACACATCATAAACTATACCAATAGGCGTCTTCACCGTTCAATCGGCCATCAGTAGCCGCATCGTAGTGGGATTTGGGTCACTCAACCAACTTCTTGTAAATAGAGAGAGGCATAAAATTTATGCTTGCCCCAAGATCACATAATGCTTTCGCTAATTGTAATAACCCGATTGTACATGGAATAGTGAAGGCACCCGGATCTTCTTTCTTTTGCACTAGAGACTTTGTAGCAATAGCACTACAATGTTGCATTCTATCATCATCCTCAAAACTGACAGATCTTTTCTTAGTGACCATATCTTTCATGAACTTGGCATAACTGGGCATTTGTTCAAGAGCTTCTATCAAAAGGAAATTGATGGAAATCTGTTTGAGCATAGTGATAAAACGCTGGTATTTACCATCCTCGGTCTTTTTCACTAACCTCTGTAAGAATGGAGGTGGTGGTCTAGGCATGGGGGTCACCTTTTGGGGTACCTCAACTTCTTTCTCAGTTTTGTATTCTAACTCACCACTAACCTCCACTATCTCATCATCACCTCTGACCACATTTTCTACATCAAACGACATCGCTGGGTCAATCATTCGCTTACCACCTCGAGTTGTGACTGCCATACAATGCCCATCTTTTTTTGGATTTTGGACAGTCTAGGAAGAGTGCCCGATTAGCGTGGGTTCACAATCAAAGACAATTGGGCCATTTGCAACTCAAGATACTTGATCGAGATTCCATGTGCATCAACTTTTTGCCCAATACTCGCTAAGTCACTCCTCAACTATTAGTGTGATCATCACTAGCATCAAACCCCTTATCATATTCTGCAACATATCCTCAACTCGCGCCATACTACCTCCACCATCCCTAGGAGAAACTTCACAATTTCTGTTACCATAGTTACCCCGGTTGAAGTTGTTGTCGTGGTTGTAATTCTTATCTCAGACATAATGACTCTCTTAGTTGTAATTACCATAGTTTTGACCTTGATTTCCTTGACCTTGGCACCAATTATCCTTATTAGAGCTTTAGGAAACCCCCCGTCTGCTCATTTACTGCATAAGAGTCCTTCTCATAGTAATACTCATCAGTCGGAGGTGGTGGTTTAGAGAAGTAGTTCACCGCATTTACCTTTTCTGCACCCCCAGTGACATGTTTCAACACCAACCCAAGCTCAGTTATCATTTGAGCCATTTCTTCATGAATCTTATTTGTGGTTGGGTTGTGTGCAGATTGCACTGCAAAGGTATTTCTCCCAATATCTGGCTTCCTAGTGCTCCAAGCTTTATTATTTCAAAAGATTTTCTCCAACTTCTCAGCAATCTTAGCATAAGGACACTCCCCATAAGAACCACCCTCTATCGTACCCAGTAGTGCTTTATTATTATCATCTTATCCCTGATAGAAGTACTCTTTCAGTGACTCATCATCGATGCAGTGATTGGGGACACATCTCAAGAACAAAGTAAACCTGTCCCAAGAACAACTGACTGATTCTCCTAGTAGTGCCACAAGATTTTAACCCTATCTTTGTTGTTTATCTTCTTAGAAACCGGTAGTAACATGCTAAGAACACATCCGTCAATTCATTCCAAGGGTAGATTGAGTTATAGGGGAGTCCGGTAAAACATATAGCGGCCTCTCCCATTAGTTAGAGAGGAAATATTCTTAACCCAATTACGTCTATATTCAAATCAGGCCTCCCTACACAACTCTTACACACCAACCTCACCTTGGCGATTTGAGCATGTGGATCCCCAAAAGGTAGCTCTGAAAACAAACCTCTAGCGGTGAGCATTTGCATCATATTACTAGTTACCAAGAATGTATGGCCTTGTGGTAGGTAAGACAAGACAAGTGGCCCATCAGAGTCAGTAATATTATCATATCCCCTATAATACTCTTGAGGGCTTAGAGCGGGAGGTTGCCTCCGTATTTTAGCTTTCCCCTGATTTTCAGGTAATAATTGATCATGAGCATGAACTGGTGGTGGAAGTTCCAAGTTGTGATCATCATCAATAATACAAAAATTTTGATTCATTCAGCGCAGTGTACGCTCTAGTTTGGATTAGGGTGAGAGTATAGGTTCTCCTCTACTCGGCGTACTTGGCATACATAGAAGTTAGATCTGCAAGAGACAAAAACAAAGAGAAAAAGTAACATTAGGAAAGTGTTGACTAAACTTTGGTAATAAGCTTAAAGTTAATCTAAAATCCACTTTCCCCGGCAGCGGCGCCAAAATTTGATACGCTCAAATTTACTTATCAAACAGAAGTATAAGCGATCGTATCAAGTAAAGAACCAAACTATGAGGTTGGGATCGGTCCTACAAGGAAAATAATTTAGACTTAACTTTAACCTATTACTAATTCTATTTAGTCAAGTCCTTTCGGAAAACAAGTAACAAATAGGGGGTTTTAGGCAATAAATGTAATTAGCTATTTCTAAATAAACAAGTGATAGGTTTAAAGATTTGATTTTTATCAAGTAGTGAGAGTAACTAGGGCTTAAGTGTTCCCCACAGGTTCATAACGCGGTAATTATAGCTATAAAAATCCTTTTCTAGTATCGTGAATTGAAAGTGGTAAGTTATGTATCCCTAATTCCTTGGTCCGGCAACTAGGAAATTTTACTCCACAGCTTGGTCCGACTACGTGTGTATGCTTTACTTAACATTACCTTTACCTCATATTAAGCATCATAATTGATGTATGGCTTAGTTGTTACTTCGCACCAATTGATACTACCCTATTAGATAGTATATACTAAATATACGTTGATAATTCTTTTCTTATTATATACCTCCTTGGTCCGGCAAGTAGAAACAAGGCGAGTTCTAACGCGTGCACTCTTTAAAAAGACTTCTAAATGAAAGAATTATCAATACATGCAAGACACTATTCTAGGATTATTATTTTAGCTAGTTTTTACCTTGTTAATGACAGACGGTTCCCACAACCCTAGATATGGATTTAGTCACCCACGTTGATAATAAAATTAGTTTGATAAGAATTCATGCACTTACTTTTATGAGATTGAAGAAAACCCAAAAAAATACTTAAATTAATCAATAACTTGCATCAAGCGATTTTCCGAAAATGGAATAATTTCCCAAAATCACAAGTTAACAACTAGAACAATAAAATCTGAAAAATAGCCAAGAGTCTAACCTCAAAAACGAGTTTTTTACCAGTATTTATAATAATAAAGTCCTAACAAAAGAGGAAAATCTAATTAAGGAAAATCTGCCCAAAAATGCGTTGGAGTCGATGACCAGACCGACAGACCGTCGAGGCAACGACGAATCGTCGAGGCCCCCTGTCATTCCACACTTAGCTTCTTTTTCAGCTGCTTTCTTCTCCAACTCAATGTTACCATCGACGGACAAGGATGACGGCTGTTTAAAGCATGACTGTTCGTCGATGGCTTCCGTTTCTCCACACATAGAATATTTTCAAGTTGGGTATTGGAGCTACTTTTTGTTAATGATGACGAATCTGCACAATGGTACGTCGTGGAGGTGACGGTCTATCGAGAGCCTCCGTATCCCCACACTTAGTCAGAATTACCCGACCTTCTTTCTGCAGCCTTTCCTTTATATGACGGTGGACAACTACGGACCGTCGATGGATCCGTAGGTAGTCACTTCTGCAGTTTCAGTATAATTCTTTCGCTTTTTTATTATGGACAGATTTCCTGCAAACAAAGAGAAAAATACATAAAAACTAATACAAAAAGGCTTTAGACACACACGAAACTTAAGGAAAAGCATTAAAAGTACTGTGAAACCACGGTACATCAAACATCCTCCTTTGGAACATTAGGAGCAACTTGTTTAGTATCTCTTCCTCTAGCCGCAATGATAGGACAATCTCTCACCTTATGATCATCCTTTACACAACCAAAACAACTACTACTACCGGCTAGACATTTCTCATAGTGCCTCTTTCCACAAGTGACACATGTAGGCTTTTCATTTTGAGAACCACCTCCTTTCTCAAATTTCACCTTAGCACTCCTGGGTACTTCTTGAGTTTGAGCCCTATTCTTAACCCTTGTTTGCTAATGGTCATTAAATCTAACCCTTTTTAAGTTTCTAGCCATCCTCTTAAGTATAGACTCTTCAATTGATTGTGCATACACCATGAGTCTAGCTAGATTCATATCATCATGTAACATTTTCGTATGGCGTTCTTCCCTTACTATGTTGGCGACACCGGTTGCAAAGCGACTCATTTCATCCCTTGGATTTGACAAAAGAGAAGGAGCATATTTGTACAGCTTAGAGAACTTCAAAGAATATTCTTCAACACTCATATTGCCTAGCTTGAGATTGATAAACTCTTCTACCTTAACTTCCCTCATCTCACAGGGAAAGTACTTACCATGAAAAAATTCCTTAAATTCTTCCCACTCAATAAGACCCGACTCCTTCGGCCTATTATCTTTCCATTGTGTGTACCACACTTGAGCCACATCTTTCAACTGATACAAAGCCAACTCTATTTTCTCCCTAGATGTCACTCCCATTTCGTGCACTATCTTGTACACCTCATCAATAAACTCTTGGGGATCCTCTCCCACCTTAGAAAAATTGGATGATTCATCCTCACAAAATTTCTCAATCTAACGGTGATAGTGCTCTGCACTACATTCGCCCTAGGCTTCATACTCAAATTCACTTGAGTAGTTACGGGTCGGGCTAAAGCAACCAAAGCATATCCAATATCCCTATTACTAAACTCTGGGGGATAATCACCTCCTCCCACAATAGGGACTTGATCACCTTGAGCACCCTGAGGAACTTGCTCAACTTCCGCAACTTTAGAAGGAATCACCTCTTGCACCTCATTCTCCTCAACTCTCCTTACTGGTGTCCTTCTCGCATTCATCTTCCTAGAAACACAAGGAAAACCATAAGAAAAGAGTACACATAACTTTTACTCTACGGCACGACATAGGAGTAAAAAAGAAGGGAAACTCTATCGTTTTATATCCTCTCGCTCATAGATGTGTTGCAACGCACACCGATGGTCAAGACTCTACTAGACGTGACTTGATGAACTTTTTGATTCCTAATACTAATTTCACAGCCTATGCTCTGATACAAAGTTTGTCATATCCCAAAACCACACCATAGTAGTTAGGACAATCTCGAATTGGAATCGGCGTACTTGACCACTCAAAGGTCTCATACAAGGAATTACATATCATTTAACGCATAAATATAGTGAGAAGTAGTGCGGAATTAAAACTTTTCACAAAACATATCATAGTCTTTAAAAATCTCCTTCATATAAAGTCATAGGAAATACTAAGTCACAATCTCATTATCTTAAGACACAATAATACTTGGGACACGGCCCATACTTCAAAATATAGAAATACTTAGTCTATTACAATACTTCAAATGAAAACATAAAAGACATCTATGCCCTCGAATCAAATGAGAACATATTTCGACTACTCTTGAACGATGCTACGGTCCAAGTCTTCCTTCACAAATGCTTCTCACCTACCAACAACTATAGAGATAGATAAAAGCATGGAGTTAGTACAAGCACATGTACTAAGTATGGCATAATGCATGAAAATCATGGAAACAGACATTTACTAGAAATATGCATCTTTTCATTTTAAAAAATCATATTATAATCATAAGAACAACATTTAACAACTTAGACACACATAAGATAAAATTTAGCCAATTATTCACATTTTCGAGCTCACTTTACATTAAGCTACTTTCACAGTATAGTGAAGTAATTCAATGTTACAGTGAAGTGTTTCTCCTTCCTTCTTAAAACATCTTAATGTGTAGTCTTCTCACTAAAAGCTATCCTGAGACCCTCTTAAGCAACACAAAGAGAGACCTCCTATACAACCTCCCTAAGCATACAAAAATGACCCTCCAAAACACTTATAATAAGTCCCATACACATTTACAAGACATCAAAGTATCAACACATATATAATATGAAATTTCCTCATCAAACGCAATAAAAAGACTTACTTAAGTAGATCAAGAAGGTAGAGTCCATGATTGACCTCTTCAAGACTACCTAAGTAATCCTTAAGACTTCCTAAGGTTGGATCATGTCCACATAATCAACATCTTCCCTAACTAGAGTCATTCTTAAGACTCATCTAGGTAAGATACGATGTGACCATTCTTATGCCCCCTTCACACCATAACTAGACAACCATTAACTAGTCTATATAAGTACTTATTCCATTTACATACTTCATAACATAAGTCAACAGCTCATTAGTTTGTTGAGACTCATATATCACATAAACGACATTCAGGTAGTGGTCTTGGACAAGACCTAGGAACACCCAATAACACCTTCAAACCTATTGTGCAATGTCTAGATAGCGTCTCATACCACGACCTAAATTTCATATAACTTCTTAAATGCTAATAGGTATTCCATATTATGAGAATAGGCAATAACCAACATAGACCATGATAGCTAGGCTTGGAATCTGGAGTTCTAACCTACTCCTATGAGGGTGTTCTACTTGCCAAGGGTAGAACTAGGACACATATCATGTAGGCACATGGTTAAGGAATATTAAGGGATTTTATACACTCTAATCTCATTCTCAAGTAGCAGTACACTGTACTCTAGTCTTATTCTCAAGTAGAGCCACTTCCCTTAACATAATCACTCGGTGTTAGCCTTGGTTGTCATAGAGTAATTGACATTAAAGGATCACATGAAGAGGTTCCTTATCTACTTCATAACCCAATCACATTCACCCTACTAAAGAGGTCCACTAGGGCTACTTTTCAATGGAGACTAAGATAGCTCATTATGACTTTGATAAGGATTAATATGATGTTCTTCCATCCAATTAACCTTAATTCAACCATTACATTACATGAAGGATACCATTACAGCTCCTGACTTCAACATTCATAACATAAACTTTACCACGTACACGACCTTCTTAACATCATCTAAGGTCTCACTAAGGTACCTAGTCAATACATATCATAATATCATGACATTCATACATATATCAAGTAAAGGACACAAGTCTACCAAACAAGACACAATATTCTTTTACCTTATCACATATAACGTATCATTCTTTAAAGAACTCAGGATGACCCTTATCATCTTTATGTCACCCTATTATTACAACAATATCATAAGTATAATCATCATAGACTCTTATTGTCAAATAGGAACAATCATGCATAACTCTAAGACTACACATATAAGCACATAGTCATAGTCTAACATGATCTGCTAATATATTACAAACTTTCACATGACTAGCATATAGGTAGATATCATCATACTTCACATAATCACCTATACAAATAGCCACATTGCATCAAGTAGTTTGCCAACAAGTCCATGATCATCATAATACATAAAGTAACGCCCACAAGACCACATCAATTTTGCAAGTAAAGCACATAATACTGCACCATAAGTGGACTATACCAATCACAATATAATTGAAGTCTAATTAACATCAAAATAAAGGAAATAGGGCAGCTTATCACCAGAACATCCTCAACACCTCAATTCGAAGCTAAATCATCCAATTCAATACTATAACGCCCTTACCGATGGCCATGAACAATAATTCAATATAGAAACTATGATAATCAATTAAACTAGGTCAATTCAATAAAGATTCATTAATTTAATAAAACCTAGATATCAAATTAACCCAATTCTTACATCATTAGATAACCCATAGAAATCTACACTAGAATTCATAATCATTAAGTCAATATCAAGTTACCCATAACATAGTCAAAATCTAGGGTTCATCCAATTCATGGGTTCATAGGTCATTTATGTTAAAATCATCAATACAATATCAATAAAATAATTATCCAATGTTCAGAAATCATTAATGCAAGAACCCATGGTAGAATCATGAAATTTGGACAATTCAACTTGAAAACTTTAGAAAACTTCTTGAGAGTTGGGCTCCTTGATGAAGACAGTTTCAATGATCAAAGTCCATACCTTGATGAAGCTAATTCTTCACTTTGTACTTCAATGGACTCTTAAAGAATTACTAAGGGATTTTGGGTTTTGGTTTGGAAAAATGAAATATTCTAAGTGTTAAACACTTATATACTCACTTAAAATACCCAAAAGACCCTTAAGAAACCGCCAATATTCTTATTTGGAGGTGGGGTGAAATTACACTTTCACCCCTCACTTTACAGTGGCCTCGGCAGAAACACAGACTCCATCGACGGTTGGGTAGTCGGTGGATCGTTTGTCCACAAACGGACCATCATGTCCTTCCGTTGTTGAGTTCAGAGACACACCATGGGTCTCTTCCGTACCAATACCAAGAATAAACCAACGGCACCCATCGACAGGGCGTCAATTGTCCCACAAACCGTCGATTGCCTCCGTTGTTTGGGGCTGCCTTGGACAGTCTTGGCACCACTTTTTGGGTCCTTCCTCAGGGACCCTTTGATGGTCCTTGGGGATGTTTGCCCAGACGTTTCCAATCCAAAAATGATTTTATACGTTTAAGCACCTGTCACGTGAATTTAACCCAAAATAAACATGTAAAACTCAACGAAACATGCTTAGACGCACAAGGTCATTTCAAGGCACATCTTTCGAACGTCATGGACGTTTTTGGACGTTTGACCTCCAAACTCCACAAAACTTGACACATTGACTATATATACTAGAATAACTCATTTGAAGACCTTAAAACCTCATGAATCACACATAAAACCACATATGAGGCACATAGGTGACTTTGTCGTCGAACGTCTTAGTCTTCCCTTTACATTGGACTTCCGATGCACCTAAACTCCTAGACAAGCCTCAATACCATATGTTAGTCCTATTTAGGACATTAAAACATCAAGAAAAACATATTAGGTGCTATTTCACCTAAGTCATTTTCGGGATCTTACAAATTAACTATATAACCTACCCTAAGTCTAAGCATAACTTAACACCCCTCAATCCCAAGACACAATTTTCTCTTCCTTCTCTATTCTTTCTCTCTCCCAAAAAGAAGAATTCCATTGAAGGGCTAGGTCAATGTCTTATTGCTGCAAGAAGGGTGCTTTTCTCCACAAACTTCACCAATTAACAAGACAGGGGATCCTTTCACCTTTCGTTTTCCTTTCCCCAAAGGGTCCTTTAAAAATTTCTTTCAAAAATATGAGTTTCAAGTGGATTTTATTATATTACGAATTTGATCTTCTAAATTTATTATTTATGGTTTATTTTGATTATTATGCTTATATTATGATGTATTATGATTCAATAATGCTATTTCTTGATAAGTTAACCTAGTTTGTGTAATATATCATGAAATTGACCCAAGTCCCTAACCCTAGGTTATGGACTAGTTATGAATTGATGTGTAGTATTTAAATTGACCTTATTATTGTGTTAATTTCTATTGTGTGATGATATTACACCCATTATTGTGTTGAATCATATGGTTTATGGTAAAACCTTGGATGATGGCTTGTGAAGGATATTGGGGTAAGTCTTGTGATCTCAAACCTTTACTTCAATTATGATTACTTGTGTTTAGTGATGAAGTTATATTGAAGTATATCTTATGATAACATTAATAAGGGTTGGTATGATATTGAATTGAAATGTCTATATTTATGGCTTCTGAGTTGTTGGCTAACATGTAATTATATAAAGTTGGTGATGAATTGCCTATGTGCCTTATTATGATATGATGATGTAAATGTGCTAACCTTACATATGTGAATTGTATTCAAAGGACATACTCATGCAATTCCTATTGAGATATGACTATGACAATATAAGAGGTATACCCCTATGACCTAAACTAAGTTATGATTATTAATCAAAGACATTTCAAAAAGGACTCTAGCTTAGCACCGAGTGAACTAGAAGTGAGGAGTATCCCATCCCACATAGGGAAGGTAGGTTCACTAATGTACTCATGATATTGGAGAATATAATGTATGTAGCATAAAGAGGTCCCAAATACATATCTCATTTCCTTGAATTATGTTTTGGTACTACCTTGGCAAGTAGTCCCCCTTCTCCGGTGTAGGGTTCCATGACACCGGATTCCATATTAGATCATGTGGTCTATGTCGGTTAAGGAAAGATGTTCCCAAAGGTAAAATGAAGTAATATAGTGCAATCTAACTAGGATGACCTAAGGGGGTTGGCTTAGTCTAGGTAGGGGTATGGGACTCTACCTATACATTAAACTAATTAGCCTTGATTGAAGTTTTAGAAAGATGATCTTATGTGCTTATATTCTTAGAAATGTAAATCATATATATATATATATATATATATATATATATATATATATATATATATGTTGATTTTACAAGTTAATGACACTATTTGATATTGGTTTCACTTATGAACATATGGTTGGTATCTATTGCTAAAGTATGATGTTGTCTACGCTTAATGATATAGTATATAAAGTTGGACATTTCTTATAGTTCTTGTTGGGTTTACTTGGTTGAGTGAGTTTATGGGGCCTTACTTGGTCATTGCACTAGTGGACGTAATGAGGGGGTATGAGTGATGGTCTTGCTTAAGTTATGATGTTGTGAACTTTTATGCATTCTTGTTGATATTATAACTTGAAAATAGAGTTATCTTAATTATGTACTCAATTATGTTGATATGCATGTTGACTTGCCTAGACTTGGTATTGTTGGTCTGTGATGTACATGGTCTTGACTTAAGTAATATGTGCTAATTGACTTGCATTGGTTCTTGAATGTGCATAAGATACTTCCAAAGTGACATGATTTTGAATAAATGTCCCTTTTTGGAATGATTTCTCTATTGTATGTGCATATGATCCTACACTTAGTACAAGTGATGTGCTAACCCTATTTCTCTCTTTTTCCCCAACATTTAGGTTCTGGTCATTGAAGGGTTCGTGACAACTTCAAAGAAAGACTTGGATAATTTCTCCAAGTGTGGGTATTTCCTCATGTTCCAAGGATGTTGCCTTGTTATTAATCTAACTATGCTTCTTTATTATAGTCTAAAGACAATCACTTCATTCATGTTGTTTCAAGATATTGTTGTAAGCCCTAAGCGGCATTTCTACATTTGTATAAGGGATTTTCCCATATTGGTCTATTCCGTTTAAAAGGTTTAGTGTGATACATCCCTTTTAAGACTATATTATGTATATTGTCTATATGTGGCATAAAAGTAGAATACTGTCTAATCTTCTTATACGAGGAGTCTATGTATACTCTCTATAAATATATTATGTGTAAGCGAGAGGTCTAAGTAAACCTCATGAAGTAGATATAGATGAAAAGTTTTAAATTTTCCGCACTTTTAAACATATGGTTTAATGATGAATGCTAAGAAGCTAGTCTTAGTCCTCTCCGAAGACGACGACGTCTGTTACGTCTAGGGAGTACTTCCCAGATGTGACACTTTTCATGGTTTTGCGTTACTTTCTTGATAGTTAATATTGGTGTACTTGTTGCATTTGAGTGAAATTCTTGACTTTGAGATTGACTTACTTGATTCCTTTGATTTTTCATTGTGACTGTTGAACTGTGGATATTGTGCCTTAAGAAATTTGTATTGTAGAACTGTTAGGTTGGATTGGTTTATGTGCATGTTGTAGTTTGAGGAGGTCTTATTAGAGTGTAAGGTTAATTCAATTTCTAGCTAGTTCTTTTGTTTAGTGGTTCGATTATTGGGTACCGTGGTATTGGTACTCATCCCTTGCTCCTAAACTTGTGTAGGTATTGATCCCGATATAGTGTGACCACTCTTTTTCTGAGGCTTGTGAAAGATTTCAAGATTTAACTTCTTGTCACTTCAGCAGACCCTCTATCTTATTTTTCATTATAATTTTTTCTATTTGATAAAGAAAGACTGAGACATACTAATTCAAATTTTGCACATTACATAATTAATCGGTTGTACACGTGAAAACAAAGTTTCAAGATATTATTTAGAATAAATAAGTTTTATGCCTTTGTCTTTTTCTTCCTTTATATTAATATATTTTTTCATTTTCATTTGTTTGAGGTTGAATAGGCTTCGTGAGAAAATACAAGTGTCATCATGTTTGTTTCAGGGTCGCGACTAAAGTTATCTGACCCCAAGTTTATAGGTAACACATGTGGACAAGCCATGTCTAAGTAGAGTCTATAGGACCGATAAAGAGACGTCTGGTCTTATCTTCAAGAGGCTACAAAGATTTTTAGGAAATACCTTTAATTCATCCTTTCTTATGATGTATAGTTACCTTTGCTAGTGTCAAATTTCCACGTGTTGTTTTTGAAGATGTCGAGGACTTGAGATTCCATTTTTATTGGTAGAAGGGAGACGATCCCCGAGGCTCTTGTTGGGACTCCATCTAGGGGTAGGGTAGGGTCTGAGCTAGAGCTCGTGCTAATGGAGTAGCACAAGTTAGAGGTCATCCCTGTGGAGCAATACCAGCCAGAGTTCGAGCTTGCGAGGCTACTCCAAAAACACGGTTTGATGTTGTTGAGGATCAAGTTCCTCCAGAGTTTGGAGTTCCTCTCTTTCAGGATACTTTGTTGAGCATACTTGGTGTGTTAAAGACCATTTCTCATATTTGTACTACAGGTACACCAAATGGTTCTTAAACATGTTTACGAGCGTAGACTCTAGGTCACTAGACACTGCGTATTAAGGATTAGGTAGGTCATCCACCCGTTGTTCTAGCAACGGTTGCGGGTGTTGTAAGACCCCAAAAATGACTTAGGTTAAATAGATCCTAAAATGTTGGTATTGATGGTATAAGGTCCTAAATAGGTCTAATATATGGAATAGAGGCATTAGTTAAAGTAATAGGTGCATTGGAAGTCAAACGTCAAGGGACGACCAAGATGTTCGACGACTAAGTCACCTAGGTGCCTCATATGTGGTTCTATGTATGTATATGTGATTCATGAGGTTTTAAGGTAATTAAATGAGTTATCATAGCATTTATATGAAGTATGTTGAGTTTCATGGAGTTTGTAGGTCAAATGTCCATGACGTTCGAGAAATGTGCCTTGAAATGACCTTGTGTGTTTAGGCATGTTTCATCAAGTTTAACATGTTCATTTTGGATGAAATTCATGTGAGAGGTTCTAAACTCATAGAAAATCATTTTTGGGTTGGAAACGTCTGGTCAAACATCCCCAAGGACCAACCAAGGGTCCTTAATGAAGGACCCATGTTGGTGGACAAAACTGCCCAAAGGCAGTCCAACTATGGAGGGCAATCGACGGCCAGTGGGATGGTCAACGCCCCGTAGGTGGTGGGAGTCATAGGAGACTTAGACTAGGAATCCAAATTTCCATCTTCAATGATCTTATGCAATCGATGGTGGACAGCACTGTCCATAAGTGGATTGTCGCCCCGTCGATGGGTCAGTCGTCTGTGAGCCTGTGTTACGCGCAGCTCACTGTTAAGTTAGGGGTGATATTGTAATTTCACCCCACCTCTAAATAGATGTATTGATGGTTCTTTAGGGGTCTTTTTGGTATGTTAAATGTGTTTATAAGCCTAAAACACATTGAAGACTTCATTCTTCAAAATCAAAGTCCCAAATTCCTTAGAATTCTCGCAAAGACTCCATTGAAGTCCAAAATCAAGCAAGAAATTGGGGTGGCATTTTGAGAGGAAATTATTTCATCAAAGTAAATAATTAGCTTCATCAAGGTACGTATATCGATCCTTGAAGTTCATTCCATTAAGGAGCCCCAATTCTCAAGATATTTTCTAAAGTTTTCTAAGTTGAATGGTCTAATTTCATGACTCTATGATGGATTTTTGAATTAATGATTTATAAACATTGAATCATGATTAATTGATGTTGTATTTATAATTTTAACCTAAATTACCTATGAACCCATGAATTGGATGAACCCTAGATTTTGACTAAGTTATGGTTTACTTGATATTAACCTAATGTTGTTGAATTTTAGAGTAGATTTCTATGGGCATTCTAATGATGTAAGAATTGTGTTCAATTGATATATAGGTTATATTATATTTTTAAATCTCTAGTTAATTAACATAGTTTCATTGATTATCATAGTTGCTACATTGAATTATTGTTCATGGCCATTGGTAAGGGCCTTATGGTGTTGAATTGGATGATTTAGCATCGAATTGAGGTGATGAGGATGTGGTGGTGGTAAGCTGAAATATTTCCCTAATTTTTATTTTATTTATACTTCAATTATATTTTGATTTGTATGGTCCACTTATGGTGGGGGTGTTATGTGCTTTACTTGCAATCGACGTGACCTTGTCGGCATTACTTTATGCAATATGATGATCATAACCTTGTCGGCACTACTTTAAGTAATGTGGATATTTGTGTAGTTGATTATGTGAAGTATGATGACATTTATATACTTGTTAAGCAATGTGAAAGTATATGTGATCTATTGGTGTTATGTAGGTGATCATGTTAGACTATGACCATGTGCTTATATGTGTAGTATTAGATATTGATACATGATAGTTCCTACTTGAATATATGAGTTATGATGGTTATATTTATGATGATATAGTAATGTATAGGATAAAAATAAGAATATAGGTCTCATTCCTAAGTGCTTAAAATAATGATATGATATACGTGATAAGGAAAAGAATGTTGTATCTTGTTTGGTAGACTTGTGTCCCTTCCTTGATATCTGTATAAATGATATGTGAGACCTTATAGGATGTTAACAAGATCATGAACATGGTAAAGTTTATGTTATGAATATTGAAGTCGAGATTCGTAATGGTATTCTTCATGTAAAGGAATGGTGGACTCAAGGTTAAAAGGTTGAAACGACATCATATTAATCCTTAGGAAAGCACTACTAGAAATTTGGTCTACTGTCACGGTTCACCTATCGTAGCAATTGACGTTACTACCATAGCCATAGGTCTAAGGCTACGGTTACCACAACCGCTACAACAAATAGCGTAGCAATAGGGATATTGCTACGGTTCTGTGCGAGAGTTCTCATAACCGTTGCCATACGTTGAGCTATTGCCATGGTTCTCATTTGAATTAATTGCCGACGGTTATGGACGTATTGGTACGATTTTTAACCGTCGTAATAGAGGTTTATGCATCAGTTCTGTTAAGGCTATGGCTACAATTTTTTTTCGATTCAACAAACCGTTTTCACTCTATTGCGACGGTTGTTATAGGGTATTGCAACACTTTCAAACAATTGTAGAACTGTGGCTTAATGCCTATTGCAACGGTTATTACCTGCTATTTGCAACAATTCTAATGCAATATTAGTAAGCTAATATATACCTGCTATATATATACTAAATCATTCATGAGAATCAATTTTATATCATAAAAATACACATAAATCGTTAACGAGAATAAATGTTCATTACCTTAATTAGTTCAAGATCCGTGATTCTAATATCAATTAAAGCAAAATATACAAATCTTTTTATAGCATCCAATAAAGGTGAAACACATGCCATAGAATTTTCAATCTTCAAAAATATATGATTTCTAGAACATCAATAAAGTTTACATCAATATATACTTCAGCTCCTATGTCAAGTCTTCACTACTGCTTTCATCACTACATATAATCAGAAAAAAATATAAATAATTTAGCAAACCTCAAATCTTGGAAATTAACATGTTACAACCATGCATTAGCAGCAGCAGAATCAAGAGACATTGAACAGAATCAAGAGACATTGAACTGCTAGTTGCATTCAATAACATTCAACTGCTAGCTGCATTCAAACTTCTACAAGCAGCAGCAGAATCAAGACACCAGACTACTATACTGCTAGCTGCATTCAAACTTCCACAAGCAGCAGTAGAAACAAGAGACCAGACTACTATACATGCCAATAACATTCAACTGCTAGCTGCATTCAAACTTCTATAATCAGCAGCAGAATCAAGAGACCAGGCCACTATACATGCCAATAACATTCAACTGCTAGCTGCATTCAAACTTCTACAAGCAGCAGCAGAAATAAGAGACCAAACTACTACACATGCCAATAACATTCAACTGCTAGCTGCATTTAACCTTCTACAAGCAGCAGCAGAATCAAGAGACCAGACTACTACACATGCCAATAACATTCAACTGCTAGCTGCATTTAAACTTCTACAAGCAGCAGAATCAAGAGACCAGACTACTATACATGCAGTAATTAGCTACTACGTTGGCTCGACTAAACATAATCGTGAAGCTAGGATTCAACACTATAATGCTATAAGAAACCAGCAGGAGAAACAAGAGTCCAAACTACAAGCAGTAGAAACAACACTATCATGCTACAAGAGGCATGTTTAATTAACATAAAGAAGAAACCAGACTACAAGCAGCAAGTATCAAAAAAATCATGAATCTAACAACTGGTCCTCTACTAGGATACAAGCAGCACCAGAAAACTCATGAACCAGACTACAAGCAGCAACTCAGACATTAAACTATCAGAGAACAAGCAGCAACTCAGACATTAAACTCATGAATCAGGCATTTACTGATCCTCTGCCTAACTTTTCCCCAACTTCCTTAGATCAATAGCATACTATTCCATTCTAATCCTATAGCAAGTAGCAACAACAAATACCAATCAAAACATAGAATTAGCGACACCAACCTTGTTTAGCCCCTTGAACAGAAGTAGATTCTCTTGGAGAAGGAGTCGACAATGCTGCCAATATGTTAGGATCAATTAATCCTGCATGCTTAAGTTGTGTAATAACATCTGCAATAACTTCTTGTCGCACAATTTTCGTTTGTTCCTCCATCTGTTTCTCCATTTTCTGCATCCTCTCTTGCATTTGCTGCATTCCATCAGTTGTTGCACTTAAAGTTGATTCCGAACTGCCAACTTTTTTTTCAAAGTAGTCTTTGTAACTCCTGCGCCATATAGTCTTAGACGTCCCGGATATTCAGGACCCATGACGCTTGAAAATGCATCAACATACTCACCATTTATGCTTATTTGTTTTTCAATTTCCTCCATTTCAGCCTACCAAAGCATATCCAACAAACACAATCTTATGAAATAAATAATTGATCTCAATAAAAAAAAATAGATAGGCACATACAATTTTACTAGTAGTATCTTCATTTGAGGCCTTGTACAAACGACCAGGTTTTCTTGTTCATGTAACCACAAAGAGATCCTTAGATGATACTGTCTCCTTATCTTTCTCCTAGTCAAATTGAAATATACATTAATCCTTAGGAAAGCTAAGTCATAATGAGCTATCTTAGTCGCCATTTAAAGGTAACCCTAGTGGACCTCTTAGGTAGGGTGAATCTGATTAGGTTATGAACTCGATAAGGAACCTCTTCATGTGATCCCTTAATGGCAATTACTCTATGGGAACCAAGGCTAGCACCGAGTGATTATGTAATGGGAAGTAGCTCTACTTGAGAATGAGACAAGAGTACAATGTACATCTACTTGAGAATGAGACTAGAGTACATAAAAGCCCTTAATACTTCTTAATCATGTGCCTACATGGGATGTGTGATACGCTCAAACTTACTTCTCAAATAAAAATTAAAGCGGTCGTATCAAGTAAAACCCAACTAATGAGGTTGGGATCGTTCCCACGAGAAAAATACTTCAGACTCAACTTTAATCTATTATTACTATTATTTAGTCAATTATTTCCTTAGAAAACAAAAGACAATAAAAGGGGTTTTTTTTATGTCTGAATTAATGAAAATAACTAACTAATCTAAAGTAAAAACTAATAGATTCAAATCTTGGAGTTTAATCAATTAATAAAAGTAACTAGGGTTTAAGTATTCCCCACAGCTTCCTAACTTGATAATTCTAAGTATAACAATTCTTTACTAGTATCTTGCATGCAAAGTGATAAGTTATGTATTTCTAAATCCTTGGTCCGGCATCTAGAAAATTTCACTCCGCACCTTGGTCCGGCTACGTGTGATGCTATACTAACCCTTACATTTACCTCATATTAAGCATTGTATTCGATATTTGACTAAGTTATTACCTCGTACCAATCAACAATAGCCTATTAGATAGTATACACTAAATCTATGTTAATAATTCTTTTCCTATTATCTACCTCCTTGGTCTGGCAAGTAGTATTAAGGCGAGTTCTAACGTTGTCCATCCGTTAAAAAGACTTCTAAACGAAAGAATTATCAATCCGTGCAAGACACTATTCTGGAATTGTTATTTTAGTTAGATTTTATCTCATTGTTCACCCATGGTTCCCACAACCCTAGTTATGGAGTTTAGTTACCCATAGTCATAATCACAATATTCATATATTTAATATAAGAATTCATGCACTTACTTTGATGAGAAAGAATCCAGAAATTCACTTGATTAATCAATAAAATCACCAACAATCAATTCCAGAAAAAGTGTAACAATCAAAAAGTCTAATATCAAAGAGTCAAATAACAAAGAGTCTAATACCAAAAAGTCTAACCCCAAAAATTTGGTTCTTAAAACTATTTATAAAAAAAAAAACTAATAAAAGAAGACTCTAATTACTGAAAAAACTGTCAAAACGTGGCTAGGTCGACGGACCTCGTGACGGATCCTCGTGGTCACGACAGGCCATCATGGCCTCCGTCGTCCCATACTTTAAAAATTCTTCTACTGCTCTCTTCATTACCCTCAACGGAAGGTATGACGGACTGTCCCAAGCACGACAGTCCGTCAAGGGTCTCCATTCCATAACACTAGAACTTCTTGGAAATTGGGTACTGGACTACTCTCTGATCATTGCGACGAACCAGCCAGGACGGACCGTCGTGGATATGACGGTCCGTCATGAACTTCCTTAATCCCACTCTTGGTCAGACTTCCCATCTTCCTTCAGCAGCTTCACTAAGTTGCCACCTACGGACCGTCGCAAGCTCGACGGACCGTCATAAGCTCCGTAGCTGGTAAATTTTCTGCATCTCTTGCTCAAAAACTTCTGCGTCCATCTTTGGATAGATTTCCTGCAAATAAAGAGAAACTTACATAAAAATCAATACAAAAAGGATTTTGAACACACACTAAACTTAAGGAAAAAGCATTAAAAATACCGTGAAACCACGGTATATCAATGTGTCCTAGTTCTACCCTTGGCAAGTAGAGCATCCTTATTGAAGTAGGTTAGAACTCCGGATTCCATGTATAGATATCATGGTCTATGTCGGTTATTGCATATTCTCATCATGGGAGATACTTGCTAGTACTAGAGAAGCTCTATGAAGTTTAGGTTGTGGTATGGGATGCTATCTAGACATTGCACAATAGGCTTGAAGGTGTTAGCTAAAGACCCTAGGTCTTTTCTAAGACCATCACTTGAATGTTTGTTATGTGATGTATGAGTCTTAATGAACTAATGACTTATGTTATAAAGTATGTAAATGGAATAAGTACCTATCTAGAGTAGTTAAGGGTTGTCTAGTTAAGGTGTGAAGGGGGCATAGAAATTGTCACTTCGTATCTTACCTAGATGAGTCTTAAGAATGACTCTAGTTAGGGAAAGTGTTGATTATGATGGACTTATTCCGAACATAGGAAGTCTTAAAGATTAGTTAGGTAGTCTTGAAAAGGTCAATCATGGATGTTATCTTCTTGATCTACTTAAGTAAGTCTTTTGATAGCTTTTGATGAATAAGTGTCATAGTGTCTATATGTTGCATGTTTGATTTCTTGAAGTGTGTATGTGACTCATTATAAGTAATCTTAAGGGTCGTTTAGGCAAATCTAGAGAGGTTGTATAGGCGGTCTCTCTTTGAGTGACTTTAGTGAATCTTAGGATAGCTTTAAGTGAGAATATTACATGCTAAAGGGAGTCTAAAGTGAAGGATAAGTAACTTCACTGTACAATGAAGTAATTCATTGTAACAGTGAATTGGACTTACTGTAAAGTGGGTTCAAAAATATGATTTTTTATTTGAATGTTATCTTATGTGTTTCTAAGTTGTTAATTTTTGTTCTTATGATTATAATATGATTTCTAAAAGAAAAGATGCATATTTCCAATAAAAGTCCGTTTTCAAGATTTTTATGCATAATGCCATACTTAGTACATGTGGTTGTACTAACTCTATGCTTTTATCTATTTGTATAGTTCTTGCTATGTGAGGAGCTTTTGGGAAGTGAAGACTTGGACCATAGCATCGGTCAAGAGAAGTTGAAGTATGTCCTCATTTGACTCGAGGGCATTTATATCTTTTATATTTTCCATTCGAAGTATTGTAATAGACCAAGTATTTCTATATTGTATTTTGAAGTATGGGTCGTGTCCCAAGTATTCTTATGTCTTAAGATGATGAGATTGTGACTTAGTATTTCCTATTGCTTTATATGAAACAGTTTTTAAAGACTCTGTTATGTTTTGTAAGAAGTTTTAATTCCGCACTACTTTTCACTATGTTGATGTGATGAATGATATCAAAGGGCTTGTATAAGACCTCCGAGAGGTGGAGTACGCCAGTTACGATCCGATATTGTACCCTAACTTCTAGGGTGTGGTCTTGGGATTTGGATTGATCTTGAAGTTATTCTGAGGACGATTGAGCAATATTAAAATGAGAGGTTTTAGAATATGAAACCACCCCAATTACAGAGTGGTAAGAGTGGGGATGTTGAGTTCTTCACTTTATGCCATAAGATGATTGAGGATATAGGTATGGTGGATGCCTGTGGAATTCTCTTTATTGGACTTTAGCTATGTGGGTGTGCCAGAAAGTCATGGAAGAATTTTGAGAGGTCTAGACAATTTGGATCTCCTCTGATAGAGTGCGATGTATTCTCTAGTGCTTTCCGGGACCGCTTCATTAAAAGGAGAGGAGATTTATCTAAGGTTTGAGAGCTTGACTCAGGGTAGTTTCTCTGTGACCGAGTATGAGGCCCATTTTTGTTAGTTTTCTAGGTATTTTATGACTATTATTTCTTATGAGATAGAGATTTTGAACCTTTTTTTAGAGGATTGACTTTCCTTCCAGTCATAATGAGCACCACCAAGGAGGTGGAGTTGATGGTTTTAGAGAAGTTCGGGGAACCCAATAAGGCATGTTCTTTTGGTTAGTTTTCTAGTGCTTCATCTAGAGGCAGAGGTTTACATAGAGCTAGTATCTAAGAGCAATATCAAAATGATAGGTTTCCTACTTGACTTTTATTCGGAATACTAGTGTTGAGACATCTCCCATGTATTTTATCCACCTGGTTCGAGAGTTCATAGATGTGTTTCCTACTAATCTTCCAAGTGTGATCAATTTTAGCTATTGACTTGAAGCCCGGCACCAAGTCCATCTCTATTCCTCCTTGTTGTATGGATTGAACTTACTTAAGGACTTGAAGGACCAGTTACAGAATTTTTTCAGTAAGGGGTTTATTCGCACTGGTGTTTCTCCATGGGATACTCATGCATTGTTTCTAAGGAAGAAGGATGGATCTTAGAGAAAATTATTGATTATCGTCAATTAAACAAACTGACAATGAAGAACAAGTATCCTTTTCCTCGCATTGATGATTTGTTTTATCTGTTTCAGGGTGCATCTCTGTTCTGTACGATTTATTTGAGGTCCCATTATCATCAGCTGAACATCAGGCCTTCAATATCCCTATGACAACGTTCAGGACCCGTTATGGCACTATGAGTTTCATGTGATGTCTTTCGATTGACTAACACCCCTGCAATGTTTATGGAGTTGATAAACAGGGCATTCAAACCTTATATGGATTCGTTTGTGATAGTTTTCATTGATGACATCTTGGTATACTCCAAGACTGAAGAGGATCACGATCAATAGTTGAGGATTCTAGTTCAAAGATTAAGGGAAGAGAAACTATATGCCAATTTCTCAAAGTGTGAGTTATGGGTCTATTATGTGGCATTTTTGGAAATGTGGTGTCTAACGAGGGAATCAGGGTAGATTTAGTCAAGATTAAAGCAGTGATGGACTACAAAAAGCTACGTTGGTTACTGAGGTCTGAAGCTTTGGCACTTTTCGACTATTACCGATGATTTGTTCAAAGCTTCTCTAATTGCATCCTTTGACTATATTTACTCGGCAAAGTGTGAGTTTCCGGTTGTTTGATGAGTGTGAGAAGATCGTTCAAAAGATCAATACCTTGTTGGCTTCGACTCTTGTTTTGACTCTACCCCAGGAGGATATTGACTTCACCGTTTATTGTGACACTTCTAGAGTCAGGTTAGGTGGTGTTCTGATGCAGAAGGGTATAGGTATCGCATATGACTCTAGACAGTTGAAGACTTATGAGAAGACTTACCCTATCTATAACTTGGAGTAGGCAACTGTAGTGTTTGTTCTTTAACCTATCAAAACATTATATCTGTAGGGTTTCCAACGATCATCAGAGTCTTCAGTATCTTCGGTCAGCGGGATCTAAATTTGAGGCAACATAGATGACTTGAACTGGTAAAAGATTATGGTATCACCAATCTTGTATCATCTAGGAAAGGCCAGTGTTGTAGTTGATTCCTCGAGTAGGAAGACTTCGAGTATAGAAGTCTTGCCGCTAGTAGTGTGGAGGGGAGACCATTGGCTAGGGATGTTCAGAGGTTAACCAACAGTCTCGTCCGATTACAGATTTATGAGGAGATGGGTGGTTTGATTGCTTTTATTAAGGCTCGATTTTCCTTAGTTGAGCTTTTACATAACAATTCAAAAAAAAAAGAGTCAACGTTCTCAATTTTAAGAACTTGGATATAAACATGAAATTTTCTTACATTAGATATACAAAATATTGAGCACTTTTTCTTTTCTTATGACAATAGCTGCACTTATTTTCTTCATTTCTTTATATCTCTTTCCTAATCTAGATTTTGATGCTATCAATTCAAGAGAAACATTTCTTGTTGCTTGATTGATATATGAAAGAGTTGAGAAAAGAAAAAAAAAATGAGCGGATGTTTGGGAGAGAGAAATAAGAGGTGTATTTTAAGTCTGAATGGTGTAAAGACTCTTTTACAAATACGTTGTGCTCAAATATATTCAAACCTATTAAGGCTCGTTCTTCCTTAGTTGAGCTTTTACATCACAATTCACAAAAAAAAAAAAAAGGAGTCAAATTTTAAGAACTTGGATATAAACATGAAATTTTCTTGGATAAGATTCACAAAATATTGAGCACCTTTTCTCTTCTTAAGACAATAGCTGCACTTATTTTCTTCATTTCGTTATATCTCTTTCCTAATCCAGATTTTGATGCTATCAATTCAAGCGAAACATTTCTTGATGCTTGATTGATATATGAAAGAGATGAGAAAAGAAAAAAAACGAGTGTATGTTTGGAAGAGAGAAATAAGAGATGTATTTTAAGTCATGAATGGTGTTAAGACTCTTTTACAAATATGTTGTGCTCAAATATATTCAAACCTATTAAGAGATATTTTTTTAAAAAAATAAAACAAATGCACTTAATGGCTTAAATATGAACCATTCAAATTCAGACTTCTATTAAGTGCAAATAAATAAGGCCTTAGTTATGTACCTCTTCTCCATTCATCCAAAATAAATCATGTTGCGACTCTAAAAGGTCCTTTACACAAAATATCAAGTTCATGATTATAACATTATGAACATTCCACAAAATACATACTCTATCAAGTTCACCATTTATTACAATAACTCTGGGTTTTATAGACAAATTAACATGTGACCTATCACTTTTTTCACGTCAAACTAGTCTGAATTTTAAACATATCCCAAATAGTATCTAAATGTCACTATGCGCACACACACCACCCTTTTGACATTATTGAAATATTCATTCATCTGATCACAATGACCACAGACCTAATCATGTTGTCTCTTTCAATTCAATAATACATACACGTCAATAATCAAGCTATACTTAAGTAAAAGTCTCTACACTTTTCTTATGCTTTTTCTTTGTAGAATTTATCATGGGGCCGGTTCTAGGAGGAAGTTATCCTTAGATTAGGAGTTAAACTCCTAAAACTAACTTAACTTGTTTTTTTCTTGCATCCTTCATTGTACTGGTTACCCTTTTGCTGCAATGCGTACACTACAACGAACTCTTGATTGCTACATCGTGGCTCTAACTATTTCAAAACGGGACTCATATTTGGAAAATGAAATAATTCTTATGCTTGTATCGCGGAAGGTTCAATAACGATAAAATTGGCCATTGCATAGCTTTGTATATATGAACCCACAACATAGGCATACATCAAATAAATAAAACACAACCACCTCCATGTGTATATTATATAAATAACTTTGTTTGGGCATGAATCCTGAGAAAACCACATTCTCAGGTCCAAAATCTCAACGTACCTAATATTCATGTAAGCTGACTATCCAAAACTACTTTGTTTCTTCACTCATTATCTCTCAAACATTCCAAATCTATTCAATCGATCATTCTCAAGGTTAGCTATACATTGGACCCATCTCTAAAGTTTAGGCTTTTGTCGAAGTCAATTACCAGTTAGTGATGTGAAACTCAAAATGATTTACATGAATGGATTGCTCACAGACGGAGTCCAAATATATAGAAAAAAATCCAATCTTGATCTTGTTCACTAGGTTCAATACGTTAAATGATGATTTGGGAACTTAGGGCTAAAATCCGCTTTAGGACGGACATTTGACATGTCCTGCTTTAATCTTAAAATTACATGGGCATCATGTAAATAACTCAAAAAATGTTAGGACCGTCAGGTCAAAGTTTCATGGTGATTACACCTCTAAAACAATGCAAACCCGTAATATAGAACAATGTTGAAACATGGTCTTTGCAATCCCATAACTAGACCATGACAGTTTTTAGGGACTCGTGATTATCGCAGTCACGTAGTCACAATGCATCATCTCACCATGACAATTGTTAGGGACTTTGTGACTATCGCAGTCAAGTAGTCACAACGCATCATCTCACCACAGTTTCTCTCCCGTGAATTGTGGCAATGTCAGCAGGAAAAAAAGATTTCTTTAAGTCGATAAAAGATCATGTATTAAAGTGGTGCCTTTCACTCTCCTCTGTCAATACTGTTGATGGAAGGTGGTGACTGCAATCATGATCCACCAGTTGAGAGAAAAATGTACAATCCATTTAGGTTTCAAGTGATCTGAAACTGACCCGAATCTCTTGGGTGTGAAACAAAATCAGCCAATAAGTCCTAAACGAAGAAAATAACTTGTATGATCTCAAAATACATAGTGACATAAAACTTCAAAAAAAGGATTGGAATGTTACAAGAAATTGGCCACATGTAATTGTAAAAAAACCTCTAGTGTTGGAGAATCCAAATTATTGATCATTAAAATTTTAACAATCAACACCCTGAGGTAATAGACAACACTCTGATTTCATGGGGACTAATCAAAGTACTGGGTATGATGATATTTGAACACCAAGCACATGAAGCTAAATAATCTAGAGAATTATCAATTTTTCAAAACTATTGTTCTACTATTATACAATCTACACCGAATTCAATTATGACGCCTGAAGAGATTTTGTGGTTCCCAAAGAGTCCATGAAGCAACACCTCTCTTCTTTGCCATTTTTCGAGTTAATATTTCAGTAAGCCTCAATTACAACGAGCTACCACCTTTATACTCTACTCTCTGCTTCTGATGATCCCTTTGACTAACGGTTGTAATTAAACTTAAAAATGGACAGATAGCTTTAAGGTTCACCAAGACACTAGATGAACGAATAACTATTGCATTTTCAACTCATCTCCTTTAAGTCAACTATCCAAATAAACACACCAGACAAATCAGAAGTTGTCACGCCATAGATGTAACCCGAACAGAGTGATCTGCAGATCCAGTCAAGAAGATGGGTGATGTCGGATGCCAGTCTACTGTTGTTATAGATGCACTATGCGGAAGAGTTCTCATCCCATATGCATGACCTCGCACCTGATACAATCAACAATCATTTATTGTTAATAAATTTAACTTCAGTAAACCAACAAGGCAAGAAATAACAGTAACTGGAAACAAACAGGGGCCATAGCAAATACCAATGAAACTACATCTTATCAGACTCCCCTACGACTTGTGAAATCATATGAGCACTGCTAGTCCCAACAGAAGTTGTCAATACACGCATAACAACTAATAAAAGAGAGATCCAATCGGTTTACTGATGGGACAACTTTCTGTGACTCCCACAAATGATTGTTCCATTTTCAGCTAAGAGGCTAACTAGAGCTTATGAACGTATAGTTAGGTACTGAGACCATCGAGGCAAGGGAACCTAAACACATCATTCTGCATGAAACTAGTTTACCTGATATATAGGTGCCCTCAGGGAGTTGGATGTCACCAGAAGTCTTCTTCCATAAGCATCGAGAGCCATTTCATGTTTATAGTGTGACGAACTCCTAAGGTTACAGAATCTACAATACAGGAACGATAGATGTAAAGCATATTATTCTACAATAAGACAGGAATAGAGAACGACTATCCACTTAGAGAACAAATTTAATGGGAAAAGGAAAAAAAAATATGCTGCTTGATAGGAAGTATTGTAAAGAAATGGATCTTGGGCCTTACTCAATTCCAAATGCTAACTCAAGAGGTGAGTATTACCCAAGAAAAATTAAAGAGACCACTCATCCCTTAAAGGAGTGATGTGGGACTCTTCACACACCCCTCACACCCACGCCTATGGATGGACAACTGGTGCATGGGCAATTTAATACAAGGGCCCAACATCAGGAAATGAAAATTGGAATTAGTTCTGCCCTAATTAGTTCTGCTCTAAAATCTAATACCATGTGAAAATAAAGAAAATATTAGTTGATTGTGTACTCTATATCATTACATAGAGCCCTATTTACAAATAGGGAAAAAGGACAAATATACCCCGAACAATCGTAAATGATATGCAGATACCCTCCACCATACTTTTGGGACATAGGTGCCCCCGCGTCCAAAAATTAGAATATATATACCCTTTATACTAACGCACATACATTTAATAAGATTGTGCCACGTGTAACTATTTAACCCGCTCTAGTTTTTGGACGGCAAGGGCATCAATGTTCCAAAAGTATGACGGAGGATATCTGCATACAATTTACAATAGTTCGGGGTATATTTGTCCTTTTCCCCTTATAAATACTACATTACAAAGAAAAAGTAGGATATTATATAAATTATGTTCCTATCTGTATTTGGAATCCATTCTATGAGCTAAAAAAATCATATAGATATCTTTATTTCTTTTACCCCGGATAGTATACAGTTCGAAGGTCCTAACATCTTTGATTTATATGCAGTTTCTCTAGGAAACGGGGAGTTTATGACTGAATCATCCCCCAGAGCTGGATATATGAACAGTTTGAAGGAAACAAATGAGGTTTCAGACTCATTAAGTAATTGTAAAATAAGAAAAGCAAACACACTTAATGATTAAGACATAAATGATAAAGATTCAGACCACAAAAAAAAAAAAAAAAAAAACTTAATGACTAGGATTTGAATATTAAAGATTAAGACCATTAAGTGCAATAAAATGAAGCCTAAGTTGGACAAGGATTTATCTTATAAGAAAGCCCTCGTGCCCATTTTAGACAGGTTGGTTTGCAAGTTGAGATCAAATAAACTTCCTTTGATGGAAGTGTTCATGGAGTAATCATCTGCACGATGAAGTAACTAAGATACTACGGCAGACATGCAGAGCAAATACATGCACCTATTTGATAGCTCAAGTATACTCGACCAAGAGTTTAAGTGGGCGAAAAATATAACCCTACCCCTACCTGTTTTTATTTGCATTCCATATGTAGTTTAAGCATATGTATAAGATTGTATTACTAATTATTACTTGCGCGTTGATTTGAAACGTGATTCAAGAGTTTGGGTGGTTTTGGACATGTTAGAGCCTAAAAACATAAGTTTTACTTGGTGCAGCCACGATGATTCGGCAGCAGGACCAATCAGATAGTGTGGGAAGAGTTTGGTCATCGTAAGTTGATTGCTAGCGCTCATTGGAAAATTCAAAGCCAGTGCTATCATGCAAGCTAACCAAAATAGCCCTTTAAGACGGTTCAATTAATTATCATGATCGGTGAGGATTGTGATAGCTCCAAAGGACAGTTCAAGTATACATATGAACATTGATTAGATTGTGCCATTATGAAAAACTTGTGGGGGCTCAACCAACAGAGCGATTTCGACAAGGCACTAAGATAATGATTAATTAACAACTAAGATGATTATACTTGTTTTTGTGGATTTTTACATAGATTTGAATCCCCAAAGTTATATTTGGCGCAGCCACGATCATTCTTCACCCAGTATTTTGGACGGCGAAAGGCGACAAAAGGCAACAAGGGCCTGCCACGCACGCGGCGAGGCGCTTGCCTTTTTGAATCGAGGCGCCAATTAATACCAAAAATTAAATACATTGAATTCAATCAATTCACTGTTTATGGGCAAATGAATAAATAATTATGAAAGAATAAATTTTTAAAAAAAATTATAGGCAGAGCAGTAAGCAGTGAACAGAGGAAAAAACTAGAGCAGTGAAGTATTAAAAGAGACGAAAAAACCGAGCAGTCAGCAGTGAAGGAAAAAAATCAGAGCAACTTGTGTATCTCAAGAAGAACTGAAAAGATGAAGAAGAGAACTCAAGAAGAAGAACTGAAAAGATCAAAAGAAGAAAAAAAAAAAAGAGGTATACCTCAGTGCAGCAACTCAAAGATGATGGAGTAGTCGACTGTCGAGGAGCAGAGACGCGACACAAAGAGAAGAGGAGCACTGGAGCAGCACCTAGACGCGAGGGGAAGAGGAGTCGGGGAGAAGAGATTGTGACTGGAGCAGCAATTAGATGAAAGTTTGAAAATAGAAAAAAAAAAAATTGACTAATATTGTTAAGTCAAATCTTTTTAAAATTTTAAAATCAAAAAGGCGCCGCCATTTTTCGTCGCCATAGCTCATCTTTTCCGGATGGCCTCGCCTCAGTGTGGAATCGCGAGAAGGGTGATGAGGCACTCGCCATTCACAACACTGTCTGCACCAGGCCCAATCACACAATGTGAGAAGAGCTTGATTAGCAACAGCACAAGTTGACCGCAACCACACATTGGAAAATTCAAATGTTTGTGCTATCGAGCAAGCTGATCGCAATCATATTAAGGGTAGTGTGGTTAATTATCATGATCACTGTGGAGGAGTGTGATAGCACCAAGGACAATATCTTATTTTATGAGTATGGTGTAAGAGGAAGCTTTTGCACACCTTGACTGATTCCACAGGATACATGCCACGTCCCTCCAACAACAGGTATCAAGTAACTCAGTCCACCAAGGCTAGGATAAATGGGAAGAATCACCTCGTATTTTTTGTCTCCACTGAGTTTTGAACTCGAGACCTCGGGATTCTCAACCACTTCATTAACCACTAAGGCATACCCTTGGGTGCCGCAGAAGGACAGTTCAAGTATAAATACAAACACTTAGTTTTGCCATTTTGGAGAAGGAAGAACACATGGGGGGCTCAACTAATGGAGTGACTTCGACCTAAGGCATTAAGATAATCATACTTCTTCATTTTTGTGTATTTTGACATGAGATTTAAATGACTTAAGGATTTAAATGTAGTCCTACAAATGAAAAAAAAATAAAAAAAGATGAGGGGGGGATGCAACCTAGCAATACAAGTCAAGATTGAAAGTTGATTACATAAATAAAATGTGAGCTTATGGGTATGCTGATTCTATAATTTGTTTTGCATTTTGAATAGTTTGATCGGAGGTTGAGTTTTGGGTTGACCTTCCATTGTCTGACTTATCCAAATTATGGAAATACTGCACCTAATTTGAAAGCATTATTCAAAATTTTGCAAAAATTGGGGCCTTCAGAGGTCGTCTTAGTGGATATAAGCATTTCAAGTGAAGAAAAGGCAGTTAAAGGCAAGTGAGACTTTTAACCTCTCGAATGTATTGCTTTCCTGAAGTCATAATTTAGAATATACATAATTGATTTAAATTGCCTAGTATGTTGAGGTTGAGCGCATACAAAGATATTTATACTGTTTCTTAGGTTGTGAGGCACTTCTCTTTCAAAGTTGAGTTTAAAGAATATTCTATATCATGCATGAAAAATTAAGCATAGCATACTAGTTACACAAATTAGGAAGCATGCCAAGATATGTGTCATTTCTATACGTGTTGAGATTTATAGCATGACTTCATTTACATCATATGATATTATGATATTGCACACTTTATCTTATATGCATTAGTTTAATGAGTTGAGATGGTGTTAGCATCATATTGGTCGTGGAAGGTATACATATACGCACAGTTCGCTCGCCACCACAGTGGTCTGCTACTAAAACACACTAATGGTTGGGCATGGTATGCAACTATGCGGTATTGTTGACTATGGACAGTATATTAAGATGCGTAGTTCAACACAGATAAGGGTGTGCAATATGGACATGCTCTTGCTATGCATAGCAACACCATGAAAGACAGACCATGAGATGTTACATCTGTACTGGTTGGTATTTCATTTGTTCTTGCATTAATATGATATGTGTCATACTTGTTCATAACATGCATATATTTTTCGAATACTTTCTCCATGGGGTACGACAGGGAGCACTGGTCAGTGATCTTTATGAGCTTTGGCTCACCTATCCTGTAATTTACTACTCTATGCAGATCCTTCACGGTTTCACCTAGTGTAGTTGTTGTCCGGGTTTTGATCTTGTTTAAGGCAGTTATGAAGCTTCAGATGAGGTGAAAGAACCACATACGTTGCGGTGGTACTTCAAGTTATTTATATTATGTTTCTTTACTTTCGGGCTACGACCCAAACAGCATACTTCAAAGTATGTAGCTTCTCCTCGACTTATTGTTGGACGGATAGGAAATCCTTGACATTATAAGGTTTACTTCTCTTCCACTATTATCTGTGATACTTGAGATTTATCGATATAGCTTATACTATCATTTTGAATATGAGTTTGTTGCTATCAAATGTTTGCGGTTTGCCTATCAAGCAGTCGCTCTTTAGGTGCCTATCATGACTCATGAATTTGTATCATAACAAATACCATATTTGTACTTTTTTAATAATGATAAATGATTTCTTCTGGCTAGATGTCATGTGAGATGCACAAACATGAGACTAGGGCTAAAAGAATATTTCTAGTTAACTGGAATTTTCACACGAGAATGAAATATCAAAACTAAAGGATTAAAACAATCCACATACCTGCTGCAATCACTTGACCAAAGTACTTTGCCTTGATTCTGCAAACTCCACTCAAATATCTGTCTCACATGCTACAGAGTTAGATTCTTCACAATGTAGCTAACAAAGTAAAGCTTTCAGCAACGTAAAAACCTTGAATATATGGAGAAGCAGAAAGAAAAATAAAGTGAATTGAATGACTGCTATATAACTTGCCTTTCCATCTATACCCAAAGTGAAAATGCTCGTCTCATCAGAACCAAACATAACAGAACTAATAGCAGAATCATGTGCTGGCCATCCAGTAATTTGCAAGCCAGCAGACATATCTATCACCTGTTAAGATTCTGTTGACTATGCAAGCCAGCAAAGTTATGAGAGCATCTCCTAACTGCACATATTCACTCTCAAATACCATTAAAAACATGAACTCCCCAACTTAAATGTTAAGTTACGAGAATACTCCGACATGAAACACTCGTTTTAGCATATATTCTGTATTTTATATTATATATATTTATTTTTTGTTCTATTCTATAATATATTAAAAGTAGACACTTTTTCACATTGATGGGTGTGACAGTTCCAAAGGGTTAACTTATTCGATGAGTTATGAAATTTTCAAAAAGTTGTGATCTTGCTAAAAGGTTGACTTATTTTATAACGTATGATAAGCATTTTTTCGTATTATCTTTAGTTTTCTATAAATAGAGAGATTTTTTCACACTTTTAAAATTCCTATGAATTTTTTAAGTTTTCTATTCTTCTCCTTGAAACAAGGAAGATTGTGAGAGTTGTTCAATTATGCAATTACAATAATTTTTTTGGCTAAATTAGATAGATTAACAAGAATTGATACAGCAAGGAGAACAGAATAACTCAACTTCAAACGATCTACATAATTAATATATACTCATTTTCATAGCAATACATATACGTTTGCAACAACTTCTACTTGACAAGAAGTTCAATGATTTTATGTTGCGCAAAGCACGACATGGTGTTCCAGCAGTGAAAAGTCTCAAGCTTTTGGAGAAAAACAATTTGATCAACAACTTGTTTGAAGAGTGCAAACTAGATTTGATCAAATGTTTTTTTTTACTTGGGAGTGGGAGCGCATCAAAAGTCTTTCTTTATTTTTAAAATTTTCATATGAAACTAAAACACCAAAATTAGTATATCATACATGATTTATATTGTATTTTATTTATTTATTCATTTTATATTATATACACCTTTAAAACATTGAAGAGTTTTGACTTTTTTTTTTTATGACGAGCCCTTTGCGCACGGGGTAAAACCCTCACAAACCACATAGGAGAGGTAATCCGCACTAGGCAAGCGTGGTGAGACGAACTCGATCCAGAAGGCAAACCCCTTGCTTTTGTTGGCAAGGGGTTTTGAACTTGAGACCTCCAACATGGAAGTCCCAAGCTCAAACCACTGGGCCATCCCGAAGGGTAGAGTTATGACATTTCCAAAGAGTTATAACTTTTTCGATGAGTTGTGATCTTTTTGAAGGATTGTTACTTTTTAACAGGGTTGTGCCTTTTCCAAAAAATTATGATTTTTCAGGAGTTCTCTAACATTTCAAAGGGTTAATGACTTTTTCGATGAGTTGTGACCTTTTTGAAGGCTTGTGACTTTTTTAACAAGGCACAATAAGCATTTTTTCATACACTACCCTTTGTTGGCTATAAAAAGAGGGTTTTCCTCAAATTTTCAAATTACAATTGCTTGAAGTCTTTCATTCTTCATCTTAAAACATCAAATTTATTAGATCTTCTATTATTATTATTATCATTTTTATTATTATTATTATTATTATTATTATTATTATTATTATTATTATTATTATTTTATTTATTATTATTATTATTATTATTATTATTATTATTATTATCATTTTTATTATTTTTATTGTTATTATTATTGAACGGTTACGACTTTCTCAAAGTGTTATATGACTTTTGTGATGAGTTGTGGCCTTCCGAAGGGTTATGACTTTTATGATTAGGAATATATGCACATGCTCATTACACTCCCAAGTAAAAACATCCAATTTATTGTATCTCTTATATTTATATTAATATTAATTTATATTATATCATATCATATTATTATTATTATTATATATATATATATATATATATATATAAGAGAGAACCTTAGGCCCGTCTACGTGGCGCCACCACAAACCAGAATTCACTATTAATTTATCTATTTACAAATCTAGCCTTCCCCTTTCATGAAAGTTGAGACATTTGCGAAAAATTGTAACTTTCATGAAAAGTTACAGTTTTAATGAAGAGTTACAACTTCTTTTGAAAAGTTTGGATTTTTATGAAAAGTTCGGACTTTTATGAAAAGTTGCGACTTTAATGAAGAGTTGCGGCATTTATGAAAAGTTGTGACTTTTATGAAAGGTTCTGACCGTTCTAAAGGATTGAAATTTTTCCAAATAATTGTAACATTTCTGATGAGGCACAATAAATATTTGTCCATACTAACATTTGTTGTCTATAAATGGAGAGATTTCCTCTCATTTCAAAACAACGCAAATTCTAAAGCTCTTCTTCTTCTTCAGTATTAAATATTTGTGTACTTTACTCGTGTTGAGTGGCTCAGTGACACCATTGCTTATGTTACAGATCCTGTTATGTATTTCTGGTATGTATTTTTAGAGTCATTAATTTATTTTTATGTTATTAAGGATAAATGATGAGATGTAATAATTTTCATTTCCTTAACATTATTAATCTTTTATGTAAGATAATACAATTATTTAGTTTTAGTGACCGAAAGGTTTTAAGTTTATTTTATATATTCTGTGATATTAAATTCCAGCCCAAAGTGCGAGTAATTTTACTAGTTATATTAAAGATAAGAACTCCAACAATACTATAATAATAAAGTAATGCACTACGGGGAACTTTCAATACTCATAAGAAAGTTTACATCCAAAAATTTTAGGAACTTGTACTTTATCATTCATTTTATAAGTGTTTACTCAATTTTTTTATTTAATAATATTCACATTATTTTTAAAATTGAGTAGTACATGGTTTGATGTTGCACGTGCGCCAAAACTAGTATATATATATATATAGAGAGAGAGAGAGAGAGAAAAATAGATACAGAATATGGAAATAAATATAAAAGTTTCTAATGCAAGGAATAAGAGAACACGGCTACAGACTATGTTCACAAGTTCAAACAAGGATACCAAACATGTGTATCATTCCATCAGTAGCTGCAGCTGCTAAAAGTTTTCCATTGTGATTGAAGCATACTGAAGTAATTGGAGGTGGATCTTCACCAAGAGGCAGGACTGTCTTCAATAAAGTTTGAACAGGGTTAGGTTTGAGAATCCTTATGAAGAAAGGAAAAGAAAGAGTGTTCTAAATTCAGCACTTGGATACAACCGGGACCCAATATAATCACATACCATAGCTTTCCATGTCCTCATATTCCAGACAGTTAAAGAAGCATAGCCCAATTTACCAATGTCATTCAAACCAGGCCTACAAAACTGCAATTTAGGATCGCTTTTGAGGCAAACAAGAACTATATACTTCGTAATTAAGCATGTCAAAACTCTCATTTAACAACATTCCTAATACAGTCCCACAAGTGGGGTCTAGGGATGGTGGGGTGTGCACACACCTTCCCCTAACTTAGTGGAGTGGAGAGGTTGTTTTCGACAGACCCTCGGCTCAAGAAAATCATTTTACAAGAGAGATTTGAATGAGTTCCAAGAGTAGAAGCTATGATGTAAAAAGAGATTAAAGAAAGTATATTCTCACAGGTGGGTTCTAGAAGGATGGGATGCATACACACCTTACCACTACCTTTGTGGCATAGAGAGGTTGTTTTTTATTAGACCCTCGGCCCAAGAAAATCATTTTACAAAAAAGGTCTGAATGAGTTGCAACTTACCATGATAAAATAAAATAAAAGAAAGTACAGTCCCACAAGTGAGGTCTAGGGAGGGTGGGGGTGTACACACACCTTACCGATTACCCCTACTTTTCTGAGGTAGAGAAGTTGTTTTCAATAGACCCTCAGATCAAGAATATCGTTTCACATAACAGGTCTTAATGAGTTGAAAGACTACGAAACTTTGAAGGAAAACCACAATACTAATGAACTTGAAGAAACAAATAGCATAATCACCATATCATATCACACACACACATATATATATATATATATATATATATATATATATATATATATATATATATATATATATATATATATATATATTCTTCAAGTTCATTAGTATTGTGGTTTTGCTTACTTTGGTTATCTATATATCTATCTATCTATCTATATATATATATATATATATATATATATATATATATATATATATATATAAAAGTGGGAAGCTCTTACGCTCAAAATTGGATTACCATTTTACCCTTCACTAAATACTATTTCTACTCTTTTTTTATGTACAAATGTAAAAATATATCCCAATAACTAATTAGATAATCAATTTTGAAGTATTCAAACGTGCTTTAAAGACGTAATGGAAGATAAAAATAAATTCAAGTTGAATGAAATAACTTGCAGTGAGTTACTAGGTGGAAGTCCAAGCATTTCTAAACCGCTTCTCTTTTTTAGTTTCAAGCTAAAGAATTTGAAGAGTTCCTATTGATAAAACTATAAATACTCCAACTTCATCTACAGGAGATACAACCAGTTTCTAAGTAGTCGTCTTAATGTTTTATGTTGCTCTTTGATATAATGCTTGCATAGGGTGGAAAATGACTTTCGAGTTCCGCTTGACTCTCCAATGTTCCCTTTATGGATTTGATACATTAGTCTTACAAAAAAAGCCTGTTGTGGATAGGAAGGTTGGATTTTCAAGAGTTCTTTTTTGAGAACGGTAAAGTTGTGTTCATCAGCAATGAGGGTCTGCTGGCAATCAAACAAAAAATTCCAAGGCAAAGTAGTCATGATTGCAAAGAGCCTAGGAAATCTACCAACTGATCTACTTCATATATACCCTCTTATTACACCAAAAATATAGAGTATTAATGCAGCTTTCTTTTACTTTCTGCATTGGGTTAGTAAGATTCTTAAAACATGTATTGTTACTTTCCTTCCAAATAGACCACCATATTCAAGATGGAACTAGATTCCACCATCCTTTCTGTGTTTTACTTCGCCCTCTTCTCATCCAACAGCTTAGTAGGTCTGCATGTATGCTAAGGAACCACCCAAGGATCTTGGATAAGGCTTTGAAACATATACCATATCTGGGTCGTCACTCTTCAGTGAAGGAACTAATGGTTGTTTGTTTCTTTCTTTTCATGGCAGAAGAAGTACCTAACAATCTGAAATCCTATTTTTTCAATTTCTCCCGAGTCAGGCATGCTTTTCTGCACACCGACCATGTGAAACACTATCTTGGTTGGAGTGCTGGACTTCCAGATTTGTTTCCAAGGTCCAAAAATGACACCGGATGCGTTGCCAGGTCTCTTTAGTACATTCTTCCAACAGAAGATTCCTCATCGCTATCACGTTTCCATATGATTGCATCAGGATTAGTGTTGAGTCCCGAAAAATCTTCCAACCTTTGCAGTAACTCGACCACTCTACCACTTCCCAGTCATTTAGAGACTCCTAAAGGTTATATTCCACCCTTGCTGAAACTACATTTCAAGGTTGTTACAAAACGAGTACAAATCTGCAAAGTCCTCCATGAGGGAGTTCTGTCGTATCCAACTTGTCTTTCCAAAAAAAGGATCCTAGTCCCCTCACCCCCCTTGTGGCATATGTTACCAGCTAGTTTTGGCCATAAATTTCTGATAGACATCAAAACTGAGACCCAATAGGTGATGGTCACAACGTTTTTTTTTTAGCAAGGTAAAGTTATATTCCTCAGCAATGTGGGTATGTTGTCAACCATCAAAAAAATTACAGTGCAAGTAATCGTAATTACAGATAGCCTAAGAAGTCTACTAGTTGTTCTACCTCATCTATACCCTCTTCTTTACACCAAAGATATAAAGTATTAAATGCATTTTTCTTTTACTTTCTGCATTGGATTAGTAATATTCTCAAAACATCTATTGTTTCTTTCCTTCCAGACTGACCACCATATGCAAGAAGGAACTAGGCTCCACCATTTTTTCTGTTTTTTATTCCCATCTCTTCTCATCCAGCAGGTTAGAAGATCTGTCGTATGCTCAGGCATCACCCATGATTTTTGGATGAGATTAAGAAACATATACCACACCTGAGAAGTCACTCTACAATGGTGGAACAAATGGCTATTTATTTCCTCCTTTTCCTTGGAAAAGAAGCATCTTCAGACAATCTCAAAACCTCTCTTTTTCAGCTCCTCCTGAGTGAGATATGCTCTTCTACATACCTTCCATGTGAAACCCTTAATCTTGGTAGGGATATTAGATTTCCATGTTTTTTTCCAAGGTCCAGGGATGTTCCCAGGTTGTGAGATCAGATTTCTTCTATACAATCTTCCAACTGAAAATTCTCCATCCCTATCATGTCTCCATCTGATTGTATCAGGCAGTGTTTTCGGAAGCGAGAAGCGGAAAAAAGCACCGAGGGCTTGCTTCACAGAAGCGAGAAACGTAAAGCGAAGCGCGCGCTTTTTTTTAAAAAAAAACGCCATTTAGTATAAAAATAAAAAATATTAAATAACTAAATAGAGGTAATATAGTCTTAGATTGAAAGAAATTACATAGGCAAAAATACTTATAAGTCATAACATATAAAGCAAAAGATCAAAAACATAATTAAATCACAAAGATTCAAACTCCTATTCTTCAACAAGGCTGCTAGACTGATCACAAAATTAAAAAAAAAAAAAAAAAAAAAAAACGCAAAAGAATTGAAAAAAAAAACAGAGGAGGCAGCAGTCAGTAATTAGAAACAGAGCAAGCAGCAGAGATGAAGAAAAGAAGAGAAGAAGAAGAAAAAACTAGAGTAGTCGAAACTCAGAGAGATGAAGAGATGAAGAACAGGCGAAGATTGTATATTTCAGAAGAAAAGAAACTCATAGAGATGAACTAATAAACATTAGCTAAAAAAGAGATGAACAAAAAGTTACCTGCAGTCGCGGTCGAGGTTGAAGAGAGAGGCAGCCTCAGTCGAGATCGTCAGGAAAGAAAGAAGGGAAATAAGTATTGTGAAAGAAGAGTCGTGAGGAGAGAAAGAAGGGAAAGAGTCGTGAAAGAAAAACCCTAATTGTCGCTTTTTTTATAAAAAGCGCGCTTTATTGTGCTTTTGCCTTAGGGTCGCTTCTCGCTTCTTCATCTGAAGCGAGAGCTTTTTTCAGATCGCCTCGCCTCAAGATAAAAAGCTCATAAGGGTCGCCTCGCTTTCAAGCGCGCTTTTCTGTGCTTTTCACAACACAATTATCAGAGTTGGTATTTAAACCAGAGAAATCATACAACCTTTGCAGTAGGCTGGCCACACTCTCAATCTCCCAGTCATTTAGAAGCCTCCTAAAGATGATATTCAATCCTTGGTTAGTTCAGGTCTCTGCAACTTCAGAATTGTCACAGAAAGAAAATAAATATGGAAAATCCTCCATGAGGGAGTTCTAGCCGATCCATTTGTCTTTCCAGAACAGTGTTTTGGGAAGCGAGAAGCGGAAAAAAGCGACGAGGGCTTGCTTCACAGAAGCGCGAAGCGTGAAGCGAAGCGCGAAGCGTGAAGCGAAGCGCGAAGCATGAAGCGAAGCGCGCGCTTTTTTTTAAAAAAGCGACATTTAGTATAAAAATAAAAAAATATTAAATAACTAAATAGAGGTAATATAATCTTAGATTGAAAGAAATTACATAGGCAAAAATACTCATAAGTCATAACATATAAAGCAAAAAATCAAAAACATAATTAAATCACAAAGATTCAAACTCCTATTCTTCAACAAGGCTGCTAGACTGATCACAAAAAAAAAAAGCAAAAGAATTGAAAAAAAAACGAGGAGGCAGCAGACAGTAATTAGAAACAGAGCAGGCAACAAAGATGAAGAAAAGAAGAGAAGAAGAAGAAAAAACTAGAGTAGTCGAAACTCAGAGAGATGAAGAGATGAAGAACAGGCGAAGATTGTATATTTCAGGAGAAAAGAAACTCATAGAGATGAACTAATAAACATTAGCTAAAAAAGAGATGAACAAAAAGTTACCTGTAGTCGCGGTTGAGGTTGAAGAGATAGGCAGCCTCAGTCGAGATCGTCAGGAGAGAAAGAAGGGAAAGAAGTATTGTGAAAGAAGAGTCGCGAGGAGAGAAAGAAGGGAAAGAGTCGTGAGGAGAGAGAAGGTTATATTTCAGATTATTTTTTAAAAAAAAAACCTAATTTTTTTTTAAAAACCCTAATTGTCGCTTTTTTTATAAAAAGCGCACTTTATTGTGCTTTTGCCTTAGGGTCGCTTCTCGCTTCTTCATCTGAAGCGAGAGCTTTTTTCAGATCGCCTCGCCTCAAGATAAAAAAGCGCATAAGGGTCGCCCCACTTTGAAGCGCGCTTTTCACAACACTAGTATCACGGCTGGTATTTAAACCAGAGAAATCATACAACCTTTGTAGTAGGCTGGCCACACTCTCAATCTCCCAGTCATTTAGAAGCCTCCTAAAGATGATATTCCATCCTTGGTTAGTTCAGGTCCCCGCAACTTCAGGATTGTCACAGAAAGAAAATAAATATGGAAAATCCTCCATGAGGGAGTTCTGGCCGATCCATTTGTCTTTCCAGAACAGTGTTTTGGGAAGCGAGAAGCGGAAAAAAGCGACGAGGGCTTGCTTCACAGAAGCACGAAGCGTGAAGCGAAGCGCGCGCTTTTTTTTAAAAAAGCGACATTTAGTATAAAATAAAAAAATATTAAATAACTAAATAGAGGTAATATAGTCTTAGATTGAAAGAAATTACATAGGCAAAAATATTCATAAGTCATAACATATAAAGCAAAAAATCAAAAACATAATTAAATCACAAAGATTCAAACTCCTATTCTTCAACAAGGCTGCTAGACTGATCACAAAAAAAAAAAAAGCAAAAGAATTGAAAAAAAAACGAGGAGGCAGCAGTCAGTAGTTAAAAACAGAGCAGGCAACAAAGATGAAGAAAAGAAGAGAAGAAGAAGAAAAAACTAGAGTAGTCGAAACTCAGAGAGATGAAGAGATGAAGAACAGGCGAAGATTGTATATTTCAGGAGAAAAGAAACTCATAGAGATGAACTAATAAACATTAGCTAAAAAAGAGATGAACAAAAAGTTACCTGCAGTCGCGGTTGAGGTTGAAGAGAAAGGCAGCCTCAGTCGAGATCGTCAGGAGAGAAAGATGGGAAAGAAGTATTGTGAAAGAAAAGTCGCGAGGAGAGAAAGAAGGGAAAGAGTCGTGAGGAGAGAGAAGGTTATATTTCAGATTATTTTTTTAAAAAAAAACCTAATTTTTTTTGAAAAAACCCTAATTGTCGCTTTTTTTATAAAAAGTGCGCTTTATTGTGCTTTTGCCTTAGGGTCGCTTCTCTCTTTTTCATCTGAAGCGAGAGCTTTTTTCAGATCGCCTCGCCTCAAGATAAAAAAGCGCATAAGGGTCGCCCCGCTTTGAAGCGCGCTTTTCATAACACTAGTATCAGGGCTAATATTTAAACCAGAGAAATCATACAACCTTTGCAGTAGGCTGGCCACACTCTCAATCTCCCAGTCATTTAGAAGCCTCCTAAAGATGATATTCCATCCTTGGTTAGTTCAGGTCCCCGCAACTTCAGGATTGTCACAGAAAGAAAATAAATATGGAAAATCCTCCATGAGGGAGTTCTGGCCGATCCATTTGTCTTTCCAGAACAGTGTTTTGGGAAGCGAGAAGCGGAAAAAAGCGACGAGGGCTTGCTTCACAGAAGCACGAAGCGTGAAGCGAAGCGCGCGCTTTTTTTTAAAAAAGCGACATTTAGTATAAAATAAAAAAATATTAAATAACTAAATAGAGGTAATATAGTCTTAGATTGAAAGAAATTACATAGGCAAAAATACTCATAAGTCATAACATATAAAGCAAAAAATCAAAAACATAATTAAATCACAAAGATTCAAACTCCTATTCTTCAACAAGGCTGCTAGACTGATCACAAAAAAAAAAAAAGCAAAAGAATTGAAAAAAAAACGAGGAGGCAGCAGTCAGTAATTAGAAACAGAGCAGGCAACAAAGATGAAGAAAAGAAGAGAAGAAGAAGAAAAAACTAGAGTAGTCGAAACTCAGAGAGATGAAGAGATGATGAACAGGCGAAGATTGTATATTTCAGGAGAAAAGAAACTCATAGAGATGAACTAATAAACATTAGCTAAAAAAGAGATGAACAAAAAGTTACCTGCAGTCGCGATCGAGGTTGAAGAGAGAGGCAGACTTAGTCGAGATCGTCAGGAGAGAAAGAAGGGAAAGAAGTATTGTGAAAGAAGAGTCGCGAGGAGAGAAAGAAGGGAAAGAGTCGTGAGGAGAGAGAAGGTTATATTTCAGATTACTTTTTAAAAAACCTAATTTTTTTTAAAAAAAGCCTAATTGTCGCTTTTCTTATAAAAAGCGCGCTTTATTGTACTTTTGCCTTAGGGTCGCTTCTCGCTTCTTCATCTGAAGCGAGAGCTTTTTTCAGATCGCCTCGCCTCAAGATAAAAAAGCGCATAAGGGTCGCCCCGCTTTGAAGCGCGCTTTTCTGCGCTTTTCACAACACTAGTATCAGGGCTGGTATTTAAACCAGAGAAATCATACAACCTTTGCAGTAGGCTGGCCACACTCTCAATCTCCCAGTCATTTAGAAGCCTCCTAAAGATGATATTCCATCCTTGGTTAGTTCAGGTCCCCGCAACTTCAGGATTGTCACAAAAAGAAAATAAATATGGAAAATCCTCCATGAGGGAGTTCTGGCCGATCCATTTGTCTTTCCAGAACAGTGTTTTGGGAAGCGAGAAGCGGAAAAAAGCGACGAGGGCTTGCTTCATAGAAGCACGAAGCGTGAAGCGAAGCGCGCGCTTTTTTTAAAAAAAGTGACATTTAGTATTAAATAAAAAAATATTAAATAACTAAATAGAGGTAATATAGTCTTAGATTGAAAGAAATTACATAGGCAAAATTACTCATAAGTCATAACATATAAAGCAAAAAATCAAAAACATAATTAAATCACAAAGATTCAAACTCCTTCAATAAGGCTGCTAGACTGATCACCAAAAAAAAAAAGCAAAAGAATTGAAAAAAAAAACGAGGAGGCAGCAGTCAGTAATTAGAAACAGAGCAGGTAACAAAGATGAAGAAAAGAAGAGAAGAAGAAGAAAAAACTAGAGTAGTCGAAACTCAGAGAGATGAAGAAATGAAGAACAGGCGAAGATTGTATATTTCAGGAGAAAAGAAACTCATAGAGTTGAACTAATAAACATTAGCTAAAAAAGAGATGAACAAAAAGTTACCTGCAGTCGCGGTTGAGATTGAAGAGAAAGGCAACCTCAGTCGAGATCGTCAGGAGAGAAAGAAGGGAAAGAAGTATTGTGAAAGAAGAGTCGCGAGGAGAGAAAGAAAGGAAAGAGTCGTAAGGAGAGAGAAGGTTATATTTCAGATTATTTTTAAAAAAAAAAACCTATTTTTTTTTAAAAAGCCTAATTGTCGCTTTTTTTATAAAAAGCGCGCTTTATTGTGCTTTTGCCTTAGGGTCGCTTCTCGCTTCTTCATCTGAAGCGAGAGCTTTTTTCAGATCGCCTCGCCTCAAGATAAAAAAGCGCATAAGGGTCGCCCCGCTTTGAAGCGCGCTTTTCTGCGCTTTTCACAACACTAGTATCAGGGCTGGTATTCAAACCAGAGAAATCATACAACCTTTGCAGTAGGCTGGCCACACTCTCAATCTCCCAGTCATTTAGAAGCCTCCTAAAGATGATATTCCATCCTTGGTTAGTTCAGGTCCCCGCAACTTCAGGATTGTCACAGAAAGAAAATAAATATGGAAAATCCTTCATGAGGGAGTTCTGGCCGATCCATTTGTCTTTCTAGAACAGTGTTTTGGGAAGCGAGAAGCGGAAAAAAGCGACGAGGGCTTGCTTCACAGAAGCACGAAGCGTGAAGTGAAGCGCGCGCTTTTTTTTTAAAAAGCGACATTTAGTATAAAATAAAAAAATATTAAATAACTAAATAAAGGTAATATAGTTTTAGATTGAAAGAAATTACATAGGCAAAAATACTCATAAGGTCATAACATATAAAGCAAAAAATCAAAAACATAATTAAATCACAAAGATTCAAACTCCTATTCTTTAACAAGGCTGCTAGACTGATCACAAAAAAAAAAAGCAAAAGAATTGAAAAAAAAACGAGGAGGCAGCAGTCAGTGATTAGAAACAGAGCAGGCAGCAAAGATGAAGAAAAGAAGAGAAGAAGAAGAAAAAACTAGAGTAGTCGAAACTCAGAGAGATGAAGAGATGAAGTACAGGCGAAGATTGTATATTTCAGGAGAAAAGAAACTCATAGAGATGAACTAATAAACATTAGCTAAAAAAGAGATGAACAAAAAGTTACCTGCAGTCGCGATCGAGGTTGAAGAGAGAGGCAGACTTAGTCGAGATCGTCAAGAGAGAAAGAAGGGAAAGAAGTATTGTGAAAGAAGAGTAGCGAGGAGAGAAAGAAGGGAAAGAGTCGTGAAAGAATAGTCGTGAGGAGAGAGAAGGTTATATTTCAGATTATTTTTAAAAAAAAATCTAATTTTTAAAAAAAACCCTAATTGTCGTTTTTTTATAAAAAGTGTGCTTTATTGCGCTTTTGCCTTAGGGTCGCTTCTCGCTTCTTCATCTGAAGCGAGAGCTTTTTTCAGATCGCCTCGCCTCAAGATAAAAAAGTGCACAAGGGTTGCCTCGCTAAATCGCGCTTTTCTGCGCTTTTCACAACACTGTTCCAGAATAGATAACCTATGCTCCCGGACAATTTAGGCCACAAATTTCTGATAGTTCTCCAAACTGAGACACCGTAAGTGTTAGTCATAGTGTTGGTTGTCCATTGCTCAGTCTGTCCGTATTTGCTGATGATAATATCCTTCCAAAGAAGATGATCCTCTTTACCAAACCTCCACAACCATTTTGATAAAAGACATGTTTTGCAGCCCCAAGTTCTTAACACCCAGCCCACCAGCTTTCTTACTAAGTTGTACAGTTTGCCATTTGACCAGGTGAATACCTTTTCCTTTCTTGTTACCCAACCAGAGGAACTTCCTCCTCAATTTATCCAATCTCTCCTCCACTTTCGCAGGTAGGGGGAAAGGGACATAACATAAGTTGATAGGGCATCCAGGACTGCATTGATCAATGTAATTCTTCCTCCGAAGGAAGGATATTGTGTCTTCCATGTGGCTAAATTTTTTTGTCTTCTCCACTACTCCATCCCATATCTCTAGCTCTTTGTGGGTGTCACCCAGTGGCATCCCCAGGTATGTAGTCGGCAATTTCTCTACTTTGCAGCTCAAAATATTTGCCAGGCACTGAATATTAGATACATCTTTAACTTGCAACATACTACTCTTCCTCCAATTCACAGAAAGCTCTGACACTGCCTCAAGAACTATTAGGATTATCCTGATGAAACATACTTGCTCTTCCTTGGCCTCTCAAAAGATCATAGTATCATCTGCATAGAGAAGATGGCAAATCTGTACATCTACTCCAGCTTGGTTGCCCACCTTCAAACCTTTTAGCCAGTTCTATTGAGTGGCTACCCTCACCGTACTATTTAGTCCTTCCATAGCTAAAATGAAAAGGAAAGGGGAAAAAGGATCACCTTGTCTTAGTCCTCTTTCTGAGGGGGAAAAACCAATAGGTTCTCCATTCACCAAAATAGAGAACCTAGCAGTTTTAATACAAAATTCTATCCACTTCAACCATTTTTCTCCAAACCCCATTTGTTTCAAAATATTGAGAAGAAACTTCCAATTCACATGATCATAAGCCTTCACAATATTAAGCTTACACATGATCCCTGGGCTTCACCTTTGATCCCTGATCACGATGTTGGAGGTCAATGAATCAGTTTGTCCATACTTGCTAACGATAACATCCTTCCACAGAGCCTTCCCCTCTTTACCAAGCCTTCATAGCCATTTTGACAGTAAACTCCTATTTTGCAGACCTAGATTCTTAATGCCAAGACCTCCAATTTCTTGCTTATGAGCAATTTGTCATTTGACCAAGTGAGTGCCCTTCCCTTCCTTGTTTCCCAACCAAAGAAAATCTCTCCTTAGTTTATCTAATTTATCTTCCGCTTTAGCAGGTAAGAAAAAAAGAGACATACATAAGAAGGGAGAGCATCTAAGACAGAATTGATCATTGTTATTCTTCCTCCCAAAGATGGGTATTGTGTCTTCCAGGTGGCTAACTTTTTCTCAGTCTTCTCCACAATTACATCCCATATTTTTAGTTCTTTGTGGTTGTTACCCAGTGGCATCCCTAGATATGTAGTTGAGAACCTAGGCCAGCAATGCCATCAGGTGCTAGCCACACTGAGAATCTAGGCTCAGGACGTGAGACAAACCTACGAATCTGGTCAATTTATATGATTCTTGTGCATTGAGATTCTCTTTCTCCTCTGCTTCTACAACAACAATTCATGATTGGCTCCTATAAAATGGACATTGAAGCCATGATTGCATGCCCAAGAAATACTTTGAATCTTGTTAGGGTTATGTATACCCATGTAGGGATAAGTGTGAGATTTGAAGAACCCCAACACTTCTTAAAGATGAACTATTTATTAGTATTGAAATTAGATGGACCTAAACAAAGAAAACTAGATACCGAGAATTGTAGCCTGCACATACTAGTTATTAATATAAGAATTTTCGGTTCACAACTATTTCTCTAAAATTGCTTAAAGCGGAGGAATTGTAACAAAAAATGCTAAGCTACAACTTCTACATAGTAGGACATCAAAGTTATACATTCTTAAGTTATAACTTATACATATCAGGACATCAAGATAATAGATAGAGCATTAGATCAAAAAGTACATGGAGAAAGTACAAGAGAAAGCTAGAACTACAAGTTACCATCTCGAAGCAGCAGCAGATACGAAAATTGGCTCCACAGGGCTGCATTTTAAATCCAACACGCTATATCCGGGAAAACATGAAACGAGAAGGATAAAAGAACAAGTAAGACGGTGTCCAAGTATTTCATTTTTTCAGAAAGAAGAGAGTAGATCCCATGAGTGTGAGGAACCTTGGGAATGCTTCTGTGCAACTAAGATCACAAACAACACGTTTAGCATCGACATTCCATGCTTTGATTCCTCCATCAGTTGTGCCTATGAGAAGCTTTTCTCAAGATGAACATTAGTTCCAGAAGCTTTAGAACTAATCCAGTAATGAAGCTAGCAAATATACCAATTAACATGAAAAAGAAACAAGAACCATGGAACCTAATAATGTATGTCTACTATATCGACAGTGTCTATACCAGTCGGTCAGATTTGCACTCCCACTCAAGTGACATGATCTCTGCCCCACAATAGATGGTTGCATTTCTTGATGTTGGTGCTGATGAGTCATATGTCCATATCCTTCATCAGAATACATTAATATCAATACAAGATCAGGATCGCATAATTTTTTGGCAAGTCAAAAAGTTCCAATGACATTACACCAAGATGGTGTCACTCTACAGAGTGTGGATATACATCAAACCCCGCAGAATCTAATCATCTATTTCAATACTATTTCCTTCTACTCCAAAGAATGACAGAATGAAGATTGATCCCAGAGAAAAAATCAAATGAAAAACAATGGAGCTCTTAAATTTCCTCATAGAATTTTGTTCAACCTTGAAAATTCTATTAATCTCTCTCTAAATTAGCCAAAAAGTACAATGACAAGTATACTCGCATAGTTCTTTATTGTAGCCTCCAGCTTTTTCATCCCATGGCTAATCATAAGTGTTATCAAAGGTGTGCTTAAGCCCTGAAGCGAGGTTCAAAACGTGTGGAATGCTTCGCCTCGCTTTATGTGCGTTTCAGTGTCATCATCAAGGTTCTAAGGAAGATGTTTCCTTGCCAATGAGCCTCGTATGAAGAAGTGACACTAAATAATTGATAATTCACTTTATCATAAATTTTTTCCCAATTTCTTTGGTCATTTATTTATCATTCATGTTAATAATTATTAGTCTTGGACCATATATATGTGTGTGTGTATATTTTCTTTTCCTCTTTGCGCCTTTTTTCATTAAAGCCCACGCTTTGTTTGCGTTAAAAGCCCTCACGGACCTTAGAGCTTTTTTGCGCTTTTCGCCTTTGATAACACGGATCATAACCTTGCATTATTCTAGGAAGATCCCTGTCAATTAACATGGAGAAGGAATTGGCACTTTATTCAGAAGTATTCAGCAAAGAGTTTAAAAATGCTCTCAGGCCCATTTTTCAACGTTGTTATTTTTAGCCGTTTCTGAAATTCACTCTCTAGGGGAGAAATTCTCTTGCTGCTCTGACCGGACATTTCAATAGATATGGGAAAATGGAATTTCTTATATTGCAGGGTTTAAATCCAAGTGCAACACCTTGAGTAATCATTAATGAAAGTAATAAATTACTTAAAACTCAATGTTGAACTAATTGTACTAGGACCCCAAGTATCAAAATGAACTAAATGTATAAGAGACTCTGCATGATTATTAGGACTCAGGTGTGCTTCCCTAATTGACATGACTCGCAATCTAACTAAGATAATTTGGATAAGCTAGGTACCATCATGTGAAGTTTGGATAAACTAGGGTGTCCCAATCGTCTGTAGATTAATCCTGGAGAGTCGAAGATTGAACAAACTGTAGTGGACTTCTGAAAACTAAGATAATAATGTCCATCTGACTCATGCCCTTTCCCAATTATCCTTCCTGTACTAAGGTCTTGTATAACAAAGAAGTCATGAAACGAAAGAAGATGAAACAATTTAAAGTCTTAGCCTCCCCATAGTTTCCCTTAGCATTCTATCAACCTCCCCATACTGTTTACATTAGTAGATCTTTAATAGGAAACAGTTCAATTAATCCCCTCAATATGTAGTGGGACTTTTGACCAGTTTCTGAAAGAGAAGTCACACAATACTTCATCTCCTTCCTTGACATCTTATTCAGCTTTATAGTGTTATAGAATTTTAGGAGTTGTACCACCACACAAAATATCCAACCAAAATAAGACATCTACTATTAACGAGTGCAAAAGTAATGAAGTTAAAGAACTTCTCTTTAATCCTTCACAATTCCTTACCACACACTAGTTTCATATGAGGTGGTGATACCCTCACAGGATCACTTTATCAACTACCCCTATATTTTCCTGAATCATCATTTTTCACATGACTTAGTCTTCATGTGAAAACATCCATAGTTGTTTGGTAACACATTCTTTTTTCTTCTTCTTTTTAGAATGAAGGTTTGGTAATATTTACCTTACCTACTAAAGGTAATCCTCCTTCTCCCTCTGTTCCATCAATTTAAATATCCTATATCACTCATCAACTTTTTAATTCTTACTAAAATATGACAAGGAGCAGCAGTACATTGGATTCTAGTCAGAACAGAATTTATGAAGAAATTATTGGACTTGATCCTATAACTGAATGTGCAATTGTGAAATGGACAAAGGCCCCCTGATACTTGGTTTAAAATCAAGACAGATGATAACAGGAACATGGAAGGAATATCTGGTGCAGGAGGATATCTAGGGACAACGATTCATGAACATAGCATTTTATTGTGTTTGGGAAGAGGCAGTAGCAACATAATTGATGTAAAAGCAGTTCTTTTTGGCTTGAATTGGTATATAGAGAATGGTTTTACTGGCATCATACTAGAATGTGATTCTATTATAGTCATAGATATGCTGCAGGAAAGAGTAATACAGCATTGCAGATGCAGGATACCATTAGAAAAGCTCAGCCGAGCAATGTAATTGCGGAATCCACCATTTTCCATATCAATAACTTCTCCTTGGGATTTACCAGAACAAGGCAAAGAGCCATAGAGTTTGGACTTCATCCAGATGGCTGCAATAAGGAGTAAACAAGGAAGAACTATTTTTTTGAGAATGGAAGTCTCTTCTCTTCTGTTGCTTCATGGTGTATTATTGTATACATGGAGGATGAAATTGTATAGTAAATTTTTGTATAGACTTTGCATGAATTGTGAGGTAAGGATGTTTAATCCCGCTCTTTTGATTGAACCCTTTTGTGAAAGAATGAAAGAGAGATGCCGCCAAAGGACGTATTATTCATTATTTTCCAGAAATGCATTATTACAAAATTAAATCAAAATGACAAGATACTTCAAACTCCAACTTTCTTTAACTCTGTGGATATGTTACTACACAAAATTTCGTCATGTTTCAGTAACCTTTTTTTAAGATTTAAAAAAAAAAGCAACTTTTCAGAAACATTTGTACGAGAATGCATGTCAGCCAGGAGAATATACCTGACTGTTCCATCCACAGAAGCACTAGCAACATTGTCCCCAGTAGCAGAAAAACGGCAACGACTTATTGGACTTGTGTGGCCTAAGAATGTCTCCTGCAAAATATTATTGCAGAACAATCAATAAACCCCACCTCAGTTCCCGAACGGAAGAACAATTATAGATTTTATGTCTATGACTTTATGGTGAGCATGAACAGAAAATTAAGACAGTAGATGCTGAAGTAATTAGGGAAAGAAAAACTGGAAACTTAGGCTAATTAAGAGTCTACCTGGAAGTCCACTCTCACTTCAGGGAATTCTTCTTCTCGCTGTGCATCATTTTCAGTGTCTGTTGAAACATCACAGAATAGCTCATCTCAGAATCAGAATCATAAGAAGAAGAAGAAGAAGGCATCACTTCTCTCACTCTGACCACTGTGATTACTAATTTTAGAAGTTGAAACTTGAGTATCATCAGGCCTGATATCCTCACTGTGTTTAGGTTCTCTTTCACCAGCTTGTGCACTTGCAGAGACACAATTAACATGAGATGACGCTGGTACGAGAACTGTGGGTTCCCCAGAACCAGCAAGAGGATTTGATGAGCTGTCAGTCCCAACAATGACTTCCGTTGCTAACAAAGAACTACTGAGATCAAATAATGCAATTAGTAGACTTCAAAATTTTCAGGAAGAACAAATTGTAACAGCTGTCACCTCCTTAACTGATGCAGCTGAGTCTCTTTCTCCTCCAAAGACACTTGAAGTTGCGCAAGTTTGAAATTAAGTTGCTTGATGTCTCCTTTGAGGCGACTCACCATATTCCTTTCAGAACTAATCTTCATTAATGCAGGGATACGTGATATAGCTAAGGAGAAACTCAATGGAGGCACACTGGTAAAGAAAATTAATGGGTGACAACTAAAAAGAAATCATCTGCAAGCACATAATACCATCTATAATCAAGGACATGCATCAGGACGAGTGAAACTAATTCCTTAAACAACCAAGTCCAAATAGACCAAACAAGGAGTTACACAATCCCTGACTTAACAATAAATACCTCTCAAACAATTTTTTTAGTATTAAGAATTAGGACATTGTTAAATATGGGAACACGATCATTCCTCTTTCGGAAAGAACTAGCAATGGAGCTCCATCTCCATTTGAATTTGTCCATTCAGATATATGTGGTCAAAATCATGTCAGCTCTACTTTAGGCTTACATTTTCTCGTCATCTTTGTTGATAATGGTTCTCGGTGCACTTAGTTATTTCTTCTGAAAAAATAGAACTTAGTTATTTTCTATCTTAGAAGGGGGATACCTTGTAAAAGGTAGAGTTCTTGTTATGTGGCAAAGAGTCACGGGTTTGAGATGCGGAAACAGTCTCTTGTAGAAATGCAGGGTAATACAGTGTACAATAGACCCTGTGGTCCATCCCTTCCCCGAACTATGCGCATAGCAGGAGTTTAGTGCACCGGGGTGCCCGTAGTTATTTTTTATCATTCAAGTCTTTTTGAAATTCATACTCCCTTTGATGTTTTTATCAAGAAAGTTAGTATACAGTGACAAAATGCATGATAAAAACATTCTTCACCTATATCATTCTGTCTTCACAAGGTATCTTACACTTCATTTTGTGTATATACAGTTTTTTTAGAACGGAAACAGCAGTATACAAGTGTAACACAAAGACTGCTAAAGCCATAGACAAAATAACAACAATAGCATGATATTTTCTACCACCTACTACAAGGATGCTATGATATCTACCAGTGAATCAATATCCTGGTCAAAATCTTCCTTGCACCAAAATCGAAACAAAAAAGACAGTTCATACTAATCTTTTGTAAGGAGTTGATGTTCCTACAGAACAACTAATATTTCTTCCTTTCATATGGTCCACTTGGAATAATCTTCTACCATTTATTTTGTCCAATTAGTCCACCAGAAAAATTCCAACAAGAAGGCAGTTCCCCTCTAGTCCTAGGCATGATCCATGACAGGCCTTTCATACTCAAAAAAGGGTTCCAGAGGACTCTAGAAACCACACAATGTATAAATAAGTGACAAATGACAATAGCTTTCTGCCTCCTTTCAACATGGATAGCACCTTCATCACAATTGCATCCCCCTTCCCTTTATATTTCTTATGTTAGGCAAGTATTTCTGACAACTAACTACACATAATAGGTCACTTTAGATTGATGTTTCACTTTCCATACTGATTTCCAACTCCGCAAATGAGCTTGTTGATCAAGATGATTAAGTCTAGTACATGTCGAATACACTGTAAACTGGCCTAGACTGTGCTTCCTGTATTTCTTCCTCATCTGTTGTCCCCTTGAAATGATCAAGAGCTTTAAAAATTTCAGTTAGTCTAGCTGGCTCCCAGTCATTAAGTTGTCTCTCGAAATTGAAACTTCACCCTGGTACAACGAGCTCGACCCAGAAGGCAAACCTCTTGCTTTGGCTGGCAAGGGATTTCGAACTTGTGACCTCCAACATAGAAGTCTTGGTCCAAACCACTACGCCACCCCAAAGGGTTACACATAAGTATCTTTCGAGACATTCCGCACTTTTCACAAACAATAACAATATACCAAATGTAATCCCACAAGTGTCGTCGGAGGGTGGTGTGTACACTAACCTTAACCCTACCTTGTGAAGGTAGAGAGGTTGGTTCGGATAGGCCCTCAAGAGAAATAAACCATTTCAAAGATGTTATAAGAAAGGAATATTGTTAGAATTGGAATAGATATAAACAATCCTATTTAGAATTAGGCATGGTCATAGGAATAGGAATAGAAAATAGTATCCTACTTGATAAAGAATTCTATTGTAGTGTTTACAAATAGGGTCTCTATATTAATAATAATGTAGATACAAGTCAATAATATTTTTTTCTACATTTCTCACATGGTATCAGAGCCTCTACGATCTTGGTAGAGAACCAAAGAGTTTCTATTGCCGGCAAGCGGCCATCATCCACATATGCCACCCGTATGGCTAATGATTATATTTTGCTCCTATATTTCACACATGGTATCAGAGCCTCTACAATCTTGGTAGAGAGTCAACGAGTTCCTATTGCCGACGGGCGGTCATTACCCATATATGTCACTCGTATGGCTAATGATTATATTAGCAATAGTTGGGTCACCGTGTATCTTTTCATGACTACTTTCATATATCTAAAATATGTGTAGCACTGTGTTATCTTTTCGATGACTACTTCTTTCATATGTAATTTGTGAAGCATCATGCAATCTTTCCATTAACTATTATTTTCATATATAATTGTGTAGCACCATGCTATCTTTCTAGTGACTACTTTTTTCATAATTAATTTGTAATAGCACTATGCATCATTCAAGTGACTGCTTTCTCATATATTATTTGTGTAGAACTATGCCATCATTCCGATGACTAGTTTCTCATATCTTATGTGTAGCACCGTCCATCCTTCCGATGACTACATTTTCATAATTAATTTGTGTAGCACAGTGTCATCTTTCTTGTGACTACTTTTATTTTGATATGATTTGCATAGCGTCGTGCATGTCTGGAGACTACTTTTCACATTTAATTTTTGTAGTACCGTGGACTTTTTTGAACTGCTTTCTCACATTTGGGTTGCATGGTACTGTGTGTCTTTTTGATGACTCCTCATATTCATTTGGGTAGTTCAATTCACCTTTCCGATGACTCATCAATCTGACTTGCATAGGTTTGTGTCATCATTCTGACCCTACACATATAATTTCTCCTTTCCAAAAGAGTCTTGCCATTAAACCGACCCTTCTTATAAAATTCTTTTTCTCTGATGGGTTGTGTCATCATTCTGACCCTACCCATATAACTTTATTTCATAGACTGTGACATTCTAATCAATTGGACGCTAAGAACATTTTTCTCCATAGTTATCTCAATGAAGAAGTCTATATGGAGCAAGCACCTGATTTTGTTGCTTAGGGAGAGTCTACTGCACTTATACGTCGGTTGTGTAAGTCACTCTATAATCAGGAACAGTTTTCTCAACGAACTTATCACAATGTATTTTATCGACATTATACACCAAATCTAATTTTTTTTTTGGAGGAACTACATTTGATCTAGTATTTATTTCATAAGAAGGCCAAGCACATTGAGATTCACTAAAATTATACATTAAATCTAGTATTTCGAAAAAGAACATTGAAATTGACGATCAATTTTGTGAAGTCGAGTGATCAACCTGCACATATACCAACAAGCTCCTCATCAGTCTTTGTATAAATTACATTTGTATACATGTTACTTGTATGCACCAGCTTAAGAGGGAGTGTCAAAAATTGGAATCGATGTATACAATCCTATATAGAATAGGAATAAGCATAGGAATGTAATAGGAATAGGAATAAGAATAGTAAATAATATCCTACTTAATAAAGGATTGTAATGTAGTGTTTATAAGTAGGGTCTCTATGTAATTATGTAGATACAAAATTCAATAATTTTGTTTTCCTATATATCTCACAAATACTATAGTGAAAAAATCATGATGAAAGTAGCAACAACAAGTCAACAATAATATACCTAATATAATCCCACAAAGTGAGGTTTGGGAAGGGTAGAGGGTAGGCAGACCTTACGTCTATTTGGGTAGAGAGATTGTTCCCAATAGACCCTCGGCTCAAAAAAGAAGTCCAAAGCAGTCCAAAAAACAAAGCAGAAAAAGTTCACGAAATAGCCGATAGTAACAGGCTATGTTGCTCAGACTCTTAAAAATGTCAACAGGTATGTGTCGGATTCGCCAAAAGTAGTGTATTTTTGAAGAATCTGAGACGAATGCGGCATCAAAAGTGAAGGGTACGTGCAACTTAGGTATCTAATTAGTCACTTCGAAATCCTCAAACCAAAAATCTTAATAGATGAATAAGCATTGGCATTATTCAACACCAGGATTTTCATTTTAAGAGGTATGATTAGAACATAATGGAAAACACTAGCCCATTAAATTGCGAACCTATTGATGCTCCAATGGAATCAAATGTTAAGTTCCATCCTAGCCAGCGGAAGCCTTATAGAACCCTAATCATAATCAAAGATTAGTTGAGAAGCTCAATTATATTACAATCATGACGAGACATCTCATTTTTATCAGTGTTATTAGCCAATTTCTCCAAGCTCCTCGCGACAGTCACGAAATGCTTCAACTCACGATCTTAGGTATAGCAAATTTAACTTGGACAAGGCTTATTATATGAGGATAAGAGCAAAACAAATACATTGGAAACTTCAATGCAAACTAAGCAGGATCTTCTTAAGATAGATTATCTACTAAAGGAAAAGTATGTTTTTATTAGAGAAAATCGACATCTTGGAAAAGCAAAACACACGCAATAGCTAGATCAATTGCAAACGCATATTATCAAGCAATGATGTCGGCTACATGTGGCCTTATATGACTAAAACAACTTTTTTAAGGATTTTGCACTAATGCAACTGATCTATGGCAATCAGGTTGCAATACAAACGTTTTACGCTTAGTGTTTCATGAGAGAATGAAGTAAATAGAAAAAATTTGTCATTTCATCCGACAAGAGTTGGGGTGCATTACTACAGGTTTTAGCAACTTGAATGATCCAATCGGCAAATATACTTACAAAGTCAATCCACTGCTCCAGAATTGAGTATATTTGAGGCAAGTCAAGAGCATAAAATGTGTATGCCCCAACTTGAGGGGGAGTGTTAAGAATTAAGAAAATGTTAAACATTTAGAAGAGCCCATCTTTTTAAAAAAGGAAAAGGTTAAGAATTCTTATAATTGTGTAACTACAAATAGGAAATACTTTCCTCCCTTTTAGGATTACATTTTGTTCCTCTTTAGGTGTAAACAATATTTGAACCACAACATGCTTGAGGCAATAATCAAGTAATTCATTTCAAATATCTCATTCTTTTCTCATTATTTACATTTAACTTATTATCATATGGTGAAAAGCAATGTGTATTTGCTTTTACTACAATCTTATTGGCACATTTTTTCAAGAAAACATTACATACCTTCAAACATATAATTGATCTTTATAGGAGACATATAGACATTTATCTTCTTTTACTATAAACTGATTCCCTCAACAAAATTTGTAAAGGTCTTAGCATCTTTGTTTCCCATATGCCTGGAAGTAAAGCACCAGAAACTAAATGTACGATGGTCTCCTCTAAACACCAAAGAAGCATAAATAATCTCACTTATAGAGCAACTGCTTGAAATTAATTTGCATGATTGAAAGCAAGAATATTTAAATGATAACAAGAACTTATAAAATGAGAGAATATATAGTTAAGGATATGAGTGCCATTAAACATCTTGGTGAGAAAATTTCTAAGAGATAGATGCAATGCATTGGACCACTCCTTAGAAAAGTATACCCTGAACTTGGGTTCGAATTGAGGAGCTTTAATATATGGAATTGCTGCATGAAATGATTAGACGTCAAGAAAATTTCATCATTTAATTTTAATAGATAAATAAGAAGAGACGGATGGTACCAACCAAACCAGGATGCCCAATGTTGGTCTTTTTGCAGCAATTCAGTGCCATGTATGTCAAACAACTCTATGACTTTATCCTTTCTTCCAGCTTGTATGGCATGAATAATATAATACCGTATAATAGAGATATCTAACTCAGATATGACAGAAATAAGATGTGTCTCGTGAGAAGAAAAGCAGTTGCTGAAAAAGCGCAGGAGTTGAATGAGGTTTTCAGCTTGGAATTTGGGGATATAAATGGAGAAAACTAAATCTAATATCTTATCAACTTGAAATCCTTTGCCAATATCAGTTCCCAACTCTTTGACAAAAGCCTGCAGAGTGTTTGTAAAGCCTCTGAATACTAGAAACTCCTTCACAAGCTCCTCCGCATACACCATATTCTCCATCTTCAGCTTATATGGATTATTAATTCAAAAAATAAAATCTACGAACCAATAACCACTGCCGAACCCTAACTTCTCCACAAACTCGGCGCACACATACAAGAGTTAATAACCCATCCTATCCACTATTTATCAACATAATACTTAAACTAGGGATGTTCATGTTATATCCCCATAAAAACTAACATTTCCTGTGTGAAAACCCCTGCCGCACAGTCGAGTGACCTGGATACTGATTTAATCTTTTTTAGAGAAGAAATTTAAGACATAGATATTACTGCTAGCAAAAAAAAGCGACTCCACTTTGCTGAGAGGAAAACTCCGAATCAACTAGAGAATGAAAAGTTCAGCTAAGCTTCCTGGATCCGAAAAATTCAGGTCCAGAAGCCTTTTCTTTAGTTTATATATGCCTGAGATTATGAGAAAAATAGTGCTCCAAATCAATCTGCGAACCCTGAAAATTCTGGAATCGTACTAATTCGAAAAGAATTGAATGGAGGATCGTTTGACTCTTGAGTAGTACGAAGAAGCTGTGAAATCGCTCCACCTGTCCCGATTCGAGAATCTTCTGGTACGGAGAGGGTAGGGGATAGAGGGAGAAGACGACGCAGCTGCAAAGTCACTGGGTTCCGGTCGCACCTGGGTTCATTCGTGTCTGATTTGCTTTGGGAAGGAGGAGACACAGTAATTTGGTTGTACACGTACGTATGTTGTATTGTATTGTATTGTTGTGGGTGTTTTTGGAGTTTGGATTGGGCTCGGTCGGTTGAGAATTGGGCCTGGGAAATGGTTAGAAGAAAAAGGACAATTTTTATATATAACAAATAAAAAATTTATGTTTATATATTATAGCAAAGTTTGTTAGGATCGAATTCACGCACACATACTAGATGAATGAAGAACACAAGAACTTTCTAGAGAAAGAGATGAGAGATCTAGAGAGAGAAAGAGAAAACTCAAGATTTCGTGGTAACACCCCGTAAGTAAACTTCCACGACGGTGAGGTATATTTATATTAATAAATCAGAATATTTTTTGTTAAACCGCGTAAACAGTTATATACATTAATCAGGCTGCACTACCTAACAATTCTCCCACTTGGAGACTGACTCAGTCATCCAAAAAATACATTCTCAAAAAAAAATCTCTTCATCATTAACATCGTTATCGCACCGCAACATCTGTAGCAACAACTACAGAAGACCAATCGATGTTTTACATAACCTCAGTTTCCTAACATCAACACATTTCGTCAACATGTATGTCGGGTTCTTTGCACCCTTTATCTTCTCCAAGCACATATCACCATCCCCCACTGCCCTGCGAGTGAAATAGTATCGCCTTTTGATGTGTTTTGTCTTCGAATGATAGACTGGATTTTTCACCAACTGTATGGCACTCTGGCTATTTGAGTAAATAATCTTCTCGCTCTGCTTCTTGCCCAATTCCTCAAGATAATCCGCCAGCCATATCATCTCTTTCCCAGCTTCAGCTATTGCCACATACTTTGCTTTAGTAGATGAAAGAGAAACACACTTCTGAAGCTTGGACATCCAACTCAGTGTTGTTCCACTTATGGTGTAAATGTACCCGGATGTACTCTTGCTCGAGTCAACATCCCCACCAAGATCAGCATCCACAAAACCCTGTAGAGTCACATTGCCTTTGCCAAAACAAAGTGAAGTACTGGATGTACCTCTCAGATATCTCAGAAGCCACTTCACAGCTTCCCAATGCTCTTTCCCAGGGTTTGCCATGTACCTGCTAACAACTCCCACTGCATGTGCTATATCAGGTCTAGTGCAGATCATAGCATACATCAAACTATCAACTGCTGAAGCATATGGAACAAGTGTCATGTGATCACGCTCCTCGGCAGTCTTGGGTGACTACTCCTTTGACAATTTAAAGTGATTTGCCATTGGAGTAGTCCTGCGTTTAACATCATTAACCCTGAATCTGCTCAGCACCTTCTCAATGTACAACTCCTGAGATAGATTTAAAGTGCCAACAGATCTATCCCGGGAAATCTTCATCCCCAAAATCTGCTTTGCTAGACCCAAATCTTTCATCTCAAACGTTGCAGACAACCTTGTCTTCAGATTGTTAATCTCCCTCATACTAGATACTGCAATCAACATATCATCCACATACAAGAGTAGAAAGACATATGAATCAGTGTATTTCTTGAAGTAACAACAACGATCCTTTTCAGCTTTGCAGAATCCACTCTTGGTCATGAAGGAGTCAAACTTCTTGTACCACTACCTTGGTGCTTGCTTTAGTCCATACAAGCTCCTGCTGAGCTTGCACACCATGTGTTCCTTGCCTGGAACTATGTGTGGCAGCGGAACCGGTACCTACCAGTTCCCGGTCCGGTCCGGTTCGGTACCGGTTAGTACCTGTTAGGACCCGAGTTTTCCAGTTCCGGGACAAGAACCGGGACGGAATTAGGTAATATCTGGATTTTACCGGTTCCGATAATTACCGGTCCGGTCCGATCCGATTTAATTTTTTTTTTAATAGAGCCGTTACTAGCCGTTGGGTAACGGCTAGTGGGCCCCCCCCAACGGCTAGTTGAAGAGAAATTCATCCAATAGGGCCCCTACCCCACCCCTAACTTTTTTAATACCCTAAAGTTTTAAAAATTACACTTTAACCCATTTTTTTACTTATAAATACCCCTAAATTTCATTCTTTTAAATCACAATATCATCTATTCATCTTCTACTCTCTCAACTCTCTACTCTCTATCTCTAATCTCTAATTCTATAATATATAATATCTTAAATTTTGGTGTTGCCTTACTTGGTCTTTGGAAATTAGATTTGGAGCTTCAAATTCAATTTTCAACTTTCCACGTTCGGCTTTCGGCGGTCATAAACGTCTACTTTTTTTAAGTAGACGTTCGGTACATTCGTTCTAACTTTTATTTTACGTTTCATTTATATTTAAATAATTATTTATTTATGTGATTTATTATTTGCATAATTGCATAACATTTTTCTTATTATATTTAATCTCACGTTTAATTTTTTAATATGGATTTCGAAAAAAATATTGTTCAAAAAGGAAAGGGAAAAAAAGTGCATTAGAGCGTGTAAGAAATGTTTGTAACTTTACATCCTCCGATAATGCAAAAACCGGTAGTTCTTCTAAATCAAAAACTAAAAAATCTACTATATTAAGAATAAATACGGATGATTATACGCATGTTGATGATACGGTTTTTAGTATTGATAGTAATTCAGGATTAGATACTTATCATGAACATGTACAACGTCGCTTTGGTAATTTTGATGAGGATTTACCTAGTGATAATGATAATGATAATAATATTGGTAATTATACTGATACGCCTATTTTTGATGATGATGATGATGAAACTCAGCCACCTACGGCTACTACTACTCCTAGTCCCGCTCCCTTTCGTTGTCCTGCCCCAGTTCCCCCAGTACATACTAGGCCTAAGGTAGAACGTGTTAAAAAATCGGTTGTTTGGCAATTTATGACACAAAACGAAGATAAAACACAAGCTATTTGTAATAAATGTAAACATATATTAAATCATAAAACTGTGGGCAAATCTGGTGGGACGGGACATTTGAGTAGTCATTTAATGTCTTGTTGTAAAAATAAATTTTTGCATGCTAAAGCGGTAGCGGAAGCTAAAAAAAATGGTACCCCCTTCCTGAAAATGTAGGAGTAGGCGGCTCGAAAATGGTACAAACACAATTAAATCCGTCTAATGTTTCTGGCTCTAGTTTACTACCTTCATATATTAGAGAAAAAGATCTTGAAGAACTAGCTAAAATGATATGTGTTATGGGTTTGCCATTTAGTTTTGCTGAAAATCCCGGTTTTATACATTATATTCAAATTGTATATAATCCAAATTTTAAAGGTTTTGCTAGAAATACAATAAAAAAGGTTGTATTTGATTATCATGCACAACATTTTCAATATCTTCGTTGTTTATTTTATTATAATACTTGTAAAATAGCTATTACTTCTGATATGAGTCGTAGTGTAAATGGTAACGATTATTTGACTGTTACTGCACATTGGATTGATGAAAATTTTTATATGCAAAAAAGAATTTTAGGTTATAAATGTTGTCAAATGCAAAAAACTGGTAGCTATATTGCTCAAACTATTTTAGATATTTTACAAAGTTATGGAATATGTGATAAAATAAGTAGTATAACCTTAGATAATGCTTCAAGTAATAATTCTGCTGTTCAATATTTAAAAACTACACTTTGTCCTTTTTATGGTGATAATTATCATATTAGGTGTACTGCACATATATATAATTTGATGGTTAGAGATGGTGTAAATATGTATGATAACGGATGTACAAAAGTTGAAAATGCATGTCATTTTATATTTAAATGTCAAGTTAAGTCTCGGCGTAAAGATTTTCAAAATCGCTGTTTTGAAAATAATCTTCCACCTAGAAAAATTCCAAAAACAGTGCTACTAGATGGAATACTTTATATGAAATGCTTGTAGTCGCTTATGAATATCGAATACCCTTACAAATGTTTTGGAATGCTCATAATTCTGATATGACATATAGACTAGATGATAATGATTGGCGTGATATAAATGAACTTATAGATTTCCTAAAAGTTTTTTACTTAACTACAAAAAGAATTTCTGTACTTTATAGTCCATCAATTTGTACTGTTTTGCCTGATATTTGTATGATTTCTTCTAAATTATATAAATTTAAAAATAAACCAAGATTTCAACAAACCATTGAAAAAATGATTATAAAATTTAAAAAATATTATATTCCTATTCCTTAAATTTATTTAACTGCATGTTTGTTACACCCTAAGTATAAAGATTTCGGTTCATCAAGAATGGTTGAAAAAATATATTTTAACTTAGATATTAATGATGAATTAGAAGAAATTCCAAGCTGTCAACAAGTTAAAGATAGCATAAAAATTGAAGCAAGAAAATTGTATGATTTATATAATGCTAATAAAAATTTATCAAGTGAAAATGAACCTGAAAGCTCTAGGGTTAGATTTGATGAAAATAATATTGATAATTATTTAGAGGATTATCTTGAACTTTCTCACGATAATAGAAATGATTTTGATGCATATATTAATCAAATTACAGAACCTACTGAAGATGTTCTCAAATGGTGGAGAGAGCGCACCAAAGGATTTCCAAAACTAGTACCGATGGTTCGAGATATATTAGCAATGCAAGCGTCGTCGGTAGCTTCGGAAGGCGTCTTTAGTGCAGCAAGGTTTCAACTTGGAGAAGATAGGCATTCACTAGCAACCGACAGCTTGGAGATATCGATATTATTTCGAGATTGGATTAATGCCGAGAGAAGAAATTTGGGTCGTGAACCACTACCGACCAAATTTCAAGATGACGTTGATGAAGTAATGCAGGATTATAGTGACGACGGGATTGAAGCAATGGAAGATATTTCTATTCAACCTATTCCCGAACATGTTACTAAAGAAATGTTGAATGATTTTTGAAGGGATTTATAGGGTGGCACCAACTATTAATTCAAACTAATATTTTTGTAAATGTAATTGTAATATCAAATATATATTAATAAAAATATAGGCTATTCGCCTTAACTTGTTTTTTAATATTTTTGTATTAAATTTAATTTTTGATATAGTCAATTTTAAATTTTATAACTTTAAAGTTTAAATTCAAAAATTTCAAACTTTAAGAGTTTGAAATTTAAATTTTATCTTTAAAATTTGAATTTAAAATTTTCAAACTTTAAAAGTTTGAATTTAAAGTTTGAAAATTTAAATTTAAAACTTTAAAATTTAGAAAATTTTAAATTAAAACTTTAAAGTTTATAACTTTAAAGTTTATAACTTTAAAATTTGAAATTTAAATTTAACTTTAAAATTTGAATTTAAAATTTTCAAACTAGTTTGAATTTAAAGTTTGAAAATTTAAATTTATAACTTTAGTTTGAAATTTAAATTTTTAAATTGCTTAATTATTATAATAAAAATTAGATTCAATTATTTTTTTTTAAAAAAAATCCGGTTCGTCCCGGATACCGGTCCGGTATAGTACCGGTTTACTACCGGACCGGGACGGAACAATAATTATTTTACCGGTTTCCCGGACCGGTCCGGTTCCGATTCCGGAACTATACCGGTACACACAGTACCGATTCCGGTAATTACCGGTCCGGTTTTGCCGGTTCCGGTACCACTGCCACACATACCTGGAACCACAAATCCTTCCAGTTGCTGCATATAGATCTCTTTGTCCAGATCTCCATGTAAAAACGTTGTTTTTACATCCATTTGCTCTAGATGCAAATTCTCCGATGCAACAACACTCAACAGAATTCGATAGAGGTTAACTTCACAACAGGAGAGAATATTTCAGCATAATCAATACCTTTCCTTTGTGAATATCTTTTAACCACTAAACGAGCCTTGAACCTTTTATTGCCATCTGGTTCAGTCTTGATTCTGAACACCCACTTGTTCAGCAAAGCTCTCTTCCCTGCAGGTAACTCAGTCAACACCCATGTGTTGTTCTTCTCAAGTGACCTCATCTCATCATCCATGGCTTGCTCCCACTTGATAGAATCCTCCACCTGTAGGGCCTCATCAAAAGACTCTGGTTCCCCCTCATCAGTCAACAATATAGTGTAATGAAGGTGAATACCTATCTGGTGCCCTGATGGATCTGGATGATCTCCTTAACACCTGCTCAGGTGTAACTTTCTCCACTTGAGATTCCTCAGTAGGAGTTGGTTGAGTATCTGCTTCGACATCTCTGGGGTTACTCTTCTCTAACTCAACCTCAACTCCCACTTGCTTTGTAATCTCTAGAACCTTCTGCTCTCTGTCCTTGTACAAGACAAACTCATCGAATGTCACGTCACAATGTCTCATGATCTTTCTGTTCTTGTCATTCCAAAACCTGTAACCAAACAAATCAGAACCATAGTCTATGAAGTAACACTTCACAGCCTTGGAATCAAGCTTGTCTCTCTTTTCTGGATCAACATGAACATAAGAAGTGCAACCAAAAGTCCTCAAGTGTGAGTACTTGAGTTCTTTTCCTGTCCACACCTTCTCTGGAATCTTGAACCCTAAAAGAACTGATGGTCCCCTGTTGATCAAGTATGCAGTAGTGCTCACAGCATCCGCCCAAACTGTTTTGGGCAGCCCACAGTGTATCCTCATACTCCTTGCACGCTCATTCAATGTTCTGTTCATCCTCTCAGCAATTCTATTCTGCCTTGCCTTACCAGGAACTGTTCTCATCAATCTGATTCCGTCAGCTGCACAGAATGCCTTGAACTCTGATTTGTCATACTCTCCTCCATTGTCAGACCTTAGGCATTTGACTTTCAAACTGGTCTGAGTCTCAACTTCAGCTTTCCACTTCTTCAAAGTTGCAAACACATCTGACTTATGCGTCAAGAAGTAAACACATACCTTCCTGCTGAAATCATCAATGAAGGTAACATAGAATCTGGATCCTCCAAGTGATGATATTGGAGATGGTCCCCAAACATCTGTATGGACCATTTCCAACTGCACTCTCTTTGGCTCTCTAGAAGTCTTTGTGAAGCTTACTCTTTTCTGTTTGCCCATAACACAACTCTCACAAAGACCCATATAAACAGACTTCAGACCCTCTAAAGCTCCTTTTGCAACCAGCATCTTCATTCCTTTAGTAGTCATGTGTCCAACTCTGTTGTGCCACAGACATGAAACGGAAGCACCTTCAGCAATAGCGGCCATGTTTATACAACCTGCAGTGGTGTACAAGGTTCCAGATTTGGTGCCACGAGCTACTACCATAGCACATTTCACGATCTTCCACGAACCTTTTCGAAACTCTGCTGCATATCCCGTGCTATCCAACTGACCAACAGAGATCAAATTTTTCTTGATCCCAGGAATATATCTGGCATCCTCCAATGTACAGTGGTTTTCGGAGGTGGTCTTTATGCAAACATCCCCCTTTACTTCAATCTCGAAGGCTTTATTTTCAGCAAGATATACTTTTCCAAAATTTCCAGATTTGAAATTTTGGAACAACTCTTTGCTTGGAGACGAATGGAAAGATGCACCAGAATCCAAAATCCATGATTCAAATGGGCTGTTCACACTAAGGATTAGAGCATCCCCAATGTCCTTTGCTGAATCTACAGAATCATTGTCATCTCCAAATTTCTGATTCTGTTTCTTCTTTGGCTTTGTACAGTTCGTCCAAAAGTGCCCTTTTTCTCCACAGTTCCAACAAGTCACATTTGATCTGTTCAGGGATTTTCGTCGATTCTTTGATTTTGATCGACCATGTTGATTTTGGCCTTTCGTCTTATTTCTCCCACTTCAATCAACGCTGAGAGCACTGCCCGATGAATCTCCCACTCCTCGTTTGTGAATACTTTTGCTAAGAACAACATCACGGATTTCATCAAACTTCAGTTTCTCAGATCCACGGGAACTGCTAATCGCAGCAACAACAGTATCGCAAGACTCGGACAGAGATGACATCAAAATCAACGCCTTAATTTCATCTTCAAAATTAATATTTACAGAATTGAGTTGACTCACAATCATATTGAACTCGTTTATATGATCAGAAACGGATCCATTCTCAGACATTTGTAAATTGAACAATCTACGCATCAAATATACCTTGTTCAGAGCCGATGTTTTTTTATACATGTTTGACAGTGCCTTCAACAGACCGGACGTAGTCTTCTCCTTCACGATGTTGAACACCACGTTTCTTGACAAAGTCAACCGGATCAACCCTAAAGCCTAGCGATCCTTGAGTTTCCACTTCTCCTCCGTCATGGATTCCGACTTCACCCCGGTCAACGGTTCGTGAAGATCTTTCTGGTACAGATAATATTCAATTTGCATCTTCCAGAAACTGAAATCGGATCCATCAAACTTCTCGATTCCAAGCTTCAAACTATCCATCTTCAGTGATCGTGTTGAATCTCCTTAGCTCTGATACCAGTTGTTAGGATCGAATTCACGCACACACATTAGATGAATGAAGAACACAAGAACTTTCTAGAGAAAGAGATGAGAGATCTAGAGAGAGAAAGAGAAAATCCAAGATTTCGTGGTAACACCTCGTAAGTAAACTTCCACGGCGGTGAGGTATATTTATATTAATAAATCAGAGTATTTTTGGTTCCAGAGAATAAATAGAGAATAAATAGGAAAGCCTAAACAGTTATATATATTAATCAGGCTCCATTACCTAACAAAGTTTACATAATTGCGCTACATAGCAAACATAAAAATTGCGTAATTCGCTATACATGCACAGTTGAAGCAAATTGTATATAAGGAAGTGTATAAAACAAGAAAAAAAGACACTTGGGTAGAGAACTGTATAAAAATGAAGTGTATAAAATGAATTGTATAATTATAAGTGTATAGAACGATTATATACAATTTGAATTTGTATAAAATGAGAAAGAGAGAAAGACAAAAAGACTTGACAAGGAATATACAATTGAATCGAATCGTATAAAACGAAACGAGAGAAATTAGATACAATTTGAAAATTGTATAAAACGAAAAAGAGAGAATGACAAAAGAAACTGGGCAGGAGAGTATTTTTATTGTATAATTATAAGTGTATAGGACGAAATATATGTACTTGCATGTATATATACAATTTTCTCACGCTTTATAGAAACAAAAACACAATTTATACATTTCGCTTCAGTTTGTATTAGTGAGAAAGGCGAGGGTGGCGAGCGAGATTTGGGAGAGTGGCGAGAGAGATCTGAAAGAGGGGAGAGAGGGGAACAAAAATATATGTATTTATACAATTTTCTCTACTTTATACAATTAGAAACAATTTTTATACACTTGTGTTTGTATAAAAAGTGAGGAAGCGAGCGAGAGGTTGAAGAAGAGTGGCGAGCCAGATATCTGGGAGAGAGGCGCCTAACAATTTTTTTTAAACGTTTGCTATGGAGCACAAGTAATCAAACCCTAGCTACTCCATTTATTTTAGGTTATTAGTTTGCTATTATATATAATTTTTCCAAAAAAATGTGGCTAAGCAAATTTATACTATTTAATTACTCATTATATCTATAATTTGCTATAATTATCCCTCGTGACTAACATTATACATTAATTATGTGGGCTTTGTATAATTACCGATGTTTATATATGTATAATTTGCCAGGATATACAAATAAATATGTATGAGATGTAATTTTTTAACCTATATACATATACAATTCACCTCTCTCTCACTCTATTCCCTCTCTCGCTCGCCTTTCTCCTCCCTCTCTCAATCTCTCTCGACTCTCTCCTCCCTCTCTCAATCTCGCTTGCCATTTATACAAATTTATATGTATAATATACAATTATATAAATATACAATTCACCTCTCTCCCACTCTCTGCCCTCTCTCACTCACCTCTCTCCTCTCTCTCCCAGTCTCTATCACATCTCTCCTCCTTCTCCCGATCTCTCTTGCCATATATTGTAACACCTTGAAAATTCAAGACCCATTGTAAAACCTAACATAGGTGTCAAAGTCTAAACATTGTTTCTAAGTCCATTTTTAATAAATATAGGTCATTTAGGATATTTAAGAACCAAAACGTTCAAAACGTCGGGGAAGTTGGTTCAAAGGGATAATGGTATGCCTTAGACTACTTGACTAAGTTTTAGGAGTCGAAATTGTACGGACATTGGTGGAAAGGTAGCTAATAGGTGTTTGAGTTATTTCGTGGTTGAAATGTACGGGTACGACTCCCCAAGGTCTAACTAAGGGCCCATTGAGGAAGACCCTGCAGTTTGATGCTGCACTGACTGGAAGTGTGCACCGACGGGATAGACAACGGCCCGTGTGTGGATTAACGGGTGATATACCGTGGTTTCACGGTATTATTAATACTTTTTCCTTAAGTTTAGTGTGTCCAAAAGCCTTTTTGTGCTAATTTTTATGTAAGTTTCTCTTATTTGCAGGAAATCTGTCTAAAATATGAACGCAGAGGTTTTTGAGCAAGAAATATGGAAAAGTACCACCTACGGAGCTTGTGACGGTCCGTTATGCTTGTGACGGTCCGTAGGTGGAATCGTAGTGCAGCTGCTGAAGGAAGATGGGGAAGTTTGACCAAGTGTGGAGTTACGGAGTGCGTGACGGACCGTCGTAGCCATGACGATCCATCCTGCTGGGTCGTCATGAAGATCAGAGAAGTAGTCCCAATACCCAACTTCCAAGAGTTTAAGTGTTTTGGAACGGAGACCCTCGATGGACCGTTGTGCCTGTGACGATCTGTCATACCTGACGTCGAAGGTAATGAAGAGAGCAGCAGAAGAAATTGCACAAGTATGGGACGACGGAGTCCATGACGGTCAGTCGTGACCACGACGATCCATCACGAGGTCCGTCGATCCAGCCGCATTTTGACAGATTTCCAGCAAATAGAGTCCTTATTTAATTAGGTTTTATTTTTTTATAAATAGTTCGAAAAACCTCGTTTTTGAGTTTAGACCCTGGATTTTTTTTAGACTCTTTGGTAGACTCTTGAATATTTTAGACTTTTGTAATTGATTGTTGGTGAATTTTGTGGATCAATCATGTGAACTTTCAGATTGTACTCTTTCTCATTGAAGTAAGTGCATGAATTCTTATATCATATATTTGAATATTGTGATTATGACTATGGGTAACTAAACTCCATAACTAGGGTTGTGGGAACCATAGGCGAATAATGAGGTAAAACCTAACTAAAATAAAAATTCTAGAATAGTGTCTTGCATGTATTAATAATTCTTGCGCTTAGAAGTCTTTTTAACGGATGGCCAACATTAGAACTCGCCTTAATGCTACTTGCCGGACCAAGGAGGTAGATAATAGGAAATGAATAATCAGCCTAGATTTAGTTTATACTATCTAATAGGCTAGTATTGATTGGTACGAGGTAATAACTTAGTCAAATATCGAATACAATGCTTAATATGAGGTAAATATAAGGGTTAGTATAGCAACACACGTAGCCGGACCAAGGTGCGGAGTGAAATTTTCTAGATGCCGGACCAAGGATTTAGAAATACATAAATTATCACTTTGCATGCAAGATACTAGGAAAGAATTTTTTTAGTTAGAATTATCAAGTTATGAACCTATGGGGAACACGTAAACCCTACTTACTTTTATTAATTGATTAAACTCTAACATTTGAAGCTGTTAGTTGTCTCCTTCAATTTCTCTAGTTTTTTTTCATTTATTTAGAAATAGAAAACCCCTCTTTTATCATTTTTGCTTTCCAAGGAAGTAATTGACTGAACAATAGTAATAATAGATTGAAGTTAAGTCTAAACTATTTTCCTCATGGGAACGATCCCAACCTCATTAGTTGGGTTATTTACTTGACACGACCGCTTTACTTCTTATTTGAGAAGTAAGTTTGAACGTATCAATGGGGCGTCGATGCCACCGTTGTCCCACACTTAGGCTGGTAGAGAAGGTCCCTTCACTTGCACAGTTTCTGGAATCATCGACGGAGTGCGAAGGTGCAGGCCACGGTCCGTGTGTGGATCGACAGGGCATTGATGACACCGTTGTCCCACACTTAGAGAATTGGAGAAAAGCCTCTCCTGCACCAGTCTCTGACCGGACGTACGAATGTGCAGCACGGACCATTGGTGGACCAACGATCCGTCGATCGAAGTCTCGTAGATGGGGTCTGCAAATTTCTCCACGTTTTAAATTAAATTCATTTAATTAATTAAGTGGTTTAAAGGTAATTAGGTATTAAAGGAAGACTAATTAAGTTGATTTAGTCCCACTATAAATACCCTCAACCCTCATTAACCTAAAGAAACTCTCAAAATAAACTCTCTTCCTTCTCTTTTCTTTCCCTCTCTAATTGGAAGACTCCATAGAAGCTTAGCTTGGAAGGTGAATTGGGGGTTGGAAAAGGGTGGATTCTTCATCAAATTATTGAGAACATTAAGGTATGGGTTCTATTCACCTTTGAGATCCAAAATTTGATATTACCATTGTTGATGTTCCATTTGATGTGATTTTCGGCTATATTTCATGACCAAACAAGACTTTTCCATCTGTAAGAGTTAACATAGATCCATTTATTTTGAGCAATATGTTTATAAGCACAATACTTTTTCTTCAAAAGATCAGCCCAAAAAGAGTTTTTAGTTCTCTGTCTCCACCACCTTTTGATGGCGAGGGTGTTAGAGATATCAACTAAACTTTTAATATTTATACCACCTTCCTCTTTAGGACAACATAAGTTAGTCCAAGAGCTCCAATGATACTTCCTTCTTTCATTTGAAGACCCCCAATAAAACCTCGCCATGTGTTTCTCAATGGTGTTTAGAGTACCTTTAGGATGGTTTAGTGCAGACATAATATAAGTGGGAAGAGACTGAAGGAAACTTTTTATAAGTACTAATCTTCCCCCAGCAGTGAGAATCTTTCCTTGCCAACCATTCTACCTCTTGACCACTTTTGAAGCCATGCCATCAAAATACTCCACTTTCTTTATTCTAGAATATAGTGGACAACCCAAATAAAAAAGAAAAAGAGTTGTCCATAAATTTTGTACATTGCCTTAACCTATTGATTTTTTAGGGACTAGTCTTGGGGCCTGCAAGAAAGAAACTCTTATATTCATTAACTTTTTGACCTGAAGCCTTTTCTTATCTTTTGATTTTCTTCACAACCATCTTGACAGTTTTAGACCTACCACCTGAGAAAATGAAAATGTCATCTGCATGAGCCAGATGATTTATTTGAAGACCTCTCTTGTTCATAGAGAATGTAATAAAATTATTATCATTGTTCAGGTTGTTCAAAGATCTTGAAAGAATCTCAGCTGCTAAAATGAATAGAGAATGAGAGAGGATCTCCTTGATTGAGGCCTTGATAAGATTTGAGAAAACCATGTCTTGTACTATTAACCAAGAATGAATACCACACATTACAAATAATACTTCTGATAATAACCGAACTAACTTGAAAAAACATTCCGTTAAAACCATAGGGTCCTGCACTAGTTTCTGTGGTCATACTGAAAATAGTTTCCCTAATCTCTTCTTCTTCTTCTTCTTCTTCTTCTTCTTCTTCTTCTTCTTCTTCTTCTTCTTCTTCTTTTATTATTATTATGATTATTATTATTATTATTAGATTATTATTATTATTATTATTATTATTATTCTTCCTCTTCTTCTTCTTCTTCTTCTTCTTCTTCTTCTTCTTCTTCTTCTTCTTCTTCTTCTTCTTCTAAGATACTCATCATCTTTTATGTTGATTATAGAAGGGATATATTTTAGAATGGAATTGTGATTTATTTGTTGCCTCAGATTAAAGAATGCACTACTTTCCATGGTCATACTGAAAATTGCTTCCCTAATCTCCTCCTCCTCCTCTTCTTCTTCTTCTTCTTCTTCTTCTTCTTCTTCTTCTTCTTCTTCTTCTTCTTCTTCTTCTTCAAAGATACTAATCATCTTTTATGTTGATTATAGAAGGGATATATCTTAGAATGGAATTGTGATTGATTTGTTGCCTCAGATTAAAGAAATCTTTGTAATGTTTTGATAGTAGCCTTTGCTATCTTCTCATAACCCTATATCCAAATACTTCTATGGTTTTTGATAGAGTGAACATAGAGTTTTCTTCTTCTGCTCCACAAAATTCTATGAAAGTATTTTGAGTTGTAGTCACTGTAAAAACCCTAAAAATGGATATACTATGTGATACTTAATGTGCCAAGAATGCCTATGATTAGACCACGGTTCACACGGATTGATGCGCGTAGAACCAGACTTCGGAACCCATCCAAGCCAACTAACTTGGGGAGTTAGTTGAGCTAGGAAAGGTTGGGTCCAACCATGTAGGGCTCTCAAATACGAAGATTTACTCGAATGAGTCTTTACCGGACTTAAAAAGATGAAATCTTAGGTTTTGAGGGTCTAGGGTTAAAATGGTCTTTTCCGGGCTAAGAGTAATATCATAATTACCCTAAATATATAAATATTATTTAATTAATAAGGTGGAGGGGCAATTTCGGGGGAGATAGCCGAAATTGAGCTCTTGAAGTGAAGTCTTGCTTCACCCGGGTTCGAACCTAGGTGGAAACAATGAATTAATGTGATTTTTATTTAAGCTATTGAATTAATATAATGAATTGATGATTATTATTCACTATCTGATTTAAAATAAAATAAAAATCTGATTTTTAATAATTAAGAAAACCTTATTTGACTAAGTCCTAAACTAGTCTCCTAAGCCTAATATAACTCCCACTCTCTCACGTCTATCTCTCAACTCTCACGCTCAATCTCTTCCGTTCTTTCATACAATATTTCTCTGCCAAAATTAGATACAAAAGCAGAAAAATAAACTAACGTCTTCACACTTGAAGAACTCACAATAAATCACAAGAAAACAATCGTTAATGGCACACTAGTCTAAGTGAGGTTGTCATTTGAGTGGAGTTAATATTGAGGAGGCTTAGACGTGTTCTTGAGTGGAGTGTTTGGGAAGAAACTTCAAGGTTTGAACGTCAAAATAAGTTATGGGTTTTCTTCTCTCTTGGTCCCTTTCCCAAGAGACCCCTTAAGGTTCGTATTAGTCATTTGAACACTAGGATTGTTTCCCCTTTTGCATGACCCTGTCACTAGCTCCCAATGAATTGTAGGTTGGGTATGATTGCTGGTATATTTAGGTTTATGTGATGTTTTCGTGATGACTATGATTACGTTGTGTACTAGAAATCGTATGAAATGCAACCATGTACTCGAAAGTTTGTGCAAGTGTGAGTATGTGCAAAAATTTCACTGTGAAGGTTACTGTGAATGAGGTAAAGTTAAGGCTTCAAGTTTAATATTGTTTTGGTTGTCATTTTACATACATAAAACTATGTAAATCGTGATGTTCATAAAAATGGATGTGGGGCAGATAGAGCACCAATAATTTAGATAAACGAATCCATGAAATACACCCCAAAAAGTGTTAGACGATCCATGAATATTCCAAAGTTTTCAAGTGGAAATATTGATGAAAATAAGTTAAGAAAATGATTAAGTGTATAGACAAAAATATAAGTTTAGTTTAGGCTAAAGTATAGAAGGGAAATCTGGAAAAATTAAATTAATTTAAAGGGGTGAGGCCACCAGAATTCGAACCTGTGACCTCACCCATGTGGAACCTTAATCTCGCAAGAAAGAAAGAAATGGGGATGGGGGGATTTGAAATGGGGTGTACAGGCGAGTAAGGAGAATGAAAAAATTTAAACAAATAAAAAGGGAGGCGTGGGAAATGAACGCACAACCTCAAGGATGGAAAGGAAAAAGGCGAAATAAATTAGAAAATAAAGTGAGGCTGTGGGGGCTCGATCCCACAACCTAACTGCCAAATGCTAGCTAAGCCAATTTTAATTAAAAATAAAATAATGAGGCTGTGGGGGTTCGAACCCAAAACCTCACAGCCCTAGCGAAATTAAAAATAAAATAAGGAGGCTGTTGGAATTTGAACCCACAACCTCCCAATTTCCAGCGAAATAATGAATAAAATAAAAAGAGGCCGTGGGGGTATGATTCCACAACCTCTTGGTCTAGGCGAATTGGACTATACAAATTTTAAATGAAAAATAAAAAGGGGTTGTGGGGGTTCTATCCCACAACCCTTCGTCCAAATAAGAGGAAAACTCAAGGAGAAAAATAAAGATAGAATGCTGATGTTAGGGCTCGATCTAGGGTCACATTGTCATGAAGACTACAAATAAAGTGAATGAAAAATGTAAGTATTGTCCAAGAGGTTCGACCTTGAGTTCCCTTCCGTATTGATACATAAATCATACGTGAATTAAATGTTCAAGAATAATGCCACCTACATATATCAAAATCGAGATCTTCGCATACATACACGATATATAAGTCTTGTACTACATAATATTAGGAAGATATGAGTCGCTTAACAAACTATGAATGAAGCCTCATGACTTTTATGTATAGACCCATAAGTCTAGCATACGATTAGAAATAAGTGAATCTAAGATGTATGTAATGAAAAATGATGAAACCCTAGAAGGGTTACGTACGAGTCTAAGATTCAGTAAATGGACAAGTGCATTGGCATATGACTAAATAAACAATGAAATAATGAAATGAACGATGAAGTGATGAAACCCTAAAAGGTTTAAGTAAGAGTGTGAAACACACTAAAATGACAGGTGCATTGGCATATGATGAAATGAACATTTGCGTAAAAAAGGGTGAGTAATTATGAAGAGAAAATGTTCTAATCTTAATAAATGTGGTGACAACATGGTATGAGACTAATGTAAAAGATGAGAGCAATCTCAAATGAACCTAAGTAAATGTTACTAAACGTACTCACCTATGAGAGTGTAAAGTTAATGAAAAGACCAGTCTCTATGAACACTCTAATGAAAGTATTGAGATTAACACACTTAATACTAATGATGAGATGAGAAATCATCTATTGAGCTATGATGTCCTCATACTAGAAGCCAACTTCCATGACGTATGAGTTGAATGTAATGGAAATTTATACTATGCAGCGATAGACTAGCTATGAGCAGTGATGCCTTCTTTTGGGAAGGGCAGAGGTTCACGTAACTCTCATTAGATGAGACTGTCTGGCATGTCGGGTATGGGTCTCCTTATATCTCCTAGTCTTTGAACCTATACTTCCAATATAGGGATCTAGCGGGGTTGAATTCCCATGTATGCTAGCATTTTTTGGGTCACCTTGGCCGGTGATTCCACCTCTTTTTGGTGTGGTGGAGACACTGGATTTCATGATGCTCACATGATCTATGTCGATTAAAGTTAAAGTTCCCAATGGATAAATGAGGCCAACCTCAAATGATGCACATATTGAAATGAACGATATCAAAGGTGTTAGGATAGAATAATCAAGATGTGAGCTAGACTCAAGTATTGACACTAGGTTATTCTTGATCATTGCACAGCAAACCCGATGAAGTCTTAAACTAAATCCTAGGTATAGTTGGTGTTCACACTAGCCTATGAACGAAATGAAAGGAAGTACGTATGAATGAATGAAGCAGACTCTGTGTTTGCTAATGAAGACTCCCTAGTTGAGGTCCCATATGTTGATCCCTCATTTTAGAAAGTCTTAATGTGAAGTCCATGATTCCAAGGTATCATGGCATATGAAGGAGTGTTGTAAAATATGTTATGTGTTATATGCTATATGATATGTGCAATGTGTAAGATGTTATGTGCTCTGTGCAGTATGATAAGTATGATGATGCATGTTACTCTCATGGCATGACTTTGCTAATCCAAATTTGGAAAGCTCACCGACTTTTCTAGTCCAAATTTGAAAAGTTTAGTAACTTTCCTAATCTCAATTTGGCAAGTCCAATGACTTGACTTTCCATAATCATGTTGTTAGGAAAGAGCTATCCTTTCTCATGCATGTCCTTGGTGTGTTATTGCATATACCATACTTAGTACAAGTGTATACTAATTCCATAAAACTCTAAATTTTTAGGTGCAGGCACAAGTGGATGCAAGAGCTTACAGGTTGACGTTGTAGCTATCCGGACTTGGAGCTTTCATCCGAACTTGGTTGGCCCTCATGCTTTCGAGGTTGTCTACTGTTATTATCTAGCTTAGATGTAGGCTTTAGCTAGTGGAGCATGTTCCACTAGTGTTTCATTTCCCATTTCATTTCAGACTTTGTATTGGTGCCGTTTTGGCAAGTACACATTTAAAGCAGCTATGAACTATTTCTTTCATTTGATGATCTTAATGTTAGATGGTTGATGGTGAACAATTATATATGTAATAGAATGTTTAGTAAGCATGTTAGGAAACAAAAAGTTTCAAATTTTCCACTAAAATTAATCTAGACGAAGTAAGAATGACGTATATAGGCTTACTGCGACCTTTGAGAGGTCATCGACGCTGGTCTCGTCTGGGGTCTAGACTCCGGTCGTGACAATCACCTTCTTTGAACCAAGTTGTTTGAGTCTTCTGTGTTAAAAGATTGTCTTGTAACACCATCCATCTAGTATATTCAACATAACCTCTTTTTAGCTCTTCCAGGTGTTGTTCATTGTTACTTTGAAGATCTAAGCCTTCTAGAATGAGAATTTTGGTTTACGAGGATTTCACTTCCTCATGGATGTTACCAATGTTGTTCTTGGACCATTGTCTAAGTTTGGTCCTTAGTATCTTCAGCTCACTCTGAAGTACCCACATTGGGTTGCCTTCAATATTGGTATCCCAAACTTTCTGTACAACCTCCAATAAGTCAGCGCGATTGGTCCAAACATTCAAAAATCTAATGTAATATATATGATGTTGTTGGTCATTATCAGAACTCATCTAGAGAGGTCTGTGGTCAAAACCTGTTCTAGCAAGGTGTTTAACTGTATTATGGTTAGACAATTGAGTCTATTGATCATTCACATGATTCTATCATATATTTTAGACATTCTTTTTCTTGGACCTCTATTGTTGCACCAGGTGAACTGGGGACCCGTAAAACCGATATCCATGAATCCATAGGCTTTCATAGTACTGATATAGTCAAAGCTTTTGCTAGCCTTGTAAGGTTTCCCACAATGTTTTTCAGTTGGACCAATGATAACATTAAGTTCTCCTCCGATACACCATGGACCATCAATTGTATTGTTAAGATTATCAATCTTGTCCCACAAATATTTTTTCTCAACTATAAAGCACTTTGCACACACAACAGTGATGTAATATCCTGAAACAGTACTATGATCCTTCATTTTGAGAGTGACATGTTACTCACTGTTTTCAGCAACTTTTGTATGGTCTAGGTAGTTCCAAAAACACCATATTTCACCATTTGTGTTGGATACATAATGATGGTACCTAAGAAACCTTTTGTACCCTTCAATCTTACTCATATCTACAAATGGTTTAAGAATTCCTATGAAAACCACTTTGTTGATGTTGGCAAAGTATTTAAGTCTGTGTAGAGCCTTCGTGGATCTTACCCCCTAATATTCCAAAATAGTGTACTAATTATTGGAAATTAGGAGGGGTAGAGTTTTGTCTACTAATTTTTCTTTTGCTAGAAAAATTATTTTTGTCAGTGTTGTCTTTGTCACATTTTCTTTCTCTACTTCTTCCTCTGTTGTTTGAGTAGTTTTTGTCATTTTGTATTTGTATTGAGTGATTGTCTTCACTATATGCCACTGTGTGCTTTGTGATCTTCTTGTGTTTATAGTGATCCTCTCCCCTGCCCTTGCTTTCACTAGCTTCATTATCTTCGAAGGTCTTTCTTTTCTTTCTAGAGATGGTCTTTGGTAAAGCCGCTTAGATCATAACAATGTTCTTCTTTTTCAACATTTTTTTCTTATTCTTCTAATTTTTTCTTTTCTTATCTGTTTCTCCTTTACTCGCCTTAGTGATCTCAGCCTTGATTTGAATGTCGTTGCTCTCATTGTTTGTCTTAGATCTTTCCAATTCACTATTTTCATTAATAACTTTTGGTTAAGTGTCATTGCCATTGTCATTTTCTTGACCAGAAGTAATTCCCTCTTTCCCTTTCATATCATCAAGACTTGTATTTTTATTATCATTGTTCATGTCTTTATGCTACTCCTTAACTATAACATTTTTTTTCTAGAATTTTACAATTTTTATCATTGTGCCCCAATTTCTACATTCTGTACAATATTTTGGTACTCCCTCGTACTCAATTTTTTGAGTATAACCTTTAAGAGTGAGTCTTCATAGTCTTGACCCACCCATACACTATCTAAAGAGTTTTAAGTAAGTCGACCTCAACTCTAATTTTAGCCATACTAGGGCGTGTCTACCAGTAGTGGATGGATCAAGAGCCAATAAAGTACTATCAAAATTTAACATTTGCTTAATGTAGTGCCATTTATGAAGGTAGCAAGGCAAACCTTGCAGCAAAGCGCAAGTTGGAGTAACTGGGAGATCTTACTCAAGTTTGAAGTCAGGGGACCATTGTTGCAACCACATCTGTAATCCTTCTATTTCAATCACCTTTTTAAACCACACATTCTGATAATCTTCTTTATTCATGATATTAGTGAATACAATATAGTTATCATAAACACCTATCTTAACAGATCTTTTTATCTTTATCAATTCCTTAAACCCTGACCTTAATTTATCAATTTGGGGTCTTATTTGAGGAATCGATCAACAAGAGCTTACTTACAATCTTCTGCCATTACTCTGTAATAATATTTAGCTTTGAAAATGAGTTGGCATCCCATTATGAGTAGTATGTTGAGCAAGAACTTTTTCCATTTCCAACTTGTTAGGTTTAAGTGTTGTCGGAGATGGAGCCATAACATCACTCGCATAAGACAATTTATCTTCAATTGGATCAGAATTATGGATCGCCCCTACTTGAGGAGCATGGTTAAACTCCTTACGCGCTTCAAACAGCCCTCCCGGCGGCCCATAAGGTGGAGTGTAGGAGGACGCACTTCAAAAATAGATGTTTAAAGAGTTGTTAAAAATAACACCATTCCTCACTCAATAGCCATAAGTAGATAGACTATCATATGAAATATAAAATTTAATCACACGTTCTGCCAGAAATTTTTAGGTTTCCAATACAAATTATTTAGATGTAAATGTTTGTCTCCATTTGAATAGATTATAAACTACTAATTACGTTAGTGATGAATCTATTAGTTTATCATGAATTCATCTTATGATCTTTAGTCTTGTTATTTTAATTGATGATTTTGAAGTAAATTAATTTCTACAATATATAGTATCGATAAGAAGTTGGGTTCATCTACATAATGCAATTATGTATATTTCAGGGAAAAAGGTCTAATATATATCCGAACTTTGATCGAAATTGTTGTTATGATACCGAACTTTGCAAAGGACCTTCCCCCCACTATTTAATAGTGTATTTTAAAGATATATATGTTCCAACATGGACATAAAAAATAATGCATAATTATAGATAGTAATGTATCCACGTGGTTATCACATTCAGGGAGCACCCCCTAGATGCAACCGATATCGTTGTTTTCTTTGAGGACTATGACTAGCCTCTTAGCTTACATCATTACATTCATAGGTTAAAATGCGGAAAATTTAAAACTTTTCTTCTATCTATCATGAGGTTTATATAGACCTCTCGCATACACATAATATATATTGATATCGAGTATACATAGACCCTTCGTATAAGAAGATTACTTAGTCTTCTACTTTTATTACACATATATATATACAAGATATATAATAGTCTAAAAACTGGATGTTTCATCTCATAACCATCTAGAGAAGAGTATAACAATTTGGCATAACCCATACATCAATACCATAAAAGTTACATATAGAATGGAAGTCCATGACGGATTGTCGTTCCCACGACGGTCCGTCCTGCTGGTTCGTCGTAATAATCGGAGAGTAGTTCCAGTACCCAAATTCCAAGAAGTTAAAGTATTATGGAACGGAGACCCTCGATGGACCGTCGTGCTTGGAACGGTCCGTCATACCTGTTCGTTGAGGGTAATGAAGAAAGCAGCAGAAGAATTTGTGAAGTATGGGACGACGGAGGACATGACGGTCCATCAGGAGGTCCGTTGACTCAGACGCGTTTGGACAGATTTTCAGTAATTAGAATCCTTCTTTTATTAGGTTTTTGTTTTTATTATAAATAGTTCAAAAAACCTTGTTTTTGGGGTTAGACTTTTCGATAATTATTAGTTCTCTTGTTCAAGTATTGAAGAATTAATTTCAGTATTTGATACACTTTTTCTGGAATTGATTGTTGGATTTTTTGTTGATTAATCAAGTGAATTTCTGTATTTTATTCTTTCTCATTAAAGTAAGTGCATGAATTCTTATATTAAATATATGAATAGTGTGATTATGACCATGGGTAACTAAATTCCATAACAAGGATTGTGGGAACCATGGGTGAATAATGAGGTAAAATCTAACTAAAATAGCAATTATAGAATAGTTTCTTGCATGTATTGATAAGTCTTTCATTTAGAAGTATTTTTAACGGATGACCAACGTTAGAACTCGCCTTAATGATACTTGCCGGACCAAGGAGGTAGATAATAGGAAAAGAATTATCAACACAGATTTAGTGTACACTATATAATAGGCTAATGTCGGTTGGTACAAGGTAATAACTTAGTCAAATATCAAATACAATACGTAATATGAGGTAAAGGTAAGGGTTAATATAACAACACACGTAGCCGGACCAAGGTGCGGAGTGAATTTTTCTAGATGCCGGACCAAGGAGTTAGAGATACATAACTTATCACTTTACATGCAAGATACTAGGAAAGAATTGTTATAGTTAGGATTATCAAGTTAGGAACCTGTGGGGAACACTTAACCCCTAGTTTCTTTTATTAATTGATTAAGCTCTGAGATTTGAATCTGTTAGTTTTTTACTTAAATTTAGTTAATTATTTTCATTAATTTAAAAATAAAACCCTTTTTTTGTCTTTTCTATTCTAGGGAAATAGTTGACTAAATAATAGTAATAATAGAAGAAAGTTAAGTCTGAGCTATTTTCCTCGTGGGATCGATCCCGACCTCATTAGTTGGGTTCTTTACTCGATACGATCGCTTTACTTCTTATTTCAGAAGTAAGTTTGAGCGTATCAGAGACCATATGCACACACAACATTAAATCATGTTAAAGAGGGACATTTCATTAAAGTATGCAATTTACTTTGAAAAGCCTTATGCACATTTAAGAAAACCATACCAATCAATAAGACATATTCATTAAGTCAAGATGCTGTACATCACAAGGCCAACAATACGAAGCCTAGTCAAGCGAACATGCATATCAGCTAGTTGAGCACATAATCAAGACAACTCTACCATCAAGCTATAATATCAACAAGCACGGATAAGAGTTCCTAACATCATAACCAAAGCAAGACCATTACTCATGAACACTCATTAAGTAAACTAGTGCAATGACTAAGTAAAGCGCTATAACCTTACTCAATCAAGTAAACCCAACAAGAACCATAAACCATGTCCAACTCCACATAACATATCTTTTAGATTACATATCATCATACGTTAGCAATAGATACCAAACACATGTTCATAAGTGAAACCAATCATCATATAGTATCATCAATATGCAAGATCATCATATACATATCATGTACAATTATAAGCATATACATATATAAGAACATCCTCCTAAGACTTACCTCAAGGATAACTAGTACAATGTTTAGGTAGAGTCTCATACTCCTACCTAGACTAATCTAAAACCCTTAGGTCATCCTAGTTAGAGTTCATTCCTTTAGTTAATTTTACCTTTTAGGAACATCTTGCCTTAACTGACATAAACCAGATGAGCTAATAATAAATCCAGTGTCATGGAGCCCTACATCGAAGGAAGGCGGACTACTTGCCAAGGTACTATGAAAACATGAACATAACATCTAGGTGGATCCACTAGCTAGTATTCCTACGAGGGCAACACAGTTCAAGAACTAGGAGATATAGTTGGGACCCTCTTTATGCTACATGCATTGTAGGCTCCAATCTCATGAGTACGTTAGTGACTCTACCTTCCCTCTGTGGGAAGGGATACTCCTCACTCTAGTTAACTCGGTGCTAAGATAGAGTCCGTTTTGAAATGTCTTTAATACCTTTACTAATCATCATAGCTTAATGTAGGTCATAGGGTCTATCGCTTATGTAATCATCATCATCATAGCTTGATAAGAATTTCATGAGTATTTTCCTTTCATTGCAATTCATACAAGTGAAGTTAGCACATTTACATAGTCACATCATAATAAGACACAATGGTAAGTTATCACCATCCTTATAACATTTACATCTTAGCCAACAACTCATAATCCATAGTCAAGAAACTTCAATTCAACATCATACCAACCCTATCAATCTTAATAGAAGGTATACTTTAATACAACATCATCACTTAATCACAAGTAATAATAATTGAAGTAAAGAATAGAGATCACAAGACTTGGTCAATCTCCTTCACAATGCCATCATCAATGTCTTACCATCAACCATCCAATTACACCCAACAATGGTATGATAGCATCACATAATAGTAACCAACATAATAACAAGTTCAATTGAATCATTGTACAATAACTCATCACTAGTTCATATCCTAGAACTTGAGACTTAGAATAAATTCACTTCACAACCTAGATAAATTACTCAAGAACTAGCATAATTTCATAACAATATATCATAATCTACTCATAATTAGCATAATAGCAACACAGGATAGTAATTCACTCACTTACCAAACCAATTGAGTCAATATTATACGATTCAATTCAAGATCACAACCTAGGGTTAAGGGGAAAAGATCATCTTCCACAAACTATGTCAAATCATCAATAATTAGTATAATGTGACCATAATACATGTTAATATACACATAATAACCAAAATGAATCATAAACAAAGAAATTCACAAAATCAATTTCGTATTGGAAGAAAATCCACTTGAATTTCATAATTTTGAAATTAATTTGGAGGAACTCTTTGGGGAAAGAGATCCCAAAGGTGAAACAAATCTCACACCTTACTAATTGATGAAGTTTTATGGAGAAGCTTGATCCTTATAATACATAGACCACCTTTTTCTTGGTATTCAATGGGGGTTTTTTGGGAGAGAGAAAGAAGAGAGAAGGAGGAGTAATTGGGTTTTGGGAATATGAGGGTTAGGTTTAGTCTAATTAGGTTTGGGGTCTTGATAGGATTCATTATCTAAGTTAATTAGGCCTCCCTTAACCCCTAACTAATTAGATAACCCTTTGATTAATCTAATTTAACTAACTAAAAACGTGCATCAAAATAGCCTCTTTCACAGACAAGACCACGTCCACGCCCTATTTGTCAATCGATGGCTAAGGGACCAACCGTCCTATTGGTACATATTTTTGATAGAGAGTTTGCGAAACGACCCCTCCAAAATTTTGTCCAAGTTTTCATCTATGGAGGCATCGACGCTCAGTCGATTCACCAACGGATTTGTAAGACCCCGAAAATGACTTAGGTGAAGCTAGAACCTAAAATGGTTGTCGCGATGGTCTAAGGTCCTGAATTGGTTTGTAATGATGATTTAACGCAATTTCTAAGAGTTTAGGTGCATTTGGTTTTATGTGTTTATGTATTATTCATGAGGTTACACGGTTCTAAATGAGTTATGTAGTGTATATAGGCAGTGTGTCAAGTTTCATGAAGTTTGGAGGTCAAACGTCCAAGAACGTCCATGACATTCGAAAGGTTTTCCTTGAAATGACCTTGTGTATCTATTTCATCGAGTTTTATGTGTTCATTTTGGATGAAATTTATGTGGAAGGTCGTAAACTCATATTCAATATTTTTTTGGGTTGGAAACATCCGGGAAAATATCCCCAAGCACCATCAAAGGGTCCTTGATGAAGGACCCAAAGTCGATGCCAAGACCGTCCAAGACAGCCCAACCAACGGATGGCAATCGATGCCCAGTGGGTCAGTCGACGCCCGGTTGGTTAGGTATAACCATTTGAGACATAGTCATGGGAGAACAGGGATTAAAAAGAAGCCTCAGTCCCAAACCACGGACCAACACGACGGTCCGTTGGTCAAGGGACAAGCCTAATGGTCCATCTGTCGATGGTATTGTCTTTGTGCGCAGTCTACTGTAAGTTCAAGGAATTGGTAAATTCACCCCACGCCCCAATAAGACTTTGGACGGTTGTTTTGAGTGTTTAAGGGCATTTTAATATTATATAAGTAATTAAACCCTAACACCTAAATCAAAACACATTCCCTCCCAAAGTTTCTTCAAAAACCTCCATGCGAGTTCAAGGTGTTGATGGATCTTGAAGATGGTTATTCAATGGTATTTCTTATTCAATTATCATTGGGTTCTTCTAATAAGGTACGGTATTTCTTCATATAAGGCTTGCTATCACCTTAGAGCCAATTTCAAAGATTATTTTCAAAGATTTTAAAAATATGAAAATGTCCAATTTGTACTATAAGTCTTGGGTTCTTGCATGAAAGGTTTTTAAACATTAATATATGATATTATTGATGTATAATTTAAGTTTTCCATTGAAATTATCCATGAAACCTTAACCTTCACAAATCTCTCAATTTGTCTAAAATATGGGTTATGTGATCATGTGATATTGATGTATTCATGTGTAGATTGTTATGGGCTTTTGATTCATGTATAGATTATGATTGATTGGTTTATAGTCTATTTCAATTTGATCGATTTAGTATTGAATATTCTTAGATCTATTGAATATTATGTTTGTTGAATTGATATTGACTTAAGGCTTATGAACTCTAGTATAGTTTTCTATGGGCTATTGATTTATGTTATAATTGTAGTAATTGATATATAGGTTGTATTGGATTGGCAAATATTTAGTGAATTGACATAGTGTCATTGCTCATTGATATAATTGCATTGAATTATTGGTTATGGCCATGGATAAGGGCCTTAGGGTATCGAATTGGAAGATTTAGCTTTGGAATCGAAGTGGTAAGATGGGGAGGGGGTATGCTGCCCTAGTTCCCTTTATTTAATGTTAATTAGACTTTAATTATGTTTGATTTTTATGGTCCACTTATGATGGCGGTGCTATGTGAATTGATGTGGCCTTATCGGCGTTACTTTATGCAATATGATGATCATGACCTTGTCGGCACTACTTGAAGTATTATGATGATTTGTGTATTTGTTTTATGTGAAGTATGATTATATATATATAATATGTGAAGTAATGTGAAAGTATGTGTTCTTTATATGTATGTTAGGAAATCATGTGACTATGACTATGTGCTTTTATGTTTAGTCTTACGATTGATGCATGGTTATTCCTGCTTGACTATATGAGTTATAATGGTTATATTGGTGATGATATGGTAGTGTATAGAATGGAATAAAGATGATAATGGTTATTCCTATTTGACTCAAAGAATAACATGTATATATGTTAAAGTGAAGTATGTTGTGTCTTGTCTTGGTTGACTTGTGTCCCTTACTTGATGCATGTATGAATATGAATATGAGATTTCTTGACAAAGGATGATAAATATTCTTAGTCTTGAATGTATGAGTGACATGTTACCTTGAATGATGTTAAGAGGGTCTTTTATGTGAATCCTTGAACCTAGTGGTAAGGTTATGAATGTTGAAGTCGAAAGCCGTAATGGTATCCTTCAAGTAAATGAATGATAGACTTAAGGTTGATTGGCTGGAACGACATCATGTCAAACTTTAGGAAATTCAGGATAAACTTCTTGTCGCCATTGAAAGGTAGCCCTAAGACTACCTCTTTGGTAGGTAAATGTGATTGGGTTATGAACTTGGTATGGAACCCCTTTATATGAACCTAAAATGTGAATCACTCTATGAGAACTAAGGCTAGCACTGAGTGAGTATGGTAAGGAGAGTAGTTCTAGTTAAATGATGAGACTAGATTACAAAGCATACCCTTCATATTCCTTAACCATGTGCCTACATGGGATTTGTCCAAGTTCTACCATAGGCAAGTATGACACCCTCATCGGAGTAGGTTAGAACTCCAGATTCCATGCTTTGCTACCATGATCTATGTCGGTTATTTCCTATTTTCATCATATGGGATACTTACTATCATTAGAAGTTCTATGAAGTTTAGGTGGTGGTATGGAACACTATCTAGACATTGCACAATAGGCTTTGAAGGTGTTAGTTGGAGTCCTTAGGTCTTGTCCAAGACCATTACTTGAATGTCCTTATGTGATGAATGAGTCTTAAATTAACAAATGAATATAATGACTTAAGAAAGTATGTTAAATAAATAAGTACTTACCTATAGTAGTTAAGGGTTGTCTAGTTAAGGTGTGAAGGAGACATATGAATGGTCACTTCTTATCTTACCTACATAAGTCTTAAGATTGACTCTAGTTAGGGAAGATGGTTGTTTATGTGGACACTATCTAACTTAGAAAGTCTCAAGGATTATTTAGGTAGTCTTAAAGAGGTCAATCATGGACGTTATCTTCTTGATTTACTTAAGTAAGTCTGTCTTTTGATAGCCTTTGGTAAGAGAATATCATATTATCTATATGTTGATGTGTTTGATGTCTTGTAAGTGTGTATGTGTCTTATTAGAAGTAGTCTTGAGGGTCATTTAGGTATTCTTAGGGAGGTTGAATGGGCGGTATCTCTTTGTGTTGCTTAAGTGAGTCTTAGGATAGATTTTAGTGGGAAGACTACATGCTAGGAAGTGTTGAAAGGGAAAGGACTTCACTGCTACAGTGAATTGAAGCTACTGTAAAGTGCTTCCAAAAATGTGTTAAATCATTTAAATGTTATCTTATGTGTTTCTAAGTTGTTAAATGTTGTTCTTATGATTATACTAGGATGTTTTAATCGAAATTCATGAAAAGCATGTTATTTTACTAAATGTCCTTTTTTCATTGTTTTTGCATGGCTTCCATACTTAGTGCATCTAATGTGCTAACCCTTTCTTTTACCCTTTTGACTAAAGTATAGGGAATTGGAAGTCTTGATGTGCCATGGATGATGGATAGATTTCGAAGGGTTGAAGATGAAGTATTGGTGAGTCCTCATCAATTCGAGGACAATATCGACAAGTGTTCATTTATGTCTTAGTCTTTATTTTATTGTCTTGTACGGGCTTATGTCCCAAGTGTTGTATAATCTAAAGTTTAGATGTTTCAAGGAGATGTAATACAGGTTTAATGTTTTAAATCAAAGTCTTCCGCTTGTGTAATGATTATGATAAGAGTTCTTCGTGTGTGAAGAAAGTTGTAAATTCTTACTAAGTTTAGTATGTTTATTATGCAATATATGATACAATTGGCTTATATGAGACTTCTTGAAGTCTCATTTTCCGTGTGGAGACACAATGGATGCTCTAAATTCTAGGGTGTACTTGTGGTTCGTGATAGGATTGTCTCTTGTACTCGTCGATGGACACTGCCTTTTGGCAGCTTTTAGCCACCTTTGCAAGGGTCCTCCTCAATAGCCCTTGGTTGTTCCTTTGAGAGTTATACCCGGTTTTTTCGACTATAAACTAATTGTAATACGTGTTATACACCTTACCACAAAACTTCATCATTTTCCAATTCCGAAAACTTAGTCGAATAGGCTAAGTCACATAGCACCTCATTGAACTAGTTTCCCGACGTCATGGACGTTCCTTGATGTTTGATTCTAAAACTTCCTAAATGACTTAAATACATTATAATTGACTTAAAAACACTATTGAAACTCTTAGACTCTCATTTTAGGCTCTAGATTAGGCTTTAGACTTATGGAGTATTACAGTGGACACATATATATTTTTAAAATACACTATTAAATAGTTTAGCGGGTAAAAGGTCCTCCATAAAATTTGGTATCGTAACAACAATTTTGGCCAAATTTGGAGTATTTATCAGACTCCTTTTCCTATATTTTAAGTTAGAAAGAGTATTTTTAAGAATAAACACATGTTAATAGTGATGAAATTTGGAGCAATTTTTACCTACTATAATGTTTAAGTTAAAATATACATTTTTACATCTTGACCTTTTTATTTGTCATCATGATGTGTTTTAATACCCTATTTCTCATGAATAACAAAATCATAAAAAAATTGGATGTTTCAATTGCTTGTTTTTCTTGGAAATTTTGTTAATAATAACTACATATTTTTCTAAGATAAACAATGTTTTTTGTTGTAGTTAAATTCATTTATTATTTGTACACTTATAAAGTAGTAATAATTTTAAAGGATCTAGGGTGAGTCCAATTGCATTCTGGCTTATTATGTCAATGGTTAAAGGTGAGAAGATGAGTTCAAGTTTCATCGCATCAAAAGGGTAAGACATTGATTAAAGTTTTGATGAACTATGTATTGGATTCATGTCCTACTAAATATGGCCTACCAGCCTTATGAACAAAAGGCTTCTTTTCAAATATAATGTAATGTATTAATGAGATAACGATGAATGCGCAAATTGATGCGCTCTTGATGAAAAATTATGAAATACATAATTTTACTATATTCTCTAAAATGAATGTTGTAGAAGTACATGATAAGTCTGAATGATGACAAAATCATTATTGTGATTGTAACACCCCGTATCCAAAAATAAAGCAACCAAAATAAATCCAGAAGTTGCCAGTGTCACCCATGGTAGCCACCCACGGACCGCAGTGTGACCCCTGATCCATCCTAGTGGTCCGTGAATGGCCACCTGCAAACCTCCCCCCAAAGGCCTAGAAAATTATTCAAAGTCCAGATTTACGTCAGGACCTATGGACTATAGGTCAGACCACGGTCCATGGTCCAGGTCGTGGTTTTGAACCGCCAAAACCCATCATCTGAAGCCGATCAACAAAATTAAAGGAGGGGCCATGAGCAGATCAAAAAAACCATCGGTCAGGACCTTCGGTGGCTTCAACAAATTTTAAGTCAGGGGTCAGTTGGTCTTTTCTGGACCCCTAAATTACATCGGTTAACCTCTAAACTTCCTATTTTTGGTCAATTTAAGCCTAGTAAACTAATTAGAACCTAACATAATCAATTATTAACCAAAATCTAGCGAAACTTAGAGCAAAAATCAAAGAAGAAGTCGAGCAGCCTTAGGTCAACCACACAATATGTTCTCGTCAGTTATAACCCTGAAATCAAAATATTTCTCCGTGAAGTTCGTCACCAGGTACCCATTAGTTCCTCAAAATTCATTCAGAATCTTGATTCCTTTCAATTTATCTAAACCTAGGATTTCTAGAATTTCAGCAAATCTCAGAAATTTGTTACATTAACGTTCCTAGTCATATTATCATTATTTTGGTATATTTGTTTATAGTTTCTTTCATAAATTCACAACCCTAGCTATGTAGTTATTTTAGTTCATGAATTACACATGCTAGGTCAGTATTTCAGTTATACATGTCATATATTAGAATATTTCATTATTACTACATTAATATTGCATTTTCACTTAACATGCCTGTATTCTAGAAATTCAGTCATAAATTGTTAAATACATAATAAATTTGGAGTATGTTAATACCGAGTGGACTAAGGCTAGTCACCCTCAAGTCCCATAAATCCGTGCCCCCATAGATTGTAAGTCCCTTCTGTGGACATCAGTTTAGTGATCACGCTAGTCATGCCTGGGTATATTGGGTCCTCTCGATGCGCATATACATCAGACTCCATATTTAGATCATGTGGTTTTATGTCAGTTATTACGCAGGTATGATCTCTTTCTCCACCATTATGTGCTTTCAGATCATGCCTCCTCGTAGAGCTTACAGAAGGAATGCTAATGCACGAAATGCTAAAACAGCTTCTCCAGTCCCAATATACAAGTTCTGAATGCAGAATTTTGGAATGTGCTTCATCTTTGGGCACATAGTGTGAACAACCATAACAACCAGCAGGCTCTAGCCTACAAATGCTAGTGGTGGATCATTGGCAACCAGGATACGTGATTTTGTTAGGGTGAATCCGATTGAGTTTGTAGGGTTGTAGAATAGTAAGGATCTCTAAAACTTCATAGATGAGGTCAAGAAGATCTTTTATGTGATGCAAGTAACTGGAAACAAGAGGGTAGAGTTGGCGTGCTACCAACTTAAGGATGTAGCTCAAATTTAGTATACTTCATGGAAAGAAAATAAGGGTACGAATACAACTCCTATCATTTGGGAGTGCTTTAGTGAGACTTTTCAATACAGGTTCTTCCTAAGAGAGTTGAGAGAGGTAAAAGCTCAGGAGTTCATGAATTTGAGACAAGGTAGCATGACAGTCCAAGAGTATGGACTCATTGCCGATTTCAAGGCTCAAATGGATAAGTTTCTATATGGGGTATCCGACATAGTGAAAACAAAGTGTAATGCTATGTTACCGGAATATATGAACATTTCTAGCTCATGACTCATGCTCAGCAGGTTGAAGGAGATAAGTTGGGGGAACATGATAGGGACAATAAGAAGGCTAGAATAGGCAATAATAAGTATTTTCAACAGAAATTGGGCATTGACAATCGCTCACACTTTCAACAAAGTCTTCAGCTCCAACACCTTCATTAACTAGTCTTCCATCTTCAGAGTTCCAACGAGATCAAAAAGTTGAAATATTAGGCTCTTAGTCTTAGGGAAGGATTTGAGGAATAAGATGCTACCCAACTTGTCCAAAGTGTGGTAAAAACCATCTGGATGAGTGTTGTAACAACCGGTACCCTAGATAGACCAAAATTAAGATTTTCCAGAAGTGCAGGTGCCATCTACGGAGGCCACATACGGACCGTAGTGAGGACCACGGTCTGTGGACCAGGTCTGTCGATCATGGTCCATAGAAGATGACTAGGACCTATGGACCGTAGGTAGGACCACGATCCGTGGACCAACTCCATCGATCTTGGTCCACAAAAAACTCAAAGATCCCAAACAATTGCCAGGACATACGGACCATAGGTGGGACCACGGTCTGTGGAAAAGGTCAATCAATCATGGTCCATAAACCCATTCTTTGAACCAAACGATAAAGGAACAAGACAGAACGTAGGTGGGACCACGGTCCGTGGACCAGGTCCGTTGATCATGGTCCATAAACCCACTCCAAACGACGAAGGAACATGACAGACCATAGTGAGGACCATGGTCCGTGTACCCGGTCCCTCGATCTTAGTCAACAGATTACAACCAGGACCTACAGACTGTAGATAGGATCACAGTCCATGGACCAGGTCCGTCGGTCACTCCGACAGTAGTAAATTTAGGGGGTCTTTTGATCTTTTCCTATTTTTTTAACCCCTAAGCGACGTCGTTTGGATCCTAAATTATGAGGTTTTAGTCAGTTTAAGCCTACAAATATAACAAGAACTTTCCTAAGTCAAAATCATAAATCAACTTAAAAAAATTAGAAGCAAGAAAGGAGAAAAATGTCAAAAACCGTAGTTCAAGAACACAACAAGGTTCCATTACTTCCAACCCCAAAATCTAAATATTTCTTCGTGGATTTCATCACCAGATATGTGAGATTTCACTAGTGGGTTCATTTCACCCATTGAGTCCCTAGGTTTCGGTTAGACTCTTGATTACCATATTGTTATAAGACCTAGGTTTTCTAGAACTTCAATTGAACTTCATGAATTGATAAGTTATATGTTCCAAATTAGATTACCATTTTACTACTCAGATTATTATATGAATTTTAGAACCCTAGTTATATGTTTCTTTAGTTCTTGAATTACACATTCTAGGTTAAATATTTCTGTTACTTCCGATATACATGCTTCAGTTATAAATGCATAATTACTAGATTAATTATTGTATTCTCAATTTGCATGTTCAATTTTGAGCTATCCAATATTTACATAAACTCAATCATAATCAGTTAATTACATAATTCACTAGGAGTAGCATAATACCGAGTTGGACTAGGGTTCAACGTACCCAATTAGTCCCAGAACTAAAAGCCAAGTAGGTTGTAAGTCCCCTCTGTGGGCATCAATTTAGTGATCACGCCAGTATGCCTTTGTACATGTGGAAGGGTATATTGGGTCCTCTCGATGGGGCGTATACATCGGACTGCACATTTAGCTCATGTTGTATTATTATCGGTTATTAGTAGCTCCCACAGTTCAGCCGGACCATCTTGCATTGAACATTTATCAGTATATTAAGTCTTCAGTTCTAGTAAGTTATAAATTGGTCATTGAATTCAGTTAGCTCAGAATTAAGTATATCATGTTCAAATTATTATACTTACTTTTGTGCTTGTTCAATTATGTTTTATTTCATTTTTCTCTATCTTACATGCTTAGTACATTCAATTTACTAATGCATATGTGTATTATATCTTCTCGTGATGTAAGTTCAGGTTGTCACATCCACGTTTGCCCCCTAGATGAAACTGACTTCATCATCCTTTTAAAGGACTAAGACTAGCCTCTTAGACTCATGTCATTACATTCATAGGTTTAAATATGCAAAAAAAATTTAAAATTTTCATTATAATTAATTGGAGGTTTACATTGACCTCTACATACATATAATATGTAGTCGTATTGAGTATATATAGGCCCTTCGTATAGGAAGGTTACACAGCCTTCTACTTTTATTGCACATACATATATCTAAAAGATAAAAATAGTCTCAATAATTGTCTCATCTCATACCAGCTAAACTATTATCACAATATGTCAATAGCCCTTACATCAATCCAACAAGACCACATGTAGGTCAAAAAAAGTATATTACTCAATTGAAAAGGAAAGAAATGAAAGAGTTTTTAAGCTCATAACAAGTCCGTAAGCTAGATAGCGGCCTTGCCCTCGGAAGTAGAGGACCTACCCTACTTGGAAGAAATGAAGAATCCAAGCCTTCAATAATGTCGCCTTCCAAACTCTTCAACGACCTGAACCTAAAATATTTAGGAAAAGGGAAGAAAATGAGGTTAGTACTCCACATGTAATAAGTATGAGACCTTATTCACATACACAAGAAAAACATGCTAAAAGGGACTTTTAGTCAAAACATGCCATTTTACCCCTTTAGGAACCTAATGTAAAGCCAAGCAAGTCATATCAATCAACCAAACGTACTTACTAACTCAACAAGTAATACATATTTCAACATACATGAAACCATGATTTACGACAACCCTATCATAAAGGAATAACATCACAAGAAATGAATAAGAGTCAATCATATTATAATAAGCAAGACAACTACTCATGAGTCCTTATAAAGTCAACAAGTGCAATGACCAAGCAAAGCCCCATAACATTACTCAATCAAGTATCCTCAACAAGAAAACCATGACAAATGTCCAACTTTACATAACATAACATTTAGATTTACACTTAATCTTATGTAAAGATTATAACCCAAGGCATACTCATAAATGAACTAATCAACATATAGTATCAACAGTGTGCCAAGGTCATCATATATATATATCGTATATCATCCTAAAATAAACATATATAAGAACCTCCTCCTAAGACTCCCCTCAAGTCTAACTAGTACAATGTTTAGGTAGAGTCCCATACCCCTACCTAGACTAAGCTAGACCTCTTAGGTTATCCAAGTTAGAGTTCAAGTCTTTTAATTCGTTTTACCTTTTGGGGAAATCTTACCCTAACCTACATAGAACACATGAGTTAGTGTGGAATCCGGTGTCATAAAACCCTACACCGAAAGAAGGCGGACTACTTGCCAAGGTAGAAGCAAAACATGAAACATAGCAACTACATGGATCCACTAGCTAGTATTCATAGGGGGCGACATAGTTCAAGAACCAGGAGATATATTTGGGACCCTTTTATGCGCCATGCATTATAGTCTCCAATATCAAGAGTAATGTAGTGTTCCTACCTTCCCTATATGGGAAGGGACACTACTCAATCTAGTTCACTAGGTGCTAAGCTAGAGTTTTTTTTTTGAAATGTCTTTAAGCCTTTAATTATCAATCATAGCTTAGTTTAGGTGATAAATTCTACGCCTTGTATAATCATCCTCATCAATAGATCAATAAGAATTGTATGAGTATAAGTCCTTCCATCACCATTCATATAAGTGAGGTTAACACATTAGGATTTCACAGCATATCAAGGCAGATTGATAGTTTTCACTATCCTTATATCACATACACCTTAATCAACCTCACAACATAGTTAAGACACTTCAATTCAATATTATACCACCCTAAGGCATACTGTAATGTAACTTCATGACTTAACAATAATTTTTCACAATTGGAAATAAAGATAGATATTTTAAGACTTGCCAAGTTTTCCTCATAGTTCATAATCAAGGTCTTACCATCAACCCATAACTCAACCCGATTTGGGGAGTAACATCATCACACAATGATAACCAATAAGACGACAAGGCCAATTGCATCTCTAGAACATAATTGAACACTAGATCATAGCTTAAGACAAGACACATAGGCTTATTTCACAATATATTTCATAACCTAAATCACGTCTCAAAAACTATCATGATAGGAATATAATTTATCTTAATTTATTCATAATAACACCATAGGATAGTTATCTAATCAATAACCAAGAAAATTGAATGATCACAATACAATATAGATCAAGATCACAACCTAGGGTTAGGGATTGAGGATCACGTTCTTCAATTTAGAACAAACCATCAACAGTTACCACAAAAAAGTTAAATTACATGTTAATATATTCAATATAACCTAATGAAATCATCAACAACTCAATTCATCACTTCAATTTCGTAATTGGATGGAAACCATAAGAGAACTCAACTTTTGAAATCCATTTTGAAGGAACCCTTTGAGGAAAGAGTCTCATAGGTGAATTAGATCTCATACCTTAATATTTGAAAAAAATTTGATGGTGGATTCATCCCTTTCCATCCCCCAAACACTTATCCTTGATATTTTTCAATGGTGAGGTCAAGTAGAGAGAGAAAGAAGAGAGAAGGAAGAGAGTTAATATTTTTGAGTTCTAATTAGTTTAATTGGGGTTTGGGCTTTTATATGGGTTTTAAGTTAGTTAATTAGTCTCCCATTAGTCCCTAACTAACCCCTAAACCACTTAATTTATTAAATTACTCAAATCTAAAAGCGTTATGCCTAAAGTTATGTTATAAGGTTGGCTAAGCAGATCTCTATGAAATCATAAGTTGAATGAATGTTTGGGTTATGCCAGTAAAATGGCTAACGATGACTTGCCCAAAATTTGAATGGAATTGGCTTACATTATCGCTTTTAGATAATGATGGAAAAATTGGCTAATGAGAATCTCATGAAGCTATATTTGAATGAATGTTTGGCTTGTGCCAATAAATTGGCTATGAAGTCATTTCCAAATTTTCTAGGAAACTAAATTTACACCAATCTTATGTGCCCAATATAATGCAATGTCAAATTAAGCATGACCAATAGAACAAAGTGAATCCATACTAAGAGTATGTCAATCAATGGGGTAAGTCCAAACATACCCTAGACTATGTTATATGACTAAGATGTTGGAATGCCGAATGAATAAGAACATAAAAAGTAATTCAATGAATCCATAACTAAGGGCATGCCATTTATTGGAACAACTCTTAACATGATCTAAAAGAATGACATATGAACTCATGAAACTCTTTGAATGTAGTGCTCATCATCCATAAACGATGATATGAATCTACTACACTAAATTAAGTAAGTAACGTGAGTTATAACATAATTAAAGGGGTATAAAGTAAGTAAGTCACCAAAATGGGGTGTTAAAGGAAGTGAGACAAGTCTCACTTACACCTAAGATACTATGTTAAAAGAATACTCACTTATGAAGGTGTTAGAATGTGTGAGCCAGTCTCATTAGCACCAAAGGATGATATGTAACTAAAAGTCTTAACCAATCCTAAGTAAAGGTAACTAAAAGTACTCACCTAAGAGAGTGTTGAATATCAAGAAACAAGTCTCAATCATACTCTATATGTAAGTGTAAGGACAATTCATACTTAATACTAATGATGCAATGATAAATCATCTAATCAACAATGATTCCCTCATGCCAGAAGCCAATTTCCATGATGTATGAGTTGTATATAATAGAACTTTACACGGAGGACCGATAGGCTAGCTATGAGCAGTGATGACTTCCTTCGAGAATGGCGGAGGTCCACATAACTCTCATGAGATGAGACTGTCCGCCATGCCGGGTATGTTTCTCCTTATATCTTCTAGTCTTTGAACCTATAATGCCAATATAGGGATCTAGTAGGGTTCAAGTCCCTATTTACGCTATCATGTTCGGGTCACTTTGGCATGTGACTTAACCTCTTTTCGGTGTGGGGCAGACACTGGATCACATGATGCTCACATGATCTATGTCGGTTAAGGTTAAAGTTCCCAAAGAAAGAATGAGGGCAACCTCAAAGTATGAAAGATAATGAAATGAACGATACCAAAGGTGTCTGTGCAAGACAATTAGGAGGTGAAAGCAGATTCAAGTAATGACATTAGGTCAGTCTTGGTCATTGCACTACATGATCTCGATGAGAGTCTTAAACTTCATCCTAGGTATAGCTGGTTTTTATATCAGCCTACGAATATGAAATGAATAATGTGAAGGACGAATGAATGAATGAAGCAGACTCTGTGTTTGCTAAAGAAGGCCCTCATGTTGAGGTCCCATATGTTGGTCCCTCACTTGGGATGTACTATTCTACATCAATGATTCCAAAGTCTCATGTATATGAAATGTATAATATACAAAACAGGAAAGTAATTAAATCAATGGCATGATCAATAGAGAATTGCTTACGAAAGGTAATAAATATATAGTGTAAAGAGTGACTCACTATAAGGTAGGGAAATCATTCCTTAGTCCTTGGATTACTTACATCGATTCATTTTGGGTATGGGACTACAATGAATCATTGAATTTGTAATTAAAACATAGTACCAAAAGAATTATTGAACTACACAACAACAAGAAGAAAAAGACTGAAAAATAATTTAAGTGTACAAAGAGGAGCTCTAGGCCTAACAGGATCAAAAATCTCAAATCTTCGCTCGAGTTGTTCTAAAATTATGTTGACAATACTAATGTTTTGTAATCATATAGAAAATAAGTTGTGTACATTGGATTAATTAAGATATATCATATTGATACCACAATCCATAACGAACAATTTAGGAAAGTCTAGTGACTAGGCTTTCCAGAAATAGCATGTTGTTTAGGAAGAGTTTTATTTGATCATGCATAGCCTTATGTGTATGTGTGTATGCAATCATACTTAGTAAAACTGGTGTACTAACCCCTACTATTTACTATTTTATAGATGCAGGTTAAGGGACAGATTGACGACTCTTGCAACGATTTGGACATCAGTGTTTCTCCAGACCATTTGGTAGGTTCTCTTGATTTCGAGGATGCTACAGTTTTATTCTAGCCTTAGTTTTAGACATAGCTAGTGGATGTTGTCCCTACAGTTTCTTTCATACTTTTATTTCGAAGCTTTTGTAATAAGGTCGTCTTTGGTAAACGTATTTATGATATATTCTTATTCTGTTTTGAATTGATTTTTATGATAGATGGTTGTTACATTTATGTTGAGTTTAGTATATGATGAATTCATGAAATAACTATATGAAATCTATGTATACTTCATACATTTAAAAGTTATAATTTTTTTTCTAAAATTAACCATATAAATGTGACGAATGCAAGATGAGGCTTTTCTGCAACCTCTGAGAGGTCAACAATGGCGGTTGCGATCCAGATTCCAGAATCTGGGTCGTGACAGAGTTCAAATTCTTAAATTCAGTTTACCTTTTGGGAACATCTTTCCCTAACCAACGTAGACCACATGATCTAGTGTGGAATCCTGCGTCATAAAGCCCTACATCGAAAAAAGGCGGACTACTAGCCAAGGTAGTACTAAAACATGAAACATAACAACTACATGGATCCACTACCTAGTATTCCTATGGGGGAAACATAGTTCAAAAACTAGGATATATAGTTGGGATACTCTTTATGCGCCATGAATTATAGTCTCCCATCTCAAGAGTAATGTAGTGTTCCTACTTTCCCTATGTGGGAAGGGACACACCTCAATTTAGTGCACTCGGTGCTAAGCTAGAGCTCCTTTTTTTTGAAATGTCTTTGAGCCTTTAATTATAAATCATAGCTTAGTTTAGGTCATAAATTCTACCCCTTGTATGATCATCATCATCAATAGATCAATAAGAATCGTATAAGTCCTTTCATCATAATTTGTATAAGTGAGGTTAACACATTAGCATTTCATAGCATATCAAGGCACACTGATAGTTTTTACCATCCTTATATGACATATACATTAATCAACCTCACAATATAGTCAAGACACTTCAATTCCACATCATACCACCCTATCATCCTAGTATAAGGGATACTCCAATGTAACTTCATGACTTAACAACAATTAATCACAATTGCAAGTAAAGATAGAGATTCTAAGACTTACCAAGTCTTCCTCATAGTTCAGAATCAAGGTCTTACCATCAACCTATCACTCAACCCAATTTGGGTAGTAACATCATCACACAATGATAACCAATAAGACAACAAGGCCAATTGCATCTCTAGAACATAATTCAACACTAGATCATAGCCTAAGACAAGATACATAGGCTAATTTCACAATATACTTCATAACCTAAATCACTTCTTAAGAACTAAAATGATAAGCCATAATTAATCTAAATCCATTTATTTTAACACCATAGGATAGTAATCTAATCAATAACTAAGAAAATTGAATGATGATAATACAATATAGATCAAGATCACAACCTAGGGTTAGGGATTGAGGATCATGTTCTTCAAATTAGGCCAAACCATCAACAATTACCATAAACAATTTAACTTACATGTTAATCTATTAAATATAACCTAAATAAATCATCAACAAATCAATTCATAACTTCAATTTCGTAATTGGATGGAACCCATAAGAAAACTCAACTTTTGAAATCCATTTTGAAGAACCCATTGAGGAAAGAGTCTCAAAGGTGAATTAGATCCCATACTTTAATGTTTGACAACAATTTGATGGTAGATTCATCCCTTTCCATCCCCAAACACTTATCCTTGATATTTTTCAATGGTGAGTTCAAGTAGAGAGAGAATGAAGAGAGAAGGAAGAGAGTTTATGTTTTTGAGTTTTAATTAGTTTATTGGGGTTGGGGCTTTTATATGGTTGTTAAGTTAGTTAATTTGTTTCCCCTTAGTCCCTAACCAACCCCTAAAGCACTTAGTTTATTAAATTATTCAACTCTAAAATGTGTAGGAAAACCACCTCCTCATTGATGGATCCCCGCCGACGGGCCGTCTGTAAGTCTACGAACCCACCCCTCTCTCGTCCTGCACTCCGTCGATGAATTCAGAGAATATGCAGGTGAGGGGATTTCATGAATTGTCTAAGTGTGGGTTGACGGTGGCACCGACGCCTTGTCAATCCACACACGGACCATAGCCTGCACCTCGGCACTCAGTAGATGAGTTAGAGGCTGTGCTGTTGAAGGGACCTTCTCAAACAGCCTAAGTGTGGGACAACGGTTGCATCAACACCCTGTTGGTCCATACATGGTCTTTTGACTGCCTCGTCGATGCACACTGCTTCATGCAATGTTGCCTCAACCTTCAGGGTTCCTCCTCAAGGGCCCTTTCTCGGTCATTAGAGAGTCGTACTCAGACGTTTCAACCATGGAAAAAATTAAACACCTACTAGATACCCTTCCACCAATTTCGTACATTTCTGACACCTAAAATTTAGTCAAATAGGCTAAGGCACGCTAACACCCTTTTGAACCAACTTCCCGACGTCATGGACGTTCTTGGACGGTTTGGTTCTTAAACTTCCTATATGACCTATATACAATAGAATGTACTTAAAAACAGTACTTAGACCTTATGACACCTACGTTAGGCTTTACGACACATCTTGAATTGTCAAGGTGTTACACAGGTTCTCATCATCCAGATCGCGCTTAGGTCGACTTTTGATCTCCAGTTCAACCGATTGAGTGATGAGTCTTTATTCTCCAAGGACAATAATCATGAGTTCATTTCATTCTTTTAGTCATTTATTTTAAGTTTTTGTTAGACTTAGCTTGGGCTTGTTCCAATATTTCTTGTCTAGTTTAGAGTCTATTTTCAGAGATAGTTAGTTTCAGCTTAGTATTGAGTTAATAACTTTCTTGTATTAAACTCATCAGTGTTTAAAAGATTTCTTCTATAGTATATAGGTTTTTTTTTATTTAAAGTATGATTTAGCTTCCGCAATAATTTATTATATTTAGTATGCTAATGATCCTACAAGCAGGGTTAGCTTGGGATCACTTGTGGTCCGAGGTTCCGTGTCCACATCTTAGGGGTAGCTCAGGCCATGACAAAACTTGGTATCATAACACTAGGTTTAAGATTCCTAGGATGTATGCAAAGCCGCTCTAAGTGAATTCCTTTTCATGGGTGTGAAGTGCACCATATCTAATGAGAGGGAGGCTATGAAGTGTTTTAGGAAAAAATCACTTTCTTGTTACTCTTATCGTTTGTAAGGTATGATATTATTCCACTCTAACTTAACGTTATACGCTTCAGATCATGCCTACTTGTAGAGCTAACACTAGGAATGCGAATGCCAATAATGCAAACACAACTCCTCCAGTCCCAGATCAAGAAGTCTCCAGTGCTGAGTTTAGGAATGCAAGACAAATGTTGGCTCAGAGTATGACCAACAAGAATGTTTGCTCAGAGTATGACCAACCAGAAATGGGTTCATGCTCCGGTGAATGCAAATGGTGGATCAACAGAAGCAAGGGTGCGTGACTCTGTTAAGATGAATCCTCCTGAGTTCTTAGGACTACAAGCTGATGAGGATCCTCAAAATTTCTCTAATGAGATCAAGAAAATATTTGAGGTAATGCAAGTCACTTGGAATGATCGGGTTGAGTTGACATCATACCGGTTGAAGGATATTGCTCATATCTGGTACATTCAGTGGAAGGAAAATTGGTGTAAAAATGCAACTCCTATTACTTGGGATTGCTTTAGTGAGCAATATGGACAGGTTTTTCCCAATAGAGTTGAGAGAATCAAAGGCTTAGGAATTCATGAACTTGAGGCAGGGAAACATGACAGTACAAGAGTATGGGATCAAGTTTAACCAACTCTTCAGGTATGCTCCTCACATGGTTGCTGACTCCGGGGCTCAGATGAACAAGTTCTTGTATGGAGTGTCAAATTTTGTGAAAAATGAGTAGAATGCTATGTTACTAGGAGATATGAACATCTCTAGCCTTATGACCCATGCTCCGCAGGTTGAGGGTGATAAGATTAGGGAATAGTCCAAGGATCATAAGAAGGCTAGGACTGAGAACTATGACTATTCTCAGTAGAAATTGGGTGGTTGAAATCGCTCACAGAGTCAGCAGAAGTTTTCGTCTCTAGCCCCTCGTCAGCTAGTGTTACATCCTCCAAGAATAGGTATGACCAGAAGGTTAGAGCACCAGGCTCTAAGTCTCAAGGAAGTGTTTCAGGCACCAAGACTTACGCCACTTGTGCTAAGTGTGGTAAGAACCATGTGGGCGAGTGTATCACAGGAAAATAAGGATGTTTTAAGTGCAGTCAATCTGGTCACAGGTTGAGGGATTGTCCTTCTAGACAGGGTCAAGGAGGTGGTAATGGTAGAATTTAGTCTACAACTTCATCAGCAACAGTAAGTCACTCGACTCAGCAGGGTAAGTTCTCTGTTATAAGTGGCGGTCAGCGCCAGAATAGGTTGTATGCTCTTCAGGCTCGCCAGGATCAGGAAGGTTCTTCTGATGTAGTTACTGGTACATTACGAGTCTTTGACCTTGATGTTTATGCATTGTTAGATCCAGGGTCTACTCTTTCCTTTGTAACTCTAGTAGTGGAGGTTAAGGAAAAGTAAGACATTGATCTAGTCTTGCTTGAACTTAAGGGTGCAGTCCACAATGAGTGAGTGAAGGTTTTTTCCTAAGGGAGAGATAATGTACTATGCTACAAGGGTAGATTGTGTGTTCCTGATGTAGTGAGTTGAGAAAATATATCCTTTCAGAATCCCATAACTCCAGATATTCTATTCACCCAGGTTCCACTAAGATGTACCGTGATCTGCGGGATGTCTATTGGTGGAATGGAATGAAGAGGGATATAGAAGATTTTATGAGTAAGTGCCTCAATTGCCAGAAGGTCAATGTAGAACATCATAAACCAAGAACTATGACTATAGAGATCGATATTCCTATTTAGAAGTGGGATGTCATCAATATGGATTTCATCACAGGGTTACCTCGTACTCGCAGACAAGATGACTCTATTTGACTGATAGTTGATAGGATGACTAAGTCTTCATGCTTTTTAGCGGTCAAGACTACAGATTCGGCAGAGGACTATGCGAAGCTTTATATTAATGAAATTGTGAGGTTATATGGGGTTTCTTTGTCTATCATCTCAAATAGAAGTCTTCATTTTACCTCTCATTTCTGGAAGTCATTTCAGAAGGGTCTTGGTACTCTAGCTAACCTTAGTGCAACATTTCATCCTAGGATGGATGGACAGACAAAGTGTACCATTCAGACACTAGATGATTTGTTGAGAGCTTATGTGATAGATTTCAAGGGTAGTTGGGATTATCACCTTCCTCTGATTGAGTTATCCTACAACAATAGCTACCATTCCAGCATTTAGATGGCTTCTTATGAGGCTTTGTATGGGCGTAGACGTAAATCTTCTGTTGGTTAGTTTGAAGTAGGTGAAGGAACTTCGATAGAGACAGACTTAGTTCTTTCTGCTATGAAGAAAGTGCAACTCATTAGAGATAGACTGAAGACAGCCCAAAGTCATCAGAAATCTTATGCAGATCTAAGGAGAAGGGAACTAGAGTTCTAAGTTGATGATTGGGTTTTTATGAAATTCTCATTTATAAATGTGGTGATGATATTTGGCAAGAAATGGAAGCTCATTCCTAGATATGTAGGACCTTACAAGATCTTGAAAAAGGTTGGCAAGGTGGCATATGAGTTAGAGTTGCTAGTAGAATAGCAGCAGTTCATCCGGTCTTCCACATCTCACTCTTGAAGAAGTGTGTGGTGATCTAACCTCTATAGTTCCATTAGAGAGTGTGGCGGTGAAAGATAGTCTTTCTTATGAGGATGTAGCAGTTGCGATTCTTGACTGTCAGGTAAGAAGAATGAGAAACAAAGAAGTCGCTTCAGTGAAGGTTTTGTGGAGGAGTCCGTCCCTAGAGGGAGCTACTTGGGAAAAACAAGCAGCCATGAAAGTCAATTATTCTCACCTCTTTCCTTCCAACTCCACTCCAGTTCAAGGTAATAGTTATCTTTAGTTTTCCAACCATTCATGCGTGAATTCAGTCTTAGAATTATGTTCCCTCAGTTTGTACTTGCATTTTCAGCGTATTTGCATGTTCTCGGGACTCAATTGAGTCAAAAAGTCAGTTCTCAATGTTTAGTAGTAGGAATTGCAAATCTGTTTCTTTTATTTTAACTATTTTAGTCTTCATTCGAGGAAGAATGTTCTCAAGGGGGAGATAATGTAACAACCCATAAGTGTAGGTGACATCTACGGAAGCCACCTACGGACCGTAGTGAGGACCACGGTTCGTGGAATAGGTCCGTCGATCTTGGTCCACAGACGACGTCCAGGACCTATGAACCGTAGGTAGGACCATGGTCCATAGACCACATCCGTCGATCTTGGTCAATAGAAAACTCAAAGATCCCAAACGACGGCCAAGACCTATGGACCGTAGGTGCGACCACAGTCTGTGGACCAGGTCCATCGATCGTGGTCCATAAACCCATTATCTGAACTAAATGATGAAGGAATAGGATGGACCGCAGGTGGGACCAGGTCCATTGATCATGGTCCATAAAAACTACTCTCTAAACATAATGACGAAGGAATAGGACGGACCATAGTAAGGACCACGGTCTGTGGACAAGGTCCATCGATCTTGATCCACAGATGACGGCCACAACCTATAGACCATAGGTAGTGTCACGACTGGAATCTAGACCCCGGACGAGACCGGCGTCGTTGACCTCTCAGAGGTCGCACGCAAGCCTACCTAAGTCATTATTACTTTACATAGGTTAATTTTGGCACAAAATTTGAAACTTTTTGTTTCTTAACATACTTATAAAAACATTCTCATTAATACGTAATTGTTCACCATCAACCATCTAACATTAAGAGATAAGCAACTGAAAGAAATAGTTCAATTCTTATTAAGTGTATAATTCCCAAAATGGCACCGATACATAGTCTGAAAAAACCAGGAAAGAAATGCTAGTGGAACATGCTCCACTAGATCAACTCTAATATAAAAAAGCAGCATCCTCGAAAGCATGAGGACCTACAAAAACCGAATGAATGCTGAACGTCCGGATAACTGCAGCGATGATCCTGTAGGTCTATCGTCCAAATGTGCCTGCACCTAAAATAGTAGAGTTTGTATAGGGTTAGTACAAACTTGTACTAAGTATGGTTATATGCAAGCACACACCAAGGACATGCATGAGAAATAATAGGTCATTCCCAACAACATGATTTTTGGAAGTCAAGTCAGTGGACTTGCCAAACTGAGATTAGGAAAGTTTCCAAATTTGGATTAGGAAAGTCAATGAGTTTTCCAAATTTGAATTAGGAAAGTTAGTGAGCTTTCCAGATTTGGAATAGGAATGTTATGCCATGACAATAACATACATCATCATACTTTTCACATTTCCACACAGCACATAACATTTACACATAACACATATCATACAACATACAACACATTATGCACGTAGTACATAAATTCTTTAATATCATTCATTCATAAGCCATGAGACCTTGGAATCATGGACTTAACATCAAGACATCCCAAAAATGAGGGATCAATAGATGGGGCCTCAACTAGGGAGTCTTCATTAGCAAATACAGAGTTTGCTTCGTTCATTCATATGTACTCCATTTCATTTCATTCATAGGCTAGTGTAAACACAAGCTATACCTAGGATATAGTTTAAGACTTTCATTAGATTCGTTGTGCAATGACCAAGAATGACCTAATGTCATTACTTGAATCTAACTCACCTTTTGATTATCCTATCCTAAAACCTTCGGTATCATTCATTTCATTATGTGCATCATTTGAGGCTGACCTCATTCATTCATTGGGAACTTTAACTTTAACCGACAGAGATCATGTGAGGATCATGAAATCCAGTGTCTTCCCCACACCGAAAAGAGGTGGAATAACCGGCGAAAATGACCCATAACATGCTAGCATACATGGGAATTTAACCCCACCAGATCCCTATATTGGTTGTACAGGTTCAAAGACTAGGAGATATATGGAGACCCATACCCGGCAAGCCGGACAGTCTCATCTCATGAGAGTTACGTGAACCTCCACCCTTCTCGAAAGAAGGCATCACCGCTCATAGATATCCTATATAAGTGCTCAGCATAAAGTTCTATTACATTCATCTCATACGTCATGGAAGATGACTTCTAGTATGAGAACATCATAGCTCATTAGATGATTTCTCATCTCATAATTAGTATTAGGTGTGTTAATATCAATACTTTCATTAGAGTGTTCATAGAGTTTGTTTTCTTCATTATCTTACACTCTCATATGTGAGTACGTTTTGGTAATATTTACTTAGGCTCATTTGAGATTGCTCTCATCATTTACCTTAGCCTCATATCATGTTGTCACCACATTCATTATCATTAGCACCTTTGCTTTTCATAGTTACTTACCTCTTATTACGTGAATGTTCAGTTCATCATATGCCAATGTGCTTGGCCATTCAGTGTGTCTCACACCCTTACTTAACCCTTCTAGGGTTTCATAATTTCATTGTTCATTTCCTCATTTCATTGTTCATATCATTTTATGACAATGCACTTGGCCATTTAATGTATCTTACAGTCCTACTTAACCCTTCTAGGGTTCATCATTTCATTAGATACATCTTAGGTTCACTTACTTTTGAACGCATGCTAGACTTATGAGTATATACACACAAGCCATGGGGCTTCATTCATAGTTCGTTAAGTGATTCATACATTTCTAAGATTATGTCGTACAAGACTTATGTATCTTGTATATATGCCAAGATCTTGATTTTGATCTAAGTAGGTGATTTTATTCTTGGATATTTTGTTCACGTATGACTTACGTATCAATACAGAAGTTTGGGAAAGGAAACCCAAGTTCGAATCACTTGGTTAACATTTACATTTTTCAATGATTTTATTATTGATCTCCATGATATTGAGACTCTTGATTGAACCTCATCATTAACATTGTATATTTAGTTTTCTACTTGGTTTTACTCTTAGGTTGGCCGAAGGGTTGAGGGTTCGAACCCCCACAACCCCTTTTTATTTTTCATTATTATCTTGTTGCTCACTTTTGCCTAAACTAAGAGGTTGTGGGATGAAATCCCCACAACCTCTTTTTTTATTCTTTATTTTCAATGGTAATTGGGAGGGTGTGGGGTTTCCTTATTTAAAGTTTAATTTCGCTAGGGGTTGTGAGGTTGTGGTTTCAAACCCCCACAACCTCCTATCTTTAATTTTAATTAAAAATTCACTAAGTTACATGTGTGGAAGTGAGCTTGTGGGATCGTACCCCCACAACCTCACTTTATTTCTTTAATTAATTTCGCCTTGTCCTTTCCATCCTTGAGGTCGTGGGTTCGATTCCCACACCTCCCATTCTCTTTTCTTTAATTTCTGTTGTTTACCCGCTGCCTGGAGGTCGTGGATTCGATTCCCGCACCTCCCATTTATTTATTTTAATTCTAGTTCTCTTCTTCCTAAACCAGTAGACCCAGTTTCGATTTCCCCGAGCCCCCTTTTCTTTTTTATTTCTTTAAAATGTTTTAAATTTCCAGATTTCCAACCTTCTTTTTGAACGAAATTTAGGTACACCAAACCGGAAATTTATTCATTATTTTTAGCTTCCTTTCATCAACCTTTTCATGTTAGTTCTTAGGGCGTATTCATATACCATTTTAACACATCTTTAGGCACATCTTTCATGAGTTTATTTTGCTAAATCAGACACATTTCCTTAAATAAAAATCATGATTTTTCATGGATTTAAGCACATAAAACAAGAACTACAACTTTATCAAATTTTGAGCATAAGGCCCCTTGTCAAAGTCACATACTTGCACACACTTGGACATAACTTCGAACACACATTGATTGTTATTTTCATGATTTAATGTACATAAACATATTCACATTCAACACAAAAACATCACACATACCTAAATCTACAATCAAACATACCCAACCTACGAATCATTGGGAGCTAGTGATAGGGAAATTCAATGGGGAAAACAATCCTAGTTTTCGGACTGAATGACTGAATCTTAGGGGGGTCTCTTGGGAAAGGGAACAATAGGGAAGGAAACCATACCTTATTTTATTGTTCAAACGTTGAAGTTGCTGCCCAAAACCCTCTTCAAACTTAGTCTAAGCTTCCTCAACGTCCACACCACTCGACGGACAACTTCTCTTTGCCTTAACGTTTTTGGTTACTTTGTTTTTATTAAAATTTCATGTGAGTTCTTCAAGTGTGAAGAACTCTTAATTTTATTTCTGTTCTTTTAGTTGTTTCGGCAGAAACTAATGTGAGAGAGATGATGAGACGTGAGAGACAGATCGTGAGAGAGTAGTCTAATATTATGAATTTTAGTTTGGAAATTAGTCAAACTAGGACTCCTTATTAATTTAAATAAAAACCTTATTCAATATCTTAGTTAAAGGACCATTATGCCCTTAAAAATCAGATTATAATGCATAATTAAATCACCAATACGTTGCTTCCATTGAGGCTCGAACTCGGGTGGAGTGACCCTTGCGAAATGGACCATTTCGGGTCAACCTGAGCCTAATTGGTTCTTTAATTGCATTAACTAATTAATCAATTAATTCATTAGGAAAATTATGATATTACCCTTGGCCTGGAAAAGACCATTTTACTCGTGGACCCTTAAAACTTAAAATTTTCTCTTTTAGGTCCGGTAAAGACTTTTTCGATTAAATCTTCGTTTACGAGAGCCCTACATGGTTGGTTCTAACCTTTCCAAGATCAACCAATTCCCCAAGTTAGTTGGCATGGCCTTAGTAAGGGTTCTAAGGTCTGGTTCTACACGTTTCAATCCGTGTGAACCCTGGGTCTAATCGCAAGCATTCTTGACACCTTAAGCATTTATCTTGTTCATTTTTTTAGGGTTGTTACAGGTAGGACCACGGTTCGTGGACCTGGTCCGTCTGTCAGTTGGACAGTAGTTAATTAGGGGTCTTTTCATATTTTCATATTACAATTAAACCCTAAGCTACGTCATTTGGACCCTAGATTATGAAGTTTTAGCTGGTTTAAGCCTATAAATATAACAAGAACTTACCTAAGACAAAATCATAAATCAAAATTTAGAAAATTAGAAGCAAGAAAGGAGAAAAATGTCAAGAACCCTAGTTTAAGAACAAAACAAGGTTCCATCAGTTCCATCCCCAAAATCTAGATATTTCTCTGTGATTTCATCACCAGGTATGTGGAATGTCACTAGTGGGTTCCTTTCAGCCATCCAGTTCCTAGTTTTTAGTCAGACTTTTGATTCCCATATCATTATTAGATCTAGGGTTTCTAGAACTTCAACAAAACTTCATGAATTGATTAGTTATATGTTTCAAATAAGATTACTAGTTATTACTCAGATTATTTCATGAATTTTTCAAAACCCTAGCTATATATTTCTTTAGTTATTGAATTATATATGCTAGGTTAGATATTTTAGTTACTTTAGATGTAAATGCTTCAGTTATAAATGCATAATTACCAGATTAATTGTTGCATTGTTAGTTTGCATGTTCAGTTTTGAGCTATCTAGTATTTACAGAAACTCAGTCATAATCAGTTAATTACATAATTCATTGGGAGTAGCATCATACCGAGTTACGGTTCAGCATACCCAATTAGTCCCAGAATTACTAGGCAACTAGGTTGTAAGTCCCCTCTGTGGGCATCAGTTTAGTGATCAAGCCAGCACGCCTTTATACCTCTGGTAGGGTGTATTGGATCGTCTCAATGGGGCATATACATCGGACTCCATATTTAGCTTATGTGGTTTTATTAAATGTTATTAGCAGCTCCCACAAGTAAATCGGACTATCTTGCATTAACAATTTATCAGTATCTTCAGTATTCAGTTCCAGTATGTTATAAATTGGTCATTGAATTCAGTTAAGTCAGAATTAAGTATATCATGTTCTGATTATTATACTTTTTTTTGTTCTTGTTCATTTATGTTTTATTTTAGCTTTCTCTATCCAACATGCTCAGTAGTTTCAAGTATTGACGCAACGTGTGCTATATTTTCTTGTGATGTTGGTTCAGGTTCTCAGCATCCAGATCGTGCTTAGTTTGAATTTCGATCTCCAATGCAGCAGATTCAGTGGTGAGTCCTTATTCTCCGAGGACAATAGTCATGAGTTCATTTCAGTCTTTTAGTCATTTAGTTTTAGTTTTTTCTAGACTTAGTTGGGGCTTGTCCCAGTATTTCTAGTCCAGTTTAGAGGCTATTTTCAGACATAGTTAGTTTCAGCTTAGTATTGTGTTAATAACTTTCTTGTATTAAACTCACCATTTCAAATATTGCAGGTATAGTATATGGGTATTCCCCATTTTTTCTTATTTAAAGTATGATTTATCTTCCACAATAGTTTAATATCTTCAGTATGCTCATGATCATGAAAGCAGGGTTAGCTTGGGATCACTTGTAGTCCTAGGTTTTGTGTCCGCGTCTCGAGGGTAGCTCGGTGCGTGACAAGTGTCTTGTAGGAAATGATTGATGATTTGGATGTAGTCAGTATGGTCACATATTGAGAGATTGTCCTTTTATTAAACAAGGTTAATGGGGGAAATAATGGTAGAGCTCAGTCTAGGACTTTGGCAGCAGGTGTACAACGCCAAAACACGTTGTATGCTCTTTAGGCTCACTAGGATCAGGAAGATTCTCATGATGTAGTCACTAGTACGTTACGAGTTTTTAAATTATATGTTTATGCTTTGTTAAATCAAAGGGCTACTCTTTCCTATGTAACTCTTTACATAACAGTCAACTTCGCTGTTAGTCCAGAAACTCTATCAGAACCCTTCTCAGTCTCTACTCAAACTATAACTAGAGTGATATATAGAAATTTCCATGTCATAATCTCTTAGAAAGTCACCTTAGTAGATCTTTTTGAGTTAGAAAGGGTAGATTTTGATATCATTCTAGGCATGGATTGGTTACATTCCTATCATGCCATAGTTGATTGTTGAGTTAGGATTTTTTATTTTCAGTTTCCAGACGAACCAATCTTAGAATGGAAAAATATTAACTTAGTGTCTATGTGTCAATTCATTTCTTAACCTAAGGCCAGAAAAATGATCTCTAAGATTTTTCTCGATCATCTAGTTTGAGTTAAGGTTTCAAGCTCTAAAACTCTGAATATTTGGTCAGTTCAAGTAGTTAATGAGTTCTATGAAGTGTTTCCATAAAATCTTCCCAAATTTACTCCTAAAAGGGAAATCAACTTTGGAATTGATATCCTTTCAGATATGCAACCTATTTCTATTCCTCCTTACGGAATGCTCCAACTGAGCTTAAGTAATTGAAAGAGCAGATGAAAGTGTGTTTTATGAAACCTAGTATTTCCAAATGGGGTGTATAAAAGTGTTGTTTGTGAAAAAGAAAGATGACTCTCTCTGAATGTGAATTGACTATAGATATTTGAACAACATCACAATCTAGAATAAGTACCCTATTCTCAGGATTGATGATTTGTTTGACCAACTTCAGGGTGCTAACATTTCTCAAAGATAGACGTCAGATCCGATTATCATCACCTTAGAGTCTAAGACGTTGACATCCTGAAAACAAACTTAAGAACTTGGTATGGTCATTATGAATTTGTAGTTTGTGAAATGGACTAACCAATCTCTTCTAACTTTCATGGATTTGATGATCAGAGTGTTCAAGTAATACTTGGACTTGTTCGTTATCGTCTTTATTGATTATATCCTCATCTCTAAGAATGAGGAATAACATGAGACTCATTTGAGGTTTGTCCTATAAACTCTCAAAGATCGCCAATCATTTGTGTTATACTCAGAAACTACTGAACTAAAATAGAGACTTCTAGAGACTTGCATGAGAGTTTTAGAGTTAGAAATGAGGGTTCAGCTCGTAAAATGACTTCATGTACTCAAAATGAGGGTTTTGGGGTTATGGAGTCAAGGTATGACCCTCGAAGGACCACCTAAGGGGTCCTTGAGGAGGACCTCAAAATATCCCCAAAAGCTGTCAAAAAAGCAGTTAACAATGAAGCCATCTACTACCAGTAAATGGACCCATACCCCATAGTGTGGATTCATCGGTAAAGGAATGCACTTTCTTGCAATTTTTAGCAACATTCCACCACCGACGAGGGTGTATGACAATCCTTAGACCCACCCACAGTCTGTGGGTGGGGTTTTTAGGGGGGGATCAGATTTCAAGTTTTAGTTTTTAAACGAGAGGCTTAGGGGTTAAAATTTATAATTAGTTAGGGGTTAAGGTAGGTCGTTTAGTTAGTTAATAAACCACCTATGTAATACTAATAGACCCCTAAACTAATTTATTGAATCATTCTTCCAAGACCTCAAATTCTATCTAAATAATTCTCTCTCTAGAAGTGAAGAAGAAGTAGAAGAAGAGAAGGAAGTAGGGAATATTTCTGTCCATTTTTTCAAGATTTGTGAGGGCTTTGAATTAATTTATTTTATCTTATTCATCTATGTGTTCTTCCATCCATAGAGCCTTTAGGTTTTCCTCCAACCTATATTATAGGTAGCGTTTAGGTATGATCCCAATATTGTGAATAATACTTAATTATGATTGTATTAGCATTGAATTATGATATTATGGTGAATTTATGTGATTTCTATGGTTAAACTTAGTCTAATTGATGAATTTTGCATTTTGTGGGTTTATGCCATAACAAGGTGAAATTGAGGATTCATAGGTGAGTTTTAAAATTCAACGTCATGTGTAATAATTGTTCAAGGTTAGGAACATATAATAATGAATTGAACTAGAATTTATTGAATCTGAAGGATGATAACTAGTAAAGTTGAACCTTTATAATCAAATATGACTAGAATTACCTACTAATAAAGGATGTGATTAGAAGACCTTGAAATCTAGGTATGATAATGACTGTAAGAGGTAAATCTTGAGAATAAGGCCTGTAATTATCAATGTTAGGGCTTTGGGAGTAAAGCTAATATAATGTTATCTTGTTATCTATTGTTTCTCATTTACACACTTAGGCACAAACATTTTATGAGATCCAAGGTTCTCTCACATAGAATGATTCTAGGTTGGATTAATAACCTAAAATGAATCATATCTTGACCAGTCTAAAATAGCTTGAAGTCATGTCATATGTTTCCTTCATATATAGCTTGACTTGGTTAGACAAGAACAATATTGGTAGGTTAGGATTGAGAGTAACACTCTCCTAGGAGTAGATTGACTTAAATTGTAAGATGCATGTCAAGGGTAGCTTGAGTTACGAATAGTCATGGTAGCCTAGGATTGAGGATCTATACTCTACTACAGGCAGATTGAACTAGCATTATTAGGATGCCTTTATGAAAGCATGACTTGGTGTGGCTAAGAAAATTTCATGGTAGCATACGATAAAGGAATACCACTCTCCTAAGGGTAGATTAGGATTGAGAATCACATTCTCCTGAGGGTAGCTTACATTAGCATCATAGTGTGTTTGTAATGGTGGAATGACTTAATTGGACTAAGACTATTTCAAGGTAGCTAGATGGCACACTTTTACCCTTCCTAGAATAGTTTGGACTTGCATGGTAGTGTTCCTTTTGAGGTAGTTAGTTTTGCTTAATATAGTAAAGATAGTAAGACATAACATGGTCTAGCCTATTAGGTGGTTATTCCTTGGTAGCCTTGAATTAAGAAATATAATTCATTCATGTGTTGTGAGTTGTGTTGTTATGAATATAGAAGTACCTTTTCAATGAATAATGCCCAATAGAAAGAGGGACTAGTCCCCAACTAGTGACCATGCATGATATTCTAAAGTGGCACCTAGTGTGGATAGTAGTATGGGACGCTATTTATAAATTTCACAAGTATGACTTGAAGCTACTGATGAAGTGTTCTCTTAATAGGGTGGACTTAGCTTGGGTTGTTGCTATAGTTGCATTCCATGATATGATTGACTCAAGGTGATAGTTACCTTGTCAATATGAAGTAATCTAATAATGATACCAAAGAAGGGTAAGTATGATTAGGATGACTTCAAGGTTATGCTTAATGTGAAGGGTATTATGGTATGACTTTCATGCATTGCACAAGTATGCTTTGAGGTTACTTAGGAGTATGGTCCCTTATGGTACAAAAGCTTAAAGAGTTGACTATGTATATAAAGTATGCTTAAGAACACCAAAAAAGGATACTTAGCTTGGGTGGTATTATGAGATGTATTCATGAATTGAACAAGTACGCTTTTAGGTTACTTGAGAGTAGATCTATTATAGTATAGATGACTAAGAGTTGAATAATGCTTATATGATGCTTATGTTGGAGACTTGTTTTATTATTATGATATTGTCTCTTATTATTATATGTTATGTTTCACGAAGTATTTCATATGATTATGTATTATGTCTTATATTAACTAATCCTTGTCTTATGCTCTTATGATTATGCTAGCTAACATATTTAGTACATTTTGTTCTAACATATACTTTACCTACATTCTCATCAAATGTAGGGTTTTGAGATTGAGTTTCACTCTTGAAGATAGGTTTCTAAGGAGAGATGGAGTGGAAGATTTTAGTGATTCCTCATATCTTTGAGGACAAAATCCACTAGTTCCTTTATGTATTTTATTTTCACGTTGAGACTATTGTATGGGTTGAATCCCAAGAGTTTTATTCTGGAATTGTATTAGATGGTTCAAGAAAAAAGTTTAGTGAAGACTTTCACTTGCATTTTTATGAAGACTTTGATAGTATTGATAATGTTTTTAAAATTTATGCACTTGTCTATTATCTTATGTTATGATATGCCAAGGGCTTGTACGAGACTCATCAAGGGTAAAGTATGACATATTAATCTAGGGTGTACGCCTAGGTCGTGACAGTTTGCTATGTTTAGCAAATGCGAGTTTTGGTTGCAATCTGTTTCTTTCCTTTGTCATATCTTGTCTAGTGAAGGGATTTGAGTGGATTCTAAGAAAATAGAAAAAGTGAAGCAATGACCCATACCTACCTCTTCTATAGATATCAGAAGCTTCTTGGGTTTGGCTGGTTATTATAGAAGATCCGTGGAAGGATTTTCATCCATGACCTCTCTGATGACTAATTTAACTCAGAAAAAAGGTTAAGTTTTAGCAGTCAGATGATTACGAGAAGAGATTTGCTAAACTAAAACAAGGTTGACTACAACTCCTGTTTTGACTCTACTAGAGGTTCAAATGGTTATGTGATTTGTTGATGCATCCACGTTGTCCTTGGTTGTGTGTTGATATAGCGGAATAAATATATAACTTATGCTTCTAGACAACTTAAGGTGAATGAGAAGAACTATCCTACTCATGACCTTGAGCTTTCAACAATGGAATTTGCACTTATGATGTGGAGACATTACTTGTATGGTGTTCATGTAAATGAGTTCACAAACCATAAAATTCGTCAGTATGTGTTCAACTAGAAAGAGTTGAATCTTCGCTAGAGGATATGGCTTGAGTTCTTCATGGATTGTGATATGAGTGTGCATTACCATCCTGGTAAGGTCAATTTATTAGCAGATTCTCTTAGTAGACTATTTATGGATAGTGTAGCACATGTTGAGGAATAAAGAAAGGAACTAGTAGAGGATGTTCACAGATTTGATCGCTTAGAATTTCGTCTTAATTGTGGTGTAAAAGTTCCATATGGGGCAGGATATTCATGTTATACCCAGGAAATCAAATGACATAGGCTATAGATTCACCTGATGAATAATGCTTAAAAATTGTGTTTCCATACCTAAACTAATGTAGTTAAATTGATTTTGAAGTATTAGAGCAAAAATGTCAAGAAACGACCAAGATGTTTGGAAACTAGTGAAAATGAACAAGTAGATATCTTTAGGTCTTGTGAAGTTTTGGGAGTGTCGTATGGAGATTTAAACTTGTGAAAATACTTTAAATAGGTAATATAATGATTTAAGGATCAAAATGTCCAGTTGAGACCCTCCAAGGAAGGACACCACCCTAAGGGTCCTTGAGGAGGACCTAGTGGAAAAATGCTCAAAAAATCCTTTCATTTCTCCTGTGCGAAAAAGAAATCCTATACCACGTCTGAAGATAGAAATGCTCTCGTAGGATCTTTTACTTCAATAGTAGAAACACTTCGATAAAGAGCTGCCCAAGGCAGTAAGCTTTGTCCTTGGAGGGAGCATGTTTACATCGCGGACTAGCTCCACCAAGGGCCAAAGTGTTGGTCTGTGTCGCATACTCTTTTTTTTCAAAAAAATTAATTTCCAGAAACTTTGGGGAACACCTCCGCGATGGAGACTTGTTCCGCGACAAAACTTCCTAAAATTGAAGTCAAGTTTGACTTGATTAAAAGGTCCAACTAAGTGAGAGTTTTTTTGGGTATTTTAGAGGATGAGTATTTATTAATTTTAAGTCAGTTTCTTACCTCACTTTTACCCATCCAAATCAAATCCACAAATGAAATGCCAAATTTCTCCCACTTCTTTCTAAATTCTCTCTCTACCTAACCAACATTGAAGGACATTAAAGGGTCAAGAAGAAGACCAATTCTCCAAGTTTTACACTCAAATTTGGTTCTAATGTCTTCATTAAGGTATGTATTTTTTTCACTCGTGGGATTCCTTTCCCCAAAGGTCCATTCAAAGATGATTTCAAAATCCCCCCAAATCAAGGGTTTTTCTCTACACATGGGTCTTCTTGTAAAACTGATATTGTGGATCAATTGTGGTGAATTGTAATTACTTAGGGTTGTTTAAGTGTATAATAATTTGTGAATTGATGTTGGCCACTTAAATTTCCACTGGACACATGTCCTTCCCCAATTTCGTAAGTCTTGTATCTTGTTTGATGAATTGGTTGAAGATGCTGAATCTATCAATTGTTATATTCATGTTAGTTATGTTATTACTTCATGGAATTCCTTATGTTATGTATTGATAGGGTGTTGATCTAATTCTTTAAGAACCAATGAATGTCTCTCTTCTCCTAACCCTAACTCTTAAATTATGATTAGAGGTGATGTAATAGAGTAGGATATTGCTTAATTGACTATTAAATGATGATATCAATTTGATGGATAAATATCATTGATTTGGGATGATTTCTGAAAGTGTTTCTTGGAGGCCATTGGTAAGACCTTCAAGGTCATGTACTCGTTGTTGTAGTACTATTGACTTATATTTAGTAATGTTGGTTAATTAAAGTATGACTGATAAAGTTGTGAACGTATGATCATGCTTTGAATATGATGGTTGTGACATTATGATAGGTGTACTATTATGAGGGGTTGAAGGTAATTCCCATGTATATCTTATGATTATTCTATGACGCAAGGTTCTCACATGATGTTGGGTTTGTGATGAAAGGACTTTATCATCCTAGAATCTATGAGCTATGAACATGTTATATGAAGAGTTAAGCTCCTAAAACCTATGTTATGAATTAATGTTAAGGAAGATTTAAAGATACTTCAAAAAGGGAATGTAGCTTAGTACCGAGTGAACTTGACATTAAAAGGTGGTCCTTCACAAAGGAAGGGAGGTTCACACTATGTTGTCTCATGAGGTGGAAACTATAATGCTAATTATCATAAAGAGGGTTTCTAGTAACAACCTCCTAGTTCCTTAACTATGCGCCCCTATAGGAACCTTAGCTAGTGGATCCACCTTGATGCTATATGAATGTATATGTCTTACCTTGGCATGTAAGTTACCCTCCTTTCGGTGTGAGGAGAAGACACCAGATTCAATGTTATCTCACATGGTCTATGTCGATTATGTAGAAGTTTCCCGAAAGTTAAAATGATGAATGAAAGTAACAAGATAAAAGTGTCACTTAGTGTAGGTAGGGGTATGAGATATTACCTATACATTGCACAAGTGGACCTTGAGCGGAATTCTAGGGCGGGTTCTTTACGTATATATGAAATGGATGAAATTGGTCTCATATGATGTTGGTCTATATTGTTATGCATGTTATTGACTACACTTGTTATGTTGATATATGAGGTAAAAGACAATGGGTATGATCTCTTAGCTAGTTTACTTTGTTTATGTGGGGTTATGGGGCTTCACATACACATTTTACTAGTAGACTTGGATTGGGTTTGTGAGTAAGGTTGTGTGATGTATTGATGAAATGGACTCTAAAGATGAAATCTTGATTATGTCTTTGTTATGATGTTACAATTAGACATCATTATGAATATGACTTGTTGTTATTTTTGTGATATGGACTTGTATATGTCCTTGGGTTGCGCACAAAGGCTTTTAAATTAAAATTAACAATTTTATAACAAAATGTCCTTTTGTACATGTATTTAATGTTTTACTTGCACATGTGTCCATACTTAGTACATATGTTTGTACTTACCAATATCCCTTGTATTTCTACATAAACGTAGGTTCAGACCATTGAGGTTCTTCAAGGCCAATTTCGCAAAGAATCTTGGATTGTTCCCAAGTTGGTGAATACTCAAGTTCGAGGAAAAAAGCTTATGAATCTAGCTTTATTATTTAGCTTATGATAAAGGACATTGTTCTATTTCCTAATTCAAGAACTATGTTGTATTTCTTTTATAAGACTTGTAATGATGTAAGGGCTAAGTCCCACTTTTCATATTCCAATGTTTTAGATGGAGATGTGAGACAAATTATAGATGCTTATTTGATATATGAAGTGAATTTGACCTTCAAATGAAAAGTTTTAATTTTTTCGCTTTTCATTCTATCTATGACGTGATGATGTATGCTAAGGTCTTGTCTGAGGCCTCTCGGAGGACGAAGACGCCGGTTATGGCTAGGGGGTGCTCTCCTATCATGAAAAACATGGTATCAGAACATGAAATGAATAAATCTTAGGAAAGATGTCTCACAAAAACTCTTTTATGTAGAATGATTTTCATAATTGTGAAGCGCGCCACACTTATGAATGAGAGGCTATGTGATGCTTAGGAAATTCTTTCTTCAGTATTCATAAGTCATGCCTCTGGAGTCTTAACTCTATGTGTCCTTTTATTCTCTTTATTTTCTTGTGGATATAGTCTATGAATACTAGAAGGGTAGCCGCAAGAAGGAACGAAGAGATGATTGCAAATGCGGGAGTTCTTCCCCAAGGACCAACCAAGGTCCCTTAAGGAGGACCGTTGCGACTTGGCAAGAAGCTTCCTCAGGCAGTGTGCATAGATGGTTGTCACAGATGGTTCATGGTCCAATTGACGGGGCGTCGATTTTATCCATCGATGGAAAGTTTATATATTTGACCAAGGTCCTGTTTTGAAAAGTCTCTTAACTCAACGATGGAGCAACAGGACGGTTGGACCCATGTTCCATCGATTGACACATGAGGCGTCTACGGGGTCTCGGGGGTGAGTTACCTATTTTGATGCTGGTTTTTAGTTAGGTTACTTTAATAATATAGGTGGTTAATTAATTATTTAGGTATTTAGGGAAGCCTAATTAATTTAATTTAAAACCTATATAAAGACTCTAACCTAATTAGTCTAACCTAAGCTCTCATAAATTCCCCAAACCCAAACTCTCTTTTTTCTCTCTTCTATCTATATCCCAAGTTATAGAACACCATAGAAGGTAAAAATAAAAGGGTTTATAGGGATGAAATCACAAACGTTTATCCATCAATCTCCATAAAACTTTAAGGTATGAGATTTCTTTCACCTTTGGGACTTCTTTCCCCAAAGGGTTCCATCAAATTGATTTCAAAAGTATGACATTCAAGTGGGTCTTTTCCAATCTCGAAATTAATCTTCTAAATTGTTTTGTTTATGATTTATTTTGTATATTATGAATACATTAACATGTATTATAACTCAATTATGTACTTCTTGATGGATTGGTCTAGTTTGTAATAGATGACCTATTCCCCTTAACACTAGGTTGCGATCTTAATATGAATTGTTTAGTGTTGGTTCAGTTGAATAACTATACTATGATGTTACTTTTATTAATTATGAATAAATTAAGATAAATTATATTCCTATCATGATATTTCTTGAGTAATTGATCTAGATTGTGACTTTGACCTAAGTCTCTTCTATTATGTAATGAACTAGTGAGGGATTGTGATGTAGTGATTCAATTGGCTTTGTTGTAATGTGAGTTATTGATGTGTGATGATATTATACCCATCTTGGGTTGAATTAAGGGTTGATGGTAATACCTTGATTATGGATTATGAAGGAGACTTGGTAAGTTTTGTGATCCCTATTCTTTACTCCAATTGTGTTAATTGTGATTTAAGTGATGGTATTGCATTGAAGTATACCTTGTATTAGGATAGATAGGATTGGTATGATGTTGATTGACTATGGTTTGTGAGAGGTTTTCTAAGATTATAAGGATGGTGATAGCTTACAAATGTGCCTTATCAAGATGTGATTATGTAAATGTGCTAACCTCACTTATATGAATTTTAATGAAAGGACTATACTCATGCAATTCGTATTGACATATGAGGATGACGATTATAAAAGGGATAAACCCTATGACCTATATTACGCTATGATGAATAGTAAATACATTAAATACATTTCAAAAGGGACTTGGCATATCACCGAGTGAACTTGACAATGGGAGGCACTGGTGTTAAATCCCCTATGAGGGATACTCATGCTATGGATTCCCATGAGATCTCCATGTGGCATATAGAGAGTTCATAGATATCTCTTAGTTCTTAAGTACGTTGCCCCCATAGGAAGACTAGCTAGTGGATCCACCTAGAAAGGTACATTTATGTTTGTCATTACTTTTGCCGGTAGACCACCTTCGATCGATGTAAGATTTTACAACATTGGATTCCACACTCAGCTCTTGTGGTCTATGTCAGTTAAGGCATGTGTTCCCTAAACTAAAATGAAGTAATGAAGTACAAACCAAATAAGGTGACTTAAGATGTTTGACTTAGCTTAGGTCGGGGTATGGGACTCTACCTATGCCTTCCACTAGTTTTCCTTGAAACAAGCTTCAGAAGGTTGTTCTTATATATGAATACTATTATAATTTTACTTGTTATGTAAATGATGATCTTGCACATTGATGAGTTTCACTTATGAACATGTGTTGGTCTCTATTACTTAAGTATGATGATATGTACTCTTAAATGATATGTTATGTGAAGTTGGATATTAGTCATGGTTCTTACTGGGTTTACATGATTGAGTAAGGTTATGAGGCTTTGATTGGTTATTGCACTTGTTGACTTAATGAGGGTTAATGGATAATTGTCTTGCTTTGGTTATGTTGTATTGAACTCTTATTAATGCTTGTGGTTATTATAACTTGATGATAGAGTTACTTTGACTATGTGTTCAATTACATGATATGCATGTTGATTTGACTAGACACAACATTGTTGGTCTTGTGATATACATGCTTATGACTTAATAAAAATGTCTTAATGATTGGTATGACCTTCTTGATTGTGCATAAAGATTTCTAAAGTAAATTGCATACTTTTAATGAATTGTCTCTTTGTAGCATGATTTTATGATGTGTATGCATATTTTCTATTACATAGTACAAGTGGTGTACTAACCCTATTATATCCCTTTTCCCCAAAATTTTAGGTTTCGGTTGTTGAAGGGCTTTTAGACGACTCTGAAGGAATACTAGGAAATCTCATTGATCCAAGTTGGGTAAGTCCTCACTTTTCGAGGGCAATGCCAATATAAAGCTTATGAAATTATTCTAGTTTTAAGAATCTTATCTTCTTTCCTTTTCTTTTGAGTACTAAACATTGTATAACTTATATGTGGCTCTATTAACTTGATTTGATGTATGGGCTAGGACCAATTGTTATACTCTTGTTAGATGGTTATGAGATGAGACATCCATTTGAGACGATGTTATATATTATATATATATATATGTAAAATAAAATTCAAAGACTAGGTATTCTTCCTATATGGAGGGTCTATGTATACTCATATATATATTATGTGTATGTAGAGGTCAATGTATCCACAATGTAAAAGTAATGAAAACTTTTGTAATTTTCCGTATTTTTAGCCTATGAATGTAATGATGTAAGCTAAGAGGCTAGTCTTAGTCCTCAAAGACGACGACAACGACGGTTACGTCTAGGGGGGTACTCTCGTATGTGAGAAACTTGGTATTAGGGCATGATGTTGAATATCTTTGAGTCGATGTTTCTCTCAACCACGTCTATGTAGATTCTTACTCATAATTTTCAAGTGCGCCACACTTTTGGATAGGAACCTATGTGATGCTTAGGAAACTCTCACTTTCTTGTAAGTCAAATATCGTGCCTCTAGAGTTTTGACTCTACGTGCTTTTAGCATTTAATCCTTTTATTGTTATTATAGGCAATGAATATTCGAATGAATGCGACACGAGGACTTGATGAATAGATTGCCAATGCGGGAGTTCCTCCCTAAGGCAATTAAGTCCCTTCTCTTGAAGAAGATGTTAAGAATGACCAAGATTCGGTCAATCCTCCTCATTTGAAGGGTGGTGACATAAGGGCTGCTCTTCTCCACCTTGCCCAAGCCATTACTACTCAAGCACAAGCCGTCACTATTCAAGCTCAATCCATGGCGACCCAAGCTAATCGGGAGGTCGTACCCCGAGCCAACCAATATATTAGTACCATGGCCTCCCGTGTGATGGATTTCACTAGGATGAATCCCCCTACTATCTATGGGTCCAAGGTTGAAGAATACCGTCAAGAGTTCATTGATAAAATCTACAAGATCCTTTATGCTTTGTGACTACTAGTGATAAGGCTGAGTTAGACACTTACCAACTCAAGGATCTAGCCCAAGCATGGTATGTCTAAAGGAGGGACAATAGGCCTTTGAGAGGTGGACCGGTGACTTGGGAGGTGTTCAAAAAGTATTTTATTGATAGATTCTTTCCTAAGGAGAAGTGGGAAGCTAAAGTGGTGGAGTTAATTAACATTAGTCAAGGAGGTATCAGTGTGCTTCAAAATACTCCTTGAAATTCACTAAATTAACAAAATATGCTCCTTCTTTGGTTTCCGATCCTAGGGATGAAATGATCCACTTTGTGACAGGAGTGTCGGATGAATTTAAATAAGAATGTCATTTGGCTATGATACACGACAATATGAACATTTCTCGTCTCATGGTTCATGCTCAACAAGTTGAAGAGGCAAGGTTTATGAGAAAGAGAGAGATGCCAAGAGGGCAAGATCTTTTGAGAGTGGTTTTTCAAAGGGTAGGCTTGATAACTAAGACAAGCCTAGGTTCAAAAAGAGGTTTTCTAATCAAGTTCCTTCCAAGTTCCCTAAGGCTCGTGAAGATAAAGTTTCTAAGCTTAAACCTAAGAAGGGAAGAGATACTAGTTTACCAAACAAGAAGCCTACTTGTGCAAAGTGTGGATAAGGTCATTTAGGGGAATGCTTAGTACGAACGGGCAATTGTTTTAGTTGTGGCAAGAGTGGACACAAGGTTTGATATTGCACAAATATGAAGGGGCAAGACAAGAAGAGTGGGAAAACAAGTGGTTCTAATGATGCTCCAAAGAAGAGTCACTTTTATGCTCTCCGCTCTAGGGGTGAGCAAGAGACTTCCCCTGATGTGGTGACCGGTATGTTGAAAGTATTTTCAGTTGATGTATATGATTTACTTGATCTTGGTGCTACCTTGTCATTTGTTACTGCTCTAGTAGCTATAAGATTTGACATTTTGCCCGATATCTTGAATGAACCTTTTATGGTGTCTACCCGGGTAGGTGAGTCAGTGGTTGTAGAAAGGGTATATAGAAATTTTCCTATAATTTTGCCCAATTGAATTACTTATGTTGAACTAGTAGAACTTGATATGTTCGATTTTGATGTCATATTGGTTATGCATTGGTTGAATGCTTGCTTTGCCTCTATAGATTGTAGAACAAGGGTGGTGAAGTTTAACTTTCCAAATGAGCCCATTTTAGAGTGGAAGGGGGCAAATTCAATTCCTAGATGTTGTATCATATCTTGTTTAAAAGCATGAAAAATGATCTCTAAAGGGCTTTCATACCATATAGTAAAAGTTCAAGATTTAGACTTTGAAACTCCTCCCATTGAGTCGGTCCCTGTAATACAGGAATTTCTGGAGGTCTTTCCTAATGATCTTCCCAGTATTCCTCCTGAACGGGAAATTGATTTTGTTGTCGACTTGTTTCCTTATACAAAACCCATTTTATTTCCTCCTTATCGGATGGCTCCGACCGAATTGAAAGAGTCGAAGGTTCAACTAAAAGATTTACTAGACAAAGGTTTCATTATACCTAGTATTTCTATATGGGGTGTTCCGGTTTTATTTGTGAAGAAGAAGGATGGTCCCTTAAAATGTGCGTTAATTATAGCTAACTCAATAAATTCACTATTAAGAACAAGTATCCTCTCCCTCGGATTGATGACATGTTTGATCAACTCAAAGGGCAAATCTACTTTTCTAAGATCGGCTTGAGATCGGGGTATCACCAACTTAGGGTGAGAGCTGAGGATATACAATAAACAACATTTCAGACTAGATATGGTCACTATGAGTTCTGAGTAATTACCGTTGGTCTCACTAATGCCCTTGAGAAATTTATGGATCTTATGGATAGGGTGTTTTGAGGTTTCATACATTAGTTTGTCATTGTCTTCATTGATGATATCTTGGTGTATTCAAAAAAAGAGGGTGATCACATGGACCATTTGAGGGTGGTGTTACAAATGCATAAGGAGAACTAATTATTTTCCAAGTATAGAAAATGTGAGTTTTGGTTGAGGTCGGTGGCATTTCTTGGTCATATCCTCTCTAGTGAGGGAGTTGAGGTTAATCCAAGGAAAACTGAGTCGGTGAAAAATTGGCTGAGACCATTGACTCCAACCGACATTAAGAGTTTCTTGGGTCTAGCGGGCTATTATCGGAGATTTGTGGATGGTTTTGCATCCATTTCATCTCCCTTGACTACTTTGACCCTAAAGAATAAGAAATTTGAGTGTTCAGAGGATGTGAGAGAAGCTTCCAAATCATGAAAGATTGGCTTAATTCTGCTCTGGTGTTGAATTTACCAGAGGGTACCCAAGGGCTTGATTGTATATTGTGATGCATCCTGAGTTGGTTTAGGGTGTTTGCTTATGCAACATGGAAAAGTAATAACCTATGCCAATAGACAACTTAAGTTGCATGAGAGGAACTATCCAATTCATGAACTTGAGTTAGAAGCTATGGTATTTACCTTGAAAATATGGAGGCATTACTTGTATGGTGTTCATGTAGATGTGTAAACCGACCACAAGACTTCTCAATATGCGTTTACTCAAAAGGAGTTGAATCTTTGACAAAGAAGGTTGTTGGAATTGTTAAGAGATTACGAAATGAGTGTTCTCTATTACCCATGGAAAGCCAATGTGGTTGTGGATGCTCTAAGTTGTATGACCATGGGTAGTGTGTCTCATGTAGAGGAAGCCAAGAAAGACCTAGTGAAAGATGTTCATAGGTTGGCTAGATTGGGTGTTAGGTTAGAACATTATCCAAATGGTGGGTTTATGGTCCATTATAACTCCAAGTCATCTTTGGTGGTTGAGGTGAAGTCCAAAGAACACCTTGAACAACCATTTATGGAGTTGAAGGAATCGATTCTTGGTAAGCTTAGTGAGTCATTCTCCTTAGCGGGGATGGTGTCTTGAGGTATCAAGGAAGGTTGTGTGTTCGTAATGCAGATGGTTTGAGGAACTGGAATCTTGAGGAAGCTCATAAGTCCCATTACTCCTTTCATCTGTGTTCGACAAAGATGTACAATGACCTTAGGGAAGTATTTCAGTGGGAAGGTTTGAAAAATGACATAGAAGAATATGTTGTTTAGTGTCCAAATTGCCAACAAGTGAAAGCCGAACACAAAAAGCTAGGTGGTTTACTTCAAGAAATCCAAATTCCTACTTGGGAGTGGGAAGACATCAATATGGATTTTGTGGTAGGTTTGCTCCGGACACAAAATAAATATGACTCTATATAGGTGGTTGTGGATAGGTTGACCAAATCCGCTTGTTTTATTCTTGTCAAGTCTACCTATTCGGTGGAGGATTATGTAGGGATCTTCATATATGAGATTGCGTGTCGCCATGGTATTCTGTTATCCATCATATCGAATAAGGGTGCACAATTCACATCTAGGTTTTAGAGGTCATTCCAAGAAGGGTTGGGTACCAAGGTGAAGTTAAGCACCACTTTTCGTCCTCGAACGGATGGTCAAGCGGAGCGTATTATTCAAACCCTTGAGGATATGCTTAGATCTTGTATCATTGATTTCAAGGGAAACTGGGATAAGGATTTTCCTTTGGTGGAGTTTTCTTACTACAATAACTACCATTCATTTGTATCTATGGCTCCTTATGAAGACTTGTATGGTAGGAGATGTAGATCTCCAATTGGATAGTTCGAAGTAGGTGAGTATTCACTTTTGGATCCTGATTTGATTTATAAAACTTTAGAGAAGGTTCATATAAAAAAGAATTGCTTGAAAACAGCCTACAGCTGGCAAAAGTCTTATGCCGATCATAGGAGAAGGGATTTAGAGTTTGAAGAAGGTGATAAGGTGTACTCGAAAATTTTACCTATGAAAGGGGTGGTTAGATTTGGAAAGAAAGGGAAGTTGAGTCCTCGTTATGTGGGTCCCTATGAAATCTTGCAAAGGGTTTGTAAGATTGTCTATGAGTTGAAACTTTCTAGTGAATTAGCTTTGGTTTATCCGATTTTCCATGTTTCTAAGCTTAAGAAGTGTATCGGTGATCCCGAGTCTATTCTTCCTATTGAGGGTCTTGGGGTGAAGGATAACCTCTCATATGAGTAGGTTACGGTTCAAATCCTTGATATACAAGTAAAGAAGTTAAGGAACAAAGAGATGGTTTCCGTAAAGGTGTTATGGAAGAATCACCTAGTTGAGGGTGAAACATGGGAGGCCGAGGCCGACATGAAGTCCCTTTACCCCAATCTATTTGATAACTAAGGTTAGTCATTCCTATTAATAATGAAAATAATAACAAAAATTGAAGTTGCTTTGATTTTTTGTGAAGTTTTGCAAAAATGTGCATTTTTGGTGTCATTACAGTGAAGTTACGGTGAACTATGCATATTGACTTGAAAATTTGCAATTCTTTTTGTTTTGAGTTATGTTGTGCATTTTGATATGGCAAGTGTTTATCAAATGATATTGAACATGTTGTTAAGTTGAAATTTTGCGTAATTCACTCATATATGGTATATTGAGCTCGTGTGGTTGTGTGAGAAGGACAATTCCTCATAATATGATTTGAGCCTTATAAGTGGTAATTGAAGTTTTGAATTTCCTTGTGTAAATTACATGATTGATGTTGTAACTCATGTTGACATTTATTTTTGATTTGTTGGGCTTCTAGTCTTAAGTCTATTCCTTCCTTTCAAAAGATTTTAGTGTCATACAAGTACGAATGTTTCTAAGGGGGCGATAATGTAACACTTCGAAAGTCTAATACGTGTTCTAGAGCCTACCATGAGTGTAAAAATGTTTAGAACTGTTTTAAGGTCAATTTTAATAAATATATGTCATTCAGGAGGTCAAGGAATCAAAACGTTAAGGAACGTCCATGACGTTCGAAAACTAGTTCAATGAGGTACTAGAGTGCCTTAGCATATCTTGACTAGATTTTCGGAGTCAAAAATTGTTTAATTTTGGTGGAAGGGTGTCCAACATGTATTAGAGTTATTTCATAATCGAAACGTTTGGGTACGAATTCCTAAGGACCAACCAAGTAGGACCCTTGCGACTTGTGGTACGCTCAAATTGTACTTCCCTAAAGAAGTATAAGCGGTGGTATCAAGTAAAGAACCTAACTATTAGGTTGGGGTATATCCCATGAGGAAAATGGCTTACACTTAACTTCAATGTAAGACTACTTCTATTTAGTCAAGTCCTTTCCAAAAACTAGTAATTAAAATGGGGGGGGGGGGTTGTGAAAAAAGTCTTTTAATATTGCTAAATCAATCAAGTAACAAGAGTAAATCTTTGGTGTTTATCAAGTTGTGAGAGAAACTAGGGTGTAAGTATTCCCTATAGGTTCATAACTCCGTATTCCTATCTATAAGAATTCTTCCCTAGTGTTTTGCATGCGAAGTTAGAAATTAGGTTTCGCTAAATTCTTGGTCTGACATTTAAAGAATTTCACTCCGTACCTTGATTCGGCTACGTGTGTCTAAGTTACTAACCCTTACCTTTACTTCATATTAAGAATCGTATTTAATGTATGGCTTAGTTATTACTTTGCACCAATCGAGAGTAGCCTATTAGATAGTATCCTACTAAATCTATGTTGATAACTATTTTCCTATTAACTACCTTCTTGTTCCGGCAAATAGTAATAAGGCAAGTTCAAACGCATGCACTCCTTAAAAAGACTTATAAGCAAAAGAATTATCAATACATGCAATAACCTATGTGAGAATTGTTATTACACTAGGTTTACTTTGTTAATCACCCATGGTTCACAAAACCCTAGTTGTGGATTTAATTACCCATTCATAGAAGAACATAATTCATGGTTGATAAACAATAAATCATGAACTTAATTTTACAAATTTGAAGAAAATCCAGAAATTCAATCACTTGAAAAACAAATTTGGAAATTTGAATTAATGCCAAAGTTGTAAAAACAAATCTCCAAGAACAAAACTAAGAAAGTAGTAACAGAATCCAACCCCAAAATCGCGGTTTTACACCCTATTTATAAAAAAACATTGTCCTAAATTAAAAGGAATTCTAATAAGGAAAGTAATCCAAAAAATGCGGATTCAATCGACGACCCCCACAGCCGGTGTGTCGATCAAACAACAGACCATTTACTGCCTCTGTAAGTCCAGACTTAACATATTGTGCATCTTCTATGATCCAATCAATGAACCAACATCACGGTCCGTCGATTCAGGTAAGGTCCTTCGATGCTTCTCGTCGTTTGATACGTAGAATTTCTTCAACATCGGGTATTGAGACTCTCTCTGATCTGATAGAAGATTCAAAAGGATGGAACGTCGATTAATCAATGGACCATAGATCCTCTCGTAGCCTCACACTTGATCAGAATTCCCTGAGTTGCTTCCAGATGTCTGAATCTTCCATTGACGGTCACCATCTACGGTCATTCGATGGGACGACGATCCATCGATGGCCTTTGTGGGTCACCTCTGCACTTAATTTCCACACCCTTCTACGTTTTGATTTTGGACACCTTTCTTGCAAAACCAAGATAAAAACATTTTAAAATTATTCCAAAAAAGGTCTATACACACACTAATCTTAAGGAAAAAACATTTAAAGTAATGTGACTCACTCAACTTAAATTCGTTATTTGTCCTTAAGCGACGCACTATAACTCAACACAACACTTGGTACTGAAGTATCCTCTTTTAAGCTTTCAAAATCACATGGCTATGAATCCCAACCTTTTTTTTCGTTGCTTTAGTGCATTTTTCTAGTCTTACTCTTGTGGATCAGATCATGACATAAACTAACCATGCACAGACACCTCTACTCTTTTTCCTTGCAAGGTACCAACTTTTCGATATTGCAACTAGTGTCGTCGCTTCAAAAGATATCCTCGTTTTTGGCACAGTGTTTTTTAACTTTGAGTATAAGGGTCATTATTCAACACTCATGCACAAAAAAATTCACACATAATTAGTACTTGTCGCCATAGGCTTGTCTTTATTTTCACTACTTAAGTTCACCACATTAGACTCTTATGATCACGATAGGACTTTCTTAGTTTATAAAGTAGGCTCAGGGTCAGGTATGGTACATATGGGTACATTTTAGTGACCTTTTTCCCTCCTTGACATTACGGCTAAGTGTCCTACATCTTTCATTATCTCTTATGCCCTACTTTTGTTTTCTTTTCATCTTTTCCTTCCTTTACCTTTTGTTCTTTGTGGAAGTGACTCTTACTTCTTTTTGTTCAACTCTTTTTCTTTATTTTCTATTTTTTTTTTACATTCAATTGATAATTTTCACTTTTTCTTTTATTTTCCACATTACTCTTTTCATACCCACTTTTTGGGTCATCACTCATAATAGCCACCTTTAATTTATGGCTTTGCCATTATTCAATGTTCACATTATCCAAGAATGGGTCAGGTATAAGACAAGGTTTGTTTATGTATTAGCCACCCTCAACTCAGGCTTTTTACCTAAGTCGAGGTGCACATGTCCAGGAAGGGACCAGGGCCACACATTATACCCAGGGAAGGTGAGAAGGTGAAGAAAGGAAAGGTCTATTATAAGCTCAATATATTTGGATCAAAAAGGTATAACACTTTCATTTGGTTCACTTTACTTTATGCTGGATGTTTTCTAATTTGAACAAGGGCATATGATCCATTCCTAGTTGTCTAACACAGATTCCTTTTGCAGGACTAACCGGGCAAGTTCTAGCTAGGTACCAACAGTGGAACCATCAAATTTCCTCACACTCTCGTGACACCTCGTTACCCTATCAGATTGTCGTACACCTAGTTTAAGTGTTAGATTGAGGGTCATATAGTACTACATCTCTATGTCAGGATTAGATCCAACAAATTCAACTTCTTTATACCTATTCATGCAAGAAATTTCTTAGAACGACATATCATTCATGTTTAGCCATCATGCTCCATATTTCACTTTTATACTTTGTACAAGTTACCAAACATGCCGATTCAAAAGGAAAGTAATCACTTTCACTTTTATACTTTGTACAAGTTACAAAACATGCCGGTTAAACAGGAAAGTAAACACTCTCTTGGGGCAAAAGAACATAGGTAAGAAAACCCCTAAGAGAGGATCGTGAGTTGGGCTAATTAGAATTCACCCAAAACTCACTTTCCATTTAACCCACCCCCAACTAAAAAAATGAAATTGTATCCAATGCATAAAAACTATAAAGATAGGGTGGGAGGTGAAGCAAACCTGAGGCACATAGCATCGACGATCAACAAGCATACGAGTCTGCTTTCCTAAAACCCGTAATCTCTGTAGTAGGGACACCCTTAGTGGTGAACACATCAATCTCCACACCCTCACTGGTGCTCTTCTCAAGAGTCTCAAGTCTTGAACTACATTCCTAACCATCCAACTCCCGAGCCCTCATTTGACGGGTCTCCTAATCAATCAATGAGGCTATCCTCGCTACATCTATATTCATTTGCTGCTTTTTCCTCGCACGAGAATCCTCTCCATTAGTGGTGTGACTAGAACGGTGCCTCTTTGCACGCTCACGTGGCTTATGCAGTGCAGTGGGGAAAGTGAAGAGGGTAACAAGTATTGTGTCCTCTGATATCTCAATGGGTTTAGTCTCGGGCTCAGGTCCTCTCATCTCCACTATGCTGCCAACATCTACCTGTAGACTCACCACAACAACCTAAAGAGTAGTCAAATCAATGGTGGGGTCTAGGTGGGCTAGAAGTCACATCTCAAATGCATACTGGTGGACTGCCTAAATCTTCCTCTCCGTCTGCTGACCACCTTCTTCTCTATCCGGTCCTCAGCCTCAGCAATGGATTTCTGCATCCAAGGCTGAATATGATGTATCAAGGTGGGCATCTGGTCATCTAGCTTCTGGACCTTAGCAAGCGTGGCCAGTGCTACTGATGGTGGCGTAGACTAGGACGAACTAGGTGCCCTACTGGTGCCAAGGGCAGACTCGACCGGGGTTGTATCGGTGGGCTTTGAAGTGGCAGATTCAGCCCCTTGGTCTAACTCTACCATATCCGCTAAGTTCTCACTCACTGGCTACAAATCAACTCTAGGCCCAAGCCGTGGTGTCTCCACATTGGCCTCATCCCTGATGAGAGCTATATCCGTAATCTCGATCAGAGTACGGAGGATATCACAGTGCCAAAGGGGCACTCTAACATCCCTGCATAATTGGAAAATCATAAAAGAAAGCGATTAATTAGTAGAGGTCTTATAAGCTCTCTCATGTATCACAGAGATCAACAACCTCGCGAAGTCGATCTCCAACCCGGTTATCAATGCTGCTAACAGGACCGCTCTATCCCAAGTAAGGTTATTATCTACTGCTGTGGGGGATACGCAGTGGCGAACTATCAGCCTGAAGAACTTGGTTGAAAAGGTGAGGTTGGCCTACTTGTTAAGGCCTCGGGGTCCAACACCCAGTCTGCTCTCGCACCGTCAATGGAGATCTGCTATGCAATCCACCTCTTGATGGACTCTCTCTGATCTCTGCTTCTCTGAAACTGGACACTCTTGAGCAAATCCCCTCGTGTAATTGGACTCTGGAGTAAGGGGAAACCTTGTGGCATCAGTGGACATACCATACAAGAAGCGGCGGATGGAGGTATAAGAAATGTCCACCCGGCAGTTTTGAACTGGAACCTTTGTGAGTGGGTCCTATTTGACAGGTTTCGCTTGCTTTTCCAAAGAACCTCTGAGAGTCGCCAGATATAAGGCATAGAACTTTCGAACAACCTCCTCGCTTTATGTCTCCAGACTACGAGCCATCCACTCAAGCTTGTGGTGGGTAAACAAGTTTTACACCTTAGGAGCTGTGTAAAGACTCCCTGTAAGAACTCTCCGCTCGACTGTCACTAATCGAGTCATGACCATTTTGTCATTTCAGCATCTTTGTGTCCCTGTAGATCTTATAGTGAAGATGAATGCACCATCGGTTTGGATCATTAGTAACCCTGGGGACCTCATGCTGGGGTGTCGGAGCACAATCTGAACTCTTGGCCTCATCAGACGTGGCATGACAGGAAGGAACATCTGGGAGAGTGTCTCCAAGTGATCCAAAACCAAAGGCAGTGGCCTCATTCGAACCTGTAGAATGGGCCAACTCTGAACCTGAAGCCTCTTCAAAGCCAGACGCTCCCTCAGAACCCGAGGCAGGCCCAATGTAGGGGTCAGGGTGCCGGGGGAATGTATTCTGGATCCTGCTCATCGTCAAAATTACCGATCATTCAGCATGAGGGTTCCATGAACTTGGACCTACCGCTAGTATAGATGATATTTGGTTTGGGAGCCATTTGTACCTGAAAAACAAGTTGTTAGTCTCATTGAAATCATCCTTCACAAGTAAAACAATCAAAGCAGAACCTTGAAACATAAAGCACAAGCTATTGCAAGTATTGGGAGAAGGTCACTATTGACGGACCATCGATTCAACGACGGTTTGTCGATGGACACTTAGGAAATTCATCCAGTACTTATTCCCCATCCCTCTCAGGTAGAAATGACGCACGTACAAAATTGCCCATTGATAAATTGATGAATCGTATTCCACTTCCGTCGTCTGACACTTAGAATAATTCTTAATTTCTCACAGCTCAGGGTTTCAGTTGGAAAAGAAAGACGTGCAGAACGGCCCGTCGATTAATCAACGGACGCTATTCCACTTCCATCGTTTTAATGTTTAACATTTTTAAGGTTTAGCCATCGACGCACACCATCGAGGGTCCGTCGATGAACCAGTGGTCCATAGACATGGTATCATGCTGTTCGTAAGAGACAAGTTTTAGGACTTATTTTTAACAACACATTTATACAACTTTAAGCAAATCATATGTTCACCCAACACTCAACAACAATTCCAAGAACAATTCTTCATCCTTAGGGTTGCGATTTCACTAATTTCGATCTCAGATTTTATGATGGTTTTAAACACTAAGTCGGAGTGACAACAATTAGTTTGTTTTTAAACAGACTACACCCCCAACCCATTCACTTTCTATCATTTCAAGGGATGTAGTACCAAAAAATTAACAAGTTACAAGCAATTTCTGTCCCTAAGTCAAGACCCATATATAAATTTGGCGTTTTCAAAAGCAAATGAACGAGAATTGATTGAGCCAAGGGAATTCAAATACCTGAAATCAGTAGAGGAGAAATTGAGTGGGTAATCTTCTCAACAACCAACCCACTCCTGCCTTCGAACACCGATCAGAAAAAACAAGGGAGACGGAGTAGAATGTTGGGAGGGTAGGGTTTTAGGATTTGGTGGGAGTTTGGGATTTTGAAGAAAATGGAAGGGAGGGATATGGGGAGTCGATTGAAAAAGAAGGTAATAAGGGGAGGGAAACAGTTGGGAGGGAATTTGAAAAGATCTTTGGAGGTTAACTAAAAGGTTTCTTTTTAATATAGCTGGTCGGTTCGGTACGGGTCACTAGTTCATTGAACTAACTATACCCCATCGACGGTCCCTAAGTAAGTCCACGAACCATTTATTTCATACAAACTTAGACAAAATTTCAAGACATAAGGGCACAATCGACGGTCCGTCGATTGAATGAAGGCCCGTAGATCTGTGCACCAGAAGAATTTATGCAGAATTCTTGTGTTTGGTCCCTGCACATTGGACACCCATTAAGCTATTCTTTTTGTGTTTTTTTTCTAGACACTGTGTAGACACAGACCCTAAACTACTCACTAGCCAACAGACTAAAAAAAAAGAATTCACGAAGATGAGTAAACCAAAAATGAAACAATGGAATGCAACTATTCCTAGAAAGAAAAGAAAAACCTATTGTTGACTAAAGGATACACCTTGGGTTGCCTCCCAATAATCTCTTGATTTAACATCGCGGCATGACACAAGATCCTTGATTACTCAAAATTCATCAAGGAGATATGCTTCAACCACTTCATGGACACTCTCCGCATGCCCTAGGTAGATCTTGATTCTTTGCCCATTGACCGTGAACTTTGAACCTCCTTGTTCTCCAACTCAACCGCTCATTGGGGGAACACTTTAGTGATAAGGAATAGCCCTGTCCACTTAGACTTGAGTTTGACCGGAAACAAGCGTATCCTAGAGTTGAATAGATGCATCAAGTCCTCAACTGCATATTCTCACTTTTCAATCTTTGGGTCATGGTAATTCTTCATCTTATCTTTGTAGATGGATGAACTTTCATATGCTTTTAGGCAAAACTCATCAAGCTCATTCAACCCATAAAGTCTCTGCTCCACTGCTTCATTCCAGTCCATCTTCACTTTCTTCATCGCCCACATGTCCTTGTGCTCTAAGTCAATTGGCAAGTGAAAAGCCTTCACATATACAAGTTTGTTTGAAGAAATACCTATGGGGGTCTTGTATGCAGTCCGGTAGGCTCAGAGAGCTTCATCAAGCTTTCTTGACCAATCCGTTCTATTAACATTCACTGTTTTTGACAATATCTGCTTGATTTCTCTGTTGGACACCTCAACTTGCCCACTAGTCTGTGGATGGTACAGAGTGTCGACATTGTGGTGAACCTCATATTTATCCAATATCCCTTTGAAAAACTTGTTGCAAAAGTGAGATCCCCCATTACTAATAATGGACCTAGGTGTTGCCAAATCTGGAGAAGATGTTCTTCTTTAAGAATGCGGTAACACTCTTCCCTTCATTGTTTGCAAGTGCTATGGCTTCCACCCACTTTGACACATAGTCCACCGCCACAAGTATATAATTCATCCAATGAGAACTCACAAACGTTCCCATAAAATCAATGCCCCATACATCAAACAACTCAATCACTAGAATGGGATTTAAAGGGAGATCTTGCCTCTTAGAAATTCCTCAATCTCTTTGGCACCTATCACATTACTTGGCGAACTCATCATCATCTTGGTGGATGGTTGACCACAGCAGAGGAGTGGCATGCCTCCAAAACACTGAGCATCTCAACTTCTGGCACACAACGACGAATAAGCCTATTAGCACAACTCCTGTATAAGTAAGTCTCAACCCAAAAGAACTTTTTCAAAACATGCATGAACTTTTTCCTCTAATGGAAGGACAAGTCAGGTAGGACTATATCAGTAGCCATATAGTTCGCAAGATCGGCGAACCATGAAATCAAGTCATCAGAAGTGTCCAATACATGCTCATAAGGGAAGGTATCATTAATTTCAGCCTTTCGCCCAACTCATGCATTACTTCATCCTCTAATCTGGACAAGTGATCGGCAACTTTATTTTCACTCCCTTTTCTATCTTTCACCTCAGAATAAAACTCTTGCAATAGGAGCACCCATCTAATGAATCTTTGTTTCGCATCCTTCTTTTCCATGAAATACCATAAGGCATAGTGATCAGTATGCTCTATGAATTTCGTGCAAAGAAAATAGGAGCAAAATTTTTCGAAAGCAGATACCATTGCAAAGAGCTCTTGTTCAGTCACGCTGTAATTCCTTTGTGCTTCATTTAGGGTCTTACATGCATAATAGATAGGGTGAAGAATTTTATCACTTCTTTGTCTCAATACCACACCAAGAGAAACCCCACTAGCATCACACATCTCCTCAAATGGCTTACTCCAATCAAGGAAAATAATTTTGGGCGCTAACACCAATTTCTCTTTCAACTCTCCAAACTCCTTCATACAAGATTCATCAAAATAGAATTTACATTCCTTCTAAAGTAATTTGCACAGAGAGTGTGAAATTTTTTAGAAATCTTTAGTAAAACTCTGGTAGAAGCCCGCATGTCCCAGAAAACTTCTCACACCTTTTACAGAGATGGGTGGAGTAAGTCTCTCTATACTTCAACTTTTGCTTGATCAACCTTGATACTCTTCTCCGAGATGCGATGGCCTAGCACTATACCTTCTTTCACCATAAAGTGATTTTTCCCCCAGTTTAGCACTAGATTACAATCTTCACATATTTTGAGAACCTCGGCCAAGTGACTCAAACACCTATCAAAGGAGTTGCCAACTAGTGAAATATCATCAATAAACACCTCAATAGTGTCCTCAATCATAACACATAATATCAACATCATACATCTATGGAAAGTGGCTGGTGCATTGCATAACCCAAAAGGCATCCACTTGAATGTGAACAACCCATAAGGGCAAGTAAAGGTGGTCTTCTCTTGATCCTCCGGGGCAATAGAGATTTGATTGTAACTCGAATAACCATCAAGAAAACCATACAAACTCTCCATCCATGAAGGGCATCGAAAAATGGTACTTCTAAGTCCATGTATTCAGTTTCCGGTAATCCGTACAAACTTTCCATCAAGTCACCAGCCTCGTTGGAACAAACTCATTCCTCTCATTGGGCACTAATGTCATTCCCCCCCCTTTTGGGCACACACTGAATAGGGCATGCCCAACTACTATCTGCGATAGGATATATGACTCGGACATCTAACAACTTAATGATCTCCTTCTTCACTACCTCTTGCATAGGTGGATTCAAACGCCACTGGTGCTCAATACTTGGTTTGTGATCGGGCATGAGTTGGATTTTGTGTCAACAAATACCGGGTGGGATCCCAATAATGTCAACAATCGTCCAACCAATGGCTCGTTTGAACCACTTCAACACTTCTACCAAACACTCTACTTATTGCACATTTAAATCCAATGCAATGATGACCCGCAAAGTGTCATCTCTCCCAAAAAATACATACCTCAGATGAGGTGGTAGAGCCTTAAGCTCTATTTTTGGAGCCTCCTAAATAGATTGTCTCGCGGGTGGAGACTCGCGATGCTTCATATCTAACTCCAATTTCTTTGGTTTTGAACAAAATTCATCTCGTTCAAGTGCCTCAACCAAAGACCCATACTCTTCTATACCATCACTCTTAGTTCATGATTATTGCCGCTAGTGCCTCAACACCAAGGTTGTCACGACCCGAAAGTACCCCCTAGAAGTTAGAAGGAACCCTTGTTTCATGGACGGGCGTACTTGACCCTTTGGGATCTAGTACAAGCCCTTCAACTAGCATTCATTATGTAAGACAGGAAAAGTAGTGCGGAATTAAAACTTATCACGAATAATTTCATAAAAGGAAATCCTTTTCATAAAAACATAGGAAATCTTATCGTAATCCAAACTTAAAGACACGACATAAGTAACGTGGGGACACAACCCTTTACATTGAAATGAAATACGTAATAAGTCTTAACATAAAGAAACTAAGAAGATAGGAATTATGCCCTCAAATAAATGAGGAAACACTTTATCTTGAGAGGAATTTTCCCAAACTTTGCCTTCTAGACTTCAACCTTGCTTCCAACCTATACTTAGATAGTATAGAATAGTATGGGGTTAGTACAAAACAATGTACTAAGTATGACATATGCAAAAATATATGAAAAGGGACATTTTAGTAAAATAACCTTTCATGCCAAATAAGTATAACATCCATGAATTTAGAATAAAAGCATCATAAGAACCATCATTTAAAACGTAAAGAAGAACTCACATAATTTTAATAAAAAAGAAGGCATTTATAGTAACTTCCAAAACTTTAAAGTTAAAATAAAGGACTCTTACAGTGAACTATTTTGAACCATCACAATAAATCATTTAGAGAACTCACAATGAATTATCCTATAAAAAATGAGTGAAATTCCAAGGCAAAGCGAAAGAGAAAGTGAACTCATTTTCCATCAGAGTTTTCGTAACTCGGGATTATCGTAAGACTCACTAAGGTAAGATATAAAGGAAGTATGCATATGCCTCCTTCAATACACACCAAAGCAATCCTCAAGACTACCCCTTTCGACTTATTCAACTCGGGATAAACGAGCCCTTCAATCAAGGGCAAGAAATCAAAAAACACCTAACAAGCCACCTAAGTCTTCCATTTCAGAATGCCTACTTAGTGTATGGAGTAGATAGCGTCCCATACCACCACCTACCCTAAGTAGTACATTATTTTAGAAGGTTTGGCACCAAGTGTTCCCTTTCAGAAGGTCCTACTTAGTGCAATGGATATATACCGTCCCATACCACCACCTACCCTAAGTAGTACATTCTTTTAGTAGACTTAGTTTATTCAATTCAATTAAATCTCAACAGGACTCCCCTTTGGGATTGCCTACCTAGTTCAATGGATAAATAGCGTCCCATTCAACTACCTACCCTAAGTCGAACACTCTTTTAGAAGACTAAGCATGCTCATTTCATTTGGGGAGTTAGCTTAGTTGACATAGACCATGATAACTAGACATGGAATCCCGATATTAACCCCTTTCGGATGAGGGATCCTCACTTGCCTAGAATGAGGTCATTCTCGTAGCATTTACATGGCTTTCCCAATAGCTACACCTATGCGGGCACATTAGTAAGGGATGAGGAGATTGAAACTAAGTAACTTATTCTCTACTATCGAAGAGTACTCATCTCAAGAGGTACATTGGAATAAACATCTCAACTCACGAAGTGTAATCTACCCCTCCTTCATATCATCTCGCTGCTAGGAATACTTTTCATTAATCCTCGACATTATAGACTATAGGTTAAGGATAACTAGTGAAAACAACATCTCAACTCACGAAGGACATTCATTCTCTAACCTATCTTAGAAAGCTCATGGGATGTAGTGAGGTTGATACTAAACACTTTATATCAACTCACAAAGAGTGTTCACCCCAAAACATCCCTTTAGGACTAAACTTAACTTCATTCATTCATTCAAGTGTGTGTGTGTGTGTGTACATGTGAGTACAACTTGAACATAAGCTTTACTTCATTTTTATTTAGCTTCTATCCATGCTTATACCTTCATTCATCACATCACATACTTTACATAATTCATATAATCATATAAGTCCTTTATACATAATTCTTAACATACTTTCAAAACAAGTTTCATAAAACACTTAACAAGAATATCTTCATTTAAGCATACTCTATAGATTATTTCATATAATAGATTCATAAGGCACATTTAACAAGAATATAATAATTATGATCTTACTTCACATAACAAGGCTTAATATCATCATTCACAATAAACTATTAACTTTACATTCATACAATTCAAATAAACACCGCCACCAAGAATGTGGACCATACCACTCAAGAGTATTTCAAAATTGAAAACAAACAACATACACAACTTACCCTTTAATACATGATTTCATAACCTATAACATTTTATTAAATAATTCATCATAAATTATCCTTTTGGGAAGTATCAAAACAACAATAACAACCATGAGAAATCAAAGCTCGAAGATTACCAATTCATGCTCATATAACCCATCTGTTAAGCCAACATTAGATGAAAAGCTTTAACATGATTTCATTGAAGTTTTAACTTTAAAATCACCAAATAAAATTATAAATATAATTATTAATTCATTAGAAACGTTTTCATGCAAGGCCCATATTTAGATTTGAAGATACTAGAAACTAGGGTTGAAAAAGCATTTTGAAAATTAGTTTGAAGGGGCTCCTTAAATGAAAGAGAGTTCAAGGATGGATAAAATAACTCACATTGAAGAAAAACCAAAGATTTTAGATTAATAAACAACCATCAACACCCCTTCTAGCATTTCTTGACTTCTACCTTCCAAGGAGACTTTGAGAGAGAATTCTAAGAGAGAGGGGTTTTGGGTTTTAGGAAGAGGGGCATAAAATGAGGTCTTAGGGTTTAGAACACTTTAATATACCTAATAAACACTAAAATTAACCATATATGGTCATAAACAACTAAGGGTATATTTACATAAAGTACCCCAAATTGGCAATAACTTCACAGACTTGGCAGACCCTCGCAGACGAGACCTTCACCAACGTACCATCGGTGCATCAATGGACCGTTGGTAGGTCTCATGATTTGGGACTTAGATCCAAATGGATCCTGGCTACCATGACCTTCTGGTCTAATCGAATCCCTAGGTCGACGGACCGTTGATGGACCAAGAGACCGTCATTAGGGTCGTCAATGCCCACTGCTTTTTGGCAGTTTTGTCAAAGTCTTAGGCCCTTAATTTAGGGCCTGTTGTGGGTCCTATATGAGGTCCTGCCCAGACTTCAAACCCCAAAACTAAGTCGTATAGGTCTTAGGAACATCTCATGCAAGTTTCAAGCAAAACAAACACATAAGACTCAGTCAAACACCTTAAGACACACAGGCGCTATCTAAGGCACACCTTCCGAATGTCATGGACGTTCTCGGAAGTTTGACCTCCAAACATAACCAAACTTCACATACGAGGATCTAGTTAACTTTAGTTCATTTTTGGTTCATTACAAAGGCTCTCTTCGGTTTTTACCTCAGACGTACTCTCAACCCTGTAGGATGTAGCAGATCCATTTGGAGCTCACCACTCTACTTCATGGACCTACGAATGTTTAAATTTTATTCTTCATTATTCAACCTAAACTTCATCTGCCCTTTTTTCATATCAACCAAGTCCCACTATCAAGGAATATCCTCCCTAGAATAATAGGCACCTTAAAATCCACCTCACACTCAAGAATAATAAAATCAGGCGGAAATATAAATGACTCCACCTTCACTAGCACATCGTGGAGTATCCCAATAGGACTCTTCATTATTTGATTGACCATCACTTACCGCATTGCAGTGAGATTTGGGTCACCCAAACTTTTCTTATAAATGGAGAGAGGCATGAGATTTATTATTTCACTGAGATCACATAGTGCTTTAGATAAGTGTAACAAACGATGGTACATGGAATAGTGAAAGCACCCAAATCTTTCTTCTTATGCACAAGATACCTTGTATAAATAGCACTACAATGATGCATTAGGTCATCATCCTCAAAACTTATCGATATCTTCTTTGTAACCAATACCCTTCATGAACTTGGCATAATCAGGCATTTTCTCTAAAGCTTCTATCAAAGAGACATTGATGCTGTTTCAACATAGTCATAAAACGCCGGTATTTACCATCCTCAATCTTGTTCACCAATCTCTGAGGGAATGGTGGTGGTGATCTAGGAATGGGGATACATTTTTGGGGTACCTCTACTTATTTCACTACTTTTTCCACCAATCACCACTAGTTTCCACTACCTCTTCATCTTTTCTCATATCATCTTCTACCACGGGCGACATAGGTTGATCAATGGTTTGCCTACCTCATCGAGTAGTGATTGCCATGCAATGTCCATCATTTTTAGGATTTTGAATGGTATTGCTAGAAAGAGTGCCCGATTGTCGTGGGTTCAGAGTAGTGGATAATTGGGCCATTTGTAACTCAAGATGCTTAATCAAGAGCGCATGTGAATCAACCTATTGCCTTATATTAGCAAAATCACCTCTCAATTCCTTGGCATGCTCATCACTAGCATCAAACCTCCTCATCATCTTCTGCAATATATATTCAACTCGCACCATGCTACCTCCACCATCCCTTGGAGCAACCTCTCCATTTTGAGGTGGAACAAAGGGCCCACTTCGATCGTTTCTGTTACCATAGTTACACCGGTTGAAGTTGTTGTCGCGGTTGTAGTTTCCACCCCAAACATAATGGCCCTCTCTATTGTAATTCCTATAGTTCTGACCTTGGCGCCAATTCTCTTGATTGGATCCTTGGTCGTTCGGTCGGAAACCCCCCATCTGATCCTTCACTGTATAAGTATCCTCTTTATAATAATATTAATCCGCTGGCGGTGGTGTTTTAGTTAAGTAATTCATCGCATTTACTTTCTCTGTACCTCCAATGACATGTTTCAATACCAACCCAAGCTCAGTTCTCGTTTGACTCATCTCTTCATGAATCTCAATTGTGGCCGGATTGTGTGTAGCTTGCACTACAAAGGTTTTTCTTCCCAGTGTCCGACTTCCTAGTATTCCAAGCCTTATTGTTGCGGGATATTTTTTCCAACTACTTTGCGATATCTGCGTATGTACACTCACTATAAGAACCACCCGCAATAGTATCAAGAACTGCCTTATTATTATTATTATCATCTTGAACCCAATAGAAGTTCTTTATCAACGACATATCATCAATATGGTGGTTTGGGACACCTCTCACATAATTAGTAAATCTGTCCCAAGAGCTACTCACCTACTCCCCAGGTAGTCCCACAAAGTTTTTCACTCTATCTTTATGGTTGAGCTTTTTGGAAATCGGGTAGTACAGTGCTAGGAATACATCACTCAACTGATCCAAGGTATAGATAGAATTATAGGGAAACTCAGCAAACCATATTTTGATCTCTCTCGTTAGTGAAAGAGGGAATACTCTCGACACAATGCCGTTCATATCCAAGTCTGGACTCCCTGCACAACTCTTGCACACCGACCTCAGTTTGGCGATGTGAGCATGTGGATCCTCAGATGGTAGCCCTGAAAAACAAACCCCTTGCGATGAGCATTTGCATCAAGGTACTAGTTACCACGAATGTGTGACCCTGCGGTAGAGGAGGTAGGACAAGAGGCCCATCAAAATTAGTGATGTTAATGTTGCCCCTATAGAACTTTTGAGGGCGTGGGATGAGAGGTTGCATCCTCAAAGCCTTATCAGCCATATTTTCCAAACCATTTGATTATGAGCATCAGTGGGGTTGGAGATTGATCCCATCAACTAAATTAGCTGGGTTACGCAGATTGTTCATTCTTCGAAGTGTACGGTTTAGTACAGGATCGAATGGAAGTATTGGTTCTCCTTGGCTCCGTGTACTTGGCATACACTAGAGCTAGACCTGAAAGAAACAGAAACAAAAGATAAAAGTAAAATAGGAAATTATTGACTAAAATTCAGTAATGTTATTAAAGTTAATCTAAAAAGCACTTTCCCCGGCAGCACCACAAAAATTTGATACACTCAAAATATACTTCCCTAATGAAGTATAAGCTGTCATATCAAGTAAAGAATCCAACTATTAGGTTGGGGTCGATCCCACGAGGAAAATGTTTTAGACTTAACTTCAATTTACGATTACTTGTATTTAGTCAAATCCTTTCTGAAAACTAGTAATTAAGGGGGGTGGTGGTGAAACAAAAGTCTTTTAATATTGCTAAATCAAATAAGTAACAAGAGTAAATCTTTGGTGTTTATCAAGTTGTGAGAGAAACTAGGGTGTAAGCGTTTCCCACAGGTTCATAACGCCATATTCCTAGATATATCAATTCTTCCCCAGTGTTTTTCATGGAAAGTGATAAGTTAGGTATCTCTAAATACTTTGTCCAGCATTTAGAGAATTTCACCCCGTATCTTGGTCAAGCTACGTGTGTCTACATTACTAACCTTTAACTTTACTTCATATTAAGCATCATATTCGATGTATGGCTTAGTTATTACATCACACCAATCGAGACTAGCCTATTAGATAGTATCCTACTAAATCTATATTGATAATTTTTTTCCTATTAACTACCTCCTTGGTCCAGCAAGTAGCAATAAGGCGAGTTCTAATGCATGCACTCGTTAAAAAGACTTCTAAGAGAAAGAACTATCAATACATGCAATAACCTATATGAAAATTGTTATTAAGCTAGGTTTTCTTTGTTAATAATCCATGGTTCCCATAACCGTAGTTGTTGATTTAGTTGCCCATTCATAGAAGAACACAATTCATGGTTGATAAATAAATAAATCATGAACTTACATTGACAAATTCAAAGAAATATAGAAATTCAACTTGAAATAACAAAAATAAGTTGAACACCGAATTCGGAAATTTGAATTAATGCCAAAGTTGGAAAAACAAATCTCCAAGAACAAAACTAAAAAAGTAGTAATATTATCCAACCCAAAAAATGAGGTTTTACACCCTATTTATAAAAATATTGTCTAAAATTAAAAGGAATTCCAATAAGGAAACTTGTCCACAAAAATGTGGGTTCAATCGACAACCCCCACAGATGGTCTATCGATCAAACAACGGACCTTCGACTGCCTCTGTAACTCAAGACTTAGCATCTTTTTTAGCTTTGAACATGCATCTTCTCTGATCCAATCAATAGACGAACAACACGGTCCGTCGATTCACCTATGGTCCGTCGATGCTTCTCGTCGTTCCTTAACTAGCTTTTCTTTGACATAGGGTACTGGACTTTCTGTGATTTGATCGACCATTCAATTGTATGGTGTGTCGATCATTCGATGGACCGTCAATCCTTCCGTAGCCCCTCACTTTGTCAGAATTCCCTGAGTTGCTTCTAGATACCTAAAACTTCTATGGAAGGTCACCATCTATGGTTCATCAATGGGACGATAGGCCGTCGATGGCTTTCGTGGATTACCTCTGCACTTAATCTCCACAACCTTCTACGTTTTTCTTTTGGACACCTTTCTGACAAAACAAATATAAAAAAAATATTAAAATTACTAAAACAGGCTCTAGATACAAACCAATCTTAAGGAAAAAGCATTGAAAGTACCGTGAAACCACGGTACATCAACTTGTAAATAAGGTGCCTAAGGCAGTGTTCACAAAGAGTTGCCACAGAAAGTTCGTGGTCAAATTAACGGGGAGTTGATTTCCTTCGTCTATGGACACTTAGAATATTTGACCAAGGTCCTGTTTTCACAAGTCTCTGAACTCAACAACGGACCAATAGGATGGCTGGTCCTGTTTTGCTGCTCGTTTCTTAGTAGGGTTAAATTAATTAAATAGGTGGTTAGTTAATTATTTAAGGGTTTTTGTAAGACGAATTAAGTTAATTAACAACCTATATAAAGACTCCAACCTAAGCTCTTATAAATTCCCAAAACCCAAACTCTCTTCCTTCTCTCTTCTTTCTCTCTCCCAAGTTGAAAAACACCATAGATGGTAAAATTCAAAGTTGTTATAGGGCTTCAATAACCATGTTTTATATATAATTATTCATCAAAATTTAATTTATGGTATTCCTTTCACCTTTGGGACTTCATTCCCCAAAGGGTTTCATCAAATTGAATTCAAAAGTATGAAATTCAAGTGGGTCTTTTCCAATCTCAAAATTGTTCTCAATTGCTTTGTTTATGATATATTTTGGATATTATTAATATATTAACATTTAATGTAACACAATTATGTTATTGCTTGATGGATTGGTCTAGTTTCTAAAATATGACCTATTCCCCTTAACCCTAGGTTGTGATCTTGATATAAATTATCTAGTGTTGGTTCAGTTGACTTGGTTATTGGTTCAATTAATATATTATGATGTTATTGTATGAAATATGAATATATTAAGATGAATTATAGTTCTATCATGCTAGTTTTTCAGTAATTGATCTAGATTGTGACTTTGACCTAAGTCTCTTATCTTAAGCTATGAACTAGTGATGGATTGTGATGTAGTGATTCAATTGGCTTTATTATAATGTTGGTTATTTATATGTGATGATATTACACCCTTATTGGGTTGGGTTAAGGGTTGATGGTAAGACATTGATGATGGATTATGAAGGAGACTTGGTAAGTCTTGTGATCGCTATTCTTAACTCCTATTGTGGTTAATTGTGATTTGAGTGATGATGTTGCATTGAAGTATATCTTTTATTAGGATTGTTATGAAATTAAATTGAACTATTTTGATTATTTTTTATGTTTTTTTTCCTAAGATGTAAACGTTATAAGGATGGTGATAACTTACTAATGTGCCTTATCATGATGTGATTATGTAAATGTGCTAACCTCACTTATATGAATTGTAATGAAAGGATTATACTTATGCAATTCATATTGATATATGGTGATGATTATTATACAAGTGATATAACCTATGACCTACATTAAGCTATGATGAATAACAAAGACATTTCAAAAGGAAATCAGCTTAGTACCGAGTGAATATGATAATGACAGGTGTTGACTTTTCATAGAGGAAGATTCACCCTATAGTTCCATATGAGGTGTTGACTCCCCTATGAGGGATACTCATCCTACGTATTCCCATGAGACGAGGATCCAATTTCCAAGTGGCATGTAGAGTGTTCATACATATCTCTTAGTTCTTGAACTATGTTGCCCTCATAGGAAGACTAGCTAGTGGATCCACCTAGAAAGTTACGTTTATGTTTGGTGTTACTTTTGTCAGTAGACCACCTTCCATGGGTTTAACATTTTAGAACACCGAATTCCACACTTACATCTTGTGGTGTATGTCGGTTAAGTCAAGTTTTCCCTACACTAAAATGAAGTAATGAAATACAAACTAACTTAGGTGACTTGAGAGGTTTGACTTAGCTTTGGTAGGGGTATGAAACTCTACCTATGCCTTGCACTAGTTTGCCTTGAAGGAAGCTTTAGAAGGTTGTTCTTATATATGAATATGCTTATAATTTTACATGTGATGTAAATGATGATCTTGCACATTGATAATACTACATGATGATTGGTTTCACTTATGAACATTTGTTGGTCTTTGTTGCTTAAGTATGATGATATGTACTCGTAAATTATATGTTATGTGAAGTTGGATATTAGTCATGGTTCTTATTGGGTATACTTGATTGAGTAAGGTTATGGGGGTTTGCTTGGTCATTTAACTTGTTGACTTAATGAGAGTTCGTGGGTAATTGTCTTGTTTTGGTTATGTTGTAATGATCTCTTACTCATGCTTGTGGCTATTATGACTTGATGATAGTGTTGGTTTGACTATGTGTTCAATTATATGATATGCATGTTGACTTGACTAAACCTAGCATTTTTGGTCTTGTGATGTATATGCTTATCACTTATGAATATGTCTTAATAATTGGTATGGGCTTCTTGATTGTGCATAAGGCTTTTCAAAGTAAATTGCATACTCTAATGAATTGTCCCTTTTTAGCATGATTTCATGATATGTGTGCATATGGCCTTATACTTAGTACAAATGGTGCACTAACCCCATTTTCCCCCTTTTCCCCAACCTTTTAGGTTTCGGTCGTTGAAGGGCTTTGAGAATACTTTAAAGGAAGATTTGGAAGTCTCATTAATCCAAGTTGGGTTGGTCCTCACTTTTCAAGGGCAATGACAATATCAATCTTATGAATTTGTTCTAGTTTTAAGAATCTTATATTCTTTCCTTTTCATTTGATTACTAAAATTGTATAGCCTATATGTTGCTCTATTACATTGATGTATGGGCTAGGCCCAAATTGTTGTACTCTTTTTAGATGGTTATGATATGAGACATCTATTTGAGACTATGTTATATCTTATATATCTATTTACAATAAAAGTAGAATACTATTTAATCATTGTCACGACCCAAATCGGGGACGCGACTGGCACCCACATTTACCCTCCGATGTGAGCGAACCAACCCATCTAAACCTTAACATTTCAAGATATTTCAACAGAAAATAATGCGGAAGACTTAAACTCATTAATAAAAACAAGTAAAAACTATTATTATTATCCCCAAAATCTGGAAGTCATCATCACAAGAACATCTATCTCAAATTACTAAACTAAGAATGTCTAGAACTAAAATACATAAAAGCTAGTCCATGCCGGAAGTTCAAGGCATCAAGACTTGAAGAAGGAGACCCAGTCCAAGCTAGACGCATTAGCTCACCCTGAATTTCCGATGGAGTGAAGACTGGCTTGATCTACTGCTGAGTCGAAGTTGACGGAACGTTTGCTGCATTACACAAATAACAAAGAGGAAAACAATAAAGTAGGGGGTCAGTACAACCACACGTACGGAGTAGATATCATCGGCCAACTCAAAATAGAAGATAATACATATCAAGTAATATTATAATTCAACTATAAACTCAACATGTAGCAACAACAAGTATTATTATCGTCAATAAATACCATCAAGTTCATCCACGAGGACTCAAGCCTCAATACCATACTCATTTGGGGATTAAGTTCATTATGTTGAGTAGATTAACATCTTTCAAGATTCATTATCTTTCTTCCTCTTGTGTCGGTACGTGGACACTCCGATCCCCTACCACTATGTGTCGGAACGTGACACTCCGATCCCCTATATGTGTCGGAACGTGACACTCCGATCCCCTATATGTGTCGGTACGTGACACTCTGATCCCCTATATGGTCGGAACGTGACACTCCGATCCCCTATATGTGTCGGTACGTGACACTCCGATCCCCTATATCTACGTGTCGGTTCGTGACACCCGTCCCACTAATACTATGTGTCGGAACGTGACACTCCGATCCACTAATTCTATGTGTCGGAACGTGACTCTCCGATCCACTAATCACATTATATCCGTTCATCAAGCCTTCTCTAAACCAAGGCATCATCTATCCCAATCACTTTAATTCATCAAGCCTTCTTTTATACCAAGGCATTATCATTAATATCATAGATTAAAGTTTTCTTTCAAGATTTGGGATTCAATGGTTTTCATCATGCTTGTTTTTATCAAAATCACATGATCATATTCATACAAGCATACAATTAAGCATATAGACAGGTTTACAATATCATCAACACATATTATTCACTACTAAGAGTTCACTACGAATATCGTAATATAAAACCATAACCTACCTCCACCGAAGAATTGAATCAACAAGCTATCTTCTCCAAAATCCTTGCTATCCTCTTCGTTTCTCTCTCTCTACTCGTTTGTTTCTCCTCTCTTTCTTTCCTTTCTCTTTTGTTTTCTTATGTTCAAACCCTCTTTCTTTTACCCTAATTAATCATATAATTAAGTGTGAAAGAGGACAATAAACCCCTCTAATTTACTTAAGGTTACCCCTTTTAACCCCTAAGTAATTAGACTTATTAATGTTACCCTCAATCTTTATAATTAAGGAAAGAATAGTCAAAAACGACCCTTAAAACGTGTGGAGAAATCCTATTTTGCCTGGGACTGCGCAACCTGTGACGGGCCGTCGTGCCTGCGACGGTCCGTCACGGTGGTCGTCGCAGCTCCCTCGAGCTCAAGTGGCCTGTGACGGCCCGTCACAGCCATGACGGTCCGTCCTGTTCCTCCGTCGTGACGGTCAGAAACTCGTTTTTTGCACCAAATTCTCAAAAGTTGAAGTGTTTTGCAACGGGACTCACGACGGTTCGTCGTGGATGTGACGACACGTCCTGCAGGTCCGTCACAATTTACAGAGAGTCGATTTTCAGTACCCAATTTCAAAATTCTAAGTGCCATGGGACGACACTCCCTCGACGGGCCGTCGTGACCACGACGGTCCGTCGGGACACACGTCGTCTCTGGCAGTTTTTCCAGAAATGCACTCTGTTGCTCAAAACGACTAAACAGGTCGTTACAATAGATATCAATTTACCCATCGTTCGTCCCCGAACGATCAAAAGAAGGAAAACAATGGCGAAAAGGAGTACCTGAATCTGTAAACAGATGTGGGTATTTTTCTTGCATATCTGCCTCCTTCTCCCAAGTAGCCTCTTCAACCGGTCGATTCTTCCATTGCACTTTGATGGATGCAATCTCTCTCGACCTCAACTTGCGAACTTCTCTATCTAATATAGCAACCGGTTCCTCTTCATAAGTCAAGTTCTCATCCCACAAAACTGAATCCCAACGGATAATGTAGTTTCCATCTCCGTGGTATCTCTTCAACATAGATACATGAAACACCGGATGCACTCCGGACAGCCCTGGGGGTAAGGCTAATTCATAAGCCACCTCCCCTATCCTCTTAAGCACTTCAAATGGTCCAATATACCTTGGACTTAGCTTACCTCTTTTTCCAAACCGCATCACCCCTTTCATGGGCGAAACCTTCAACAAGACTTGTTCACCTTCCATGAACTCCAAGTCTCTAACCTTTCGGTCTGCATACTCCTTTTGTCTACTTTGAGCCGCTAAAAGCTTTTCTTGAATAGCTTTCACCTTCTCCATAGAATCTCTCAACAGATCAGTCCCCCAAGGTCTAACTTCAAAGGCATCAAACCAACCAATGGGAGATCTACACCTCCTCCCATACAATGCTTCAAATGGAGCCATATCGATACTGGAGTGATAGCTATTATTGTATGAAAACTCTGCCAACGGTAAGAAGCTATCCCAATGGCCACCAAACTCTATCACACATGCGCGAAGCATATCCTCCAAAACTTGAATCGTTCGCTCAGACTGACCATCGGTCTGAGGATGAAATGCAGTACTAAGGTCCAATCTAGTACCTAATTCAGCATGCAATGTTCTCCAAAACTTAGAAGTAAACTGCGTACCTCTATCAGATATGATTGAGAGTGGAACTCCATGCAACCGAACGATTTCTGAGATGTAGATTTTGGCTAACTTCTCTGCATTGTAGGTCACCTTGACCGGAATGAAATGAGCGGACTTAGTTAGCCTATCAACAACCACCCAAATAGAGTCATACTTACTCAATGTCTTGGGAAGACCAACCACGAAGTCCATCGCGATTCTCTCCCACTTCCATTCAGGAATGGGCATTCTCTGAAGTGTTCCTCCAGGCCTCTGGTGTTCATACTTTACTTGTTGACAATTTGGACATTTGGCAACAAACTCAACAATGTCTCGCTTCATTCTACTCCACCAGAAGTGTTGCTTTAGGTCGCGGTACATCTTGGTTGCACCAGGATGTATAGAATATCCGGAACTATGAGCTTCTGTAAGAATAGTGGTGATCAAATCGTCGATGCGGGGTACACATACTCTTCCCTTAATCCTCAAAACACCTTCTTCATCAATTATTGCCTCTTTAGTCTCTCCTTGCAATACTTTGTCTCGGATTCGCCTTAGTTTCTCATCATCAAACTGTTTCCCCTTAATCTGATCAAGAAAAGAGGATTTTGCCTCTACACAAGCTAACAATCCTCCCTTCTCGTTTATTTCTAACCTCATAAGGTCATTAGCCAAAATCTGCACTTCTCTAGCCAATGGGCGTCTAGAAGCTTGCAAATGAGCTAGACTTCCCATGCTTCCGGCCTTCCTACTCAAGGCATCTGCCACAACATTCGCCTTCCCCGGATGATACAAGATAGTGATGTCGTAGTCCTTTAGTAGTTCCATCCATCTCCTCTGTCTCAAATTCAAGTCTTTCTGAGTGAAGACATACTGTAGGCTACGATGGTCCGTATAGACCTCACACTTAACCCCATACAAATAGTGTCTCCATTGCTTTAGTGCAAATACTACCGCGGCCAACTCCAAATCATGGGTCGGATAGTTACGTTCATGCACCTTTAATTGCCTCGAAGCATAAGCAATCACATTCTTCTCTTGCATTAACACTGCACCCAAACCCGAATAGGATGCATCACAATAAACAATGAAGTTCTTACCCTCTACTGGCAGGGTAAGGATAGGTGCGGTAGTCAACAAAGTCTTGAGTTTCTGAAAACTTTCCTCACACTCATCTGACCATACAAATGGAACATTCTGCTTAGTCAAGTTCGTCAATTGGGAAGCAATAGAAGAGAATCCCTTGACGAATCGGCGGTAGTAGCTAGCTAACCCCACAAAACTCCTTATTTCTGACACATTAGTAGGCCTTACCCAGTTTTTCACCGTCTCTATCTTAGATGGATCCACCATCACTCCATCCGTAGAAACCACGTGCCCCAAGAAGGACACTGAATCTAGCCAAAACTCACATTTGGAAAATTTTGCATAAAGATTTTTCTTTCTCAACAACTCTAACACCATTCTCAAATGCTCCTCATGTTCTTTCTTACTTTAGGAGTATATCAGTATATCATCAATAAACACAATCACAAAGAGGTCCAAGTATGGCTTGAAAATCCCGTTCATCAAGCTCATGAAGGCAGCAGGGGCATTCGTAAGACCAAAAGACATTACCACAAATTCATAATGCCCATACCTAGTTCGAAAAGCAGTCTTTGGCACGTCCGTTGCTCGTATTTTCAATTGGTGATAACCGGACCTCAAGTCGATTTTTGAGAAGACACAAGCACCTTGTAACTGATCAAACAAGTCATCAATGCGAGGAATGGGGTACTTGTACTTAATAGTTACTTTGTTCAACTGTCGGTAATCTATGCACATTCGGAAACTCCATCCTTCTTCTTCACAAATAGCACCGGAGCACCCCAAGGAGAGGCACTCGGTCTAATGAAGCCTTTGCTCAACAACTCTGAAGTTGTGCCTTTAGCTCTCTAATTCAGCGGGAGCCATTCTATACGGGGGTATAGAAATGGGGCGAGTACCGGGTTCCAAATCAATGCAGAAGTCTATATCCCTATCTGGTGGCATACCGGGAAGATCTGCAGGGAACACATCCAAAAACTCACAGACTACCGAAACTGACTCAATCGATGGTACTTGAGTAGTGTCATCCTTGAGATGTGCCAAGAAAGCTAGACAACCCTTACTAACCATCTTCTGAGCACGAATAAATGAAATGATACGCACCGGATTGGAAGTGTAGTCACCCTCCCACACTAACAGATCTGCCCCAGGCTTGGCTAACGTTACCGTTTTAGCATTACAATCCAAAATCGCAAAGTTTGGAGAAAGCCAAGTCATACCCAGAATTACATCGAAGTCACCCATTTCTAAAATAACCAAATCTACATAAGTGTTGCTCCCCACAAAATTCACCAAATAAGACCTATACACTTTTTCGACTATCACAAACTCACCCACCGGAGTAGAAACACGAATAGGCATGTCAAGTAATTCACAATGTAAATTTAGACCATTAGCAAATGAGGAAGATACATATGAAAACGTGGAGCCAGGGTCAAATAATACAGATGCCATGCAATCACAAAACCAAGAGATTACCTGTGATAACAGCATCAGACGCCTCCGCTTCAGACCTCCCAGGGAAAGCATAACAATGGGCCCTATCATTCGTCTGTCCGTTGCCCCTACCATGTTGCGTAGTAGTGGCTCCGTTTTGCCCTTCACCTCTGCCGTTTTGGTGACCACCATTACCTCGGCCACCAAGCCCTCCAGAATAACGACCCTCTACCATTATCACTCTTCCTCTAGCCATTGGGGCTCTGTAACTCTGTTTTGGACAATTCCTCCTAATATGTCCAATCTCCCCACATCCATAGCACTCTCTGGAGTCAGGCATGGGTCTCTCGGAGTAGTTTGACCGTTCTGAGGTGGACCCCCAACTACAGTCTGTAGTGAAGACTGTATTGGTCGATTTGAGTGACCTCCGGAGTTCTGTCCTCTAGAGTAGGAACCATTAAACTCACCTCCCCTTCGAAATCTCTTTGATGTCGATGTCGTGGTGAAGTCATCTGGCTTCACTCCTTCCACCTCTACCACAAAGTCTACCAGCTCTTGGAAGGATGTTGCTGTTGCCGCTATCTGTAAGGCTGAAATCCGCAATTCTGACCTCAACCCCTTCACAAAACGGCGGATCCGTTCTTGTGGACTGAAACAAAGTTGGGTGGCGTATCTGGATAGTGCGCGAAATTTAGCCTCATACGCGTTTACTGTCATCCTTCCCTGTTCAAGACTCAAGAACTCATCCCTCTTCCTATCCCTCAAAGTGCGGGGGATATACTTTTCCATGAACAAACTAGAGAATGATTCCCAAGTCATAGGTGGTGCCTCCGTTGGTTGACACTCAACATGTGAACGCCACCACATTTTGGCGTTCCCTTGGAATTGATAGCTCACGAACTCGACACCAAACCTCTCTACTATCCCCATCTTGTGTAGTAGCTCATGACAATCAACCAGAAAATCATAAGCATCCTCAGATTCTGCACCCTTGAAGACTGGGGGTTTCAATTTCAAGAACTCACTGAAAAGTTCGTGTTGATCGTTTGTCATAATAGGCCCAGTAGTCAGACGTGGAAATGTGCCTATTCCCAATGTTGCATCCATGCGGGGAGCCATAGTAGCCGCATGTCGTATCTCTGAAACCGGAGGTGTTGGTGCAGAAACTACTGGAGGTGCTTGACCCTGATCAGACAACCCGCTAAGATAAGCAAGTACTTGGTTGATCATCTCTGGGGTAGGTTGGGGTGGCATTTCCTCATTCTGCCCTTGTTCGTTTTCCCCTTCCTCACCCTCTCTTACTGCATCCTCAGTCGGTGGAGGAGTCACCGCCCTAGTATCAGATGGGCTAGGGGCTCGTCCTCTTCCTCTAGAGGACGTCCTCCCACGGCCTCTTCCACGGCCTCTTGCCGCTGTTCCTCCTCGAGCCACAGCCCCAGTGGCTGGCTCAGTAGTTTCATGTCTTTCCGTTGTCGCTGCTGGTGCGGTCGTTGCTCTAGTTCTAACCATCTGCGAAATAGAATGAAGATGGTCAGATACCAATTTGTATCACCTAGATACCAATTGGACTCAAGTAGTAGCACGAAAGAAAGAATGAAAGAATGGAATTTTCCTAAAGTCTTATAGCCTCTCAAGGAAAGTAAAGGCGTCCCCCTACCGTTCCTTAAGACTCTACTAGACCTGTTCTTGTGTGATGAGACCAATGAACCTAATGCTCTGATACCAAGTTTGTCACGACCCAAATCGGGGACGCGACTGGCACCCACATTTACCCTCCGATGTGAGCGAACCAACCCATCTAAACCTTAACATTTCAAGATATTTCAACAGAAAATAATGCGGAAGACTTAAACTCATTAATAAAAACAAGTAAAAACTATTATTATTATCCCCAAAATCTGGAAGTCATCATCACAAGAACATCTATCTCAAATTACTAAACTAAGAATGTCTAAGAACTAAAATACATAAAAGCTAGTCCATGCCGGAAGTTCAAGGCATCAAGACTTGAAGAAGGAGACCCAGTCCAAGCTAGACGCATTAGCTCACCCTGAATTTCCGATGGAGTGAAGACTGGCTTGATCTACTGCTGAGTCGAAGTTGACGGAACGTTTGCTGCATTACACAAATAACAAAGAGGAAAACAATAAAGTAGGGGGTCAGTACAACCACACGTACGGAGTAGATATCATCGGCCAACTCAAAATAGAAGATAATACATATCAAGTAATATTATAATTCAACTATAAACTCAACATGTAGCAACAACAAGTATTATAATCGTCAATAAATACCATCAAGTTCATCCACGAGGACTCAAGCCTCAATACCATACTCATTTGGGGATTAAGTTCATTATGTTGAGTAGATTAACATCTTTCAAGATTCATTATCTTTCTTCCTCTTGTGTCGGTACGTGACACTCCGATCCCCTACCACTATGTGTCGGAACGTGACACTCCGATCCCCTATATGTGTCGGAACGTGACACTCCGATCCCCTATATGTGTCGGTACGTGACACTCTGATCCCCTATATGTGTCGGAACGTGACACTCCGATCCCCTATATGTGTCGGTACGTGACACTCCGATCCCCTATATCTACGTGTCGGTTCGTGACACCCGTCCCACTAATACTATGTGTCGGAACGTGACACTCCGATCCACTAATTCTATGTGTCGGAACGTGACTCTCCGATCCACTAATCACATTATATCCGTTCATCAAGCCTTCTCTAAACCAAGGCATCATCTATCCCAATCACTTTAATTCATCAAGCCTTCTTTTATACCAAGGCATTATCATTAATATCATAGATTAAAGTTTTCTTTCAAGATTTGGGATTCAATGGTTTTCATCATGCTTGTTTTATCAAAATCACATGATCATATTCATACAAGCATACAATTAAGCATATAGACAGGTTTACAATATCATCAACACATATTATTCACTACTAAGAGTTCACTACGAATATCGTAATATAAAACCATAACCTACCTCCACCGAAGAATTGAATCAACTAGCTATCTTCTCCAAAATCCTTGCTATCCTCTTCGTTTCTCTCTCTCTACTCGTTTGTTTCTCCTCTCTTTCTTTCCTTTCTCTTTTGTTTTCTTATGTTCAAACCCTCTTTCTTTTACCCTAATTAATCATATAATTAAGTGTGAAAGAGGACAATAAACCCCTCTAATTTACTTAAGGTTACCCCTTTTAACCCCTAAGTAATTAGACTTATTAATGTTACCCCTCAATCTTTATAATTAAGGAAAGAATAGTCAAAAACGACCCTTAAAACGTGTGGAGAAATCCTATTTTGCCTGGGACTGCGCAACCTGTGACGGGCCGTCGTGCCTGCGACGGTCCGTCACGGTGGTCGTCGCAGCTCCCTCGAGCTCAAGTGGCCTGTGACGGCCCGTCACAGCCGTGACGGTCCGTCCTGTTCCTCCGTCGTGACGGTCAGAAACTCGTTTTCTTGCACCAAATTCTCAAAAGTTGAAGTGTTTTGCAACGGGACTCACGACGGTTCGTCGTGGATGTGACGACACGTCCTGCAGGTCCGTCACAATTTACAGAGAGTCGATTTTCAGTACCCAATTTCAAAATTCTAAGTGCCATGGGACGACACTCCCTCGACGGGCCGTCGTGACCACGACGGTCCGTCGGGACACACGTCGTCTCTGGCAGTTTTTCCAGAAATGCACTCTGTTGCTCAAAACGACTAAACAGGTCGTTACAATCATCCTATATGAAGAGTCAACGTATATTCGATATAAATATTATGTGTATGTAGAGGTCTATGTAAACCTCAATATAAGTAATGAAAAGTTTTTAAAGATTCCATATTTTTGGCTTATGAATATAATGATGTAAGAGCCTAGTCTTAGTTCTCAAAGAGGATGACGACGCCGGTTATGTCTAGGGGGTGCTCCCCAGGTGCGACAATATTGTTTTTTGAAAGAGTGGTCACATGGTCAGGTATTGTCCCATGGACAAGAATATAGGAAGGGAGAGTATTCAAGCAAGTTTTCTTAATTCTGATGCTCTTAAGAAGAACTGGTTCTATTCTCTCAAATCTATGGGTGATCAAGAGTATTCTCCCGATGTTGTTATCGGTATGTTGCAAGTATTTTCAATAAATATTTATGCATTTCTAGATCCCGATGCCACTTTATATTTGGTAACTACTTTAGTGTCTATGACATTTGATGTTCTCCCTGATGTCTTAGTTGAACTTTTTTCAGTTTCTATCCTGGTGGGTGACTCCATTGTTGCTAAAAGAGTTTATAGGAATTTTCCTATATTATTGTCCAATAGAGTTACGAGAAGAGACATAATGTCAAAACTGAAGTTTCCTGAATTTTCAAAAAGACACCTTAACTTTGCAACCGTCATATTACCCCACTAAACAATTTTTAATAGATATAATTATATCATTTTTCGCCCACCTGACATAAAGAGTGGTGTGGACTCTCTCAAAGAGAGTGAGCAACCTATAATAAATAATATAATTTTATTTTTGATAAGTACTTTATTATAAAATATATTTTCTTATTTTTCATGTTATATTAACTTGTTTTCCTTTTTATTTTTTCTCTCTTTCTTCTTTCTTATTTTCCTTTCTTCTTCAAAAATCCATTTGCATCTCCATCCATTAAAGCTTCTTACTTTCAACATCATCATTCTTATCACAACTTCATCTTTCATTTTTATTACTATTAATTTTACTCTCTTTATTTTTAAAATTTATCTAAATATTTTCTTAAATAGCGAACAGTTTGATAACTCATTAGATTTCAAGATGATTAGGAAGTATCATATAGTTTTTTTTATCTAATTTCGGTTATGTTCTTTCAATTTTTGGAAGTTAATTGATACGTTTAAAATTATCATTTCTAATTTTGAATTTATATGAAAATGAGTAGTTTATGATACATTCTAAATTTCTTAGAAAAATAATTAATTTTGCTATCAATAATTAAATAAAGTTTAAAAAAATAATATAAATTTTTTAAAGAATTTGACTACAAAAAGAAAAAAAAATAAAAAATGGGAGTAGCGCTCCATTTGACATGGGGTGTAGGAGGTGAAGAAAAAAAAGATAATGGAGGAATAGATCACTTGAAAGTGGGAGGCGGGAGATGATGTGAAATTTAAGATAAGTCAAAATTAAAAGTCAAAAAGTAAGAGAGAGAGAAATAAAATTCCAAAAAAAAAGGAAAAACGTAAGATAAAAAATAAATTTTAAATTAAATTAACAAGTGTCATTTAATGATTGGTTTGTGAATTCACATGCTTCTTAAAACTTTGGGTTGATAAAAAATGACATAATAATGTATGTTCAAAATTATATAATGGGGTAATAGGACAATTACAAAGCTAAGGTGTCTTTTTGCAAATCCGAGATAACATCAGTGATGACTTTATGTCTTTTCTCTAGAATTACATTGGTTGATTTGGTAGAACATGATATTTTGGACTTTGATGTGATATTGGGGATGGATTGGTTACATGCTTGTATTACTTCAGTTGATTGTAGAACAAATATAGTTAAATTCGAATTTCCTAATGAACCTGTTTGAGAATGGAAGGAGGCTTAACTCAATGCCTAGAGGTCAAATTTTTTTTATGTGTAAGATCTTGTAAGATGATTCTAAGGGATGTCTCTATAATATTGTGAGGGTCAAGGACCTTGATAACGAGGCTCCTTCTTTAGATTCGATCCCCGTGGTGAAGGATTTCCCAAAAGTCTTCCATGATGACTTACCCTGAATTCCTCCCGTACGAAAAAATGATTTCGGCATAGATTTGATGTTGGATACTCAACCAATTTCAATTTCTCCTTACCGGATGGATCTGGCCAAGTTGAAAGAATTAAAGGTGCAACTCAAGGATTTTCGGACAAGGGTTTTATACAACAAAGCATATCTCCATGGGGAGCTCTGGTATTATTCTCAAAAAAGAAAGTTGTGTCTCTTAGAATGTGTTCTGAATACCGATAATTAAACAAGGTCAGAATAAATAATAAGTATCCTCTCCCTAAAATTGATGATTTGTTTGACCAACTCCAAGGGGTGAGATACTTTTTGAATATTGATTTGAGGTCAGGGTATCACCAACTTAGAGTTAGAGGAATTAACATCCCTAAAAAGGATCTCCAAACAAGATATGGTCATTATGGGATCCTAGTCATGTCTTTTGGTCTAACTAATTCCCCGACGACTTTTATAGACCTTATGAATAGGGTTTTTTAGGATCATGTTGATTCTTTGTAATTGTATTTATTGATGGCATGTTGATATATTTCATGTGTGAGGATGAACATATGAGTCATTTGAGGATAGTATTGCAAGTCCTCAAAATCACCAATTCCTTGCGAAAATATAGTAAGTGTGAATTTTGGCTAAGGTAGATTGCTTTTCTGGGTCACATTCTATATAGTGCGCGTAATGAGGTTGATCCAAAAAAGACAGAGGCAGTTAAGAATCGGCCTAGCCCTTTAACTCCCATCAGTATTCTAAGTTTCTTGGGTTTAGCCGGGTGTTATTGGAGATTTTTTTGCGGATTTGAATCTATCGCTTCTTGATTGAAAACCCAACCTCAAAGAAATGTAAGTTTTAATTGAAAAAATCTTGTGATAAAGTCTTCCAAAATTTGAAAGATAAGCTTGCGTCCACTCTGGTGGTAACTTTACTGGAGGGTATCGAAGGGTTTTCTAACAATCATCAAAACAAACAAGGTTGATATAGAGCCTCACATGTTATTTAAGAGTTATTAACATGTTAATGAAGTGTGTCACAACATGTTCAGTTAATTTGAAGAGGTTTGGAAGTCTAATGTCCATGAACGACCAAAATGTTTGGAAAGTAGTCGTGTTATGTGGTAGTGTGCCTTTGCATGTTTTGTGTATTGTTTGATGCCTAAAACGATAGAATAAGACCCTAGCATGAATATGTCGTATTAAGGGTTTAAACTTAAAGGAATGACTTCCAAAGGTCCTCCCTAAGGGTCCTTGAGGAGGACCCAAAGGCTGGCAAGACACTGGCTAGTGAAGTGTCAAATGATGCCCAAGTTGACGCCCCGTCGATTGGGGGAATTTCTACACACTTACGCATGGGAGATAAGCCCCCAAAATGAAGAGTTTCTGTCACAAATGGTGGAGTGCAGGATGTCCCCATTATTCCATCGATAGTGCGTCACTTGCATCCATAGTTTGGGGCCTGCAGTTCTGCCTGCAACACAACTAAGTGAGGGGTGAATTGGGAAATTCACCCAACAATCAAAATAATGTATTGGAATTTATTTTATATTTTTAGGAATTTTAAGTTTGTAAAAGAATGAAAACCCAATTTAGACTTCATTCTTTAAACTAGACCTTTCCCTTTTAAAAAAAACTCTCTAGAACCTCCATTAGAGAATAAGCTCAAGATTGAACTAGGGGATGAATTCTAATGGTTTCTTCTCTAAATTTTGCTGGTATTCTCATGTAGTAAGGTATGGTAATCCTTGATCCTTATTTAATCTTCTATCTGAGGAGTTCTTTGACAGGTTTTTCAAGGAGATATATGATCAAATTGCCTATCTTTCAATCAAGGCATGGGTTCATTGTCAAATTGATTTCAAAAGAATTCTAATGAGAGATTTATGATTAATTACTGTTTTAAAGATGAATTTCAATCCAATTCAATGAAGAAACCATGATCTACACAATTTCTCAATTTAGCCTATAATGTGGGTCGTGTCATCTTGATTAGATTATGATTAGATTGTAATGAATTGCTTATTTCAATGTCCATCCATGCCAATTTATTATGAATTGTTGAGAATTGGTATATCATGATCAAAGCTTGGAGAATGGGTAAGTTGACCTAATTTCTAGTCTAAGGTGTTTGGGTTGACATTCTATGGTATGGTCTACTTATTGTGGCGGTGTTTACATTGTTGTCTATCTTTCTATGTTGCGATAATGGCCTTGAAGGCAATATAAGTATGGTGTATCGATATGATGTTTATAATGATTTATGAATGGTTGATTTATAGTCTTTAATCCTAGTATCACGATCTAGGTAGATTGATAATGTGAATGAGGTTGTTAGGATTAGGATTGGTCAATATTTTATTAACATTTATGAACTACTATTGAATAATGATCCCCTACCTATGTAACTCTATATGAATTTGTGGTCTTATGCATTATTAGGAGTCTTATATTCAAATGATGAATATGTTTTTGTCTCCTATTAAATACTGTTGGTGTGTAGTCTATACTCCCTAATACCCTCTATGTGAGTTGCTCATGACTAGAGAGATGTAGCACATATTTATCGTGATCTAAGGAGGGTGGTTTCCTCAATATCATGTTGTAGCTATTATATTATCATGTTGAACTATGTAAACACACTCGGATATCTCATGCATACCTATAAGGGTAACACGTACATGATGTCAATTGGATGAGTGAAAGTATAAAGATGCATCTTGACAAGGATATCTTGAGTTGTATACTAGTATAGGTAAGGGTATGTGACTTTACCTATACATTGAATATGTGGACCTTAAGGGGATTCCTAGGGTGATTTCTCTATATGCATAGGTTATGAGTGTATGATTGTGATGTAAAAGTATTTGGATAATGATGTATGATAATGTGGTGCCTAAATGTTTATATCTCGAAGGTTTTCTCATATATGTACAGATACACACATGCAAGCGTGAATGAAGAAATTTAATGATAATCTAGTAAGTTAGAGTCTCATGGATGGTTTCGTAAATTGGACTTTATACTAGACAATTTTATGATTATGTGAAAGAATACTTTCAGTTTATGTTGGTTTTGATGAAAGGACATTCTCATCTTTAACCTATGAGCTATGTATATGTATATGAGGAGTTAATATCCTAAATCCTATCTTATGAATTAATGCTCAATAAAGACTTAAAGGCTTCTCAAAAAGGGAAAGTTAGCTTAGAACCGAGTGAACTAGAAAATAATCGGTGTTCCTTAACAAAATTAGGGAGGTTCACAGTATGTTCTCTCATGAGGTAGAACTACAATGCTATTCTGCATAAAGAGGATTCTAACAATAACCTCCTAGTTCGTTAACTATGTGCCCCCGTAGGTTCTAGCTAGTGGATCCACATAGATAGCTATTATGCATGGTTCTACCTTGGCAAGTAGAGCACCTCTTTTCCGTGTGGGGTTTTATGACACCAGATTCCATGTTTACCACAAATGGCCTTAATGTCGGTTAAGGAAAATTTTTCCCGAAAGTTAAATGAAAAATAGAAGTAAGATGATGAACCTTAACTAGGACTACCTAAGGGAGGTTGCTTAATGTAGGTGAGTGTATGTGACTTTACCTATGCATTGCACAAGTGTCTCTTGAAGGGTGTTCTAGGAGGGAGTTATATATTTATATGTATATGTATCTCATGCCTGACATTATGGTGTTGATTTAATTGCATTTTATTAATACTATTGTGTCTATATGTGGATGGTCATGCTAAGATGCATGTAGTTTGATATACTTGTCATGTTGATGTATGACGTCAGTGGTAATGCTTGCGGTCTTTTTGTGAGTTTACATAGTATGTGTGAGGTTATTGGGCTTTACATGTACATTGAACTAGTTGTCTTAGATGGGGATTATGAGTAAGGTCTTATGATGTATTAATTAAATGAAGTTCAATTATGTATTTATTGATTATTGTCTCATTATAATGATAATGGTAGTACTGACTTGCATGTAGTCTTGAAATGAGTATAAAGAATAAATGGATTATAATTAAGAAGTATAAGTGAATGAGTCTTATATGAGGTTCATGAAGTATGTTGCTTCATATGTGAAGTATGTGTTTCATGATATGTTATGCTTCTATGAATGTCTATGTTTGAATTATCGAAGGTTGTATGAGTGTTCACCTTGGTGACCTTAAGGAGATACTTTGGTGTGAATGGTGAAATGGAACTCTATTCATGCATTTCACTTAGTTTCACTTAAGGGTTGCTTTGTGGTGGATGAGTAAAGGTAAAGAGAAAGGAAATACTATGAAAATGTTGAATGTGCCTTAAATGTGAAATATAATGATATGCTATTATGAATAGTGTCCATGTCTATATAGGTTGTATGTGAACTATATTTTGCTTATTGTATCAATTCTTCATGAAGTTTTATTAAAAAGGCATGATGCATCATTTAAAATTAAATGTTCTCTTTAAAAGCATATATATGCATGGTTGTCATACTTAGTGCATTTTTGTACTAATACCATTCTTCTTCATCTTTTTACACAAAGTTTAGGTGGTTATGGTAAAAGGATCTTTCATAATATGAGGATCTTGGATTTTTATACCCAAGTTCAAATGGGTTCCTTAAATACTAAGGAACATATGACATTTTCTTAAGTTCATGTAATAGCTTAGATTATGCTTTTATATTGTTAAGGGTCATGTACCTATTCTATTCTATTGATGTTGAGTCTAAGATGAAAAAGGAGACTTAGTGTCTATACTATGTACTTACGATTTTATAAATGAAGTGATGTTCTAGCAGTATATTATGCTATGAAAAGTTTTAATTTTCCGCTAAATTTCTATAACCATGAGATGAGTGATGTCTATGGGATTGTATAAGACCTGCGAGAGGTCAAGTACGCCATGCTAGTTCTCGGGGGCTCTCCCTGTTTGTGACAAATGAGGTATCAAAGAATGAGGTTATATAAAGTAGTTATGGGTCCAAAGTCTCATAATTCCACATCTAGTAGAGTCTTGTTCATCGGTGTGTATCGTGACACATATATAAGCGAGGAATATAGGACGACATAAATTTCACTTTCTTCACTACTTTTGAGTCATACCAAAGAAGTTAACTCTATATGATCTCTCTCTTATGTTTCCTTGTCCGATGGTCTTAGATATGATTGCTTGAAAGGGAAGATGTCTCAAGGCTTGAGGAATAAAAGGTGAGCTTTGATGCTTATTATGGTTGTTATGACTTGATGAGTATATGTGAAGGTGAAACTAGATTAATTTGATATGATGCCATTTATGGTCGTATGTGATCAATGAGAAATGAGATGTTATGTTGAGAAGTTATGTTATGATATAGTTATAGCTTTTTAAGAGTTGTGATGGTTGAATGGAGTCCTATTGTGGAATGATAGGTTACTTTATGGTTATGTATAATAATAGTATAATGTTATGAAATAGCCATGAAAAGTTCGGAGAAATGTGGTAAATCGGGAAAGATAAATGTTGCCCTTTTATATGAGTAAATGCTCCATGGTTGTCCTTGTGTGGATTGGAATCTTTTGTATAGGTTTGGTCATAATAATGAAAGGTAGTTTGCTTACCTTGTTAAGACTTGGTCGTATAATGTGATTAGATATGGAATTACCTTCTATATTCATGGTATAGTTAATTATTATGAGCTCCTTTAGGTGATAAACTTAGAGAATAATGGTGCTTGAGGAGTACCTTTTGATGGTTGAGTTAGTAAGATCCTTGGGATGATATTACGAGTGGAAACACTCAAGGATGTCAAACCTTTTTAAGTGAGGAGTATGTAGCCTTGGTCTTGACTTGCTTTTACCTTGATGTTTAAGGGCATGCGGTGATGAATAATTGATTAGGCTTACCCCAAGTGAGGGATAATGTGTAAGTGGTAAGGTTATGAATAACTTTAATGTTCCCATTTTGAGTCTCCTTGAACTCTCCTATGTTAAGAATCACTTTTCGTGATGAATATAGAGTAAAGTAAGTTTGATACCCATTTTTGATCTCTTGAAGTCCTCATCTAGTGGATTGTGAGTGAATAGCTAGTGGGAAATGGTTCCTTCTTGAGAAATGGAAGGAGGTGATGTTAAGAAGGGTTTGCATAAGATTGATCCCAAGAGAAGGATGTTGTTATTGACTAAAAGTATTGTTAAGTTCTCTTGGATGAGATGAGTTTTTCTTAGATAGGTTTACCTTAAGAGGGGGATGATGATTTTAGTAGTTAGGTTATTGATATACCTATCTTTCCTTCTATTCTTACACAAGCTTGAAACCAAAAGAGTTCCTAGTAGCTTGTTAATGGTTGGAGTTTTGCATATGAGTATAAGTTGCATGTTCTCCATAAGTAATGCATGTCTTAAATGACATTGTTTTATGCATGTTTTGAATAATTCATCTTGCATGAAAAGGGGATTTTGATAAATTTCAGGTTGCTCATGTTGTTGTGCATCTTGATATGATAAATGTGCATTTGACTTCATGAGATAGCTTAATGAACATGCTTGATAACTCTTTTGATGTGAGGGTGTTTTGTCCCCACAATGAGAAGTTGATTTTTCTTTAAATAAGAAATGATGAATCCCTTTAAAATGTGTGACTTTTGTGAGTTGGGAAGTGTTAATGTAGGCTCTCTCTTGAGAAGTGATCGTGTGTCTATCCATTATTGTTAATGTGTGCCAATGTTGAAACAATTTACCTAAATGATGCATGTTTATGGAAACTAGTGTTGTACTAGAAATAACAATATTGTGAAATAAGTTTCTAAAGTTATGATGTGCTTGGTGTAACCTACCATTTTAACTTCATAACGAAAGGAGTATAGGAATGCTTTGGTTAGAAGTGGAGAAGTTCCTCCTAAAATAAATTGACCTTTGTGCATTGCTTTTATATGAAGTTTATGATTACATGTTAGTATGTTAAGGAGAAGGTTAAACCTCTATGAATAAAACTAAATATGATTATGTTATGTATGTCCTTGATGGTATTAATTCTAGATGATAAAGGTTTTGTTGATCTACATTACTATGATCTATGTGCAATTAGTATGAGTTGCTTTCCTCTTGAGTGATAATGTTGAACATTCCTATGTGTGATTTAATGGTTATGGCATATTGATCTTTGATGAAATGAAAGCAAATATCATGTCATGATTAAGAGAAAGATATTCCTCCTATGAACATAAGAACTTCCTATGTGTTTTATGCAATAGGAGTGAGTGAATAAAGTTTCTACTTGCTTGTATTGTATTGAGTGCATGATAGTATGAAGTTGGTGCTCCTTGTAGGTTTGGTGCATTGACTAATATATGATGACATGTTGAATGATGTGACTTTACCTATGGGTCTTTGTGTAAGATCCCGAAAATGAGATAAGGTTTCTATAGACAAAAAAAATTTTCTTGAATTTTTAATGTCCTAAATATGCTTAAAATATAGTATATAGGCAGTAGCTAAAATATTAGAGGTATTTGAAGTCAAACGTTAACGGACGACTAAGACGTTCGACGACTAAGTCACCTAGATGCCTAATATATGGTTCTATGTGTTTATTGGTGTTTAAGGATGTTATAAGTTCCTAAAATGTCTTATAATATTGTTTAGAGGCAGTGTGCAATGTTTGAAGTGATTTGAACTCGAACGTCAAGGGACGACCAAGACGTTCGACGAGTAGTCACTTGTGTGCCGTATATGTCTATGCATGCTTAAATTTGTATGAAATGATTCTAATAATTATTTATATGGTTTAAAATGATGTACAATGTTTTTACATGAAGTTTGTGAATTTTAGAGGTCAAACACCCAAGAGCTTCCAAGGCATTCGAGAGATAGTCCCTAAGACGTTCATCATATGTCATGATGGGGCTTGAACTGTTTGAACGTCTTATAGATATTTGTTTTGGATGAAATGGTTGTTAATCACGTTTGAAATGTCCGGGAATAACTTCTAAAGGGCCCCACAAGAGGCCCCAAAAGAAAGACCCAAAGCTGCCTAAGACACTGCCTGGACAGTGGCCGTTAACGGACGCAACGATGGATCGTTGGTCCACCCACGGCCCGTCGACCAGGTCTCGTAGAGGTATACATTCGTTGGGCAGTTCTTAAGCCAATCTTGGCTAAGTGTTAGGCGACGGAGGCCAGGCACGTCCTGTCATGACCTCGACGCCCGGTCATTGCCATCGTTGAAGGTGACCTTCAACTGGCAGCCTGCGTGCTGTTAATTAAAGGGATGAATGAGAAATTGACCCCACGTCCTAAACTTACCCTAATAGGTATATTTAGCTATTTTTGGGTGTATATAAGTCATCAAAAACGTGATCACCCCATTCTAGAATCCTCTCACAGGATTGAAGCCTTTCCCTCAAAAAATATTTCCCTTCAAACCTCCATTGTTGGTGAAGCTCAAGAACTTCTTGGAGTTGGGTTTTCTATGGATGAATCATCATGTTTTACAGGTTTTCAACTAGACAAAGGTATGGTGATTTTCATATCCAGTTGTCTTTTAATCTAGAGGGCCATTCTAAATGTTTTTCAAATAAGTCTTATGATCAAGTTTCCAATCTTCCAGTCTAGACATGGGTTCTTTCTCAAAATGTTTTAATGATTAAATAGTGATGAATTGAAGTTAATACAGTGACTTGAACGTGATTTCACTCCAATTGAATGATAAACCCACGTTCCTTCTAAGGAGGTTTAGCTCTTGCATGGGCTTTGTGTATGGCTTGTTCTTGATTAAATTGTGATTCTCTTACATTGAGTTGCTTGTGTTTTTTTATTATTTACGTTAATTGACGGTGAATTGATGATGATCAGTCCATGATTATAACTCTATGAAGATTTGAACATGAATAGCCTATGTTTCTACATGTTGCCTTAAAGTCGATTGTGAGATCGGTTGTGTAGAGTTTTGATTATGTATAAACTGCTGTAGCTAATGTTTTAGGGTGATATAATGAATGAATTTTTTAGGTATAAATCCTTACAGATCAAATTAAGAAAGGCTTGCATGAATTGATCTAGATTCCTTTAGGCTTTGAAGTCAAAAAGCTAAGTGTGTGATGGATCTCGAATTGTGATTAGATGAAGCATGATTTCGTCTTGATTTCCTATATAATAAGCTACTTCATAATGAGTGTAATTTTAATAAAATATGAATGATTATCAAATACTTAGAGTTCATAGTATTGGTAAAGTCTTCTATACTCTAGCAAATCGATAAGCCTAAATACCTATGTTGTAACCTTAATCTTGAATGTATGTAATTATGATTTCAATATGGTGAAATGAAGTTTTAGATACTTCCTTAGAATATAATATGCATAAAATATGATCTAAAATTAATGCAAGGGAAATTAGCTTATGATCTATGTTATTCTACTTACCTAGTATGTTGATGTGTTGTATTATGTTATAGTATAATTTTGTATAGACTTGTACATGGTTTCTTATATGTTTAAAGTACATTTATTTACTTCCATATATGTGTTCTATTTATGAATAAGGTGTATTGATCAATGATGATCAAAGGTTGAGAAAATGGTAATAATACTTATTCCCTCTACTCTTCTACTTCTCTATTTCTTTATAGTAATGTCTATGAAGCCTTGTATGGCATTGTGTGGTATGGTCCACTTATGGTGTCGTTGTTTATTTTATTGTCATTATATATGTGTTGACCATGGCCTTGAAGACAAATTCCTTAAAATATGATTTAGAGATTCAAATGATCACCTTATGTGTAATTGTGCATATCTTCCTATTCTAGTTGTGATCTAGGTTGTATGTCTATTTTATGAGTAGGTGTATATTAATCTTAGGGTATTGTATATGTGCTTCCATTGATGTGTTCAAATGGTTAAAAGCCTTTGCCCATATAACCCTCATTTGAAAGTGTAAATAGCTAAAGTTAGGAGTCTTGATTATAATGTATATATTTTCTTGTCTTCTATGCTATAATGGTGTTGTGTGGTATGTTTTTGGAAGTGTAGTAATGTGGTCGAAGAGGGTGGCTGCCTAAAGAAGTTATTTATAATCAATATGTGATCATGTTGGTCAATGTACACACACTCTCACTCACATGCATGTTACAAGTAGTATAGATCATGGTGTCTAAGCGAAAGGTTGTTCTCATATTCATTAATGTTTACTAATATGCATGTAAAGTATGTGTATGTGAAGTATGTTATGTATTCCTTACTAGGATGACTTTATAGGTGTACTAGTATGGGAAAGGCTATGGGACATTGCCTATGCATTGCACATGTGTACCTTGATAGAATAGTTCTAGTTTTGGTTTCTATATGTATGAATATGTATGTATGAACTTGGGTGACTTAATGTGTTATGTGAAAGGTTTGGTCACATATATGTATACACACACACATTTATGAAGTAGTCAAGAGTGGGGCCTTGAATAGTGTATTCATGTGTACCCTAAACTAGAAGATGCTTTAAATATGCTATGCTCATTTGAAGCGATTCTTTGCATGATTTAGGTTGATGAACTTCTATCTATGACCTATCAGTAAAGCATATGAGGGGATTAATCTCCTAAACCTATGATTTACAAAGTAAGAGTGTAATAAAAGTTTTCAAGGAAGGGAACTTAGCTTAGCACCTAGTGAATTTGAATATGAGTATGTGTCCTTTCATATGGAAGGAAGGTAGGTCACCATAAATCTCATGAGGACGTTAACCAAAATGCCTCAATGGGCATAAATAGTGTTTCCATAATTGAATAACTACAATGCGTAATCTTTGAATAAGGAGGGTTTTCACATGTGCCTCCAAGTTCCATAAATATGTTGCCACCAAAGGATACTAGCTAGTGGATCCACCTAGAAAGCTATGTTTATGATGGGTTCTACTTTGGCCGGTAGAACCCCCTTTATTAGTGTGGGGTTTTATGACACCGGATTCAATGTTTAGCATGACATGGTCTATGTAAGCTAAGGCTATAGTTTCCCTAAAGTAAAATGGACTATGGAAGTTAATGATTAGTAACCTAAATAGAATGACTTAAGGGAGGTTACTTAGGATAGGTGGAAGTAATGAACCCATCTAGATATTGAACAACTAGCTCCCTAAAAAGTTCTAGGAAGGTGTTCTAATGCATGTCACTATGTATGTTTTCCTTATGCATGACATTGTAGTATATGTCTACTTGTTATGAAGACGTGCATGATCGGAGTCTTTATGCATGATGTTAATCTTGTTGACTATATGATGAAGGTCTTGACTTAACTGTGTCTATGTGGTATTCCACTTCTATGATGGTATGTGTTTTATTGTGTAGATGATATGTATGATTTTCCTTGTTGTCCTCAGGTGATACATTGCACCAAGTATCCCTAAAGGATTACTTGGGAGACTAATGAATTAAAAGAAATAGTTCACTGTAAAAAGGAATGAGCTCACTATAAATTGACCTTAAATTGGACTTAAATTCTATATGTGCTTTTCTATGATATTTGGGCTTTGATTGTGTTTCTATGAAGTATGACTTTGATATATATGTTATTGATAAAGGTTTTATGATGATTTACTCAAAATGACATGAAATATGATTTTCAAGAAAAAGGTCCCTTTTAAATGCATGTTTTCGCATGGTTTACATACTTAGTGCATTCTTGTACTAATCCCATTCTTCTCCACTTTTTACACAAAGTGTAGGTTATGGATGCTTAAAGGATGTCTTATATGGTGAAGATGTTGATAGGTGATTCCCTAGATCAAGAAAATGAATCTTTAAGTTCAAGGATGTCCTAATGTGTACTTACTTAAATTCTATTAAATATTGTTTAGTTTTGTATTATGTCTTAAGGGTCGTGTCCCTAACGTATTCTAATGTTGTTGAGTCTATGATGGCAAAGATACTTAGAGTCTATATATGTTTTATGACTTATATTTTATATGTAAATGAAGTAAAGTATTCTAGCAAATGAGGTGCAATGAAAAGTTTTAAATTTTCCGCTAAATTTACTATGTCATGAATGATAAGTATGGGCTTGTATAAGACCCTTGAGAGGTCGAGTATGCCATGTTACTTCTAGGGTTGGCTTCCCGGTCGTGACTTACGTGGTATCAAAGCACGAGGTTTTTAAAAGTGGTTTAGGGTCCAAGAAGTCTCATATTGCCACATCTTGTAGAGTCTTGCATCATTGGTGGTGAGTCGCGACACATCAAATGGTATGAGAGGATATAGAATGATAGATTATCCCTTCTCCATCTTTCTCATGTTGTGTCATATAACTTAACTCTATAAGATCTCTCTCTTATGTTTTTTTGTTCGGTGGTCCTTTAGATATGCTTGCTTGGATGAGACTGCTCTATGCTTGAGGGAGAAAAGGTAAGTTTAAAATGCTTATATTTGATTTATGGTTTGAATGAGTATGTGTGAAGGTGATTGTTATCCTTATTTTATGATGTATAAACTAACTAAGGCGACTTGAAGGGTTAACTAGACTTAGGTACGGGTATGGGACACTTCTATGTCTTGCATTAGTTTGCGTTGATGGAGAACTTAGAAGGTTAATATTATGTATGTGTATGATGATAAATGTAAATGTCCTTATGTGATGATCTCTATGCTTTTAAACATGTAAATAACCTAGTGTGCTAAAGATATGGAGTTATGCATGCATGAAGGTTATAGATGAGTGGAGTATGGTGGTAATTATAGTTCCTGTTGGGTTACTTGATTTAGTAGGGTTATGGGGCTTTACTTGATCATTGCACATGTTAACTCTATGGGGATCATGATTGGTTATCTTAGCTTACTATGTATGAAATATTTCTTATTTGATGATGTGATGCCAATTATGGCAATATATGAAATCTTTGTGATATAGCAAGATATGTGGAATAATGTATGTCATGATATAGTTAAAACATGCTAGAAGTTATGGTGGTTAAAGTGAATTCTCTTAGATTGTTGTATTTCTGTATGGTTTTGTATGATGGTAGCCAAATATTAGGATTTGAACTTGGAATGTATAATAACTACCTATGGAAGCATGATATCCTATGAATGTATGTGATTAAAAGTGTACATTGTCTCCTTTTGTATATAAGAGATACTTGATAAGTTGCTAGTGTTAATTGGAGTCCCTTGTAGAGGCTTGATCCTAGTTGCAAAGATAGTATGCATGCTTATGAAGGATGAGTTTGTAAAGCTTTATATATTATATTTCCATGTTTGTTCCATCAAATGTCTAAATGTTGCATTTCTGGATATTTGGAAGCATGCTCACTATAAAGACTAAGTAACTTATTATAACGTGTTTGGAGAACAAACTAAATTGTCCTTTGATTTGATGTTGCTGATATATGTGCAGAATTAATGAATATGAACATGATAATGAATGTGGAAAGGCAATTTTCTATTCAGATTGAAGATTTAGAATCTTATGACATGATGAGTCGTAGAGTTATTTCTAAACTTCTTATTGTGTTAGGAACCTCCTTGTTGTTTTCCTCAAATGATGTATGACCTTGGTGTCGATTGTATTATATAAAAACCTTATGTGGTTGAAGGAGATGGCCTAACTTGATAATTGGGGATAAATTGCCTAGCAGATGAAGTTTAGAATGCCTTGCTTGACTTACTGTAAACTCCTTCTAAATGGTAATCACTTTTATGTGATGACAAATGAAGATTGTTTAGTTAAGATCCTCTTGAGTTGAGGTTAAGTTGCTCTTAATTGGGTTTACCATAAGTAGGGGTGGTGATTGAGTAGTGAGGTTGTAGAAATTGTCTACATTGTTCTTCTATTCTTACTTGAATTGCAAAATAATGAATTCTTTGTAAGATTTTTCATAAATACAGTCTTGCATAAAGTGTGAATTTCATGACCTTTATACGATTGGTATGAATTGATTGACATCATCTTGGAGACATGGTGAATTTTCCAAAGAGCATGAAAGGAAATTTTTGATAAAGTCCATGTTTTCTCATGTTGACTTGCATTTTAATGTGCTAATTGTGAAGTTGACTTCATGAGGTAAGACAATGAACTTTGTAATAGTCACTTGTAGGGTAAATTGTTTAGCCTTAAAATAGATGTTGAGTCTCTTTTACAATGAAATATGTTGACTATCTTGAAAATTAAGTAACTTGGTGATTTGAAATGAATAATTGTAGGCTCATTCTTGAAAGGTTAAAGCATATTTAGCTAAATGTCCATGTGTGTGCCTATAATTTTTGTTATTGTTCCAAATGAGGCTTACTATGAGGGTGAGTATTATGTTAAGAAAAGAAATTGGTGGAATGGATTCCTAGTTTGTTGTGATGTACTTGGTGTGACTTGCGATTTAGACTTCACTAAGAAAAAAAATATATGCATGTCTTGGATTTAAAGTTGAGATTTCTCATTGTTAAAGAAATTGACCTTGTACCTTGCTAAGGTGTGAACTCATGATACATGCAAGTGTTTTGAGGAGCAAGACATTCCTCCATGTACACAACTAAGCATGGTATGGTTGAGTATGACCTTCATGGTACTAGGTCTTACTAATGAAGATCTTTCTGATTTAACTAACTCAAGTTTATTTGCATTGAAGTAATGAGTGCTTAAGTAACTTTGAGTATGGGTTATGATCTACCTATGAGTAGCTTTTCAAGATTTTCTTGTAATAAATTAAGATGTAATGATCATGTTATGATTTAGAGAAGGATTTTCTCCTATGAACATGAAAATGACCTTTCTGTTTGATGCATTAAAGAGTGACAGAGTAATGTTTTTGCTTTCTTGTGTACATTGAGTGCTAAAATGATTTGATGATATTTGAGAAGTTATGAACTGCTCTTATATGCATTGAAGTCCTTATTGTGATTAAAGAGACCTAAGTGTCATTCAAGGACGAATGTTCCCAAGTGGGGGATACAGTAATAACCCAAAAATGAGATAAGGTGTATAGAGTATAACATGTTTTTCTTAAATTTATAATATCCTAAATATGCTTAAAGTATGGTATATAGGCAGTAGCTAAAATATTAGAGGTATTGGAAGTCGAACGTCAAGGGACGACGGTGACGTTCGACGACTAAGTCACCTAGATGAATAATATATGTTTTTATGTGTTTATAGGTGTTTCATGATTTTATAATATCCTAAAATTTCTTATTATATGGTTTAGAGTCAGTGTGCAAAGTTTTAAGTCATTTGGAAGTCGAACGTCAGGGGACGACCAAGACGTTGGACGACTAGTCGCTTATGTGCCTCATGTGTCTATGCATGCTTAAATTTGTATGAAATGAGTCTAATAAGTCTTTAAATTTTTTCAAATTATTATTAATGTTTTTATATTAAGCTTCGTGAAGTTTGGAGGTCAAACGCCAAAGAACGTCCAAGGCGTTCGAAAGATAGCCCCTAAAACGTTGATCATATGTCATGATGGGGCTTGGACTATTTGGGCGTCTTAATGGTGTTTCTTTAGTATGAAATTTAGGTTAAAGGGGTATAACTTGTTAAAATTCGTAATCACTTTGGAAACGTTCGGGTAAGACTTCTAAAAGGCCCCACAAGAGGCCCTAAAAGAAGGAGCCAAAGCTACCTAAGACACTGCCTGGGCAGTGTCCATTGACGGACCCAACGACGGATGGTTGGTCCACCCAAGGACCGTCGAGCAGGTCTTGTCGAGGGATACAAGCCTTGCGCAGGTCTTAACCCAATCTTGGCTAAGTGTCAGGCGACGGAGGCCAGGAACGGCCCGTCATGGCCTCGACGTCCAGTTATTGCCATCGTAGAAGGTGGCCTGCAACTGGCAGCCTGCGTACTGCTAATTAGAGGGATGAATGGGAAATTCACCCCACGTGCTAAACTTACCCTTATAGGTTTATTTATATATTTTTGGGTGTATATAAGTCATCAGAAACGTGATCACCCCATTCTAGAATCCTTTCAGACGATTGAAGCCTTTCCGTCCAAAAATATTTCCCTTCAAACCTCCACTGTTGGTGAAGCGCAATAAATGCTTGGAGTTGGGTTTTATATAGATGAATCATCAATTTTTACAGGTTTTCAACTAGACAAAGGTATAATGATATTCATCTCTAGTTATCGTTTCATCTAGAGAGCCATTCTCAATGTTTTTCAAAGAAATCTTATGATCAAGTTTCCAATCTTCCAATCTAGCCATGGGTTGTTTCTCAAAATTATTATAATGATTAAATCATGATAAATTTAAGTTAATTCAGTGATTTGAACCTGATTTCACTCCAATTGCAAGATGAACCCGTGTTTCTTCCAAAATTGATTTAGCTCTTGCATGGGCTTTGTGATTATAGGTTGTTCTTGATTAAATGGTGATTCTCTTACATTGAATTGCTTGTGTTAATTGTTATTTAGGTTAATTCATGGTTAATTGATGATGATCAATCCATGATGATAAATATATGAAGATTTGAACATGAATAGCCTGTGTTTCTACATGTTGCCTTGAAGTCGATTTTGAGATTGGTTGTGTAGTGTTTTGATTATGTATAAACTTCTGTAGATAACGTTTTAGGGTGATATAATCGATGAATTTTGTAGGTATAAATCCTTAATGATCAAATTAACAAACGCTTGCATGAATTGATATCTATTCCTTTAGGCTATGAAGTCAAAAAGCTAAGTGTGTGATGGATCTCGAATTGTGATTAGATGAAGCAAGATTTAGTATTGATTTCGCATATAATCAGATACCTTAAAATGAGTGTATTGTTTATAAAATATGAATGATGATCAAATCCTTAGAGAGTTCATTGTATTGGTAAAGTTTGCTATACTCTAGCAAATTGATAAGCCTAAATGCCTGTGTTGTAACCTTAATCTTATAGGTATGTAATTATGATGTAAATATCGTTAAATTTAGGTTGAGATACTTCCTTAGACTTATAATATGTTGAAATATGATCTAAAATTAATGCATTGGAAATTAGCTAATGATCTCTGTTATTCTACTTTCCTAATATGTTGATGTGTTGTATTATGTTATAGTATAATCTTGTAGCGACTTGTACATAGTTTCTTATATGTTTAAAGTACATTTATCTACTCCCATATACGTGTTTAATTGATGAATAAGCTGTATTATCAATGATTATCAAAGGCTGAGAAATTGGTAAGAATGTTGATTCCCTCTACTTTTCTACTTCTCTATTTCTTTATAGTAATGTTGATGAAGCCTTGTATGGCATTGTGTTGTATGATCCACTTATGGTGTTGGTGTTTATATTATTGTCATCATATATGTGTTGACCATGGCCTTGAAGAAAAATTGATGAATATTATTTATAGATTTAAATGATCACCTTATGTGTAATTTTGCCTATCTTCCTATTCTAGTTGTGATCTAGGTTGTGTTGCTATTGTATGAGCAGGTTTATTTTCATATTAGGGTATTGTATAGGTGCTTCAATTGATGTGTTAAAATTGTTAATAGACTATTCCCATGTACCCATTATTTGAAAGTTTAAATAGCTAAAGTTAGGAATCTTGATTATAATGCATATACTTTCTCGTCTCCTATGCTATTATGTTTTGTGTGCTATGTGCTTGGAACTGTAATGTGGTCTAACAAGGTGGGTGACTCAAGAAGTTATTGATATCCATTATGTGATCATGTTGGTCAAACTACACATACTGTCACTCACATGCATGTTACAAGTAGTATAGATCATGGTATCTAAGTGAAATGTTGTTCTCATATTCATTAATGTTTACTAATATGCCTATAAAGTATATGTATGTGAAGTTTGTTATGTATTACTTACTAGGATGACTTGATAGGTGTACTAGTATCGGCAAGGCTATGGGACTTCGCCTATGCATTGCACATGTGTACCTTGATAGAATAGTTCTAGTTTTGGTTTCTATATGTATGAATACGTATGTATGAACACTTGTGTGACTTAATGTGTTATGTGAAAGGTTTGGTCACATATATGTATACACACACGTTTATGAAGATCTAGTTAAGAGAGGGGCCTTGAATGGTGTATTCATGTGTACCCTAAACTAGAAGATGCTTTAAATATGCTATGCTCATGTGAAGGGATTCTTTGCATGATTCAGGTTGATGAACTTCCATTTATGACCTATAAGTTAAGCATATGAGGGGATGAATCTCCTAAACCTATGATTTACAAAGTAAGAGTATAATAAAAGTTTACAAGGAAGGGAATTTAGCTTAGCACCGAGTGAATTCAAATATGAGTGTGTGTCCCTTCCTATGGTAGGAAGATAGGTCACCATAAATCTCATGAGGTGGATAATTACAACCCCTCAATGGGCATAAATAGAGTTTCTATAAGTGAATAACGACAATGCCTAATCTTGTAATAAAGAGGGTTTTTCACATGTATCTCCAAGTTCCATAACAATGTTGCCACAGTAGGATACTAGCTAGTGGATCTACCTACAAAGCTATGTTTAGTATGTGTTCTAATTTGTCCGGTAGACCACCCTTTATCGTTGTGGGGTTATGACACTGGATTCCATGTTTAACATCAAATAGTCAATGTCGGTTGAGGATTTAGTTTCCCTAAAGTAAAATGGACAATGGAATTTAATGACTAGGACCCTAAATAGAATGACATAAGGGAGGTTACTTAGGATAGGTGGAAGTAATTAACCCATCGAGTTATTGCACAACTAGCTCCTTAGGAAGTTCTAGGAAGGTGTTCGAATGCATGCCACTGTGTATGTGTTCCTTATGCATGACATTGTAGTATTTGTCAACTTGTTATAAATATGTGCATGATATTATGCATGATGTTGATCTTGTTGACTATATAGTGAAGGTCTTGACTTAACTATATCTATGTGGTATTATACTTCTATGATGGTATGTGTTGTCTTGTTTAGATGATATGTATGATTTTACTTGTAGTTCTAAGGTAATACATTGCACCAAGTATCCCTAAAGCATTACTTTGGATACTAATGAATTAAAAGAAATAGTTCACTGTAAAAAGGAATTAGCTCCATGTAAAGTGACCTCAAATTGGACTTAATTTCTATAAGTGCTTTTCTATGATATTTGGCCTTTTATTGTGTTTCTATTAAGTATGAAAATGATATATATACTATTGATAAAGGTTTTATGATGATTTACTCAAAATGACATGAAATATGATTTTCAAGAAAAATGTCCCTTTAAATTGCATGTTTTTGCATGGTTGCCATACTTAGTGCATTCTTGTTACACAAAGTGTAGATTATGGTTGCTTAAAGGATGTCTTGAATGGTGAAGATCTTGATAGGTGATTCCCAAGCTCAAGGAAAGGAATCCTTAAGTCCAAGAATATCGTACTAAGTACTTATTGTAAAGTCTATTAGATATTGTATAGTTTTGTATTATGTCTTAAGGGTCGTGTCCCTGACATATTCTAATGTTGTTGAGTCTAAGATGTAAAAGAGACTTAGAGTCTATATATATATATTATGACTTATATTTTATATGTAAATGAAGTAATGTTTTTAGCATATGAGGTGCTATGAAAAGTTTTAAATTTTTCTGCTAAATTTACTATGTCGATGTGATAAATGATAACTATGGGCTTGTATAAGACCTCCGAGAGGTCAAGTACTCCATGTTACTTCTAGGGGGTGCTCCCGAGTCGTGACACTTTGTGTCCTTGAAAATGGTTGAAGGTATTTTAAGTGTCATTCAGTGACGAATGTTCCAAAGTGGAGGATAATGTAACAACCCTCAAAACTAACTAAGGTGATATAGAGTCTCACATGTGCTTTATGATTTATTGACATGTTAATGAAGTGTGTCACAACTTTTATGGTTGATTTGACGAGGTTTGGAAACTAGTTGTGTTATTTGCTAGTGTGCCTTTGCATGTTTTAGGTGTTGTTTGGTGCCTTAAATAATACGATAGGACACTAATATGTATATGGTCGTAATAAGGGTCAAAATTTCCGGGTATTACTACTCAATGACCACCCTAAGGGTCATTCAGGAGGACCCAAAGGCTGGGAAGACAGTGTATAGGCAAGTGTCAAATGACACTCAAGTCGATGCCCCTTAGACCGGTAGTTGCCCCATCGATTGGTGGCATTTCTCCACACTTACGCTTGTGACATAAGAGTTATGGACGGATCGTCATTTCATCGATGATCCGTTACTTGCATTAGTAGTTTGGGGCACGCAATTCTACTTGTAACACAGCTAAATGAGGGGTGAATTGGGAAATTCACCCGACATTCCAAATATGGTATGGTCAGTTATTTTATATATTTTTAGATATTTTAAGTATGTTAAAAAAAATGAAAACCCAATATAGACTTCTTTCTTCAAACTATATTTTCCCTCTAAAAACAAGCTCACTAAGCTCAAGATAAAGCTAGGGGATGGATTCTAATTTTTTCATCTCCATTTTTTCATGGTATTCTCATATAGTGAGTTATGGTAATCCTTGATCCTTATTTAATCTTCCATCTAAGGAGTTTTTTCAGAGATTTTTCAAAGATATTCTATAATCAAATTGCCTATCTTTCAATATAGGCATGGGTTCACTGTCAAAATGATTTCAAAAAAGCATTTTAATGAGGATTTATGATTAATTATTATTTTAAGGTGAATTTCAATCAAATTCCATGAAGAACTCATTATGTCCATACTTTTTCAATATAGCCTATAATGTCGGTCTTGTTATCTTGATTAGATGATGACTGGATTATAATTTGATTGTAATAATTGCTTAATTCTATGTTTATCCATGTAAATTGATTATATTGAGAATAGGTATATGATGATAAAATTTTGGAGAATAGGTAAGTTGACCGAATTTCTAGTCTAAGGTATTTGGATTTACATTGTTTGGTATAATCCATTTATGGTGGCGGTGTTTACATTTTTTTTAATCTATCAATCTTGTGATCATGGCCTTGAAGGCAATAGAATTAAAGTGTATTGATATGATGCTAATCATTATTTATGAATGGTTGATGTGTAGTCTTTAATCCTAGTATCATGATTTAGGTATATTGATAATGTGAATGAGGTTGTTACGGTTAGGAGTAGTCTATATGTTTAACATTGAAGAACTAATATTAAAGAATGGAACCTTCCTATGTAACCCTATATGAATGTTTGGTCTTATGCATGATTAGGAGTATTATATTCAAATGATGAATATGTTCTTTTATCCAATGCTATAATGTTGATGTGTGGTCTATAGTCCCTAATACCCTCTATGTGAGTTGTTCATGACTTGAGGGATGTAGCACATATGTATTGTGATCTTTGGAGGATGGTTTCCTCAATATCATGTTATTGCTATTATATGATCATGTTAGCCAGCGTTGGCACGCTCACACATCTCATGCATACCTACAAAGATAACATATTATGACGTCAATTGAATGTATGGGTGTATAAAGATGCATTTTGACTAGGACTACTTGAGAGGTGAACTAGTGTAGGTAAAGGTATGGGACTTGACCTATACATTACACATGTGGACCTTGAGGGTAATCCAAGGGTGATTTCTCTATATGCATAGGTTATGAAAGTATTATTATGATGTAAAATTATATGGATAATGAAGTATGATCATGTGCTGTCTAAATGCGTTTATGTGAAAGGTTTCCTCATATATATACACATATACACAAATGCAAGCATAAATGAAGCATTTTAATGATAATCTAGTAATTTAAAGTTTCATGGTTGCTTTCCTAAATTGAACTCTATACTAGACTATGTTATGATTATGTAAAATAATATTCTCACAATATGTTGGTTTTGATGAAAGGACATTCTCATTATTAACCTATGAGATTAGTATATGTATATGATAATTTAATCTCCTAAACCTATCTTATGAAGTAATTCTTAATAAAGTCTCAAAATATATTAAAAAAAGGAAAGTTATCTTAGCACCGACTGAACTTAACAATGAGAGGTGTTCCTTCACAAAGGTAGGGAGGTTCACACTATGTTCTTTCGTGATATAGAACTACAACACTATTCGGCATAAAGAGAATTCTAAAAATAACCTCCTATTTTCTTAACTATGTGCCCCTGTAGGTTTTAGCTTGTGGATTCACATAGATAGCTATTATGCATGGTTCTACCTTGGCAAGCAGATCACCTCCTTTCGGTGTGGGGTTCTATGATACCAGATTCCGTGTTTAGTTCACATGGTCTTAATGTCGGTTAAGGAAAAGTTTCTCTAAAAGTAAAATGAACAACGGATGTAAGATGATGGGACCTATTAGGACTACCTAAGGGAGGTTGCTTAGTGTTGGTGAGGGTATGTGAATTTACCTATGCATTGCACAAGTAGCTCTAGAAGGAGGTTCTAAGAGGGAGTTCTATATGTATATGTATATATATCTTATACATAACATTATGGTGTTGGTCTACTTATTATGTTAATATACATAGTATTGATTCTGTTGTGTCTATATGATGAAGGTCTTTCTAAGATACATGTAGTTGGTTATATTTGTCATGTTGATGTATGAAGTAAGTGGTAATGCTTATGGTCTCTTTGTGGGTTTACTTAGTATGTATGAGTTTATTGGGCTTCACATGTAAATTGCACTAGTAGGCTTAGATGGGGATTATGAGTAAGTCTTATGATGTATTAATGAAATGAAGTTCAATTATGCATTCATTGATTATTGTCTCATTACGATGATATTGGTAGCATTGACTTGCATGTTGTCTTGAAATGAGTATAAAGACTAAATGTGTTATAATTAAGAAGTAATAAGTGAATGAGTCTTATTTTAGGTTCATGAAGTATGTCGGTTCATATGTGAAGTAAGTGTTTCATAAATATGATTTGCTTCTATGAATGTATATGTTTGAGTTAACGAAGGTTGTCTCTTAAAGTGATACTCTGGTGTGAATGGTCGAATGGGACACTATTCATGCATTATATTAAGTGTAACTTGAGGGTTGTTTTGGGTGTATGAGTGGAGAAAAAGAGAAAGTAGTACTATGAAAATGTTAAATGTTCCATAAATGTGTAATATGGTTATGTGTTGTTATGAATAGTGTCCATATCTACGTAGGTTGTATGTTTTGATGAGTACATGTGATGGTGAAATTTCAATTATTTGATATTATGCCATTTATGGCCGTATGTGATTATGAGAAGTGAGTTGTTATGTTGACAAGTTATGTTATGATATAGTTATAGATTGTTAAGAGATTTGATGGTTGAATGGAGTCCTTTTTTTGAATGATATGTTGCTTTATTGTTATGCAAAGTGATAGTATAATGTTATGAACTAGGCTTCAAAAGTTTGGAGTTTTGTGGTAAATAGTGATGGATGAATGTTGCCCTTTTAATATAAGTAAATGCTCCATGGTTGCCCTTGTGTGGATTGGAGTATTTCGTATAGGTGTGCTCTTAAGAACGGAAGGTAGCATGCTTACCTTGTTAGGACTTGGTGGAAGAATGTCATGATACATGGAATTACCTTTGGTATTCATGGTATAGTTGAGGCCTCGTGTGGTTGGGTTGCATGACCTAAGATGATTGTTAAGAGTTCCTTTAGGTGATAAACTTAAAGGAATAATCGTTCTTGAGGGGTACCTCTTGATGGTTGAGTTAGTAAGCTTCTTGGGAGGAGATAAGAGTGGAATCCCTTTAGGATGTCAAATCTTTTTATGTGAGGAGTATGTAGGTTTGGTCTTAACTTTCTTTGACCTTGGTGTTTAAGGGCACGGGGTGATGAATAGTTTATTAAGCTTACCCTAAGTGGGGATAAGGTGACTAGATTGTAAGGTTATGAATGACCTTAATGTTCCCATTTTGAGTTCCCTAGAACTTTCCTTTTTTAAGAATCACTCTGAGTGATGAATATGGACTGGAGTAAGTAAGCTACACATTTGTGGTTTCCTGAAGTTCTCACTTAGTGGAGTGTGAGTGAATAGCTAGTGGGAAATGATTCTTTCTTGAGAGTTGGAAGGAGGTGATGTCAAGAAGGGTTTGCATAAGCTTTATCCCAAGAGGGAGATGTTGTGCTTGACAAGAAGGATTGTTAAGTCCATTTTCTCTTGGATGAGATGAGTTTTTCTTTGATAGGTTTACCATATGTGGGGGATGATGATTTGAGTATTAAGGTTATTGATATCCCTATATTTCTTTCTATTCTTTCTCAAGGTTGAAACAAAAAGAGTTCCTAGTAGCTTGTTCATGGGTGCAGTCTGGCATATGAATATATGTTGCATGTTCTCAATAAGTAATGCACGTCTTAAATGAGACTATGTTATGCATGTTTTGATGAATTCATATTGCATAAAAAAGGGATTTTGATAAATTGCATGTTGCTCATGTTTTTTTACATCTTGATATGATAAATGAGCATTTGAGTCAGATGTTTATGGGTAGTGTAGCCCATGATTTTTATGGTAAGAAAGAGTTAGTAAAGATGTGCAAAGATTGGCTTGGTTAGGTGTTCGACTTGAATATTTTCCAAAACAAGGTTTCATGGTTCATCATAATTCCCAATCATCTTTAGTGGTTGAGTTGAAATTTAAGCAACATCTTGATCATCTATTGATGGAGTTGCATGAATCGATTCTTAGTAATGCAAAAGGTACCAAGGTGGGTTGTGCATACCGGATAAGGATGCCATAAGAAGACAAATTTTGGAAGAGGCTCGTGGTTCTCGATATTTCATTCATTCGAGTTCAACCAAAATGTATAGCTATGCCAACTAGGAACTTGAAAGATATCAATATGGATCTTGTTGTGTTTGCCTAGTACACGAAGGCAATATTATTCGATTTGGGTTATTTTTCATAGGTTGACCATATCATCCCACTTTATTCCCATCTAAGCTACTGATTGGGCGGGAGAATATGTTAAGTTATATCTCAAGGAGATTGTGAGAATGCATGGGATTTATTTGTCTATCATTTCAGATAGGGGTACTTTGTTCACTTCTCATTTTTGGAAGGCATTCTAAAGTGGACTTGGCACCAAGGTGAAACTTAGTCGCACATTTCATCCTCAAATGGATGGTTTTGCGGAACGAATCATCCAAACCTTAGAGGATAAGTTGAGGGCATGTGTCATTGACTTCAAGGGTAATTGGGATTACCATCTACCTTTGATGGAGTTTGCCTACAACAATAGTTATCATTCAAGTATTTCCATTGCACCCTTTGAGGACCTTTATGGGAGGATATGTAAATCCCATATTGGGTGGTTTAATGTAGGTCAATTTTCTCTAGTGGGAACCAAATATCCTCACGAGAAAGTCCAAATCATAAGGGGTAGATTGACGACGGCCCAGAGTTGGAAAAAATCTTACGCCGAAAATAGGAAGATGGACCTTGAGTTTATGGTAGGTGACTTGTTCTATTTAAAGATATCACCCATGAAAGGGGTGATGTGGTTTTGTAAAAAGGGGAAACTAGTCCTCGGTATGTGGGGCCATATGAGGTTTGAAACGCATTGAAAGTGTTGCGTATGAGTTGAAATTACCTATTAAGCTGGCTCCGGTGCATCCGGTTTTCCACGTGTCAATGCTTAAAAAGTGCATATGCAATCCGATGTATATCCTTCCTCTAGATGGTTTAGAAGTTGATGTTAACTTTCTTATGAAGAGGTCCCGATTGAAATTTTAGACCATCAAGTGAAGAAGTAGAGGAATAAAGAACTACCTTCCTTAACGGTCCTTTGGAAGAATCATCTTGTCGAGAATTCTACTTGGGAGGCTAAGGCCGATATGGTGTCCCAACATCCTCATATTTTTCCTACCTGTTCTAGTCAAGGTTGAGATTAGTGATCCCTCTTAGTTTTTATTTGTAAAGGGTCATAAGTGTATTTGAACTTCCATTATTTTTCTTAATTATGCATGCTATTGAAAAACATTCATATTTCATATGTGTCTTGAATGATATTGTCACGACCCAAAATCTGGACGCGACTGGCACCCACATTTACCCTCCTATGTGAGCGAACCAACCAATTTAACCCTTAACATTTCAATATAATATCAACAGAAAGTAATGCGGAAGACTTAAACTCATTAATAAAATTAATTCAAAAACTATTATTATCCCCAAAATCTGGAAGTCATCACCACAAGAACATCTATCCTCAAATTACTAAACTAAGAGTATCTAAGAAAACAAAAACAAGTACAAAAGCTAGTCCATGCCGGAAGTTCAAGGCATCAAGACTTGAAGAAGAAGATCCAGTCCAAGCTAGAAGCATTAGCTCACCCTGAAGATCCGGTGTGACGAAGACTGGCTAGAATTACTATTGAGTTGAACACGACGGCACGTTTGCCGCACCCCACAATTAACAAAGAAGAAAACATAAAAGTAGGGGTCAGTACAAAACACGGGTACTGAGTAGATATCATCGGCCAACTCAAAATAGAAAACAATATATATCAAGTAACATTATAAAACAACTATAATACTCAACATGTAGCAACAACAAGTACTATAATCATCAATAAGTACTACCAAGTTCATCCATGAGGACTCAAGCCTCAATACCATACTCGTTTGGGGATTAGGTTCATTAGATTGAGTATATTATCATTTTTCAAGATTCATTATCTTTCTTCCTCTTGTGTCTGTACGTGACACTCCGATCCATATTCTATCCTGGTGCCGGAACGTGGCACTCCGATCCTCATTCTACCCTGGTACCGGAACGTGGCACCCGATCCATATACTATCCTGGTGTCGGAACGTGACACTCCGATCCATATTCTATCCTGGTGTCGGAACGTGACACTCCGATCCTCATACTATCCTGGTGTCGGAACGTGACACTCCGATCCATATACAATCCTGGTGTCGGAACGTGACACTCCGATCCTCATTCTATCCTGGTACCGGAACGTGGCACCCGATCGCCTAATTCATCAAGCCTTCTTTTATTCCAAGGTATCATCAATCTCATTATATAATTTATCAAGCCTTCTTTTATACCAAGGCATCATCATTCTCATTATATAATTTATCAAGCCTTCTTTTATACTAAGGCATCATCATTAACACGTGAATTAGGGCTTTCTTTCAAGATTTTGGATTCAATAACTTCATCATGCTTATGTTATCACAATCACATAATCAGATTCATGCAAGCATACAATTAAGCATATAGAAGGGTTTACAATACTACCAACACATATCATTCACTATTAAGAGTTTACTATAAGATAGCATAAAAACCATAACCTACCTCCACCGAAGAATTGAATTCAAACAAGCAATTTCCCAAGCTTTGTGTTTTTCCTCTTCGATCGATTCCTCTCTCTCTATCTTTGTTCTTTCTCTTTTTCTTATTCAAACCCTCTTTCTTTTACCCTAATTAACATATAATTAAGTGTAAAAGATGGCAATAATACCCCACTAATTAATTTAAAGTTACCTCTTTTATCCCCCAAGTAATTAGACTTATTAATATTAACCCTCTAACTTTATTATTAAGGCAGAAATAGTCCAAAACGTCCCTTAACACGTGTAAAGAAATCCGACCCAGACTGGGATTACGCAACCTGTGACGGCCCGTCATGCCTGCGACGGTCCGTCCGGCAGGTCGTCGCAAAGTTCAGAGACCCAATTTCCACCAAGGGTCTGTGACGGTCCGTCCTGCAAGTCCGTCACGAAGTTCAGAGAGTCGATTTTCAGTACCCAATTTCAGAATTTCTAAGTGTTTTGAAACGAGACCCTGCGACGGTCCGTCGTGCCCATGACGGTCCGTCGTGGGGTCCGTCGTCTCAGCCAATTTTCCAGAAATAAAATCTGCTGCTCAAAACGACTAAACAGGTCGTTACAATAGATACCAATTTACCCATCGTTCGTCTTCAAACGATCACAAGAAAAACAAGGGCGGAAAAGAGTACCTGAATCCGTAAACAGATGTGAGTATTTTTCTTGCATATCAGTCTCCTTCTCCCAAGTGGCTTCTTCAACTGGTCGATTCTTCCATTGAACTTTGATGGATGCAATCTCCCTCAACCTCAACTTACGGACTTCCCTAGCTAAAATAGCAACAGGCTCCTCCTCATAAGTCAAATTTTCATCAAGCAAAACTGAATCCCAACGGATAATGTAGTTTCCATCCCCATGGTATCTTTTCAACATGGACACATGAAATACCGGATGCACTCCGGACAGCCTTGGAGGCAAGGCTAATTCATAAGCCACCTCCCCTACTCGCTTATGTACCTCAAATGGTCCAATATACCTTGGACTTAGCTTACCCCTTTTTCCAAACCGCATCACCCCTTTCATGCGTGAAACCTTCAGCAAGACTTGTTCACCCTCCATGAACTCCAAGTCTCTAACCTTTCGATCCGCATATTCCTTTTGTCTACTTTGAGCTGCTAAAAGCTTTTCTTGAATAGCTTTCACCTTTTCCAATGAATCCCTCAAAAGATCAGTGCCCCAAGGTCTAACCTCAAATGCATCAAACCAACCAATGGGAGACGTACATCTCCTCCCATACAATGCTTCAAATGGAGCCATGTCAATGCTGGAGTGATAGATATTATTATATGAAAACTCTGCTAAGGGTAAGAATTTATCCCAATGACCACCAAACTCTATCACACATGCACGACGCATATCCTCCAACACTTGAATCGTTCGCTCAGACTCACCATCGGTCTGAGGGTGAAACGCAGTACTAAGGTCCAACCTAGTACCTAATTTCGCATGCAATGTTCTCCAAAACATAGAAGTAAACTGCGTACCTCTATCTGATATGATGGACAGTGGAACTCCATGCAATCGAACAATTTCTGAGATGTAGATTTTGGCTAACTTCTCTGCATTGTAGGTCACCTTGACCAGAATGAAGTGAGCAGACTTAGTTAGTCTATCCACAATTACCCAAATAGAATCAAATTTACCCAATGTCTTTGGAAGACCAACCACGAAGTCCATTGCGATTCTCTCCCACTTCCATTCAGGAATGGGCATTCTCTGAAGTGTTCCTCCGGGCCTCTGGTGTTCATACTTTACTTGCTGACAATTTGGACATTTGGCAACAAAATCCACAATGTCACGCTTCATTCTACTCCACCAAAAATGTTGTTTTAGGTCGCGGTACATCTTGGTTGCACCAGGATGTATCGAATATCCGGAACTATGAGCCTCTGCAAGAATAGTGTGGATCAAGTCATCAACACGAGGCACACATACTCTTCCCTTAATCCTCAAAACGCCTTCGTCATCAATTATCGCTTCATTAGCCTCTCCTCGCAACACTTTATCTCAGATCCGGATCAATTTCTCATCGTTAAAGTGTTTTCCCTTAATCTTGTCAAGGAAGGAAGATCTTGCCTCCACACAAGCTAACAATCCTCCCTTCTCATTTATTTCTAATCTCATAAGGTCATTAGCCAGAATCTGAACCTCTATATCCAATGGGCGTCTAGAAACTTGCAAATGAGCTAGACTTCCCATGCTTCCGGCCTTTCTACTTAAAGCATCTGTCAGAACATTCGCTTTTCCCGGATGATACAAGATAGTGATGTCGTAGTCCTTCAGTAGTTCCATCCATCTCCTCTGTCTCAAGTTCAAATCTTTTTGAGTAAAGACGTACTGTAGGCTACGATGGTCCGTATAGACTTCACATTTAACTCCATACAAATAGTGCCTCCATTGCTTTAATGCAAACACTACCGTTGCCAATTCCAAATCATGAGTTGGATAGTTACGTTCGTGCACCTTTAATTGTCTTGAGGCATAAGCAATCACATTCTTCTCTTGCATTAGCACTGCACCCAACCCAGAATAGGATGCATCACAATAAACGATGAAGTTCTTACCCTCTACTGGCAAGGTAAGAATTGGTGCAGTAGTCAACAAGGTCTTGAGTTTCTGAAAGCTTTCCTCACACTCATCCGACCATACAAATGGGACATTCTGCTTAGTCAAGTTCGTTAATTGGGAAGCAATAGAAGAGAATCCCTTGAGAAATCGGCGGTAGTAGCTAGCTAACCCAACAAAGCTCCTTATTTCTGACACGTTAGTAGGTCTTACCCAATTTTTCACTGTCTCAATCTTGGATGGATCCACCATCACTCCATCCTTAGAAACCACCTGTCCCAAGAAGGACACTGAATCTAGCCAAAACTCACACTTGGAGAATTTGGCATAAAGCTTCTTCTTCCTCAATAACTCTAACACCATTCTCAAATACTCCTCATATTCCTTCTTACTTTTAGAGTATATCAGTATATCATCAATGAATACGATCACAAAGAGATCCAGATATGGCTTGAAGATCCCGTTCATCAAGCTCATGAAGGCAACAAGGGCATTCGTAAGACCAAAAGACATTACCACAAACTCGTAATGTCCATACCTAGTTCGAAAAGCAGTCTTTGGCACATCCGTTGCCCGTATTTTCTATTGATGATAACCGGATCTCAAGTCAATTTTTGAGAAGACACAAGCACCTTGTAACTGATCGAACAAGTCATCAATGCGAGGAATGGGATACTTGTACTTAATAGTTGCCTTGTTCAACTGCCGGTAGTCTATGCACATCCGAAAACTCCCATCCTTCTTCTTCACAAACAAAACCGGAGTACCCCGAGGAGATGCACTTGGTCTAATGAAGCCTTTGCTCAACAACTCTTGAAGTTGTGCCTTTAACTCTATTAATTCCGCGGGAGCCATTCTATAAGGGGGTATAGAAATGGGGCGAGTACCCGGTTCAAGATCAATACAGAAGTCAATATCCCTATCTGGTGGCATACCAGGAAGATCTACAGGGAACACATCCAAAAACTCACGGACTACCGAAACCGACTCAATCCAAGGTACTTGGGTAGTGTCATCCTTGAGGTGTGCTAAGAAGGCTAAACAACCCTTACTAACCATTCTCTTAGCACGAAGAAAGGACACGATACAAACCGGATTGGAAGTGTAGTCGCCCTCCCACACTAACGGATCTGTCCCAGGCTTGGCTAACGTCACAGTTTTAGCATTACAATCCAAGATCGCAAAATTCGGAGAAAGCCAAGTCATGCCCAGAATTACATCGAAGTCAACCATTTCTAAGATAACCAAATCTACATAAGTGTTGCTCCCCACAAAAGCCACCAAGCAAGACCTATATACTTTTTCTACTATCACAGACTCACCCACCGGAGTAGACACACGAATAGGTATGTCAAGCAATTCACAAGGTAAATTAAGACCATTATCAAATGAAGAAGATACATAAGAAAATGTGGATCCGGGATCAAACAATACAGAATCCATGCAATCACAAACCAAAAGATTACCTGTGATAACAGCATCAGATGTCTCCGCTTCAGATCTACCAGGGAAAGCGTAACAATGGGCCCCATTACTTGTATGTCCATTGCCCCTACCATGTTGTGTTGTAGTGGCTCCAGTTTGCCCATCACCTCTGCCGTTTTGGTGACCACCATTACCTCGACCACCACGTCCTCCAGAATAACGGCCTCTACCATGACCACCTCTACCTCTGACTATGGGAGGTCCGTAACTCTGTTTTGGGCAATACCTCTTAATGTGCCCAGTCTCCCCACATCCATAACATTCTCTGGGTTCAAGCATCGGTCTCTCAGAGAAGTGTTGACCGGTCTGAGGTGGACCCCCAACTACAGTCTGTAGTGAAGACTGAATTGGTCGGGCCGAGTAACCTCCGGAACTCTGTCCTCTAGAGTAAGAACCATTAAACTCACCTCCCTTTCGAAACCTTTTTGATGTCGATGTCGTGGTGAAGTCATCTGGCTTCACTCCTTCAACCTCTATCATGAAGTCTACTACCTCTTGGAAGGATTTTGCAGTATCCGCTACCTGTAAGGCTGAAATCCGCAATTCCGACCTCAACCCCTTCACGAACCGGCGAATCCGCTCTTGTGGACTAAAACAAAGTTGGGTGGCATACCTGGATAATGCATGAAACTTAGCCTCATATGCATTAACCGACATCCTACCTTGCTCTAGGCTCAAGAACTCATCCCTTTTCTTATCCCTCAAAGTCCGGGGGATATACTTTTCCATAAACAAGCTAGAGAATGAGGCCCAAGTCATAGGTGGTGCCTCTGTTGGTTGACACTCAACATGTGACCGCCACCACATTTTGGCGTTCCCTTGAAACTGATAACTCACGAACTCAACACCAAACCGTTCTACTATACCCATCTTGTGTAGTAGCTCATGACAGTCAACTAGAAAATCGTAAGCATCCTCAGATTCAGCACCCTTGAAGACTGGAGGTTTCAATTTCAAGAACTTACTAAAAAGTTCATGCTGATCAGTTGTCATTATAGGCCTAGTAGTCAGACGTGGAAACGTGCCTATGTCCAATGAGGCATCCATACGAGGAGCCATAGTAGCCGCATGTCGTATCTCTGAAACCGGAGGTGTTGGTGCAGAAACCACTGGAGGTGCCTGACCCTGATCAGATAACCCGTTAAGATAAGCAAGAACCTGATTGATCATCTCTGAGGTAGGTTGGGGTGGCAATTCCTCATTTTGCACTTGTTCATTCTCCCCTTCCTCACCCTCTCTTATCACCTCCTCAGTCGGTGGAGGAGTCACCGCCCTAGTATCAGATGGGCTAGGTGCTTGTCCTCTTCCTCTAGAGGACGTCCTCCCACAACCTCTTCCACGGCCTCTTACCACTGCTCTTCCTTGAGCCACAGCCCCAGTGGCTGGCTCAGACGTTTCTTGTCTTGCCGATGTTGGTGTTGGTGTTGGCGCAGTCATTGCTCTAGTTCTAACCATCTGCGAAATAGAGTGAAGATGGTCAGATACCAATTTGTATCACCTAGATACCAATTGGATTCAAGTAATAGCACGAAAGAAAGAAAGAAAGAGTGGAATTTTCCTAAAGTCTTATAGCCTCTCAAGGAGAAGTAAAGGCGTCCCCCTACCGTTCCTTAAGACTCTACTAGACCTGTTCTTGTGCGATGAGACCAACGAACCTAATGCTCTGATACCAAGTTTGTCACGAACCAAAATCTGGACGCGACTGGCACCCACATTTACCCTCCTATGTGAGCAAACCAACCAATTTAACCCTTAACATTTCAATATAATATCAACAGAAAGTAATGCGGAAGACTTAAACTCATTAATAAAATCAATTCAAAAACTATTATTATCCCCAAAATCTGGAAGTCATCACCACAAGACATCTATCCTCAAATTACTAAACTAAGAGTATCTAAGAAAACAAAAACAAGTACAAAGCTAGTCCATGCCGGAAGTTCAAGGCATCAAGACTTGAAGAAGAAGATCCAGTCCAAGCTAGAAGCATTAGCTCACCCTGAAGATCCTGTGACGAAGACTGGCTAGAATTACTGTTGAGTTGAAGACGACGGCACGTTTGCTGCACCCCACAATTAACAAAGAAGAAAACATAAAAGTAGGGGTCAGTACAAAACACGGGTACTGAGTAGATATCATCGGCCAACTCAAAATAGAAAACAATATATATCAAGTAACATTATAAAACAACTATAATACTCCACATGTAGCAACAACAAGTACTATAATCATCAATAAGTACTACCAAGTTCATCCATGAGGACTCAAGCCTCAATACCATACTCGTTTTGGGGATTAGGTTCATTAGATTGAGTATATTATCATTTTTCAAGATTCATTATCTTTCTTCCTCTTGTGTCGGTACGTGACACTACGATCCATATTCTATCCTGGTGCCGGAACGTGGCACTCCGATCCTCATTCTACCCTGGTACCGGAACGTGGCACCCGATCCATATACTATCCTGGTGTCGGAACGTGACACTCCGATCCATATTCTATCCTGGTGTCGGAACGTGACACTCCGATCCTCATACTATCCTGGTGTCGGAATGTGACACTCCGATCCATATACTATCCTGGCGTCGGAACGTGACACTCCGATCCTCATTCTATCCTTGTACCGGAACGTGGCACCCGATCCCCTAATTCATCAAGCCTTCTTTTATTCCAAGGCATCATCAATCTCATTATATAATTTATCAAGCCTTCTTTTATGCCAAGGCATCATCATTCTCATTATATAATTTATCAAGCCTTCTTTTATACTAAGGCATCATCATTAACACGTGAATTAGGGCTTTCTTTCAAGATTTTGGATTCAATAACTTCATCATGCTTATTTTATCACAATCACATAATCATATTCATGCAAGCATACAATTAAGCATATAGAAGGGTTTACAATACTACCAACACATATCATTCGCTATTAAGAGTTTACTATAAGATAGCATAAAAACCATAACCTACCTCCACCGAAGAATTGAATTCAAACAAGCAATTTCCCAAGCTTTGTGTTTTTCCTCTTCGATCGATTCCTCTCTCTCTATCTTTGTTCTTTCTCTTTTTCTTATTCAAACCCTCTTTCTTTTACCCTAATTAACATATAATTAAGTGTAAAAGATGGCAATAATACCCCACTAATTAATTCAAAGTTACCTCTTTTATCCCCCAAGTAATTAGACTTATTAATATTAACCCTCTAACTTTATTATTAAGGCAGAAATAGTTCAAAACGTCCGTTAAAACGTGTAAAGAAATCTGACCCAGACTGGTATTACGCAACCTGTGACGGCCCGTCGTGCCTGCGACGGTCCGTCCTGCAGGTCGTCGCAAAGTTCAGAGACCCAATTTCCACCAAGGGTCTGTGACGGTCCGTCACGCCTGTGACGGTCCGTCCTGCAAGTCCGTCACGAAGTTCAGAGAGTCGATTTTCAGTACCCAATGTCAGAATTTCTAAGTGTTTTGAAACGAGACCCTGCGACGGTCCATCGTGCCCATGACGGTCCGTCGTGGGGTCCGTCGTCTCAGCCAATTTTCCAGAAATAAAATCTGCTGCTCAAAACGACTAAACAGGTCGTTACAGATATGTTCTTCATATTTGATGACACTTGATTATATGGTTGGTTGGTAATTTAAGTTATGTGATATTTTTGTTGTGAAATTGCTCAAGTGTGAATGATGAAATGTGTGCATAATTGGTAGTTGATATAGTTTCTACCTTATTATGATAAATATTTGTGTTTGAGAATAGAGTTGATATTTCTTTCTATTTATTGTGTTATGATTGTATACCATGTGTTGGTTGTGCTACTAGTCTTGAGTCATAAATTCCAAAAAGATGTTTAAAGTGTCATTCGAAAACGAATGTTTCCCAAGGGGGGATATTGTTATACCTCGGAATTCCAATGACCTAGGCTAGAGCCTCACCAAATGAATAATGATTATAGATAGTTTTTCAAGACGTATACTAATGTAGTTAACTTGATTTTGAAATATTAGAGCCAAAATGTTAATGATGGACCATGACATATGAAGACTAGTGAAATTTAACTAGTAGACATGTGTAGGTCTTATGAAGGTTTTGGGAGTGTCGTATGGATGGTAAAACTTGTAAAAATACTTTAAATAAGTAAAATAATGCTTTAGGATAAAAACGTCTAGTTGCCACCTCATAGGACCACCCTAGCGGTCCTTGAGGAGGACCAGAACACTTTGCCAACGAGCTGCGCGCCTAAGTGTTAGGATAGGAGAGAACCCCCTAGTCGTAACCGATGTCTTCGTCCTCAAACAGGCCTTAATAATACCTTAGCATACATCATCGTATCATAGATAGAATAAAAAACGGAAAAATTAAAAGCTTTTCATTTAAAGTTCATTTTTACTTCACATATATCGAAAATAGAATCTATAATTGTCTCACATTATCATCTAAAACATAAGAATATGAAAAGTAGGACGTATCCCTTACATCATCACAAGTCTTATAAAGTAAATAAAACATAGTTCTTTGAAATACATTGTATTTCATTAATAGCAACATAACCAAAGCTAGATTCAAAGGCTTTGTCCTTGGACTTGAGGATTTACCAAATTGGGAACAATCCAAGCTTCTTTGAGAAATTGGCCTTGAAGCACCTCAATGACCCGAACCTACATTTATGTAGAAATAAAAGAGATATGGGTTATTACTAACCACATATACTAAGTATGGATGCATATGCAAGTAAAACATTTAGAAGCATGCTAAAAAAGACATTTTGTTTTAAACATGCTAAGTTCACTTTAAAAAGCCTTTATGCACATTCCAAGATCATATAAAAGTCCATATCACAACAACAATAACACATATTCCTATTCATGTTCAAGAGTAGCATCATAAGCAAGCCATAGTCAATATTTTATTTAGAGTCCATTTCATCAATACATGACAAAACCATACTCATAACCCCAATTCAAGTCCACTAGTGCAATGTGAATGTGAAGCCCCAAAACCTCACATTAACCAAGTAAGTTACCAAAGAGACCATAAGCATTGTCTTTTACCTCATACATCATCATAACAAGTTTAGTCAACATAATTCATAACAATATAGACCAACATCATACATATCAAGTGAAACCAACATCATTCATTTCATTCATAACATATGTACATAAAGATCCCACCGTAGAATTCCCTTCAAGGTCCACATGTGCAATGTATAGGTAAAGTCTGAAACTCTTACGTGCACTAATAAACAACTCCTAAGTATTCCTAGTTAGATTTTAGATGCTTACTTTCATTCATTCATTTTAACTTTAGAGAAACTTTGTCATAATCGATATAGACCATGCGAGCTCACATGAAATCCGATTTCATCCTATCACACTGAAAGGAGGGTGAACTACTTTACAAGGTAAACAATATTCATCATAATATAATCTAGGTTGATCCCCTTTCTAGGTTTATGTAAGGGACCTCACCAAGTTACTTGACATAGACACGGTGGCAGCAAAGGGTTGGCACGGATGACTTTATCAAGGGCCAAAGTGTGGTTGGAATCAGTCATGCGTTTTGTGGACAAAGTTTTTTCATGGTATAATAGCTTTAAAATAATTTTTTAAAGGCAGTGTCAAAATAGGAAATTGATGTTGGCAAGGCAACATGCCATGACACGACTTTGACACTCACCGACATTGATCTTGGGCAGAGTTTGCATGCGACAAATACATGGTCTTGTCAAATGCATGAAAACTGAGATGAACTTAATTGAAGCATAGTAAAATGTGAATCAAATTCATAAAGAAAACAAGAAATGGCACGAGTGGATTAAAAGTTAACATGGCCAATGCAAGGCAGCGACAGGCAGTGGCAGGGCTTCGGTGGTGCGTAGGCATGGAAAAGGGGCGGATGGATTCAGGTGGAATTTTATGAGGAAATTACTATAAAATATTTATACATTTTATTGTATCCAAAAATATGGAAGGAAAATTTAGCAAAGAGTTGAAGTCCAACCAGCCAAGTCACATGTCAAGCACATGCGACAGTTACCTCTTTGCAACTGCTTGTGTCCAAATTCATTTGCATATTGTAATACTTTTTTTTAATTAGAATATTAATGCTTCTTATTATTTGGGTATACTAACTGAAATATAATTTAGTGGGATGATTGCTTCACAAGTGTTAGAAATGTGTCACAACACTATGCATTGTAAAACATAAGACTACCACATGGTCTATTAATAGACAACCTTGTGTTGGATGTTATTAAGACAGGAATAAGAGAGTTAAACAGGAAAGATTTAGTATTTAATTTCACTAAGATACTTAGAAAAAACTTGAGGGTCTTAAAAAGTTTCTAAGGCAGCAAACGACCTATGATTGTGCCTTGAGTCGAAGCTGGATAGAATTATCGTACCAACAAGTAAGTCCTTTGTATTGATTTCTGATTATTAATATAAATGGTTGGGTTTGCCCATATGTTTATTTTTTCATTTTTTTGTTGAATTTCTGGAAAATAATCTAAGGTAGAAAACGAAAAAAATACTTGAACACTAGGTAGAATAGTTGTGAAAGGGGCTGAGTTGTGTGAGACTTGACTACCATCATATTGGTCTAACCTCTTGCACGAAATTGAGGTAATGTAATCTGTGTGGGAGTTTCCGCATAGATAAGGAACTAGTAGGTTGTTATTAGAAACTCTGTTAATTCTAATTCGCATTGTAGTTTCAACCTCATGAGAATATTGGGTGAACCTACCTTCCTTTTGGAAGGGACACCTCCCATTGACAAGTTCACTAGCTACTAGGCTAAAATTTTTTTGAAGTATCTTTAAGTCTTCCTTAACATTAATGCATAACATAGGTCATAGGAGTTTAAACCCATATAACATGTTCATATCTCATAGATTTTAGTATGAGAAAATCCTTTCATCAGAAACCCAACATCATGTGAGAACATTGCATCATAACTTAGTAATAATATACACATAGGAATTACCTTCAACCACTCATACCAATACACCTATCATCATCTCACAATTATCATATTTGTAGCAGGCTAATACATTCATAACTTAATCATTCATACATCAATTAACAAACATTACTACAGATAAGCCAACAATATTAAAATAACAAGTGCATGACCTTGAAGGTTTTGTCAATGGCCTCCAAGAAACCCTTTAAATACTTCATCACAAATCAATGATATTTCCCCACCAAATTAATAATCATCACATATAATTGTCAATTATACAAGAACATACTCAATCATTTCACCTCTACTAAGTAATCAACATAATTCAAGAGCTAGGGTTGAGAGAAGAGGGGCATTCATGGGTTCTCAAAGAATTAGATCAAAACCCAAATGATGCATAATATATGGGATTACATGTAGTAATAACATCATTTAAAACTAATGTAACAATTGATACATTCATCATCTTCTACTAATTAACCAAAAAAGATCAAAGATTTATGAAATTGGGGAAGAACATGGGAATATCAAGTGAACGACAACAATTAATCATCATTATACATTTAAAAAACCCTAAGTAATCCTAATTCATCATAATTGATCCACAATTTAGGTTTTAAAAAAAGACCCATGTGTAGAGAAAACCCTTTGATTTTGGGGGATTTGAAATCTTCTCTGGGTGGACCTCTCGGGGAGAAGAATCTGAACAGTACAAGAATACATACCTTGATAAAGAATTATCATCTAAATTGAGTAGGAAACTTGGAGAATTTTTATTCTTTTTGAATCTTCAAATGTTCTTCAATGGAGGTTGGGTACAGAGAAAATTTAGAGAGAAGTGGGAGTAATTGGGTTTTCAATTTGGGATTAGATTTAGTTGTGGGAATTAAGTGTTAAATGACTTAAATTCAATATATAGTCCACCCCAGGAATACTTAAAATACCCTCACTTAGTTGGACTATAAAAATAAACGTGTAACTTGAGCTCAACCTTGGGACCCCGTCAATTCTTCATGTGCCACTTCACGACTTGTAATGATCTAAACGGCTTGTGGTGGTTCTGTGAAGTGTGGGTCAGCAGCCTCCCTAAATATGTCACTCTTCTAAATCTCTAAGTCAAGTTCACTACCCAAGACTTGTTTCCCGTCAAGTGCATCATGAGCTGTCAAGTTGCTCGCAGTGTGCTAGGCAGTAATTCACCAACTTATTCATTTCCCAAACGCCTAAGGCATCTATACGACCAACCTTCCCTTTCAGTCAAGTGCACCGAAAATTTTGAAGTTACTCGTTGTGGCTCAGGAAGTATTTTCCCCAACTTGGACCTCTTCCAAACTTCCAAGTGAAGTTCACAACCAAGTTAGGTGGGTGATCAAGTTAACCATGAGTCGTGAAGTAGCTCGTGGTGCCTTGACTATAGCTAGTCCAAGTTTCCTCCATTTTTAATTGTTAAGGCCACTTCATGATCTCTCCACTTGCCCGAGGTCTTGACCATGGGACTTGGTCATGCCCGTGAAGGTCGAGGTCTATAGCCTCCCTTTTGGGATAGCCTTGGCCTTTGGCTTTGGCTCTCCCCTTAAGGTTCACAATCCTCTGTTGGACTTGAACCCTTAATACCTTGTTTACATACCGATATAAATCTTCATTATATTTGCATGGTAAAACCTTTACACCACCTTTTTGAACTACCCCACCATCACTAGCAGCACACAAGCCTAGGTTGCTAGTTCACCAGACGTCATGCTCACTTTTAGTTTCTTATCAACCTATCGTCCCAAACTAAGTAGGTTAGCATAAAATAGGACCTGTAACATCATTACATCCCTTTTTAAGTCATTTAACTACACATGGAGCCCTAGATTAAATCAATGAATTTAATAGGTGTAACAATATCTCCCCCTTGAGGACCATTCATCCTCAAATAACACTTTAAACACTTTTTGAATCAACGAAACAAGACTAGCAGACCAACCAACACAAGATATAAAACAAAATTCCCCAAAAAAATAGGTAACATCATTTTCAAATCATTCATACATTTCATCATTTCACACTGCAGACAATTTTCAGCAAGAAATATCACATAACTCAGTTACACCAACCAAATAATCAAGTATCATCAAGTATGAAGAACATATAATTCAAGAACATATGAAACATAAATTCTTACTAGAACATGCATATTCAAAGGAAATCATGGAGGTAAAAAAAACATACCTCTCAATAATCAAAAGCTAAGAGGAAGTACTAACCTCAACTTTGACTAGAAGAGAAAGGAAAAAATGAGGATATTGGGACATTATATCGGCCTCAGCCTCCGCAATAACATTTTCTACAAGATGATTCGTCCAAAGAACCTTTACGGACTAAACTTCCTTCTTCCTCAACTTCTTCATTTTCTAGTCTAAAATATAAACTAGGAACTCTTCATATGAAAGGTTAGTATCATCTTCAAAACCTTCTAGAGGAAGGATAGACACCGGATCACGAATGTACTTTTTGAGCATCAATACATGTGACACCGGATGCACCGGAGTAAATTCAGTAGGTAATTTCAACTCTTATGAAACAATCCCGATGCGTTTCAAAACTATATATGGCCCCGCATACCAGGGACTAAGTTTCCCCTTTTTACCAACGCTCATCACCCCTTTCATAGGTAATATCTTCAGATATACCAAGTCACTTACCATAATCTAAAAGTTCATCCTTCCATTGTCAACAAATGATTTTTCTTGGATTTGGGTGGTATTCCATCTATCCCTTATGATTGAAACTTTTTCCAAAGTCTCATAAATTTCTTCATGACCTATTAGATCAAACTCACCTACCTCGAACAACCCAATCAGAGATCTACATTTCTCCCGTAAAGGTCCTCAAAGGGTGTAATGGCGATGTTTGAGGGATATCTATTATTGTAGGCAAATTCAATCAATGGTAGATGGTCATTCCAATTACCCCTGAAGTCAATGACACATGCCCTCAACATATCTTCTAGGGTTTAGATGATTCGTTTTTCCAGACCATCCATTTATGGAAGAAAGGTGATACTTAGTTTCACATTGGCACCAACCCATTTTTGAATGCCTTCAATAATTGATAAGTGAAATGAGTACCCCTATAAAAAATGATAGACAAAGTAACTCCATAAATTCTCAAAACCTCCTTGAGATACAAGTAGCATATGTTTTGTCCGAATAAGTCGCTTTAAAGGGAATAAAATGGGCTGATTTGGTCAGCCTTTCAACAATAACCAAAATCGAATCATATTGCCTTCGTGTATGAGGAAAAGCCACAACGAAATCAATATTGACATCTTCCCACTTCCATGTAGGTATAGCTATATCTTAAGCTAACCCTCCTGGTCTTTGATGTTCGGCCTTGACTTGTGGACAATTAGGACATTTGGCCACAAATTCCGCTATATCCTTCTTCAAACCATTCCACCAATAGATCTCTTGTAGATGACAATACATTTTGTTGGCACCAGGATGAATGAAATATAAGGAACCATTAGCCTCTTAAAAAATTTGTCCTTATAAGTCATCCACATCCGGCACATACAACCTAGCATGGTACCTTAGTACCCAATACCCCCTTAGGAGAAAGACTCCTTGGACATAATAAGAAACGATTTCCTCAACTCCATCAATAGAGGATCAAGTTGTTGCTTAAATTTCACCTCAACCACTAAAGATGATTCGCAGTTATGATAAACCTTGAATCCTTTTTTTGGAGAATCTTCAAGTCGAACATCCACTCCGGCTAATCTATGAACATTTTACAAACTTCTTCTTACCATCTTTAACATGGGCCACACTACCCATAGACACCCACCTCAAAGAATCCGCAACCATATTGGGTTTCCCAGGGTGGTTATGGAAACTCATATCATAATATTTCAAAAGATCTAACCACCTTCTTTGTCGAAGATATAACTTTTGTCGAGTGAACACACATTGGAGGCTCTTACAATAGGTGAACATATATACATGCACTCCATATAGAAAATCTCTCCATATTTTCAAAGCAAACACTATGTCCGCTAGTTCAAGATCATGAGTTTGATAGTTCTTCAAGATTATGAGTAGGATACTTCTTCTCATTCACCTTGAGTTGCCTAAAGGAATATTCTATCACCTTGCCATGTTTCAGGAGGACACAACAAAAACCTACTCGATAAGCGTTATAATATACCACAAACCTTTTGATATCCTCATATAAGGTCAACACCAGAGTGGAGGTAAGCTTATCCTTGTCACAAGCTTCCGTACATTCAAACTTAACTTTATTTTGGGTTAGGGTAGTCAATGGACAAGCGATAGATGCAAATCCGTCAACAAAACTCCTATAAAACCTGGCTAAATGCAAGAAACTTCGAATATCGGTGGAAGTTAAAGGGGTAGGACAATTCTTAACTGCCTCCGTCTTTGCTGAATCAACCTTAATACCCACACTAGATACAATATGACCAAGAAAAGCAACTGATCTTAGCCAAAATTTACACTTACAATATTTAGCAAAGAGTTAATTCTCCTACAGAACTTATAATACTATACTCAAATGACTCTTATGTTCATCCTTACTCTTGGAATATACAAAGATATGATCAATAAAACAATTCAAAATGAATCAAGATAATTCTGGAACACCCTATTCATAAGGTCCATGAAAGCAGCCGGGGAATTAGTTAGACCAAAAGATATGACTAGGAACTCATAATGACCATATATTGTTCAAAAAACAATTTTAAGAATGTCAACTCGTCTAACTATAAGTTGATGATACCCCAACCTCAAATAAATCTTTGAAAAGTAACTCATCCCTTGGAGTTGGTTAAGCAAATCATACATTTTTGAAAGAGTATACTTATTATTTATAGTGACCTTGTTCAATTTTCGGTAGTAAATACACATTCTAAGTGACCCATCTTTATTTTTCTAACATAATACCAGAGATCCACATGAAGATACTCTTGGTTGTATAAAACCCTTGTCTAGCAAATCCTTGAGCTAAGCTTTCAAATTTTTCAACTCGGCCGGAGCCATCTGATAAGGAAGAATTGATATGGGTTTAGTATACGACATTAAGTTTATGTTGAAATCTATTTCTCGTTTAGGAGAAATTCCGAGTAAATCATCGGGGAAGACTTCCGAAAAGTATTTCACTACGGCAACCGACTCTAAATGAGGAGCATTAAACTCAAAGACCTTGACCCTAATAATATGATAGAAACATCCCTCAGAAATCATTTTACAAGATTTTAGGTATGAAATAATTCTACCTCTAGGGATTGAGTTTCTCCTTTCCATTCTAACACGGGTTCATTAGAAAAATGGAACTTAACTACCCTGTTATACAATCAATTGAAGAAAAACAAGCATGTAACTAATCCATCCCCAATATTATATCAATGTCCAACATATCAAGTTCTACCAAATCAACAAATATAAATCTATTGGATAATAATAAAGGGCAACTTCTATACACTCTTTTAGCAACAACGGAGTCACCCACCAAGGTAGAAATAAAAAAAGGTTAAACTAAGACATCAGTTAGTAAAAAAAATTTCACAACCACTAAAGGAGTTACAAAATATAAAACAGCACCAGGACCTAGTAATGCATAAACATTAATTGAAAATACTTACAACATACCGGTAAAAAAATCGGGATAACCCTCTTCATCACCCCTAGATTTGAGAGCATTGAAGTTGTACCTCTTAGGATCATCGGCATTAAGATCACCTTCTTGAGCTTGGTTACTCTCCCTTCCTTGATTCTTTTCTATGGGACAAAATTTAACCATATGACCACTTTTTCAAAAACCAAAACAATTATTCGTTCCCACTAAACATTTTCCCAAATGCTTCTTTCCACATTTGGCATAATTGGTTTTCTCACATTGTGAATCACCACCTATTCCCCCTTAGGCGTCGGTTTAGGCACGCTATCTTTCTTAGCCTTGGAGAAATTTGAAGGAACTTATTAGAGAATCTCTTATTAAACTTTAGTTTGTGTTGGATTTCAAACTTACCCTTAGAAGTACCTCTATCATAGGGCCTTTCCCTCTTGACCTTCGTATTATTCCTCTTGAGCATACTCTCCTCAAATTGTTGAGCATGCACCATAGAAAAAGAATGGTCGATATTATCATGAAGCATTTCTGCATGACACTCTTCCATAAGACCATAGAACAGACCCATCATATAATGACTCATTTCATCCCTCGGATTAGACACCAATGAAGAGGCATATTTAGACAACTTAATGAATTTCAAAGAGTATTCTTGCACACTCATACCTCCTTAACGAAGGTTGATGATCTCTTTCTCCTTTGCCTCCGTTTTCTCCCTTGGGAAGAACCTATCACACAAATTCCCTCCTAAAGACTTCCCAACTTAAGGGACCCGCTCGCAAAGCCCTATCGTCCTTCCATTGAGTGTACAAAGTTTGATCCACATCCTTGAGTTGATAAGTGTATAGCTCAGCCTTCTCATTTTAACTCAACCCCATAACATACATGATTTTATAAACCTCATCTAGAAAGTCTTGATGATCTTCATTTACCTTAGACCCAAAGAACATTGGAGGATTTATCCTTGTGAAGTCCCTTAAACATGAAGGCATGGTAGTAGCATTTTCATTCACATGAGGTGCAACTTCTCGATTTTATTGAGCTGTCATCGCTTGAGCTTGAGTGTTATGGCTTGAGATTGAGTAGCCATGACTTTAGTCAAGATTAGGAAAGTCGACTCTATCTCCCTATCCGTCATGATCGGAGGATTTTCTGGAGCTTGGCCAACTAGATGAAGTTTCTCTTGAGTAGGATCGTGGTTTTCTTGGGAAGGAACTCCTGCATTGGCAATCTCCTTTTCAACTCTCCTTGAAACTACCCTTCTAGTAGTCATAGCCTATATCCACAAGAAAATGATTAAACGAAAAGGACATATGGAGTTAAGAATCTTGAGGCACGACATAAGAATACCAAAAGAAGTGAAAAGTTTTTAAGCATCACATAGCCTCTCATTTATAAAAGTGGCGCGCTACACAATTATGAACAAGACGCTACGTACTTTTGTGAAACATAATTCCTAAAATCATTCAATATCATTATCTGATACCAAGTTTGTCATGAGAGGAGAGAGCCCCTAGTTGTAATCGGCGTCTTCGTCCTCATCCTCTAACAGGCCTTAGAAAAGCCCTTAGTATACATCATTGCATCATAGATAGAATAAAAACCAGAAAAATTAAAACCTTTTTGTTTGAAGTTCAACTTCACTTCACATATGTTGAAAATAAAATCTATAACTGTCTCACATTAAAATCTAAAAGATAAGATATGAAAAGTGGGAATTAACCTTTTTATCATTCAAAGTCTTATAAAAGAAATACAACATTATTCTTTGAAATAGGAAATAGAACAATATCTTTCATTAATAGCAACATAAAAAAAATCTAGATTCATAATCTTTGTCCTCGGACTTGAGGACTCACCAATTTGGTAACTATCCAAGATTATTTGAGAAATTGTCCTTGAAGAACATCAATGGCCCAAACCTACATTTACGTATAAATAGAAGAGATACTGCTTAGTACAAACCATATGTACTAAGTTTAGATATACACACACACACACACACACACACACACACACACACACACACACACACATATATATATATATATATATATATATATATAACAAAATTATAACAAATGTAGTCAACATCATGCATATCTAGTGAAACCAACATCATATGAGACCATCATCATACATTTCATTATAAAATACATACATAAAGAACCCACCTAGAATTCCCTTCAAGGTCCACTTATGAAATGTATAGGTAAAGTCATATACCCTTACCTACACTAAGCATAAAGTCCCATACCCTTACCTACACTAAGCATAAAGTCCCATACCTTTACCTACACTAACCAACACCTCTTAAGTAGTCCTAGTTAGCGTTCATCTTCTTACTTTCATTCCTTCATTTTAACTTTCTGGAAATTTGGCCATAACCGACATAGACCATGTAAGCTAATATGGAATCCGATGTCATGCCCCCATACAGAGGAGAATTTCCTACTTGCCAAGGTAAGGCATATACAACATAATAACATCTAGGTGGATCTACTAGCTAGGTTTCATATGTGAGTACATAGTTAAGGAACTAGGAGGTTGTTACCATACAACCTATTCATAATAATTCTCATTGTAGTTTAAACCTCATGAGAACATTTGGTGAACCTACCTTCTTTAAGAAGGGAGACCTCTCATTTTCAAGTTCACTTGGTGCTAATGCAAATTCCCTTTTTTGTGAAGTATCTTTAAGTATTCTTTAACATTAATGTATGACATAGGTCTTTGGAGTTTAACCCCTCATATAATTAGAAAGTTCTTTCATCACAAAACTAACATCATGTGAGACATTGCATCATAGATTAGTAATAAAGTGCACATATGAATTACCTTCAACCCCTCATAACAATACACCTATCATCATATCACTATTATCATAATTATAGCATGATCATACATTCATAACTTAATCATTCATACATAAATCAACATTACTAAAGATAAGCCAACAATATTACACTAACAAGTTCATGACCTTGAAGGTTTTGTCAATGGCCTTCAAGACACCCTTTCAACACTTCATCACAAATCAATGATATTTACCCATAAAATCGATTATCATACTCATACAATAGTCAATTATACAAGAACATATTCAATTACATCTCCTCTACTCACTAATCAATATAATTTACGAGTTAGGGTTGGAAGAAGAAAGACATTCATGGGTTCTCAAAGACTTAGATCAAAATCAAAACAATGTATAATATAAGGCAGTCCATGGATTAATAACATCATTTAAAACAAGTATAACAATTGATACATTCATCATTTTCAACCTGTTCACCAAAAAAGATTCAATATTTATTAAATGAGGGAAAAACATGGGTCTAACGGGATATCAAGTAAAAAAAATCAATTAATCATCATTATAAACTTAAATAACCCTAAGTAATCCGAATTCAACCTAATTGATCCATATTTTAGGTTTTAAAATAAGACACATATGTAGAGAAAAAGTCTTGATTTGGGGGATTTAAAATCATTTTTGAATGAACCTCTTGGGGATAGGAATTCCAAGAGTGAAATAATCCATATCTTGATGAAGACTTTATCAATGATATTGAATACAAAACGTGGAGAATTGGTGTTCTTCTTGAAGCTTCAAATGTTATTTAATGGAGGTTGAGTAGAGAGAGAATTTAGAGAGAAGTATGAGTAGTTGGGTTTTCAATTTGGGATTAGATTTAGGTGTGGGAATTGAGTATTAAATGACTTAAAGTCAATACGTAGTCCACTTCAAAATACAAAAAATACCCCTCATTTAGTTGGACTTTTAAATTAATAGTCCAACTTGACCTCAACCTTGGGACCCCGTACAGTCTTCATGCCCACCTTGACGTGTAGATCATTAGCATCCCTAAACGTTCCACCCTTCCTAATCTCCAAGTCGATTTCACGAGCCAAGCCTCCTTGCCCTTCAAGTGCACTACGAGCCGTCAAGTTACTTGCGGTGTGCTAGGCAATAACCTTATCAAGTTCCATTTCCCAAACGCCTTAGACATCTTCACTACCAGCCTTCCCTTCCTTCAAGTGCACCACGAGTCAGGAAGTGACTCTTGGGGACTCAGCTAGTAGCTTCACCAACTTGGACCTCTTCAAAACTTCCAAGTGAAGTTCATGGCCAACTAGGTGGGTCGTCAAGTGCACCACGAGTCGTGAAGTTGCTCGTGATGCCTTGGAGAGTAGCTAGTCCAAGTTTACTCCATTCTCAATGGCCAAGGAAACTTCAGGATCTCCCCACTTGCCTCCGCTCTTGACCACGAGTCGTGGTCATGCCCGTGAAGGTTGAAGCAGCCATGTCCTCTAGCTTTGTCTTGCCTTTCAATATTGGCACTCCCACCTTGGTATTGACCCCTAAAGCCCTTCATTAAGTAAATATATACATATTTATCATATTTTCATGACAGAACTTTCAGACACCCTTTTTAACTCCATAACATCACTAACACCACACTAGCCTAGGTTGCTAGGTCACCAGATGTCATGGTCATTTTTAGTTTCTTATCAATCTATCTTTCCAAACTAAGTCCGTCAGCATAAAATAGTACCTATAACATCTATAAACCCTTTTTAAGAAATTAAACTACACATTCAGACCTAGATAAAGTTATAGTATTTACTATGTGTAACCCCAAGGCAACAAGCTTTGCGCTCAGAGGGAGCATGCCTCCATGGCGGACTAGCTCCACCAAGGGCCAAAGTGTTGGTCTGTGTCTGGGACTCTTCTATCCCAAAAATTAATTTTTATAAACTTGGGGGATTATCTCCGCGACGCTGACTTGTTCCATGACGAAAATTCTGTAAATTAAAGTGTGACTTGATTAAAAGGTCCAAGTAAGTAAGGGGTGTTTTGGATATTTTAGGGAATAAATATATATTGATTTTAATTCGGTTTTACCTTACTTTTACCCATCCAAATAAAATCTACAAATGGAAAATCCAATTGCTCTCACTTCTTTCTAAATTCTCTCTCTATCCAACCTCAATTGAAGAACATTTGAAGCTTCAAGAAGAACACTAATTCTACAAGTTTTCTACTTCAAATATGTGTCTAAATTCTTCATTAAGGAATAAAGTCTTCCACTCTTGGGATTTGGTTCTCCAAGAGGTCCATTCAAAGTTAATTTCAAAATCCCCAAAAATCAAGGAGTTTTCTAAACACATGTGTATTTTTTTAAAACTAAACTTGGGGATCAATTGCAGTGAATTATAATTACTTAGGATATTTTAAGTGTATAATGATGGGACTTGTTGTTGTTAACTTAAAATTCTATTGGACCCATGTTCTTCCCAAAATTCATAAACCTTTGATCTTGTTTGATGAATTGGTTGAACATAATGAATGTACCATTTTTTATATCGGTGTTAATTATGTTATTACGTAATGTTCTGACTTATATAATGTATTGATTGAATTTTGATTTAATTCTTTACGAACCGATGAATGTCGTTCTTATACTAACTCTAACTCTTAAATAATGTCGAATTATGATTAGAGGTGATATAATTGAGTATTATCTTGCTTAATTGACTATTTGATGATGATGGTAATTTATTTGATGGATAAATTTTGATTGGTATGAATATTGAAAGGGTTTCTTGGAGCCCATTGGTAAGACCTTGAAGGTCATGAACTTTTTGTCATAGTATTGTTGCTTATCATTGGTAGTGTTGGTTAGTTAAAGTATGAATGATGAAGTTTTGAAGGTATATTTGTGCTATGATTATTATTGTTGTGACATGATTATAGGTGTACTATTATGAGGGATTGAAGGTAATTACCATGTACATCTTACGATTATGCTATGACGTAATGTTCTCATATGATGTTGGGTTTGTAATGAACGGACTTTCTCATCCTAGAACCTATGAGGTATGAACATATTATATGAAAGGTTAAGCTTGTAAGACCTATATTATGAATTAATGTTAAGGAAGATTTAAATATACTTCAAAAAGGGAATTTAGATTATCATCGAGTGAACTAGACATGAAGAGGTGTTCCTTCATAAAGGAATGAATGTTCATACTATGTTCTCTTATGAGGTGAAAACGACAATGCTAATTATCATAAAGAGTGTTTATAGTAACAACCTCCTAGTTCCTTAACTATGTGCCCCATTGGAACCTTAGCTAGTAGATCCACCTAGATGATATATGAATGTATATGTCTTACCTTGGCAATTAGGACAACCTCCTTTCGATGTGAGAGGATTACACTGGATTCAATGTTTGCTCAATGGTGTATGTTGGTTATGGTGAAGTTTCTCGAAAGTTAAAATGAATGAATAAAAGTAAGAAGCCGAACACTATCTAGGACTACTTAAGAGGTTTTACTTAGTGTAGGTATGGGTATGAGACTTTACCTATACATTGCACAAGTGGACCTTGAGGAGAATTCTAGGGTGGGTTGTTTATGTAAATATGAAATGCATGACATTGGTATCATTTGATATTGGCCTATATTGTTATGCATGTTATTGACTACACTGGTTATTATGATATATTTGTTAAAAGACAATGTGTATCATCTAGTTTACTTGGTTTATGTGGGGTATGTGGCCGCACATACACATCGCACTAGTAGACTATGATGAAATGGATTCGAAACATGAAATGATGATTATGGACTTTTTATGCTGTTAGTCTTGGACATAATTATGGATATGTCTTATTTCTTTTGTGATATGGAATTTTATATGTCCTTGGGTTGTGCATGGAGGTTTTTAAAGTGAACTTAGCATGTTTATAAAAAATTCCCTTTGTGTTTGTCATCAAATGGTTTACGTGTATATGGTCCATACTTATTACATGTGGTTTGTACTAACCCATATATTTTCTATTTCTACATAAATGTAGGTTCGAGCCATTGATATCTTCAAGACCAATTTCAAAATGAAGCTTGGATTGTACCCATGGTTGTGAGTACTCAAGTCCAAGGATAAAAGCCGATGAATCTAGATTTTTTATTTTGGTTATGATGAAAGACATTGTTCTATTTCCTAATTCAAGAACTATGTTGTATTTCTTTTATAAGACTTATAATGATTTAAGGGCTACATCCCACTTTTCATCGTCCTATGTTATAGATGGTTATGTTACACAGATTATAGATTATATTTTGATATATGAAGTGAAGTAAAACTTGAAATGAAATTTTTTAATTTTTCCGCTTTTAATTCATATATAATGTGATGATGTATGCTAAGGGTGTGTCTAAGGACTTTTCCAGGACGAAGACGCCGGTTACGACTAGGGGGTGCTCTCTAGTCATGCCACTACATTGGTATCATAGTTAAGGAAAAGCAAGACAACGATCTGATATTGCTTCAACTAAAAGGTGCTCTTCATCAAGACAGAGTTAAGGTTTTATCCCAAGGAGGAGATGGTGTGCTTTGCTACAGAAACCCATATTTCGATATATTCTGTTCTTTCATGCACCACGAAGATGTACTGTATCTGCAAAAACAATTTTGTGGAATGGTATGAAAATGGATATATAAGATTTTGTGTCTGAGTGCCTAAATTTTTAGCAAGTGAAGGTAAAACATCAGAAATGAGGAGGTATGACTCAAGAGATTAACATTGCTAATTGGAAGTGGGAAGTGATCAACATGGACTTTGTTATAGGTTTATCTCGTACTCGTAGACAACATGACTCATTTGGGTATAGTTGATATAGTGACTAAGCTTTGACATTTTATGGCTATTAAGACTACAAATTCAGCGGAAGACTACGCCAAATCTTACATTAATGAGATAGTCAGGTTGCATGGGGATCCTTTTTCTATCATCTCAGATAGAGGTCCTCAGTTAACAACTTATTTGTGGAAGTGTTTTCAGAAAGGTATAAGTACTTAGGTTACACTTAGAAAAAAATTTCATCCACAAACTGATGATCAAGTACAATGTATCATTCATATCTAAGAGGACCTTTTATGAACTTCTGTGATCAAGTTCCAGGGTAGTCGGGATGATCACCTTCCTCTTATAGAGTTCTCCTACCAAATATCTTCCGTTCCAACATTTTGATGACCCCAGTAAATATCCAGTTGGTTGGTTTGAAGTAGGTGAAGGAGCCCTGATAAGGAAAGATTGTATTCATGATGCCATGGAAAAGGTTCAACAAATTAAATATAGACTTAAGAGAACCCATAGTTGTCAGAGGTCGTATGAAGATGTAAGGTGAAAGGGCTTAGAGTTCAAAGTTAATGATTGAGTTTTCTTGAAGGCATCAGTTATTAAAGGGGTGATGAGATTTTGGAAGAAAGGAAAGCTGAGTGCTAGGTATGTAGGCCCTAAAAAGATTTTCAAAAGAGATGGTAATGTGGAAAATGAGTTAGAGTTACCAACAAAACTAGTAGTAGTGCATCTGATTTTTCACATTTTGTTTTTGAAGAAGTATGTGTTTGATTCAACATCTATTTTACCTTAAGAAAGTGTGGTTTTGAAGGAGAGTCTCATTTATGAAGAGGTACTAGTTGAGATTCTTGATTGTTAGGTTTGAACGTTAAGAAACAAAGAAGTTTCTTCAGTTAAGGTTTTGTGGAGGAGTTTGTCCGTACAGAGACCTACTTGGTAATAAGAAACAACTATGAAAGCCATGTACCCTCACCTCTTTCCTTCCGATTTCATTCCAGCTTGAAGAAGTTCCTGTCTAGTTTTTCAGTCATTCATGTATAGTTACACTGTTAGTAATATGGTCCTTCAGTTTGTACTTGCATTTTCAGTGTATCTGCATGTTCTTGAAACTTAGTTCGGTCAGAATTGAGTTTCTAGTTTTTTAGTGGGGATTTCAGCTCTTCCTCTCCATATTCAACTAGTTTAGTCTTTATTCGAGGATGAATATTTCCAAAGGGGAGATAATGTAAAACCCTTGCATCCAAAATTAGACCAACTAATAGATCACTAGAAGTTACAAATGCCACCCATTGGAAGTAGGGTGACCTACGTCCAACCAAGTGGTCCGTGGATGGACACATTGCGAACCTCCCTAGAAAGGCCATGAATGTTATTCTAAGTTTAAGCCTACGCCAGAACCTAAGGACCGTAGGTAAGATCACGGTCAGTGGTCTAGGCCATGGTTCAGGCCCCTAAACCCATTCTTTGAAGCTGATAGACAGACTCATGATGAACCATTAGTCGATCAACAGTCCATTTGTCATACCAATCGGTGACTTCAACAACTTTAAGTCAGCGGTCGGTTGGTCTTTTCCTTATGTGTTGGACACCTAAACTATGTCATTTATTCTCTAAACTACGTTGTTTTTATTATTTTTATCCCAATAAACTAATTAGAATCTAATATAACAATTATTCACCAAAATCAAGCGAAGAAGAAATCGAGCAACCCTACCTCAAGAACGCACCGATTTCTCAACAGTCCCAACCCCAAAATCAAAAGATATCTTTGTGCAATTCATCACGAGGTATGTGGAATTTTAGTAGTTGGTTCCTTTCACCTATTAGGTTCCTCTAATTTATCAGATTCTTGATTTCCTTCATATTATATACACCTAGGGTTTCTAGAATCTCAATAGATAATAGTCAATTAGTTACTTTAATGGTCCTAATCATATTATGATGATATTATTGTTTTACATATATTCTTTCATAAATTCATAAACCTAGGTACGTAGTTCTTTACTTTATGAATTATACATGCCAGGTTAGTTATTTTAGTTATACATGCCTCAGATTCGAATGTGTTATTATTAGTACATTCATATTGTATTTCAGTTAGCAATATAACTTTGTTGGAAATCATTTTTCAAATTATTGTAACATCTTTTTATTTCTTAATTATGGTCCAATGTATGAAAATATGGTTCAATTTGACATTTTTCATTATTGAATTTCTTAATTTATCGATTAACACATCCAACAATTAGACATCTGCGGAAAGTTAGATAATTTGTTGAATATTTTTTGAAATTATAATATATCTATCATATGTTGCAATATATAGATAATCTAACATGTGGTTTTTTGTATTAATTCAATTAAATTATGACCTAATATAACATGTAGAACTAATATACATTCCAATAACTCTAAGGACCCTCAAAATGAAACTAGACCTCACATGAGTTTCTTGAGTTAATAACTTGATAAAATAACGAATAATAGCTTTTGAAGACAGTATTAAAGAGTTTGGAAGTCAAACGTTGAGGAACGACCAAGATGTTCAAATACAAGTCGTGTGTGCGCTAGTGTGTCCTTGTATATTGTATGTATTTTGGCATACCGTTTGGAGTTTAAAACGTTTGGTGGTGACCCTAGAGTATGGTCGTGTTTAGGGTAAAAAATTCCACGTACAACTCCCCAAAAACCACCCTAAGGGTCCTTAAAGAGGACCCATATGATGGCAAAAAGTTTTCTGGGCAACCTTGATTGGCGCACAATTTTGACGCCCCATCAACCCATTGAGGCCCCGTCAAAAAGGGGTGTGGATATACTTTTAGTAATGGGAGCTTAGCCCCCAAAATTGGAAGTCTTAGTCAAAATTGATGGACCAGCAAGATGCCCCCCCCCCGTCAACCCATTGAGGGTCTAGCAATGGGGGGGTGGGTCATGGTTTGGTCTGCATTTTCCCGCAGAGACTCGGCCAAGCCAATAGTGATTTGGTACATTCCACCCTTGGCTAAATAGATGAGGGGATAGTTATTTTAGGTTATTTAGCGTATTTGAAGTTAGATTAAACTCCAAAATATATAGTAAAACGTTATATTTCAAAACTCAAAACGCTTCCCTCCCAAAGGTTCTCTCAAAATTCCATGGAAGCTTAGAGTCAAACGGAGTTTGAATTGAATGTTTCCATTTATTTGTTCTTAAATTTAATGAGCTTCTCAATACAAAGGTATAGTGACTCTTTATCTAGAGTTAGATTACTCTCTAGAGCCAATCCTCAAATAGTTTTCATGTTAACAAACAATTCTTCCTCAAACTCATGATTCTTGTATCAAATGATTTCAAACGAATTGTTATGATTATATAATGGTTTAACTAGATATTTCAAGTGGAAAAACTACACGAATCCATGATCTCCTCTTATTGCTTAATTTTGTCTTGTAAAGTGGGTTTGATAATTGTGATTGTCCTTGGATTAAATTGTATTTAGATTTATTATAGCATTTATCCTTGATTTTTATCTATGTCTATATATAATGAATTGTGGATGTAAGGATGAGTTGGTGATCTTGATCTTATGGGCATGAGGAGGAGTATGTTCTCTTATTGTGATTGGGAGTACTGGAAATTGATTAATGATAAATTATGATATTGTAGAATGAAGAGTTAATTCAACTCCTTAGTATTGTAGGATTGCCTTGTATGGTTTGATCTTCTTCTAGTGGAGGAGTTTACTTCTGGTTCTTATTTCATTTGATCTTGATGGATCTATTTTGTGATTTGAAGGTTGGTTATGTTGTTATTTGGTAGATAGGCATATTGCGTAGTTGTGATATGATCATAGGGTGAACTTGTATAAAGCTATATGATAATGTGAGTGAAATCATGTTTTCTCTAAATGTTGGGATGATACACTCTGAAGAGACTCTATATGTTAATATGGTCTCTTGTTTATGTATACCTAGTTGTCCCTACTTGATACATGAATGATAAGTGAGGTGTTCTAAAGTATGTCTTTAACCGGTAGACCTAAGAATGGTGCCCCTTCTTGATGAGTCTAGAATCCTAAGTGAATGTGCAAACCTTGAATATCAAAAGAAGGTTTATAATGTAGTGAATTAGATGTACCTAACATGGTACCCATTTCATGAATGAGCTATCCTAATGAACCTTGATTTGTAGACCCTTGTGGATCCCTTCTTGGTAGTGGAATTATTAGTTGGTAAGGCTTAAGGATGATACCTTATCAAATATCCTTATGTAAATGAATTAACTCTATGAGAACCAAGGTGAAACACCGAATTGTATGCTTAAGGAAGTAGCTATACTTGAAATATGAGACTATCACAAAGAAGCCTTTTGATATCCCCTAAGCCATGTGCCTACATGGGATGTGTCCTTAGTTCTACCTTTGTTAAGTAGAACACCTTCCACGGTTTGGGGTTTTATGACACCGATTCCATACCTAGCTAGTGTGATATATGTCGGTTAATGGATATTCTTATCATGTATAATTTGTACTCTAGTTATCAGATAGGTTCGAAAATGTATATATAGTTGAATAGGTCACTATCTACACATGGAACGAGTAGGCTTACAAGATGCTAAAGTGAGTTCCCTAGGTCTTCCAAGACTATTATGTGAAGTTCTTTAAATGCATGAATGTCTCCTATTGTATCTCTAGTGATGAATGTTAACTTATTGGGTTGTGTTTGGAAGGAAATATCCTTACTTAAGGTAGTCTTTAGGATTATCTAGGTGTGTATCAAGGGGTTATATGCACGACTTCTTCATGTCTTACATAGGTGGGTCTTAGGATAACCTTATATAGAGGTTCTAAATGATTAAATGGATTACTTAATGTGTATGATCATATATTATGAATTAAGGGAGTATTTATCTTGTATGTTGCTGACTGACTTGTATGATGTCATTTATACTTTGGTTATGAGGATTTATCAAAATATCATGAAAAGCATATTTCAATTAAAATATCACTATTTACAGGATTTGTGCCATGGTAATCATACTTAGTAATTCATTTTACTAATTCCACATGTTCTTTATTTCAACATGTGTAGGTAAGTGTACGCGGTGGCACGTGAGTTTTTCTATAGTTGAAGCTTGGAAAGTAGAATTCTCTCAAGATTTGGTATATCCACATATGTTCGAAGGCATGGATGTTCCTTCTTGTTTCCTTTCTATTAAAGACTTTGTTTTAGACATAAAGTTTGTTTTCAATGTAAGGGTCATGACCCTATGATAATTAGATGTAAGATGGCTTGTGATAAGACTTGGTTCTTCTTACGTTTTATAAAAGAGTTTTCTTATTGAATTTATTGTGAAAAAGTATTAAATTTCTGCACTATTTTATGAGAATACGATGAATGAATGCTAAGGGCTTATATAAGACCTCCGAGAGGTCAAGTACGTTTGGTTGCACCTAATGGGTACTCCTAGGTCGTAATAATAACATTTATAAGTACAACATTATGGTCTTATACAACAACCTTTGTCAATTTAACCAATTAATATTCGAAATACTAATATACCACTAGTTCATCATACAATGACTAAGTAATTTCATATGATAGTTATATAACACACAGGAAATCATTGTTCAATGTTTTATAACATCCTTTTTATTTATTCATTATGGTCCAAGTTAATAAATTATGGTCCAATTTGACATTTTTCATTATCAAATTTCATAATTTATCGATTAACACATCCATCAGTTAGACATCGGTTGCAACATATGTACGTTTGGTTTAACAATATGGTGAATTTTGCAATAAAATATGAAGAAGTTGCAATATATTACAAATTTTTGCCCAATCCATAATTGGACCAAGTACAATCAATGGCCCATTCTACCCCCCTCTCACTCTCACACTCACTATCACTCATTATATAAGGGTTAACTTTGGTTCCCTTAATTCTCAAATTACTCAAACAAAAAGCTCTCATTTTTTTATTTTCTTTCATTTATTCTTTCTCCTTCCCTCACTCAAAATCCCTAAAAAGATGTTACCACCTTGGAACAATTTAAGTCTCCACATACTCCTATAGTGGAAGATTGATGTAATTATGTTATTCTCAGTTAATATGATTTCTTCTTCAAGTGTGTTCTCGATGCATGAGTGATGGTCGTTCTTTGTTTTGTCAGATCTTTTCAAATGGAGGGTAGCTTCATCATTTGGTAAGTCTTGTTACTTTATAATAGTATGTCTGATTTGGTAACAAAGTACATGGGGTAGCTAACTATTGTTCTTTGTTTTTCAATACGTGTTCTTGTTACAAAGTCCATGGGTAGCTCTGAATCACCACCCTTCAAGAAAGAATGGTGATGACCCTCCTGCTTTAATCGTTCAATGTTGACTCTGTCTCTCAATTCTTACTCCAGATCCTCAAATCAATCCTTTTTACTAGCAAAAGTAGTATAGGGTTAGAGTGTTTCATATATAAATTTTAGTTTTTTTAGTTTAGTTAATGCTTTTGTAAATAGGGATATGTATACTAGCCTTCTCTTCTGTTAATGGTGATACTACTTGCAGGTCAGTATATCATCTATCAATAACATCATGTTTATGTTTATATTTGTGGATATTCCATGTTTATGTTTATGATTTCATGCTTATGTTTATGTTTATGTTTGTCAAATTATGTGATTGAATTCCTCTCTCTTATTGGTGATACTACTTGCATGTACACATAATAGACATATGTTGCAACAACTTAAAACACCTAAGAACTTTATAAAAGTCATGAGAAAGACCAACCTCTCTAAAACTGGCCCATTATTTAATTTCTAGAATGGTTATAAATTAGGGTTTTCATTTTCATCCTCGTCGCTTCGGTTTCTCTGCTCTTTTTTTATCTCTATTCTCTCTTCTCTCTTCTCTCTCTCTCTCTCTCTTTCTTTTCGGATGGATCTCGGATATCTGCAATTTATGGGATGCCTTTTTTGTTCTTTATTTTTAGCACGCAACTAATTGAATGGTTTGGTTAATCCAAATCAATAAATAAGTGAAGCCCCTGTCATGTACTTTCAAATTAATGAAGTCATTAATTTTTGTATATAGTCATTGGTCTTTTTTTTCTATTTAAGGTATATGAGACCAAATGTTTGTAAAAACTTGAAGCTAATCTCTATGTCGATAGTTGTGGTCTGTTTTTAATACATTTATTTAGATATATATCAAAACTTGAAGCTAATCTCTAGTTTTGAGATATATGAGACCAAATTTTTGTAAAAACTTGAAGCTAATCTCTATGTTGATAGTTGTGGTCTTTTTTTTTTTCAATTTTAAGCATTACCAAGAAGAATATTGTAAAGGATGGAAAATTGTTTTGTAGTTATGTACAATTAATAAAATTATCATAGTAGTCGAAATAAATAAACATAGTTTTGCACTTTTATTCTTTAAATTTTACTTATTCTTAACATAACATAACATCAAAAAGTTATTGTTGCTATAAATAACTCTTTGTTACTACAAATGCATCATATCTTGAAACATATGAGTCAAATGTTAAAACAAATGAGACATGTTGTTGTAGATGATCCAATGTGTTGCTACATATCAGTCAAATGTTGCAATAAACGAGAAATATGTTGCTACATATGGCCCATGTATTGAAATATACAAGTCAAATGATGGGTAGATGAGGAATATGTTACTATAGATGACCCATGTGTTCCTACACATGAGTCAAGTGTTGAAACTGATGAGGCATATGTTGCTACAAATAACTTATGTGTTGCTATATATGACTCAAAGGTTGCAACAGATGATACATATGTTGCTACAAATGACTTATCTGTTGCTACAAATGACTTATTCGTTGCTAAGTATGCCTCAAATGTTGAAACATAACACCCCTATGTGGAAATATTTGACCATGTAGTGGATAGACAGAGTTGAAAAGGGAATTGGTTGGAGCAACATAACATCACATACTAAGTACTTTTTCTCAATATAACATAACATATAAAATAAAACATTGTAATTAATTACAAACTTATTGTCAATGCTCCAAGCTCCTAGATATTATCCCATCATCCCAAATCCATTGCATTCGACCAACGGTATTGTCACACAACTTAGTGTCGGGAGGTTAAATTGGTGTGTTAGTAATCAAATGCTCAATAAATGCAAGTGAATATGGCTTGTATGCAAAATTAGTGTTATATTTTTTTTACCATTGTTCTAATGTTCATTGAAGTTCTCATGGTTTGTTGAGGAACTTATCTGGAAAATACTTCATTATTCCACTTTACCTAAACAAGCTTGACAGAATTTGGAACACATTTGTATGAATGCCAAAAACTTTTCATGTTCCAGAATCATCACATAGACATCATAAACACTTGTGCAACCCTATTCTAAGAGACTCAAGAATTAAAAAGTTAGTACTATTCATGTTGATGACTGCAAAATCCTTTTTTCATCAATACGATCCATGCCTCCAGGATATGATGTAATACCCATGACGTAGTTAATCATATCGTCATTCCATACAAACTCATTAAGTAGCAATTTTAAGCTTTTGCCTCCATTTATTGTTGCCTCCTTGTTGATACTGTCAAACCTTTTTTATGAAGTTGGTATAGAAATTCAGATCCATGAAATCATAGTGCTCAGGCTATCTCAAATGCCTATCCGGCATGGGGCTATAAATTTAATCAATCTAGTAAAATAACAATTAATATTAAAGATTAAAGAAGAGTAATGATTGAAAAGATTAAACAAACATTATAAACTGAAGGTTAGTAGAGAAAAATTACCTAGTCTCCCAACAAAATGTTCATGCTTGTCATTACCCTAATATCATTTCCACTAAAATAATACACGTCGTATTGTGCACACAATTCCCTTACTTTCGTAAGTTCCAATAGTTTGGCCTTATTAGCTACGTGCATCATCTTATAAATATTCATTTGCTTGAGATCCAACAACTTCTCTGCTACGTCCATTAGAAATTGTACAGATATTTTCTTGTTCAAATTCTATATTGCCTCGATAAAGAATTTTTTTCTCCTATTGGCCTATGAAGTATATGGATTTTGAACATTATTTGACAAAATAATCTCGACCCCTGTACTGTTATAAAATTCATTCACATCCTGACTTAATGTTTGAAGGTACATGATATAATCTTCATGATGTTTCTTGCACTTCTCATATAAAAAGCCAGAGCATCTACTAAGAGAGGTAGCCCCAACACTTATTCTAACAACACCAGCAATAGCATAAATACGATCTCAAACATCAACACCAACACCAATATTATCACCATCCCTTACATTTGCATCAAGCATATCCTCATTAAAAGAGAAAGTAATCATCAACTCTTGCTCTTTTTATAGTTGTTTCTGCAGCTAATTCCCTTCAACTGTATCCCTATAGGATGGAATAAAGTTTCAACCAACCCTAGAGCAATAAGAAAATGACATTTACAATTCCTTTTACGTTGGGAAAAATGATTGATGTACAACCTATATAAAAATGAGTCATCTATAAGAATATTGATATGTTGTAATAGATAAGTTGTGAGTTGCTACAAAGCTGATATGTTGCAACATGTGACCATTTGTAGAAACATATATGCATCATATATAGAACCATATGCGTCATCTATAACAACATATGAGTCATATGTTGTTACAGATGTGTCACATATTGATAGAGATGACACATTTGTTGCAACGTATGGGTCAAATGTTGCTGCAGATGATGAATCTGTTATACCATATGGGGCATTTGCAGTGATTCTTGTATGCTTGCACTTCGTGATCAACGAAATTAGCCTACAGTCTAGAGAAAATTAAATGAAAGGTGTCAAATAATTCTTGGTTTTGTTTTTGGTGATAGATTGACCAAGCGCTGGTCAAATCCTCTTTAAATGTAATCAAGTAATTTTAGGACCAAATTAATATTTAAAAAACATTCTGAATCTTTTATAAAATACAAAAAAACACTTCATTTTTGAACTTTTATAATTCCACTCAAATCATTTAAAAAAATTCTCTTCATCTTTTTCCCACGTTCGCCATCTCTTCTCTCTCTTTTGTTCTCCTTTTTCCTTTTTGAATCCGAAAATCTGACAAGACTATCTCCATTATTTTATTCTTCCTCTCTGACTATCACCATGATTTTCCTCCTCATCTTCTTTCGTGACACTCTCTTCTTTCTGAACTGAAATCGTGATTCACTTAAAATGGGAAAGTTATTTTCGAATGGTTTTCATAGATTGATGAACAAAAAAATGTTTTGTAGATGTAAAAATTAAATAGTTATGTAATGGTTATTATTATTTTTATAAAATACAATTAACCAAATCCAAAAAGCCCTAATTTTGAGGAAATGTATATGTATTGTTAACATTCAGCAAAAAGTCATTTTTTGTTTCTTTTGTTGTTCTTTTTGTGGTCATTTTTTTATATGATTTCAAAAATATAGTCTTGTTCAGTTGTCCAATATATATTTCATTTGTTGAAAGATATATCTTATGTTGCCACATTTTAGTGATATGTTGGTGCATATTCCAACATTCATCATATATTGTAACATCTCACTTATGCGTTAGGGCATCAAAATGGTCATATGTGGAAACATAATATTCATCTATGACAACTTAGGATTCATTTGTGGAAAAAAAAAGTTCTTTATGGCAAAAGTAGGTACATTTTTGTCAACATATGATTCATCTGCGGCAAAATAAGATGTATATGTGGTGATTGAAATTTCATGTGTGCAAACCATAGATATATGTGTGGAAACATAATGATAATTTATTGCAATATACTATCCATATGTCGCAACATCTTGTTAATATTATTTTATAATGAATTGTAAACTCTCAATATTTTTTCACTTACTTGTAAATGAAAAGAAGAAGCTTGATCCATGACAACATCTCAATCTTTTATTGGTTTTGCTTCCTCTGCTAACATTAAGTTTTCTTTATTTCCATGCAAAGAATGTGAGCAGTAAAATGATTATTTTATTAGTTGTGTTAAAATAAACCAAATTATATTTTTTAGGAATATATCATAATATTGATGTCCAATGATCCAAGAAGAATTCACACCCTTTGAAGTGTAGGAGGTTGAAAAAATCTATTTCTCATGCACTTTCTATAATTAGTGAGAAGAAAGAGAAGGGGAAGAAGACAGATAAGGAGAAAAATATATTCCCAAACACTTTCTATAATTAGTGAAAACAAAAAAAAGGAGAAAAGGAAAAGGAGAAGAAGGAGAAGGAGAAGAAGGAAAAGGAGGAGAGGGAGAAGGAGAACGAGAAGAAGAACGCGAAGGAGAAGGAGAAGAAGAAGGAGAAGAAGAAAGAGAAGGAGGAGAAGGATAAGGACAAGGAGAAGCAGAATGAAAAATCAAACGAGAAAAAGAAAGAGAAGAAAGTCCAATTTGTCATTTGTGATGTGAAGAAACAATATCCATTTGAAGGTTTTAACATTGACGGCGAGGGTCCAATTGAACTAATATCATCCTTCTCGCAATGGATAAATGAGTGTCTTTACAAGCATCACGCAAAAAAGTAAGGTCGTTCAACTATTATTAGCATTTCTTTTTGTTTTCCACTAAATAATTATTTATAATGATTACACAATTGCAGAGGAGACAGAGACCATCATTACATAGCCAATATCTAGAGATTTGATTTTGACCAACTTGATTTTGTAGTTGCATTTCCAAAGAATAAGGATTGATTCTGCGTAATGTCGCAACCCAATAGGTTTTGGACTGATGAGGTAAATCCATACCCACTTTTATGTTTTGATTAATACATGAATATATAAAAATAAATTGATATAGAGATACGCTTGTTTGATGAATCTGTGCAGTATGTGGATGTTACTTTTTACTATTTGTATAAAACATTGAAGCAATAGAGTCATTCTAAATGTCGATATACCACAACTAGTTGTCTTTTTAAGACACACATTGACAATTCTAGTGATGTTCCTGAATATGAGGATAAAATAGTTGGCACTATGCAAGGGTTTGGTATAGCTTGTGGACTTTCTTGGTACATTACATATAATGTTTATGTCCCTGTAAATAGTAATGGTGACTTCCATTGGGTGTTGGCAGTCGTTGCATTGAAGGAACAATGCATAAAAGTTAGAATTCGATGTTCTCATCTAGGTCTATTTCCCCCCGACATCTAAAAGTTTTCTACAATGCTGCCAAAGTACCTTGAGTTAAGCAAATTTTTAGAGTAAAAAAAGCAAACCAACTAGTCAGTTCTTTAATGTTACCAAGGAAAGAACAAATCTCACCCATTCGAAGTCAGACATGTTACTGGTATGCCCAATAAGAAAGCAGTAATATGTAAGTATCACATTATGCTTTTGTCTTACGAATATCGAAATATGATTCTATTTTATTTTCTAATTGATGATATACCATCCAGACATTGTGGACTATTTGTCGATGCATACACTGAGTTTTTGGGTGATGGACTAGAAGTACCATCTTGTGGACTTAGTGTTGAAATCCTTCGCATGAGATATGCTTCACTCCTATAAAATTATGAGATTTTAAAGGCTCGAGATGTCTATATTAGTACAAATGAAGACCCATAGAAACCTAAAAAACTAAAGATTGATGAAAATGTCATGGTTAACACCATTGATTTGAGAGGTGGTTATGTATATCATTGTGAATTACCTTTTTGTTTATAAGTTGTATAAAATATTTGGTGAAGTGTTAATTTTTGCTAATAATATTAATATAAATGATTAATCTGATTTTGTTAGAACAAATATCTATTATGATGGAAAGGAAGAAATGTGGTGTATGTTGTAACATATATAACTTCTATTGTAAAAAACACCACATAACTATCTGCATGTGTACAAATAGAAAGGATACACATGGCAACATATTACATAGAAAGGAGATATGTGGTAAGATATGTCATATAAAGAATATATGTGGCAGCATTATAGTATATAAAATATGTCAGAGAAAGGTGGTATGTGAACCAATAGAACGTATATATGTGGCAACATATGTAACACTTTGAATCGTCAAAATTCAAAAAGAAAAAACACAAAACAACTATAGTACAATCGTCCCTTCATTTTTTCCTCTCTCTCTCTCCTATCTTCTATAAGAGTCATTTCATACTCCAAATTTAACTTATTTTTACTAATTTCAGTTTGCTTTTCTCCTCCCCTCGTTCAATTATTACTTCCTTCACAAATCATTATTGTTGCGATATTTTCTAAAATATCAGTGATAACCTATTGCGATCCTCTTATATAGCAACACGTCGTTTTCCTCATCATTTCTAGTTTATCTTTGTTATCTTCTCAAGTAAAATCTAATAAGGTTTGAAATGCATTCTTACTTGTTTTCCCTATTTTTAGTGGTTTTATCACTTTTTGGTTGTGTATTTATTCTTTTTTGAAATATTTTTTGAATTCAAAAATCTTCATTAAAGTCCGTTGGATAGTGTTTAGGGAGGGTTTTGCGGTTTGTTCATTGGTTCATGTGTGACATTGAATTGTATTTGTTGTTTGTATTGTTGTGTATGTCAAACATCTTCATTTGTAGCTCATGTGTGGCATTCAAATTTTTGTTTAGGTTGCTGATAAAAATATAATGACTCCTGTCAAAAGAAAAATTGATACAACTGACTCAACAAAGATTTTGAAGAAGGCTAGGACTAAAGTTTCTTGGAAGAATGAAAATACCACTGTTTTAGAATAACTTGCATTTAAAGTACTTCTTCTTCTCAAGTAGAAGCAGAATACTCTTAAACACAATCTGAAGAAAGAGAAGAATAAAAAAATGAAGTTGTTGATGATGGATAAAGTGTAGAAGAAGTTGAGGAGGAAGATAATGGAGAAAATAGAGAAGTAGTTGAGAAAGAAGAGGAAAAACAAACAGAAATTGAGGAAGAACTAAGAGAAAATATAGAAGTAGTTGAGAAAGAAGGAGGAAAAAATAGAGACATAGTTGTGCATGAAAAATAAATAAATGAAATTGATGAAGAAGAACAAGAACTTCATGAAGTTTGCAATGCTACTAGTTATTACGGGATTACAATATTAGTGCAGACACTTTCCCTGTGCATCTACAACCTAATGCTAATGGTCATCGAATTATTAGGTCAATCCTGGGAAAACCTTTCAACAACTTCAGGGCTATCCTCAAGAGTAATCATTTGGAAGATTTGTTTTTATTAATAGTTTTTTCAGCCATTTTCTTGATTTACCCACTAATAAAACTCTACGTTATAAAATTACCATGGTTTATGAACTTCTAAAAAGGTGTATTTTTTAAAATCTAGAAAAGAAGAATGAGATTGTTATTAATTTTTGTTGCATTACATTATTCTTTGGCATAAGAGAGTTTCCCATAGTTGCAGGGTTAAAATATCATCATCCTCTCGAGCCCCTCCCTGAATACATTGTGAAAACTTAATCACGGGTTCCTTCTCAAAACGATTTCAAAAGCATAATGTTAATGAATTGATGATTAGATAATGTTTTGAATGTGATTTTCAATTCAATTCCATGATGAAGCCATGATCACTCTCAATCTCAATTTAGCGTACAATGTAGTATCTAGTGATCTTGATGCTAAATGATTTTTATGAGATTCAATTGTGATGAGTTGACTTAGATATTGCCTATAATGTAATGTGATGATGAATTAGGTGCAATTGATACAATAAGAATAGATTATTGATGAATTAGTAAGGATTTATCTAGGCTCTTCTAGCCTGTGAAGATTAATAATTTAATGTACATGATGTGATCTCAATTAAAAGGTAGATGAAGCATGATTTAGTTTAGGTTGTGATATCTTTAGCTACTCCCCTATATTTGCATTGCTGATGAATTATGAATGTTGATCATTGTTGATCAAAGAAAGGAAGATTGGTAAGTGATCTATGTCTCTCTAGTCTCTATTAGATTGGTGATGTAGTGTACATGTTAGTATCACGATCTTGTTGTGGTTTATGCATGATTTTGTCCATGTTAAGATACATTTAGTTACTTCCCATACTGGTAATGTTGATGGATTGTGACTACTGATCAATGATCATCAAAGGTTGATGAATTGGTAAAATAACTCTATTCCTCTACTTTTCAATAGTATTGTGGATAGAATTATACTTGTATGGCATTGTTTTGTATGGTACTTTTATAATGGTGGTGTTTACTTTGTTGTAATTATATATTTGTTTATTATGGACTTGAAGGAAATTTGATGATTGTATGGGTGTGTGGTTATGATGATCACACTATGTGAAGCTTATGCCTAAAATCTATTCTAGTTTATAATCTAGGTTGTGTTGCTAATATTATGAGCATGTAGGTGACTATGTTGGGTATGTTCTATATGCTTACCATTATAAAGTAAAAATGGTTAATGACCCCTTACCTATGTACCCCTATATGAATATGTGATTAGCTATGGTTAGGAGGCTTGAATGCAAGTGTTGTAGTTATCTTGTCTCCTATGCTATTATATGTTGGGTGGCCTATGCTTGAATGTTCATTGTGTTCCTAAGAGTGTGGCTGCCTCAATATGTTGTTGATAGCCATTAGGTGATCATTTGACCAATGTGCACATCCACTCACACCTTATGTATGCTTACAAAGTAGTATAAGTTCATGGTGTCTAATAAAAGGGTATTCTTATATGCACTAATGTCTAATACTATGCATGTAAAGTATATGTCCGTGAAGTATGTTATTTATACCTTAACTAGGATGACTTGATAGGTATACTTGTATGGTAAAAGGTATCAGAGCTTGTCTATGCATCACACATGTTTCCCTTGATAGGATAGCTCCTAGGTTAGTGATTTATGTACATGAATATCTATGCATGAGCATGTTATAAATATGTCTTATATGCTATGATGTAAATTGTATGATATGATGATGTATGAATGCGCATAGTGTCTAAATGTGTCTACATGAAAGGAGTGCTCATATACATACACTTATACTCTTATGCATGAATGTAAAAAAGTATGAACATGTGTGGTCTAAGAGTGTTTATGTCAAAGGTTTGCTCACATATATGTTTACACACACACGTGTATGATGATCTAGTCAATAGAGGGGCTCTTGAAAAGGTGTTCTTAAGCGTACATTAAACTAGATGGTACTTTACATATTCTATGTCCATGTAAAAAGTTTTCTCACATAATTTAGTTGATGAAGTCTAATATATGACCTATGAGCTAAGCATATGAGAAGTTAAATCCCTTAAGCCTATGTTTCTTTAGTAACGAAAATAATGGTTATCAATAAGGGAAACTTAGCTTAACACCGAGTGAACTTGAAGATGAGGGGTGTCCCTTCCAAATGTACATAGGTAGGTTCACCATAGTCCTCACGAGGTGGTTAGCCTAATAGACCAACGGACATAGAGTGATATTTCAATAAGTGGATAATTACAATGTCTCAATATTGTAACACTTCGAAAATCCAAGGTGTGTTCTTGAGCCTAAGATGAGTTTCATAAGGTATAGACACTATTTTAAGGTCTATTTTAATGAATATAAGTCATATTAGAAAGTCTAGAAACCAAAACGTCCAAGAAAGTCCATGACGTTCGGAAGCTAGTTCAATGGGGTTCTAGCATGACTTAGCCTATTTGACTAGCTTTTAGGGGTCGGAAAATCATGAAAATTCATGTATGGATGTCTAACACGTATTAGAGTTAGTTCATAGTTGAAACGTCCGGGCACGACTCCCCAAGGATGTAACGACCTGTTTAGTCGTTTTGAGCAGCAGATTTTATTTCTTGAAAATTGCCTGAGACGACGGACCCACGATGGACCTTCATGGGCACGACGGACCATCGCAGGGTCTCGTTTCAAAACACTTAGAAATTCTGAAATTGGGTACTGAAAATCGACTCTCTGAACTCCGTGACGGACTTGCAGGATGGACCGTCACAGGCGTGACGGACCGTCACAGACCCTTGGTGGAAATTGGGTCTCTGAACTTTGCGACGACCTGCAGGACGGACCATCGCAGGCACGGCGGGCCGTCACAGGTTGCGTAATCCCAGTCTGGGTCGGATTTCTTTACACGTTTTAAGGGACGTTTTGGACTATTCCTGCTTTAATAATAAAGTTAGAGGGTTAATATTAATAAGTCTAACTACTTGGGGGATAAAAGAGGTAACTTTGAGTTAATTAGTGGGGTATTATTGCCATCTTTTACACTTAATTATATGTTATTAGGGTAAAAGAAAGAGGGTTTGAATAAGAAAAAGAGAAAGAACAAAGATAGAGAGAGAGGATTCGATCGAAGAGGAAAAACACAAAGCTTGGGAAATTGCTTGTTTGAATTCAATTCTTCGGTGGAGGTAGGTTATGGTTTTTCCATGATATTCGTAGTAAACTCTTAATAGCGAATGATATGTGTTGGTAGTATTGTAAACCCTTCTATATGCTTAATTGTATGCTTGCATGATTGTGATTATGAAATTGTGATAAAATAAGCATGATGATGCCTTGGTGTAAAAGAAGGCTTGATAAGTTATATAATGAGACTGATGATGCCTTAGTATAAAAGAAGGCTTGATAAGTTATATAATGAGATTGATGATGCCTTAGTATAAAAGAAGGCTTGATGAATTAGAGGATCGGGTGCCACGTTCCGGTACCAGGATAGAATGAGGATCGGAGTGTCGCGTTCCGACACCAGGATAGAATATGGATCGGGTGCCACGTTCCGGTACCAGGATAGTATATGAGGATCGGAGTGTCACGTTCTGACACCAGGATAGAATATGGATCGGGTGCCACGCTCCGGTACCAGGATAGTATATGAGGATCGGAGTGCCACGTTCCGACACCAGGATAGAATATGGATCGGGTGCCACGTTCCTGTACCAGGATAGAATGAGGATCGGAGTGTCACGTTCCGACACCAGGGTAGTATATGGAGCGGAGTGTCACGTACCGACACAAGAGGATGAAAGATAATGAATCTTGAAAGATGAATAAAATACTCAATCTAATGAACTTAATTTCCCAAAACGAGTATGGTATTGAGGCTTGAGTCCTCATGTGTGAACTTGGCGGTATTTATTAATGATGATAGTATTTGTTGCTACATGTTGAGTACTGTAGTTGGTTTTATAATATTACTTGATATATACTGTTCTCTATTTTGAGTTGGCCGATGATATCTACTCAGTACTCGTGTTTTGTACTGACCCCTACTTTTATGTTTTCTTCTTTGTTATTTGTGGAGTGCAGCAAACGTGCCGTCGTCTTCAACTCAACAGTGATTCTAGCCAGTCTTCGTCACACCGGATCTTCAGGGTGAGCTAATGCTTCTAGCTTGGACTGGATTCTTCTTCTTCAAGTCTTGATGCCTTGAACTTCCGGCATGGACTAGCTTGTTTACTTGTTTTAGATTCTTAGAATACTCTTAGTTTAGTAATTTGATCATAGATGTTCTTGTGGTGATGACTTCCAGATTTTGGGTAATAATAGATGTTGAATTTTAATAGTTATTGAATTGGTTTTTATTAATGAGTTTAAGTCTTCCGCATTATTTTCTATTGATAAACATTGAAATGTTAAGGGTTAGATTGGTTGGTTCGCTCACATAGAAGGGTAAATGTGGGTGCCAGTCGCGGCTCGGTTATGGGTCGTGACAAAGGACCAACTAAGGGCCCTTGAGGAGGACCCTTGCAAAAAGTGGCAAAAGTTGTCAATGGACAGTGTCACCAACAGATGCCACGTATCGATTCCTATGACTTAATGAATATGTATTATATTGTATAGGCTTGTTGAACGTTCATACAGGTTTTAAAAGTAAGTTGCATACTTATTCAAATGTCCATATTCTTAGCATGATTTCAAAGTATGTGTGCACATGGTCTTATACATAGTACAAGTGGTGTACTAACCCCATTTCTTCCTTTTCCATAACATTTTATGTTCTGGTCATTTAAAGGCTTTTGGAGACGACTTTGAAGAAGACTTGGAAATCTTGATCATCCAAGTTGGGTAGGTCCTCCTTTTTTAGGGTAATGCCACTATCAATCCTATGATGTTGCTTTACTATTAAGACTGTTATTTTATTTCCTTTTCATTTGGATAGTAGAAATTCTATGAACTATATGTGGTCTTATTGTATTGAATTATAGGATAGGCCCAATTTGATATACTCTTACTATATGGTTATGAGATGAGACGACTATTTGACACTATGTTATACTCTATATATATGTGTGTGTGAGTGTGTGTTTGTTTGTGTGTGTGCAATAAAAATAGAAGACTAAGTAACATTCCTATACAAAGGTTTAATGTGTTCTCGATATATATCTATTATATGTATGTAGAGGTATGTGTAAACCTCAATGTAAAAGTAGTAAAAGTTTTAAATTTCTGCTAACTTTGATCTAAGTATGTAATGATGTAAGCTAATAGGCTAGTCTTAGTACGCAAAGAGGACGACGATGCCGATTACGTCTCTCTTTAGTACGTCTGTATAGGTTCTTCTTCATAATTATGAAGCGCGCCACACTTTTGCATATGAATCTATGTGATGCTTACGAAACTAAGTCCAATATCATGCGTATAGAGTGTTACCTCTTTGGGCTTTTGCATCTAATCCTTTTATTGTGATTATAGGTAATGAATTCTCAAAGGAATGCGGCATGAAGACTTGAAGAAGAGATTGTGTGGGAGTTCCTCCACGTGGTTATCAAGTTCCTCCTATTGAGGAAGAAGTTAATGATGACTAAGCCCCCGTCAATCCTCCTCCTTTGACGGATGGTGAGATAAGGGATGTTTTTCTCCACATGGACCAAGCCATTACTACGCAAGCATAAACCTCCACTACTAAATCACAATTCACGACCCAAGCTTACTGGGAGGTTGTACCCCGAGCAAACCAACAAGTTGCTACCATGGCGTCTCGTCTAAGGGATTTCACTACGATGAATCCCCCTACTTTCTATAGGTCCATGGTTTAAGAAACCCCCATGATTTCATTGATTAAATATACAAGATCCTCTATACTATGGGAATAACTACTAGTGAGAAGGCTGAGTTAGCCACTTACCAACTCAAAGGTGTTGCCCAAACTTGTTATGTCCAATAGAGGGACAATAGGCCGTAAAGAGAAAGACCAGTGACTTGGGAAGTGTTGAAGAAATATTTTATTGATAGATTTTTTCCTAGGGAGTAGCGGGAAAGTAAAGTAATGGAGTTCATCAACCTTCGTCAAGGATGTATGAGTGTGCTTGAATACTCCTTGAAATTCAGTAAATTATATAAATATGCTCCTTCTTTAGTTTCCGACCCTAGAGATGAAATGAACCGCTTTGTGATGGGGGTGTTGGATGACATACAAGAGGCATATCATTAGGATATTCTACATGACAATATGAACATTTCTAATCTCATGGTTCATGCTCAACATGTGGAAGAGGCTGGAGCTAAGAGGAAGAGTAGAGATGCCAATAGGGAAAGATCTTTTGATGGTGGTTCATAAAAGGGTAGGCTTGATATTCAAGACAAGCCTAGGTTCAAGAAGAGGGTGTCTAATAAAGTTCCTTCCATGTTCCCTAAGTATAAGGATTATAGGGTGTCTAACTCAAAGGCTAAAATGGGAAGGGATACTATTTCACCAACTAAGATACCATCTTGTGGAAAGTGTAACATTCTGGAAATTTGATATCTAGTGAAGAGACAGATAGGTCTTTAAGAATGCGTATTGGGGATACATAGACATTCCAACGCCCAATATTGAAAAATATTGGTCATAGTATATAAAATTGGCATTGACAAAGGAACCATAAATAATAGTTAGTTATGAAAGTACAACCAACACATGTGCAAGACATGTTCAAGACACGTGAAGAAGCGGCCAAAGGAGGGGACCACCCTAAACGAATTCGGTTAGGGTAGTTAGGGAAAAAAACGTGCACAAGGGACCACTCAATGTAGGGACTAATTTCCTAATAAACTCTAGGTTCTAAATGTCATAACTAGATAAATAACCTAGGACTAACCGAAATGGACCCATTAGTGCACCCGCAAACCTAGGACCAAAATCGGGTTGACTTTAACCTAGTACAAGTTAAAGAGACAACCTAGTACGTAACCTAGGATGGTCAAAAAGGTTAGTTATGGTCCTAAAAATTAAGGGTTACTTTAGTAATTAACCTATTTTAAATAATTAATTAATTTAAAAAATTTATTAATTAATTTAAAAGGGCTAAATCTGAAAACAAAAAGGAAATTTTTAAGATTTCGGTTAAGACAAGAAAAAGACAACGTTGTTCCTAACCTAAGATTGCCCACAGGATTAGTTATGGGTATAAATACTTAAGGGTACATTAGTAATTACCTAGGTAACTTAATTGAATAAATTAGACATTTAATTAATTAAATTAAAGGGGTCAGACCGAAATTCTTATGCTAACAAGGTACAATTCAAGAAACATCGTAACACTTAACCTAGGATGGTCCTAAAGAGTTGATTATGGTTCCAATGACTTATGAGTACTTTATTAATTACCCTAGGTCCTTAAATTAATTATATTAAGGATTTAATTAATTAAAATAAAGTCAAAATGTTGACCAAGACCATAGCCATTACCAAAATTCCAGATTTTGGGTCAAGCCAACATTCTCCTATGTTTTGTCAACTTAGGAGGGGATATTTCATAATTAGTTAATTAATTTATTTAATTTACTTATTAAACCCTATGTTAAATGATTCAAGATAATTTTATTAGACTTAGAATCACGTTCAAACTCATAGTAAAGGCGATGCAAAAATAGTAAGCAACGAACGAAAAAAAATGCAGAAAATTTATCAATTTCTGTAGGGAGATTTCAAGGTTTCTTCATGTTTTGTTCAAGGTGGTCTTCCTAAATTATGTTCTAATTAAGGAATGGGTTTCTCTCCTGGACTTATTTCTCCAAGAGAAATTTCTATTAAATAATTCAAAGATCTTTAAAACTAGGGTCGTTTCTCGTCGTTCTTGTGGAACTCCTTTCCGTAGTATCCTTATTACGATTTCAATATTTAATAGGTTAGAAATTATGTTCTTGGTATGTGGTGCTGGATGATCTTAATTTTTATGGTGTTTGATCAAATAATGATTGAATGAACCTATTAATTGGACTTGTTTGATGGTACGTATTATTATGTGAATTAGAAGAATTATACTATGTTAAAGATATGTCCGAAATTGTTATGTATGGAGATGTTACGGTCTCTTGTGCTTACTGTTAATATGACGTTATAAAGATGATATATTCATCAAATTCTAATAGGATTCTGTCCAAGATCTTCAAAAAAAAATTTATGCCTAAAGTTATGCTATAAGGTTAGCTAAAAAGATCTCCGTGAAATCATAGTTTGAGTAAATGTTTGGCTTATGTCAATAAAATGGCTAAGAAAAACATTGTTCAAAATACAAATGGGAATTTTCTATAATGTATATCTAAATAAGTAAAAGATTGGCTAATGAATAAAGTATCCCAAGTGGATCATGATAAGATGAAACTTTTGCTTATACCAATAAAAAAGTTATGAAATATATATCCAATTGTTTATGACAATACTAATTTTATGCCAATAAATTGGCTAAAACTACATTGTCAAATAAGTTGTAGCGAATTTGCTATAATATTATGTTAAATAACTAAAATATTGGCAAATGAATAAAGTATCCCAAGTGGAGAATGATAAGATGAAACTTTTGCTTATACCAATAAAAAAGTTATGAAATTTATATCCAATTGTTTATGCCAATACTAATCTTATGCCAATAAATTCGCTAACACTACATTGTCAAACAAGTTGTAGGGAATTTGCTATAATATTATGTTAAATAACTAAAATATTGGGTAATGTATAATGTATAAAAACATAAGCATGTTGAACATGAAAATTGGCTTATGCCAACAAATATGGTTATGAAATCTATACCAAATTGGTTATGTCAATACTAATTGTATGCCAATAAAATGGCTAACAATACATTGTATAAAATTGATGAATGTAAATGAGTATAATATTATGTTAAATAATAAAAAGATTGGCTAATGTTTCATACATATTAAATTTAAATATGAACATACGTAAAATTGCCACATGCCAACAAAAACGGTTATGTAGTTTAATATTCTCATATTGACACCAATACTGATCATATGCCAATATTGTGTAGTTAGAGTATCAAATGATAATATAAACACTTCTAAACTAATTAAATGAACCCATAATCAAGGCCATGCCACTCATTGCGAAGACTCCCAACATGATCTAGAAGAATGACATATGAACTCATGAAACTCATTGAATGAAGTGCTCATTGTCCATAAACGATGATATGAATCTACTACACTAATGTAAGTAAGTAACGTGAGTTATAACATAATTAAAGGGGTCTTAATTATGTAAGTGACCAGAATGGGGTGTTAAAGGAAGTGAGAAAAGTCTCTCTTACACCTAAGCTACTACGTTAAAAGAATACTCACGTATGAAGGTGTTAGAATGTGTGAGACAAGTATCATTAACACCAAAGGATGATATGTAAGGAAAATTCACATTTCGTCAATGTAAAGTAAGGATGACCAGTAATCAATAGATTAAGTAAATCTCAATATAGAAGGAAGCCTCGATAATGCTTGAGTAAACACTAAAAGATAAAGAAGAAATAAACATTCACGTAATTAGTTGAGTAATCATGTTAATCTATGATGCTAATGAAAATGGTTACAACATGATAAAAGGCTAAGATGAATTGTGAGACAAGTCTCAACCAAGACTAAGTAAAGGTCACTAAAAGTACTCATCTAAGAGAGTTTTGAATATCAAGAGAGAATTCTCAATTATACTATATATGAATGTGTAAGGATAATTCACACTTAGTACTAATTATTATATGAAAAATCATCTAATGATCAATGATGCCCTCATGCTAGAAGCCAACTTCTATGATGTATTAGATTAATGTAATGAAACTTTATACTGAGCACCGATAGGCTAGCTATGAGTCATGGTTCCTTCTTTAAGAATGGAAGAGGTTAGTGTAAATCTCATGAGATGAGACTGACTGTTTAGGTGGGTATGTGTCTCCTTATATCTCTTAGTGTTTGAAAACCTATGCTGCCAACATAGGGTTCTAGCAGGGTTTAATTCCCTATGTACGCTAGCATGTTTTGGTTTTACCTTGGCCAGTGACTCCACCTCTTTTCGGTGTGGGGAAGACACCGGATTTCATGATGCTCACATGATCTATCTCAGTTAAGGTTGGAGTTCCTCATTGTATGAAAGATAATTAAATAAACAATACCGTATGTGTTTGTGCAAGACAATCAAGAGGTGACATCAGATTTAAGTAATCACATTAGGTCATTCCTGGTCATTTCACTTCATGATCCTGATGAGAAACTTAAAATTCATCCTAGGTATACCTGGTCTTTACATCAGCCTACAAATGAATGAAATGAATAATGTCAAGTAGGAATGAACAAATGAAGAAGACTCTGTATTTGCTAAAGAAGGCCATGGGGTTGAGGACCCATATGTTGGGCCCTCACTTGAAGTGTCTTAATGATACATCAACGATTTGTAAGTCTCGTGTATATGAAATTTATAATTTATAAAACATGAAAGTAATGAAATCAATGGCATGATCAATAGAGAATTGATTATGAAAGGTAGTGAATATATTATGTAAAGAATGACTCACTATAAGGTAGGAAAATCATTCCTTAGTCCTTGTATTACTTACATCGATTCATCATGGGAATGGGAATAAAATGAATCATTGCACCTGTAGGTAAAACATAGGACCAAAAGAATTATTGAACTACATAACAAGAAGAAGACAAAGATTGAAAAATAATCTAAGTGTACAAAGACAAGCTCTCGGCCTAAGAGAATCAATCAATCATCTCAATTATTGAACTACATAACAAGAAGAAGACAAAGATTGAAAAATAATCTAAGTGTACAAAGAGAAGCTCTCGGCCTAAGAGAATCAATCATCTCAATTATTTGCCATAGTTGTTCTAAAATTATGTTGATGATATTAACGTCTTGTAATCATATATAAAATGAGTTGTGTGCTTCCAATGCATTAAAATAAATCATATTTATTGCACAATTCACAACTAACGATTTAGGAAAGTCTAGTGACTAGGCTTTTCGAAAATAGCATGTTGTTTGGGAAGAGCTTTCTTTGATCATGCAGATCCTTATGTGTATGTGTACATACTTCCATACTTAGTACAAGAGGTGTACGAACCCCTACTATTTACTATTTTATAGACGCAGGTTCAGGGACAAATTGACGAATCTTGCAACTGTTTGGATATCAGAGTTTCTCCACACTATTTGGTAGGACCTCCTGATTTCGAGGATGCTAAAGTTTAAGTCTAGCTTTAGTTTTAGACAAAGCTAGTGGTTGTTCTCCCCAGCGTTTCTTTCGTACTTTAATTTCAAAGCTTTTTTAAGAAGGTCTTGTTTACAAACATATTTATGATATATTATTATTCTGTTTCGAAGTGATTCTTATGATAGATAGTTGTTACAATTATGTTGATCTTAGTATATGATGAATTCATTAATTAAGTATATGAAGTCTATGTATACTTCAGACGTTTAAAAGTTTTAAATTTTCCTCTAAAATTTACCATATGAATGTGATGAATGCAAGATGAGGCTTGTCTGCGACCTCTGAGAGTTCAACGATGCCGCTTGGAATTTAGAATCAAGAATCCGGGTCGTGAAAAATTGGTATCAGAGCATGAGGTTAAATTACATAGGATATAAAGCTAAACACAACCACGTTACGTCGTCTATAACTTCTGGCTGTGAAGCGTGCCACAATCATGACTTAGAGATTACGCGATGATAGGAAATTCTCCCTTCTTCTACTCTTTATCGTGGTATCTAGAGCTTTGACACTTTGTGTCATTATAAGTATCTAACTTCCTTCTTGTGTGAATGCATAGAAAAATACACACAAGATTTAGGATGTCTAAGTGTTCTAAGGCGCCAGGCTCAACATCTGGCCTTCCCAAGAAGGGTCCATAATGGAAATGTCGAACATGGACGATAGACGTGTGGTGAATGTGACCGTTTGCATGGAGGTGAATCCATAGTAATGTCTAGAATCCTGCTATGAGTATTGACGAGAAGGAGAAGGATAGGTTGGCCTCATACCAACTCAAGAAGATGGCTTAGACGTTGATTTGTTTCATAAATGTTATTCAATAATAGACTATAGAAATAGGATAGTAAGGCTTTAATTTCCAAATGAGTTGGGTTAAAATGAGAAGGGCATGGTTCGAATCCAACAGGCCAAGAGAGATGCTCAGCCTCGGCTAAATCCTAATGTTGTAACCGAACCCCCCAAGATAAACTGGTTCAATGCATTGAAAGGAAGAGAGGAAGAAGAGAAGTCCGCGAATGTGGATAATAGTAACTTGCTTGTCTTCTCGTTTCCTATTTATGCGTTATGAAATCTAGGATCTACATTATCTATGGTTACTCCTTTGGTGGCTAATCAATTTGACTTACTTCTGCGATATTACATGAACCATTTCTAGTTAGTACTCCCATAGGAGAAAATGTTAAGGCCGAAGGGGTATGAAGAGAAGTAGATGGCATACTATCAAGTCCCTCTGAAATTAAGATGGGCGTCATTAGGTTCAAACATTAAGGCCAACAAGATGTTATCTAAGAGGTTAGGCATACTCTTCTTAAGTGTGGTTTATGCTTAAGAAACTCTAAGTTTAAGTGCTTAAGTCGATTTGGTGTGATAGGTCACTAATTGTATGTCTTATAATAGCACTATTTTAGTTAAAATGAAGTTACATTTGCATTTCATGTGCTGTTTTTGTGTAGCATAGACATGTTTCCCGTGTTACATGATTTTTGATGTGCATTAAGTTAAGTGTGATTGAGAAGGAAATTCCTCAATCCCAAATATAAAGCTTCAGATAATCTTGAATACTATACATCATCCAAATAAGTGTGAACTAGATATTCACAAAAGAGAAACGTTAAAGTATGAACAAGTAACTTTCGAAATGCACCCTCTTTGTTTAAGTTATGTGTAGGGTCATTTGGGGAAGAATGTTCTTAAGGGGGGATAATGTAACATTCTGGAAAATTTTATATCTAGTGAAGAGCCCAGTATGTCTTTAAGAATGCGTATTGGAGATACATAGACATTCCAATGCCCAATATTGAGAAATATTGGGCAGAGTATAGAAAATTGTCAAAGGGATAATAGCCAATTTCCATATAATACCCATTAGTGCACCCGCAGACCTAGGACCAAAATGGGGTAGACACTAACCTAGTACTAGTTAAAGAGACAACCTGGTACTCGAAAATGTTAGTTATGGTCCTACAAAATAAGGAGTACTTTAGTAATTATTCTAGGTCACCTAATTAATTAATTTATCAAATTAATTAATTAATTTAAAAGGCCTAAAACCGAAAATAAAAAGTAAATTTTTTAGATTTCGGTTAAGACAAGAAAAAGACAACCTAGTTCCTAACCTAAGATGATCCAAAGGATTAGTTATGGCTATAACAACTTAAGGGTACCTTATTAATTATCCTAGTTAACTTAATTAATTAAATTAGACATTTAAATAATTAAATTAAAGGGGTCAAACCGAAGTTCTTATGCTAACCTAGTACAATTCAAGAAACATCCTAACACTTAACCTAGGATGGTCTTAAAGGGTTGATTATGGTTCCAATGACTTATGGGTACTTTATTAATTACCCTAGATACCTAAATTAATTAAATTAAGGATTTAATAAATTAAAATAAAGTCAAAATGTTGACCAAGACCATAGTCAACAACAAAATTCCAAATTTTGGGTCAAGTCAACATTCTCCTATGTTTAGTCAACTTAGGAGGGTCTTTTTTGTAATTTGTTAATCAAATTATTTAATTAACTTATTAAAGCCTAAGTTGAATGAGTCAATATCATTTCATAATACTTAGAATCACGTTCAAACTCATAGTAAAGGCGATGAAAGAACAGTAAGCAACGAACGAAAGAAAAAGGCAGAAAATTTATCGATTTCTCTAGGGCGATTTCAAGGTTTCTTCAAATTTTTGTCCAAGGTGGTATTCGTAATTTAAGTTCTAATTAAGGAATGGGTTTCTCTCCTGGACTTATTTCTCCAAGAGAATTTTTTATTAAATTATACAAAGATCTTGAAAACTAGGGTTGTTTCCCATCGTTCTTATCGAACTCATTTCCCTAGTATCCTTATTACATTTCAATAATGAATAGGTTAGAAATCATGTTGTTTGTATGTGGTTCTGTATGATCTTAATGTTTATGGTTTTTGATTGAATAATTATTGAATGAACCGATTAATTAGACTCGTTTGATTGTAAGTGTTATTATGTGAATTAAAAGAATGATACTATGCTAAAGATATGTACGAAATTGATATGTATGAGATGTTACAGTCTGTTGTGCATACTTAATGTTAATATGACGTTATAGAGATGATATATTTATCAAATGCTAATAGGATGCTGTCCAAGATCTTAAAAAAAAATTATGCCTAAAGTTATGTTATAAGGTTAGCTAAAAAGATCTCCGTGAAATCATAATTTGAGTGAATGTTTGGCTTATGTCAATAAAATGGATAACAAAAACATTGTTCAAAATTTAAATGGGAATTTTCTATAATGCTATCTCCAAATAAGTAAAAGATTGTATAATGAATAATGTATCCTAAATGCAGAATGATTGAATGAAACATTTGATTATGCCAACAAAATAGTTATGAAATCTATATCTAATTGTTTATGTCAATACTTATTTAATTCCAATAAATTGGATAACACTACACTGTCAAACAAGTGGTAGGGAATTGTCTATAATATTATATTAAATAACTAAAAGATTGACTAATGTATATTTTATAAAAACTTAAGCATGTTGAACATGAAAATTGGCTTATGAAATTTATGCCCAATTATTTATGCCAATACTAATTGTATGCCAAATAAATGGCTAACGATACATTGTCTAAAAGTGTGAATGTAAATGAATATAATATTACGTTAAATAATTAAAAGATTGGCTAATGGTTCATACATATTAAATTTAAATATGAACATCCTTAAAACTGGCACATGCCAACAAAAATGGTTATGTAGTTTAATATTTTGACGCCAATACTAATCATATGTCAATATTGTGTAAATAGAGTATCAAATGATAATATAAACACTTCTAAACTAATTTAATGAACCCATAATCAAGGTCATTCCACTCATTGCGAAGAATCCCAACATGATCTAGAAGAATGACATATGAACTCATGAAACTCATTGAATGAAGTGCTCATCGTCCATAAACAATGATATGAATCTACTACACTAAAATAAGTAAGTAACATGAGTTATAACATAATTAAAGGGGTCTAAATTAAATAAGTGACAAGAATGGTGTGTTAAAGGAAGTGAGACAAGTCTAACTTACACCTAAGCGACTATGTTAAAAGAATACTCACGTATGAAGGTGTTAGAATGTGTGAGACAAGTGTCATTATTAGCAAAGGATGATATGTAAGGAAAATACACATTTTATCAATGTAAAGTAAGGATGACCAGTCATCAATAGAGTAAGTAAATCTCAATCTAGAAGCAAGCCTGCATAATGTTTGAGTACACACTAAAAGATAAAGAAGAAATGAACATTCCCGTAATGAGGTGTGTAATTATGTTAATCTATGATTCTAATGAAAATGGTGACAACATGATAAGAGGCTAAGATGATTGGTGATACAGGTCTAAACCAAGCCAAAGTAAAGGTCACTAAAAGTACTCACCCAAGAGAGTGTTGAATATCAAGAGACAAGTCTCAATCATACTCTATATGTAAGTGTAAGGATAATTCACACTTAATACTAATGATCATATGACAAAAAATCTAATGATAAATGATTCCCTAATGCTAATACACAACTTCTATGATGTGTGAGATTAATGCAATGAAACTTTATACTGAGCGCCGAGAGGCTAGCTATCAGTCGTGATTCCTTCATTCGGAAAGACAGCGTTTGTAAGTCTCATGAGATGAGACTGTCCATTTAGGAGGGTATGGGTCTCCTTATATATCCTAGTCCTTGAACCTATGCTGCCAACTTAGGTAATAGTAGGGTTCAATTCCCTATATTTGCTAGCATGTTTTTGTTTCACCTTGGCCAGTGACTCCACCTCTTTTCGATGTGGGGAAGACACCGGATTTCATGATGTTCACATGATCTATGTCGGTTAAGGTTGGAGTTCCTCAAAGTATGAAAGATAATGAAATGAACAATATTGAAGGTATTTCTGCAAGACAATCAGGAGGTGAAATTAGATTCAAATAATGACATTCGGTCATTCTTGGTAATTGCACTTCATGATCCCGATGAGAGTCTTAAACTTCATCCTACGTATAGATTGTATTTACATCAAACTACGAATGAATCAAATGAATATTGTTAAGTACGAATAAACGAATGAAGCAGACTCTATGTTTACTAAAGAAGACCCTCGGTTTGAGGTCCCATATGTTGGACCCTCACATGAGATGTCTTAATACAACATCAACGATTCCAAAGTCTCGTGTATATGAAATATTTTATATATAAAACATGAAATTAATGAAATTAGTGGCATGATCAATAGAGAATTGCTTACGAAAGGTAATGAATATATAGTGTAAAGAATGACTCACTATAAGGTAGGGAAATCTTTCCTTAGTTCTTTGATTACTTACATCGATTCATTGTGGGTATGGGACTAAAATGAAACATTGAACTTGTAGGTAAAACATAGTACCAAAAGAGTTATTGATATACACTACAAGAATAAGAAAAAGAATGAAAAATAATCTATGTGTACAAAGATGAACTCTAGACCTAAAAGGATTAAAAATCTCAAATTTTCACCCAAGTTGTTTTAAAATTTTGTTGATGATACTAATGTCTTGTATTCATATAGAAAATGAGTTGTTTTCTTTGATTACATTAAAATACATCATATTTATACCACAATTCACAACTAACGATTTAGAAAAGTCTATTTACTAGGCATTCTAAAAATAACATGTTATTTAGGAAGAGCTTTCTTTGATCATGCATAGACTTATGTGTATGTGTGCATACACCCATAGTTAGTACAAATGGTTTACTAAACCCTACTATTTAATATTTTAAAGATGCAGATTAAGGAACAAATTGACGACTCTTGCAACGGTTTGGACATCAACATTTCTCCAGACCATTCGGTAGGTCCTCTTTGTTTCAAGGATGATACAATTTTAGTCTAGCCTTAGTTTTAGACAAAGCTAGTGGATGTTGTCCCTAGCGTCTCTTTCATACTTTTATTTCGAAGTTTTTGTAATAAGGTCATGTTTGGCAAAACGTATTTATGATATATTCTTATTATGTTTCGAATAAATTCATATGATAGATGGTTGTTGAATTTAGGTTGAGCTTAGTATAAGATGAATTCATGAAATTACTATATGAAGTCTATGTATACTTCATACGTTTAAAAGTTTTAAGTTTTCATCTAAAATTTACCATATGAATGTGATGAATGCAAGATGAGGCTTGTCTTCGACCTTTGAGAGGTCAACGACGCCGGTTGCAATTCGGATTCCAGAATGCAAGCTATGACAGAATGTGTGACAAAAGGTACAATAGTGATTGTCTTAAAGGAATGGACAATTGTTTTGGTTGTTATAAAAGTGGGAAGAAGGTTCAATATTGCCATAATGTTAGGGAGAAAGACAAGGAGAGTGGACAAGCAAGTGGTTTTAATGATGCTGCGAAGAAGAATCACTTCTATGCTCGCCGCTCTAGGGCTGAGCAAGAGACTTCTCCCGACATAGTGACTGGTTTGTTGAATGACTTTTACATATACGCATATGCTTTAATTAATCTGAGCGCTACACTTTATATTATTACTCCTTTGATATCAAAGGAATTTGATATCTTACCCATAATTTTGAATGAAGTTTTATGGTGTCTACCCCGGTGGGTGAGTCGGTTGTTGCAAAGAGGGTGTTAGAAATTGTCCTATAATATTTCCTAATAAAGTTACTTATGTTGAACTAGTAGAACTTGATATGATTGATTTTGATGTCATACTAGGTATGGATTTTTTGCATGCTTGGTTTTCCTCTATAGATTGTAGAACGAGGGTGGTGAAAGTTTATCATTCCAAATGAGCTCGTTTTAGAGTGGAAGGGGGGGGGGATTCTATTCTAGTCATTTCATATCTTGTTTGAAGGCTTATAAAGTGATCTTTAAAGGGTGTTTATACCAGATAGTAAGAGTCCAGGATTTAGAATCCGAAATTCCTCCTATAGAGTCGGTCCTCGTAGTGAGGGATTTTCTAGAGGTCTTTCCTATTGGTATTCCCGGTGATCCTCCCAAACAGGAAATTGATTTTCGTATTGACTTGTTACCGGATACAAATCCTATTTCAATTCCTCCTTATCGGATGGCTTCGGCCGAATTGAAAGAGTTGAAGGCTCAACTCAAAGATTTACTAGACAAAGACATCATCATACCTAGTATTTCGCCATGGGGTGCTTCAGTATTGTTTGTGAAGAAGAAGGATGGGTCCCATAGAATGTGCATTGATTATCGCCAATGCAATAAAGTCAATGTTAAGATTAAGTATCTTCTCCCTCGGATTGCCGACTTATTTTATTAACTCCAAGAAACAAACTACTTTTTTTAAGATTGACTTGATATCGGGGTATCACCAACTTAGGGTGAGAGGTGAGGATATACCAAAGACAACATTTCAGACTACATATGGTCACTATGAGTTCTTAGTAATGTCTTTTGGTCTCAATAATGCCCCGACGACATTTATGGATCTCATGAATAGGGTGTTTTGAAGTTACATAGATTCATTTCTCATTGTATTCATTGACGACATCTTAGTATATTTGAAAAATGAGGGTGAGAACATGGATCATTTGAGGGTGGTGTGCAAGTGCTTAAGGAGAATTAATTATTGGCCAAGTATAGCAAATGTGAGTTTTGGTTGAGGTCAGTGGCGTTTCTTAGTCATATAATCTCTAGTTAGGGAGTTGAGGTTGATCAAAGGAAAATCGTGCTGGTGAAAAATTGGCATAGCCATTGTCTCCAAACCACATCAGAAGTTTCTTGGGTTTAGTAGGTTATTATCTAAGGTTTGTGGATGGTTTTGCGTCTATTGCATCTCCCTTGACTACTACGACCCAAAAGAGCAAGATATTTGAGTGGTTGGAGGGTTGTGAGATAAGCTTCAAAATCATGAAAGATAGGCTTAACTCCAGTTTGGTGTTGAATTTACTAGAGGGTAAAAATGGCTTTAGTGGAGTTGAATTTAACAGAGGATGAAAAGGGCTTTGTTGTATATTGTGATGCATCTAGAGTGGTTTTAGGGTGTGAGCTTATGCAACATGGGAAAGTGGTAGCATATGCTTCTATACAACTTAAGGTGCATGAGAGAAACTATCCAACTCATGGTCTTGAATTAGCGGCCATAGTATTTGCTTTGAAAATATTGTTGCATTACATGTATGGTGATCATGTTGATGTGTATACTGACCACCAGAGGCTCGAATATACGTTTACTCAAAATAAGTTGAATCTCCTACAAAGAAGGTTGCTGAAATTGTTGAAATAATACGACATGAATGTTCTCTATCACCCAGAAAAGGAAAATGTGGTTGCGGATGATCTTAGACGTATGACCATGCATCGTGTGTCTCATGTAGGGGAAGCCAAGAAAGACCTAGTGAAACATGTTCATAGGTCGTCTAGATTGGGTGTAAGGTTGGAAGATTCTCCGAATGGTGGTTTTATTGTCTATCATAACTCTGAGTTATCTTTTGTAGTTGAGGTGAAGTCCAAACAAGACCTTGATCAACCATTGATGGAGTTGAAGGAATCAGTTCTTTTAAGAGGATCTCAAGAATCAAAAAGTTAGTAGTATTCATGTTGATGACTACAAAATCCTTTTTACATCTATCCATCCATGTCTCCATGATATGGTCTAATGCCCATGTTGTAGTTAATCATATCGTCATTCCATACAAACTCATTCAGTAGCTATTTTAAGATTTTGCCTCCAACTATTGCTTCCTCCTTGCTGATAATGTCGTACCTTTTTTTTGAAGTTTGTATAGATATTTACATCCATGAATTCATAGTGCTCAGGCTATCTCAAATGCCTATTCGGCATGAGGCTATGAATTTTATCAATTTAGTAAAATCACAATTAATATTAAAGATTAAAGAAGAGTAATGATTGAAAGATTGAACAAACATTATAAATTGAATGTTAGTAGAGAAAAAATTACCCAGTCTCCCAACCAAATTTTCATGCTTGTCATGACCCTAAAATCATTTCTACTAAAATAATACATGCCGTATTGTGCACCCAATTCCTTTACTTTCATAAATTCCAACAGTTTTGCCTTTTAAGCTACGAGCATCATCTTATAAATATTCATTGTCTTGAACTCCAAACGCTTCACTGCTACGTCCATTGGAAAGTCTACAAATATTTTCTTCTTCTAATTCTATATTGCCTTGATAAAGAATTTTTTCTCCTCTTGGCCTATGAAGTATGTGGATTTCGAACATTATTTGACGAAATAACCTCGACCCCCCTATTGTTTTAAAATTCATTCACAGCCTAACATAACGTTTGAAGGTACATGATATAATCTTCATCATGTTTCTTGCACTTCTCACATAAAAAGCCACAACATCTACTAAAAGAGGTAGCCCCAACACTTATTCTAACAACAACAACACTAGCACATATATGACCACAAATATCAACACCAAAACCAATATTATCACCATCCCTTAGATTTGCATCAACCACATCCTCATTAATAAAGAAAGTCATCATTAACTCTTGCTCTTTTGATGGTTGTTTCTCCATCTTATCCCCTTCAAATGTATCCACAATAGGATGGAATAAAGTTTCAACAAACCCTAGAGTAATCAGAAAATGACATTTACAATTCCTTTTATGTTGGTGCAAACCGTGTATGCACAACCTATATAAAAATGAGTCATGTATAGAAATATTGAGATATTGTAACTGATGATTTGTGTGTTTCTACAAAGCTGATATGGTGGAACATGTGACCATTTGTAGCAACATATAAGCATCATCTGTTGGAACATATGAGTCATCTATAACAACATTTGAGTCATTTGTTGTTATATATGGGTCACATATTGCTACAGATGATGCATTTGTTTCAATATATTGGTCAAATGTTGCTATAGATGATAAATTTGTTATACCATATGGGGCATTTCCAATGATTCTTGTATGGTTACGCTTCGTGATCAACGATATTAGCCTACCGTCAAGAGAAAATAAAATGAAAGGTTTCAAATAATTCTTATATTGTTTTTGTTGATAGATTGATCAAGAGCTGGTCAAATCCTCTATAAATGTAATTAAGTAAATATTGGAACAAATTAATATTTCAAAAACATTCTTAATATTTTATAAAATACAGAAAAAGCACTTCATATTTGAACTTCTATAATTCAATCCAAATCATTTTAAAAAAATTCTCTTCATCTCTCCCCACATTCTCTATCTCTTTTCTATCTTTTGTTCTCCTTTTTCCTTTCTTCAATCCGAAAATATGACAAGACTATCTCCATTTTCTTTGTCGTCCTCTCCGACTATCTCCATTATTTTCCTCCTCATCTCCAGTTGTTACACTCCCTTCTTTCTGAACTGAAATCGTGATCGACTTAACATGGGCAAGTTATTTTTGAATTGTTTTGTTAGATTGATGAACAATAAAATGTTTTGTAAATGTAAAAATTTAATAGTGATGTTATGGTTCCTATTATTTATTATTTTTGAAATACAATCAATAAAATCCAAAAAACCCTATTTTTGAGGCAATGTATATGTATTGTTAAAATTCATCAAAAAGTCATTTTTATTGCTTTTGTTGTTCTTTTTGTTGTCAGTTTTTATATGATTTCAAAAATAGTCTTGTTCAATTGTCCAATATATATTTCATTTTTTGAAAGATGTATCTTATGTTGCCACATTTTAGTGACATGTTGGTGCATATTCCAACATTCATCATATATTATAACATCTCACTTATGCGTTGGGAAACAAAATGGTCATATGTAGAAACATAAGATTCACCTACGACAACTTAGGATTAATTTGTGGCAGTAAAAAATTTCTTTATGGCAATAATAGGTACATTTGTGTCAACATATGATTCATCTGTGGAAACATAAGATTTATATGTGGCAATAGAAATTTCTTGCGTGGAAACACTAGATATATAGGTGGAAACATAATGTTAATTTATAGCAACACACTATATATGCATATGTGGCAACATAATGTTAATATTATTTTATAATAAATTGTAAACTCTCAATCTGTTTTTATTTACCTTATATATGAAATAAAGAAGCTTGATCCATGACAACATCTCAATCTTTTATTGGTTTTGGTTCCTCTTCTAACATCAAGTTTTATTTTATTTCTATGCAAAGAATGTGAGCAGTAACATGATTATTTTATTAGTTGTGTTAGAAAAACTAAATTATATTAGGAAATGTGTCATAATACTGATGTCCAATAATCCAAGAAGAGTTGACAACCTTTGAAGTGTAGGAGGTTGAACAAATCTATTTCCCATACACTTTCTAAATAGTGAGAAGAATGAGAAGGAAAATAAAGAGAAAAATGTATTCCCACACACTTTCTATAATTAGTGAAAATAAAAAGAAGGAGAAGAAGGAAAAGGAGGAGAAGGAGAAGGGGAAGAAGGAAAAGGAAGAGAAGGAGAAGGAGAAGGATAAGAAAAAAGAGAAGTAGAAAGACAAAGAGGATAAGGTTAAGAAGAAATAAAAATCAAAAGCGCAAAAGAAAGAGAATAAAGTCAAAGTTGTCATTTGTGATGTGAAGCAACAATATCCATTTGAAGGTTTTAACATTCACTGCGAGGGTCCAACTTAACTAATGTTATCCTTCTCGCAATGGATAAATGAATGTCTTTACAAGCATCATGCAAAAAAGTAAGGTCATTCAAGTATTATTAGTATTTCTTTTTTTTTTCCACCAAATAATTATTTATAATGATTACACAATTGCAGATGAGACACAGACGATCACTACATAGCCAATATTTGAAACTTGATTTTGACCAATGTGATTCTATTGTTGTATTTCCAAAGAATAAGGATTGATTCTACATAATTTCTCATGTTATGCCTCGTATTTTATACGTAGTGCGCGTCATGAACTAGTAGATGTAAGTTCGGGAAATGAAATTTTATTTTAAGTTCCAAGTGTTTACAGAAATGTTAGGCAAGGATGTAAATTCTAATTGTGATATTAATTAGTGGCTGAACTTTAAGTGTGGGATTAATTAGTGGAGCATGTGTGGTGGGGGGCTGCCTCCACTTCATATTATTAAGTATTAAAAAGAAATCAGATTTTGGAGATGCAATTAGTGGAGCATGTGTGGTGGGGGGCTGCCTCCACTTCATATTATTAAGTATTAAAAAGAAATCAGATTTTGGAGATGCAATTAGTGGAGCATGTGTGGTGGGGGGCTGCCTCCACTTCATATTATTAAGTATTAAAAAGAAATCAGATTTTGGAGAAGCAATTAGTGGAGCATGTGTGGTGGGGGGCTGCCTCCACTTCATATTGTTAAATGGTGTAGTGAAATGCTTTGCAAGCATATCTTCTCTTTCACCACTTAACTTGGCAGCCATGGAAATGGAGAAAACCAGCCATGAAACTCTTGGCCAGCAGCTGCAAAGAAATTGTTAGTAATCTCCTTGCTTGGTGTGTTAATTCCTTAGAATACCTTGTTAATTAGCCTTTAATGTTAAGAAGGGGACGTGAACAGTAGTTTAGGAAATTTGTTTTAGTTATTGAATGTGCTAAGTATGAACAAAAAACCATGATCGGTTTGCTAGTGGTGTTATGTTAGTGTTTGGGCTGTTTTGATTAAACGAAACTGCTGGAAAATTCTATTTGGTGTTATGTATATGTTAATATGCTTATGGGTATATACTCCAAAGGATGAATACGATAAGGTAGATGTGTTGCGAATTATAAAATGAGTTATCACTCGATGTGTCGTTGTTTCGTTACTATGGCTGCCAAAACGGAACTGTTTTGAGGGAGGCGTTTAATATGATTCGTTGGATTATATGTGTTGTTGGTATTGCTGTGGATAATTTGGGTTGTTGTTGGATTGGGATGAAGTAAAGAAAATAGGGGAAGTGCTGCCGGATTTTCGTTAGATTATTAGCTAGCTTACAATAAGTAGTAAAGCGCGACATTTATCTAATTGCGGCCCGTTTGTTGCTTGTTATAGATTTATACCTTGAGCAGTAAATATTGGACGTGCGGCTCGACTATTCGGTATGTAACGCTATCCTTTCCTTCTTTGTTTGGCATGACCTTTAAAAATGAGCAAATAACGGACAGATTTGATACCTACTTCTAGAACGTCTAGGTGACGTATATTCTTACTTCCACAACTATTCCTTTATATATTGTCTATATCTAAGACTAGGGTGATTTCTGATATTATGATAGTGCTTCTTAGAGTCATTGAGATTTTACGTTTCCATATCGGATTTAAAGGTTCATAATCTTGATAAAACATTAATCTTTGGTAATACTCCTTGCTGGTTCAAGTTGGTTGTTATATGTGTTATGAGAAATGATTTTAATTGCATATGGTTGCTCATAATATTCTGCTCGTGCATAGAGTCATTTATCATTTCACCGAGTCCCGGGCCGGGTAATGTTCGTGCGGAGTTTCTTGCATATGTCACCGAGTCCCTCACTAGAGGGCCGGGTATGTATATTATATATATGATTGGTGATGAGGATGGTTATGATGATGATGATGACGGAGATGATGTGATGACTATTTCACCGAGTCCCTCACTAGAGGGACGGGTACGTATGATGTATATATAATGATGATTATTTTGCCAAGTCCCTTACTAGGGAAGCTGGGCATCTTATATGTTAAGATATGCATGATTTTCATTTAAAAAGTACATGTGTAGAGATATCTTGTTTCGACTTATCATGTTGGTATCCTGTCATCTTTCCTTATGCTTTACATACTCAGTACATTGTCCGTACTGACCCCCTTTTCTCGGGGGCTGCATTTCATGCCCGCAGGTGTAGACGCTCAGTTCGGTGATCCTCCCGCCTAGGATATCTACTCTGCTGTTTGGGAGAGCTCCACTGTTCCGGAGCCCAGTCGTTTTGGTACATACTTCTTATGTAGTCTTTTGCTTGTCTATGGGTATGGGCGGGGTCCTGTCCCGTCAATTTTCACTACTATACTCTTAGAGGTCTGTAGACATCGTGTGGGTTGTATATTTATGTTTTGGATAATGGTCTGGACATGGTTTGTTTGGGATGTCCGCTTGTACAGGGCAGCCTTATCGGCTGCATACATCATGTGTATTGTTTAGTGGCAGCCTTGTCGGCTGCGTATGCTATTATGCTTTGGATAGTGGCGGCCTTGTCGGCTCGCGTATGTTGTTACGGTTGAATGATTATGACTCCTTATGTGACAGATCCACTTATATATATATATATATATATGGCTTTGGGGTTGGCTTGATTTGATTAAATTCCATATTGTCTTAGTTTCAGTTGGTCATACTTTATAGGTTTGTATGTGAGTGTCCAAAATGGGCACTAGTCACGGCCCATCGGGTTGGGTCGTGACATCTCAACCCAATAGGTGTTGGACTGATGAGGTAAATCCATACCTACTTTTATGTTTTGATTAGTATATGAATATTTACAAATAAATTGATATAGAGATACACTTGTTTGATGAATCTGTGCAGTATGTGGATGTCTTTTTTTTACTATTTGCATAAGAAGTCAAGGCAATAGAGTCATTCTAAATATCGATATACCACTATTAGTTGTGTTTTCAAGACATACATTGACAATGCTAGTGATGTTCCTGAATATGAGGATAAAATAATTGGCAATATGAAAGTGTTTGCTATAGCTTATGGATTGCCTTGTCACTTGACATATAATGTTTATGCCCCTCTAAATAGTAATGGGGACTTCCATTGGGTCTTGGCAGTGGTTGAATTGAAGGAAAGATGCGTAAAAGTTATAATTCAATGTCTTCATCTAGCTCATACAGAAAATTGTCCTCTGAGATTCAAAAGATTTCTACAATGCTACCAAAGTACCATGAGTTAAGCGAATTTTTGGAGCAAAAAAGAGCAAACCAACTTTTCAGTTCTTAAATGTTACCAAGGAAAGAACAATTCTCACCCATTCAAAGTAAGACATGTTACTTGTATGCCCAACAAGAAAGAAGTAATATGTAAGTATCACATTAGGTTTATGTATTATGAATATCGAAATATAATGCTATTGTATTTTCAAATTGATGATATACCATCAAGAGATTGTGGACTATTTGTCGATGCATTCACTGAGTTTTTGAGTGATGGACTAGAAGTACCATCTATTAGACTTAGTGCTAAAATCCTTCGCATGAGATATTCTTCATTACTATGGAATTATGGGATTTCAAAGGCTCGAAATGACCATGTTAGTAAGAATGAAGACACTAGACTTAAAACACAAAAGAGCGATGAAAATGTTTTGGTTAACACCATTGATCAGATAGGTGGTTCTATATATCATTGTGATTTACCTTTTTGTTGATAAGTTCTGTAAAATAATTGGTGAAGATTTTGTTTGAACAAATGTCAATTATGATTGAAAGGAAGAAATGTGGTGTATGTGGTAACATATTTAACTTCTTTTGTTAAAAAAACACCACAATTATCAGCATGCGTACCAACAGAAAGGAAACACGTGACAACATATTTTACAGAAAGGAGATATGTGGTAAGATATGTCATAGAAAAGAAATATGTGGCAACATTATACTATACAAAATATGTTATAGAAAGGTGGTATGTGACCCAAAAGAACGTATATATGTGGCAACATATGTCACACTTTGAATTGTCAAAATCCAAAAAAAAAAAAAACATAAAACAACTTTAGTACAATTATCCCTTCATTTTTCCCTCTCTCCTTTCTCTTCTCTCTTCTATGAAAATCATTTCATACTCCAAATTTAATTTATTTATACTAATTTCGGTTTTATTTTCTCCTCCTCTCATTTAATTATTCCTTGTTTCACAAATCATTATTCTTGCAATAGTTTCTAAAATATTTGTTATAACCTGTTGCGATCCTCTTCTATAGCAAGGCGTCGTTGTCCTCATCATTTATAGTTTATCTTTGATATCTTCTCAGGTAATATTTAATAAGTTTTGAAATGCATGCTTACTTGTTTTCCCTATTTTTAGTGATTTTATCACTTTTTCATTGTGTAGTCATTCTTTTTTGAAATATTTTCTGAATTCAAAAAAACTTCATTGTAGTCCATTGGATTGTTTATAGGGAGGATTTTGTGGTTTTTTTATTGGTTCATGTGTGACATTAAATTGTATTTATTGTTTGTGTTGTTCGGTATTTCAAAAAGCTTCATTTTTAGCTCATGTGTGACATTCAAACATTTTTTTTGGTTGCACATAAAAATATAATGACTCATGTCAAAAGAAAAATTGATACAATTGACTCAAAAAAGATACTGAAGAACGCTAGGACTAAAGTTTCTACAAAGAATGAAAATACCACTGTTTTACAAAAACATGCATTTGAAGTAGTTTCTTCTTCTCAAGTTGAAGCAAAATATCCTCAAAAAATAATTTCAAGAAATAGAAAAATAAAAATAAAAAAATTTGTTGATGATGTCGAAAGAGTAGAAGAAGTTGAGAAGGAACATAAAGGAGAAAATAGAGAAGTTGTTGAGAAAGAAGAGGAAAAAAAAAACAGAAGAAGAGGAACGAGAACTTGACGAAGTTTGCAATGCTACTATTGATGATGGGATTAACATTATCAGTGCAGACACTTCCTCTGTGCATCTACAACCAAATGCTAATGGTCATAGCATTATTAGGTAAGTCCCAGTCAAACCTTTCAACAACTTTAGGTCTATCCTCAAGAGAAATCATTTGGAAGATGTTTTTATAAATAGCTGTTTTGGCCAATTTCCTTATTTATCCACTGATTCAACTCCATATATTAAAATGACCATGGTTTAAGAACTTCTAAAAAGAAGGTTCATTTTCAAAATCCAGAAAAAAGGATGAGATTGTAATTAATTATTGTGGCATACCAATCTTCTTTGGTATAAGAGTGTTTTCCATAGTTACAGGGATAAAATGTCATCCTCCTCTTGAGCCCGTCCCTAAATACATTGTTAAAAAATAACCATGGGTTCCTTCTGAAAATGATTTCAAAAGCATAATGTTAATCAATTGATGATTAGCTACTTTTTTAATGTGATTTGCAATCTTGTTCCTTGATGAACCCATGATCCCTCTCAATCTCGATTTAGCGTACAATGTAGTATCTAGTGATCTTGATGCTAAATTATTTTTATGAGATTAAATTGTGATGAATTGACTTAGCTACTGCCTATAAGGCAATGTGATGATCAATTAGGTGTAATTGATATAATGTTAAATGATTCTTGATAAATTGGTAAGGATTAATCTAGGTTCTTCTAGCCTCTATAGATTGATAATGCAATGTACATGATGTGATCTCAGTTATAGGGTAGATGAAGCATGATTTCGTTTAGGTTGTGATATCTTTAGATACTTCCATCTATTTGCATTGCCGATGAATTATGAATATTGATAATTGACGATCAAAGAAAGGAAGACTGATAAGTTATCTATGTCTCTCTACTCTCTATTTGATTTGTGATGTAGTGTACATGTTAGTATCATGATATTGTTGTGGTTTATGCATAATTTCGTCCATGATAAGATACATTTACCTTCTTCCCTATACTGGTAATGTTGATGGATTGTGAGTATTGATCAATAATGATCAAAGGTTGATGAATTGGTAAGATAGCTCTATTCCTCTACATTTCCATGGTATTGTGGATAGAGTTTTCCTTGTATGGCATTGTTTTGTATTGTACTTTTATGGTTACGATGTTTAATATTTTGTAATTATATATGTGTTTAATATGGCCTTGAAGTCAATTTCATGATTTTATGGGTGTGTGTTTATGAAGATAACACTATGTGAAGCATATGCCTTGTTTCTATTCTAGTTTATGATCTAGATTGTGTTGCTAATATTATGAGCATGTGGGTGACTCTATTGGATGTGGTCTATATGCTGCCAATTATGAAGTATAAACTTTTAATGGCCCCTTACCTATGTACCCCTATATGAATGTTTGGTTACCTATGGTTAGGAGGCTTGAATGTAAGTGTTGTAGTTATCTTGTCTCCTATGCTATTATGTTTTGTGTGGTCTATGCTTGAATGTGCATCATGGTCCTAAGATGGTGGATGACTCAATGTGTTGTTTATAGCCATTGTGTTATCATTTGACCTATGTTTTATAAAGTAATGAAAATAACGGTTTTCAATAAAGCAAACATAGCTTAGCACCGAGTGAACTTGAAGATGAGGGGCGTCCCTTCCCATTTTAAGAAGGTAGGTTCACCATAGTCCTCACGAGGTGGTTAGCCTCATACACCAAAGGGCATAGAGTGATATTTCCATAAGTGGATAACTACAATGTCTCAATAGTGTAACACTTCAAAAATCCAAGGCGTGTTCAAGAGTCTAACATGAGTGTCATAAGGTATAGACATTGTTTTAAGGTCTATTTTAATAAATATAAGTCATATTTGGAAGTCTAGAAACCAAAACGTCCAAGAAAGTCCATGACGTCCGTAAGCTCGTTCAATGAGATGTTAGCATTACTTAGCCTATTTCTCTAGCTTTTAGGGGTCGAAATATCATGAAATTCGTGGAAGGGTGTCTAACACATATTAGAGTTAGTTCACAATTTAAATGTTACACGACTCCCCAAGGACCAACTAAGCGCCCATGAGAAATACCATTGCAAAAGGTGGAAAAAGTTGTTAATGGACAGTGTCACCAACATATGCCACAGACAGACGTTGCTATGACTTAATGAATATTTATTATTTGGAATATCCTTGTTGAATGTTCATAAAGGTTTTCAATGTCAATTGCATACTTATTGAAATGTCCATTTTCATAGCATGATATCAAAGTATGTGTGCATATGGTCTCATACTTTGTACAAGTAGTGTACTAACCCCATTTCTTCCTTTTCCTCAATATTTTAGGTTCTGGTTATTTAAGGGCTTTTGAAGATGAGTTTAAAGAAGACTTGGAATTCTCGATTATCCAAGTTGGGTAGGTCCTCCTTTTCAAGGGTAATTCCACTATCAAGCCTATGATGTTGTTTTAGTATTAGAAGTCTTATTTTCTTTCCTTTTCATTTGGATCTTATACATTCTATGACCTATATGTGGTCTTATTGTATTGATTCATAGGATAGGCCCAATTTGATATACTCTTACTATATGGTTATGAGATGAGACGACTATTTGAGACTATGTTATATTTTATATAGATATATGTGCGCAGTAAAAGTAAAAGACTAAGTATCATTCGTATACAAAGGGTTTACTTACACTCGATCTATATCTATTAAGTGTATGTAGAGGTATGTGTATCCTCGATGTAAAAGTAGTAAAAATTTTAAATTTCCGCTAATTTTGACCTATGAATGTAATGATGTAAGCTAAGAGGCTAGTCTTAGTACTCAAACAGGAAGACGATGTTGATTACGTCTAGGGGGTATTCATGGATGTGAAAAACATGGTATCAGAGCATGAGGTTGAATACCTTTGAGTCGATGTCTCTCTCAACCATGTCTATATAGGTTCGTATTCATAATTGTGAAGCGCGCCATAAATCTAAATAGGAATTTATGTGATGTTTAGGAAACGAAGTCCAATATCATGTGTCTAGAGTGTTACCTCTCTCTGCTTTTGCATCTAATCCTTTTATTGTGATTATAGGGAATGAACACTAGAAGGAATGTGGCACGAAGAATTGAAGAAGAGATTCAGCGGGAGTTGCTCCACGTGGTTATCAAGTTCCGTCTCTTGAGGAAGAAGTTAATGATGACCAAGCCCCCATCAATCCTCCTCCTTTGATGGATGGTATGATAAGGGCTGCTTTTATCCACATGGACAAAGCCATTACTACCCAAGAAAAATCCTCCACTACTCAAGATCAATCATGACAGTACACGCTAATCGGGAGGTTGTACCTCAAGCAAACAAACAAGTTGCGACCATGGCCTCTCGTCTAAGGGATTTCACTAGGATGAATCCCCCTACTTTCTATGGGTCCAAGGTTGAATAGGACCCCCATGATTTGATTGATGAAATCTACAAAATCCTCTATGCTATAGGATTGACTACTAGTGAGAAGGACGAGTTAGCCACTTACTAACTGAAAGGTGTGGCCCAAACATTGTATGTCTAGTGGGGGGACAATAGGACGTTAAGAGTTGGACCAGTTACTTGGGAAGTGCTCAAGAAAGCTTTTCTTGATGGATTATTTACTAGGAAGAAGTGAGAAGCTAAGCTGGTAGAGTTCATCAACCTTTGTCAAGGAGGTATGAGTGTGCTTGAATACTCCTCGAAATTTATTAAAATGTCAAAATATGCTCCTTCTTTTGTTTCCGACCTTAGAGATGAAATGAACTGCTTTGTGAGGAGGGGGGAGGGTCATATTACGTATAAGATAAATATGACTAGGCAATATGACAACATGAACATTTCTAATCTCATGGTTCGTGCTCAATATGTGGAGGAGGCAATATCTAAGAGGAAGAGTAGAGATGCAAATAGGACAAGATCTTTTGTTGGTGGTTCTTCCAAGGGTAGGCTTGAGATTCAAGAAAATCCTAGGTTCAATAAGAGGGTGTATAATCAATTTATTTCCATGTTCCCTAATTCTAGGGATGTAGGGTGTCTAACCCTAAGGCTAAGAAGGGAAGGGATACTAGTTCACCAACTAGGATGCCAATTTGTGATGAGTGTGACAAGAAGCACCATTGTGATTGTCTTAAGGGAATGTAAAATTATTTTTGTTGTAGTAAAAATAGGCACAAGGTTCAATATTTCACAAATGTGAGGGGGAAGGACAAGGAAAGTAGACAAGAAAGTGGTTTTAATGGTACTCCGAGGAAGAATAACTTCTATGCTCTCCGCTCTAGTGGTGAGCAAGAGACTTCTCCTGACATGGTGACCGGTATGTTAAAAGTCTTTTCTGTTAATGTATATGCTTTAATTGATCCGGGCGATAAGTTATCTTTTGTTACTCCCTTGATAGCAAAGAAATTTGATATCTTACCCGATAATTCAAATGAACCTTTTATGGTGTCTACGCTGGTGGATGAGTTGGTTGTGGCAAGGAGGGTGTATAGAAATTGTCCTAAAATGTTGTCCAGTCGAGTTACTTATGTTGAACTAGTAGAACTTGATATGTTTGAGTTTGATGTCATATTGGGTAAAGATTTGTTTCATGCTTGCTTTGCCTCTATAGATTGTAGAACGAGGGTGGTGAAAATTAATATTCCAAATAAGACTATTTTAGAGTGGAAGGGGGGAAATTTTATTCTTAGAGATCGTTTCATCTCTTGTTTGAAGGCTTATAAAATTATCTATAAAGTGTGTTTTTACCATATTGTAAGAGTCCAATATTAAGACTCCGAAATTCCTCCCATAGAGTTGGTCCCCATAGTGTGGCAATTTCTTGAGGTCTTTCCTAATGGTATTCCAGGTGTTCCTCCCAAGCGGGAAATTGATTTTTATATTGACCTGTCACCGGATAAAAATCCCATTTCAATTCCTCCTTATCGGATGGCTCCGGCTAAATTTAAATAGTTGAAGATTCAATTAAAATATTTACTAGACAAAAACATCATTATACCCAGTATTTCTCCATGGGTGCCCCGGTATTGTTTGTGAAGAAAAAGGATTGGTCCCTTAGAATGTGCATTGGTTATCGCCAACGCAATAAAGTCACTATTAAGAGCAAGTATCCTCTCCCTCGGATTGATGACATGTTTGATTAACTCAAAGGAGAAAGCTACTTTTCTAAAATTGACTTGAGATCGGGGTATCACCAACTTAGGGTGAGAGGTGAGGATATACCAAAGATGACATTTCTGACTAGATATGGTAACTACGAGTTCTGAGTAATGTTCTTTGGTCTCACTAATGCCTCGGTGATGTTTACCGATCTCATGAATAGGGTGTTTTGAAGTTACCTAGATTTATTTTTCATTATATTGATTGACGACATCTTGGTTTATTCGAAAATTGAAGGTGAGAACATGGATCATTTGAGCGTGGTGTACATGTGCTTAAGGAGAATCAATTATTTGCCATGTATAGAAAATGTGAGTTTTGGTTGAGGTCAGTGGCATTTCCTCGTCATGTATTCTCTAGTGAGGGAGTTGAGGTTGATCTAAGGAAAACCAAGGTGGTGAAAAATTGTCCAAGACCATTGTCTTCAACCGACATTAGGAGTTTCTTGTGTTTAGTGGGTTATTATCGGAGGTTTGTGGATGGTTTTGCGTCTATTACATCTCCTTTGACTACTATGACCCAAAAGAGTTAGATATTTGAGTTGTCAGAGTCTTGAAAGAGAATCTTCAAAATCATGAAAGATAGGCTTACTTCCACTTCGGTGTTGAATTTACCAGAGGGTAAAAAGGGCTTTAGTGGAGTTGAATTTACCAGAGAGTGAAAAGGGATTCGTTGTATATTGTGATGCATACAGAGTGGGTTTAGGGTGTGTTTGTATGAACCCTCTAGACAACTTAAGGTGCATGAGATAAATTATCCAACTCATGGTCTTCAATTAGCGGCTGTAGTATTTGCTTTGAAAATATGGAGGAATTACTTTTAGGGTATTCATGTTGATGTGTGTACCGACCACAAGAGTCTCCAATCTGCTTTTACTCAAAATAAGTTTAATCTCCGACAAGAAAGGTGGTTGGAATTGTTGAAATATTACGACATGAGTGTTCTTTATCACCCCGGCAAGGACAATGTGGCTGCGGATGCTCTAAGTCGTATGACCATGGGTAGTGTGTCTCATGTAGGGGAAGACAAGAAAGACCTAGTGGAATATGTTCATAGGTCGGCTTAATCGGGTTTAAGGTTTGAAGATTCTCCGTATGGTGGTTTAATTGTCCATCATAACTCCGAGTCATCTTTGGTAGTTGAGGTGAAGTCCAAACAACACCTTAATCAACCATTGATGGAGTTGAAGGAATCGGTTCTTGGTAAGCTTAATGAGTCATTCTCCTTAGGTGGTAATAGTGTCTTGAGTTATCGATAAAGGTTTTATGTTCCGAATGTAGATGGTTTGATGAACCGAATCCTTGAGGAAGCTCATGGGTCTCGTTACTCCATTCATCCGTGTTCGACGAAGATGTACTATTACCTTAGGAAAATGTTTTGGTGGGAAGGTTTGAAAAAGGACATAGCGGAATTTGTTGCTATGTGTGCAAATTGCCAACAAGTGAAAGACAAAAATCAAAATCCATGTGGTTTACTACAAGAAATCCAAGTTCCTACTTTGAAGTGGGAAGACATCAATATGAATTTTGTGGTAGGTTTTCCTCGAACACAAAAGCAATATGACTATATATTGGTGAATGTTGATAGGTTGACAAACTCCGCTCATTTCATTCCCGTCAAGTTTACCTATTCGGTGGAGAATTATCCATTATATCGGATAGGGGTGCACAATTAACATCTAGGTTTTGGAGGTCGTTCCATGTAGGGTTGGGTACCAAAGTGAAGCTAAGCACTGATTTTCATCCCCAAACAGATGATCAAGCGGGACGTACTATTCAAACCCTTGAGGAACTCTTAGGGCTTGTATTATTGATTTCAAGCAAAATTGGAATAAGCATTTGCCTTTGGTGGAGTTTACTTACAATAATAGTTTCCATTCATCCATATCCATGGCTCCTTAGGAAGAATTTAATCATAGGAGGTGGTGTCCTATTGGATGATTTGAAGGGGCTAAGTCTTGAATTTTGTGTCCCTATTTGATTTAAAGACTTTGGAGAAGTTTCATATCATAAGGAACCCGTTACAACGGCCTATTGCCGGAAATATTCTTATGTCGATCATAGGAGAAGGGAGTTAGAGCTTGAACAAGGTGATAAAGTGTACTTGAAAATTTCGCCTATAAAGGGGGTGGTTATATTTGGAAAGAAAGGAATGTTGAGTCATCGTTATGTGGGTCCCTATGAAATCTTACAAAAGGTTGGTAAGGTTGCCTATGAGTTAAGGTTGCCTAGTTAATTGGTTTCAGTTCATCCAGTTTTCCATGTTTCTATGCTTAAGAAGTGTATCGGTGATCCCGAGTCTATTCTTCAGATTGAGGGTCTTGGTATGAAGGATAACCTCTCTTATGAGGATGTTCTGGTTCAGATTCTTGATAGGAAAGTAAAGAAATGGAGGAACAAAGAAGAGGCATCCATAAAGGTGTTATGGAAGATTCACTTTGTTGAGGGTGCAACATGGGAGGCCGAGGCCGACATGATAATTAAGATTAATTGTTCATACTAATAATGAAAAATAATTACTAAAATTAAAGTTTCTTGATTTTTGGTGAAGTCTTGCAAAATGTGCATTATTGATGTTGTTACAGTTACTTAGAGTGAAGTATACCTTGAAATTTTGTTGTTCTTCTTGATTTGAGAAATGTTGTGCAGTTGATGTGGTGCGTATTTATGAAATGATATATATCATGTTGATAAGTTAAGATTTGTCATAATTGACTCATATGATATGTTGAGCTCCTGTTGTTGTGAGAAGGATATTCCTCATAATGTAATGTTGAGCCTTATGTGTGATAATTGAAGCTTTTGAATTGTCTTGTATAAATTATATGCTTGATGTCGTTCTGTATTGTTGTTGGTTGGGCTTCTAGTCTTGAGTCTATTCCTTCCTTCAAAATATTTTAGTGTCATTCGGGAACGAATGCTCCTAAAAGGGGAGGGGGATAATGTAACAGTTCGAAAATCCATGGCATGTTCTAGAGCACAACATGAGTGTTATAAGGTATAGACACTTTTTTAAGGTCAATTTTAATGAATATAATTCATTTAGGATGTCTAGAAACTAAAACGTCCAAGAACGTCCATGACCTCTGGAAACTAGTTCAACGAGGTACTAGCATGCCTTAGCCTATTTGATTAGATTTATAAGTTAAAAAATGATGAAAATAGGTGGAAGGGTGTGTAGAAAGTATTATATTTAGTTCATAGTTGAAACCTTTGGTCACAACTACCCAAGGACCGAATAAGGGCCCTTGAGAAGGACCCTTGCAATAGGCGTCAAAAACTGTCAATGGATAGTGTACCAACGGATGCCATAGACGGCTCCTGGTCAAATCAAAGGGGCGTAGATTTCCTCAGTCAATGGAAAAGTTAATCACATTCTTGAAGAGACTCTTCTGCATAATCACTGTACTTACCAACAGATGTGCAAAATGGAAGAGGGAATGTTCCTTGATTGACCCACAATTCGTTGATTGTGGTGTCGTCTATTAGGACTAATTTTCACTGCACGTTTTCACTTATGTTAATTAATTAATTTTCTTAGTTAGGATTTATTAGGGGTTAGGTTATGGATAATTAAGTTATTAACCCCTATATAAAGCCCTAATCTAATTATCCTAACCTAAACTCTCATAATTCACAGATCCAAAACTCTTTTCCATCTCTCTTCTTTCTCTCTCTAGTAAAGAACTCCATTGAAGACCAAGATATGGGAGGGTTTAAGGGATTAAAAGAGTCATGGTTCTCCATAAATCTTCAACAATTAATTATGTATGAGATCTCTTTCACCTTTGAGACGTCTTTCCTGAAAGGGTTCCATCAAATTGATTTCAAAAGTTGGATTTTCATCCAATATAAAATTTATGTTATGTCTTGATTTATTTATGATTTATTTTGGATATTATGAATATATTAACATGTATTCTTACAAAATAATGATATATCTTGATGAATTGGTCTAGTTTGTAGAAGATGACCTTTAACCATTAACCCTAGGTTGTAATCTTGATATGAATTGTATTATATTTTTTCAATTAAATTGGTTATTGGTTGAATTACTATTATATGGTGTTTTGTATCAATCATGACTAAATTAGGATGAACTATTGTAACGACCTGTTTAGTCGTTTTGAGCAGCAGATTTTATTTCTGGAAAAACTGGCCAAGACTACGGGCACTGCGACGGACCGTCACAGGCACGACGGCCCGTCGAGGGTGCATCGTTTCAGCATACTTAGAATTCTGAAATTGGGTACTGAAAATCGACTCTCTATAAATTGTGACGGACCTGCACGACGTGCCGTCACATCCACGACGAACCGTCGTGAGTTTCCGTTGCAAAACACTTCAACTTTTGAGAATCTGGTACAAGAAACGAGTTTCTGACCGTCAGGACGGAGGTGCAGGACGGACCGTCACTGGTGTGACGGGCCGTCACTGGTGTGACGGGCCGTCACAGCTCACCTAGATTTTGGGAGGCTGCGACGACCTGCGTGACGGACCGTCGCAGGCACGACGGGCCGTCACAGGTTGCGCAAATCCCAGGTAGAATGGGATTTCTCCACACGTTTTAAGGGACGTTTTGGACTATTCTTTCCTTAATTATAAAGATTGAGGTTTAATATTAATAACTCAAATCCTTGAGGGATAAAAGAGGTAACTTTGGGTTAATTAGTGGGGTTTTATTGTCCTCTTTTTACATTTAATTACATGTTAATTAGGGTAAGAGAAAGAGGGTTTTTAATAAAACAAAGAGAAAGAACAAGAGAGAGAAAGAGAGGCGAATAGAGAGAGGAGAAAACGAAGGGAAAAATCAAAGCTTGGAATTTGCTTGTGGATTCCAATTCTTCGGTGGAGGTAGGTTATGATTTTCATGCTACTCGTAGTAAACTCTCAATAGTGAATGATATGTGTTGATAGTATTGTAAACCCTACTATGTGCTTAAATTGTATGCTTGCATGATTATGAATATGATAATGTGATTTTGATAAATTAAGCATGATGAAAACCTTGAATCCCAAATCTTGAAAGAAACTTTAATCTACGTTAATAATGATGATGCCTTGGTATAAGAAGGCTTGATGAGTTAAAGTAATGGGATTGATGATGCCTTGGTATAGAGAAGGCTTGATGAACGGATAGAATGAGGTAGTGGATCGGAGTGTCACGTTCCGACACATAGTATTATGGATCGGAGTGTCACGTTCCGACACATAGTATTAGTGGATCGGAGTGTCACGTTCCAACACATAGTATTAGTGGGACGGGTGTCACGAACCGACACGTAGATATAGGGGATCGAATGTTCACGTTCCGACACATATAGGGGATCGGAGTGTCACGTTCCGACACATATAGGGGATCGAGTGTCACGTACCGACACATGTAGGGATCGGGTGTCACGAACCGACACGTAGGATTAGGGGATCGGAGTGTCACGTACCGACACATAGTGGTAGGGGATCGGAGTGTCACGTACCGACACAAGAGGAAGAAAGATAATGAATCTGGAAAGATGATAATATACTCAACATAATGAACTTATTTCCCAAAGAGTAATGGTATTGAGGCTTGAGTCCTCATGGATGAACTTGATGGTATTTATTGACGATTATAATACTTGTTGTTTGTTACATGTTGAGCTTTAGTTGATTTATAATATTACTTGATATATATTATCTTCTATTTTGAGTTGGCCGATGATATCTACTCAGTACTTGTGGTTGTACTGACCCCCCCTACTTTTATGTTTTCTTCTTTGTATTTGTGTAATGCAGCAAACGTTCCGTCAACTTCAACACAACAGTAATTCGAGCCAGTCTTCACTACGTTCGGAAAAATTCAGGGTGAGCTAATGCGTCTAGCTAGCTTGGACTGATCTTCTTCTTCAAGTCTTGATGCCTTGAACTTCCGGCAATGGACTAGTTCTTTAGTTATTTTTGTTTCTTAGACATTTTAGTTTAGTAATTTGAGGATAGATGTTCTTGTGATGATGACTTCCAGATTTTTGGGGATAATAATAATAGTTTTTGAGTTGTTTTTATTAATGAGTTTAAGTCTTCCGCATTATTTTGTTGATATTGTATTAAAATGTTAAGGTTTAGATTGGTTGGTTCGCTCACATAGGAGGTGTGAATGTGGGTGCCAGTCGCGGCATCGATTTGGGTCGTGACAAACTTGGTATCAGAGCATTAGGTTCGTTGGTCTCATCACACAAGAACGAGTCTAGTAGAGTCTTAAGGAACGGTAGGGGGACGCCTTTACTTTTCTTTGAGAGGCTATAAGACTTTAGGAAATTTCCATTCTTTCATTCTTTCTTTCGTGCTACTACTTGAGTCCAATTGGTATCTAGGTGATACAATTGGTATCTAACCATCTTCACTCTATTTCGCAGATGGGTTAGAACTAGAGCAACGAACGCACCAGCAGCAACAACGGAAAGACAGGAAACGACTGAGCCAGCCACTGGGGCTGTGGCTCGAGGAAGAACAGCGGCCAGAGGCCGTGGAAGAGGTCGTGGGAGGACGTCCTCTAGAGGAAGAGGACGAGCACCTAGCCCATCTGATACTAGGGCGTGACTCCTCCACCGACTGAGGATGTTGTAAGAGAGGGTGAGGAAGGGGAGACTGAACAAGTGCAACATGAGGAATTGCCCCCCCAACCTACCCCACCTAGAGATGATCAACCAAGTACTTGCTTATCTTAGCGGTTGTCTGATCAGGGTCAGGCACCTTCAGTGGTTTCTGCTGCACCAACACCTCCGATTTCAAGATACGACATGCGCCTACTATGGCTCCCCGCATGGATGCAACATTGGAGATAGGCACATTTCCACGTCTGACTACTGGGCCTATAATGACAACGATCAACATGAACTTTTCAGTAAGTTCTTGAAATTGAAACCTCCAGTCTTTAGGTGCAGAATCAGAGGATGCCTACGATTTTCTGGTTGACTGTCATGAGCTACTACAAAGAGGGGTATAGTAGAGAGGTTTGGTGTCGAGTTCGTGAGCTATCAGTTTCAAGGGAACGCCAAAATGTGGTGGCGTTCACATGTTGAGTGTCAACCAACAGAGGCACCACCTATGACTTGGGACTCATTCTCTACTCTACCCTGTTTATGGAGAAGTATATCCCAAGGACCTTGAGAGATAGAAAAGGGATGAGTTCTTGAGTCTCGAGCAAGGTAAGGATGACGGTTAACGCATATGAGGCCGAATTCCGTGCATTATCCAGGTATGCCACCCAACTTTGTTTCAGTCCACAAGAACGGATCCGCCGTTTTGTGAAGGGTTTGAGGTCAGAATTGCGGATTTCAGCATTACAGTGTAGCGGCAACGGCAACATCCTTCCAAGAGGTGGTAGACTTTGTGATAGAGGTGGAAGGAGTGAAACCAGATGACTTCACCACGACATCGACATCAAAAAGGTTTCGAAGGGGAGGTGAGTTTAATGGTTCTTACTCTAGAGGACAGAACTCCGGAGGTCACTCAGTTCGACCAATTCAGTCTTCACTACAGACTGTAGTTGGGGGTCCACCTCAGAACGGTCAACACTACTTTCCGAGAGACCTATGCCGGACTCCAGAGAGTGCTATGGATGTGGGGATATGGACATATTAGGAGGAATTGTCCAAAACAGAGTTACAAAACCCCCAATAGCTAGGTAGAGGTGGTCATAGTAGAGGCCGCTTTTTCTGGAGGACGTGGTGGTCGAGGTAATGGTGGCCACCAAAACGGCAGAGGTGATGGGCAAAACGGAGCCACTACTACGCAACATGGTAGGGGCAACGGACAGACAAATAATGGGGCCCATTGCTACGCTTTCCCTGGGAGATCTGAAGCGGAGGCGTCTGATGCTGTTATCACAGGTAACCTTTTGATTTGTGATTGCATGGCTTACGTATTGTTTGATCCTGGATCCACATTTTCTTATGTATCTTCCTCATTTGCTAATGGTCTAAAATTACATTGTGAATTACTTGACATACCTATTCGTGTTTCGACCCCGGTGGGTGAGTCGGTGATAGTTGAAAGGGTATATAGGTCTTGCTTGGTGAATTTTGTGGGGAGCAACACTTATGTAGATTTGGTCATCTTAGAAATGGGTGACTTTGATGTAATTCTGGGTATGACTTGGCTTTCTCCAAACTTTGCGATTTTGGATTGTAATGCTAAAACGGTGACGTTAGCCAAGCCTGGGGCAGATCCGTTAGTGTGGGAGGGCGACTACACTTCCAGTCCGGTGCGTATTATCTCCTTTATTCGTGCTCAGAAGATGGTTAGTAAGGGTTGTCTAGCTTTCTTGGCACATCTTAAGGATGACACTACCCAAGTACCTTCGATTAAGTCAGTTTCGGTAGTCCGTGAGTTTTTGGATGTGTTCCCTGCAGATCTTCCTGGTATGCCACCGGATAGGGATATTGACTTCTGTATCGATCTTGAACCGGGTACTCGCCCCATTTCTATACCCCCTTATAGAATGGCTCCCGCGGAGTTAAGAGAGTTAAAAGCACAACTTCAAGAGTTGTTGAGCAAAGGCTTCATTAGACTAAGTGCATCTCCTTGGGGTGCTCCGGTGCTATTTGTGAAGAAGAAGGATGGGAGTTTCCGAATGTGCATAGACTATAGACAACTGAACAAGGTAACTATCAAGAACAAGTATCCCATTCCTCGCATTGATGACTTGTTCGATCAGTTACAAGGTGCTTGTGCCTTCTCTAAAATTGACTTGAGATCCGGTTATCACCAATTGAAAATACGAGCAACGGATGTGCCAAAGACTGCTTTTTGAACTAGGTATGGGCATTATGAATTTGTGGTAATGTCTTTTGGTCTTACGAATGCCCCTGCTGCTTTCATGAGCTTGATGAACGGGATTTTCAAGCCATACTTGGACCTCTTTGTGATTGTGTTTATTGATGATATACTGATATACTCCAAGAGTAAGAAGGAACATGAGGAGCATTTGAGAATGGTGTTAGAGTTGTTGAGGAAGAAAAAGCTTTATGCGAAATTCTCCAAGTGTGAGTTTTGGCTAGATTCAGTGTCCTTCTTGGGGCACGTGGTTTCTAAGGATGGAGTGATGGTGGATCCATCTAAGATTGAGACGGTGAAGAATTGGGTAAGACCTACAAACGTGTCAGAAATAAGGAGTTTCGTTGGGTTAGCTAGCTACTACCCCGATTTGTCAAGGGATTCTCTTCTATTGCTTTTCCCAGTTAATGAACTTGACTAAGCAGATGTTCCATTTGTATGGTCAGATGAATGTGAGGAAAGCTTTCAGAAGCTTAAGACCTTGTTGACTACCGCACCAATTCTTACTTTGCCAGTAGAGGGTAAGAACTTATTGTTTATTGTGATGCATCCTATTCTGGTTTGGGTGCAGTGCTAATGCAAGAGAAGAATGTGATTGCTTATGCTTCGAGGCAATTAAAGGTGCATGAACGTAACTATCCGACCCATGATTTGGAGTTGGCCGCGGTAGTATTTGCACTAAAGCAATGGAGACACTATTTGTATGGGGTTAAGTGTGAGGTCTATACGATCATCGTAGTCTACAGTATGTCTTTACTCAGAAAGATTTGAACTTGAGACAAAGGAGATGGATGGAACTACTGAAGGACTACGACATCACTATTTTGTATCATCCGGGGAAGGCGAATGTTGTGGCAGATGCCTTGAGTAGAAAGGCCGGAAGCATGGGAAGTCTAGATCATTTGCAAACTTCTAGACGCCCATTGGCTAGAGAAGTGCAGATTTTGGCTAATGACCTCATGAGGTTAGAAGTAAATGAGAAGGGAGGATTGCTAGCTTGTGTGGAGGCGAGATCTTCTTTCCTTGACCAGATTAAGGGGAAACAGTTTGATGATGAGAAACTAAGTCGCATCCAAGATAAAGTGTTACAAGGAGAGGCTAAAGAAGCAACAATCGATGGGGAAGGTGTTTTGAGGATTAAGGGAAGGGTATGTGTACCCCGCATCAATGATTTGATCACCACTATTCTGACAGAGGCTCATAGTTCCGGATATTCTATACATCCTGGTGCAACCAAGATGTACCGCGACCTAAAGCAACACTTCTGGTGGAGTAGAATGAAGCGAGATATTGTTGAGTTTGTTGCCAAATGTCCAAATTGTCAACAAGTAAAGTATGAACACCAGAGGCCCGGAGGAACACTTCAGAGAATGCCCATTCCTGAATGGAAGTGGGAGAGAATCGCAATGGACTTTGTGGTTGGTCTTCCAAAGACCTTGGGTAAGTATGACTCCATCTGGGTGATTGTTGATAGGTTAACTAAGTCCGCTCATTTCATTCAGATCAAGGTGACTTACAACGCAAAGAAGTTAGCCAAAATCTACATCTCAGAAATTGTTCGGTTGCATGGAGTCCCACTCTCCATCATATCAGATAGGGGTACGCAGTTTACTTCTAAGTTTTGGAGGACATTACATGCTGAATTAGGTACTAGGTTGGACCTTAGTACTGCATTTCATCCTCAGACCGATGGTCAGTCTGAGCGAACGATTCAAGTGTTGGAGGATATGCTTCGTGCATGTGTGATAGAGTTTGGTGGCCATTGGGATAGCTTCTTACCTTTGGCAGAGTTTTCATACAATAATAGCTATCACTCCAGTATTGACATGGCTCCATTTGAAGCATTGTATGGGAGGAGGTGTAGATCTCCCATTGGTTGGTTTGATGCCTTTGAAGTTAGACCTTGGGGGACTGATCTGTTGAGAGATTCTCTGGAGAAGGTGAAAGCTATTCAAGAAAAGCTTCTGGCGGCGCAAAGTAGACAAAAGGAGTATGCAGACCGAAAGGTTAGAGACTTGGAGTTCATGGAAGGTGAACAAGTCTTGTTGAAGGTTTCACCCATGAAAGGGGTGATGCGGTTTGGGAAAAGGGGTAAGCTAAGTCCAAGGTACATTGGACAATTTGAAGTGCTTAAGAGAATAGGGGAGGTGGCTTATGAATTAGCCTTGCCCCCAGGGCTGTCCCGAGTGCATCCGGCATTTCATGTGTCCATGTTGAAAAGATACCATGGAGATGGAAACTACATCATCCGTTGGGATCCAGTTCTGTTGGATGAGAACTTGACTTATGAAGAGGAACCGGTTGCTATATTAGATAGAGAAGTTCGCAAGTTGAGGTCGAGAGAGATTGCATCCATCAAAGTTCAATGGAAGAATCGACCGGTTGAAGAAGCTACTTGGGAGAAGGAGGCAGATATGCAAGAAAAATACCCGCATTTGTTTACAGATTCAGGTACTCCTTTTTGCCATTGTTTTTCTTCTTTTGATCGTTCGGGGACGAACGATGGGTAAATTGGTATCTATTGTAACGACTTGTTTAGTCGTTTTGAGCAGCATATTTTATTTCTGGAAAAACTGGCCAAGACTACGGGCACTGCGACGGACTGTCACAGGCACGACGGCCCGTCGAGGGTGCATCGTTTCAGCATACTTAGAATTCTGAAATTGGGTACTGAAAATCGACTCTCTGTAAATTGTGATGGACCTGCAGGACGTGCCGTCACATCCACGACGAACCGTCGTGAGTTTCCGTTGCAAAACACTTCAACTTTTGAGAATCTGGTACAAGAAACGAGTTTCTGACCGTCAGGACGGAGGTGCAGGACGGATCGTCACTGGTGTGACGGGCCATCACAGCTCACCTAGATTTTAGGAGGCTGCGACGACCTGCGTGACGGACCGTCGCAGGCACGACGGGCCGTCACAGGTTGTGCAAATCCCAGGCAGAATGGGATTTCTTCACACGTTTTAAGGGACGTTTTGGACTATTCTTTCCTTAATTATAAAGATTGAGGGTTTATATTAATAACACAAATCCTTGAGGGATAAAAGAGGTAACTTTGGGTTAATTAGTGGGGTTTTATTGTCCTCTTTTTACACTTAATTACATGTTAATTAGGGTAAGAGAAAGAGGGTTTGAATAAAACAAAGAGAAAGAACAAGAGAGAGAAAAGAGAAGCGAATAGAGAGAGGAGAAAACGAAGGGAAAAATCAAAGCTTGGGAATTTGCTTGTGGATTCCAATTCTTCGGTGGATGTAGGTTATGGTTTTCATGCTACTCGTAGTAAACTCTCAATAGTGAATGATATGTGTTGATAGTGTTGTAAACCCTACTATGTGCTTAAATTGTATGCTTGCATGATTATGAATATGATAATGTGATTTTGATAAATTAAGCATGATGAAAACCCTTGAATCCCAAATCTTGAAAGAAACTTTAATCTACGTTAATAATGATGATGCCTTGGTATAAAAGAAGGCTTGATGAGTTAAAGTAATGGGATTGATGATGCCTTGGTATAGAGAAGGCTTGATGAACGGATAGAATGAGGTAGTGGATCGGAGTGTCACGTTCCGACACATAGTATTAGTGGATCGGAGTGTCACGTTCCGACACATAGTATTAGTGGGACGGGTGTCACGAACCGACACGTAGATATAGGGGATCGGAGTGTCACGTTCCGACACATATAGGGGATCGGAGTGTCACGTTCCGACACATATAGGGGATCGGAGTGTCACGTACCGACACATGTAGGGGATCGGGTGTCACGAACCGACACATAGGATTAGGGGATCGGAGTGTCACGTACCGACACATAGTGGTAGGGGATCGGAGTGTCACGTACCGACACAAGAGGAAGAAAGATAATGAATCTGGAAAGATGATAATATACTCAACATAATGAACTTATTTCCCAAATGAGTATGGTATTGAGGCTTGAGTCCTCATGGATGAACTTGATGGTATTTATTGACGATTATAATACTTGTTGTTGTTACATGTTGAGCTTATAGTTGATTTATAATATTACTTGATATATATTATCTTCTATTTTGAGTTGGCCGATGATATCTACTCAGTACTTGTGGTTGTACTTACCCCCCCTACTTTTATGTTTTCTTCTTTGTATTTGTGTAATGCAGCAAACGTTCCGTCAACTTCAACACAACAGTAATTCGAGCCAGTCTTCACTACCTTCGGAAAATTCAGGGTGAGCTAATGCGTCTAGCTTGGACTGGATCTTCTTCTTCAAGTCTTGATGCCTTGAACTTCCGGCATGGACTAGTTCTTTAGTTATTTTTGTTCTTAGACATTTTAGTTTAGTAATTTGAGGATAGATGTTCTTGTGATGATGACTTCCAGATTTTTGGGGATAATAATAATAGTTTTGAGTTGTTTTTATTAATGAGTTTAAGTCTTCCGCATTATTTTGTTGATATTGTATTAAAATGTTAAGGTTTAGATTGGTTGGTTAGCTCACATAGGAGGGTGAATGTGGGTGCCAGTCGCGGCATCGATTTGGGTCGTGACAATTATAGTCATTTCATGCTAGTTCTTGAAAAGTTTATCTATGTTATGAAATATGTTGTGAATTGACCTAAGTATCTTATCCTAAGCTATGAAGTAGTGATAAATTGTAATATAGTGATTCAATTGGCTTTCTTATCATGTTTGTTATGGTTATGTGATGATTCTATACCCTACTTGGGTTTAATTAATTGTTGATGGAAGACCTTGATGATGAATTATGAAGGAGATTTTGTAAGTCTTGTGATCCCTATTACTTACTTCAATTATGATTAATTGTAATTAAGTCATGATGTTGTATTGGATTATGCCTTGTATTATGATTTATTGGGTGGTATGAAGTTGAATTGAAATGTCTTGACTATGGTTTTTGAGGTGTTGGTTAATGTTTAAAGGTTATACTGATGGTGAATGATTTACCACTGTGCCTTATCATGATATGAAAATGTTAATGTGCTAACCTCATTGATATGAATTGTAATGAAAGGACAATACTCAAGCAATTCTTATTGAGCTATGATGTTTATACAAGGTTAGACCCTATGCCCTACATTAAGTTATGATGATTAAAAAAGAAATTAAAGAAATTTCAAAAGGGACTCTATCTTAGCATCGAGTGAACTAGAGTGAGAAATGTCCCTTCCCACATATGGAAGGTAGGATCACTAATGTACTCTTGATATTGGAGACTACAATCTATCCCAATAATATCTCCTAGTTCTTAAACTATGCTTCCCTCATAGGAATACTAGCTAGTTGTCCAGGTAGTTTCTATGTTCATGTTTTGGTACTACCTTGGCTAGTAGTCTACCTTCTTTCGGTGTAGGACTCCATGACATCGAATTCCAAATTAGCTCATGTGGTTTATGTCAGTTAGGGAAGATGTTCCCAAGAAGGTAAAATGAATTAAAGGAATGAACTCTAACAAAGATAATCTAATAGCTTAGTCTATGTAGGTGTATGAGACTCTACCTAAACATTGCACTAGTTATCCTTGAGGGAATTTTTAGGAGGATGTTTTTGGGAGGAAGTTCTTATGTATGGATATGTTTATGATGGAATATGATATGTATCTGATGAACCTTCATATGGTTGATACTATATGTTCATTAGTTTCACTTACTAATATGAGGGGGTCTACATTGTTGAAGTATGATGATATGTACTCTTAAATTCCATAATATGTGAAGTGGGTTGTTGGTCATGATTCTTGTTCAGTTACTTGATTGAGTAAGGTTATGGGGATTTGCTTGGTCATTGCACTCGTTGACTTGATAGGGGTTATGGGTAATTTTCTTACTTTGGTTATGTTATAATGAACTTTTATTCATGCTTGTTTCTATTATGACTTTATAATGGATTTACTTGACTATGTATTTAATTACATGATATGCATGTTTACTTGACTAGTTTTGATGTTGTTAGTCTTGTGATGTACATGCCTATGACTTAATGAATTGTCTTAATGATTTGGTATGGCCTTGTTGAATGCGCATAAAGGTATTCAAAGTAAATTTATACTTATTGAAATGTCCCCTTTCTTAGCATGATTTCAAAGTATGTGTGCATATGGTCTCATACTTAGTACAAATGGTTTACTAACCCCATTTATTGCTTTTCCCCAACATCTTAGGTTCTAGTCGTTGAAGGACTTTTGGAGACGACTTTGAACAAGACTTGGAATTCTTGATCATCCAAGTTGGGTAGGTCCTCAATTTCCTAGGTTAATGCCAATATCAAGCCTATGATGTTGCTTTAGTATTAAAACTCTTGTTTTATTTCCTTTTCAATTGGAAATTAGACATTGTAAGACCTATATGTGGTCTTATTGTATTTATGTATGTCTGGTCCCAATTTGATATAATCTTATTACATGGTTATGAGATGAGATGACTATTTGAGACTATGTTATATTTTATATATCTATGTGCAATAAAAGTAAAAGACTTAGTAATCTTTCTATAGGAAGGGTCTATGTATACTTGATACGTATCTACAATGTGTATGTAGAGATCTATGAAAACCTCAATGTAGCATACTTTAAAGTTTTAAATATCCGTTATTTTGACCAACGAATGTAGTGATGTAATCGAAGAGGCTAGTCTTAGTCCTCAAAGAGGACGACGATGCAGGTTATGTAAAGGGGGTATTCCCGGATGTGGCGAATAAGCATAAAGAGGGTTTCCATATATACCTCCAAGTTCCATAAACTATGATTTTCCCACAGTATCTAGCAAGGTATCTCACCTAATATGCTAGCATGTGTTAATATTCTACTTTGTCAAGGTAGAGCACCTTCCCTTGGGGTAAGTCTCTACAACACCGAATTCACTGTAACACCCATGATCCTAGTGTCAGTTAAGCCTATAGTTTCCCTTTAGTAAAATGGACGATGGAAATAAATAAATGTACCCTAACTAGGATAACCTAAAGAAAGTTACTTAGTGTAAGTGAGGGTATGGAACTTCAGAAGTAGCTCTGAAAGGAAGTTATTAAAAGGTGTTCTAATGTATGTATATATGTTTATGTCTCTTATGCATGACATTGTAGTGTCCTCTATTTTTTGTGTGGATATGAATGGTATGAGTCTTAATGGGTTTATATGATGAGTTATCTTCTAACGTGCATAATGTTAGTCTTGGTGACTATATGATGAATGTATTACTTGGTGTAAATGAAGTGTTCATACTTTCCATTTTGATGTATGAAGTGAATTGTTAAGGCTTGTGGTCTCATGATGTGTTTACTAAGTATGTGTGTGGTTATGGGGCTTCACATGTACATTGCACTAGTAAACATAGAATGGGATTGTGAGTAATTGTCACGACCCAAAACAAGCCATGAGTGGCACCCACACTTATCCTACTATGTGAGCGAACCAACCAATCTAAACCCTAACATATTGAACAAAATACAATGCGGAAGACTTAAAACTCATTAACGAAATCAATTAAATAACTTCTAAAATTTATCAATCATTATCCCCAAAATCTGGAAGTCATCACCACAAGAACATCTATCCTCAAATTACTAATCTAATAGTATCTAAGAAGCTAAAATAAGTAAAAAGCTAGTTCATGCCGGAATCTCAAGGCATCAAGACATGAAAAGGAAGATCCAGTCCAAGCTAGAAGCAATAGCTCACCCTGAAATCTGGCTTGATGAATACTGGCTAGAGTTGCGGTTGAGTTGAAGACGACGGTACGTTTGCTGCACTCCACAATTAACAAAGAAAACAATTACAAGTAGGGGTCAGTACAAGGCACAAGTACTGAGTAGGTATCATCGGCCAACTCAAAATAGAAAACAGTATATATCAGATAGTAACATAAAATCAACTAATATTCTTAATAGGCGACATTAACAATTACCACAACCCTTAGTCACAACACCAAGCACATCAATGAGGACTCACGCCTCCCCATCATACTCATTTGGGAATTAGTTCTTTACAATTTAGTATTATCATAATTCAAGATTCATTATCTTTATTCCTCTTGTGTCGGTACGTGACACTCCGCTCCACTACTACTATCCTGGTGTCGGAAGGTTACACTCCGATCCATATACTATCCTGGTGTCGGAACGTGACACCCGATCCAGATACTATCCTAATGTCGGAACGTGACACTCCGATCCATATACTATCCAGGTATAGGAACGTGACACTCCGATCCATATACTATCCTGGTGCTGGAACGTGACACTCCGATCCATATACTATCTTGGTGCTGGAACGTGACACCCGATCCATATACTATCCTGGTGTCGGAACGTGACACTCCGATCCATATACTATCCTAGTGTCGGAACGTGACACCCGATCCTCTATTACTATCCTGGTGTCGGAATGTGACACCCGATCCTCTAATCTCATTACTTTAGTTCATCAAGCCTTATTTATACCAAGGCATCATCAATCTCATTACTTTAGTTAATCAACCCTTCTTTTATACCAAGGCATCATCATTAACAAAGTAAATTTAGGATTCAAGATTCAATAGCCTCATCATGCTAATTCATCACAATTATATAATCACATCATGTAAGCACACAATTAAGCATATAGAAGACTTTATAATACTACCCAACACATATCATTCGCTACTAAGAGTTTACTATGAAATAGCATAAACCATAACCTACCTCCACCGAAGAATTGTGATTAAGCAAGCTAATCCTCAAAATCTTTGCTTTCCTCTTCGTTTCTCCTCTCTCTCGTTCGTTCGTTCTCCCTCTCCTTGTTCTTTCTATTTTTCTTATTCAAACCCTCTTTCTTTTACCCTAATTAGCATATAATTAAGTATAAAAGATGATAAAATAACGCACTAATTATTTCAAGGTTATCTCCTTTAACCCCCAAGTAATTGAATTATTACATTAATCCACTAACTTTATAATTATAAGCATGAATAGTCCAAAACGCCCCTTTAAAAACTTTAACATAAATCCGACCCAGTCTGGGTTACGCAACCTGTGACGGTCCATCATGGCTGTGACGGTCCGTCCTGCAGGTCCGTCACGAAGTTCAGAGAGTTAATTCTGTGGAAAGACTTGTGACGGTCCGTCGTTCCTGCGATGGTCCGTCCTGCCATTCCGTTACGAAGTTCAGAGAGTCGATTTCAGTACCCAAATTTCAAAATTCTAAGTGTTTTGGAACGAGACCCCCTCGACGGTCCGTCGTGGGATCCGTCGACCAAGACAGTTTTTCCAGAAATAAAATCTGCTGCTCAAAACGACTAAACAGGTCATTACAATAGATACCAATTTACCCATCGTTCGTCCTCGAACGATCCCAAGAAGAAAAACAAGGGCGAAAAGGAGTACCTGAATCTGTAAACAGGTGTGGGTATCTTTCTTGCATATCAGCCTCCTTCTCCCAAGTGGACTCTTCAACTGGTCGATTCTTCCATTGAACTTTGATGGATGCAATCCCCCTTGATCTCAACTTGCGAATTTATCTATCTAGAATGGCAACAGGCTCCTCCTCATAAATCAAATTCTCATCAAGCAGAACTGAATCCCAACGAATGATGTAGTTTCCATCCCCATGGTATCGTTTCAACATAGACACATGAAATACCGGATGCACTCCTGACAGCCCTGGAGGCAAGGCTAATTCATAAGCCACCTCCCCTACTCGCTTAAGTACTTCAAATGGTCCAATATACCTTGGGCTTAGCTTACCCCTTTTACCAAACCGCATCACCCCTTTCATGGGTGAAACCTTCAGCAAGACTTGTTCACCCTCCATGAACTCCAAGTCTCTAACCTTTCGATCTGCATATTCCTTTTGCCTACTTTGAGCCGCTAAAATCTTTTCTTGAATAAATTTCACTTTCTCCAATGAATCCCTCAAAAGGTCAGTACCCCAAGGTCTAACCTCTAATGCATCAAACCAACCAATGGGAGTCCTACATCTCCTCCCATACAATGCTTCAAATGGGGCCATGTCAATACTTGAGTGATAGCTATTATTGTATGAAAACTCCGCTAAGGGTAAGAATTTATCCCAATGACCACCAAATTCTATCACACATGCACGAAGCATATCTTCCAATACCTGAATCGTTCACTCAGACTGACCATCGATCTGAGGGTTAAATGCAGTACTAAGGTCCAACCTAGTACCTAATTCCGCATGCAATGTTCTCCAAAACTTAGAAGTAAACTGCGTACCTCTATCTGATATGATGGAAAGTGGAACTCCATGCAATCCAACAATTTCTGAGATATAGAGTTTGGCTAACTTCTCTGCATTGTAGGTCACCTTGACCGGAATGAAGTGAGCAGACTTAGTTAATCTGTCCACAATTACCCATATGGAATCAAACTTATTCAATGTCTTTGGAAGACCAACCACGAAGTCCATTGCAATTCTCTCCCACTTCCATTCAGGAATGGGCATTCTCTGAAGTGTTCCTCCGGGCCTCTGGTGTTCATACTTTACTTTCTGACAATTGGGACACTTGGCAACAAAATCCACAATGTCGCGCTTCATTCTACTCAACCAAAAGTGTTGCTTTAGGTCACGGTACATCTTGGTTGCCTCAGGATGTATAGAGTATCAGGAACTATGAGCCTCTGTAAGAATAGTGTGGATCAAATCATCAACACGGGGCACACATACCCTTCCCTTAATTCTCAAAACACCTTCCTCATCAATTATTGCTTCTTTCGCCTCTCCTCGCAACACAATATCCCGATTTCGGCTTAGTTTCCCATCATCAAACTGTTTTCCCTTGATCTTGTCAAGAAAAGAAGATCTTGCCTCCACATAGGCCAAAAATCCTCCCTTCTCATTTACTTCTAGCCTAATAAAGTCGTTAGCCAAGTTTTGGACTTCCCTAGCCAACGGGCGTCTACAAACTTGTAAGTGGGCTAAACTACCCATGCTCCCTGCTTTTCTACTTAAGGCATCTGCCACAACATTAGCCTTTCCTGGGTGATACAAGATGGTAACATCATAGTCCTTCAGTAGTTCCATCCACCTCCACTGTCTCAAATTCAAATCCCTTTGAGTAAGGACATATTGTAGGCTACGATGATCCGTATAGACTTCACACTTAACCCCATATAAAGAATGTTTCCATCGCTTTAATGCAAACACAACTGCAGCCAATTCCAAATCATGGGTCGGATAGTTACGTTCATGCACCTTTAATTGCCTCGAAGCATAAGCAATTACATTTTTCTCTTGCATTAGCACTGCACCCAAACCAGAATAAGATGCATCGCAATAAACAATGAAATTCTTACCCTCTACTAGCAAGGTAAGGATAGGTGCAGTAGTCAGCAAGGTCTTGAGTTTCTGAAAGCTTTCCTCATATTCATCCGACCATACAAATGGAACATTCTGCTTAGTCAAGTTCGTCAATTGGGAAGCAATAGAAGAGAACCCCTTGACAAATCCACGGTAATAGCTACCTAAACCAACAAAGCTCCTTATTTCTGACACGTAAGTAGGTATTACCCAATTCTTCACTGTCTCAATCTTAGAAGGATCCACCATCACTCCATCCTTAGAAACCACGTGCCCCAAGAAGGACACTGAATCTAGCCAAAACTCACACTTGGAGAATTTGGCATAAAGCCTTTTCTCCCTTAATACTTCTAACACAATTCTCAAATGCTCCTCATGTTCCTTCTTACTCTTTGAGTATATCAGTATATCATCAATAAACACGATCACAAAGAAATCTAGATATGGCTTAAAAATCCCGTTCATCAAGCTCATGAAAGCAGCAGGGGCATTCGTAAGACCAAAAGACATTACTACAAATTCGTAATGCCCATACCTGGTTCGGAAAGCAGTCTTTGGCACATCCGTTGCCAGTATTTTCAATTGATGATAACCGGATCTCAAGTCAATCTTAGAGAAGACACAGGCACCTTGTAACTGATCGAACAAGTCATCAATGCGAGGAATGGGATACTTGTTCTTAATAGTTACCTTGTTCAACTGCCGGTAGTCTATGCACATCCGAAAACTCCCATCCTTCTTATTCACAAATAACACCGGAGCACCCCAAGGGGATGCACTTGGTCTAATGAAGCCTTTACTTACAACTCTTGAAGTTGGGCCTTTAACTCCCTTAACTCTACTGGAGCCATTCTATAAGGGGGTATGGAAATGGGCGAGTATCCGGCTCCAGATCAATGCAAAAGCCGATATCCCTATCCAGTGGCATACCAGGAAGGTCTGTAGGGAACACATCCAGAAACTCACAGACTACCGAAACCGACTCCATTGAAGGTACTTGGGTAGTATCATCCCTGAGGTGTGCCAAGAACGCTAAACACCCTTTACTAACCATTCTCTTAGCACGAAGAAAGGAGATGATACGAACTGGAGTGGAAGTGTAGTCACCCTCCCACACTAACGGATCTGTCCCAGGCTTGGCCAACGTTACAGTTTTAGCATTACAATCTAAGATTGCAAAATTTGGAGAAAGCCAAGTCATACCCAGAATTACATCGAAGTCAACCATTTCTAAAATGACCAAGTCTACATGAGTATTGCTCCCCACAAAAGTCACCAAACAAGACCTATATACCTTTTCAACTATCACAGACTCACCCACCAGAGTAGAAACACGAATAGGCATGTCAAGCAATTGACAATGTAAATTAAGACCAGTAGCAAATGAGGAAGATACATATGAAAATGTGGAGCCAGGATCAAATAATACAGAAGCCATGCAATCACAAACCAAAAGATTACCTGTGATAACAACATCAGATGTCTCCGCTTCAGACCGCCCGGGGAAAGCGTAACAATGGGCCCTATAACCTGTCTGCCCGTTGCCCCTACCATGTTGTGTTGTAGTGGCTCTAGTTTGCCCGTTACCTGGCCGTTTTGGTGACCACCATTACCTCGGCCACCACGTCCTCCAGAATGACGGCCTCTTCCATGACCACCTCTACCTCTGACTATTTGAGGTCTGTAACTTTGTTTTGGACAATACCTCTTAATGTGTCCAGTCTCCCCACATCCATAACACTCTCTGGATTCAAGCATAGGTCTCTGGGAGAATGACGAAGTCTGGGGATAGCCTCCACACTCAGAGAAATGTTGACCGATCTGCGGTGGACCCCCAACTACAGTCTGCAGTGAAGACTGAATAGGTCGGGCTGGATAACCTCCGAAACCCTGCCCTCTGGAGTAAGAACCATTAAAATCACCTCCCTTACGAAACCTTTTTGATGTCGATGCCATGGTGAAGTCATCTGGCTTCACTCCCTCCACCTCTATCACGAAGTCTACCACTTTCTGAAAGGATTTTGCTGTAGCCGCTACCTGTAAGGCTGAAATCCGCAAATCTGACCTCAACCCCTTCACAAAACGGTGAATCTGTTCTTGTGGACTGAAACAAAGCTGGGTAGCATACCTTCATAATGCACGAAACTTAGCCTCATACGCGGTAATCGACATCCTACCTTGCTCTAGGCTCAAGAACTCATCTCTCCTCCTATCCCTCAAGGTCCGGGGGATATACTTCTCCATAAATAAGCTAGAGAATGACGCCCAAGTCATAGGTGGTGCCTGTGCGGGTTGACACTCAACATGTGACCGCCACCACATTTTGGCATTTCCCTGAAACTGATAGGTTACAAACTCAACGCCAAATCGTTCCACTATGCCCATTTTATGTAGTAACTCATGACAATCAACCAGAAAATCATAGGCATCTCAGATTCAGCACCCTTGAAGACTGGAGGTTTGAATTTCAAGAACTTACTGAAAAGTTCATGCTGATCACTTGTCAGTATAGGCCCTGTGGTCAAACGAGGAAACGTGCCTATTTCCAATGAGGCATCTATGCGGGGAGCCTCAACAGCGACCTGTCGTACTTCCGGAACCTAAGGTGCTGGTGCAGAAAACATTGGAGGTGTTTGTCCTTGATCATATAACCCACTAAGATAAGCAAGAACCTGATTAATCATCTCTGGGGTAGGTTGGGGTGGTAATTCCTCATTCTGCACTTGCTCACTTTCCCCTTCCTCACCCTCTCTTACTACTTCCTCAGTCGGTGGAGGATTCACCGCCCTAGTACTAGATGGGTCAGGTGCTTGTCCTCTTCCTCTAGAGGACGTCCTCCCGCGACCTCTACCACGACCTCTCGCCACTACTCCTCTTCGAGCTACAGCCCCAGTGGCTGGCTCAGTTACATCTTGTCTTGCCGGTGTTGGTATTGGCGCCGCTGTTGCTCTAGTTCTAACCATCTGTGAAATAGAGTGAAGATGGTCAGATACCAATTTGTATCACCTAGATACCAATTGGATCCAAGTAATAGCACGAAAGAAAGAAAGAAAGAATGGAATTTTCCTAAAGTCTTATAGCCTCTCAAAGAAAAGTAAAGGCGTCCCCCTACTGTTCCTTAAGACTCTACTAGACTCGTTCTTGTGTGATGAGACCAACGAACCTAATGCTCTGATACCAAGTTTGTCACGACCCAAAACGAGTCGCGAGTGGCACCCACACTTATCCTACTATGTGAGCGAACCAACCAATCTAAGCCCCAACATATTGAACTAAATACAATGCGGAAGACTTAAAACTCATTAACCAAATCAATTAAATAACTTCTAAAATTTATCAATCATTATCCCCAAAATCTGGAAGTCATCACCACAAGAACATCTATCCTCAAATTACTAATCTAAGAGTATCTAAGAAGCTAAAATAAGTAAAAAGCTAGTCCATGTCGGAATCTCAAGGCATCAAGACATGAAGAGGAAGATCCAGTCCAAGCTAGAAGCAATAGCTCACCCTGAAATCTGGCTTGATAAATACCGGCTAGAGTTGCGGTTGAGTTGAAGACGATGGTACGTTTGTTGCACTCCACAATTAACAAAGAAAAAATTACAAGTAGGGGTCAATACAAGGCTCAAGTACTAAGTAGGTATCATCGGCCAACTCAAAATAGAAAATAGTATATATCAGATAATAACATAAAATCAACTAATATTCTTAACAGGCGACATTAACAATTACCACAACCCTTGGTCAGAACACCAAGCACATCAATGAGGACTCACGCCTCCCCATCATACTCATTTGGGAATTAGTTCTTTTCAATTTAGTATTATCATAATTCAAGATTCATTATCTTTATTCCTCTTGGGTCGGTACATGACACTCCGCTCCACTACTACTATCCTAGTGTCAGAACGTGACACTCCGATCGATATACTATCCTGGTGTCGGAACGTGACACCCAATCCATATACTATCCTGGTGTCGGAACGTGACACTCCGATCCATATACTATCCTGCTATCGGAACGCGACACTTCGATCCATATACTATCCTGGTGCCGGAACGTGACACTCCGATCCATATACTATCCTGGTGCCGGAACGTGACACCCGATCCATATATTATCCTGGTATCGGAACGTGACACTCCGATCCATATACTATCCTGGTGTCAGAACGTGACACCCGATCCTCTATTACTATCCTGGTGTCGGAACGTGACACCCGATCCTCTAATCTCATTACTTTAGTTCATCAAGCCTTCTTTTATACCAAGGCATCATCAAGCTCATTACTTTAGTTCATCAAGCCTTCTTTTATACCAATGCATCATCATTAACAAAGTAAATTTAGGATTCAAGATTCAATAGCCTCATCATGCTAATTCATCATAATTATATAATTACATCATGTAAGCACACAATTAAGCATATAGAAGACTTTATAATACTACCCAACATATATCATTCGCTATTAAGAGTTTACTATGAAATAGCATAAACCATAACCTACCTCCACCGAAGAATTGTGATCAAGCAAGCTAATCCTCAAAATCTTTGCTTTCCTCTTCGTTTCTCCTCTCTCTCGTTCGTTCGTTCCCCCTCTCCTTGTTCTTTCTATTTTTCTTATTCAAACCCTCTTTCTTTTACCCTAATTAGTATATAACTAAGTATAAAAGATGATAAAATAACCCACTAATTATTTCAAGGTTATCTCCTTTAACCCCCAAGTAATTGAATTATTACATTAATCCACTAACTTTATAATTATAAGCATGAATAGTCCAAAACGCCCCTTTAAAAACTTTAACAGAAATCCGACCCAGTCTGGGTTACGCAACCTGTGACGGTCCGTCATGGCTGTGACGGTCCGTCGTGTAGGTCCGTCACGATGTTCAGAGAGTTAATTCTGTGGAAAGACTTGTGACGGTCCGTCGTGCCTGCGACGGTCCATCCTGCATTCCGTTATGAAGTTCAGAGAGTCAATTTCACTACCCAAATTTTAGAATTCTAAGTGTTTCGGAACGAGACCCCCTCGACGGTCCGTCGTGCCCATGACGGTCCGTCGTGGGATCCGTCGACCAAGACAGTTTTTCCAGAAATAAAATCTGATGCTCAAAATGACTAAACAGGTCGTTACAGTAATGTCTTATAATGTTCTATGTGAAGTGAAGTTAATATATGTGCAAGTTCAATGTAGTTTACTATAATGACGTTGTAATTCTTGATTTAAATGTGTTTATGATGTACTATATTTCTTGGAATTTATGTGTTGAGATTGGAAAGTTATATGTGTGAGTATTTTGTAGCCTTAAGCTAATACATTGCACCAAGTATTACTAGAGGGTTACTTGGGAGTTCAAGGAAATAAAGAAAAAGGGGTTTACTGTAAAAGAGATATAATTACTATAATTTGTACTAATCATACTTTAAAGTGGGGCCTAATATTCCCTATATGTAAAGTATGATTTTATGTGTTGTTTTGCCTATTGAATAAGCCTATATGAAGCATGTCAATTGTATAATTATCATTACATTAACTTTTTTAAAGTTTTCACAAAATGACCGGATGCATTGTTTCAAGTAAATATCCCGTTTAAATGCATGTTTTTGCATGGTTGTCATACTTAGTGTATTCTTGTACTAACTCCATTCTTCTCTACCTTTTTACATAAAGTGGAGGCGATGGATGCTTAAAGGATGTCTGTATAGTGAAGAGATTGATATGTGTTTCCCAAGCTCAAGGAAAGGAATCCTTAAGATTCAAGGATGTCTTATGTCAAGTATATATTTAAAATCATGTTATAGTTTAGTTATGTTTTAGGTATAAGGCTCGTATCTCTAAAGTATTCTAATGATGTTGAGTCTAAGTGGGAAAAGAGACTTACAATCTTTAACTATGTATTATGTCATTTCTATATTAATGGAAGTAATGTTCTACCATATGATGTGCTATGAAAAGTTTTGAATTTTCCGCTAAATTTACCTATGACAATGGGCTATTAAGCTATCTTCTAATTTTGCTGTTTCTTTTTCTAACATTAAATATAGGTTATTTCCTATTTTCTTATATCTTCTTCCTAAATTTGAAAATATTATTTTTATTATCATTCCGTCTTGGTTTTCATATGTCTTTTCGTCCACTGCAAATTCCTCTTTGTTCATTATAATTTATGTATTATATTATGTTGTAATTCATATTCAAGACAATCTAATTCTAATTTTAACATAAATATAACTTTTCTTTGTGCTAGAATTGATTTATTACATACTCCTGCTAATATATTTTCTTCTAACCTTCTTTTTCTGTGTTGTAATTCTTGTTCTTTTTCAGCTATTTTTTCCATTATTTTTTCTATTAATTGTTGTTTATAAATTTCTTTGTTCATACTGTTTTTTCAAATAACAAACATATTTGTATTCTGTTTTCAAAATTATATTTATCAAATGATCTTTTTTATCGTTATCTGTTTTGACTAGTTGTGATAATTCATATTCTATACGTCTTGGTTGTTTATATTTATACTTAGTTTTATTTTTTCTATAATTGTTATATCTTTTGGATTTTTGTTTTTTATTTGTATATCCAAATTGTGGTGCCATTTTATTTTTGCAACATGCTAAATTTTTATTTAGTACCTTTTCCATTTTTAATTTTTCTTTTGGTTCTCACATAATTGTGTAAACCATTGAGATAGAAATTTTATTCTAGCTCCTAAAGTATCTACCATTCCTTCATTATTCCAATCCTTTATTATTTTTGTACTAAATGGTTCTGGTAATTTTGTAAAATATTGTTTTCTCATTTCTTTTGCTTCGTCTAAATTGTATTTAGCTTTGTAATAATATTCTTTAAATGCACAAGTATATTCTTCTATATAACACATTATACATATAGCTAATTTTGTCATAAGTTGTCTATTTATTATTTTTTCTCTATTTTGTTCTCTTATATCCGTGGTCATACCTCCAAATTCACTCCTTATTGCTGATTCATATTTGTCTAGTATATCTATATTTGTTGCTGATGAGGATCCATCCATTTTCTTATCATTCCTAAGTGTTTCTAAAATTTCTGGGGGTAGGTTTTCTATCCATAATTTTGCTGTTCCTACGAATGTTCTTTCTATGTATCTTAGTGTTTTTGCTGTTTCTATTTTGTTATCTATTAACTGTTTAGATATATTTCCTGTCCATAGTAATATTGCTTTATTTATGTCTGTAACACAATCTAAATCTAAGAAATTATATTGTTCACTTATTGGTTTTGGTATCCAATTTTTATATAATCTACTGTTCCATATTGCATTATTTCTATCTGATTGCTGATAACTTTCTGTATAATATGTTGGTGGTGTCCATCTAGGACTAGCTCTAGGACTATTTCTGGGACTGCTATCTGGGGTTTTTACTCTTGATGTACTAGGTCTATTCATATCTCCTGTGTTTATTTCTAATTTTTTTTGTTTATTTACTTGTTCTAAAATTTCTGTATATGTTTCACTTATATCACTTATTTCTGATTTTTGGTCATTTTCATTTTCATCTACTTCATTTAGTTTTTGTTCCATATCTTTTATTTCATTAGTTAATTCAAGCTCTTTATCTTTTTCCTTTTGTTTTTGTTTAGTTTCATATAATAATTTTAACCTAGCTAATTCTTTTTCTAATTCATCTATTCTTGTATTTTTTATCTCTTCTAAATGTTGTACTTCTTGTTTTGCTTGTATCTTTATTTTTTCAATTTCTTTTGATTTGTCTATTTCTTCATTTTCTTTTGTTATTCTTACCATAGCTGTTAAGCTATCTTCTAATTTTGCTGTTTCTTTTTCTAACATTAAATATAGGTTATTTCCTATTTTCTTATATTTTCTTCCTAAATTTGAAAATATTATTTTTATTATCATTCCGTCTTGGTTTTCATATGTCTTTTCGTCTACTGCAAATTCCTCTTTGTTCATTATAATTTATGTATTATATTATGTTGTAATTCATATTCAAGACAATCTAATTCTAGTTTTAACATAAATATAACTTTTCTTTGTGCTAGAATTAATTTATTACATACTCCTGCTAATATATTTTCTTCTAACCTTCTTTTTCTGTGTTGTAATTCTTGTTCTTTTTCAGCTATTTTTTACATTATTTTTTCTATTAATTGTTGTTTATAAATTTCTTTGTTCATACTGTTTTTTCAAATAACAAACATATTTGTATTCTGTTTTCGAAATTATATTTATCAAATGATCTTTTTTATCGTTATCTGTTTTGACTAGTTGTGATAGTTCATATTCTATATACAAGGGTTTTAATTTTTTCCTTATCTTTCGTACCTTTTTATCTATCTTGGTTCTTGTTATTTTAGTTTCTTTGCTTGGTGATATTTTATTCTTCATAAAATTTCTTTCTATAATATTCCCTTTTAAGTAGATCTAATCGTTGTATTTCATTAGCATTGTTTGCAATATATTCTAGATATTCAACTTCTCGAGTTCTTAAGTAACCGAATAGGTTTTCTATTAGTAATTTTTCATGTAGATCTATGTCTTCTATAGTTTTTACCCAATATTGTAAATATTCGTAATTTATCATTAGTCTATATCAATATCATCATATAAATCATACATATCATAATAAAGTTCATCTTGTATACTTTGTATGGTTAACTCAGTCCAACCTTGGGTTGTTATCTCTATTATTTCATATGTTACCAATTTGTCATAAATTCTCTTTTATATCAGTACTTAGATCTTTTAGTATATAGAGTAGTAATATCTTATAATTATCATCATCATCTATTAAATAGGTACTCATTTTATTCATTTTTGCTAAAAGTTTTTATTCCTTCCAACCTATTAATGGATTATACTTATTTATTATGAAATAATAATGATTTAATAATCATCTCGTCTAGTCACTACTACAACTTTCTTCTTTGATTAGTTACCCTAACAGCGCCTCAACTTTGTTTACTCCCCTAAACGGCCTTCTTGCCTTTTTGGTTTAAACCTTTAGGATGGCGTAGTCTGGGCATACTTATTCCAAGAATATTTCTGTAGCAAACCTTCTAAAGATGCTTATTATAACATTATTAAGTCATGATAGAAAAAATAGAAAAAATAATGGAAAAAATAGCTGAAAAAGAACAAGAATTACAACAGAGAAATAGAAGGTTAGAAGAAAATATATTAGCAGGAGTATGTATTAAATCAATTCTAGCACAAAGAAAAGTTATATTTATGTTAAAATTAGAATTAGATTGTCTTGAATATGAATTACAACATAATATAATACATAAATTATAATGAACAAAGAGGAATTTGTAGTAGACGAAAAGACATGGCATTTTCATTTAGATAATTGTTTGTTCTTTCGTTTAATATCGTAGCTATTCCGATAGTTCTTTTATTTGCATATAATTCCGGAATATCTACTCTTTGTATTTCTTCCTGGGTGTCTAGCTTTTCAGGGATTATCATTTCCCTAGTCAGCCCAATTTTTATAACTTGTATTGTAGGTTTGACTTCGTCATACAATATCTCTGCCGTAGCTGCGTAGAACTTTATATAAAAAAGAGTACCTTTGGTTACTCTTTTATACTGTAAAAAAGCTTTATATAGTTCTGGTATCTTGGAGATCTCGTCTCCTGTTGTCGTATATACTGTATTTAACAGTCCATAGTTGTACCAAGTTGCTACTAGGTTTGGATTAGTTCCTGGTTGTGCAATTAATTTATTATATCCTTGTAAATGCTGGGTTATGTAGTCTTCGTCAGGGTTTTTTGTATTTTTAGCCTTAGGATTCTAGTTGAGAAAAGTCTGTAATTTGTATATATTTTCTATATATGTTCTGGAGATATAATTGTATGTTTGTTTTTGGGAATCTAAGCTGGCTTTGTAGGTATTTGTTTGTGGGGTGACAGACATATCTTTTTGGGTACTTTGAAGAGTATATGGTTTTGAGAATAACTTATTCAAGTTTGTATTTGTGTATTTTACCTTAGTCTCCTCCTTTTTCGTAGGTTGCCCTGCTTTAGATGTGCTGGCTGTAGCTGCATTTAAACAAATGTTGTTATGGGTTTTTTGGAGTTTCCTAGCGTCTCCTTCTAGTTCTGGAATTTTTGCGTCTTCCGATCGACGTAGCTCCGCATGTTTATAGTCATGCTGCTGACTTATATTTTTCATCTTTTGTAGCTCTTTATACATACTGCCCACTTTCGCAGAAAGTGTAGTAATGGCTTGGAGTATTTCTTCCATCTTATCTTTTTCTGGTTCAGTTTGGGTTCCTTTTTTTGATAGATAGTCTGCAACAAGATTCTTGTCAGTCTTAATTACTTCAATTGTAAATGTAAAATTTAATATATTCAATACTAATCTCCTTATTTCCTTTGTTGTAACTGAATCTTCTAATTTTTTTGTTATCCACCATTTTACCTGTGTGTTATCTGTTCTTACAATAAATTTATTGTAAACAATATATGGTTCAAATGCTAATAAACATTTATATAATGCGAATAATTCTTTTCTATTTATTTTCCATTTTATTTGTGCTTCTGTATAAGATCCTGAATAATACCTACAATGGTCTTCTATTTTTTCTTTTTCATATTTGTATTTTAAAACTCCTCCATAACTATGATCACTTGAATCTGTTTCAACAATATAAGTGAATTTTTTATTTTCATCAGGAAAATATAGTTTTGGTAATTTTTTACATAAATTCTTAATATTTCTTATATGTTCTTTATCTTTATTGTTGAAATAATATTCTACATCTTTTTTAAGTTTTTTATGTAATGGTTTTAGATATTCTGCTAATTTTGGTATATATTCTCTTACTTGATTTACTTATCCTAGAAAGGATTGTAATTTCTTTTTTGTATCTATATTTTCATAAATAGTAATTATTTTTTGTACTATATGAGTTTGCATTTTTATTCCATTTTTATCTATTTGTATTCCTAGAAATAATATCTGTGATTTCATAATTTCTGCTTTCTTTTTACTTAGGCTATACCTGAGTGTTTAATTATGTGTATGAATTTTTCTTATAATTTTATATGTTCATCTTGTGTCTTAGAATATAGTAATATATCACCTATATATAAAATACAATTTTCTAACTGGTTAAAAAAGTTATCCATAAAATGTTGGTATCTTCCTGGTGCATTTTTATATCCAAAAGGTAATACATTCCATTCATAGAATCCTTGCGGTACTGTGAATGCTGTTAATTGTTTAGATTCTTCTTCTAGTTTTAGATGGTAAAATCCTGATTTACAGTCAAATTTGCTAAAATAGTTGTATCCTTGTATTTGTCTTATTTTAAGTATTTTATTAGTTATTGGATAGTTATATGTTTTAGTTTTGGCATTTAAATTTCTGTAGTCTATAACCATTCTACTTTTGCCTCTTTTTTGTTCACTATGTTTTATAACTATAAATGCTGGACTTGTATGTTTACTATTGCTTTCTTGTATGTAATTATTTTCCAATAATTCATCTATATGTATTTTAAATTCTTTTAAATTATCAAAGTTATATTTTAATGATTTCTGTGTTATTATACTATTTTCATCTATTAATTCAATTTTTACTTTTGTCTTATGTTTTTCTCATCCTTGTAATGGATTTTCACTGTATAATTATTCTAGTTGTTCATTAATTATTTTAACTTTGTCTATCGTAAATATAATTATTTCTAATTGTGATATTTGTTTCTTATTTATATTTTCCATTTCTGGGTTTATTTTTTCACTTCCTTTTATCCATTCCATAGGTTTTCGTGTTTATTAATTTACTCTTTTTGCTCCTATTTTGTTTCCGCATGGTGTGGTAAACCACCAATGTGTCTTTGTTATTATATGTGGATAAAATCTATCTAAAAATGGCATTCCTAATAACATATCTTGTGTGGTAAATTCAAAATTATATATTTCTTCTATTGTTAGTATATCATCCCATATTTGTATTTTTATATTTTTTGCTTTATATTTAATCATACTTCCTTCATTATTAAATCCTGTTAATACCATTGGTGTTTTTAATTTTTCCCATTTATCTTCTGGTAAACAATTATATTTACATATATTTGCTTCTGCTCCTGTATCTATCATAGGGGTATAATATCCGTTGTGATATCCTTCTACAATAATTTTTGCAAGTATAAATATTTTCATTAATCATTTTGTTCTTTTTATAATTATTTTCTTATTTTGACAAGTTATTGTTAATTGTTCATTTTCTATGTTGTATGGTTTAACTTTTTCTAACCATTTTATTCCTAATGTAATATTAAGGTTTCCATGGTATATTTTAAATGGTATTACTAAGGCTATTCCTCCTATAATTATTTCCTTTTCCGTTGTTTCTTCATTTGTGCTTACTATCTCACTAGGTAATCCAGGGCATATGTGTCCTGTTTTTATAATTTCTTCTTCTAATACTAACTCTCTTGTTATATAATTTTCCTCTTGTCCTGTATTTATTAAGATTTTATATTTTCTTTGGTCTACTATTCCTGTTATGAAATAATGATATGGTGTTATTTCTTCCTTATCTAATAAGTTTTGTGGGATTTCATAGTTCCTTTTAGATGTACTCATTCTTGATGAGGTAGCTCTTGTTAACGTATTTGGTACGCTTGAAGTGCTTAACCTTTCTTTAACAATTTCTAAATCTTCTTGTATGTCAATTTCTTTATAGCTATAGTCATTATTGTCTATTACAGTAATTATTTTTTCAAAAGGATTTTCTATTTTTATTTTATCAATTTTATTTCTTGCTGTTATTTTATGCTTTGTTGTTAATATGTATAGGTTTTTACATTTTGCTGTGAATACTTTGCTACCTGGTGCTAGTTTTATTCCAGACATTTTCCAATATAGAACTAATGATTTATCTATATTCTTATCTGTTAATGGTACTGTATAATTAGCACTTATTATAAATTTAAATTTTTGATATATTAAGTTTCCTTTTACTGCGCTAATTACGCTTTTTTCTATAGGGTGTATAATTTTGTCGTCTGCTTAATATATTTCAATAGGTGTATCTATTCCTTCTCTAAAACAAGCTTTTATTAATATTTCTGTTCCTCCTAAATGTACATATTTTATTGGTGTTTTAGCTTTTATATCTTGTATTTCTTTGTTTACAGTTCGTTTGTTTATAGTTCGTTTGTTTAGTATAGGTATATATGCTTTTCCTCTTGTATATTTGCAATCTATGATATGTTCTTTCTGACTAACTACATAGTATTCTTCTTTTTGTCTCTTAAACCAATTTCTTAAGGTAGGTATTTCAAGTACTTTTTCAACACTTAAATCTAATTCTTTTCCTTTTATTTGTTCAAATATTGTATTATCAAATATAATTTTTTGTTCTGATAATTCTTCATTTTGATAATCTTCCTTGGATATTATTTTTATTTCATCTTCAGACATTATATTTCTTCATCTGTTTCATTATTATCTAGATTAATATTTTCTTCTTCATTTTCAGTTTCTATATCTGATACTTCATATATACTATCGTTTTCACTTAATTCATAGTCTATGGGCTTGTACATGACCTCTTAGAGGTCAAGTATGCCATGTTAATTCTAGGGGGGGCTCTCTGGTCATGACGAATGAGGTATCAAATCGTGAGGTTTATAAAAGTTGTTTTAGGGTCCAAAGTCTCATATTTCCACGTCTAGTAGATTCTCGATCATTGGTGGGGAGTTGCGACACATCTAAGAGCGAGAGTATATGGGGTTGATAGAACATAACTCTGTAATATCTCTTTCTCTTATGTTTTCTTGTCCGGTGGTGTTTTAGATATGATTGCTTGGATGAGATTGTACATCTACGATTGAGGGACAAAAGGTGAGTTTTGATTCTTATGTTTGTTTTGTGGTTATATGAGTATGTGTGAAGGTTAACCTTGATATATGTTGACGTGATGTCGTTTATGGCTATATATGTGATTTAAGTGAAATTACATGTTATGTGAAGATTTATGTTATGATTTGGTTATAACTTGTTAAAAGTGTTCATTGTTGAATTGAGTTCCTATTTGGGATAATGAGTTGTTTTATAATTTTGCATGATGATGGTCTAATGTTATTGTTTGAGCTTGAAATGGTTTTAACTAGTGTTATAGATAACTTAGAATACATGTTTTCTTGATATAGGTGTAAGGATTAAAATGTTGTCTTTGTATATGTGAAATGTTTCATTGTTGTTTTGGTATGTGTATAATGTCTCATGGTTGCCTTGATTCGGTTGAAGTCTTTTGTGTAGGCTTAATCATAGAAGTGAGGGTAGTGTGCTTACGTTGTAGGGTGATTATGTGGGTTGGAATAACGTAGAAGTTACCTTACTCTGATATAGGAAGAAAAGAAAAAGACCTTATAGTTATGTCTCCTCTATTTATTTACCCTAATGTTTTATGACCCTTGGTATTTAAAGTATAGTTGAGACCTAATGTGGTTGTGTAGTATGAACTAACTTTTTTGTTATGGATTTTCTTTGGGTATTAATCCTAGAGGAATGATGATGGTTGAATAAGTGGACTCTTTAATAAGAGATTAGGAGTTAAAACCCATAATGATGTTAAATATTCTTGTGTGAAGAGTATTTAGGTTGGTTTTGACTTGCCTATGTGACACTTTCAAAATCCAAGACGTGTCTTAAATCCTAACATAAGAGTCATAAGGTCTACACGCTGTTTTTAAGGTCTATTTTATAATTTATTTAGGAAGTCGGGAAACCAAAACATCCAGGAACATCCATGACGTCTGAAAACTTGTTCTAGGAGGTAGTAGCGTGCCTAAGCCCATTTCAGTAGCTTTTAGGAGCCGAAAATCCATGAGAATTGATGGAAGGTATATAACATGTGTTTAATTTAACTCATGGTTGAAAATTCCAGGTACGACTCACCAAAGACTAACCAAGGGCCCTTGAGGAGGACCCTTGCACGTTGGTGTCAACAGTGCTTGGGAAGTGTGCACCAACTAAATGGTAATCAAGGGGTCATGTGTTGATCAACAAAGCGTCGATGCCAACCGTCAAACAACACTTAGATATTTTACTGGAGGCCCTCACCTTCAAATTCTCTGACAAGAGCGACAGATGTGCAGAACGAGGAGGCTTGGTTCGTCGACTGACCCACGATCCATCGATCGTGGTGTCATCGATGGTACTACAAAAATCCTGCACATTTTTAAGTTGGTTTTAACTAATTAAATAAATGTTTTGGTGGTTATTTAGGGATTAATTAAAGTCTTATTAACTAAATTAACCCCCCATATAAAGATCCCAACCCCATTAGCCTAATTACAACTCTCAAAACAAACTCTCTCCCTTCTCTCTTCTTTTACTCTCTATTGGAAGACACTATTGAAGAATAGCTAGGGAAGGGATTTGGGGTATGAAAAGGGAAAATTTCACCATCAATTCTTCATTAAACATTGAGGTATGACACCTAATTCACCTTTGAGACCACTTTCCTCAAAGGGTTCCTTCAATGTTGTTTTAAAAGATGGGTTTTCATTTGCGTTCTTCTCAATCTCGAAAATTATGTCATTAAATTGGTTTTTTATGTCTTATATTGTATTATATGAATATATAAACATGTTTTATAACTTAATTATGATATTTCTTGATGGTTTTGTCTAGTTTATAGATGATGACCCTTAACCATTAATCCTAGGTTGGATATTGACATGAATTAGATTGAAATATGTTCAATTGACTTTTTTATTGGTTGAATTTATATAAATGAAGTTGTTAAACTAATCATGATAATATTAGAGTGATTTTTAGTCTTTCGTGCTAGTTCTTGAGAAGATAATCTTGGTTAGAAAGTGAATTGACCTAAGTATGTTGTCTTAAGCTATGATCTAGTATTAAACTGTGATTTAGTGATTCTCCTAGCCTTGATGTCAAGTTTATTATTGACTTATGATGATGTATAACCATATGGGGTTTAATTTAGGGTTTATGGTAAGACCTTGATGATGAATTATGAATAAGACTTGGTAAGTCTTATGATCTCCATCCTTTACTTCAAATTGTGGTTAATTGTGATTAATTCATGGTGTTGAATTGGAGTATGCCATGTATTTGTAACGACCTGTTTAGTCGTTTTGAGCAGCAGATTTTATTTCTGGGAAAACTGGCTGAAACCACGGACCCCACGACGGACCGTCACAGGCACGACGGGCCGTCGCAGGGCCTCGTTTCAATATACTTAGGAATTCTAAAATTGGGTACTGAGAATCGACTCTCTGTAATCTGTGACGAAGGTGCAGGACGGACCGTCACAGGTGTGACGGGCCGTCACGGACCACTTAAGTTATAAAGGTTGCGACGACCATCGTGACGGACCGTCGCAGGCACGACGGCCCGTCACAGGTTGCGCAAATCCCAGGCAGAATCGGATTTCTTTACACGTTTTAAGGGACGTTTTGGACTATTCTTTCCTTAATTATAAAGTTATAGGGTTAATATTAATAAGTCTAATTACTTGGGGATTGAAAGAGGTAACCTTAAGTTAATTAGTGGGTTTATTGTCCTCTTTTACACTTAATTATATGTTAATTAAGGTAAAAGAAAGAGGGTTTGAATAAAACAAACAGAAAGAACAAGGAGAAAGAGAGAATCGATCGAGAGGGAGGAGAAAACAGAAGCTTGGGAATTTGCTTGATCACTAGTCTTCGGTGGAGGTAGGTTATGGTTTATTCTACGATATTCGTAGTGAACTCTTAATAGTGAATGATATGTATTGATAGTATTGTAAACCATGCTAGGCGTTTAATTGTATGCTTGCATGATTGTGATTATGAAATTGTGATAAACTAAGCATGATGAAGTTATTAAATCCTAAATCTTGAAAGGAAACCCTAATTCACTTGTTAATAATGATGCCTTAGTGTAAAAGAAGGCTTGATATATTATATAATGAGATTGATGATGCCTTAGTATAAAAGAAGGCTTGATATATTATATAATGATATTGATGATGCCTTGGTATAAAAGAAGACTTGATGAATTAGGGGATCGGGTGCCACGTTCCGGTACCAGGATAGTATATGAGGATCGGAGTGTCACGTTCTGACACCAGGATAGTATATGGATCGGGTGCCACGTTCCGGTACCAGGATAGTATATGAGGATCGGAGTGTCACGTTCCGACACCAGGATAGTATATGAGGATCGGAGTGTCACGTTCCGACACCAGGATAGTATATGGATCGGGTGCCACGTTCCGGTACCAGGATAGTATATGAGGATCGGAGTGCCACGTTCCGGCACCAGGATAGAAATAGAGGAGCGGAGTGTCATGTACCGACACAAGAGGAAGAAAGATAATGAATCTTGAAAGATAATGAATATACTCAATCTAATGAACTTAATTCCAAATGAGTATGGTATTGAGGCTTGAGTCCTCATGTGTGAACTCGGTTGTATTGTTGATGAATTAATATTGTTGTTGCTACATGTTGAGTATTGTAGTTGATTTACATTATTATTGATATATACTGTTCCCTATTTTGAGTTGGCCGATGATATCTACTCAGTACTTGTGGTTGTACTGACCCCCTACTTTTATGTTTTCTTCTTTGTTATTTGTGTAATGCAGCAAATGTTCCGTCAACTTCAACTCAACAGTAGATCTAGCCAGTCTTCACTACCTTCGGAAATTCAGGGTGAGCTAATGTGTCTAGCTTGGACTGGGTCTTCTTCTTCAAGTCTTGATGCCTTGAACTTCCGGCATGGACTAGCTTTTATTGTTTAGCTTCTTAGACGTTTTAGTTTAGTAATTTGAGGATAGATGTTCTTATGATGATGACTTCCAGATTTTGGGAATAATAATAATAGTTTTGAATTGTTTTTATTAATGAGTTTAAGTCTTCCGCATTTCTTTTGTTGATATTGTATAAAAATGTTAAAGGTTAGATTGGTTGGTTCGCTCACATAGGAGGGTAAATGTGGGTGCCAGTCGCGTCCCCGATTTGGGTCGTGACAAACTTGGTATCAGAGCATTAGGTTCATTGGTCTCATCACACAAGAACGAGTCTAGTAGAGTCTTAATGAACGGTAGGGGGACGCCTTTACTTTTCTTTGAGAGGCTATTAGACTTTAGGAAAATTCCATTCTTTCATTCTTCTTTCGTGCTACTACTTGAGTCCAATTGGTATCTAGGTGATACAAATTGGTATCTGACCATCTTCATTCTATTTCGCAGATGGTTAGAACTAGAGCAACGACCGCACCAGCAGCCACAACGAAAAGACAAGAAACGACTGAGCCAGCCACTGGGGCTGTAGCTCGAGGAAGAGCAGCGGCAAGAGGCCGTGGAAGAGTCGTGGGAGGACGTCCTCTACAGGAAGAGGACGAGCCCCTAGCCCCTCTGATACTAGGGCGGTGACTCCTCCACCGACTGAGGAGGTGATAAGAGAGTGTGAGGAAGGGGAGAACGAGCAAGTGCAAAATGAGGAAATGCCACCCCAACCTACCCCAGAGATGATCAACCAGGTACTTGCTTATCTTAGCGGGTTATCCGATCAGGGTCAGGCACCTCCAGTGGTTTCTGCACCAACACCTCCGGTTCAGAGATACAACATGCGGCTACTATGGCTCCCCGCATGGATGCATCATTGGGAATAGGCACATTTCCACGTCTGACTACTGGGCCTATTATGACAAATGATCAGCATGAACTTTCAGTAAGTTCTTGAAATTGAAACCTCCAGTCTTCAAGGGTGCAGAATCTGAAGATGCTTATGATTTTCTGGTTGATTGTCATGAGCTACTACACAAGATGGGGATAGTAGAACGGTTGGCGTTGAGTTCGTAAGCTATCAGTTTCAAGGGAACGCCAAAATGTGGTGGCGGTCACATGTTGAGTGTCAACCAACAGAGGCACCACCTATGACTTGGGAATCATTCTCTAGCTTGTTTATGGAAAAGTATATCCCAAGGACTTTGAGAGATAGAAAAAGGGATGAGTTCTTGAGTCTAGAGCAAGGTAGGATGACGGTTAACGCATATGAGGCCAAATTCCGTGCATTATCCAGGTATGCCACCCAACTTTGTTTTAGTCCAAAGAACGGATTCGCCATTTCGTGAAGGGGTTGAGGTCAGAGTTGCGGATTTCAGCCTTACAGATAGCGGCAACGGCAACGTCCTTCCAAGAGGTGGTAGACTTTGTGATAGAGGTGGAAGGAGTGAAGTCAGATGACTTCACCACAACGTCGACATCAAAAAGGTTTCGAAGGGGAGGTGAGTTTAATGGTTCTTACTCTAGAGGACAGAGCTCTGGAGGTTACTCAAGTCGACCAATTCAGTCTTCACTACAGACTGTAGTTGGGGGTCCATCTCAGACCGGTCAACACTTCTCTGAGAGGCCGATGCGTGAACCCAGAGAATGTTATGGATGTGGGGAGATTGGACACATTAAGAGGTATTGTCCAAACCAGAGTTACAGAACCCCACTAACTAGAGGTAGAGATGGTCATGGTAGAGGCCGTTATTCTGGAGGGCGTGGTGGCCGAGGTAATGGCGGTCCCCAAAACGGCAGAGGTGATGGGCAAACTGGAGCCCCTACATCACAACATGGTAGGGGCAACGGGAAAACCAACGAAAGGGCCCATTGTTATGATTTCCCTGGGAGATCGGAGGCGGAGGTATCTGATGCTGTTATCACAGGTAATCTTCTGGTTTGTGATTGCATGGCTTCCGTATTGTTTGATCCTGGATCCATATTTTCTTATGTATCTTCCTCATTTGCTAATGGTCTAAATTTACATTGTGAATTACTTGATATGCCTATTCGTGTTTCTACTCCGGTGGGTGAGTCTGTGATAGTTGAAAAGGTATATAGGTCTTGTTTGGTGAATTTTGTGGGGAGCAACACTTATGTAGATTTGGTTATTTTAGAAATGGGTGACTTTGATGTAATTCTGGGTATGACTTGGCTTTCCCCGAATTTTGCAATTTTGGATAGCAATGCTAAAACTGTGACGTTAGCCAAGCCTGGGGCAGATCCGTTAGTGTGGGAGGGTGACTACACTTCCAATCCGGTGCGCATCATCTCCTTTCTTCGTGCTAAGAAAATGGTTAGTAAAGGGTGTTTAGCTTTCTTAGCACATCTCAAGGATGACACTACTCAAGTACCTTCGATTGAGTCAGTTTCGGTAGTCCGTGAGTTTCTGGATGTGTTCCCTGCAGATCTTCCTGGCATGCCACCGGATAGGGATATTGATTTCTGCATTGATTTGGAACCGGGTACTCGCCCCATTTCTATACCCCCTTATAGAATGGCTCCCGCGGAGTTAAGAGAGTTAAAGGCACAACTTCAAGAGTTGTTGAGCAAAGGCTTCATTAGACCAAGTGCATCTCCTTGGGGTGCTCCGGTTTTGTTTGTGAAGAAGAAGGATGGGAGTTTTCGGATGTGCATAGACTATAGACAACTGAACAAGGTAACTATTAAGAACAAGTATCCTCTTCCTCGCATTGATGACTTATTCGACCAACTACAAGGTGCTTGTGTCTTCTCGAAGATCGACTTGAGATCCGGTTATCATCAATTGAAAATACGGGCAACGGATGTGCCAAAGACCGCTTTTCGGACTAGGTATGGGCATTATGAATTTGTAGTGATGTCCTTTGGTCTTACAAATGCCCCCGCTGCTTTCATGAGCTTGATGAATGGGATTTTTAAGCCATATTTGGACCTCTTTGTGATCGTATTTATAGATGATATACTGATATACTCTAAAAGTAAGAAGGAACATGAGGAGCATTTGAGAATTGTATTGTAAATGTTGAGGGAGAAAAAGCTTTATGCCAAGTTCTCTAAGTGTGAGTTTTGGCTAGATGCAGTGTCCTTCTTGGGGCACGTGGTTTCTAAGGATGGAGTAATGGTGGATCCCTCTAAGATTGAGACAGTGAAGAATTGGGTAAGACCCACTAATGTGTCAGAAATACGGAGTTTTGTTGGGTTAGCTAGCTACTACCGCCGATTTGTCAAGGGATTCTCTTCTATTGCTTCCCAATTGACGAACTTGACTAAGAAGAATGTTCCATTTGTATGGTCGGATGAGTGTGAGGAAAGCTTTCAGAAACTCAAGACTTTGTTGACTACCGCACCTATCCTTACCTTGCCAGTAGAGGGTAAGAACTTCATTGTTTATTGTGATGCATCCTATTCGGGTTTGGGTGCAGTGCTAATGCAAGAGAAGAATGTGATTGCTTATGCTTCAAGACAATTAAAAGTGCATGAACGTAACTATCCAACCCACGATTTGGAGTTGGCCACGGTAGTATTTGCACTAAAGCAATGGAGACATTATTTATATGGGGTTAAGTGTGAAATCTATACGGATCATCGTAGTCTACAGTATGTCTTTACTCAGAAAGATTTGAACTTGAGACAAAGGAGATGGATGGAACTACTTAAGGACTACGACATCACTATTTTGTATCATCCGGGGAAGGCGAATGTTGTGGCAGATGCCTTGAGTAGAAAGGCGGAAAGCATGGGAAGTCTAGCTCATTTGCAAGCTTCTAGACGCCCATTGGCTAGAGAAGTGCAGATTTTGGCTAATGACCTCATGAGGTTAGAAGTAAATGAGAAGGGATGATTGTTAGCCTGTGTGGAGGCAAGATCCTCCTTCCTTGACAAGATTAAGGGGAAGCAGTTTGATGATGAGAAATTGATCCGGATCCGAGATAAAGTGTCGCAAGGAGAGGCTAAGGAAGCAACACTCGATGAGGAAGGTGTCTTGAGGATTAAAGGAAGGGTATGTGTACCCCGCATCGATGATTTGATCAACACTATTCTGACAGAGGCTCATAGTACAAGGTATTCTATACATCCGGGTGCAACCAAGATGTATCGCGACCTAAAGCAACACTTTTGGTGGAGTAGAATGAAGCGTGATATTGTTGACTTTATTGCCAAATGTCCAAACTATCAACAAGTAAAGTATGAACACCAAAGGCCCGGAGGAACGCTTCAGAGAATGCCCATTCCTGAATGGAAGTGGGAGAGAATCGCAATGGACTTTGTGGTTGGTCTTCCAAAGACAATGGGTAAGTATGACTCCATTTGGGTGATTGTTGATAGGTTAACTAAGTCTGCTCATTTCATTCCGGTCAAGGTGACTTACAATGCAGAGAAGTTAGCAAAAATCTACATCTCGGAAATCGTTCGATTGCATGGGGTTCCACTATCCATCATATCAGATAGAGGTACGCAGTTTACTTCTAAGTTTTGGAAGACATTGCATGCTGAATTAGGTACTAGATTGGACCTTAGTACTGCATTTCATCCTCAGACCGATGGTCAGTCTGAGCGAACGATTCAAGTGTTGGAGGATATGCTTCGTGCATGTGTGATAGAGTTTGGTGGCCATTGGGATAGTTTCTTACCTTTGGCAGAGTTTTCATACAATAATAGCTACCACTCTAGTATTGATATGGCTCCATTTGAAGCATTGTATGGGAGGAGGTGTAGATCTCCCATTGGTTGGTTCGATGCATTTGAGGTTAGACCTTGGGGTACTGACCTCTTGAGGGATTCGTTAGATAAGGTGAAGTGCATTCAAGAAAAGCTTCTAGCGGCGCAAAGTAGACAAAAGGAATATGCAGACCGAAAGGTTAGAGACTTGGAGTTCATGGAAGGTGAACAAGTCTTGTTGAAGGTTTCACCCATGAAAGGGGTGATGCGGTTTGGAAAAAGGGGTAAACTAAGTCCAAGGTACATTGGACCATTTGAAGTGCTTAAGCGAATAGGGGAGGTGGCTTATGAATTAGCCTTGCCCCCCAGGGCTGTCCGGAGTGCATCCGGTATTTCATGTGTCCATGTTGAAAAGATACCATGGAGATGGAAACTACATTATCCGTTGGGATTCAGTTTTGCTTGATGAGAACTTGACTTATGAAGAGGAACCGGTTGCTATATTAGATAGAGAAGTTCGCAAGTTGAGGTCGAGATAAATTGCATCCATCAAAGTTCAATGGAAGAATCGACCGGTTGAAGAGACTACTTGGGAGAAGGAGGCAGATATGCAAGAAAAATACCCACATCTGTTTACAGATTCAGGTACTCCTTTTTGCCATCGTTTTTCTTCTTTTGATCGTTCGGGGACGAACGATGGGTAAATTGGTATCTATTGTAACGACTTGTTTAGTCGTTTTGAGCAGCAGATTTTATTTCTGGGAAAACTGGCTGAAACCACGGACCCCACGACGGACCGTCACAGGCACGACGGGCCGTCGCAGGGCCTCGTTTCAATATACTTAGGAATTCTGAAATTGGGTACTGAGAATCGACTCTCTGTAATCTGTGACGAAGGTGCAGGACGGACCGTCACAGGTGTGACGGGCCGTCACGGACCACTTAAGTTCTAAAGGTTGCGACGACCATCGTGACGGACCGTCGCAGGCACGACGGCCTGTCACAGGTTGCGCAAATCCCAGGCAGAATCGGATTTCTTTACACGTTTTAAGGGACGTTTTGGACTATTCTTTCCTTAATTATAAAGTTATAGGGTTAATATTAATAAGTCTAATTACTTGGGGATTAAAAGAGGTAACCTTATGTTAATTAGTGGGTTTATTGTCCTCTTTTACACTTAATTACATGTTAATTAAGGTAAAAGAAAGAGGGTTTGAATAAAACAAACAGAAAGAACAAGGAGAAAGAGAGAAATCGATCGAGAGAGAGGAGAAAACAGAAGCTTGGGAATTTGCTTGATCACTAGTCTTCGGTGGAGGTAGGTTATGGTTTATTCTATGATATTCGTAGTGAACTCTTAATAGTGAATGATATGTATTGATAGTATTGTAAACCCTGCTAGGCGTTTAATTGTATGCTTGCATGATTGTGATTATGAAATTGTGATAAACTAAGCATGATGAAGTTATTGAATCCTAAATCTTGAAAGGAAACCCTAATTCACTTGTTAATAATGATGCTTTAGTGTAAAAGAAGGCTTGATATATTATATAATGAGATTGATGATGCCTTAGTATAAAAGAAGGCTTGATATATTATATAATGAGATTGATGATGCCTTAGTATAAAAGAAGGCTTGATGAATTAGGGGATCGGATGCCACGTTCCGGTACAAGGATAGTATATGAGGATCGGAGTGTCACGTTCCGACACCAGGATAGTATATGGATTGGGTGCCACGTTCCGGTACCAGGATAGTATAGGAGGATCGGAGTGTCACGTTCCGACACCAGGATAGTATATGAGGATCGGAGTGTCACGTTCCGACACCAGGATAGTATATGGATCGGGTGCCATGTTCCGGTACCAGGATAGTATATGAGGATCGGAATGCCACGTTCCGGCACCAGGATAGAAATAGAGGAGCGGAGTGCCACATACCGACACAAGAGGGAGAAAGATAATGAATCTTGAAAGATAATGAATATACTCAATCTAATGAACTTAATTCCCAAATGAGTATGGTATTTAGGCTTGAGTCCTCATGTGTGAACTCGGTTGTATTTGTTGATGAATTAATATTGTTGTTGCTACATGTTGAGTATTGTAGTTGATTTACATTATTATTGATATATACTGTTCCCGATTTTGAGTTGGCCGATGATATCTACTCAGTACTTCTGGTTGTACTGACCCCCTACTTTTATGTTTTCTTCTTTGTTATTTGTGTAATGCAGCAAACGTTCCGTCAACTTCAACTCAACAGTAGATCTAGCCAGTCTTCACTACCTTCGGAAATTCAGGGTGAGCTAATGCGTCTAGCTTGGACTGGGTCTTCTTCTTCAAGTCTTGATGCCTTGAACTTCCGGCATGGACTAGTTTTTATTGTTTAGCTTCTTAGACGTTTTAGTTTAGTAATTTGAGGATAGATGTTCTTGTGATGATGACTTCCAGATTTTGGGAATAATAATAATAGTTTTGAATTGTTTTTATTAATGAGTTTAAGTCTTCCGCATTTCTTTTGTTGATATTGTATTAAAATGTTAAAGGTTAGATTGGTTGGTTCGCTTACATAGGAGGGTAAATGTGAGTGCCAGTCGCGTCCCCGATTTGGGTCGTGACAGTATTGGGATTGATAGGGTGGTGTAATTTTAAATTGAAATGACTTGATTATGATTGTGAGGTGTTGTCTTAAGATGTAAATGTTATAAGGAGGGTAACTGATTTACCAATGTATCTTATCATTATATGAAATGCTAATGTGCTAACCTCACCTATATGGATTGTAATGAAAGGACTTATACTCATGTAATTCTTATTAAGCTATGATTATGACGATGTTATATAAGCGTTAAACCATATGACCTAAACTAAGCTAGGATTGATAATCAAACGCTTAAAGACATTTCAAAAAGGGACTCTAGCTTAGCACCGAGTGAACAAGAGTGATTGTTTCCCTTCCCGCATAGGGAAGGTATGATCACTAGAATAATCTTGAGATTGGAGACTACAATGCATGTAGCATAATGAGGGTCCCAACTATATTTCCTAGTTCTTGAACTATGTTGCTCCCGTAGGAATATTAGCTAGTGGATCCACGTAGTTGCTATATTTTATGTTTTTGTACTACCTTGGCAAGTAGTCCGCCATTCTTCGATGTGGGGATTTATGACACCGTAGGTCACACTAGCTCATGTAGTCTATGTGGTTAGGGTAAGATGTCCCCAAAGAGGTATAATTCACTAAAGGATTGAACTCTAACTAAGATAATCTAAGGGGTCTGACTTAGTCTCGATCGTGGTATAGGACTCTACCTAAGCATTGCACTAGTTAGATTTGAGGGGAGTCTTAGGAGGATGTTTTTATGTATGATTATGCTTATAATGATATATTATATGTATATGATGAAGTTGCACATTGTTGATACTATATGTTGATAAGTTCACTATGAATATGTGTTGGTTTTTTTTGTTAAAGTAAGATTAAATGTATATCTAAATGCCATGTTATGTGAAGTAGGATATTATTCATGATTCTTGTTAGGTTACTTGATTGAGTAAGGTTATAGGGATTTTCTTGGTCATTGCCCTTGATGACTTGATAGAGGTTCATGGGTAATTGTCTTGCTTTGTTTATAATGAAATGTACTCTTATTTATGCTTATTTTTAATGTGACTTGATGATATATTTACTTGAGTATGTAACTAGACTTGATGTTGTAGTACTGTGATGAACATGCCTATGACTTAATGAATATGCAACATTGATTGGTATGGTCTTACTGAATGTGCATAAGGGTTTTTTAATGAAAAGTGCATACTTTATGAAATGTCCTTTTTAGAATGTTTTTCAAGTATGTGTGCATATGGTCTCATACTTAGTACAAGTGTTGTACTAACACCATTTCTTTCTTTTCCCCAACATTTTAGGTTACTGTCGTTGATGTGTTTTGGAAGGCGACTTAAATAACGCTTTGATCCTTTGATCATCCAAGTAGGGTAGGTCCTCATTATCCGAGGGAGATGTCAATATCGAGCTTATATTGTTCTTTTAGTTCTAAGACTCTTATATTTTATCTCCTTTCATTTGAGTACGGATTGTATAAATCCTATATGTGGTTCTCTTTATATTGATGTATGGGCTATGCCCGAATTGCTAATCGTGTGAGATGGTTATGAGAAGAGACAATATTTAAATACTATCTTCCATCTTATAAATATTAAGGTGCAATAAAAGTAGAATGCTATGTAACCTTCCAATACGAAGGGTCTATGTATACTATGTGTGTATATATATATATATATATATATATATATATATATATATATATTATATATATATATATATATATCTGTGTGTGTGTGTGTTGTGTGTATGTAGAGGTCTATGTAAACCTCCAAATAGAAGTGATGAAAAGTTTTAATTTTTTTCTAAATTTTACCTATGAATGTAATGATGTAAACTATAGGCTAGTATTAGTACTCAAAGAGGACGACGATGTCGGTTATGTGTAGGGGGTAAACACAGATGTGACAAACTTTGTATCAAAGCATGAGGTTGAATTATCTTAGATTCAATTTCTCTCTCAACCACGTCTATGTAAGTTCGTATTCATAACTGTGAAGCGCGCTACACCTATGAATAGAAAGCTACGTGATACCTAGGAAACTCATACTTTCTTCGAAATCTTATATTGTTCCATTAGTGTATACTTATGATGTTCTTTTGTATCTAATCCTACAGTTGTGATTATAGGAAGAATATAAAATCAAAGAGATGCGACACGAAGAATTGAAGAGGAGATTGCCAATGCAGGAGCTCCTCCCCATGGTGATCAAGTTCCTCCTATTGAGGATGGGGAGAATGATAACCAAGCCCCGGCGAATCCTCCTCTTTTGATAGATGAGAACATAAGTGCAGGATGCTCTTTCTCAAATGGACAACCATCACTACTCCAGCATAAGATGCCACAAATCAAGACCAAGCTATGACGGCCAAAGCTAACCAGGAGGTTGTACCCCGTTTAAATAAAGAATTGCTACCATAACCTGCTGTCTAAGGGTATTCAGTCATATGAACCCCCCTACCTTCTACGAGTCTAAGGTTGAAGAAAAACCCCAAAGAGTTCATCAATGAAGTCTATAAGATACTCTTGTCTATGGGGTTATCCACAAGTGAAAAGGCTGAGTTGGCAAGTTATCAACTAAAGGATGTGTCTCAAGCATGATTTGTCTAATGGAGAGATAATAGGCCATTGAGGGGTGGTTTGGTGACTTGGGAGATATTCAAGAACGCTTCTCTTGATCGATTCTTTCCTAGGGAGATGAGGGAAGATAAAGTATTGGAGTTTATCAACCTTTGTCAATGAGGTATAGGTGTTCATGAGTACTCCTTGAAATTCACTAAATTATCAAAATATGCTCCTTCTTTAGTTTTCGATCCTTGATATGAAATGAGACGCTTTGTGATGGATGGTTTCTGATGACTTGCAAGATGAGTTTCCTTCAGCTATGCTACATGACAACATAAACATTTCTCATGTTATGGTGCATGCCAAGCATGTGGAAGAGTCGAGGCTAAGAGGAATGTAGAGATGCTAAGAGGACAAGATCTTTGATGGAGGTTCCTCAAAAAATAGGCTTGAGATACTAACCAAACCTAGATTTATAGAGCGGGTTTCTAATTAAGTTCCTTCCAAGTTCCCTAAGGCTAGTGGTGTTAGGGTGTCTAACCCTTAGCCTAAGAAGGGAAAAGACATTAATTCACAAACCGAGAAGCCAATTTTTTGGAAAGTGTGGCAAGAAGCACTAAGGTTATTGTCTTAAGGAGACGTACAATTGTTTTTGTTGTGGTAAAAGTGGGCACAAGGTTAAGGATTTCCCTAATGTGAGGGTTAAAGATAAGGGTAGTGGTAAAGTTCAAGCAATTGATTCAAATGAGGCTCGAAAGAAGAACCACTTCTATGCTCCGCTCTAGGGGTGAGCAAGAGACTTCTCCCGACGTGGTGACCTGTATGTTGAAAGTCTTCTGTATTGATGTATATTCCTTACTTGATCCCGGTAATTATTTATCATTTGTTACCCCTCTAGTAGCCAAAAATTTTGACATTTTGCCCGATATTTTGCATGAAACTTTTATAGTGTCTACTCTGGTGGGTGAGTCGGTTATTGCAAAAAGGATGTACATAAATTGTCCTATAATGTTTCCCAATAATGTTTCTTGTGTTGAACTAGTATAACTTTATATGCTTGATTTTGATATTATTTTAGGTATGGATTGGTTGCATGCTTGTTTTGCCTCAATTGATTGTAGAACAGCGGTGGTGAAGTTTAACTTTCCAAGTGAATCCGTTGTAGAGTTGAAAAGGGTAAACTATATTCCAAGAGGTCGTATCATCTCTTGTCTAAATGTATGCAAAATTATTTCTAAAGGTTGACTATACCATATTGTGAGAGTCCAAGATCTAGACTCTGAAATTCCTCCCATTGATATGGTTCCGCAGTGAGTGAGTTTCAGAAGGTCTTTCCAAATGATCTTCCCTGTATTCCTCTCAAACGAGAAATTTATTTTGGTATTGATTTGCTACCGGACATAAATCCCATTTCAATTCCTTCTTATCAGATGGATCTGGCCGAATTGAAAGAGTTTGATACACAACTGAAAGATTTACTAGACAAAGTCTTAATAAGACCTAGTATTTCTCCATGGGGTGCTCCGATTTTGTTTGTGAAGAAGAAAGATGGGTATTTAAGAATGTGTATTGATTACCGCCAACTCAATAAATTCATAATCAAGAACAAGTATCCTCTCCCTCGGATTGACGACTTGATTGATTAACTCCAAGGAAAGAGTTACTTTTCTAAGATTGACTTGAGGTCAGGGTATCACCAACTTAGGGTGAGATGTAAGGATATACGAAAGACGACATTCCGAACTAGATATGGTCATTATGAGTTCTTAGTAATTTCTTTTGGTCTCACTAATGCTTTGGCAGAGTTTATGGACCTAATGAGTTGGGTGTTTTGAAGTTACCTCAATTCATTTGTCATTGTCTTCATTGACGACATCTTGGTATATTCAAAAAATGATGGTGATAACATGAAAAATTTGAGGGTGGTGTTGCATGTACTTAAAGAACATGAATTGTTTGCCAAGTATAGAAAATGTGAGTTTTGGTTGAGGTCGGTGAAATTTCTTGGTCATATCATCCCTTGTGAGGGAGTTGAGGTTGATCCAAGGAAAACAGGGGCAGTGAAAAATTGTCCTAGACCATTGATTCCAACTGATATTAGGATTTTCTTGGGTTTAGAGGGTCATTATTGGAGTTTCATGGAGGGTTTTTCATCCATTTCATCTCCCTTGACTACATTGACCCGAAAGTGTAAGAAATTTTAGTGGTCGGAGGCATGTGAAAGAAGCTTCCAAATGTTAAAAGATAGGCTTACTTCCGCACCGGTGTTGACCTTACCGGAGGGTACAAAAAGTTTTGTTGTGTATTGTGACGCATCCCCAGTGGGTTTAGGGTGTGTGCTTAAGCAAAATCGAAAGGTGATACCTTATGCTTCTAGGCAACTTAAGGTGAATGAGCGAAACAATCCAACTCATGACCTTGAGGTAGTGGCCGTGGTATTTGACTTGAAAATATTGAGGCATTACTTGTATGTTGACCATGTCGATGTCTATTCCGACTATAAGAGTCTCCAATATGTGTTTACCCAAAAATAGCTTAACCTCCCACAAATAAGGTGGTTAGGATTGTTGAAATACTATGACATGAGCATCCTCTATCACCCCAACAAGGAGAATGTGATTGTGGATGCTCTAAGTAGTATGATTATGGGTATTGTGTCACACATAGATGAAGCAAAGAAAGACCTAGTGAAAGATGTTCATAGGTTGGTTAGATTGGGTTTGAGGTTGGAAAATTCACTGAATGGTGGTTTCATAGGTCGTAATAACTCAAAGTCATCATTGGTAGTTGAGGTGAAGTCCACACAACACCTTGATAAATCCTTGATAGAATTCAAGGAATCGGTCCTCGACAAGCTTAATGAGGCATTCTCCATAGGGGATAATATTTTGAGGTGCCAAGGAATATTGTATGTTCCTAAGGTAGCTAAGTTGAGGAACCGGATCCTTGAGGAAACCCATGGGTCAAGCTACTACATACATCCGGGCTCGACAAAAATGTACCATGACCTTAGGGAATTATATTGGTGGAAAGGTACGAAGAAAGACATAGCGGAGTTTGTTGCTAAGTGTCCAAATTCCCAACAAGTAAAAGTCGAACATCAAAAGTCGGTGACTTAATACAAGTAATCCAAGTTCCTAGTTTTAATATGGAAGACATTAATATGGATTTTGTAGTGGGTTTACCTTGGACTCATAGGCAATATAACTCTATATGGGCGGTTCTGGATAGGTTGACCAAGTCCGCTTACTTTATTCCCGTTAAGTCTAATTATTAGGATGAATATTATTCTAGGATCTTCATAAGATGAGATTATTGTCGCCATAGTATTCTTTTATCCATCATATTGGATCGGGGTGCACAATTCACATATAGGTTTTGGAATCATTCCAAGAAGAGTTGGATACTAAGATGAAGTGGAGCATACTATTCAAACCCTTGAGGATATTATTAGGACTTTTAGTAATGATTTCAAAGGAAATTGGGATAAACATTTGCTTTTGGTTGAGTTTGCTTGTAATAATAGTTATCATTTATCCATTTTTATGGCTCCCTATGAAGCCTTGTATAGAGGAGGTGTAGGCCTCTAGTTGGATGGTTTGAAGTAGTAGAGCCTTCGCTTTTAGGTCCCAATTTGATTTATAAGACTTTTGATAAAGTTCATATCATCAGGAACCGATTGCGAACGGCCTATAGTCGGCAAAAGTCTTGTGCCGATCATAGGAGAAGTGATTTGGAGTTTGAAGAAGGTGATAAGGTGGATTTTAAAATTTAACCTATGAAAGTGGTGGTTATATTTGGAAATAAATGGGAGTTGAGTCCTCGTTATGTGGTTCCCTATGAAATCTTCCTAAGGGTTAGTAAGGTTACCTATTAATTGAAACTTCCTAGTTAATTGGCTTCGGTTCATCCGATTTTCTATGTATCCATGCTTAAAAATTGTATTGGTGATCTCGAGTCTATTCTTTCTATTGAGGGTATTGGTGTGAAGTATAACCTCTCTTATGAGGAAGTTCCGGTTCAAATTCTTTATAAGCAAGAAGTTATGGAATAAAGAGGTGGCTTCGGTAAAGGTGTTATTGAAGAATCACCTTGTTGAGGGTGTAACATAAGAGGCCGAGGCCGACATGAAGTCCCGTTACCCTCATCTATTTGATAACTATGGTTAGTAGTTCTTACTTATACTGAAAATAATGACTAAAATTTGATGTTTCTTTGATTTTCTTGAAGTATTATAAAATGCGCATTTTTGAATAGCATTACAGTGAATTATAGTGAAGTAGTACATTTGAACATTAAATTTTTCTCTTTGGCTTGTTTTAGTTATCTTTTACATTTTGATATTGTGGGTCTTTATGAAATGATATGTAGCATGTTGATAAGTTGAACTTTGGCATAATTGACACATGTAAAGCATGTTGAGATCATGTTGTTGTTGAGAGAAGGGTATTCCTCATAATGTAATGTTGGGCCTTATGTGTGGTAATTGAAGTTTTGAATTGCCTTGTGTAAGTGATATGATTGATGTTGTTATGAACTGTTGTTGTTTTGGCTTCTAGTCTTGAGTCTATTCCTTCCTTCTAATGATTTTAAGTGTCATTCAGCGACGAATGTTCATAAGGGGGAGCATAATGTAAAACTTCGAAAATCCAAGACGTGTATTAAAGACTAACATAATTGTCATAAGGTCTAGAAAATATTTTGAATGTCTATTTTAATGTTTATAGGTCATTTAGGTAGTCTAGAAACAAAAACATCCAAGAACGTCCATGACATTCGGAAACTAGTCCTAGGAGGTACTAGCGTGCCTAAGCCTATTTGACTAGCTTTTAGTAGTTGGAAATCCATGAAAAGTGGTGGAAGGGTAGATAACATGTGTTTAAGTTAATTCATGATCGAAACGTCCGGGTAAGACTCACCAAGGACCAACTAAGGGCCCTTGAGGAGGACCCTTGCACGTTGGTATATACACTGCCTAGGAAGTGTGAACCCACGAAAGGGTAAACAATAGAGTGTGTGTTGATCAACGGGGCATCGATGCCAATTGTCGATTAACACTTAGACATTTTTTTGGTTGCGCTCACCTGCACAGTCTCTAACAAGAACAACGGATGTTCAGCACAAAGGAGCCTGGTCCGTCGACTGACCCACGATCCGTCGATTGTGGTGTCCTCGATGGTACTGCAATTTCCTAAACGTTTTAAGTTTGTGTTAACTAATTAATTAAAGGGTTTGGTGGTTAGTTAGGGACAAAAGGAAGCCGAATTAACTAAATTTACCCCTCATATAGACCCCAAACATATTAGCCTAATTACAACTCTAAAAACAAACTCTCTTCCTACTGTATTCTTTCTCTATCTATTGGAAGACACCATTGAATAATAGCTAGGGGAGGTATTTGGGGGATGAAAAGCGATGAATTCACCGTCAATTCTTCATCAAACATTAAGATATAGGACCTAATTGACCTTTGAGACCTCTTTCCTCAAAGGGTTCCTTCAAAGTATTTTCAAAAGTTGGGTTTTCATGTAGGTTCTTTTCAATTTCGAAAATTATGTTATAAATTTGTTTATTTATATTTTATATTGGATAATATGAATCAATTAACATGTATTTTAATTTAATTATGATTTATCTTGATGGTTTGGTCTAGGTTGTAGATAATGACCCTTAACCCTTTATCCTAGGATGGATATGGTCATGAATTAGGTCAAAATTGGTTCAATTGACTTAGTTATTTGTTTAATTACTATTAAATGATGTTGTTACATATTCATGAACATAGAGGAGTGATTTTTAGTCTTTCATGCTAGTTGTTGAGAAGATGATCTAGGTTAGGAAGTGAATTCACCTAAGTATCTTGTCTTAAGCTATGATCTAGTATTGAATTGTAATTAAGTGATTCTCCTAGCCTTGTTCTCATGTTAATTATTGACTTATGATGATGTATACCCAAATTGGGTTGAATTGAGGGTTTATGGTATGACCTTGATAATGAATTTTGAGGAAGGCTTGGTAAGTCATATGATCTCTGTCCTTTACTTCAAATTATGGTTCATTGTGATTAAGTGATGATGTTGAATTGGAGTATGGATTGTATTAGGATTTTTAGAGTGCTATGATGTTGAATTGACATGTCTTGATTATGATTGTGAGGTTTTGTCTTAAGATGTAAATGTTATAAGGACAGTGAATAATCTACCAATGTGCCTTATCAATATATGAAATGCTAATGTGCTAAGCTCACCTATATGAATTGTTATAAAAGGACTTATAATAATGCAATTCTTATTGATATATGATTATTATGATGTTATACAATGGTAAGACAATATGACCAAAACTAAGATATGATTGATAACTAATAGCTTAAAGACATTTCAAAAACGGAATCTAGCTTAGCACCGAGTGAACTAGAATGAGGAGAATTCCTTCCCACATAGGGAAGGTAGCATCACTAAAGTATTCTTGAGATTGGAGACTGCAATGCATTTAGCATAAAGAGGGTCCCAACTATATCCCCTAGTTCTTGAACTATATTTCCCCCATACGAATACTAGCTAGTGGATCTACGTAGTTGCTATATTCCTAATGTTTTGGTACTACCTTGGCAAGTAGTATTTCTTCCTTCGGTGTAGAGTTTTGTGACACCACATTCCACACTAGCTCATGTGGTCTATGTTGGTTAGAGAAAGAAGTCCCCAAAAGGTAAAATGAACTAAATGATTGAACTATAACCAATATAATCTATGGGGTCTAACTTAGTCTAGGTAGGGGTATGGGACTCTACCTAAGAATTGCACTAGTTAGCCTAGATGAGAGTCTTAGAAGGATGTTCTTATGTATGATTATTCTTATAATGGTATATGATATGTATATGATGAACTTGCACATTGTTGATACTATATTTTGATTAGTTCACTTATGAATATGTGTTGGTTTATATTGTTAATGTAATAGGAAATGTATATCTAAATGCCAAGATATCTGAAATAAGATGTTAGTCATGATTCTTGTTGGGTTACCTGATTGAGTAAGGTTATGGGGCTTCGATTGGTCATTGCACTTGATGAATTGATAGAGTTTTGTGGGTAATTGTCTTTCTTTAATTATAATTAAATGCACCCTTATTCATGTTTATTGTTAATGTGACTTGCTGATATAGTTACTTGAGCATGTATCTACTTGTATGGTATGAATGGTTGACTTGACTAGACTTGATGTTGTAGTATTGTGATGATCTTTCCTATGACTTAATGAATATGCAACATTGATTGGTATGGTCTTGTTAATGTGCATAAGGGTTTTTAAATGAAAAGTGCATACTTTATGAAATGTCCTTTTCCTTAGAATGTTTTTCAAGTATGTATGCATATGGTCTCATTTTTAGTACAAGCAGAGTAATACCCCATTACTTCCTTTTCCCCAACATACTAGGTTCTGATCATTGAATTGTTTTGGAAGGAGTCTTGAAGAAGGCTTGGATCCTTTGATTATCCAAGTATGGTAGTTCTTCATTTTCCGAGGGCAATGAAAATATCAAGATTATGTTGTTATTTTAGTTCTAAGACTCTTATTTTCTATCTCCTTTCATTTGAGTACGGATTATATAAAGCCTATATGTGGCTATCTTTACATTGATGTATGGTCTATGACCAAATTGCTAATTCTTTTATATGGTTATTAGATGGGACATTCTTTGAAGACTATCTTATAAGTTATATATATTTATGTGCAATAAAAGTAGGAGACTATGTCACCTTCGTATACGAAGATTCTATGTGTATGTGTGTGTGTGTGTATATATATATATATATATATATATATATATATATATATATATATATATATATATATATTCATATATTATGTGTATGTAGAGGTCTATGTAAACCTCCAAGTAGAAGTGATGAAAAGTTTAAAAGTTTCTGAAAAATTTGACCTATGAATGTAATGATGGAAACTAAGAGGCTAGTCTTAGTCCTCAAAGAGGACGGCGATGCCGATTATGTCTAGGGGGTAAACCTAAATGTGAGAGCCTTGACCTTGGTGTCTAAGGGGATGATGTTCTTAGGCATACCCCAAGTGGGGGATAATGTGCCTAAGTGGAAAGATTTTATGTTCCCTTGATGCCCTACGTTGAGTTAATCTTAATTGTTTTAGGTGGGGAAATACCTTTAGTTGAAAATAATTAAGGTTGATAAGCTAAGATCCTCTTGAGGTTTGGTTAACTTGATCTTTAAAAGGCTTGCCCTACGTGGGTGATTGCAATGTGAGTAATAAGGTTGTAGATAATTCTATCTTGAAGATTTCCTAGAAGCTTGGGCATGATAAGAGTCTTGCATGAAAGCATGAGTTGCATGTTCTCCATATTCCATGTATGTTTTGATTGACACTAGGTTAAGAATGTTTAAAGATTCAAAATTAAATTAAATAATATTTTTTGTATCAATTTCATGTTCTTTCGTGTTGATTGTGCATCTTGATGTGTTAATTGTGCATTAGAATCCATGAGATAAGGTAAGAAGTATGTTATATGTTACCCTTAGTATGTGGTACTTTATACCATCAATGATAAGGTAAGAATTGTATGTTCTCCATATGCCATGTATGTTTTGATTGACACTATGTTAAGCATGTTTGAAGATTCAAAATTCCATTAAAGAAGATTTTCGATCAATTTCATGTTTTCTTGTGTTGATTGTGCATTTGAATCCATGAGATAAGGTAAAAAGTATGTTATATTTTACCATTAGCATGTGGTACTTTATTCCATCAATGATAAATTGAGTCTCCTTGAAATGAAAAAATGATGAGTCTTTGATAATTATATGACTTTGTATGGTGTTGACAGCATGAGAGTAGGCTCATTCTTGAAAAGTCATAGTATGAGTAGCTAATATTCTTTATGTGTGCCTATAAATTGCAACAATTTCCCTAAGTGATATATGTGTATGAAAGCTATTGTCATGCTTGAAATTTAAATGTTGTGAAATGACTTCCTATTGTTGTAATGTGTGTGGTGTGATAACATTTTAACTTCACTAGGAAGGAAGTTTGAACAAGATTTGGTTGAAAAGGTTGAAAATTCCACATCTAAAATAAATTGACCTTTGTGCCTTGCTTGGGTGTGAACTCATGAAACTTGTAAGTGTGTTGAGGAGAAGGATATTCCTCCCTAAACGTAACTAAGCATGGTATATTTGAGTATGACCTCATGGAAATATGCCTAACTAATAAGAATCCATTGTTGATTTACTTGACTCAAGTTTATGTGCTTATTTGCTTCTTGAGTGTTTTTGAATCTGCCTAAGTGTGAATTAAATGTAGTTGCATAATGAGCTCTTAATAAATTGAAATGTAAAGACCATGTTATGATTGGGAGAAGGATGTTCCTCCTATGAACGTGACAAGAGACTTTGTGTTTGATGCATATAAGAGTGAGTGAATAAAGGTTTTGCTTGCTTGGGTTGCATTAAGTGCTAAATGGTTTGAAGTTGTGTTCCTTGTATGTTTGATGCATTGAATTCCATATGATGATATTTTGAATATTGTGGGCTACTCTATGATTCATTGAAGTACTTGATGTTTTTACACATGTCCGAAATGTTATTCTAGGATGAATGATTGCAAGTGAGGGATATTGTAAGGCCCCAAAAATTAATTTAGGTGGCCTCACTTGTGCCTAATAAGCTTGTTAATATGTTTATTAAGTGTTTTAAAACATGCATGATTGATTTGTACCGCGAAAATGAATTAAGGTGTATAGAGCCTCACTTGTTCCTAATAAGCTTTTTAATATGGTAATTAAGTGTTTTAAATCATGTATTATTAATATGAAGTCATTTGGAAGTCAAACATCCAAAAATGCCCAAGACTTTCAAAATTTAGCCCTTGAGACGTGCATGGTTGTCTTGGTGTGTCTTGACATGTTTTACATTTTTGTATTGGGTAAAACGGATCTGTAAGGTTCATAACATGTTAATGAATGTATTTTAATTTGAAACGTCTCGACACGACTCACCAAGGGCCTCGCAAAAGGCCCTCAAGGAGGACCCAAAGACTGCCTTGGCAGTGTCTACCTACGCTTGCAAACGACGGTCAGTAGGCTGACCTACGCCCCGTCGATGGGGAGGCATCGTCCAACACTTATACTGGTGAAGGATCAAGCCATTTGACAAGCCTCTGACCCAAACAACGGCCAAAGTACGGTCCATCGATGGTAGGCGTCGATGCAGCCTATGTCAACTGTCAAACGTACTGCTTTATTAAAGGGGTGAATGGGAAATTCACCCAACGTCCCAACATGACCCTAGATGGTTTATATTCATTATTTTTGGGTATTTTAAGTTTGTTTTTTTAAAACAAAATCTCACACCCAAATTCATTATTTAAATTAGACTTTTTCCTCTCAAACCAAACTATGTCTAGAAACCTCATATGAGATGAAGCTCAAGAACATCCATGGTGATGGATTCTAAAGGTTAATTCATCTAATAAGGTATGTTTATCCTTCATATTTATATATACATTCATATATAGTGACATTTCAAAGATTTTTAATGAGAAATTGTGATCAAATTGTTTATCTTCCAATCTAGCCATTGGTTCCTTCTCAAAATGATTTCAAAAGAATAATGTTCATGAATTGGTAATGATATACTGTTTTGAATGTGATTTTAACTAATTCCATGATGAACCCATGGTCCCTCAAAATCTCAATCTAATATACAATGTATTATCATGTGATTTTGTTGCTAGAATGATTTTTATGAGATTTAATTGTGATGAATTGACGTAGATACTGCCTATAATATAATGTGATAATGAATTAGGTTTAATTGATACAATGTGAATATATTCTTGATTAATTGGTAAGGATTGATCTAGGTTCTTGTAGCCTCTATAGATTGATAATGTAATGTACATGATGCGATCTCAATTCTAGGGTAGATGAATCATGATTTCCTGGAGGTTGTGATCTCTTTAGCTACTTCCCTATATTTGTATTGTTAATGAATTATGAATATTTATAATTGATGATCAAAAAAATGGATATTGGTTAGTGATCAATGCCTCTCTACTTTATATTGGACTGGAGATGTAGTGTACATGTTTGTATCATGTTATTGTTGTGGTTTATGCATGATTTCATTTATGTCAAGATATATTTAGATACTTACTATATTGGTTATGCTCATGGATTGTGAGTATTGATCAATGATGATCAAAGGTTAATGAAATGGTAAGACAACTCTATTCCTCTACTTTTCTATAGTATTGTGGATAGAATTGGCCTTGTATGGCATTGTGTGGTATGGTCCGCTTATGGTGGCGGTGTTTACTTTGTTGTCATTATATATGTGTTGATTATGTCCTTTAATGCAATTTGATGATCGTATTAGTGTGTGGTTATGATGGTCACTCTATGTGAAGCTTATGCCTAGTTTCTATTCTAGTTTACGCGCTAGATTGTGTTGCTAATATTATGAGCATGTGGATGACTATGTTGGGTATGGTATATATGATTCCAATGATGAAGTATAAATGTTTAATGAACCCTTACCTATGTACCCCTATATGAATGCATGATTATATATGGTTAGGACTCTTCAATGCAAGTGTTGTAGTTATCTTGTCTCCTATGCTATTATGTGTTGTGTGGTTTATACTTTAATGTGCATTGTTGTACTAAGAGGGTGTATGCCACAATGTGTTGTTGATATCCATTAGGTGATGTAACGACCAGTTTAGTCGTTTTGAGCCGCAGATTTTAATTCTGGAAAAAATGGCCAAGACCACGGGCACTGCGACGGACCGTCACAGGCACGACGGCCCGTCGAGGGTGTATCGTTTCAGCATACTTAGAAATTCTGAAATTGGTACTGAAAATCGACTCTCTGTAATTTGTGACGGACCTGCAGGACGTGCCGTCACATCCACGACGAACCGTCGTGAGCTCCCGTTGCAAAACACTTCAACTCTTGAGAAATTGGTACAAGAAACGAGTCTCTGACCGTCATGACGGAAGTGCAGGACGGACCGTCACAGGTGTGACGGACCGTCACAGTGCACTTAGTAAAAAGTGGGATTCTAGGCTGTTGCGACGACCTGCGTGACGGACCGTCGCAGGCACGACGGGCCGTCACAGGTTGCGCAAGTCCCAGACAGAATCGGATTTCTTCACACGTTTTAAGGGACGCATTGGACTATTCTTTCCTTAATTATAAAGTTAGAGGGTTAATATTAATAAGTCTAATTACTTGGGGGTTAAAAGAGGTAACCTTAAGTTAATTAGTGGGTTTTATTGTCCTCTTTCACACTTAATTACATGTTAATTAGGGTAAGAGAAAGAGGGTTTTGAATTAAAACAAACAGAAAGAACAAAGAGAAAGAGAGGAATCGATCGAGAAGAAGGAATATCAAAGCTTGGGAATTTGCTTGTGGATTCCAATTCTTCGGTGGAGGTAGGTTATGGTTATCTTACGATATTCGTAGTGAACTCTTAATAGTGAATGATATGTATTGATAGTATTGTAAACCCTTCTATATGCTTAATTGTATGCTTGCATGAATATGATTATGTTATTGTGATAAAATAAGCATGATAAAGTTATTGAATCCCAAATCTCGAAATAAACCCTAATTCACTTGTTGATGATGATGCCTTAGTGTAAAAGAAGGCTTGATAAATTATATAATGAGATTGATGATGCCTTAGTATGAAAGAAGGCTTGATAAATTATATAATGAGATTGATGATGCCTTAGTATGAAAGAAGGCTTGATGAATTAGGGGATGGGGTGCCACGTTCCGGTACCAGATTAGAATGAATATGAGGATCGGAGTGTCACGTTCCGACACCAGGATAGAATATGGATCGGGTGCCACGTTCCGGTACCAGGATAGTATATGAGGATCAGAGTGTCACGTTCCGACACCAGGATAGTATATGGATCGGGTGACACGTTCCGGTACCAGGATAGAATGAATATGAGGATCGGAGTGTCATGTTGCGACACCAGGATAGAATATGGATCGGGTGCCATGTTCCGGTACCAGGATAGTATATGAGGATCGGAGTGTCACGTTCCGACACAAGGATAGTATGAGGATCGGAGTGCCACGTTCCGGCACCAGGATAGAATATGGATCGGAGTGTCACGTACCAACACAAGAGGAAGAAAGATAATGAATCCTGAAACATAATTAATATACTCAATCTAATGAACCAATTCCCAAATGAGTATGGTATTGAGGCTTGAGTCCTCATGTGTGAACTTGACGGAAATTGTTAATGATATAATATTGTTGTTGCTACATGTTGAGTATTGTAGTTGAGTTACATTATTATTGATATATACTGTTCCCTATTTTGAGTTGGCCGATGATATCTACTCAGTACGTGTGGTTGTACTGACCCCCTACTTTTATGTTTTCTTCTTTGTTATTTGTGTAATGCAGCAAACGTTCCGTCAACTTCAACTCAACAGTAGATCAAGCCAGTCTTCGTCACACCGGATCTTCAGGGTGAGCTAATGCTTCTAGCTTGGACTGGGTCTTCTTCTTCAAGTCCTGATGCCTTGAACTTCCGGCATGGACTAGCTTTTTAGTTATTTTTGTTCTTAGACATTCCTAGTTTAGTAACTTGAGATAGATGTTCTTGTGATGATGACTTCCAGATTTTGGGGATAATAATAATAGTTTTGAATTGTTTTTATTCATGAGTTTAAGTCTTCCGCATTATTTTCTGTTGATATTGTATTAAAATGTTAAAGGTTAGATTGGTTGGTTCGCTCACATAGGAGGGTAAATGTGGGTGCCAGTCATGTCCTTGGTTTTGGGTCGTGACAAACTTGGTATCAGAGCATTAGGTTCATTGGTCTCATCACACAAGAACAGTTCTAGTAGAGTCTTAAGGAACGGTAGGGGGACGCCTTTACTTTTCTTTGAGAGGCTATAAGACTTTAGGAAGATTCCATTCTTTCATTCTTTCTTTCGTGCTATTACTTGAGTCCAATTGGTATCTAGGTGATACAAATTGATATCTGACCATCTTCACTCCTTTTCGCAAATGGTTAGAACTAGAGCAACGACCGCACCAGCAGCAACAACGGAAAGACAAGAAACGACTGAGCCAGCCACTAGGGCTGTAGCTCGAGGAAGAGCAGCGGCAAGAGGCCGTGGAAGAGGTCGTGGGAGGACGTCCTCTAGAGGGAGAGGACGAGCACCTAGCCCATCTGATACTAGGGTAGTGACTCCTCCACCGGCCGAGGAGGTGATAAGAGAGGGTGAGGAAGGGGAGAGTGAACAAGTGCAAAATGAGGAATTGCCACCCCAACCTACCCAGAGATGATCAACCAGGTACTTGCTTATCTTAGCGGGTTATCCGATCAGGGTCAGGCACCTCCAGTGGTTTCTGCACCAACACCTCCGGTTTCAGAGATACGACATGCGGCTACTATGGCTCCCCGCATGGATGCATCATTGGGAATAGGCACATTTCCACGTCTGACTACTGGGCCTATTATGACAAATGATCAGCATGAACTTTTCAGTAAGTTCTTGAAATTGAAACCTCCAGTCTTTAAGGGCGCAGAATCAGAGGATGCCTACGATTTTCTAGTTGATTGTCATGAGCTACTACACAAGATGGGTATAGTAGAACGGTTTGGCGTTGAGTTCGTGAGCTATCAGTTTCAAGGGAACGCCAAAATGTGGTGGCGGTCACATGTTGAGTGTCAACCAAAAGAGGCACCACCTATGACTTGGGAATCATTCTCTACCCTGTTTATGGAGAAGTATATCCCAAGGACTTTGAGAGATAGAAAAAGGGATGAGTTCTTGAGTCTCGAGCAAGGTAGGATGACGGTTAACGCATATGAGGCTAAGTTTCGTGCATTATCAAGGTATGCCACCCAACTTTGTTTCAGTCCACAAGAGCGGATTTGCCGTTTTGTGAAGGGGTTGAGGTCAGAATTGCGGATTTCAGCCTTACAGGTAGCTGCTACAGCAACATCCTTCCAAGAGGTGGTAGACTTTGTGATAGAAGTGGAAGGAGTGAAGCCAGATGACTTCACCACGACATCGACATCAAAAAGGTTTCGAAGGGGAGGTGAGTTTAATGGTTCTTAATCTAGAGGACAGAGCTCCGGAGGTCACTCAGTTCGACCAATTCAGTCTTCCCTACAGACTTTAGTTGGGGGTCCACCTCAGACCGGTCAACACTTCTCTGAGAGACCTATGCATGAACCCAGAGAGTGCTATGGATGCGGGGAGATTGGACATATTAAGAGATATTGTCCAAAACAGAGTTATAGACCCCCAATAGTTAGAGGTAGAGGTGGTCATGGTAGAGGCCGTTTTTCTAGAGGACGTGGTGGTCGAGGTAATGGCGGTCACCAAAACGGCAGAGGTGATGGGCAAACTGGAGCCCCTACATCACAACATGGTAGGGGCAACGGGCAAACAAACGAAAGGGCCCATTGTTATGCTTTCCCTGGGAGATCGGAGGCGGAGACATCTGATGTTGTCATCACAGGTAATCTTTTGGTTTGTGATTGCATGGCATCTGTATTATTTGACCCTGGCTCCACGTTTTCATATGTATCTTCATCATTTAATAATGGTCTAAATTTGCATTGTGAATTACTTGACATGCCTATTCGTGTTTCTACTCCGGTGGGTGAGTCTGTGGTAGTTGAAAAGGTATATAGGTCTTGTTTGGTGAATTTTGTGGGGAGCAACACTTACGTAGATTTGGTTATCTTAGAAATGGTTGATTTTGATGTAATTCTGGGTATGACTTGGCTTTCTCCGAATTTTGCGATTTTGGATTGTAATGCTAAAACGGTGACATTAGCCAAGCCTGGGACAGATCCGTTAGTGTGGGAGGGTGACTACACTTCCAATCCGGTGCGTATCATCTCCTTTCTTCGTGCTAAGAAAATGGTTAGTAAAGGGTGTTTATCTTTCTTGGCACATCTCAAGGATGACACTACTCAAGTACCCTCGATTGAGTCAGTTTCGGTAGTCTGTGAGTTTTTGGATGTGTTCCCTGCAGATCTTCCTGGTATGCCACCAGATAGGGATATTGACTTCTGTATCGATCTTGAACCGGATACTCGCCCCATTTCTATACGCCCTTATAGAATGGCTCCCGCGGAGTTAAGAGAGTTAAAGGCACAACTTCAAGAGTTGTTGAGCAAAGGCTTCATTAGACCAAGTGCATCTCCTTGGGGTGCTCCGGTTTTGTTTGTGAAGAAGAAGGATGGGAGTTTTCGGATGTGCATAGACTATAGACAACTGAACAAGGTAACTATCAAGAACAAATATCCCATTCCTCGCATTGATGACTTGTTCGATCAATTACAAGGTGCTTGTGTCTTCTCTAAAATTGACTTGAGGTCCGGTTATCACCAATTGAAAATACGAGCAACGGACGTGCCAAAGACCTCTTTCCGAACTAGGTATGGGCACTATGAATTTGTAGTGATGTCCTTTGGTCTTACTAATGCCCCTGCTGCCTTCATGAGCTTGATGAACGGGATTTTCAAGCCATATTTGGACCTCTTTGTGATCGTGTTTATTGATGATATACTGATATACTCCAAGAGCAAGAAGGAACATGAGGAGCATTTGAAAATGGTGCTAGAGTTATTGAGGAAGAAGAAGCTTTATGCCAAATTCTCCAAGTGTGAGTTTTGGCTAGATCCAGTGTCCTTGTTGGGGCACGTGGTTTCTAAGGATGGAGTGATGGTGGATCCATCTAAGATTGAGACGGTGAAAAATTGGGTAAGACCTACTAATGTGTCAGAGATAAGGAGCTTTGTGGGGCTAGCTAGCTACTACCGCCGATTTGTCAAGGGATTCTCTTCTATTGCTTCCCAATTGACGAACTTGACTAAGCAGAATGTTCCATTTGTATGGTCGGATGAGTGTGAGGAAAGCTTTCAGAAACTCAAGACTTTGTTGACTACCGCGCCTATCCTTACCTTGCCAGTAGAGGGTAAGAACTTCATTGTTTATTGTGATGCATCCTATTCGGGTTTGGGTACAGTGCTAATGCAAGAGAAGAACGTGATTGCTTATGCCTCAAGACAATTAAAAGTGCATGAACGTAACTATCCAACTCATGACTTGGAATTGGCCGCGGTAGTATTTGCATTGAAGCAATGGAGGCATTATTTATATGGGGTTAAGTGTGAAATCTATACGGATCATCGTAGTTTACAGTATGTCTTTACTTAGAAATATTTGAACTTGAGACAAAGGAGATGGATGGAACTACTGAAGGACTACGATATCACTATCTTGTATCATCCGGGGAAGGCGAACGTTGTGGCAGATGCCTTGAGTAGAAGGGCGGGAAGCATGGGAAGTCTAGCTCATTTGCAAGCTTCTAGATGCCCATTGGCTAGAGAAGTGCAGATTTTGGCTAATGACCTCATGAGGTTAGAAGTAAATGAGAAGGGAGGATTGTTAGCTTGTGTGGAGTCAAGATCCTCCTTCCTTGACAAGATTAAGGGGAAGCAGTTTGATGATGAGAAATTGATCCGGATTCGAGATAAAGTGTTGCAAGGAGAGGCTAAAGAAGCAACAACCGACGAGGAAGGTGTTTTGAGGATTAAGGGAAGGGTATGTGTACCTCGTGTCGATAATTTGATCAACACTATTCTGACAGAGGCTCATAGTACAAGGTATTCTATATATCCGGGTGCAACCAAGATGTATCGCGACCTAAAGCAACACTTCTGGTGGAGTAGAATGAAGCGCGATATTGTTGACTTTATTGCCAAATGTCCAAACTGTCAACAAGTAAAGTATGAGCACCAAAGGCCCGGAGGAACGATTCAGAGAATGCCCATTCCTGAATGGAAGTGGGAGAGAATCGCAATGGACTTTGTGGTTGGTCTTCCAAAGACAATGGGTAAGTATGACTCCATTTGGGTGATTGTTGATAGGTTAACTAAGTCTGCTCATTTCATTCCGGTCAAGGTGACTTACAATGTAGAGAAGTTAGAGAAAATCTACATCTCAGAAATCGTTCGATTGCATGGGGTTCCACTATCCATCATATCAGATAGAGGTACGCAGTTTACTTCTAAGTTTTGGAAAACATTGCATGCTGAATTAGGTACTAGATTGGACCTTAGTACTGCATTTCATCCTCAGACCGATGGTCAGTCTGAGCGAACGATTCAAGTGTTGGAGGATATGCTTCGTGCATGTGTGATAGAGTTTGGTGGCCATTGGGATAGTTTCTTACCTTTGGCAGAGTTTTCATACAATAATAGCTATCACTCTAGTATTGATATGGCTCCATTTGAAGCATTGTATGGGAGGAGGTGTAGATCTCCCATTGGTTGGTTCGATGCATTTGAGGTTAGACCTTGGGGTACTGACCTCTTGAGGGATTCATTAGATAAGGTGAAGTGCATTCAAGAAAAGCTTCTAGCAGCGCAAAGTAGACAAAAGGAGTATGCAGACCGGAAGGTTAGAGACTTGGAGTTCATGGAAGGTGAACAAGTCTTGTTAAAGGTTTCACCCATGAAAGGGGTGATGCGGTTTGGCAAAAGAGGTAAGCTAAGTCCAAGGTATATTGGACCATTTGAGGTACTAAAGCGAATAGGGGAGGTGGCTTATGAATTAGCCTTGCCCCCAGGGCTGTCCGGAGTGCATCCGGTGTTTCATGTGTCCATGTTGAAGAGATACCACGGAGATGGAAACTACATTATCCGTTGGGATTCAGTTTTGTTGGATGAGAACTTGACTTATGAAGAGGAACCGGTTGCTATATTAGATAGAGAAGTTCGCAAGTTGAGGTCGAGAGAGATTGCATCCATCAAAGTTCAATGGAAGAATCGACCGGTTGAAGAGGCTACTTGGGAGAAGGAGGCAGATATGCAAGAAAAATACCCACATCTGTTTACAGATTCAAGTACTCCTTTTCGCCATTGTTTTTCTTCTTTTGATCGTTCGAGGACGAACGATGGGTAAATTGGTATCTATTGTAACGACCAGTTTAGTCGTTTTGAGCAGCAGATTTTAATTCTGGAAAAACTGGCCAAGACCACGGGCACTGCGACGGACCGTCACAGGCACGACGGCCTGTCGAGGGTGTATCGTTTCAGCATACTTAGAAATTCTGAAATTGGTACTGAAAATCGACTCTTTGTAATTTGTGACGGACCTGCAGGACGTGCCGTCACATCCACGACGAACCGTCGTGAGCTCCCGTTGCAAAACACTTCAACTCTTGAGAAATTGGTACAAGAAACGAGTCTCTGACCGTCATGACGGAAGTGCAGGACGGACCGTCACAGGTGTGACGGACCGTCACAGTGCACTTAGTAAAAAGTGGGATTCTAGGCTGTTGCGACGACCTGCGTGACGGACCGTCGCAGGCACGACGGGCCGTCACAGGTTGCGCAAGTCCCAGGCAGAATCGGATTTCTTCACACGTTTTAAGGGACGCATTGGACTATTCTTTCCTTAATTATAAAGTTAGAGGGTTAATATTAATAAGTCTAATTACTTGGGGGTTAAAAGAGGTAACCTTAAGTTAATTAGTGGGTTTTATTGTCCTCTTTCACACTTAATTACATGTTAATTAGGGTAAGAGAAAGAGGGTTTTGAATTAAAACAAACAGAAAGAACAAAGAGAAAGAGAGGAATCGATCGAGAAGAAGGAATATCAAAGCTTGGGAATTTGCTTGTGGATTCCAATTCTTCGGTGGAGGTAGGTTATGGTTATCTTACGATATTCGTAGTGAACTCTTAATAGTGAATGATATGTATTGATAGTATTGTAAACCCTTCTATATGCTTAATTGTATGCTTGCATGAATATGATTATGTGATTGTGATAAAATAAGCATGATAAAATTATTGAATCCCAAATATCGAAATAAACCCTAATTCACTTTTTGATGATGATGCCTTAGTGTAAAAGAAGGCTTGATAAATTATATAATGAGATTGATGATGCCTTAGTATGAAAGAAGGCTTGATAAATTATATAATGAGATTGATGATGCCTTAGTATGAAAGAAGGCTTGATGAATTAGGGGATCGGGTGCCACGTTCCGGTACCAGGATAGAATGAATATGAGGATCGGAGTGTCACGTTCCGACACCAGGATAGAATATGGATCGGGTGCCACGTTCCGGTACCAGGATAGTATATGAGGATCGGAGTGTCACGTTCCGACACCAGGATATTATATGGATCGGGTTCCACGTTCCGGTACCAGGATAGAATGAATATGAGGATCGGAGTGTCACGTTCCGACAGCAGGATAGAATATGGATCGGGTGCCACGTTCCGGTACCAGGATAGTATATGAGGATCGGAGTGTCACGTTCCGACACCAGGATAGTATGAGGATCGGAGTGCCACGTTCCGGCACCAGGATAGAATATGGATCGGAGTGTCACGTACCGACACAAGAGGAAGAAAGATAATGAATCCTGAAAGATAATTAATATACTCAATCTAATGAACCAATTCCCAAATGAGTATGGTATTGAGGCTTGAGTCCTCATGTGTGAACTTGACGGAAATTGTTAATGATATAGTATTGTTGTTGCTACATGTTGAGTATTGTAGTTGAGTTACATTATTATTGATATATATTGTTCCCTATTTTGAGTTGGCCGATGATATCTACTCAGTACGTGTGGTTGTACTGACCCCCTACTTTTATGTTTTCTTCTTTGTTATTTGTGTAATGCAGCAAACGTTCCGTCAACTTCAACTCAACAGTAGATCAAGCCAGTCTTCGTCACACCGGATCTTCAGGGTGAGCTAATGCTTCTATCTTGGACTGGGTCTTCTTCTTCAAGTCTTGATGCCTTGAACTTCCGGCATGGACTAGCTTTTTAGTTATTTTTGTTCTTAGACATTCCTAGTTTAGTAACTTGAGATAGATGTTCTTGTGATGATGACTTCCAGATTTTGGGGATAATAATAATAGTTTTGAATTGTTTTTATTCATGAGTTTAAGTCTTCCGCATTATTTACTGTTGATATTGTATTAAAATGTTAAAGGTTAGATTGGTTGGTTCGCTCACATAGGAGGGTAAATGTGGGTGCCAGTCATGTCCTCGGTTTTGGGTCGTGACAGGTGATAATGTTGACCAATGTACACATACACTCACATCTCATGTATGCTTCCAAAGAAGTATAGGCTCATGGTGTCTAATGAAAGGGTATTCTCGTATGCACTAATGTCTACTACAATGCATATAAAGTATATGTCCATGAAGTATGTTATGTATACCTTAAATAGGATTACTTGATAGGTATATTAGTATGGAAAGGGTATAAGACCTTGTCTATGAATTACACATGTGTGCCTTGATATGATAGTTCCTAGGTTGGTGATTTCTGTACATAAATATGAATATGTCTTATATGTTATGATTTCAAATGTGTGATATGATGAATTATGAATTTGAATAGTGTCTATATGTGTTTATATTAAAGGAGTGCTCATATGAGTATATGTGTTACACCTATACTCATATGGATGAATGGAATCAAGTATAAACATGTGTGCTCTAAGAGTTTTTAAGTGAAAGTTTGCTCACATATATGTATACACACGCACAAATGTATGGTGATCTAGTCAATATAAGGGCACTTGAAAAGGTGTTCTCAAGCGTACATTAAACTAGAAGAAGCTTTACATAGGATATGTCCATGTAAAAGGACTTCTCACATGATTTAGGTTGATGAAGTCTCATTTTTGACCTATGAGATAAGCATATGATTTAACTCTCTTAAGCCTAGTTTTTTTTTTTTTTTAGCCTATGTTTTATAAAGTAATGATAATAATGGCTCCCATAAAGGTAACTTATCGTAGCGCCGAGTAAACTTGAAGATGAGGGGTGTCCCTTCCCATTGTAGGAAGGTAGGTTCCTCATGAGCTGGTTATCCTCATATGCCAAAGGTCATAGAGTAATATTTCCATAAGTGGATAACTACAATGCCTCAATAGGTATAAAGGCGGTTTCCATATAGACCTCCAAATTCCATAAAGTATGCTTGACCCTTAGGATCTAGCAATGTATCTCAACTAATATGCTAGCATGTATTAATGTTCTACATTGTCAAGGTAGAGAACCTTCCCTTGGTGTAAGGATCTACAACACAAAATTCCATGTAGCACCCATGGTCGTAGTCTCGGTTAAGGATATAGTTTCCCTAAAGTAAAATGGATAATGGAAGTAAAGAAAAGGACCCTAACTAGGATAACCTTAGGGAAATTACTTAGCGTAGGAGAGGGTACATTGTACAAGTATCTCTTGAAGGGAGTTGTAGTAACGTATTCTAATGTATGTGTATAAGTTTATGTCTTTTATGCATGGCATTGTAGTGTCGTCTACTTGTTGTGAGGATATGCTTGGTCTGAGTCCTAATGGGTCTATAGGATGAGGTATCTTCTTACATGCATAATGTTAGTCTTGCAGACTATATTATGAATGTATTACTTGGTGCAAAAGAAGTGTTAATACTTGCCATGTTGATGTATGAAGTGATTTGTTAAGGCTTATGGTCTCATGATAGGTTTACTAAGTATGTGTGCGGTTATGGGGCTTCACATGTTCATTGCACTAGTAGACTTAGATTAAATTGTGAATAAGGTCTTATAATGTTCAATGTGAAATGAAGTTAATCTATGTGTAAGTTGAATGTAGTTTACTCTAATGAGGTTGTAAGTCTTTACTTAAATGTGTCTATGATTTACTTCTATGAATGTATGTGTTAAGTTAGGAAAGTTATATGTATGAGTACTTTGTTGACTTAAGGTGATTCATTACAACAACTGTCAGTAAGGGTTACTTGGGAGGTCAAGGAAATAAAGAAAAAGGGGTTTGCTGTAAAAGAGATATGGTTAGTGTAATTTGTACTAAGCTTACTGTAAAGTGGGGCCTAATATTCCTTATATGTAAAGTATGGTTTTATGTGATGTTGTGCCTATTGAATATGTGTCACGACCCAAACCGGGGCCGCGACAGGCACCCACATTTACCCTCCTATGTGAGCGAACCAACCAATCTACACCTTAACATTTAAAATATATCAACAGAAATAATGCGGAAGACTTAACTCATTAATAAAAACAATTCAAAACTATTATTATTATCCCCAAAATCTGGAAGTCATCATCACAAGAACATCTATCTCAAATTACTAAACTAAAACTGTCTAAGAAGCTAAAACAACCACTAGCTAGTCCATGCCGGAAGTTCGAGGCATCAAGACTTGAAGAAGAAGATCCAGTCCAAGCTAGACGCATTAGCTCACCCTGAATTTACGGTGTGACGAAGACTGGCTTGATTTACTGCTGAGTTGAAGTTGACGGAACGTTTGCTGCATTACACAAATAACAATGAATAAAACATAAAAGTAGGGGGTCAGTACAACCACAAGTACTGAGTAAGTATCATCGGCCAACTCAAAATAGAAGATAATATATATCAAGTAATATTATAAATCAACTATAAGCTCAACATGTAGCAACAACAAGTATTATAATCGTCAATAAATACCATCAAGTTCATCCATGAGGACTCAAGCCTCAATACCATACTCATTTGGGAAATAAGTTCATTATGTTGAGTATATTATCATCTTTCAAGATTCATTATCTTTCTTCCTCTTGTGTCGGTACGTGACACTCCGATCCCCTACCACTATGTGTCGGTACGTGACACTCCGATCCCCTAATTCTACGTGTCGGTTCGTGACACCTGATACCCTATATGTGTCGGTACGTGACACTCTGATCCCCTATATGTGTCGAAACGTGACACTCCGATCCCCTATATGTGTCGGAACGTGACACTCCGATCCCCTATATGTGTCGGTACGTGACACTCCGATCCCCTATATCTACGTGTCGGTTCGTGACACCCGTCCCACTAATACTATGTGTCGGAACGTGACACTCCGATCCACTAATACTATGTGTCGGAACGTGACACTCCGATCCACTAATACTATGTGTCGGAACGTGACACTCCGATCCACTAATACTACGTGTCGGAACGTGACACTCCGATCCACTAATTTCATTCTATCCGTTCATCAAGCCTTCTCTATACCAAGGCATCATCAATCCCATTACTTTAACTCATCAAGCCTTCCTTTATACCAAGGCATCATCATTAATAACGTAGATTAAAGTTTCTTTCAAGATTTGGGTGTGACGGCACGTCCTGCAGGTCCGTCACAATTTACAGAGAGTCGATTTTTAGTATCCAGTTTCAGAATTCTAAGGGTGATGGAACGAAACCTCCTCGACGGGCCGTCGTGACCACGACGGTCCGTCGTTACATCCGTCGTCCCAGCCAGTTTTTCCAGAAATAAAATCTGCTGCTCAAAACGACTAAACAGGTCGTTACAATAGATACCAATTTACCCATCGTTCGTCCCCGAACGATCAAAAGAAGAAAAACAATGGCGAAAAGGAGTACCTGAATCTGTAAACATATGTGGGTATTTTTCTTGCATATCTACCTCCTTCTCCCAAGTAGCCTCTTCAACCGGTCGATTCTTCCATTGAACTTTGATGGATGCAATCTCTCTCGACCTCAACTTGCGAACTTCTCTATCTAATATAGCAACCGGTTCCTCTTCATAAGTTAAGTTCTCATCCAACAAAACTGAATCCCAACGGATGATGTAGTTTCCATCTCCATGGTATCTTTTCAACATGGACACATGAAACACCGGATGCACTCCGGACAGCCCTGGGGGCAAGGCTAATTCATAAGCCACCTCCCCTATTCGCTTTAGTACCTCAAATGGTCCAATATACCTTGGACTTAGCTTACCTCTTTTGCCAAACCGCATCACCCCTTTCATGGGTGAAACCTTCAACAAGACTTGTTCACCTTCCATGAACTCCAAGTCTCTAACCATTCGGTCTGCATACTCCTTTTGTCTACTTTGCGCCGCTAGAAGCTTTTCTTGAATGCGCTTCACCTTATCTAACGAATCCCTCAAGAGGTCAGTACCCCAAGGTCTAACCTCAAATGCATCGAACCACCCAATGGGAGATCTGCACCTCCTCCCATACAATGCTTCAAATGGAGCCATATCAATACTAGAGTGGTAGCTATTATTGTATGAAAACTCTGCCAAGGGTAAGAAACTATCCCAATGGCCTCCAAACTCTATCACACATGCACGAAGCATATCCTCCAGCACTTGAATCGTTCGCTCAGACTGACCATCAGTCTGAGGGTGAAACGCAGTACTAAGGTCCAACCTAGTACCTAATTCCGCATGCAATGTTCTCCAGAACTTAGAAGTAAACTGCGTACCTCTATCTGATATGATGGAGAGTGGAACTCCATGCAATCGAACGATTTCTGAGATGTAGATTTTTGCTAACTTCTCTGCATTGTAGGTCACCTTGACCGGAATAAAATGAGCGGACTTAATTAACCTATCAACAATCACCCAAAAAGAGTCATACTTACCCAAGGTCTTTGGAAGACCAACCCCAAAATCCATTGCGATTCTCTCCCACTTCCACTCAGGAATGGGCATTCTCTGAAGTGTTCCTTCGGGCCTCTGGTGTTCATACTTTACTTGTTGACAATTTGGACATTTGGCAACAAACTCAACAATATCTCGTTTCATTCTACTCCACCAGAAGTGTTGCTTTGGTGGCACCAGGATGTATAGAATATCCGGAACTATGAGCTTCTGTAAGAATAGTGTTAATCAAATCATCGATGCGGGGTACACATACCCTTCCCTTAATCCTCAACACACCTTCCTCATCGATTGTTGCTTCTTTAGCCTCTCCTTGCAACACTTTATCTCGAATCCGGATCAATTTCTCATCATCAAACTGCTTCCCCTTAATCAGATCAAGGAAAGAAGATTTTGCCTCTACACAAGCTAACAATCCTCCCTTCTCATTTATTTCTAACCTCATAAGGTCATTAGCCAGAATCTGCACTTCTCTAGCCAATGGGCGTCTAGAAGCTTGCAAGTGAGCTAGACTTCCCATGCTTCCCGCCTTTCTACTCAAAGCATCTGCCACAACATTCGCCTTCCCCGGATGATACAAAATAGTGATGTCGTAGTCCTTCAGTAGTTCCATCCATCTCCTTTGTCTCAAGTTCAAATCTTTCTGAGTAAAGACATATTGTAGGCTACGATGATCCGTATAGATTTCACACTTAACCCCATATAAATAATGCCTCCATTGCTTCAAGGCAAACACTACCGCGGCCAATTCCAAGTCATGAGTTGGATAGTTACGTTCATGCAATTTTAATTGTCTTGAAGCATAAGCAATCACGTTCTTCTCTTGCATTAGCACTGCACCCAAACCCGTATAGGATGCATCACAATAGACAATGAAATTCTTACCTTCCACTGGCAAGGTAAGGATAGGCGCGGTAGTCAACAAAGTCTTGAGTTTCTGAAAGCTTTCCTCACACTCATCCGACCATACAAATGGAACATTTTGCTTAGTCAAGTTCGTCAATTGGGAAGCAATAGAAGAGAATCCCTTGACGAATCGGCGGTAGTAGCTAGCTAACCCAACAAAACTCCGTATTTCTGACACATTAGTGGGCCTTACCCAATTCTTCACTGTCTCAATCTTAGATGGATCCACCATCACTTCATCCTTAGAAACCACGTGCCTCAAGAAGGACACTGAATCTAGCCAAAACTCACACTTAGAGAATTTCGCATAAAGCTTCTTCTTCCTCAACAACTCTAACACCATTTTCAAGTGCTCCTCATGTTCCTTCTTACTCTTGGAGTATATCAGTATATCATCAATAAACACGATCACAAAGAGGTCCAAATATGGCTTGAAAATCCCATTCATCAAGCTCATGAAAGCAGCAGGGGCATTAGTAAGACCAAACGACATTACCACAAATTCATAGTGCCCATACCTAGTCCGAAAAGCAGTCTTTGGCACATCCGTTGCCCGTATTTTCAATTGATGATAACCGGATCTCAAGTCAATTTTAGAGAAGACACAAGCACCTTGTAACTGATCGAACAAGTCATCAATGCGAGGAATGGGATACTTGTTCTTAATAGTTACCTTGTTCAATTGTCTGTAGTCTATGCACATTCTAAAACTCCCATCCTTCTTCTTCACAAACAAAACCGGAGCACCCCAAGGAGATGCACTTGGTCTAATGAAGCCTTTGCTCAACAACTCTTGAAGTTGTGCCTTTAACTCTCTTAACTCCGCGGGAGCCATTCTATAAGGGGGTATAGAAATGGGGCGAGTACCCGGTTCAAGATCGATACAGAAGTCAATATCCCTATCTGGTGGCATACCAGGAAGATCTGCAGGGAACACATCCAAAAACTCACAGACTACCGAAACTGACTCAATCGAAGGTACTTGAGTAGTGTCATCCTTGAGATGTGCCAAGAAAGCTAAACACCCTTTACTCACCATTTTCTTAGCGCGAAGAAAGGAGATAATACGCACTGGATTGGAAGTGTAGTCGCCCTCCCACACTAACGGATCTGCCCCAGGCTTGGCTAACGTCACCGTTTTAGCATTACAATCCAAAATCGCAAAGTTTGGAGAAAGCCAAGTCATACCCAAAATTACATCAAAGTCACCCATTTCTAAGATGACCAAATCTACATAAGTGTTGCTCCCCACAAAATTCACCAAACAAGACCTATATACCCTTTCAACTATCACCGACTCACACACCGGAGTCGAAACACGAATAGGTATGTCAAGTGATTCACAATGTAATTTTATACCATTAGCAAATGAGGAAGATACATAAGAAAATGTGGATCCAGGATCAAACAATACGGAAGCCATGCAACCACAAATCAAAAAGGTTACCTGTGATAACAGCATCAGATGTCTCCGCCTCCGATCTCCCAGGGAAAGCGTAGCAATGGGCCCCATTATTTGTCTGTCCATTGCCCCTACCATGTTGCGTAGTAGTGGCTCCATTTTGCCCATCACCTCTGCCGTTTTGGTGGCCACCATAACCTCGACCACCACGTCCTCCAGAAAAGCGGCCTCTACCATGACCACCTCTACCTCTAGCTATTGGGGGTCTGTAACTCTGTTTTGGACAATTCCTCCTAATATGTCCAATCTCCCCACATACATAGCACTCTCTGGAGTCAGGCATAGGTCTCTCGGAGTAGTGTTGACCATTCTGAGGTGGACCCCCAACTACAGTCTGTAGTGAAGACTGAATTGGTCTAACTGAGTGACCTCCGGAGTTCTGTCCTCTAGAGTAAGAACGATTAAACTCACCTCCCCTTCGAAACCTTTTTGATGTTGATGTCGTGGTGAAGTCATCTGGTTTCACTCCTTCCACCTCTATCACAAAGTCTACCACCTCTTGGAAGGATGTTGCCGTTGCCGATATCTGTAATGCTGAAATCCGCAATTCTGACCTCAACCCCTTTACAAAACGGCGGATCCGTTCTTGTGGACTGAAACAAAGTTGGGTGGCATACCTAGATAATGCGCGTAATTTAGCCTCATATGCATTAACCGTCATCCTTCCTTGCTCGAGACTCAAGAACTCATCCCTTTTTCTATCTCTCAAAGTCCTTAGGATATACTTCTACATAAACAAGTTAGAGAATGATTCCCAAGTCATAGGTGTGGCCTCTGTCGGTTGACACTCAACATGTGATCGCCACCACATTTTGGCGTTCCCTTGAAACTGATAACTCACGAACTCAACACCGAACCGTTCTACTATACCCATCTTGTGTAGTAGCTCATGACAATCAACCAGAAAATCATAAGCATCTTCAGATTCTGCACCCTTGAAGACTGGAGATTTTAGTTTCAAGAACTTACTGAAAAGTTCATGCTGATCGTTTGTCATTATAGGCCCAGTAGTCAGACGTGGAAATGTGCCTATCTCCAATGTTGCATCCATGCGGGGAGCCATAGTAGCCGCATGTCGTATCTATGAAACCGGAGGTGTTGGTGCAGAAACCACTGGAGGTGCCTGACCCTGATCGGATAACCCGCTAAGATAAGCAAGTACCTGGTTGATCATCTCTGGGGTAGGTTGGGGTGGCATTTCCTCATTCTGCACTTGTTCATTCTCCCCTTCCTCACCCTCTCTTATCACCTCCTCGGTCGGTGGAGGAGTCACTGCCCTAGTATCAGATGGACTAGGTGCTCGTCCTCTTCCCCTAGAGGACGTCCTCCCACGACCTCTTCCACGGCCTCTTGCCGCTGTTCTTCCTCGAGCCACAGCCCCAGTGGCTGGCTCAGTCGTTTCTTGTCTTTCCGTTGTTGATGCTGGTGCGGTCATTGCTCTAGTTCTAACCATCTGCGAAATAGAGTGAAGATGGTCAGATACCAATTTGTACCACCTAGATACCAATTGGACTCAAGTAGTAGCACGAAAGAAAGAATGAAAGAATGGAATTTTCCTAAAGTCCTATAGCCTCTCAAAGAAAAGTAAAGGCGTCCCCCTACCGTTCCTTAAGACTCTACTAGACTCGTTCTTGTGTGATGAGACCAACGAACCTAATGCTCTGATACCAAGTCTGTCACGACCCAAACCGGGGCCGCGACTGGCACCCACATTTACCCTCCTATGTGAGCGAACCAACCAATCTACACCTTAACATTTATAATATATCAACAGAAATAATGCGGAAGACTTAACTCATTAATAAAAACAATTCAAAACTATTATTATTATCCCCAAAATCTGGAAGTCATCATCACAAGAACATCTATCTCAAATTACTAAACTAAAACTGTCTAAGAAGCTAAAACAACCACTAGCTAGTCCATGCCGGAAGTTCGAGGCATAAAGACTTGAAGAAGAAGATCCAGTCCAAGCTAGACGCATTAGCTCACCCTGAATTTCCGGTGTGACGAAGACTGGCTTGATTTACTGCTGAGTTGAAGTTGACGGAACGTTTGCTGCATTACACAAATAACAAAGAAGAAAACATAAAAGTAGGGGGTCAGTACAACCACAAGTACTGAGTAAGTATCATCGGCCAACTCAAAATAGAAGATAATATATATCAAGTAATATTATAAATCAACTATAAGCTCAACATGTAGCAACAACAAGTATTATAATCGTCAATAAATACCATCAAGTTCATCCATGAGGACTCAAGCCTCAATACCATACTCATTTGGGAAATAAGTTCATTATGTTGAGTATATTATCATCTTTCAAGATTCATTATCTTTCTTCCTCTTTTGTCGGTACGTGACACTCCGATCCCCTACCACTATGTGTCGGTACGTGACACTCCGATCCCCTAATTCTACATGTCGGTTCGTGACACCCGATCCCCTATATGTGTCGGTACGTGACACTCCGATCCCCTATATGTGTCGGAACGTGACACTCCGATCCCCTATATGTGTCGGAACGTGACACTCCGATCCCCTATATGTGTCGGTACGTGACACTCCGATCCCCTATATCTACGTGTCGGTTCGTGACACCCGTCCCACTAATACTATGTGTCGGAACGTGACACTCCGATCCACTAATACTATGTGTCGGAACGTGACACTCCGATCCACTAATACTATGTGTCGGAACGTGACACTCCGATCCACTAATACTACGTGTCGGAACGTGACACTCCGATCCACTAATTACATTCTATCCGTTCATCAAGCCTTCTCTATACCAAGGCATCATCAATCCCATTACTTTAACTCATCAAGCCTTCCTTTATACCAAGGCATCATCATTAATAACGTAGATTAAAGTTTCTTTCAAGATTTGGGATTTAAGGGTTTTCATCATGCTTATTTCATCAAAATCACATTATCATATTCATGCAAGCATACAATTAAGCATATAGACAGGTTTACAATATCATCAATACATATCATTCCCTATCAAGAGTTCACTACGAATATCGTAAAAACCATAACCTACCTCCACCAAAGAATTGATCAATCAAGCTAATCCTCAAGCTTTGTTATTCCTCTTCGTTTCTCCTCTCTCGTTCGATCTCCCTTTCTTTCTCTCTTGTTCTTTCTATTTGTTTTATTCAAACCCTCTTTCTCTTACCCTAATTAACATATAATTAAGTGTAAAAGAGGACAATAAAACCACACTAATTAACCCAAAGTTACCTCTTTTATCCCTCAAGGATTTGAGTTATTAATATAAACCCTCAATCTTTATAATTAAGGAAAGAATAGTCCAAAACGTCCCTTAAAACGTGTGAAGAAATCCCATTCTGCCTGGGATTTGCGCAACCTGTGACGGCCCGTCGTGCCTGTGACGGTCCGTCACGTAGGTCGTCGCAGCCTCCCAAAATCCAGGTGAGCTGTGACGGCCCGTCACCCCTGTGACGGCCCGTCACCCCTGTGACGGTCCGTCCTGCACCTCCGTCCTGACGGTCAGAAACTCGTTTCTTGTACCAAATTGCCAAAAGTTGAAGTGTTTTGCAACGGGAGCTCACGACGGTTCGTCGTGGGTGTGACGGCACGTCCTGCAGGTCCGTCACAATTTACAGAGAGTCGATTTTTAGTATCCACTTTCAGAATTCTAAGTGTCATGGAACGAAACCTCCTCAACGGGCCGTCGTGACCACGACGGTCCGTTGTTACATCCGTCGTCCCAGCCAGTTTTTCCAGAAATAAAATCTGCTGCTCAAAACGACTAAACAGGTCGTTACAATATGCCTATATTAAATATGTGAAAATTATGATGTTTATTGCATTAAGGTTTATAAAGTTTTCACAAAAAGACATGATGCATGGTTTCAAGAAAATTGTCCCTTTTAAATGCATGCTTTTGGATGGTTGTCATACTTAATGCATTCTTGAACTGACTCCATTTTTTTCTACCTTTTTACTAAAAGTGTAGGTTTTGGATGCTTAAAGGATGTCTCTATGGTGAAGAGCTTGATATGTGTTTCCCAAGCTCAAGGAAAGAAATTCTTAAGATTAAGGGTGTCCTATATGAAGTTTATATTTATAATCATGTAATAGTTTAGTTATGTGTTAGGTATAAGGGACGTGTCCCTAAAGTATTCTAATGATGTTGATTCTAATTTGCCAAAGAGACTTAGAGTCTTTAACTATGTATTAGGATTGTATATATTAATGGAAGTGATGTTCTATCATATGATGCACTATGAAAAGTTTTATTTTTCCGCTAAATTTGCATATGACAATGCGATGAATGATACATATAGGCTTGTACAAGACCTCCAAGAGGTCATGTACGCCATGTTACTTCTAGGGGGTGCACCTTGATCGTGGCACCTGGATATCAATATTTATACCAACTTCCAAAAAAGATATAAAGAACTGAGTGATGAGGAAAAAACAGTTGGTGGAGGAAGCCTTAAAATGTTAGTAAATGAGTTTGAATGGAATAAAGATATGATTAACTATGTTAGGCACATTAGGTCATTTACTGGAGGCATGGATTGGGTTGGTGCAAAAAGAGTTTTGACAGTCATGAACCTAATGAAAACCCATTTTGTGACTCTTGAGATAATCTTGCATCAGGGTCGCATGAATGTTTATGATTGCAAGCTGATCGTATGGAATATGACGAGTTTTTGACATACATACAACCTGTCTTCGAGTTTCTTCCAAAATTGTTGAAGCGAAGTGGAATATGAAGCATTTTCCTAGAGAATATTCTCGATGGATCATGGGATTTTAAAGTTTTAGTGGACCCCATGGTAAAAAAATAAATTGGAGAAGCGTGCGGGTCATAATCGCTGGCATTCATTAAGCATTTTATTACTGGGACAAATACTCGACCTCCCAAAACCCTGTTGTGTGACAATCTAGTTGGTCAAATGCAATGGGTTTTGAATTAAAGGATAGTATCGGGGAGCTTAAAGCCTTGACAATAATCTTGTTGCGACTAAACACACTGTTTAATATTATCACTAGTTAATATTTTATTTTATCTTATATTGAGAGCAAGTACATATATGTGATGTGGATAGTTCTCGTATTTGGCAACATAAGCGTCAAATGGTCAAACATTGTTACATCAGGGTCATCTTAAGCAACATATGCCTCAAATTGTAAAACATTGCAATATAAGGGTCATATGCAGCGACATATGTGACATATGTAGCGACATATGGATCATATGTAGCAACATATGACTCAAATGATCAAATATTTCTACATTTGAAGCATCTATAGCAACATGTCTCATATGTAGCAACATATGCCTTTAATGGTCAAACATATGTAGCAACATTTGCAAAACTACGTTTATTTACTGAAACAACTATAATAACAAAAAGTAAATGTTGGACCAGCAATGCAAAACTACATTTATTTATTCCAAAAACTATGACAGTTTTAATGGTTGTGCACAACTACACAAGAATTTTCCATCCTCTACAATGTTCTTTTGGGTAATGCTTAATAATAAAAAAAACCAACATAAGCTTCCACATGCTACAACATTTGGTCTTCTTCTCCTTCATCCCCCATTTGTTACTTCTTTTAATATGATTTTCATCATCAGTTTCCAACTCCTTAATTTTGTTTGCCAAACTAAGAATAAAAAACTTGGATCGTATATCAACATCTTCATGATTAATCCAACTAAAGAAGTTGGATGAATTGTTATAAAATACATACCACAAAGAAAGAAATTTAAATTAAAAAAGCAAAAGTGAGAGATCTCAAGTCTCCAAAAACTAAGATGTAGAAATGTACATACACGATAGCATGGACAAGACCAGAAACTTCGACCTGGATTGTCCTTTGACCATGAAGTTTGCATTGAAAGTAAATCTCCATGTTTGCAATATATTTCACACCCATCCTGCCATCATTTTCATCATGACAAATTTGACTCAGTATTGAATTTTACATCATATCATAACTAACAAAAACAAACAAAACTCATTTATTCAATCTATATTTCAAAGAACCACATTCTTACCCAATAGGTATATTGCAAAATTAATGATTTCATTAATTAAATTATATGGGAAATCTCGAAATATGGTTTAACCAAAGGCTAATCAAATTAGTTGTTTGTTAGAAAAATTAAAAGACTGACAGATAAAAGACTGATGAAGTAAAATAACATCGTTAAATCCCATGCACTCGACAGATCCTATATCCATGCAAAGCGACAGGTCATATCAGAGAGAGAGATAAAAAATGCTAAGACCAAAGTGGCTAGGAAGAAGAAATTGAAAACCCTAATCTTCAAATGAAATTGGGTGATTTATGAATGGAAAAATGTCAAGTTGGACCGAATTTTATTACTTTAGACCATATTTAATCAATAAAAACATGGTATAACCCTTTAAATAATGATTTACAAGGGTGTTATATAACTATCATATGGAATTACTTGGTCATAGTATGATGAACTAGTGGGATGAGAGACTTTCCAAATATTGATTGATAGAATCGAATGAAGGTTGTTGTATTGGACCATGATTGGTTACTTAGACGTGTTGTAGGACTATATTATTGTTAAATATTGAATTAGGTGACAATTTAATTGAATTAACCCACAAAATACCATAAATATGTATATGTTGCCGCATATGTCAGGTTTGTTGAAAATTTGCCAATATAACATGTATATTTTGGCACAAAAGAAACATCAATGAGGGGCTAATCAACGAACTGAGCGATTTAGGAACGGAAAAATATCAACTTCAACCAAATTTTATTCATTTATGATGGACCACATCAATTTAACTACTTTATCTAATTCAAAATCACAATAAATTTATAACGATATCGACCATGAGAGAATTGATGAGAAGTGAAACAAATTGGTCTTTTTCCATTCTTTTTAGGTTAATCTGGAAACATTCTACGTAAATTACATCGGAAATAGTCTCGACATCTTCTGAGACATGGTATACTCATGTTGCCTATGAAACCTGTGCCTTCTCTCATGGTTCACCGCCTTTGAAGATTAAAATTATGGCATACACACATCCTGCACAAAGGTGGCCACGGTCTACTACTACCTTGAGCATTCCCAATCTATACGAATCGTTACACTTTAAAAAAAAATACAAAAGAAGAAATAACACATTCAAAATGCAAAATATATCGACAAAAACGTGAATACATACGAAAAGCCTTAAAATTACCACACACTTTATGTATAAGGCTTATAAATTCCCTGATTTGCTACATTTTCCATGAAAGAAGTGCATCTTCGATAAAATGAAGATGGCCATATAAAGAGTGGAATGTTGCACAAAATTACCTTCCGATAGACAGAAGGTTCATTAGCGACTTCATTTAAGAGCCTGGAAATGGTCAGGAAATCGAATAATGAATGACAATTTTTTAATAAATAATTCTACGTACCTTAATTTAACTCTCATTAAATGTTTAATGGAGTTGGAAGCAACCCTTTCAATGATAACATTTACTAGTTCCCTCGGAATGGATTCAAGTTAGTTTTTTTCCCAATGTCATTTTCAGAGATTTCTTATTCTTCATTTCCATCTTGTAGATAATTATATGAAAATACCTAAGTTGTTTTCTTCTTATATATATAATAATATAATTCCAACGTAATGAATACGAAGAGGCAATTCTGAAGACGAAGAGGCAATTCCGATGAATGTGAAAAGTTGCAAGTACTTAATAGTTTTGAAAAAATGATAAATTTGAAGACTAGCAAATTAATGAATGCGGTTGATGCAATTGTGTTGCCACAAATTGAATTCAAAAATAAGTACATATGTTGCTACATAATTCAAAAATAATTAAAAAACACAAAAAGAAAAAAAACACAACATTTTCACCATATGTCATATGTTGCCACAGATTTAATTATTCACACACAGTGGTATGAGGCAAATATTTAACTAGATAATCTAGTCCTAAATCACAACTATAGAATTCAAAACGAATATTGTCTTCATCATCGCTTCTCTTGGTCCAGCCATTCCCACGGGCAATTAGATGAGGTTTATGAACAATGCAACAAATGGGTATTTTTGTCAAACACATTTGGTTATGTAACCGATATTTTATTTAAAATGTATCGTAAATGGTGTCGACATCTTCTCACTATTACTGGCATGGTTTTTTTCATGTTGACAATGAATATCATGCCTTCTCTCTTGAATTCACCACCTTCAAAGATTGAAATTATGGAAAGCACATATTGTGCAACACTGTGGTCACCATCTTCTACTTCTTTAACCATTCCCAACGCAGTTGGATCATTACAATTGAAAAAACCAAACTATAAAAGAAATAAGACATTTAAAATACAAAATACAATGATGAAAATCTAAATACATACAAAAACATCAAAATTATCATAGCTTTTATGTATAAGGCTTCTAAGTTCTCTGATGTTATGCACATTTCCAGGAAAGAGATAGCTTGTTGATTCATCGTCCATCTAGGTTCAAGAGGAAAGTTGACCAATGTTACCTTTTAATATACATAACGTTCATTAGAGACTTCATTGAGGAACCTCACTAAGAAATGAAATAAATTGATTAGGAAATGAAATTGAAGATAAAAAATTTATTAATACGTACATACCTTAATTTAATCCTCATTAAATCTTGTAGGGAGTAGGAAGCAACCCTTTCAACGATAAGAATTACTAGTTGACTTTGACGAAATTCAATGTAGTTTTTTCTAGTTGAAACCATTTTTGAGAAAATTAATGAAGAAGAAGAGAAGACAACTTTTGACTTCTCACTCCCTTCTTTTGTGTTCTTATAAAATGCCGAGGAATTTGAAAAGTTACAAGATAATAGACGACTATTCAAAACACGTTAAAAATTGAAGAGTCGTAATTTTTTTATTTATCAAAAGCTATTTCAATGATTTTAATTACTGATTGATTGATTGTTAACAAGTAATCATTTTTTAAAAATATATTGGCACAAATGCATAATAATTTTTTTTAAAATGTATTTGACATATCTTGTGACATATGCAATATTCTGTTGTTATATGTAACACCTAATTGATATATATTGGTATAGATGCATTACATTGTAATATCTAATACATAATTGACATATGTTTATACAAAATTCAATATTCTGTTATAATATGTAACATATAATTTACATATGTTTACACAAATATATTTGTTAAAAATTAATTTTGAAATCATTGCAAAACAAAGAAGGGCAACATTTTTCACCATGAATTTGCAAGTTCCTTACATATGTTGCCACATATGATAATTTAATTAATCCCTCATATGAGGCAGAAAATTGAATAGATAATCTAGTTCTATATCAGACCAACATAAATAACAATGAATATCATCTTCATTTTAGAATTTCAACATCTTCTCACTATATTTGGCTCAGTTTTTTATTTTATTTTGGCAATGAACAATAAACCTCACTCTTGGTTTAATAGCCATTGAAGAATGACATTATGGAAAGCATATGCTCAACTTCTTCATGGCCACCTTCTGATACTTGATTAGTCATTTCCATTGCAGTTGCATCGCTACATTTAAAAAAAATTATACTTTAAAAGAAATAACATCTTTAAATTACAAAATTAAAAAATAGTGAATAAAGTCGAAAAATATAAAAATTACCATACCTTTTCTATATAAGCCTTCTAAATTCCTTGATGTTCTGCACATTTTCAGGAAATAAATGGCTTGTTTAACAATCGACTATCTACGATAAGAAAACCTGAACTATGGTACCTTCTAATATAAAGAATGTTCATTAAATACTTCATTGAGGAACCTGGAGCTTATAAATAAAATAGAATTATTAAAAAATGAAATTAAATAGCGGAAATTTATTAACACATACGTACCTAAATTTAACCCTCATTAAATCTTGTAGGGAGTAGGAAGCAATCCTTTGAATGATCTCAATTAGTAGTTCCTCAGAAGGGATTCAATGAAGTTTTTTTTATTCATATTTATTTTTGAAGGTTTTTTATTCATATTGAATATTCAGTGAAAATTGAAAAGTTGGAAGAGAAGAGAAAGAGAAGAGACAAACTTCTGACTTTTCAAATGCATGCATTTTTGGAAAATGGTAAAATTTGAAGAGTTGATTTAGAAATTCTTTTATTCTTGAAATTTGTTCCAATTATAGTAATGAAATCATCACATTACATATAAGTATTTTTTCAAAAAATATGTTGCTACATTTTTCGTTATTTATGGTACTTGTATGACATAATTAACATATGTTGGGACAACTGTAATTTTATGTTGTAAGATCTAATAATTGGCATATGTTGCCACAGATGCAATATTCTATTTTAAGTGGCAACACATAATTGACATATGTTGCCACATATGCAATATTTTGTTGTAAGTTGTAACACATAACTGACATATTGTAAGACCCCCTAAATGAGTATAGGTGTCTAGAGCCTCACTTGTGACTATATGCTTTTTATCAGGTTATTGAGTGTTTTAAACTATGCATGGGTGATTTGAAGTCATTTGGAAGTCAAATGAAAAGGATGACCAAGACGTTTGACGACTAGTCACCTAAGGGGCCTTATGTGTTTTTATATGCTTATGTGTGTGTCATGAGGTTATGAGGTCCTTGTATGATTAAAAATGATGTTTTAGGCAGTATCTTGTGTTACATGAAGCTTAGAGGTCAAACGTCTTTGAACTTCCAAGATGTTCGAAAGTTAGCCTTTGAGACATGCATGTGTGTGTCTTGATGGTACCAAGAATGTTTGGACGTGTTGAATGTAATTATTTTGGGTAAAACTTATGTGGAAGGTCCTTGATTTTTTTTATATTCATATTATCATTGGAAACGACTTCCCAAGGGACCCGCAGGAAGCCCTAAAAAAGGACCCAAAGGTTGTCAAGACAGTGCCTTGTATCGACTGAGCCAAACAACGTCATGTTTGTTGACTGACGCCCCATAGATGGTTAGGCATCAACGAACACTTATCCTGGAGAAGTCTTAGTCACATAAAAGCCTCATACCAAAACGACGGAAGCCACAAATGTTCCGTCGATGGGCCAACGTGGCGTCGACTATGTCCATCGATGTAGGCCTGTAGAACTGTCATGCACATTGGCTAATTTGAGATTAATGGGAAAGTCAAACCACGTGCTAACCTAAACTTAAATAGTTTATTACCTACTTCTATGTATATTTTTTTGGTTAAAAAAGTTAATAGCCCATACCCAATCCTTCATTCAAAACAAAACCTCCCTCTCCCAAAATATCCTATCTATAGACCTCCATTAAAGGTGAAGTTCAATGTCAGCTTGTAATTTTGATTCCCATGGATTATTCACCAACTTTTAGTGGGTTATTCATCTAATAAAGGTATTGTTATCCTTTATCTCTAGTTAATTTTTCATATAGAGAGTCCTCTTCAATGTTTTCAAAGAATCTTCTTGATCAAATCTACTCTTCCTGAATATAGACATGGGTTCTTTCTTAAATTGATTTTGAAATTATATTATTAATGTATTGATGATTATATACTTATTTGAATGTGATATTCAATCCAATTGCATGATGAACCCATGCTCTTTCACAAACTAGATGTTAGCCTCTGTATGGCTTTATGATCTTGATCTTATGTATATCGACTTGTGATTCAATTATGTTAATATGATTATACCTAAATCCTATTATGTGTATTTGTGATGAATTTTTGAGGAATGATCCAGCGGGTTTGTTTGAAGGTTTTTGAATAAGACTAGTTTATCATGTAGTAACTTCTAATCTTGACGTTAGGGTGGTTGTTATGTGACTCGATCATGGTGAATTTTCTTAGATACTGCATATCTTTGTAATGTGATTATAATTAGGTATAATTTATCCAATATTAATATATAAAAATTGAATTGTCAAAGATTGATTTAGGTGCTTATAGCCTACAGACTTAGAAGAGTAATGTATATGTTGTGATCTACATTCTAGGGTGGACGAAGCATGATTTAACTATGATGTTATATAAATTTTTCTACTTCCCTAGATGTATATTATTGATAAAATATGATTTATAAACAACACTAGGGAAATGGGTTGATGATCTATAACTCTCTAGTTTATAGTATGTATGTGATGCATTGTATTAGATTGTAGTATGATATTATAGCAACTTGTACATGGTTTATTTCAAGATTAAATGTATATTTTTATACTTCCCTGTTATTTTTTTATGATGGAAAGTTTTATTGATCAACAATGATCAAAGGTTGATGAATTGGTAAGAATGACTCTTCCTCTCTACTTCTATATATTATTGTAATTGATGAAGCCTTGTATGGCATTATGTGGTATGGTCCACTTATGGTGGCGGTATTTATTTATTTTTATTAAATATGTGTTGACTATGGACTTGAAGGTAAATTGATTAATACATGACTGTGTGATACTCATTATCACTCAATGTGAAGCCTATGCCATGTCTTCTATTCTAGCTGTAAATCTAGTGTTATAATCATGTAAATGGTTATATTAAGATCATGTGTAGGTGCTGTCATTAAGGAAGTGTTAAGGATTGATGACCCCTACCCATGTAAACCTATCTGAATGTGTGAATATGTCAAATCCGCGAAATAGCCCCTAGACGTAACCGGCGTTGTTGTCCTATTTGAGGACTAAGACAAGCCTCTTAGCTTACATCATTACATTCATCGGTCAAAATTAGCGGATATTTAAAAAAAAATTAATAACTTCTATATTGAGGTTTACATAGACACCTACATAGACATAGTATGTGTGTGTGTGTGTATATATATATATATATATATATATATATATATATATATATATATATATTGAGTATACATAGACCCTTCGTATAGAAAGATTACTTAGTCTTCTACATTTATTGCACATAGATATATGGAATATAACATAGTATCAAATTGTCGTCTCATCTCATAATCAATAACAATTTGGGCCTAGACCATACATCAATACAATAAGACCACATATAGGTCATACAATTTTTTGTATCCAAACGAAACGAAAAGAACATAAGAGTCTTAAAAACTAAAGCAACATCGTAGGCTTGATCGTGGCATTGCCCTCGGAAAGTGAGGACCTACCCAACTTGGATGATTAAGAATTCAAAGTCTTTTTCAAAGTCTTCTCCAAAAGCCCTTGAACGAGCGGAACCTAAAATGTTGGGAAAAAGGAAGAAATGGGGTTAGTACACCACTTGTACTAAGTATGAGACTATATGCACACATACCATGAAACATGCGAAAAAGGGACATTCCATTAAAGTATGCATTTTACTTTGAAAACCTTTATGCACATTCAAAAAGACCATACCAATCAATAAAACACATTTATTAACTCCAAAGCATGTACATCACAAGACCAACAATACTAAGTGTAGTCAATTCAACATGCATATCGCATAATTGGACACATAGTAAAGAAACTCTATAATCAAGTATGAACATCACCAAGCATGAATAAGAGTTCATTACAACATAACTGAAGCAAGACAATTAAACATGGATCCCTATAAAGTCAACAAGTGCAATGACCAAGCAAAGCCCGATAACCTTATTCAATCAAGTAATCTAACAAGAATCATGACCAACATCCCACTTCTCATAGAGTGACATTTAAGAGTACATATCATCATACTTTAACAATGTAGACCAACACATATTAAGAAGTAAAACTAATAAATATATAGTATCAAAAATGTGCAACTTCAATATATACATATCATGTACCATTATGAGAATATTCATACATAAGAACATCCCCCTAATACTTCCCTCAAGGCTATCTAGTGCAATATTTAAGTAGAGTCCCATACCCCTACCTATACTAAGATAAACCCCTTAGGTTATCCTAGTTAGAGTTCATTCCTTTAGTTCATTTTACATTTTGTGAACTTTTTCCCTTAATCGACATAGACCACATGAGATATTGTGGAATCCTATGTCATGGAGCTCTACATCGAAGGATGAAGGACTACTTGTGAAGGTAGTACCAAAACATGAACACTAGAAACTATGTGGATTCAATAGCTAGTATTCGTTTGAAGGAAACATAGTTCAAGAATAGGGAGATATAGTTGGGACCCTCTTTATGCTACATGCATTGTAGTGTCCAATCTTAAGATTACTTTAGTGATCCTACCTTCTTTATGTGGGAAGGGACACTCCTCACTCGAGTTCACTCGATGCTAGGCTACAGTCCCTTTTTAAATATCTTTAATGTCTTTATTAATCATCATAGCTTAATGTAGGACATAGGGTCTATCCATTGTATAATCATCATCATCATATATCAATAACAATGGCAGGAGTATAGTCCTTTCATTACAATTCATATAAGTGATGTTAGCACATTTACATATCACTTCATAATAAGGCACATTTGTAAATAATTCACCATCCTTATAACATTTCATCTTAGCGAACACCTCACAAACCATAGTTAAGACATTTAAATTCAACATCCTACAAACCTTATCAATCCTAATAAAATGCATTCTTTAATACAACATCATGACTTGATCACAATTTACCATAATTGAAGTAAATAATAAGGATCATAAGGCTTACCAAGTCTCTTTCATTATCCATCATCAAGGTATTACCATCAACCCTTTAAATCAACCCCATTATGGTGAAGTATCATCACATAACCATAACCAACATGATAATAATGCTAATTGAATCACTACATCACAATCCAAAACTAGCTCATAGCTTAAGACAAGAGACATATATCAAAGTCATAATCTAGATCAATTACTCAAGAACTAACAGGATAATACGATAATTAACTCTAATATATTAATAATTGATACAATAACATCATGTAGTATTAATTAAACCAATAACCAAGTCAATTGAACCAACAGTACGCAATTCATATCAATATCATAACCTAGGGTTAAGGGGAATCAGTCATCTTCTACAAACAGACCAATTAATCAAGATATAACATTATTGAGTTATTATACATGTTAATATATTCATAATATCCCAAATAATTATAAACAAATCAATTCATAACATTAATTTTGTAGTGGATGAAAACCCACTTGAAAAAAAAATCTTTTGAAATAAATTTGATGAAATTCTTTGACGAAAGAGGTCTCAAAGGTGAAAGAGATCACATACCTTACTAATTGATGAATAATGATGAGTGAAACTTGAACCTTCGCATCCCTTGAACCCAACCCTAGCTTCGACTTCAATGAGGTTTCTTTGGAAGAGAGAAAGAAGATAGAAGGAAGAGAGTTTTGGGTTTGCGAATTATGAGATCATAGGTTAGTTTAGTTAGCTTAGGGGCTTTATATAGGTGGTTCAATAACTTAATTAGACCTCCCCTAACCCATAATTAAATTCATAACTAAGACAACTAATTAAATGAAATAAGTAAAAACGTGCAACAAAACAGGCCCTCACAGATGACACCACGATTCACGGATCATGGATCAATAAACGGCCACTGTGCACCTCTGTGTTGCACATCCGTCGATGAGATCAGAGACTATGAAAAATGACTCTTCCAAGATTTTGTCTATGTGACCACCGACGGAGGCATCGATGCCTCGTCGATTCACTAACGGCCCGTTGGTGGCATTCGTTGATGACATTGTCCCTTGACAACTTTTGGTCACTATTGAAATGGTCCTCCTCAAGCGCCCTTGGTTGAGGAGTCGTGCCCAGACATTTCAACTATGAACTAACTATATTACGTATTAAACACCCTTCCACCAACTTTCATCATTTTCCAAATTCTAAAAGCTAGTAAAATAGGATAAGGCACGCTAGTACCTCATTGAACTAGTTCTTAGATGTCATGAACATTCTTGGGCGTTTTGGTTTCGAGTGACACTCATTTTACACTCTTGAACATGTCTTAGATTTTTGAACTGTTATATTATCCCCCTCCCCCTTAGGAATTTTTATCACCGAATTACACTAAAAATATTTTGAAGAAAGGAATATACTCAAGACTAGAATCCCAACCAACAACAATACATCACAATATCAATAATATCATTTACACAAGGAAATTCAAAACTTCAATTATCACACACATAAGGCTCAAAATCACATTATGAGGAATTTCCTTCTCACAACAACAGTATGAGCTCAACATACCTTACATGAGTAGATTATGCCAAAGTTCATCTTACAACATGCTATATATCATTTCATAAAGACTCACCATATCAAAATGCACAACATAACTCAAAACAAGAGGAATTGCAAATTTTCAAGTCAAGATGCACATTTCACTGTAATATTCACTGTGGTGACACCAAAAATGCACATTTTGCAAGACTTCAACAATAATCAAGAAAGTTCTATTTGTAGTCATTATTTTCATTATTAATAGGAATAAATAACATTATTTATCAAATAGATTAGGGTAACGTCACATCATGTCGGTCTCGGCCTCCCATGTCACACCCTCAGCTAGGTCTTTCTTCCAGTTAACCTTTATCGAAGCCACCTCTTTGTTTCTCATCTTCTTCACTTTCCTATCAAGAATTTAAACCAGAACCTCCTCATAAGAAAGGTTATACTTCAAACCAAGACCCTCAATAGGTATAATAGACTCGAGATCACAGATAAACTTCATCAGCATAGAAACATGGAAAACTGAATCAACCAAAGCCAATTCACTAGGCAACCTTAACTCATAGGCAACCTTACAAATATTTTGCAAGATTTCATAGGGACCCACATAGAGAGAAATCAACTTCCCTTTCTTGCCAAATCTAACCACCCCCTTCATATGCAAAATTTTCAAATACACTTTATCACCTTCTTCATACTCTAGTTTTCTTCTACTATGATTGGCATAAGACTTTTGCCGGATATAGGATGTTTGCAACCGTTTCCTTATGATATGAACTTTCTCCAACATACTATAGATCAAATCACGACCCAAAAGTGAACACTCACCAGCATCAAACCATCAAATTGGAGATCTACATCTTCTACCATATAAGTATTCATAAGGATCCATGTATAGAGGGGAATGATAACTATTTTTGTAAGCAAACTCAACAAAAGGAAAATGATTATCTAATTTTCCCTTGAAATCAATGATACAATCTCTATGCATATCCTCAAGGGCTTAATTAATACGCTCCACTTGATAATCCATTTGGGGATGAAAAGCGGTGCTTAGCTTCACCTTGGTACCCAACACTTGTTGAAATGAACTCCAAAACCTAGATGTAAAAATTGTGCACCTCTATCTGATATGATGTATAACAAAATAGCATGGTGGCACAAAATATCATCTATAAATATCCTTGATTAATCCTCCAGCGAATAGGTACACTTGAAGAGAATGAAATGAGAGGATTTGGTCAACCTATCCACAAATACCCATATAGAGTCAGACCGCTTTTGTGTCCTAGGAAACCTACCATAAAATCCATATTGATGTCTTCCAACTTCCAAATAGGAACTTGGATTTCTTGGAGTAAAACACCCCGCTTGTGATGTCCGACTTTCAATTGTTGTCAATTTGGAAACTTAGCAACAAATTCCGCTAATGTCTTCTTCAAACTTTCCAACCAAAAAACATCCCTAAGATCATGGTTCATCTTTGTCAAACCCGTATGAATGGAGTAACAGGACCCATGAGCTTCCTCAAGAATCCGGTTCCTCAAACCATCTACATTGGCAACATACAACCTTCCTTACTACCTCAAGACACCATCCCTCCCCCTAAGGAGAATGGATCATTAAGCTTAATAAGAACTTATTCCTTCAACTCCATCAATGGTATATCAAGGTGTTGCTTGTACTTCACCTCAACTACCAATGATGACAAGGAGTTATGATGGACCATAAAACCACCATTCGGAGAGTCTTCTAACCTCACACCCAATGTAGCCAACTTATTAACATCTTTCACTAGGTCTTTATTGTCTTTATCTACATGAGACACACCCCATGGTCATACGACTTAGATCATCCACAACCACGTTGGTCTTGCCGGGGTGATAGAGAACACTAATGTCGTAATCATTAAACAATTCCAATCACCTTCTTTGTTGGAGATTCAACTCCTTTAGATTAAACACATATTGGAGACACTTGTGGTTGGTATACACATAAACATGAAAACCATACAAATAATGCCTCCATATTTTCAAGGAAAATACGACGGCCGCTAACTCAAGATCACGAGTTGGATATTTTCTCTCATGCACCTTAAGTTGCCTAGAAGCATATGCTACTACTTCCCCATATTGCATAAGCACACACCCTAAAACTACTGGGATGCGTCACAATAAACAACGAAACCCTTGGTACCCTCTGATAAAGTCAACACAAGAACGGAAGTAAGTCGATCCTTCAGAATTTTGAAACTTATCTCACATGCTTCCGACCATTCAAAGTTCTTAGTCTTTTGGGTCAATGTAGTAAAGGGAGATGCAATGGATGCAAAACCATCCACAAACCTCATAATACCCCGCTAGACCCAAGAAACTCCTAAAGTCCGTTGGAGTCAATGGTCTAGGACATTTCTTGACCGCCTCAATTTTTCTTGGATCAACCTCAACTCCCTCACTAGAGATAATATGACCAAGAAATGACACTAACCTTAATTAAAACTCACATTTGCTATACTTGGAAAATATTTGGTGTTTCTATGTACTTGTAACACCACCTTCAAATGGTCCATGTCATCACCCTCATTTTTCGAATTTACCAAGATATCATTAATGAAGACAATGACAAATGAATCTAGGTAACTTCAAAATACCCTATTCATAAGATCCATTAATGTCATCGGGGCATTAGTGAGACAAAAGGACATTAATGATAACTCATAGTAACCATATCTAGTCCGAAATACCATTTTTGGTATGTCCTCACCTCTCATTCTAAGTTGGTGATACCCAGATTTCAAGTCCATCTTATAATAGTATGTTGCCTCTTTGAGTTGATCAAATAAGTCATTAATCCGAGGGAGAGGATACTTGTTTTTAATAGTGTCTTTATTGAGTTGGCGATAAACAATGCACATCCTAAGGGAACCATTCTTCTTCTTCACAAACAGTACAAGAGTACCCCATAGAGAAATACTATATCTAATGAAGCCTTTGTCTAGTAAATCTTTTAGTTGAGCCTTCAACACTTTTGATTCGGTCGGAGTCATCCGATAAGGAGGAATTGAAATGGGATTCGTATCTGATAAAAAGTTGATACAAAATCAATTTCTTGTATGGGAGAAATGCTTGGAATATCATTAGGAAAGACCTTCAGAAATTTTTTCACTACAGGGACCGACTCTATCGGAGGAATTTTAGAGTCTAAATCTTTGAATCTTACTATATGGTTTAAACACTCATGAGAGATCATTTTACAAGCTTTCAAACAAGAGATGATACAACCTATAGGAAAAGAATTTCCTCCCTTCCACTCTATAATTGTCACGACCCAAATCGGGGACGTGACTGGCACCCACATTTACCCTCTTATGTGAGCGAACCAACCAATCTAACCCTTAACATTTCAATTTATATCAACAGAAAATAATGCGGAAGACTTAAACTCATTAATAAAAAAATTCAAAACTATTATTAATATCCCAAAAATCTGGAAGTCATCATCACAAGAACATCTACCTCAAATTACTAAACTAAGAATGTCTAAGAAGCTAAAACAATAAAAGCTAGTCCATGCCGGAAGTTCAAGGCATCAAGACTTGAAGAAGAAGACCCAGTCCAAGCTAGACGCATTAGCTCACCCTGAATTTCTGGTGTGACGAAGACTGGCTTGATTTACTGCTAAGTTGAAGTTGACGGAACGTTTGCTGCATTTCATAAATAACAAAGAAGAAAACATAAAAGTAGGGGGTCAGTACAACCACAAGTACTGAGTAGATATCATCGGCCAACTCAAAATAGGGAACAATATATATCAATAATAATGTAACTCAACTACAATACTCAACATGTAGCAACAACAATATTATATCATTAACAATTTCCGTCAAGTTCACACATGAGGACTCAAGCCTCAATACCATACTCATTTGGGAATTGGTTCATTAAATTGAGTATATTAATTATCTTTCAAGATTCATTATCTTTCTTCCGCTTGTGTCGGTACGTGACACTCCGATCCATATTCTATCCTGGTGCCGGAACGTGGCACTCCGATGCTCATATACTATCCTGGTACCGGAACGTGGCACCCGATCCATATACTATCCTGGTGTCGGAATGTGACACTCCGATCCTCATATACTATCCTGGTACCGGAACGTGGCACCCGATCCATATACTATCCTGGTGTCGGAACGTGACACTCCGATCCTCATATACTATCCTGGTACCGGAACGTGGCACCCGATCCATATTCTATCCTGGTGTCGGAACGTGACACTCCGATCCTCATATTCATTCTATCCTGGTACCGGAACGTGGCACCCGATCCTCTATCTCTATCCTGGTACCGGAACGTGGCACCCGATCCTCTATCTCTATCCAGGTACCGGAACGTGGCACCCGATCCCCTAATTCATCAAGCCTTCTTTCATACTAAGGCATCATCAATCTCATTATATAATTTATCAAGCCTTCTTTTACACTAAGGCATCATCATTCTCATTATATCATTTATCAAGCCTTCTTTTACACTAAGGCATCATCATCAACAAGTGAATTATGGTTTATTTCGAGATTTGGGATTCAATAACTTCATCATGCTTATTTTATCACAATCACATAATCATATTCATGCAAGCATACAATTAAGCATATAGAATGGTTACAATACTATTAATACATATCATTCACTATTAAGAGTTCACTACGAATATCGTAAAATAACCATAACCTACCTCCACCGAAGAATTGATCAAACAAGCTAATCCTCAAGCTGCATTTTCTCCTCCCTCTCGATCGATCCCTCTCTTTCTCTTTGTTCTTTCTGTTTGTTTTATTCAAACCCTCTTCCCTTTACCCTAATTATCATATAATTTAGACTAAAAGAGGACAATAGAACCCACTAATTAACTTAAGGTTACCTCTTTTAACCCCCAAGTAATTAGACTTATTAATATTAACCCTCAATCTTTATAATTAAGGAAAGAATAGTCCAAAACGACCCTTAAAACGTGTAGAGAAATCCTATTCTGCCTGGGATTTGTGCAACCTGTGACGGGCCGTCGTGCCTGCGACGGTCCGTCACGATGGTCGTCGCAGCCTCCCAAAATCCAGGTGAACTGTGACGGCCCGTCACACCAGTGACGGTCCGTCCTGCATCTCCGTCCTGACGGTCAGAGACTCGTTTCCTGTACCAATTTCTCAAGAGTTGAAGTGTTTTGCAACGGGAGCTCACGACGATTCGTCATGGATGTGACGGCACGTCCTGCAGGTCCGTCACAAATTACAGAGAGTCGATTTTCAGTACCAATTTCAGAATTTCTAAGTATGCTGAAACGATACACCCTCGACGGGCCGTCGTGCCTATGACGGTCCGTCGTAGTGTCCGTAGTCTTGGCCAGTTTTTCCAGAAATAAAATCTGCTGCTCAAAACGACTAAACAGGTCGTTACAATAGATACCAATTTACCCATCGTTCATCCCCGAACGATCAAAAGAAGAAAAACAATGGCGAAAAGGAGTACCTGAATCTGTAAACAGATGGGGGTATTTTTCTTGCATATCTGCCTCCTTCTCCCAAGTAGCCTCCTCAACCGGTCGATTTTTCCATTGAACTTTGATGGATGCAATCTCTCTCGACCTCAACATGTGAACTTCTCTATCTAATATAGCAACCGGTTCCTCTTCATAAGTCAAGTTCTCATCCAACAAATTTGAATCCCAACGGATGATGTAGTTTCCATCTCCATGGTATCTTTTCAACATGGACACATGAAATACCGGATGCACTCCGGTCAGCCCTGGGGGCAAGGCTAATTCATAAGCCACCTCCCCTATTCGCTTAAGCACTTCAAATGGTCCAATGTACCTTGGACTTAGTTTACCTCTTTTGCCAAACCGCATCACCCCTTTCATGGGTGAAACCTTTAACAAGACTTGTTCACCTTCCATGAACTCCAAGTCTCTAACCTTCCGGTCTGCATACTCCTTTTGTCTACTTTGCGCCGCTAGAAGCTTTTCTTGAATGCGCTTCACCTTATCTAACGAATCCCTCAAGAGGTCAGTACCCCAAGGTCTAACCTCAAATGCATCAAACCACCCAATGGGAGATCTACACCTCCTCCCATACAATGCTTCAAATGGGGCCATATCAATACTGGAGTGATAGCTTTTATTGTATGAAAACTCTGCCAACGGTAAGAAGCTATCCCAATGGCCACCAAACTCTATCACACATGCACGAAGCATATCCTCCAACACTTGAATCGTTCGCTCAGACTGACCATCAGTCTGAGGGTGAAACGCAGTACTAAGGTCCAACCTAGTACCTAATTCAGCATGTAATGTCCTCCAAACTTAGAAGTAAACTGCGTACCTCTATCTGATATGATGGAGAGTGGAACTCCATGCAACCCGAACGATTTCTGAGATGTAGATTTTAGCTAACTTCTCTGCATTGTAGGTCACCTTGACCGGAATAAAATGAGCGGACTTAGTTAACCTATCAACAATCACCCAAATAGAGTCGTACTTACCCAAGGTTTTAGGAAGTCCGACCACGAAGTCCATCGCGATCCTCTCCCACTTCCATTCAGGAATGGGCATTCTTTGAAGTGTTCCTCCGGGCCTCTGGTGTCATACTTTACTTGTTGACAATTTGGACATTTGGCAACAAACTCAACAATATCTCGCTTCATTCTACTCCACCAGAAATGTTGCTTTAGGTCACGATACATCTTGGTTGCACCAGGATGTATAGAATATCCGGAACTATGAGCTTCTGTAAGAATAGTGGTGATCAAATCATCGATACGGGGTACACATACCCTTCCCTTAATCCTCAAAACACCTTCCTCATCAATTATTGCTTCTTTAGCCTCTCCTCGCAACACTTTTTCTCGAATTCGACCTAGTTTCTCATCATCAAATTGTTTTCCCTTGATCTTGTCAAGAAAAGAAGATCTTGCTTCTACACAAGCCAACAATCCTCCCTTCTCATTTATTTCTAACCTCATAAGGTCGTTAGCCAAAATCTGAACCACTCTAGCCAATGGGCGTCTAGAAACTTGCAAATGAGCTAGACTTCCCATGCTTCCGGCCTTTCTACTTAAAGCATCCGCCACAACATTCGCCTTCCCCGGATGATACAAAATAGTGATGTCGTAGTCCTTCAGTAGTTCCATCCATCTCCTCTGTCTCAAGTTCAAATCTTTCTGAGTAAAGACATACTGTAGGATACGATGATCCATATAGACCTCACACCTAACCCCATACAAATAGTGTCTCCATTGCTTTAGTGCAAATACTACCGCGGCCAACTCCAAATCATGGGTCGGATAGTTACGTTCATGCACTTTTAATTATCTTGAAGCATAAGCAATCACGTTCTTCTCTTGCATTAGAACTGCACCCAAACCCGAATAGGATGCATCACAATAAACAATGAAGTTCTTACCCTCTATTGGCAAGGTAAGGATAGGCGCGGTAGTCAACAAAGTCTTGAGTTTCTGAAAGCTTTCCTCACACTCATCCGACCATACAAATGGAACATTCTGCTTAGTCAAGTTCGTCAATGGGAAGCAATAGAAGAGAATCCCTTGACAAATCGGCGGTAGTAGCTAGCTAGCCCACAAAAGCTCCTTATCTCTGACACATTAGTGGGTCTTACCCAATTTTTCACCGTCTCAATCTTAGATGGATCCACCATCACTCCATCCTTAGAAACCACGTGCCCCAAGAAGGACACTGAATCTAGCCAAAACTCACACTTGGAGAATTTGGCATAAAGCTTCTTCTTCTCCTCAATAACTCTAGCACCATTTTCAAATGCTCCTCATGTTCCTTCTTGCTCTTGGAGTATATCAGTATATCATCAATAAACACGATAACAAAGAGGTCCAAATATGGCTTGAAAATCCCGTTCATCAAGCTCATGAAGGCAGCAGGGGCATTAGTAAGACCAAAGGACATCACTACAAATTCATAGTGCCCATACCTAGTTCGGAAAGCGGTCTTTGGCACGTCCGTCGCTCGTATTTTCAATTGGTGATAGCCGGATCTCAAGTCAATTTTTGAGAAGACACAAGCACCTTGTAATTGATCGAACAAGTCATCAATGCGAGGAATGGGATATTTGTTCTTGATAGTTACCTTGTTCAGTTGTCTATAGTCTATGCACATCCGAAAACTCCCATCCTTCTTCTTCACAAACAAAACCGGAGCACCCCAAGGAGATGCATTTGGTCTAATGAAACCTTTGTTCAACAACTCTTGAAGTTGGGCCTTTAACTCTCTTAACTCCGCGGGAGCCATTCTATAAGGGGGTATAGAAATGGGGCGAGTACCCGGTTCAAGATCGATACAGAAGTCAATATCCCTATCTGGTGGCATACCAGGAAGATCTGCAGGGAACACATCCAAAAACTCACAGACTACCGAAACCGACTCAATCGAAGATACTTGAGTAGTGTCATCCTTGAGATGTGCCAAGAAAGCTAAACACCCTTTACTCACCATTTTCTTAGCACGAAGAAAGGAGATGATACGCACCGGATTGGAAGTGTAGTCACCCTCCCACACTAACGGATCTGTCCCAGGCTTGGCTAACGTCACCGTTTTAGCATTGCAATCCAAAATCGCAAAATTCGGGGAAAGCCAAGTCATACCCAGAATTACATCAAAGTCACCCATTTCTAAAATAACCAAATCTACATAAGTGTTGCTCCCCACAAAATTCACCAAACAAGACCTATATACCTTTTCAACTACCACAGACTCACCCACCGGAGTAGAAACACGAATAGGCATGTCAAGTAATTCACAATGAAAATTTAGACCATTAGCAAATGATGAAGATACATATGAAAACGTGGAGCCAGGGTCAAATAATACAGATGCCATGCAATCACAAACCAAGATATTACCTGTGATGACAGCATCAGATGTCTCCGCCTCCGATCTCCCAGGGAAAGCATAACAATGGGCCCTTTCGTTTGTTTGCCCGTTGCCCCTACCATGTTGTGATGTAGGGGCTCCAGTTTGCCCATCACCTCTGCCGTTTTGGTGACCGCCATTACCTCGACCACTACGTCCTCCAGAAAAACGGCCTCTACCATGACCACCTCTACCTCTAACTATTGGGGGTCTATAACTCTGTTTTGGACAATATCTCTTAATATGTCCAATCTCCCCAAATCCATAGCACTCTCGGGGTTCATGCATAGGTCTCTCAGAGAAGTGTTGACCGGTCTAAGGTGGACCCCCAACTACAGTCTGTAGGGAAGACTGAATTGGTCGACTTGAGTAGCCTCCAGAACTCTGTCCTCTAGTATATGAACCGTTGAACTCACCTCTCTTTCGAAACCTTTTTGATGTCGATGTCGTGGTGAAGTCATCTGGCTTCACTCCTTCCACTTCTATCACAAAGTCTACCACCTCTTGGAAGGATGTTGCTGTAGCCGCTACCTGTAAGGCTGAAATCCGCAATTCTGATCTCAACCCCTTCACGAAACGGCGAATTCGTTCTTGTGGACTGAAACAAAGTTGGGTGGCATACCTTGATAATGCAAGAAACTTAGCCTCATATGCGTTAACCGTCATCCTACCTTGCTCGAGACTCAAGAACTCATCCCTTTTTCTATCTCTCAAAGTCCTTGGGATATACTTCTCCATAAAAAGGGTAGAGAATGATTCCCAAGTCATAGGTGGTGCCTCTGTTGGTTGACACTCAACATGTGACCGCCACCACATTTTGGCGTTCCCTTGAAACTGATAGCTTACAAACTCAACGCCAAACCGTTCTACTATCCCCATCTTGTGTAGTAGCTCATGACAATCAACCATAAAATCATAAGCATCTTCAGATTCTGTACCCTTGAAGACTGGAGGTTTTAATTTCAAGAACTTACTGAAAAGTTCGTGCTGATCATTTGTCATAATAGGCCCAGTAGTCAGACGTGGAAATGTGCCTATTCCCAATGATGCATCCATGCGGGGAGCCATTGTAGCCGCATGTCGTATCTCTGAAATCGGAGGTGTTGGTGCAGAAACCACTGGAGGTGCCTGACCCTGATCGGATAACCCGCTAAGATAAGCAAGTACCTGGTTGATCATATCTGGGGTAGGTTGGGGTGGCAATTCCTCATTTTGCACTTGTTCACTCTCCCCTTCCTCACCCTCTCTTATCACCTCCTCGGCCGGTGGAGGAGTCACTGCCCTAGTATCAGATGGGCTAGGTGCTCGTCCTCTCCCTCTAGAGGACGTCCTCCCACGACCTCTTCCACGGCCTCTTGCCGCTGCCCTTCCTCGAGCTACAGCCCCAGTGGCTGGCTCAGTCGTTTCTTGTCTTTCCGTTGTTGCTGCTGGTGCGGTCGTTGCTCTAGTTCTAACCATCTGCGAAATAGAGTGAAGATGGTCAGATACCAATTTGTATCACCTAGATACCAATTGGACTCAAGTAGTAGCACGAAAGAAAGAATGAAAGAATGGAATTTTCCTAAAGTCTTATAGCCTCTCAAAGAAAAGTAAAGGCGTCCCCCTACCGTTCCTTAAGACTCTACTAGACTCGTTCTTGTGTGATGAGACCAATGAACCTAATGCTCTGATACCCAGTTTGTCACGACCCAAATCGGGGACGCGACTGGCACCCACATTTACCCTCCTATGTGAGCGAACCAACCAATCTAACCCTTAACATTTCAATTTATATCAACAGAAAATAATGCGGAAGACTTAAACTCATTAATAAAACAATTCAAAACTATTATTAATATCCCCAAAATCTGGAAGTCATCATCACAAGAACATCTACCTCAAATTACTAAACTAAGAATGTCTAAGAAGCTAAAACAATAAAAGTTAGTCCATGCCGGAAGTTCAAGGCATCAAGACTTGAAGAAGAAGACCCAGTCCAAGCTAGACGCATTAGCTCACCCGGAATTTCCGGTGTGACGAAGACTGGCTTGATTTACTGCTGAGTTGAAGTTAACGGAACGTTTGCTGCATTTCATAAATAACAAAGAAGAAAACATAAAAGTAGGGGGTCAGTACAACCACAAGTACTGAGTAGATATCATCGGCCAACTCAAAATAGGGAACAGTATATATCAATAATAATGTAACTCAACTACAATACTCAACATGTAGCAATAACAATATTATATCATTAACAATTTCCGTCAAGTTCACACATGAGGACTCAAGCCTCAATACCATACTCATTTGGGAATTGGTTCATTAAATTGAGTATATTAATTATCTTTCAAGATTCATTATCTTTCTTCCTCTTGTGTCGGTACGTGACACTCCGATCCATATTCTATCCTGGTGCCGGAACGTGGAACTCCGATCCTCATGTACTATCCTGGTACCGGAACGTGGCACCCGATCCATATACTATCCTGGTGTCGGAACGTGACACTCCGATCCTCATATACTATCCTGGTACCGGAACGTGGCACCCGATCCATATACTATCCTGGTGTCGGAACGTGACACTCCGATCCTCATATACTATCCTGGTACCGGAACGTGGCACCCGATCCATATTCTATCCTGGTGTCGGAACGTGACACTCCGATCCTCATATTCATTCTATCCTGGTACCGGAACGTGGCACCCGATCCTCTGTCTCTATCCTGGTACCGGAACGTGGCACCCGATCCCCTAATTCATCAAGCCTTCTTTCATACTAAGGCATCATCAATCTCATTATATAATTTATCAAGCCTTCTTTTACACTAAGGCATCATCATTCTCATTATATAATTTATCAAGGCTTCTTTTACACTAAGGCATCATCATCAACAAGTGAATTAGGGTTTATTTCGAGATTTGGGATTCAATAACTTCATCATGCTTATTTTATCACAATCACATAATCATATTCATACAAGCATACAATTAAGCATATAGAAGGGTTACAATACTATCAATACATATCATTCACTATTAAGAGTTCACTACGAATATCGTAAAATAACCATAACCTACCTCCACCGAAGAATTGATCAAACAAGCTAATCCTCAAGCTGCGTTTTCTCCTCCCTCTCGATCGATCCCTCTCTTTCTCTTTGTTATTTCTGTTTGTTTTATTCAAATCCTCTTCCCTTTACCCTAATTATCATATAATTAAGACTAAAAGAGGACAATAGAACCCACTAATTAACTTAAGGTTACCTCTTTTAACCCCCAAGTAATTAGACTTATTAATATTAACCCTCAATCTTTATAATTAAGGAAAGAATAGTCCAAAACGACCCTTAAAACGTGTAGAGAAATCCTATTCTGCCTGGGATTTGTGCAACCTGTGACGGGCCGTCGTGCCTGCGACGGTCCGTCACGATGGTCGTCGCAGCCTCCCAAAATCCAGGTGAACTGTGACGGCCCATCACACCAGTGACGGTCCGTCCTGTACCTCCGTCCTGACGGTCAGAGACTCGTTTCCTGTACCAATTTCTCAAGAGTTGAAGTGTTTTGCAACGGGAGCTCACGACGGTTCGTCGTGGATGTGACGGCACGTCCTGCAGGTCCATCACAAATTACAGAGAGTCGATTTTCAGTACCAATTTCCGAATTTCTAAGTATGCTGAAACGATACACCCTCGACGGGCCGTCGTGCCTATGACGGTCCGTCGTAGTGTCCGTAGTCTTGGCCAGTTTTTCCAGAAATAAAATCTGCTGCTCAAAACGACTAAACAGGTCGTTACAATAATGGGCTCATTTGGAAAGTTAAACTTCACCACCTTATTCTACAATTTATAGAGGCAAAGCAAGGTTGCAACCAATCCATAGCCAATATGACATTGAAATCAAAAATAAAAAGTTCTACTAGTTCAACATAAGTAACTCTATTGGGAAACATTATAGGACAATTCCTACACACCCTATTTGCAACAACTGCCTCACCCACCGGGGTAGACACCATAAAAGGTTCATTTAAAATGTCATGTAAGATATCAAACTTCTTAAGTCACAAGGGAGTAAAAAAAAATGTAGCGCACGGATAAAGTAAAGCATATACATCAATATAGAAGACTTTCAACATACCGGTCACCACTTCAGGGGAAGTCTCTTGCTCTCCCCTAGAGCGGAGAGAATAAAAGTGATTCTTCTTTTGAACATCATTAGAACCACTTGATTGTCTACTCTCATTATATTGCCCCTTCACATTTGGGGTATCTCTAACATTATGACCACTTTTACCACAACCAAAATAATTATTCGTTCCCATAGGACAATCACCATAGTGCTTCTTGCCGCACTTTCCACAAGTTGTCTTCTTGGTTAGTGAACTAGTATCCCTTAATTTTTTAGGCTTAGGGTTAGACAACCAATCATCACTAGCCTTAGGGAACTTGCAAGGAACTTGGTTAAAAACCCTATTCTTAAACGTAGGCCTTTTTTGAATCTCAAGCGTACCCTTTAAAGAACCACCATCAAAAGATCTTGCCCTCTTAGCATCTCTACTATTCCTCTTAGACCTTGCTTCATCCACTAGTTGAGCATGAACCATGAAACGAGAAATGTTCATATTTTCAAGTAGCATAGCCGAATGTCATTCCTTTTGCAAGTCATCTGAAACATCTATCACAAAGCGGTTCATTTCATCTCTAGGGTCAGAAACCAAAGAAGGAGCATATTTTGACAATTAAGTGAATTTCAAAGAGCATTCAAGAACAATTGTACCTCCTTGTCGAAGGTTCATTAACTCCCCCACTTTAGTTTCCCCCTTGTACCTAGGAAAGATTCTATCAAGAATAGTCTTGTTAAAAACATCCCAAGTCACCGGTCCACCCCTTAATGGCCTATTGTCCCTCTATTGGATATACAAAGTTAGGGCCACACTTTTGAGTTAGTAAGTGGCTAAGTAGTCCTTGTCACTAGTAGTCAACCCAATAGCATAGAGGATATTGTAGATTTCATCAATGAAATCATGGGGGTATTCTTCAATCTTGGATCCATAAAAAGGGGATTCATTCTAGTGAAATCCCTTAGACGGGAGGACATGGTAGCAACACGTTGGTTTGTTCAGGGTACAACCTCCCAATTAGCTTGGGCTGTCATGGATTGAGCTTATGTAGTGGAGGTTTGTGCTTCAGTAGTAATGGCTAGGGACATTGGGAGAAAAGCATCCATTATGTCACCATCCGTCAAAGGAGAAGGATTGACCAGCGCTTGTTCATCATTCACATCTTCTTCAAGAGGAGGAACTTGGTCACCATAGGGAGGAATTCCCACATTGGTAATATGTTCTTCAAGTCTTCGTGCTACATTCCATCGAGTATTTAATGCCTATATTTATAATAAAAGTATTATATGCTAAAATTACATAGTGCTAACCTCTAGAGGCATGATATCGGATTTCTGAGAAAGTGAGAGTTTCCTAAGCATCACATAGATTCCTATTCATAAGTGTGGCGCGCTCCACAATAATGAGTATGAATCTACATGGACGTGGTTGAGAGAGACATCGACTCAAAGATATTTGACCTCATGCTATGATACGAAGTTTGTCACATCCGGAAATACCCCCTAGACGTAACCGGCGTAGTCATACTATTTGTGTACTAAGACTAGCCTCTTATGTTACATCATTACACTCATAGGTCAAAAGTAGAAGAAATATAAAAACTTTTCGTTACTTTTACATTGAGGTTTAAATATACGTATACATTCATATATACATACATATAATATATCTATGTGCAATAAAAGTAGAAGACTAAAAAATATTTCTATGCGAAGGGTCTATGTATACTCGATATATATATATAATATATATAATATATATAATATATATATATATATATATATATATATATATATATATATATATCGAGTATACATAGACCCTTCGCATAGATATATATAATATAACATAGTCTCAAATACTCATCTCATTTCATAACCATCAAATCAGAGTATAACAATTTGGTAATAGCCCATGCATCAATACAATAAGACCACATATAGGTCATGCAATATTTAGTATCAAAATGAAAAGGAAAGAACATAAGAGTAATAAAAACTAAAGCAACATCATAGGCTTAATACTGGCATTACCATCGGATAGTGAGGACCTACCCAACCTAGATTATTAAGAATTCCAAGTCTTCTTGAATGTCGTCTCCAAAAGCCCTTCAATGACCGGAACCTAAAATGTTGGGGAAAAGGAAGAAATGGGGTTAGCACACAACTTGTACAAAGTATAAGACCATATGAACACATATCATGAAAACATGCAAAAAAGGGACATTCCATTAAAGTGTGCAATTAACTTTGAAAACCTTTATGCACATTCAACAAGACCATACCAATCACTAATACACATTCATTATGTCCAAAGCATGAACATCACAAGACCAACATTACTAAGTCTAGTCAAGTCAACATGCATATCACATAATTGGACACATAGTCAAGCAACTCTATCATCAAGAACTACATCACCAAGCATGAATAAGAGTTCATTAAAACATAACTAAAGCAAGACAATTACCCATGAAACCCTTTGAATTCAACAAGTGCAATGACTAAGCAAACCCCATAACCTTACTAAATCAAGTAACCCAACAAGAATCATGACCAACTGTAACACTTCGAAAAACCAAGACGTGTTCTAAAGCCTAAAATAAGTGTAATAAGGTCTATTTAATTAATATAAATTATTTTAGGAAGTATATAAACCAAAAATATCCAAGAACGTCCATGACATCACAAAACTAGTTCAAGGAGGTACTAGCGTGCCTTGACTTATTTGACTTGATTTTAGGAGTCAAAAATAAATAAAAATTGGCGGAAGGATGTATAAATTGTATTTAAGTTGATTTATAGTCGAAACTTCTGGTTATGAGTCCCAAGGACCAACCAAGGTCCCTTGAGGAGGACCCTTGCAAGTGGAGTCAAACACTGCTTGGCCAGTGTGTACCCACGAGAGACAGACGACGGGGTGTGTGTTGATCGACGAGGAGTCGATGCCGACCGTAGAACAAAACTTAGACAATTTTTTGGGGGAACAAACTTGCACAATCTTTGAACTCATCGACGGACCTACAGCATGGAAGGGGGGTTAGTCATTCAATTGAGCCACGTGGCGTCGGCCGGGGTCTCGTCCTCGAGGGTCCAATTTTGCTACACATTTTTGACTTAGTATAAACTAATTAATTATGGGGTTTTGTGGTTATTTAGGTATTAAGGTAAGTTTAATTAATATAATTAACCACCCATATAAAGACCCCAACCCCATTAGTCTAATTACAACTCACAAAATAAAACTCTCTTTTTTTCACTCTTCTTTCTCATTATATTGGAACACACCATTGAAGAGCAATATAGGGGAGGGTTTTGGAGTCTGTAAAAGGACTATTTCACCATAAATTCATCATCAAAAAATGAGGTATGGGATCTAATTCACTTTTGAGACATCTTTCCTCAAAGGGTTCCTCCAAAGTAATTTCAAAAGATTAGTTTTCATGTGGGTCTTTATCAATATCAAAAATTATGTTATGAATTGAATTTTTTATGATATATTTTAACCTTATGAGTATTTTAACATGTATTCTAACTTAATTATGATATATCTTGATGGTTTGTACTAGTTTGTAGAAGATGACCCTTAACCCTACGTTTGAGCTTGATATTAATTAGATTGTATTTTGTTCAATTAACTTGGTCATTGGATGAATTAATATTTATGTTATTAATCTAATCATGAATTAAATTAATATGATTTGTAGTCTTTCATACACTTCTTTAGAAGATGATCTATGTAATAAAGTAAATTGGCCTAAGTATCTTGTTTTAAGCTATGATATAGTATTGAATTGTGATGTACTGATTCTTCTAGCCTTGTAATCAAGTATTTTATTGACTTTAAATATTTATACCCAAATTCGGTTGAATTGAGGGTTTATGATAAGACCTTGATGATAAACTATGAATGAGACTTGGTAAGTCTTATGATCTCTATCATTTACTTCAAATTATGGTTAATGTGATTAAGTCATGATTTTGTATTGGAGTATTCCTTGTATTAGGATTTCTAGGATGGTATGATGTTGAATTGAGATTTCTTGATTGTGATTTGTGAGGTGTTGTCTTAAGTTGTAAATTTTTTAGGGATGGTGAATGATTTACCAATGTGCCTTATCCTGATAGGAGAATATTAATGTGCTAACCTCTCCTATATGAATATTAATGAAATGATTTATGCTCATGCAATTCTTATTGACCTATTTATGATGATGGTTATACAAGGGGTAGACCCTATGACCTAAACTATGATATGATTGATAATAATGGCTTAAAGAGATTTCAAAAAGGGACTCTACGTTAGCACCAAGTGAACTACAGTGAGGAGTGTCCCTTCCTACATAGGGAAGGTAGGATCACTAATGTACTCTTGAGATGAAAGACTACAATGCATGTAGCATAAAGAGGGTCCTCAACTATATCTCCGAGTTCTTGAACTATGTTTCCCCCATAGGAATAATAGTTAGTATATCCACGTAGTTGCTATATTTCATGTTTTGGTACTTCCTTAGCAACTAGTCCGCCTTCCTTCGGTGTAGGGTTTTATGAAACCGGATTCCACATTAGCTCATGTGGTCTATGTCGGTTAAGGCAAGATGTTACCAATATGTAAAATGAACTGAACTCTAACTAGCATAACCTAAGAGGTCTAGCTTAGTCTATGTAGGGGTATTGGACTTTACCAAAGCATTGAATTAGTTAGCCTTGAGGGGAGTCTTAGGAGGATGTTCTTAAATATGAATATGCTTATGATTATATATGATATGTATATGATAAACTTGCACATTATTTGTACTATATGATGATTAGTTTCACCTATGTATATGTGTTGGTCTATATGGTTAAAGTAAGATGGTATGTACTCTTAAATATTATGTTATGTGAAGTAGGTTGTTAGTCATGATTCTTGTTGTGTTACTTGATTAAGTAAGGTTATGGGGATTTACTTGATCATTGTACTTGTTGACTTGATAGGGGTTCATGGGTAATTGACTTTCTTAGGTTACGTTGAAATGTACTCTTATTCATGCTTGTTGTTAATATGACTCGATGATTGAGTTACTTGAATATGTATTCGATTATATGATAAGCATAATGACTTGACTAGTTTTGATGTTTTTGGTCTTGTGATGTACATGCCTATGACTTAATGAACATTCATTATTGATAAGTATGGTCTTGTTGAATGTTTATAATGGTTTTAAGTGAAAGTTGCATACTTTATGAAATGTCCCTTTTTATTAGAATATTTCTAAAGCATGTGTGCATATGGTCTCATACTTAATACAAGTGGCGTACTAACCCCATTTCTTCCCTTTTCCCAACATTATAGGTTGTGATGGTTGAAGTGCTTGAAAAAGACTTCAAGAAGGCTTGGATCTCTTATTCATCACAGTAGGGTAGGTCCTTAAAATTAGAATGTGATGCCACTATCTAGCTTATGGAGTTGCTTTTAGTTAAGACTTCTACGGTTTTGTCCATCCCTTTAGTATAAAACTTTGTATAGTCCATGTGAGGCATTTGTACTTGATGTATGGGTTATGCCCAAATTCTTACACTCTTATTAGATGTTTATGAGATTAGATGACTATTATGACTATTATGTCTATTTAATATTTTATATACTTACCTGCAATAAAAGTAGAGGACTAAGTAATATTCCTATACGAAGGGTCAATGTAGACTTGATTTATATATATATATATATATATATATATATATATATATATATATATGTTATGTATGTGTAGAGGTATATGGAAACCTCCAAATAGAAGTAATGAAAAGTTGTAATTTTTCCTCTAAATTTGACCTATTAATGTAATGATATAAAATAAGAGGCTAGTCTTAGTCCTCAAGGAGGACGACGACGCCGATTACGTCTAGGGGGTAAACCCAGATGTGACACCAACATCCCACTTCACATAGCATTGAATTTAAGAGTAAATATCATCATACTTAAACAATGTGTACCAACAAATATTCATAAGTGAAACTTATAAACATATAGTATCAACAATGTGCAAGTTCATCATATACATATCATGCACAATTATAAGCATATTCATACATAAGAACATCCTCCTAAGACTTCCCTCAAGGCTAACTAGTGGAATGTTTAGGTAGAGTCCCATACCCCTACCTAGACTAAGTTAATCCCCTTAGGTTATCCTAGTTAGAATTTGTTCCTTTAGTTTATTTTACCTTTTGGGCACGTCCTGCCTTAATCGACATAGATCATATGAGCTGATGTAGAATCCGATGTCATGGAACCCTACACCGAACGGAGGCAAACTACTTGCCAGGGTAGTACCGAAGCATGAACATAGAAACTACGTCGATTAACTAGATAGTATTCCTATGGGTTCTACATAGTTCAAGAACTAGGATAAATAGTTGGTAACCTCTTTATGCTACATGAATTATAGTCTTGAATATCAATAGTACATTAGTGATACTACCTTCCCTATGTGCAAAGGAACAGTTCTCACTCTAGTTCACGCGGAGCTAAGCTAGAGTCCCTTTTTAAATGTCTTTAATGTCTTTATTAATCATCATAGATTAATGTAGGCCATAGGGTCTATCCCTTGTATACTCATAATTATCATATCTCAGCTCAATAATAATTGCATAAGTATAGTCCTTTCATTAAAATTTATATAAGTTAGGTTAGAATATTTACATATCACTTCATAATAAGGCACATTTTTAAATCATTCACCATCCTTATAAAAATTTTATCTTGACCAATAACCCAAAAACCATAGTCAAGACATTTCAATTTAATATCATACCAATCCTATTAATCTTAATACAAAGAATACTCCAAGACAACGTCATGACTTAATAACAATTAGCAATACTTGAAGTAAATAATAGGTATCACAAGACTTACAAAGTCTCCTTCAAAATCAATCATCAAGGTATTAACATGTAACCTTTAAATCAACCCAATTAGGGTAAAGTATCATCATATAACCATAACCAACATGATAACAAGGCTAATTGAATCACTACATCACAATCCAACACTAGATCATAACTTAAGACAAGAGACATAGATCAAGTCATAATCTAGATCAATTACTCAAGAAATAGCATGATTTGACTATAACTAACCCTAATATATTCATGATTGATACAATAAAATTATCTATTTATAATTCAACCAATAACCGAGTCAATTGAACCAACATTACACAATTCATATTAAGATCATAACCTAGGGTTAAGGGGAATAGGTCATCTTCTACAACCTAGATCAAATTCATAAAGATATAACATAATTGAGTTAATATACATGTTAATATATTATTAATATAAAAAAAGTATCATAAAAAATCAATTAATAACATCAATTTCGCATTGGATGAAACCCACTTGAAAATGCAACTTTTGAAATCAATTTGATAGACCCCTTTGAGGAAAGGTATCAATGGTGAAAGATATCCCATAGCTTAATAATTGATGAATATGGATGTAAAAACTTTACCCTTTTCATCCCTTGAACAAACCTATAGCTTGGTCTTCAATGGGGTTTCTTTGGGAGAGAGAAAAAGAGAAAAGGAAGAGTGTTTTGGGTTTGAGAATTATGAGAGCTTAGGTTTGTCTAATTATATAAGAGTATTTATAAAGTGGTTATAAACTTTATTATCACCTAACCTAAAATGAAATTCCTAATGAAGTCAACTAATTAGATAAAATAAATCATAACATGCAGCCAAATAGGCCCTCACAGACAACATCATGATCGACGGATTGTGGTTCAATCGACGACCATTGTGCATCTCCGTGCGGCACATCCATCAATGAGATAAGAGATTATTCAAAATGAACATTCCAAGATTTTGTCTCAGTGACCATCGACGGAGGCATTGACGCCCGATCGATTCCCCAATGGCCCATTGGTGGCATTTCGTTGATGACACTGTCCCTTGACAGCTTTTGGTCACTTTTACAAGGGTCCTCCACAAGGGCCCTTTGTTGGTCCTTGAGGTTCCATTCCTGGAAATTTCATGGACCTTTGTGGGTATTTTAGTTTCAAGACTTCCTAAAGGACTTATATACAATATAATTGACCTTAAAATAGTTGGTAAAAATTTTGAAACTTATGTTAGGATCTAGAACACGTCTTAAATTTTTGAAAGTATTACAGAATAGCTAATGTTAGGAGTCTTAAAGTGTAATATGGCGTTACTTTACCTCCTATACTAAATTGTGTTGTGCGGTCTAGATTGGTTGTACATTATGGTCTTAATAGGTAGGTTACCTCAATGTGTTGATTGATGTCCATTATGTGATCATGTTGACCAGTGTACACATACTCACACATTATTCATGCTTACAATGTAGAAAAGGGTCATGGTGTCTAATGAAAGGTTGTTCCCATATACACTAAATGTCTAGATCTATGCATGTAAGGTAAATGTATGTGATGTATGTTATCTATTCAATAACGAGGATAACTTAATAGGTGTACTAGTGTGGGCAAGGGTATGGGTCCTTGTCTATACAATGCACATGTGCGCCTTGATCGGATAGTCCCTAGGTTGGTATTCCAAGTACATGAATAGGATTGTATGAACATGTAATGAATATGACTTATATTATCTTATGTTAAGCATAGGATATGATAAAGTATGAATTTACATAGTGTCTTGGTGTGTTTATATGAAAGGATTGATCATATGGTTATTCACATAACTTATGCATTGATATATGAACATGTGTGAGATTTATGTATTCTATGAAAGCTTTGCTCAAATATAAGTATACATACACACATGTATGAATATCTATTCAATAGAGGAGCCTTGAAAGGTGTGGTGAAGTGTATCCTAAACATGATAGGTTCTTACATATGCTATGTCCATGTGAAAAGGCTTCTCACATGAAATAGGTTGATGAATTCTCATCTATGACCTATGATCTAAGAATATTAGTGAATGAATCTCCTAAGACTAATTTTATGAGATAATGTAAATGAAGACATTTTAATAAGAAGTGAACTTAGATTAGCAACGAGTGAACTTGACAATAATAGGTGTTTGCTTCCCTTGGAGGAAGATTCACAATTGGGTTCTGATATGGCGTTGACTTCCCTTGGAGGAACATTCACCTATGCTTCCATATGAGGTGTTTACTTTCCTTGATGAAGAATCACCCATGTTTTCTCATGAGATGAGGCTCCAATGCCAATGATCAGGTAGATTACTATGCATATTTCTTAGTTCCATAAACTATTCTTGCCACGTAGGATCTACCAAGTAATTTCACTGATATTTTAACATGTGTTAATTTTCTACCTTGTCTAGGTAAGAATACCTTCTATTGGTGTAAGTCTCTACAACACCAACTTTTATGTAGCACCCATGGTCTTAGTGTCGGTTAAGGATATAGTTTGCCTAAAGTAAAATGGACAAATGGAAGTAAAGTAAGGAACCTAACTAGGACAACCTAAGGTTAGTTGCTTAGTGTAGGTGGGGGTTTGGGCCTTCACCTATGCATTTCACAAGTGGATCTTGAATGAAGTCCTAGGAAGGTTATCTAATGCATGTGTCTATGTATATGTTCCTTATACATGATTTTGTAGTATTTGTCTACTTGTTGTGATGAAATGCATGGTATAAGCCTATATGAAGTGGTCTTTTTGTATGTGCATAATATTAGTGTTAATGACTACATTATGAAGGTTGTTGAAATGAATGAAGTTGTCTTCACTTACTTGTTGTTCTGTGAATTAGAATGTTAAGGCTTGTGGTATCATGATATGTTTAATAAATATGGCGAGGTTATGGGGCCTCACATGTACATTGAACTAGTGGACTTACATTGGGATTGTGAGTACGGTTTTATAATGCTTTATGTGAAGTGGAGTGAAGTGAATAGATGTGCAAGTTGATATAGTTTAATGTAAAGCCATTAGAGTCTTCACCTAAATGTGTATATGATAAATTATACTCCTATTATGGTATGTATTGGCTTATGTAGGTTGTATGTATACTTTCTTTGTATCCATAAGGTGATGTTTTGCACCAAGTATCACTAGGGGGAAACTTTTGAGGTTATGGAATAAAAAAGGAGAAAACTTACAGTAAAGTGCAAATGAGTTACTCTAAAGTGACCCCAAATGTGGCTTAAATTCTATATGTGATTTTATATGATTTTTGATCTTTCAATATGTCTATATGAAGTATGTGAATGATATAAATGTTATTGTATCAATATTTTACGAAGATTTCACAAAAAGACCTGAAATATGATTTCAAGTAAAATGTCCCTTTTAAATGCATATTGTTGCATAGTTGCCATACTTGGTGTATTATTGTAATAACTCCATTCATCTCTAATTATTACACAAATTATAGGTTATGAATTCTTAAAGGATGTCTCTATGATTGAGAATCTTTATATGTGATTCTCAATCTCAAGGAAAGGAATCCTTAACTCCAAGGAATTCCTAAGTCATGCCTTTACTGTAAATTGTAAAATATAGTACACACACACACACACACACATACACACTCACACACACACACACACACACACACACACACACACACATATATATATATATATATATATATATATATATATATATATGAGATAATGTTCCAGCATATGATGTTCTAAGAAAATTTGAAATTTGTTGCTAACTTTGCCTATGACAATGCGATGAATGATAACTATGGGCTTGGATAAAATCTCCGAGAGGTCAAGCACGCCATGTTACTTCTAGGGGGTAATCTTCGGGTGTGACAAACATGGTATCAGAGTATGAGGTTTATGAAAATGGTTTTAGGTTCCAAAAGTCTCATATTGCCACGCCTTGTAAAGTCTCGATCATCATTGTGAGTCACGACAATAGAGTTTCCCTTATTCACTATTCTAATGTCCTATCATAGAACTTAACTTTATATGATCTCACTCTTATGTTTTCTTGTCTGGTAGTTTGTTTATGTGATTGCTTGGACAAGATGGTTTATCTATACTTGAGGAAGAAAAGGTGAGTTTTGCTGCTTATCATAGCTCTATGGTTTCATGAGTATGTGCGAATTTAAAATTTGCAATGATATATTTATATGATACATTTGTGTCTATGTATGAGAATCATGTGAAATAGCATGCTATGTTAACAATTATGTGTCATGATAGAGTTAAAGCATGTTAGAAGTTGATATGGTCAAAATGAGTCTATTTTGGAATGGGGAAATTCTTATATGGTATTGCATAATGGTAGCCTAATGTTATGATTTGAATTGGAAATGCTTAGTTATCGCCTATGAAATCATGCTACCCTAAGTATATGTTCAAATGTTTCAAATGTTGCCTTTGTTTATATGTGTAAACCTTCATGATTGTTTTATATGGATTGGAGTACTTAGTATAGACTTTATCTTAGGTGTGAAGGTGGTATGTTTATCTTGGTAGGGTGATGATGTGGGTTTGATTGACCTAGAAGTCACCTTACTCTTATGTTGAAAGAAAAGAAATAGTCCTTATGGCTAAGTCTCTTTGTTGTTTTCCCCTAATGTTGTATGACCTTGGTGTCTATTGTATTGTATAAAAAAATTTTAGAGTTTGGTATTATGACCTATCTTGATAATTGGGGTATAATTTGCATAGATGATAAGGTTTAGAATGCCTTGGTATTCCTATGTAGATTTAATGTAATTCCTTCTAAAGTTGTAATCACTTTTAAGTGATGAAAATGTAGTTTGAAAAGCTAAGATCCTCTTGAAGGTTGGGTGAAGTTTCTCTTAATTGGGCTTACCGTAAGTGGGGGATGTTGATGTGAGTAGTAAGGTTATAGATTCTTACTTGAGCTTGAAACTAATGAATTTTTAGTAAGCTTGTTCATGATAGGAGTCATGTATAAAGTATGAATTGAATGACCTCTATATGTTAAGTATGTCTTGATTGACACTATCTAAGGAGTATTTTGAAGATTCAAAAGTACTTGAAAAGGATTTTTTATCACATCCATTTTTTTGTCATGTTTATTTTGCATATTGATATACTAGTTGTGCATTTAACTTCATGGGATAAGGTAAGAAGCATGTATGAAGTCACTCTTAGTGTCTAAAATTTATCCTTATAATGAGGAATTTATCTCCTTTAAAATGAAAAATGATGAATCTTTTGAAAACTATGTGATTGATATGCTCTTGAAATCATGATTGTAGGCTCACTTTTGAAAGTGATGGGATGTTTAGCTATTGTCCTTGTGTGTGCCTATAAATTGTAAGACTTTCCTTAAATGATGCATTTTTATGAAGGCTAGTAATAAGATAGAAATTGAAATGTTGTGAAATGGCTTCCTATTGTTGTGATGTGTGTGGTGTGAATTACCATTTTTGATTCACTAACAAGGATGTTTGAGAATGCCATGATTAAAAGTTTAGAAAATTTCTCATGTTACTGTAAATTTGACGTATGTAAATTCTCTTGGGTATGAACTCATTAGACATGTAAGTGTGTTGAGGAGAAAGACATTCCTCCATGTAAACAACTAAGCACGATATGCCTGAGTATGACCCTAATGGAACTAGGTCTAACTAATAAAGATCATTGTTGATTCAATTGACTCAAGTCTATGTGCATTGAAGTATGAGTGCCTACTTGTTCTTGAGTGTTCTTGAAACTTCCTAAGTGTGACTTAAATATTGTTGCAAGATGAGCTCTTAATAAAACGAAGTGTAATGCCATGTAATGATTAGGAGAAGGATGTTCCCCCTATGAACATGATAAGAGCCTATGTGTGATGCGATAAAGAGTGAGTGAATAGAAATTATGCTTACTTGTGTTGTGTTGAGTGCTAAATGGTTTGAATTTGTGTTCCTTGTAAATATGGTGTATTAACATCTATATGATGATGATATGACTGCTGTAAGCTGCTCAATAATTCATTGAAGTCCTTATTGTGATTAAGGTATTCTAAGTGTCATTGATGAATGTTCCCAAGTTGGGGATATTGTAACACCCCCAGAAAATGAGTTAGAGTTTCTAGAGACTATTGTTTATATAAGATTGTTAACATGTTAATTAAGTGTTTTAAAGTATGCATAGGTGATTTGGAGTCATTTGATGTCAAACGTCAAGGGACAACCAAGACGTTCGACGACTAGTCACCTAAGGGGCATTGCATGTTTTTATGTTCTTATGTGTGATCATGAGTTTATGAGGTACTTATATTATTATAAATGATTTTTTAGGAAGTATGGAGTTTTACGAATTTTAGAGTGAAATATCCAAGACGTTCAAAAGTTAGCCCTTGAGACATGCATATGTGTGTCTTGATGGTGCCTAGCATGTTTGGACATGTTGTGTGTAATATTTTTGGGTGAAACTGATCTGTAAGGTCCTTGACTTTTTAATTTTAATATTTACGTTGTAAACATCGGGGTATGACTTCCTAAGGGCCCCACAAGAAGCCCTCAAGAAGGACCCAAAGGTTGTCAATACACTGCTTTGGCAATGTCAATCGACTAGCCAAACGACACCCCGTTTATTGACTGACGCTTCGTCGATGTGGAGATATCGATGGAAACTTATCCTGGAAAAGTCTTATCCACATGAAAACCTCATACCTAAACTATGGAATCCACCAATTGTCCGTCGATGGGCCAACGTGGCGTTGACTGTGTCCGTGGATGCAGTCCTGCAGAACTGCCATGCACGCTGCCTAATTATGTGGTGAATGGGAAATTCACCCCATGTGCTAACCTTACCCTAGGCATTTTTTTGAACCTATTTTTGGGTATATTATATTGGTTAAAACGTGAATATCACACACCCAATCCTCCAATAAAATTCAAACCTCCCTCTCCCTAAATATCCTCTCTAGGATCCTCCATTGATGGTGAAGTTCAAGGTAAGCTTGTAGATTGGATTTTCATGGGCTATTCACCAATTTATAGTGGGTTCTTCATCTAATAAAGGTATGGTGATCCTTCATCTAGTTAATCTTTCATCTAGAGAGTCCACTTCAATGTTTTGAAAGAAATTTCATGATCAAATCTCTTCTTCTTCAATATGGGCATGAGTTCTTTCCTAAATTAATTTCAAAAGTATATTATTAATGTATTGATGATTATCTACTTATTTGGAAGTGATTTTCAATCCAATTGCATGATGAACCCATGCTTTCTCACAAACTCGATTTTATCCTATGTATGGCTTTATGATTTTGATCTTATCTATATCGTCGTGTGATTCAATTATGTTAATATGGTTATACCTACTTCCTAGTATGTGTATCGATGATGAATTTTTGAGGAATGATCCATGAGGGTTAAGTTTGAAAGTTTTTGAATAAGGCTAGTTTATCATGTAGTAACTTGTGATCTTGACATTGGGATGGTTGTTATGAGAATCGATCATGATAAATTGTCTTAGCTACTGCCTATATGTGTATTGTGATGATAATTAGGTATAATTGATCCAATATGAATAGATAAAAGTTGAATTTGCAAATATTGATTCAGGTTCTTATAGCCTATATACTTTGTAGAGTAATGTATAGGTTGTGATCTATACTCTAGGGTGGATGAGACATGATATAGCTATGATCTTCTATTCCTTTAGATACTTACCTAAATGTATATTATTTATAAAATATAATTGGTGAACAAGACTAGGGAAAATGGTTGATGATCTATAACTCTCTACTTTCTAGTATATATGTGATGTATTGTATTAGATTGTAGTCTGATCTTTTAGCGACTTGTACATTTTTTCTTTCATTAATAAATGTATATCTATCTACTACCCTATAACGTATTGATGATGAAAAAGGTGTATTTATCAATGACGATCAAAGGTTGATTAATTGGTAAGAATGGCTCTTCCTCTCTACTTCTCTATATTATTGTAGTTGATGAAGCCTTATATGGGAATGTGTGGTATAGTCCACTTATGGTGTCGGTGTTTACTGTAACGTCATTATATATGTGTTGACAATGGCCTTGAAGGCAAATTGATGAATACATGAGTGTGTGGTAGTGGTGATCACCTAATGTGAAACCTATGCCTAGTCTTCAATTCTTGTTGTAAATCCAGGTTATGTAGCTAATGTTATAAGCATGTAAATGGTTATGTTATGATAATATGTACGTTCTGCCATTAAATAAGTGTTAAAGATTGATGACCCATACCCATGTACCCCTATGTGAATATGTGAATAGCTAATGTTAGGAGTCTTAAAGTGTAATATGAAATTAGTTTGTCTCCTTTGCTAAATTGTGTTGTGTGGTCTATGCTTGGTTTTACATTGTTGTGTTAAGAGGGTGGTTGTAAGACCTCAACAATGACTTATACAAAATATATCCTAACATGGTTTTCGTAATAGTTTAAGGTCCTAAATTAGTAAATTACATAATATTGAGGAAGTGTCTAATAGTATAGGTGCATTGGAGGTCAAATGTCAAGGGACGAGTAAGATGTTCGACGACTAAGTCACCTATGTGCCTAATATGTGGTTCTATGTATTTATATCTAAATAATGATGTTGTATGGTCTTAAAATGATTTATTATGTAATTTATAGGAATTTTTTTGAGTTTCGTGAAGTTTGGAGGTCAAACGTCCATGACGTTCCAAAGTGTTGCTTTGAAATTACCTTATGTATCTAAGCATGTTTCGTCGAGTTGTACGTGTTCGTTTTGGGTCAAATTTATGTGAAAAATGCTAAAATTGAATACATTCATGTTTGTGTTGGAAACATCCGGGAAAACATCCCCAAGGACCATCCAAGGGTCCTTGAGGATGGACCCATGTTAGTGGCAAAAACTGCCCAAGGCAGTCCCATCTACGGATGGAAAACGATGACCAGTGGCCTGGTCCATGCCCCATAGGTGGAGGGAGTCGTTTGGTACTTATCATAGGGATTAAAGCTCCCATTTTCCAGTCTTTGAACCCATCAACGGAGAACTAGATGATCTGTGTGTGGACTGACACCTCGTCGATAGGAAACCGTCAATGGGAGTCTGTGTGCTGCGCAGGTTCACTGACAATTGAGAGGAGAACTTGTAATTTCACCCCACTTACAAATAAGAGGTTTGGAGGTTCCTAAGCAGTATTTTGGGTATTTTAAATTTGTTTATAATCCTAAAATACTATGAAGATTTCATTCTTCCAAATCAAAAACCCAAATCCCTTAGAATTCTCTCTAGAACTCCATTGGAGTCAAAACTCAAGGAAGATCTTGGATTGAAGAAATTAGTAGATATTCTTCATAACATTGAAGAATTATATTCATCAAGGTATGGATTTTGATCCTTGAAACTCTCTTCATCAAAGAGACCAACTTTCAAAGACGTTTCTAATGTTTTCAAGTTAAATTGCCCAATTTTATGATCTATTCTATGGGTTCTTTCATTAATGGTTTATATACATTGCATGATGATTGAATTGATATTTTATTGATTATTTAAAAATAAAATAACCCAGGAACCCATGAATTGGACGAACCCTAGTTTTTGACTAAGTTATGAGTTACTTGATATTAATCTAATGTTGATGAATTCTAATGTAGTTTATGTAGGCTATTAATTGATGTAAAGTTATAGTAAATTTATATGTAGGTTGTATTATATTGATGAATTTGTAGTAATTTGACCTAGTATCATGAATATTGTTATAATTGTATTGAATTGTTTGGTTATGGCATGGGTAAGAGTCTTGTGATATCGAATGTGGTGATTTGGTATTGGATTGAGGTATTGAGGATGTTGTGGTGATAATATTCCCTATTTCCTTTGTTTTATGATTAATTAGACTTCAATTATGTTGTGATTTATATTGTCCACTTATGGTGGTAGTGTTATGTGCTTTACTTGTAATTAATGTGGCCTTGTCGGCGTTATTTTAAGTAATGTAATGATCATGGCCTTGTCGGTAAAATACTTGAAGTAATGTGGATAATTGTATAGTTGATTATTGTCACGACCAGAGTCTAGAACCTAGCCAAAACCGGTGTCGTTGACCTCTTAGAGGTCGCAGACAAGCCTACATACGTCATCATTAGATCATCTAGGTTAATTTTATCAAAAAACTTTGAACTTTTTGTTTACATAGACTTCATAGTGAGAAACATTTAACTTGTATAAGACCATCTACATAAACTCATAAGCGTCTCACAACAACCATATAAAAAGATGATCAAATGAAAGACATAGTCAGATTTGTATAAAAATAGAGAGTTTCCAAAATGGCACCAATACAATTTTCAAAATAACTGGGAATGAAACACTAGTGGAACATACTCCACTAGCTCATGTCTACATCTAAGCTAGAATATAAAATATAGGCATCCTCGAAAGCAAGATGTCCTACATAGTCCGGATGAATGCTCCACGTCCAGATAACTTCGGCGTAGTCTCGTAAGCTCTAGCGTTCTCCTGCACATGCACCTAAAAGTAGAGATTTGTATGGTATTAGTACACACTTGTACTAAACATGGGTATATGCAAGCACACACTAAGGACATTCATGATTAAGAAGAGCTCTCTCTTAAATATAAGCTTTGGAAAGTCAAGTAAGTGGACTTGCCAAATCGTATTAGAAAAGTCATGTTATGAGAGTAATATGCATCATCATACATATGATTCTGCAAACAAAACATAACATATGCACATATCATATCACATAGTTCATATAATTCTTTCATATTCCATGAGACCTTGTAATTATGGTCTTGACATTAAAACTTCCAAAAACGAGGGCTCAACATATGGGAACTCAACTAGAGAGCCTTCTTTAGAAAACACCAAGTCCGCTTCATTTATTCATACGTACTTCATTTTCATTTGTTCGTAAGCCAGTGTAAATACCAACCATACATAGGATGTAGTTTAAGACTTTCATCGGGTTCACTGTGCAATGACCAAGAACGACCTAGTGGTATTACTTAAGTCTAGCTCACCTCTTGATTATCCTATCCTAACACCTTCGGTATCATTCATTTCATTATGTGCATTACTTGAGGATGGCCTCATTCTTTATTTGTGAACTTTAACCTTAACCGACATAGATCATGTGAGCATCATGAAACCCATTGTTTAACCCCACACAAAAAGAGGTGGAATCACCTGCCAAAGTTAACCAAAACATGTTAGCGTATATAGAGATTCGAACTCTGCTAGAACCCTATATTGAAAGTATAGTTTCAAAGACTAGGAGATATAAGGAGAGACATACCCATCTGGAAGGACAGTCTCCTCTCATGAGAATTACACGAATCTCTACCGTCCCATAAGAAGGAATCGCAACTCTTAGCTAGCCTATCGGTGCTCAGTATAAAGTTCCATTATATTAATCTCAAACGTCATAGAAGCTTGCTTATATCATGAGGGCATCATATCTCATTAGATGATTTGTCATCTCATCATTAGTATTAAGTATGCATTAACTTCAATACTTTCATTAGAGTGTTCGTAGAGACTAGTCTCTTAATTAACTTTATACTCTCATAGGTGAGTACGTCTTGGCAACATTTACTTAGGATCATTTGAGATTTCTCTAACCTTACGATTAGCCTCTTATCATTTTGTCACCACATTCTTTAACATAAGCACATTTACTCTTCATAATACTCACCACTTTACGTGAATATTCATTTCATCGTATGCCAATGCACTTGTTCGTTTAATATATGTCACACTCTTACTTAACCACTCTGGGATTTCATTATCTTTTCAGATAAGATCCTAGGTACACTTCTTTTTAAACGTATGCTAGACTTATGAGTCCACACATACAAGACATGAGGCTTCATTCATAGTTTGTCTAAGTGATTTATATTTACCCAAGATTATGTGATACAAGACTTATACATCTTGTAGATATGTCAAGATACTGATTTCAATCATTGGAGGCAGCACTCATTTAATATTTGTTCACATATGACTTACCTATCAATACGGAATTGGGCAAGGGAACCGGATTTTTAATGCATTGAGCAACACTTAATCTTATATTAAACTTGATGAATGCATTTTTCAGATTTGAGGGACCCTAGTTCGATCCCCATCACTCCCATAATATTTCCTTTCTTTTCATCTTCTCTTTTTCTTTTAAGGCAAGGAGATTGTTGATCAATCCCCCACAAGCTCATTCTTTTTCTCTTAATTTATCTCTTAACTTTCTCACCTAGTCAAGGGGTTGTGGGTTCAATCCCCACTCTTCACATTTATTTTTCTCCTAACTCTCTCATCCATTAAAGAGGTCGTGGGTTTAATCCCCACACTCCACATTTATTTTGGTCCTTTACTTTTCTCCTAAGTGTCTAATCTATTTAAAAGGTTGTGGGTTCAATCCTCACTCACCACATTTATTTTTCTCCTTTATTTTTCTCCTAAATCTCTCATCTATTCAAGAGTTTGTGGGTTCAATCCTCACTCACCACATATAATTTTCTTTTTCGTTTTTCTCATGAAATTTACGAAATTTGCATTTGGTGAGGTCTTGGGTTCAATTCCCAATTACCTCACAATTTTTAATAAAAAAATAAAATATACCTCACATTTTAAATTTTTGGCCGAGACCAAAATTTCCAGCAACATTACCCTTATATGAACATCACAATTTTAACATTTTCATACAAAAAACAAAACATTTATAACACACAAATTCAAGCAGCACCATATTTTATTTACAGCACACCCATGCTCAAACAATTAATGTAAAACACTTTTACGAAAAACATATTTCATTCCTTACATAATTTCCAAATACACATTCAACAAATAATCACAACCAGACCTAAAATTATCTACCAGAAGTCATATCAATGCATGCTTTGAATCTTTCAAAGGATCTAATGATAGGGGCATGCAAAAGAAACAATCTTAGTTTCTCGATTGGAATTTAAACTGAACATAGAGGTCTCTTTGGAAAGGGACAAGGAGATAAGAAAATCCATACCTTAATGTTCATCAAGACTTGTTTCAATTCTGCCAATTCCCATGACACCACTGCCTCACCACAAAAATCCCAAGCACAATTCGTCGAGAATAATGTTGTTGATTTTCGTTTTTACCTTAGCTTTTCATTTTAGGATTTGTGTGTAAGTTCTTTAAGGGTGATGAACTATTATTTTAAGTAATTTTCCTGATAAAAAACGTGAGAATGAGAGTGAGAGACGTGAGAATGAGAGGGTTAGGATTTGGAGAGTTAGGTGGAGACTTAGTCAAACTAGGATACCTCAGTATTTATTAATATTATTATAATTATTATTATTATTATTTTTCAAAATCTGATTTTTCCTTTAATTAAATCAGAAATTAAATATTAATTAATTAAATGAATTCACCAAATAAATTAAGGTTCGAACCCAGGTGGAGCAAGATTTCGCTCAAAGGGTCAATTTTTGCCCTTCCTACCGGAATTGCCCCTATACCATATTAATTAATTAATTAATTAATTAGGGTAATTACAATACTACCCTTAGCCTGAAAAAGACCATTTTACCCGATCCCCTAAACTTAAGATTACCCCTTTTTAAATTCGGTTAAGACTCATCCGGGTAACCTTCATATTCGGGTGACCTACATGGATGGACCCAACCTTTCCTAGCTCAACTAACTCACCAAGTTATTTGGCTTGGCTGTTGCAAGGGTTCAGAGGTCTGGTTTTACGCGCATCAATCTGATTGAACCCGGTCTAATCGTAGGCATTCTAGATAAATTAAGCATTACTTAGGAACATTTGTCCCCGAATGACACTACACATCATTTTAAAATAAAGAGGGTGATTTTCAAAAATATTTTAACATACTTGAGACTTTGCTCTTTGTGAATTTCTGCTTCACACTTACACTGGATAATGTATATTAATCAAGCTTTTTTTAAGCTTCATACTTGAGATTGAGGAACTTCCTTCTCAATCCTAATTAACTTGATGCACCTCACAACTCATGAAACACAAAAATCATGTCCACGATATACAAAACCAGCAACATGACATGCAAACATGGATTCATTTTAACTCACATAGTACAATTATTACACATACGATTTTGGACTTACAACACCAAGTCGACTAAAAACATAGAGTTTCTTAAACAAAATCAGCATTAGGAGGAGTATATCTAACCCCTTAGATAACATCTTGTTGGCCTTAAGATTTGAAATTATATGTCTTTGTTGGATTGGTCCACGCCCTGCCCATTTATACCCTATCTCATTTTGCAACTGAAACTTCACTACCCTGGTTTGATAGTCTATGGTAGCATAACACTTATCGAGAAAATCCATACCTAAGTTATTTAATTCTTTTTATTGGCGAATATTTTATTTACATATTGGTAGGTTGGTGCACATCCTTGGAACCTTCTAGCAGCTTCACATTAATAGACTCAGGAGCTTCTTCCTAAACTAGTCTCATCAAAGAATACAACATAAATAAACACATAAGTCAGCAACCAACATGATGAATCCAACATATTAACTTCATACTAGTGCATAAAAACATCCACATGAAAAACTACTTTAGGCTACTCACTCGACACATCAGCAGAGGAGTCTTCCCTTATACCTCTAGACTTGAGTGCGAAGAATCGTTGCCTCCTTGTATCCTCTTCACTTGGACCATTCGGCTGAACTTTCTCCTTCCATTTTTCTTGACCTTTCATGTACGGACAATCCTTCATCTTGTGACCCAGTTTGCTACAACTGTAACAATCGTTAGAGCCCCTCCTACACTCTCCTTTATGAAGTTTTCCACACATCCTACAAGGTGGCCTCTCCTGAGGTGTATGTATTTCACTTTTTCTTTTAACTCTGGGCTAGAAATCCCTATCATAGCGACCCTTGAATGAGCTTGACTCCCCTTGGTAGGAGAGTCCCTTCATAAACCTAGGCTTATCCCTGATTTCAGTACTAATCTTCATTGAAAAATTCTTCTCAGCTTGCCTTGACCTGTTCCCTGCCCTAGCATGGTTCCTCTTTCTACTTTCCTCCACTTATTGGACATGGACCATAAGCCTGGAAAAGTCCATGCTTGCATGCAGAATAGCTTCCCTACACTCCTCCTCGAGATTCTCAGCAATTTTAGATTCAGTGTAAACGGGAGGATTCATCCTCGTGAAGTCCCTTAACCTACAAGCCATGGTGCTGGCAGGTGGGTTCTTCCAGGGAAAACCTTGCTGCTCTGCCTGGGCTTTCATAGCCTGAGCTTGTAAGGTGATGGTTTGGGAAGTCTGTACCAGGTCTATCCTTACTTCTCCATCTGTCAACCCAACTGGGTTAACAGGCATCTCTATTTAAGCAGCTGGGACCTGGGAAGGAACTTACTTGCCCCAACAACTGCTTCTCTTCTTCCTCGACCAGTGTTCCTCATTGTATTCATTTATTATAAAGTAGAATTGATGTTAGATGCGCTCATATAACCAAGGAATGAGAAATTAGAGAAGGTACGATAAGATCAGAAGAAGGGAATTTTCCTACGCATCATGCATTCTCCAATTTAGGATAGTGGTTCAATTCAATACCATTACTTAGAAACTACTCGATGTGGTTGATGTGAACTTATTATCCTCAAAATTAACCAAGTGCTCTAATACCAACTATTTCACGACCAGAGTCTAGACCCTAGCCGAAATTGGCGTTGTTGACCTCCTAGAGGTCGCAACCAAGCCTACATATGTCATCGTTACATCATCTAGGTTAATTTTAGCGGAAAATTTTGAACTCTTTGTTTATTTAGACTTCATAGTGATACATATTGAACTAGTGTAAGACAATTTACATAAACTCATAAGCGTTTCGCAACAACCATCTAATATCAAGTTAATCAAATGAAAGACATAGTCATATCTGTATAAAAATATAGAGTTGCCAAAACGGCACCAATACAATACCTGAAAAACTTGGAAAGAAACACAAGTGGAACATACTTCACTATCTTATGCCTAAATCTAAGCTAGAATATAAAAGATAGGAATCCTCAATAGCAAGAGGACCTACCATGTATGGATGAATTCTCCATGTCCGGATAGCTTCACCATAGTCTTGTAAGCTCTAGCGTTAACATGCACCTGCACCTAAAAGTAGAGACTTGTATGGGATTAGTACACACTTGTTCTAATTATGGGTATATGCAAGCACACACCAAGGAGATGCATGATTAAGAAGATCTTTGTCCTATGTATGAGTTATGGAAAGTCAAGTCAGTGGACTTGCCAAATTGGATTAGGAAAGTCATGCTACGAGAGTAACATGCATCATCATACATATCATTTTGCAAAAAACACATAACATATAGCACATATCATATCACATAGTTCATTTCATTCCTTCATATTCCATGAGACCTTAGAATCATGGACTTGACATTAAGACTTCCCAAAATGAGGGATAAGTTTATGGGACCTCAACTAGGGAGACTTCTTTAGAAAACACAGATTCTCATTCATTCTTTCATACTTTCTTCATTTTTATTTTTTCGTAAGCTAGTGTAAACACCGGCCATGCCTAGGATGTAGTTTGAGACTTTAATCGGGTTCGTTGTGCAATGACGAAGAATGACCTAGTGTCATTACATAAGTCTAGCTCACCTCTTGATTATCCTATCCTAACACTTTTGGTATCGTTCAATTCATTATGTGCATTACTTGAGGATGGCCTCATTCTTTATTTGGGAACTTTAACCTTAACCGACATAGATCATGTGAGAATCATGAAAACCAGTGTTTAACCCCACACGAAAAGAGGTGGAATTACCGGAAAAAGTGAACCAAACATAATAGCATATATAGGGAGTCGAACCCTTCTATAGCTTCAAAGACTAGGAGATATAAGGAGACACATATTTGTCTGGACGAACAGTCTTATCTCATGAGAATTACATGAACCTCTGCCTTCCTGAAAGAAGGAATCACAATTCATAGCTATCCTATCGTTGCTCAGTATAAAGTTCCGTTACATTCATCTCATACATCATAGAAGTTGGCTTCTATCTTGAGGGAATCATAGCTCATTAGATGATTTTTTATTTCATCATTAGTATTAAATATGCTTTAACTTCAATACTTTCATTAGAGTGTTCATAGAGACTAGTCTCTTCATTAACTTTACACTCTCATAGGTGAGTACGTTTTGGTAACATTTACTCAGGCTCATTTGAGATTTCTCTCACCCTTAGCATTAGCCTCTTATCATGTTGTAACCACATTCTTTAACTTTAAAACATTTATCTAATTACTCACCACTTTACATGAATGTTCCTTTCATCATATGCCAATGTACTTGGACATTTAATGTGTCTCACACTCTTACCTAACCCCTTAGGGGTTTCATTATCTCATAACATAATATCTTAGGTACACTTACTTTTCAACGTATGCTGGACTTTTGAGTCCACACATACAATCCATAAGGCTTCATTCATAATTTGTCTAAGCGATTCATATTTACCCAAGGTTATGTGGTACAAGACTGATGCATCTTGTAGATATGCCAAGATATTGATTTCAATCATTAAATGCAGCATTTATTAAATATTTTTTCACGTATGACTTACGTATCAATACAGAATTGGGCAAGGGAACCCGATTTAGAATCCCATGAGCAACACCTAATCTTATATTAAACATGATGATTGCATTTTTCAGATATAGGGGACCCTAGTTTGATCTCCGTCACCCCCCATAATATTTCCTTTCTTTTCCTCTTCTCTTTTTCGTTTCAGGCAAGCTGGTTGTGGGATCAATCCCCCACAAGCTCATTCTTTTTCTCTTAATTTATCTCTTAACTTTCTCTCCTATTTAAGGGGTTGTGGGTTCAATCCCCACTCTTCACATTTATTTTTCTCCTTCATTTTTCTCCTAACTCTCTCATCCATTCAAGAGGTCGTGGGTTTAATCCCCACTCTCCACATTTATTTTTGTCCTTTATTTTTCTCCTAAGTCTCTGATATATTCAAGAGGTTGTGGGTTCAATCCCCACTCACCACATTTTGTTTTTCTCCTTTATTTTTCTCCTAACTCTCTAATCTATTCAATAGTTTGTGGTTTCAATCCTCACTCACCACATTAAATTTTCTTTTCATTTTTCTCATGTAATTTTTATGAAATTTGCATTTGGTGAGTTCTTGGGTTCAATTCCCAATGACCTCATAATTTTTTTAAAAAATTAAAACATAGCTCACTTTTCAATTTTTTGGCCGAGACCAACATTTCCAGCAACATTACCCTTACATGAACATCAAACTTTTAACATTTTCATACAAAAAAACACAATATTTATACACACAAATTTCAGGCTGCAACATAGTTAATTTACAACACACCCATGCTCAAACAATTAACATAAAACATTTTTCTGGAAAACATATATCATTCCTTACATAATTTCAAAATACACATTCAACACATAATCACAACCAGACCTAAAATTATCTACCCAAATACATACAAACACATGCTTTGAATCTTTCAAAGGATCTAATGACAGGGGCATGCAACGGGGACAACCTTAGTTTCTCAATTGAAATTTAAACTGAACTTAGGGGTTTCATGGCAAAGGGACAAAGAGATAATAAAACTCATACCTTCATGTCGATCAACACTTGTTTCGATGCTTCCATTTCCCATGACACCACTGCCTCACCCCAAAAATGTCAAGCACAATCCGTCGAGAAGAATGTTGTTGATTTTCGTTCTTAGCTTAGCTCTTTGTTTTTTGATTTGTGTAAGTTATTCAAGAGTAAAAAACTATTATTTTCAGTTATTTTTGTGACAAAAAACGTGTGAGAGTGAGAGACGTGAAAATGAGTGGATTAGGATTAGGAGAGTTAGGTGGAGATTAGTCAAACTAGGACTCCTCATTATTTATAAATATTATTATTATTATTATTATTATTATTATTATTATTATTATTATTATTATTATTATTATTATTATTATTATTCATAGTAAGTTTTTTCCTTTAATTAAATCAGCAATTAAATATTAATTAATTAAATTAATTCACCAAATAAAATATATCAAATAAAACAATTGCTTCCACCAAGTTTCGAACTCGGGTGGGGCAAGATTTCGATCAAAGGGTCAATTTCGGTCCTTCCTACCCCAATTTCCCCTTCACGATATTAATTAATTAATTAATTAAATATTTAGGGTAATTACAATACTACCCTTATCCATTAAAAGACCATTTTACCCCTAGACCCTCCAAACTTAAGATTACCCCCTTTTAAATCTTGTTAAGAATCATCTTGGTAAATCTTCAAATTCAGGTACCCTAATTGGCTGGACCCAACCTTCCCTAGCTCAAATAACTCACCAAATTATTTGTCTTGGATGTTTCAAGGGTTCAGAGGTCTGGTTTTACGCAAATCAGTTTTTGTGAACCTGGTCTAATCGTAGTCATTCTAGCTAAATTAAGCATTACTTAATATAGTCATTTTAGGGTTGTTAAAATTATGTGATGTATGAAGACATCTATATATATGTTATCCAATGTGAAAGTATATGCGTTCTATTAATGTTATGTAGGTGATCATGTTACACTATGAATGTGGCTTTGTGTGTATAGTCTTAGGGTTGATGTATGTTATTCCTACATGACTATATGAGTCTATGATGATCATATTTATGTAGATATGATAGTATCTAGGATGATTTAAAATGATAAGAGTTACTTCTATGTACTTCTAGAATGACATGTGATATAAGTTAAAGTGAAGTATATGGTGTCTTTTCTTGGTTGACTTGTTTCCCTTGTTTGACGAATTTATGAATGCGAATATGTGATGTCTTAAATGATGATGCTGAAGTCTCTTAGTCTTGAATGTATGAATGACATGTGACCTTAAATGAAGTTAAGAGGGTCTTTTATCTGAAACCTTGAACCTAGTGGTAAGGTTATGAATGTTGAAGTCGTAAGACGTAATGCTTTCCTTCAAATTAAAGGAACGATGGAATTAAGGTTAATTTGCTGGAACGACATCATATTAATCCTTAGGAAAGTCATCATGAGCTTCTTATCTCCATTAGGAGGTATCCCTAGTGGACCTTTCTTTGGTAGGGTCAATGTGTTTGGGTACGAACTTGATATGGAACCCCTTTATATGAACCTTATGTGTAAATTACTCAATGAGAATGAAGGCTATCCCCAAGTGAGTATTGCAAGGGAAGTAGTTCTAGTTAATGTATGAGACTAGATTACAAAACATGCCCTTCACATTCCTTAACCATGTGCCTACATGGGATGTGTCTTAGTTCTACCATTGGCAAGTAGAACACCTTCATCGGAGTAGGTTAGAACTTAGGATTCAGTGTCTTGCTATCATGGTCTATGTCATATATTGCCTATTCTCATTATATGGGATAACTATTGGCATTAGAGAAGTTCTATGAAGTTTAGGTGATGGTATGGTATGCTATGTAGACATTGCACAATAGGCTTTGAAGGTGTTATTTAGAGTTTCTAGGTCTTTTCCAAGACCATTACTTGAATGTCCTTTATGTATTGAATGTCTCCTAAATTAACTAATGAATGTAATGACTTAAGTTAATAAAGTATTTTAATTGAAAAATTTCTTATCTATAGTAGTTAAGGGTTGTCTAGTTAAGGTATAAAGGGGGCATAGGATTGGTCACTTCGTATCTTAGCTAGATGATTCTTAAGAATGACTAGTTAGGGAAGATGTTGATTACATGGACATGATCTAAACATAGAAAGTCTTAAGGATTATTTAGGTAGTCTTGAAGAGGTCAATCATGGATACTATCTTCTTTATTTACTTAAGTAAGTCTTTTGATAGCCTTTGATAAGAGAATGTAATACTATCTACATGTTAATGTATTTGATGTCTTGTAAGTGTCTATGCGTCATATTATAAGTATTCTTGAGGGTCATTTACGTATGTAGAGGGAGGTTGCATGGGCGGTCTCTCTTTTTGTTGCTTAAGTGTGTATTAGGATAGCTTTTAGTGAGAATATTACAAGTTCAGAAGTGTCTAAGGAAGAAGTAGACAACTTCACTGTAACAGTGAATTCATTCATTGTACAGTGAGTTGAGCTTACCTTAATGTAAGATCAAAAAAGTGTTAAATCATTTAAATATTATCTTATGTGTTTCTAAGTTGTTAAATGTTGTTCTTATGCTTGTAATATGATTTTTTAATGAAAACATACATATTTATACTAAATGTTCGTTTTCATGATTTTTATGCATTATGACATACTTAGTACATGAGGTTGTATTAACCATGCTTTTAACTATCTCTATATTTGTTGGTACGTGAGGAGCTTATGGGAAGGAAGACTTGGATCGTATCATCATTCAAGTGAATTCGAAGTACGGCCTCATTTGATTCGAGGGCATAGATGTCTTTTATGTTTTCTATTGAAGTATTTTAATAGACTAAGTATTTCAATATTAGTATTGTGTAAGGGTCGTGTCCCAAAAGTTTCTCGTATCTTAAATTTGATGAGATTGAGAGGTAGTATTTTCTATGACTTTATTTGAAAAAGTTTTTAAAGACTATGATATGTTTCAGTGAAAAGTTTTTAATTCCTTACTACTTTTTATTATGTATATGTGATAAAATGATATGAAAGGGAAAGTACAAGACCTCTGAGAGTTCAAGTATGCCGGTTACAATCCAAGATTGGACCTAACTTCTATGTTGTGGTTTCGGGATATAACAAGATTGGTATCTGATAATTGGTTATGAAAGTAGTATTAGGAATAGAAAAGTCTCATCAAGTCACGTCTAGTAGATTTTTGACCATCGTTGTGAGTCGCAACACATCTATGGGTGAGAAGCGATAGGATAATAGAGTTTCCCTTTTTTTCTACTCCTACGTCGTGCCATAGAGTAGAAGCTATGAGTACTCTTTTCTTATGGTTTTCCTTGTGTTTCTAGAGAGATAAATACTAGAAGTACACCGACTAGGATAGTTGAGGAAAATGGGGTGCAAGAGGAGATTCCTCCTCCTGTTGAGGAAGTTGAACAAGTTTCTCAAGGTGCTTAGGCTTATCAAGTCCCTATTGTGGGTGGAGGTGATGATGTCCCAAAGTTGAATAATTGGGATATTAGAGAGGCTTTGCTTGCTTTAGCCCGAGCCGTGACTACTCAAGTGAATTTGAGTATGGTGTCTAGGGTGAGTTCTGGATGGCACTATGACGTCTAGGTTATGAGACTTTTTGAGGATGAATCCTCCTTTCTTTCTTGTCTCTAATGTGGGAGAGGATTCCTAAGAGTTTCTAGATGGAGTGTATAATGTGTTGAGTTCTATGGGTGTTACATTTTGGGAGAAAGCATAGCTACCTTCATATCAACTTAGGGATGTTCTTATCTATATGTTAAGCAATGTGAAAGTATATGTGTTCTATTGATGTTTTGTAGGTTATCATGTTAGACTATGAATACGTCTTTTTTTGTATAGTATTAGGGTTAATGTATGTTATTTTTACTTGACTATATGAGTCTATGATGGACATATTTTTGTTGATATGATAGTACATAGCATGACTTGAAGATGATAAGAGTTAATTTTATGTTCTTCTAGAATGACATGTGATATGAGTTAAAGTGAATTATATTGTGTCTTGTCTTGGTTGACTTGTGTCCCTTTCTTGATGAATGTATCAATGTGAATATGTGATGTCTTGACTGAGGATGATAAAGTCTGTTAGTCTTGAATGTATGACATGCGACCTTAAATGAAGTTAAAAGGGTATTTATGTGAAACCTTGAACCTAGTGGTATTGTTATGAATGTTGAAGTCGTAATCCATAATGGTATCCTTCAAATTAAACGAACGATAGACTTAAGGTTAATTTTCCGGAAAGACATCATATTAATCCTTAGGAAAGTCATTATAAGCTTATTGTCTCCTTTGGAAGGTAACCCTAGTAGACCTTTCTTTGGTATGGTAAATGTAATTGTGTTATGAACTTGATTTGGAACCCCTTTATATGAACCTTAAATGTAAATTACTCTATTAGAACGAAGGCTAGCACTGAGTGAGTATGGCAAGGTAAATATTTCTATTTAAAATATGAGACTAAATTACAAAGCATGCCCTTCATATTCCTTATCCACGTGCCTACATGGGATGTGTCTAAGTTCTACCATTGGCAAGTAGAACATCCTCATCGGAGTAGGTTAGAACTTCGGATTATATGTCTTGCTATTATGATATATGTCGGTTATTGTCTATTCTCATCATATGGAATACCTATTAGCATTAGAGAAGTTCTATGAAGTTTAGGTGGTGGTATGGGACGCTATCTAGACATTGCACAATAGGATTTGAAGGTGTTAATTGGAGTTCCTAGGTCTTGTCCAACACCATTACTAGAATGTCCTTCATGTATTGAATGACTTCTAAATGAACTAATGAATGTAATGACTTAATCTAAGAAAGTATGTTAATTGAATAAGTACTTGTGTAGAGTAGCTAAGGGTTGTCTGGTTAAGGTGTGAAGGAGGCATATGAATGGTTACTTCTTATCTTACCTAGATGATTGTAGTTAGGGAAGATGTTGATTATGTGGACATGATCTAAACTTAGGAAGTTTGAAGGCTTATTTAGGTAGTCTTGAAGAGTTCAATCATGTACTTTATCTTCTTGATTTACTTAAGTGAGTTTATTGATAGCCTTTGATAAGAGAATGCCATACTATTTACATGTTGATGTGTTTGATGTCTTGTAAGTGTGTATGTGTCTTATTATAAGTATTCTTGAGGGTTATTCAGGTATGCTTAGGGATGTTGTATGGGTTGTTTTTGTTTGTGTTGCTTAAGTGGGTCTTAAGATAGCTTTTTCTGAGAATACTACACGTTAAAAAGTATATAAGGAAGAAGTAGGCAACTTCACTGTAGCATTGAATTCCTTCACTGTACAGTGAGTTGAGCATATTCTAATGTTTGCTCAAAAATATGTTAAATCGTGTAAATGTTATCTTATGTATTTCTGATTTGTTAAATGTTTTTCTTATGATTATAATATGATTTTTTAATGAAACGATGCATATTTCTAATAAATGTCCATTTTTATGGTGTTTATGTATTATGCCATACTTAGTACATGTGGTTGTACTAATCCATGCTTTTTCCTATCTCAATAGTTGGTTGTAGGTGAGGATCATTTGGGAAGGAAGACTTGGATCGTAGCATCATTCAAGTAAAGTCGAAGTATGTCATCATTTGATTCGAGGGCATATAAATCTTCTATGCTTCTTATTGAAGTATTGTAATAGACTAAGCATTTCTATATCATTATTGTGTATGGGTTGTGTCCCAAAAGTATTCTTGTGTCTTAACTTTGATGAGATTGAGACATTGTATTTCTTATGACTTTATATGAAAGATTTTTCAAAGAGTATGATATGTTTTTGTCAAAAGTTTTAATTCTGCACTAGTTTTCATTATATATATGCGATGAATGATATGTACGGGTTTGTACAAGACCTCCGAGTGGTCAAGTATGCTGGTTGAAATCCTAGATTTGCCCTAACTTCTAGGGTGTGATTTCGGATGTGACATTGGATGCCTGAATGTGTTTATTGATAGCCATTATGTGATTATGTTGACCAATATACACAAACACTCACACATTATTCATACTTACAATGTAGAAAAGGTTCATGGTTTCTAACGAAAGGTCGGTCTCATATTCAATAAATGTCTACTACTATACATGTAAGGTAAATGTATTTAAGTATGTCATGTAGTCCATTAACTAGGATAACTTAATAGGCGTACTAGTATGGCAAGGATAAGGGACCTTGTCTATACATTGCACATCTATGCCTTGATAGGATAGTTCCTAGGTTGGTCTTCCAAGTACATGAATAGCATTGTATGAATATGTTATGAATATGACTTATATGCAATGATGTTAAGTATATGATATGATGAAGTATGAATGTGCATAGTGTCTTGGTTTGTTTATATGAAAGGATTGCCCATATAGGTATACACATATACTTATGCATTGACATATGAACATGTATGACATTTATTTGTTATGTGAAAGGTTTTCTCACACATAATTATACATACACACATGTACGCAGATCTAGTCAATAGAGGAGACTTGAAAGGTGTGCTCAAGTGTATCCTAAACTAGAGAGGTGCTTACATATGCTATGTCCATGTGTAAGGGTTTCTCATATGATATAGGTTGACGAATTCTCATCTATGACCTATGAGCTAAGATTATGAACGGATGACTCTCCTAACCCTAATTCTATAAGATAAAGTTAACAAAGACATTTTAATAAAAAGGGATCTTAGCTTAGCATTGAGTGAACTTGACAATGAGAGGTGTTGGATTCCGTTGGTAAGATTCACCATTGGGTTCTTATAAGGTGTTGACTTCCCTTGGAGGAACATTCACCTATGGTCCAAATGAGGTGTTGAATTTCCTTTAGTAAGAATCACCCATTTTTTCTAATGAGATAAGGCTCGAATACCAATGAGCGGTACAGTGTTATGTACATCTCTTAGTGTCATAAACTATGCTTGACATATTAGATCTAGAAAGTGATTTCACTAATATTCTAGCATGTGTTAATTTTGTACCTTGGCTAGGTAAGAACACTTTCCATTGGTTTAAGGATCTACAACACCAAATTCCATAGAGCGCCCATGGTCGTAGTGTCATTTAAGGCTATAGTTTCTGTAAAGTAAAATGGACAATGGGACTTCACCTATGCATTGCACAAATGGCTCTTGAGGGACATTTATTTTTCTTGTTGGAAATGATTCGCCAACTCCACGCAGTCTCTTATATCTCCTTATTCTTGTTTACTTGGATCAAAATATGGAGGAGGTATTTCACTTTGTATGATATCCAAAGGGACAATCCAAGAATCTTCAGGTTGCACCAGGTCAATTTCGTGACAATATGTCATTATGTATTTTTCCACCGAATAATATGGAGGGGAGTACTCATAGATCTAATTTCAAAAATCTACACCATGTTGGGATCGAAGTGGTGTTATGACATGTTGACAAGATATTTTGTCTAAGCCAAAAATTCTACAAGTACAAGTTTTTCTTTGTAAATCCACAGTAGCAACATCAGCATGACCTGTGACACTGAACTTGTATTTAGCGATTTGATTAGCACAACAACTTGTTGCCCGCGTTGACATACTCTGATATGTCTTTTTCAATTGAGGGAACAAAACTATTTGCATAGTGCACTAGTTCCATACGTCTATGGTGAAATAACAATGCAAATTCTTGTTTATTTCATCAAATAGAGAGACAATAGGAAATTCTCTTTCAACATCAAAAATAACATTCATCGACTCTGCAATGTTTGACATCATATTGTTAAATCTACACAACAAGAAATAAAAATCAACCAAAACACATAAAGTAAAAATAAACTCAAATGAGATGGTACCTATTTCCCGAGAAAAATTCCCTACTCCATGTGTGGAATCCAATATGTATAAGTGCCTTATCCGCCTTTCGTACCAAATCTCTTATTTGATTAAAATAGTCATTGAACTCACAGCTATCGTACTCCTTTGTTGCTTTATAAAAATGAGACACTACCTTCAAATTGTGAAAGTTATTTCGAATATTTTCCTCAAGGTGTTCTATGCAACAACCATAATGAGATGCAGGGAAGATTCTCGTAACCATCTTTCGAATACTTGGATGCTTATCACAGATAATACACAACTCATCAGTATCATCTACAAAGCTTCTCATATTTTGAAAAAAAACATTCATATGAGGCATCACATTCCTTGTCCACGACACAAAAATCCACTGGAAAAATATGATTCTTAGCATCTTGTGCCACCGCCGATAGCAAAACTCCTCCATATTTGTTTCTCAGGGTTGTGCCATCAACGACTATTACTTTTATCATTTCTTGAAAATCAATTATCCAAGAAGCATATTATTCAAAGAATTACTGGAATCTACCATTTTCATCGAGCGACAATGTTGTATTACTTTCCATATTTGAAACTTCAAACATATAACAGTATTGATTAAGCACTACGTACCCGTGATTATGTGTTCCCCTTACATTAGAATTGGCATGATCCATACCCTTATAAATATTCCAATAGCTTACCTTACAACCCAATTCTATGCGGAGTTGATTTGACATGTCTCCTATGGATGAGCCTTTACCATTGGGAAAACTATTTTCAAAGTACTTACCTATGACTTTTGTTGTGACATAGGGATTATGACTTGTAAGATGCTCTGAACCACACGTACGGTACTTTTCATAGATTCTAATGGAAAACTTGTCGCTACTTGTAAAATTCACAGACCTTATCCACCAATTGCAATCCAGATATGAACATTTAAAGGAAAACACATTACAAGAATCGATCACCTTTTTTAGTCTAAAATCTTTTTTCAAGTAAGAAATTTTCAATGAATTTGTTAATTCTAGGTTTTTGTTGAATGTCATTCCCTTATAAAACTTTGTTTTATCATCCAGAACATTATCACACGTGAAGATTGAGAAGCACACGGATTAGTGTTGCTAACCATAGGTGTAGGAAGAAAGTTGCTCTCAAGGTCCGGCCTTTTAGGTTCACTTTCACTTGTTCCAATTTCATCATTGGGATGGTTCATGTCCGCAGGATCAAATTCATGATTTAACATATATTGTTGACCTTCGTCTACATTATGATCTTCTGAAATAGGATTTTCTTCCATGTAAACTCTTAATATAGGCGGTTTCTCTTCTCCTCCCAAATAAACAAGCAAACTAGGTTGATAAGTTATTCTAAAAGGTAAACCCTTCTCATTAACAAAAAAATGAGGAATGTAACTCATGACAAGATCTTCCGGTTTATAATTGTATCCTGACTTTTGCACTACTAGATTGATGAAATGGCATACAAAATGTTTTTTTGACATACATACCCATTGAGCCAACTCCTCGTTTTTTACTCTCCTCCCAACGCCATATGAATCAACTTTTATTCTTGACCCACTCACCAGGACAATCAATCCCTACAAATAATGATATGATACTTGAATAAATTAATTAACAAAACAAAGAACAATAAGTAATTATGAAGAATAAGTATATATTGAAACATATGACTATTTTGTGGCGAGATGTAAGTCATATTTTGCTACATATGACTGTTCTGTTGTGACAAATAAATCACACGTGGAAACATGTTTATGTTATATCATATGCTGCCACATATGGATTTTTTTTGTGAAATGTAAGTCATATGTTGCCACATATGACTATTCTATTGCGATTGAAATGACCTTCTGTTGTTACATATGATATAACATAAACATGTTGTGACATGTGAATTATTTGTCACAACAACACAATCATATGTAGCAACATATAACTATTTTGTTGCGGCTGAAATAACATTTTTGTTGCTACATATGGTTACAATATGTTACATTAGTCAACTGTTGCAACATATATAGTCATATGTTTGAAACGCGAATCCAAATTATTGAATAAATTGCAAGTACCCAGATCAGATGATGATGAATTGATTTTAAATAACTATTAATTTTACTTACCAAAACCAATGGTGTGTAAACCAATCGCTTATGAAGTAAGTCCAATTGAAACCAAATGAAATTTGGTCCACTGATTACATATTAGCTAAATCTGATTCAATAATAAGAAAGCTGAAGTATAAGCAGCCAAGACCCATAATGTATAAAAATAAGAAGAAGAAGGAGATGATGATGAAGATGATGAAGAGAGAGGGAAGAAAGTCAAGAAATCAAGCAAATATAAGAGAAGAAGAAGAAGAAGAAGAAGAAGACGAATATGACGACTGGAGGCGGGGGAAAAAATCTTTATTTCCCCTTTTGGATTGATAGTGGCTTCCGTTTCCACCAAATCGGTTAAATTAGGTTTGATTTAGTCAATTTACCCTTTTAACCCTCATTTAATTCCCACAAAAGTTGGTTAAACTAATTTTTGTGAATTTACCCTTTTACCCTTCTCTTAATTCAGTGGACCAAACTGTTAAGTTACAAATTTGAGGGTAAATCCACATTCCTTAATCATTAATGACATAATTTTCACCTACACCCAATACTTAAGACTTATGCCACCGCCCATTTATTTTGAAAAATTATTGTCACCTTCTTTTAAAAATCCCTTTTAAAAATCCCTACAGTCTGAGTTTCTATAAATCACAGCAAGTATAGTACCCCAACAAAGGTTTAGGGTCATGTCCCAAGGGAGGAGTAGTTAAAAAGTAGTTACACTAGAATTTCATTCTAGTTAGTGATACTTCAGTACATTATCCAAGAAAAAAATATCAATTTATGTCAGAAAGTGTCAAATCTCGACAAAGTTTTGTCATAAGTTGTACAAAATGATTAAAATAAATGGTGAATCAAGTATGGGGGAAATTTCTTGGGGTGTGACCGCAATATATGTTGACATAAATGAAGGGGTACTTGTTTTTGGTAGGAAAACTTAAAAAATAAATGTAAGTACGCTAAGCTTTACATGAAAGTAAATTTCCTCTTGAATGAACTTACCCCATATCAAATGGGTTCCTCTCAGACACCCAATCATCAAATCATGACCATCCTACGCCTAATCCATTCCCGCTCTTTCGATGAAAGGTTCTTGGATATGAAGCTAGGTGTCACGATCAGGAATCACCCCATAGATGTAACTGGCATCTTCTTCTTTGTATAGGACTTAGACTAGTCCTTTAGCATTCATCATTATATATCATAAGTAAAAATGAGGAAAATTTAAAACTTTTACATAATTAAGTATACTTAGACTTCTCTCTTATCATATATGGAGTTTACATAGACTCATCTCTTATGAAGTATACATAGACTTCTCGTTTATGCAATATAGTCAAGCCATAAGATAGTCTAGTAATAGTCTCACATTAAACCATCTAAAGAGAATTACAACATCTGGTCATAGCCCTTACAAGTACAATATGCCACATATAGGCTTAAAATAATAGTCTCAAATGATAAAGGAAAGAATTAGTGTCTTTAGATATAAGCAACATCATAGCTGGAGTAGAAGAATGGCAACATTCCCGGACTTGAGGACTCACCAATAACTTGGGAAAAGTTCAAGCCTTTTTGCAAACGGTCTAGAAGCTCTTCGATGACCGGGTCCTACATTGGTGGGGAAAAGGGAAAGAAATATGGGTTAGTACAAACCACATATAATAAGTATGGCTTCTATGCATAAAATCACCAATGCATAAGAAAAGGCACAATTTAGTCAAAATCATGCTTAGCATCAAACAACCTTATCAAGCACATATAGGGAACATCATAAGTCAACCCAACATATAAAAAACTCAAGAAAGACTTGTGCAATGCTAAGAATAGAACCCCATAATCCTATCCAAAGCTAAGTATAACATAAAGTCACCTACTTCATACATACATACAACATACCTTCATATTTCACTATGACATGCTTTATTCATAAGATCATATGTAACTTGATATGCATAGCAAATGATCAACTCAATCATAAAAAAACACTACTAGAACCATCCATTAGGACCACACAAGTGCAATGTATAAGAGATGTCCCACACCCTCCCTCACACTATGTAGAAACCTTCAAGAAAATTCCTAGCAAGTTTTCATACACTTAATTTGTTCATTTACTTTTACATTAGGGAAATAAGTGCAACAACCGAAATTCGACCATGTGAGCTACGTGGAATCCAGTGTTCTACTCCCACACCAAAAGAGAGGGATAACACTTGCCTAAGGTGTAACCATTCACACATAGATATCTAGGTGGATCCACTAAGATATACTCCTATGTGGGCAGATAGTTAAGGGTCGAAGAGATTGTTATCGGAAACCTTGACTTACTAGACGTGGAGGTGTCCATCTCATGAGACAACACATATGTTGGGAATCCAGACTTACTAAACGTCAGACACCAGTGTGGGAGGACAGACTTACTAAACGTGAGACCTCCATATCATGTACATGCCCTTTCGGTGCTAAGAATTTTTTCCCTTTAATAATTATCTTATTTAATCACACAATTTCACATTATTATCTTCTAGACTCATACGTAAACATCTTATCATAATAGCTCATAAGTCATCATCAGTGAAAACGATCCTTTCACTTTAGAAATCATTAATCAAGTGAGTAAACCATTAACTTAACACTTAATTATAATCATGAGAAACTACTTTCAATCATATAATAAGCATGCTATATCATGGATACATACTTAGATAGGAGAATTACAATCTACGGTGAAGGATGTGGAATATTTGCATCAATCATCACAACCACACATTAGACATAGGAGAATTACAATCTAAGTAACTCATATTTCATAATATAATTCAAGAAAGAACCAATCAACACACCTCATTTCCCTTTCATGAACCTTCATACTTCCTTTACCAAGAGTATATAACCAATACATAAACAAGGTAAATTCAAGAAGTGTTACATAGCAATTATCATTCTACATAATCAATATATTCATCATCTTCCACAATTTTCATAGATTATTCAAGGTATAATGAGTTTAGGGAAGAACAAGGGTCCAAATAGATATCTCAAGTGATTACAAAAAATTAGCCAGAATTACATAGTAAATCAACAATAAAAGATCATAATTCATCACAATTGAATAAAAATTTTGTTTTGAAAAGAGGACCCTTCTATATATTGAAACCTTAGTCTTAAGGGATTTAGAAATCATCTTTTTGAGGGTCCTCTTGGGGAAAGAATCTCAAGACTGAAAGAAAATATACCTTGAAGATGATTTTTCCCCTAATTTTAGGTGGATTCCTTGGTAAATGTGTCCTTCCCTTGGAGCTCTGGTGTTCCTTCAATGGAGGTTTGAGTTTGGAGAGAGATAAACTAGAGAGCAAATGGAGCTTAGTGGGTTTAGGAAAAAAATGGGTGTTAGGTTAGTTAATTCACTTAGGGTATTTATATAGTCCTTAATTAACTAATTGTAACCTACCTAGACCCCTAATTAATTAATTGCCTAACCACCCTCACTTAACCATCTTTTGGACAGTGAAGTGGGGTTCCAAACAATGGAACACCGTCTACTGCCTGTAGATTAGACCACGGTGCCGTAGTAGCACTCCGTGGTTCTGGTCAGAGTGTTCCCTTTTTGGCCTTTCTTAGAAGATAGATAAGTCTTCATTGACGACCACAATCTATGGTTCGTTGACCCATTGATGGCTCGTCATTTGGCTCTTCGATTGCCACTATCCAAAGAAAGCTTCTACGGTCAAATGTAAGGGTCCTCCTCATGGACACTTAGAGTGGTCCTTGGGGATTCGTACCCTAAAGTTTCGATCCTAAACACACTCTACTATGTTTATCACATCTTTAACCAAATTTGATTAAATTTCAACTCTTAAATCCCTTGAAGCATACCAAGGCACACTAGTTCCCTTATTATTAGTGTTCGGATGTCCTGGTCGTTTATTAACGTTTTGACTATAATAGTTCCTAAATAGTTTGAATACATTATTTTAGGCTTATAAACACTATTTTAAGTTTTAGTTCATCAAGTGAGCCTCTAGCTAGGTCATGGAACTTCCAAAGTGTTACATTATCCCCCTTAGGAAAATTCATCCCTGAATGACACCTAAAACCTTTTTCTTGGGAGAGAAAAGACTCAATACTAGCAGCCCAACCAACAACTTCAAATCATAATGAGTCTAATTTCATAGGAATACTTATCAACCTCATTCAACACTTAAACATAACATTACATGTAAAAACTAAATTCACAATTTACCACATGTAAAAGCTCAATACTTCACATTTCATAATGAGGAACTATCATCTAAATACCAACATGAGCTCAAAATGAATATCAAGAGTTACCATGCAATTTTTTATTTCAAGCAACATTAACATGCATACTAAAATTCCATGAAATCAAATGGACACGTTTCACATAGTTTCAAGTAGACACAAAAGCATTTTTCATGAAAAACTCATTTTAACATGAATTTTTACCAAGTTGTGCATATACTTAGAAAACATGTCAAACTCACATTATTCATTAATCTTATTTTAAGAGGAATTACTAACTTAAAGAGGAAAAAGAGAAGGATAGTGCGACTTTATGTCAGCCTCGGCCTCTTATGTTGCACCCTCAACTACATGGTTTCTCCATAGAACTTTTACGGAGACAACCTCTTTATTCCGCAACTTTTTGAATTGACGATCTAGTATCTCTACTGGAACCTCTTCATAAGAGAGGTTGTCATTCACCCCCAACCCTTCAATAGGAAGAATAGAAACCGGCTCGCCTATACATTTCTTGACTAGTGAGACATGAAGTACTAGATGAACTCAAAAAACGGTAGGTGATCGTCCCAATTTCCATTGAAATCTATTACACAAGATCTTCAAAATCTTATAGGGTTTGAATGGTACATTTCACTTAACCATCAGTTTGAGGATGAAAAGCGGTACTAAGTTGCACTTGAGTACCTAACCCTTTTTGGAAAGACCTCCAAAAATGAGAAATGACATAGACTCCTTTATCCGAGATGATGGACAAAAGGATCCCATGTAAGCTCATAATCTTGTTAATGTATATTCTAGCATACTCGTCCACCGAATAAGTAGATTTAATAGGGATAAAGTGAGCGGATTTCGTCAACCTATCAAAATAACCCATATTAAGTCATTTTGCCTACATGTCCAAGCAAAACCCACTACAAAATCCATATTAATTCTTCCCACATCCAAGTAGGAACATTAATTACTTGATTCAAACCACCCAAATTTTGAAGCTCGTCCTTAACTTGTTGGCAATTTGGACACCTAGCCACAAATTCCGCTATCTCCCTTTTTAAACCATCCTACTAATAGACCTTTTAAAGATAACGGTACATTTTGGTGGCACCCGGATGAATAGAATATCGGGAACCATGAGATACTTCCAAAGTTTGCTTCCTCAAATCATCAAAAACGGCACACAAAACCTTCTTCGGTACCTAAGTACAACATCCCCTTGGGAGAATGACTCATTAAACTTTCCAAGAACCGATTCCTTCAAATCCATCAATAAAGGATCAATATGTTGCTTATACTTCACCTCAACCACTAAAGACGATTCGGAGTTATGGTGGAACATAAAACCACCATTTGGAGAATCTTCTAACCAAACACTCAAACTAGCCAACCTATTTGCATATTATACTAGTTATTTCTTACCTTCTTCCACATGACACACACTACCCATGTTTATACGACTTAAAGCATCCGCAACCATATTGTCTTTGCCAAGTGGTATAAAATACTCTTGTCGTAATCCTTGGAAAAGTTCCAACAACCTTCTTTGTCAGAGATTCAAATCCTTTTGAGTAAACACATATTGAAGACTCTTTCGGTTAGTGAATACATCCACATGTCCATATATGTAATGCCTCAAAATTTTCAAAGCAAACACTACGGCCGCTAATTCAAGATCATGAGTTGGATAGTTCTTCTCATGCAACTCGAGTTGTCTAGAGGTGTAAGCTATCACCTTAATATGTTGATGAGGAAACAACCCTAACCTACTAAAGAAGCATCACAATATACTACAAACCCCTTGATTCCCTTCGGTAAAGCAACATCAGAGTGGAGGTTAGGTTATTTTTCAACTCTTGGAAGCTTCTTCCACAAGCCTCTGAAACCTCATACATAACTTTCCTTTGGATTAATATCGTCAAAGATGATGAAATGGATGCAAAACCATTAACAAACATTCAATAGTACCTAGCTAGACCCAAGAAACTTCTTATGTTGGTGGGAGTTACAGTTCTAGGAAAATTTCTAACTGCTTCCGTCTTCCTTGGATCGACCTCTATACCCTCAATGAAACAATATGGAAAAAGAAAGCAACCAATCTCAACAAAAATTCACACTTACTACACATAGCAAAGAGTTGATGTTCCTTGAGGACTTGAAAAACAACCCTCGAATGGCTCATGTTCTCATCCTCACTCTTAGAATATACCAAGATATCATCAATGAAGACAATTACAAAAGAATCAAGGAAATCTCAAACACTTTATTCATCAGGTCCATAAAAGTCATCGGGGCATTTTCTAACCCAAAAGAAATAACTAGGAACTCATCATGACCATACCTTGTTCGGAAATCCATGTTAGGTATGTCTTCACCTCTCACCCTAAGTTGTTGATATCCCGACCTTAAATCAATTTTAAAAAAAGTAACTTGCCCCTTGGAGTTGATCAAACAAGTCATCAATCCTAGGGAGAGAATACTTGTTCTTTATGGTGACCTTATTTAGTTGATGGTAATCAATACACATTCTAAAGGAACCGTCTTTCTTTTTCACAAACAACACGGGAACTCCCCATGGAGAAATACTAGGGTGTATAAAACCTTTGTCTAGTAAATCCTTAAGTTGAATATTTAATTCCTTTAATTCGGACAGAGCCATCCGTAAGGAGGGATTTAGATGGGTTTTGTATCCAGCAATAAGTCAATTTCATAGTGTATTTCTTGTTTGGGAGGAATTCAGGGTAAGTCATTGGGAAAGACTTCCATAAAATCCTTCACTATGGGGATCGACTCTAAAGGAGGAGCCTTAGACTCAAAGTCCTTGACCCTCATAACACAATGGAGACAGCCTGTACAAATCATCCTATGGGATTTTAGACACGAAATGATATGACCTCTAGAGTTTAATTTTCCCCTCTTCCATTCTAAACGGGTTTATTTTGAAATTGAACTTAACTACCCTTGTTATACAACCTATGGAATATAAATAAGCATGCGACCTATCCATCCCCAAAATGACATTAAAATCAATCATATCAAGTTCTACCAAATCAACAAAACTCTATTGTGCAACATTATAAAACATTTTTATAGACTCTTTTAGCAACAACTTAGTCACCCACCGGGGATATAACAGAAATAGATTCACTTAGAACGTTGGGTAACATATTAAAGTTCATGTACACTAAATGAGTTACAAAAGATAAAGTGGCATCGGGATCTAATAAAGCATAAAAATTAATGGAAAACACTTATAATATACCAGTGACAACTTTGGGATAATCCTCTTGATCACCCTGTAGCGAAAAACTATAGAAGTTATTCTTCTTAGGAGATTCGAGATTGGGAGCACTTGCTTCTGCTTGAGCATTTTCCCTTCCTTGAGGTTTCATTATAGGACAATCCCTCTTCATGTTTCCTCTCTTACCACAACTCTAGCTATTTCCCATGCCGATTTGATATTTTCCTTCATGTTTTCTATCACACTTAGCACAAGTAGACTTCTCAACATAGGGACAACTACCTCTCCCTGTTGAGTCTTGGGTATAGACCCTTAACCTTTGTTTAACTTAAAAGTTTTATAAGAGCCTTGGTTGGAAAACATCCTGTTGAACCTTGCCTTATCTTGCACAAATCTAGCCTTAGAAGAATTTCCATCTTCGGCTCGTCTTCTCATCTCCCTACCAAATTGCTTAAGATTTTGTTCCTCAATTTGTTCGGCATGAACCATGAGACAAGAGATTTCCATGGTAGGAATCAACATAGTGGACCTACACTCATCAATCACAAGGTTGGATACCCCATAAAAAATTTGTTCATCTTAGACCTAGAATCCACCACTATAGTAGGAGCATACCTTGAGAGTTGAGTGAACTTGAGGCTATACTCTTTAAACTCATACACCCTTGGAAAAGAAATATGAATTCTTGCATTTTTCTCTCCCTTAGTTCCAAGTGAAAGAACCTGTCAAGGAAAGTCGTCTTAAACCCCCCCCCCCCAAGTTATATGTCCTTCTTTAATCGGCTTCTCATCCTTCCATTGTTCATGCCAAACTTGAGTCACATCTTTGAGTTGTTAGGAAGCTATTTTGCCTTTTCTTGAGAATTCACACCCATGGCATCAAGAAGCTTGAATACTTCATGAATAAACCCTTGTGGTTCTTCTTCTACCTTGCAGCCAAAGAAAGTAGGGGGATTCATCTTTGTGAAATTCCTTATCCTTGATCTGGTGGTTCTAGAATTGGGGTTCACTTGCACCTTAGTATCCCTAGAAACTTTAGTATCCATCACTTGAGTTAAACTATAAATGTCCATCCTTATCTTAACATTACACATAGCCCCTTATTCAATAGGAAATTGATAATTTTGAAGAGCTTGAAGGGGAACCGCCTCATTCACATTCTCATATTCGTCCCTTCGAGCGTTATTCAAAATTGTTTTCATTGCGTATAAACACAAGAAAGAGATTAGTATAAAGGACACATAGAGTCAAGACTCTTGGGGCACGACATAAGATTACAAAAAAGATGAGAATTTTCTAAGCATCACATAACCTCTAATTCATAAGTATGGCACGCTTCACATTTATGAATAAGACTCTACTTGATGCGGTTTAGTGAGACATCAATCCTAAAATTACTCAACCTCATGCTCTGATACGAAGTCTGTCACGACCGGGAAGCACCCCCTAGGCGTAACCAGCGTCTTCATTCTCAAAGAGGACTTAGACTAGACCCTTAGCTTTTGTCATTTCATTTCATACGTTTAAAAAATGGAAAAGTTAAAACTTTAACATAGTGAAGTATACTTAGACTTCTCGCTTATCATTTATAGAGTTTACATAAAATCCTCACTTATGAAGTATACATAGACTTCTAGTTTATGCAATATAGCTAATCCATAAAATTGTCACACCCGAATTGCGGAATCCGAATGCAACCGGCGTCGTTAAACTCTCAGAGGTCGCGACAAGCCTTTTCTTAGCTTTTATCACAATCATACAGTTAAATTTGTTGAAAATTTTAAACTTTTAGAACATAATAAAGTTTACATAAACTTCATATAATTATTATATAGAGTGATATTCTTATTATCTCAAACTAAACAACCATCTACAATCGATTAAGAAATTCAATGAAGAAATCAATATATCTTAATAGTTTGCCAAATGGCCTTAATACACCGTTTTGAATAAAAGTCTAAATTGAAACGCTAGGGACAACATCCACTATCTATGTCTAAAGTACTAAGCTAGAATTATAGGTGTATCATCCTCTAACTCAAGAGGACCAACCAAAGTTTGGAGATCGCTGATCCAAACCGCTTCAATGAGTCTTCAATCTGCTCTCTGACCTACGCCTATAAAATAGTAATATTATAGGGTTATTACAAACTCGTACTAAGTTTGCGTATATGCACATATATACATATACACATAATGACTATGCATGATCAAGTAAAGCTCTTCCTATAACAACATGTCATTTCTGGAAAGTGAAGTCACTAGACTTTCTTAATTCGTTATTTGTGAAATATGGTATGAATATAAGATATTTTGATTCATTCAAAGAACACAAGTAATTTTCTATATAAACATAAGACCTTAGAATCATAAACATAATTTTAGAACAACTCGAACGAGAATTTTGAAATTTGCTCCTCCAAACTTGAGAGCTCTTCTTTTTATACTTACTTTATTTTTCAGTCTTTTTCTTCTTGTTGTTGTGTAGTTCAAAAATATCTTTAGTATTATGTTTTACTTAAAGGTTCAATGATTCATTGTATTCCCATACCTATAATGAATTAAGTAAGTAATCCAAAAGACTAATGAAATGATTTGGCTACCCGTACTACAAGTTACTTTTTCCATTCTTGTTAGATTGGTGTGAAATATTTATAAGCCAATCTTTATTGGCTAGGCCGCTTATTTCATCATTTTCACATTCTGCAGATTGTGGTACATTGATTTTCCATTATGTTTTACTCCCCTTTATTGGCATAATATAAGAAGTCATATAAGCCAATTTTTATATTGCTATACCCACTATTTGATCATTTGCATAACGTGAAGATATTGGAGCATATATCTTCATTTGGAAAAAGCCAATAACTTGTTAAAACTTCATTATTATCAACCATATATGATTTGATATACTTAAGCTCTTACTTTCTTAGCTCTCTTTGAAATTATATTTCTTTTTCTTTCTTTCTAAATTTCTTAAAGAAATCTTTGGCATTAAAATCATGCGAGCTAACATGAAATCTAGTGTCTGTCCCACACTGAAAGGGGGGGTTCACCGGTCAAACTGAACCTAGATCACGTGATCTAACATGAAATCCAGTGTCTACCCCATACCAAAAAGGGTGGTTCACCAGCTAAAGTGAAACCAAGTTCAGTGTCTTCCCCATACCGGAAAGAGGTGGTTCATGACTAAAGTTAATTGAATGCTTTATTTGAGTATTTAAGCAAAATATATCATGTGAGATAAACATGAAATCCAATGTATGCCCCACACCGAAAAGGGGTGGTTTCACCGGTCAAAGTGAAACTGTGTCATACCTAGCTCTTTTAGGTGGAATCCACTTGCTAGTTCCTATGCTGGGAACATAGTTCGAAGACTAGGAGACATACGGAGACTACCTATCCACCTTGGTGGTAGACTCATCGCATGAGGATTACATGTCTTGGCACAGGGTCATTGTAGTCTATCGGTGCTTTGCTCAACTTCTTTTTCTTTAAATCTTTTAGAGTTGACTCAAACATTATGGAAGCTTGCTTCTAGTTTTGAGGTTTATTTAACTCGTTGGATAATCGGTCATACCTTTATTTAATGTGAATTTAACCTTACATTATCATCCTGGTGTTAATGAGACTTGTCCCACAATTATTAACACCCTATCATGTGAATGTCTTTAACATAATTTTCTAGGTGTGAGTGAGACTTGTCCCACTTATTTTAGCACCTCATTCTGGGTACTATAATAATTCTTAAATTTTAATTATGTTAATGTTGACCTTTTCTTGTTCAATGACATTTGGTAGCTTTATACCACTATTTATGAACGTTACAAATTTACTCAATATACTACTATATTCATGGTCCATTTGGATAGAGTATGTTGGGACTTGTCCCAATAATTGGCATACCCTTGGTTATGAATTCAAAGTTACACTGATCATGTTTAATTTGGTATAACTTAGTCATTAGCCAATTTTTTATTATGTTTTGGAAATACATTGTATGCAAATTTATTGGCATAGACTAATATTTCACATATTATTGTAATCTAGAATATTGTTAGCCAATTTATTGGAATAAGTGAAACTTTCACTAGACAATGGTCATGAGAATGTCATTATCCAATTTTTTATGAAATAACATAGTAAGTCAACTCTATTAAACTATGATATAATCAATAGACAAGTCAAACTATGATATAATCCCTAGACAAGTCAAACTATGATATAATCCCTAGACAAGTCAATTAACTTCATGCATATACTATAATAATTTCATCATTCTAAGCAAGTGACATTTTACAGTGAACTAAACTTCATGAAGGATTCATACAACTTCATCTCCTCGAACACAATTACACATTACAACATTCTTTGACTCATGTAGCTAATACCCTAATCATACGAATCAAATCTATATGATTCATTAGACCTTAGTTGATCAAGAAATCTACATATATTGATAAATTAGCACCACATACCAAAAACATGTTCGATATTATATCAACATACAATTAAAATCGAAAACAATGATAACTAGAAAGGTGGAAGTTCAACAATGTCATTGGGAACAACCCTAGTTTCAAAATTCTTGAAATTCATAAAACGTTTGAAAGGCCTATTGGAGAAAGAATTCCAGGAGATAAAACCCATATTTTATGTAGAATTCAATATACGAAGATCACCTTGCACGAAAATCTTGAAGAATACCTTCATATCGCCAAAGAGAACTTTTCTGTTTTTCTATGTTTTGCTCACTATTTTTATCATGAATGCGTACTATTTTAAGTCATGAATTTTATGTGATTTAACGTGAGTCTAAGTCTTAGGAACTAATCTTGACTAATTCAACTAAGGATAATTAAGTTTATAAAATAAATTAATTATTTAATTACTAAAGAACCCCTCCAAAGTTAACTAAAAATAGGAGGGCATTTGACTTAGTCAAAACTGAAAATTTTCCTAAGCGTTTCGGCCATCATAATGATTTTTAATTAATTAATCAAATTTCCAATTTAATTAATTAATGGACCTAGGGTAATTACTAAAGTACCCCTAAGTCAATAGGACCATAACTAACCCTTATGGACTATCCTAGGTTAGGTACTAGGTTGTCTCTTGAACTAGTTACAAGGTTAGCGTCACCAAATTAAGTCTTAGGTTGTCGAGTGCACTAGATAGTCTAGACTTTATTAGAGAGTTAGGACCCACATGAGTGTACACTTGCGAATGTCTTCTCCATAACTACCCTAACCGAATTCGGTTAGGGTGGTCCCCCTCTTGGCCGGTTTTTCATACGTGCTTGCACATGTGTTACTTGTACTTACCTAAATAATTGTTCTTGATAGTTCATCCGGAATGTTTACTTATTTTCCCAAGGATCCTCACTTTGTTCTTGGTCACTACTTTATATACATGCCCATTTTAATTGGGCATGTGTTATGGTGCCTAGGCTTGACACATGGATGTCTCACACTTCATTTGTGAATGATGAAAATGAAGATTTTTAGCTTAGGGTCTTAATTGTAGGTACAATTCTTAGACAAGCTTGTTAATACATAGAAAATTGGCTAACACGCTTTAAGCCAATATTTTCTAATATGCCTAATATTTCTAAATATTGGGGATTGCAATGCCTATGTACCCCCAATACCTATTCTTAAAACTTAATAGGCGCTTCACTAGACGAGTACATTTTCTGAACTGTTACAAAAATAGTATTGTAATAGTATCACATTAAACCAACTAAAGAGAAGTACAACATTTTTTCATATCCCTTACAAGTACAATATGCCACACATAGGCTTACAACAATAGTCTCAAATGATAAATGAAAGAATGAGTGTCTTTAGACATAAGCAACATCATAGCTATAGTAGAAGAATGGCAACATCCCCGGACTTGAGGACTCACCAATAAATTGGAAAAAGTCCAAGTCTTCTTGTAAATGTCCAAGAAGTTCTTCAATGACCAGAACCTACATTGTTGGGAAAATGGAAAGAAATATGGGTTAGTATAAACTACATGTACTAAGTATGTCTTATATGCATAAAATCACCAATACATGAGAAAAGGCACAACTTAGTCAAAACCCCATAATCCTATCCAAAGCTAAGTATCACATAAAGTCAGCTACTTCATACATACAACATACCTTCATATTTCACTATGACATGCTTTATTCATAAGTTCATATGTAACTTGATATGCATAGCCTATAATCAACTTAACCATAATAAAATACTACTAGAACTATCCATTAGGACCCCATAAGTGCAATGTGTAAGAGAAGTCACATACGCTCCGTCACACTATGTAGAAACCTTCAAGAAAAACCATAGCAAGAGTTCATAAACTTAACTTTTTGATTTATTTTTGCATTAGGGAAAGAAGTGCAATAACCAACATTAGATCATGTGAGCCACATGAAATTTGGGGTTCTACTCTCACACCAAAAAAAGATGGTTAACACTTGCCTAAGGTGTAACCATTCATACATAGCTATCTAGGTGGATCCACTAAGACATAGTCCTATGTGGGCATATAGCTAAGGTTCAAGGATATTGTTACTAGAAGCCTTGGTTTGCTATATGTGGAGGTTTCCATATCATGAGACAACACATATCTTGGGAATACGGACTTGCTAAACATGAGGAAACTCATGTGGGAGTCCTGACTTACTAAACGTGACACCTCCATTTAATTTACATGCCCCTTCGATGTTAAGCATTTATTCCCTTTAGTAATTCAAGTTCACATTAGTCTCTTCTAGACTCATATGTAAACATCTTATCATGATAGCTCATAAATCATCATAACTGAGAACAATTCTTATGACTTTAGAAACCAATAATCAAGTTAGTAAACCTTTAACTTAACATTTTATTATAATCATGAGAAACTACTTTCAATCATATAATAATCATACTATATCATGCATACATACAACATAGCTAATTCATGTATCTAGGGTTAAGGATGAGGAATACTTGTCATAAATCATCACAACCGCACATTATAGATAGGAGCACTACTATCTAAGTAACTCACATTTCATAATTTAAAGAAGAAAGAACCAATAAACATACCTCCTTGACTTTTCATGAACCTTCATACTTCCATTACCAAGAATATATAACCATTACATAAACAAGGTAAATTCAAGTAGTATGACTAAGCAATTTTCGTTCTACATAATCTATTTACTCATCATCTTCCACAATTTACATTGAACTTTCAAGTTATAACAAGTTTAGGAAAGAACAAGGGACTAAAGGGAGATCTCAAGTGATTACCAATAATTATCTATAGTTACATAGTAAATCAACAATAAAAGATCATACTGCACAACAACTGATTAACAATTTCGTTTTGAAAAAAGGACTCTTCTATAGATTTCCCTAGTCATGGGGGATTTTGAAGTCATCTATTGGAGGGAACTCTTGGTAAAGAATTCCAAGAGTAAAAGAAACCATACCTTGAGAATGATTTTTCCCCAAAATTGAGGTGGATGCTTTGGTGAACTCGTCCTTCCATTGGATATCTAGTGTTCCTTTAATGGAGGTTTGAGTTTGGGGAAAGAGAAACTAGAGAGAAGTTGGAGTTAAGTGGGTTTGGGAAAATAATGAGGTGTTAGCTTAGTTAATTGACTTAGGTTATTTATATAGTCCTTATAACTAATTATAACCGACCTAGATCCCTAATTAATTAATTAATCAATTCCTAACCACCCTCACTTAACAAACTTTTGGATAGTGAAGTGGGGTTCCAAACAACAGAACCCCGTCTACGGCCAGTAGACTAGACCATGGCGCATTCTGGCAGTCCGTGGTTCTAGTCGGAGAGTCCCCCGTTTTGTCTATTTTTCGAAAATGTCTAAGTCTTCACTGACGACCACCGTCGATGGCTCGTCGAATGCAACTTTCCAAAGACAGAAGTTAGGGTCAAATGCAAGGGTCTTCCTCAAGGACCCTTAGGATGCTCCTTGGGAGTCATACCCATACGTTTCGAAACTAAACACACTCGACTATATGTTTAACACATTTTACCAAATTTGATTCAATTTCAACTCTTAAAACCCTTTGAAACATACCAAGGCACACTAGTTCAATTTTCACTTGTCTTCAAACGTCTTGGTCTTTTCTTTATATCTTGACTCTAATACTTCATAAATAGTTTGAATACATTATTTTAGGCTTAAAAACACTATTTTGAGGCTTAGTTCATCAAGTGAGGCTCTATCTAGGTCATGGAACTTCTGGAGTATTAAACTAGGTCTCACCCTCTCTGGCTGAGCCTGTTGCCACCTCACTCCTTAGAAAATCAATCTGGAAGTCTTGGTTTCGCGACCTATCTCAAGAGAGAGAGACGAAAACGCATAGGTGGTTTTTTATTTTAAACTACAAATACATTAATTTAAACCACAACCACTAGGTAAAATCACCATTAATATACATCTTATCCTATCAGCAAGCAAGACTCAACAATAATATCAACAAAAATTTGCTAAATCACACCCCAAGAATAGGGATTTTAGCCACACATCAAACCATAATAAAATACCTAAAAATAAAAATATTAGATGGGTATAAGAAATTAAACCTCAATATGAGCAAAGGAAGAAGGATGGATAAGGCCCACTTCTAATTTGAGGAAGAAGAACCTTTTTTTTCAAGTCTCCCACAAAACCCTCTCCAAAATTGAGAGAAAATATCAAAAGCTAAGTTCTAAAAGTAAAAATTATAATAATGTTTTGACTCCCGAAAAATAATAAATAGTTTAGTATGAGTTTAGTATTTATAGACGTCAGATTAAGTGCTGGCAAATTCTTTTGGCAAATTTAGTGGTGAATCACCGAGTGATTCGGTGATTCACCCTTATTCTAGTTCGTCGCCATTTGTTCTTTTCCTTCACTGTTTATGAATGTTGTAACAATGGGAGGAAGAACTCAGCTTTGCAAAACTATTTGATGAAGCGTCAACTTCTCTTTTTCATCGCCTTCTTAATCCACTTCCTTTGGGGTTTCACATGTATGAACAAGGGTGAAATGCAACTCTTTAGTGGATCACCAAGTATACTTGGCGAAGCTGAGTGTTCAACTTCAACTCTTTTTCATACTTTTTGTTTAATTTAGCGCCTATATGTCCATGCTTATGGTAAAACTCCAAATACCTTAAACTCAACATTTTGTATCAGATATTGAGATAAAATAAGAAATTGAGGACACTATTTGCATTAAAATAAAGTCCTACATGAGTCAAATTTGAGGACTTATCATGCAGCGAAAAGTGTCTCATCTATAGAAACATATGCCTCATCTTTAACATTTTACACATATGACAATTTCAAATTTGTAATATAACAACTTATTGCATCATGAGGATAGTTAAAAAGATTTGGAGAAATGAGGAAATTTTTTGTTGTCAACAATCTCAATAACCTTGGAGATGAAATCTTTTCTTTTGTCGTTAGTTGATGCCTCAAATAAGGAATTACTTCAAATGCCAAACCCTATATAAAATTAAAACATATCACAAATCCAATGTTGAATGATTCAATAAAACATAAAAAAATTAAGAACATATATGTTTACCATGAAAGTCCATAGAAAGCAAAATAAAGTATTGATCATTGCATATAAAGGAGCCAACAAGTATTTGATAGTTAATTGTAGCTGCCATGACCCCGAGGATAGTTGTTGAAATCCTCAATATCCACGGATAACTTCACCCAATTAAGGGTTATGTTGTTGTTTACATCTTTGGACATACGTGCATCATGTACAAACAAAAGTAAGCACAATGTCACATCTGGAAAGCACCCCACCCTCCCGCCAATGTAACCGGCGTTTTCGACCTCGAAGAGGACTTAGACAAGCCCTAAGCATTTGTCATAATATATCATAGGTTTAATAAACTTAAAATTTGAAACTTTTGCATATAATAATTTAAGAATACTTAGACTTTTCTTTTAGCAACAAGATCAGCATACATACGATAGTGTGATAAAACTTTCTCACATAAAAACCATCAAAAGAGTACGAATCTTGGACTTAGCTAATACAATATCAATATTCCATATTGCTTCTAACTATAAAGAATTCGAATGATAAAAGTATTAAAAGTGTATCTCTTAGACTACTACAATCTTCATGGCTTGAATAATGAAAAGATAGTATCCCCGAACATGAGGACCTACTTGGAGAAAGAGTTACAAGTTTCTTCAATCAACTTTCTTAAACTTCAATAGTTACAAGCTTCTTCAATCGACTTTCTTAAGCTTCAATAGTCAGACCCTACATGTGTAGATATATAAAGGATATGGTTAGTACGCCACTTGTACTAAGTATGGGTATACGCTCATAAAACATTTAGAGACATGCATGAAAAGGACTATTTCTTTAGAAATCATGCTATGTTATTGAAAGTCGTTAATGCACATAAAATAGAGCATGTACAAGATAAGGATCACCACAACAAAAAAATATGATCATAATCAAAGACACATCATCATAAAGTCATATTAATATTTCCTGTTCATTAGTTCATAACAACATGAGATACAACACTTACCAATAATACCATCCCAAGCCTACAAGTTCAATGCTCATGTGAAGCCTCATAACCGCACATAAAAGTAAACAAGATAAGAGTTCATAATTTATGATTTGCTTCATACAACTTATATCATAAGTAGTTGTCATCACATATAGCAATATAGACCAACACATGTTCATCAAAATAACAAACATAATATACAAGAAACATCATATATCATAACCATTATACATTTCATGTTCGTATTACATAAGAACAATATCCTATGACTTACCTTAGAGTCGACTTGTGCAATGTCTAGGTAGAGTCTCATACCCCTACCTATAATAAGTGTAGACTCCTCAAGTCACCCTAGTCAATGTCCATTTACTTTAGTCTTTCATTTTACTTGTGGTAACGTCCATTTAACCAACATTAGACCATTTGAGCTAAACATGGAATTTGGTATCATGAAACCCCACACCGAAAGAAGGTGGTCTACTTGCCAAAGTAGAACAAAAACATGAACATAGAATTCTAAGTGAATGCACTAGATATAATTACTATAGGGGAAACATAGTTAAAAAACTAGGAGATAATATTAGAGACTCATAATTCCGTATTGCATGGAAGCCTCCATCTCATGAGAGTCATTATGAACCTACCTTCCAACTTGCGAAGGGATACTTCTCATATCTTGTTCGCTCGGTTCTTAGCTAAATTACCTTTTTGAATTCCCTTTAATTTATCATTGATCATAAATCTTTTCATATGTCATAGGATAATAAATTCTTGTATAAACATGATCATTATCTCATTCAGGTTAGGATGAGAATTTCCTTTCATCACAAACCTTAATTAGTGAGATTAGCATACCATAATTGTAAGACCTCAAAAATGACTTGGGTTAAATATATCCTAGCCTGGTTTAAATATGGTATAAGGTCCTAATAGGTAAATAATGTGTTAATAAGGCATTGTCTAAGAGTTTAGGTGTGTTGGAAGTCAAGGGATGACTAAGACGTTTGATGAATAACTCACCTATGTGTCTCATATGTGGTTCTAAGTATTTATGTATGTTTAATGAAGTTATAAGGTCCTTAAATGAGTTATTTTATCATATATAGGTCGTTTGTCAAGTTTCGTGAAGTTTGGAGGTCAAACGTCAAAGAACGTCCCTGACGATCAAAAGTGTTGCCTTGAAATGACCTTGAGTGTCTAAGCATAGTTCATCGAGTTTTATGTGTTATGTTTGGGTAAAATACATCTGATAGGTGATAAACTCATATAATATCATTTTTGGGTTTGAAATGTCCAGGCAAACATCCCCAAGTACCATCCAAGGGTCCTTGAGGGAGGACTAAAAGTTAATGCCGAAGGCTGCCCAAGACAGCCCAAACCACGGAGGCCATTGATGCCAAGTGGGTCGGTCGACACCCCGTTGGTAGGGTTTTGTCAGTTGGCACTTAGGAGTGGGAGATATGAAGCCCAAAAAAATACTCAGTCCCAGAACATGGACCAACATAACGGTCCATTGGTGAAGGGACGGACCGTCGATGGGCAACCATCGATGGGTCTGTCTCCTGCGTTCAATTCACTAACAAGTAAGGGGTGAACTTGTAAATTCACCCCACTTCAAAATAATTGTTTTTTAGGTTCCTTAAGGGTCTTTTTAATATTTTAAAAATGTATATAATTATTTAACACTTAGAAGAATTCATTCTTCCAAATCAAAAACCCACTTAGAAATTCCCAAGAACTCCATTGTACCCAAACCTAAAGGAAGGGCTTGGATTAACGAACTTAGTATATATTATTCATAAAATTGAATAATTAACTTAATCACAGTATTGTTTTTAATCCTTGAAACTTTCTTCATGAAGGAGCCCAACATTCAAAGATGTTTTTTAAAGTGTTCAAAGTTGAATTGTCCAATTTCATGATCTATCTATGGGTTCTTGCATTAATGGTTTCTAAAAATTGAATAATTAATTAATTTTAATTTCATTGATGATTTCAAACTTAAATAACCAATGAACCCATGACTTGGATGAACCCTAGATTTTGACTAAGTTATGGGTGATTATATTGATCTAATGTTGATGAATTCTAATGTAGTTTTAGGTAGGCTATTGATTGATGTAATAATTATAGTAAATTAATATATAGGTTGAATTATATTTAGTAATGTGTATTAATTTGACCTAGTTTCATGAATATTGTTATAATTATGTTTAATTGTTGGTTATGGCCATGGGTAAGGGCCTTGTGATATTGAATTTGGTGTTTTGGCATTGGATTGAGGTATATTGGATGGAGTGGTGGTAAGATTCCCTATTACCTTTATTTTATTATTAATTAGACTTCAGTTATATTGTTATTGTTATGGTCCACTTATGGTGGCAGTTTTGTTTGTTTTACTAGCAAGTGATATGGCCTTATCAGCGTTATTTAAAGTAATGTAATGATCATGGACTTGTCGACAAAAAACTTGATGTAATATAGTTATTTGTGTAGTTGATTATGTGAAGTATGATAATATCTACCTACATTATGAGTAATGTGAAAGAATTTGTGATCTTCAATTGATGTTATTTAGGTGATCATGTTAGACTATGATTATGGCTTTGTGTGTATAGTGTTACGGTTGATGTATGTTATTTCTACTTAAATATATGAGTACATGATGTTCATACTAATGATGATAGGATGGTATATAAGATGACTTAAAGATGATAAGGATTATTTCTATGTGCTTCTAGAATGACATGAAATATGTGTTAAAGTGAAATATGTGGTGTTTTGTCTTGGTTTACTGTGTCCCTTGCTTGATGTATGTATGATTGTGAAAATGAGATTTCTTGACAAAGAATCTTAATGTCTCTTAGTCTTGAAGGTATTAATGATATGAGACATTAAATGAAGTTAAAGGGGTCCTTTATGTGAAACCTTCAACCTAGTGGTAAGGTTATCAATATTGAAGTCGAGAGCCGTAATGGTATCCTTCAAAGTAAAGGAATGATAGACTTAAGATTAATTGGTTGGAAAGGCATCATATTAATTTTTAGGAAAGCCATGATGAGCTTCTTGTCGCCATTGTGAGGTATCCCGAATGGACCTTTCTTTGGTAGGGTAAATGTGATTGGCTTATGAACTTGATATTGAACCCCTTTATATGAACCTTAAGTGTAAATTACTCTATGAGAACAAATTCTAGAACCGAGTGAGTATGGTAAGGGATTAGTTCTAGTTAAAGAATGAGATTGTATTAAAAATCATGCCCTTCATATTCTTTAACCATGTGCCTACATGGGATTTGTCTAAGTTCTACAATTGGCAAGTAGAATACCCTCTTCGGAGTAGGTTAGAACTTTGGATTCCATGTCTTTCTATCATGGTCTATGTCGGTTATTATATATTCTCATCATATAGAATACTTATTAGCATTAGAGAAGTTCTATGAAGTTTAGGTGGCGGTATGGGACGCTATCTATACATTGCACAACAGGCTTTGAAGGTGTTAGTTGGAGTTCCTAGGTCTTGTCCAAGACCATTACTTGAATGTCCTTTATGTGATGAATGAGTCTTAAATGAACTAATGAATGTAATGACTTGAGTTAAGAAAGTATGTTAATTGAATAAGTACTTATCTAGAGTAGTTAATGATTTTCTTGTTAAGGTGTGAAGGGGGCATAGGAATGGTCACTTTGTATCTTACCTAGATGAATCTTAAGAATAACTCTAGTTAGGGAAATTGGTTTATTATGTGGAGATGATCTAAACTTACGAAGTCTTAAGGATTATTTAGGTAGTCTTGAAGAGGTCAACAATCATGGACGTTATCTTCTTGATTTATTTAAGTGAGTCTTTTGATAGCCTTTAGTAAGGGAATGCCATATTATCTATATGTTGTTGTGTTTGGTTTCTTGTAAGTGTGTATGTGTCTTATTATAAGTATGCTTGAGGGTCATTTAGGTATTCCTAGGGAGGTTGTATGGGCGGTTTCTCTTTGTTATGCTTGAGTGAGTCTTAGGATAGATTTAAGTGAAGAAGACTACACTTTAGGAAGTGTTAAAAGGGAAGAAGAAGCACTTCACTATAACAGTGAAGCAATTCATTGTACAGTGAATATGGCTTACTGTAATGTTGGCTTAAAATTGTGATGGATTGTTTAAATGTTATCTTATGTGTTTTTAAGTTGTTAAATGTTGTTTTTATGATTATAATATGATTTTAATGAAAAGATTCATATTTTTTAATAAATGTCCATTTTCATGCATCACGCCATACTTAGTTAATGTGGGTGTACTAATCCATGTTTTTATCTATCTTTATAGTTGTTGGTAGGTGAGAAGCATTTGCGAAGCAAGACTTGGATCGTAGCATCATTCAAGTGAAATCGAAGTATGTCCTCAATTAATTCGAGTGCATATATATAGAGAGAGAGAGATTGTCTTTTATGTCTTCTATTTCAAAGTATTGTAATAGACTAAATACTTCTATATTAGTATTGTGTATGGGCCGTGTCCCAAAAGTATTCTCGTGTCTTAAGTTTGATGAGATTGAGACTTAGTATTTCCTATGAGTTTATATGAAAGATCTTTTTAAAGACAATGAAATATTTTGTGAAAAGTTTTAATTCTGCACTACTTTTCATTTATATATGCGATGAATAATATGAAAGGGCTTGTACAATACCTCGAAGAGGTCAAGTACGCCGGTTGCAATTTGAGATTGGCCCTAACTTCTAGGGTGTGGTTTCGGGATGTGATAATAGTCATATTGTGTAAGGCATACATGAGAAACATTATAAACCTTGCATTATCATACCCTTAACATGATCCCACATTTAACATATTCATAGCCGATCATATATGCATAGAAAAATCATGAATACTTCAATTGCATAACAACATCAATTATAGGCCAACATTCACATAATAGAGTATTCATAGCTTTAGAAGACTTACCTAGTTATTCCAAGAACCTTCATCAAGAGCTTACTCTAAATTCACCACAATTATCTAATAATATAGTGAAATAAGCAAAAAGTTAACCAATCCCAGCCACTCTAGTCATATACAAGACACATTCATCAATAGGGATAAGAGAAAGGGGTTCATTTATGAGTTCATTCAAGCAATAGTTCCAATCCCAACGTTACATGACATTAGGTGAATGATATAACATAGTTGAATCCATTATTTAGGGAAAGAACATGCCTCACACGAAATACAACAATTCCATATGATTACCCAAGAATACATACTTAATTAGCCATAGAAAATTATAGATTATCATAATTAGTCATAAATTTCGAGTTTGGAGGAAAACCCATTGGTAGAGTAAAAACCCTAGGAATTTGAATTGTTTAGAAATCACTTTGAAAGAACCTCTTGAGAAAAGGAATTAAGATTCAAGAACCCATACCTTAATTAAGATTCAATCCACAAATATTTAGAAGAAAATTTTAGAACTTGAACTTCTTCTCCAAGCTTCCAATCTCTTCAATGGTGGTTGAGAAAAGAGAGAGTTTAGAGAGAGATGAGAGTGATTTTATGAATCTTATTGGGAGTGCGTGAAGTGGATTAAAACTGAGCTAAAACCAATATAAAATCCTCCCCTAAATTACCCAAAATACCCCTCAATTAATTGGGTCTTTTTGTGAAGTTAAGTTGACCTAAAACGACGCGCACGAATCTGTGAAGTGGTTGCGCATCGCGGGGGCAGTTTCATTTCTTTTTTCAAAAATATGGGTTGATGTAGTGATCCTCATGGAGGACCCGCGTTGCGAGGCAACTTTTTTGCTGTCCTGGTGATGGTTACGCCAAGCGTGGCTGGCTCCACATCTTGGCTGTCAGAAGCTGCTTTGGCAGCTTGCTAACCAATGTTTGAGTCCTCCTCAAGGACCCTTCAGGTGGTCCTTGGGGAGTCTTTACTGCACGTTTGGACCCTTTATGCTATATTTTACCTATTTGAAGTCATCTTAGAAGTTTTATACTTCATTTGACACTCTCAAACTTTCACCAAACATAGGGACATCTACTAGTTCAATTTAGATAGTTTTTGGACGTCAAGGTCTTTCTTTGTCATTTTGGTTCTAATCTTTTCTAATTTGAGTTTAAAACAATAATATAGGTCTGGAAACATCATTTTAACCATTATTTAATAGGCAAAGCTCTATTCTAATACGTGGAACTTCTGGAGTGTTACATTATCCAACCTTAGGAACATTCGTCCCCGAATGACACAAAAATCTTTTTGAGAGTAAGGATAGACCAATACTAGCAGTGATGTTCCGTGGTTTCACGGTACTTTCAATGCCTTTTCCTTAAGTTTAGTGTGTCTATAAAGCCTTTTTGTATTGATTTTTGATGTAGTTTTCTATTTATTCTTAGGAAATTTGTCTAAAGGAGAAAGCGTAATTTTTGAGCTGAAATTGCAGAAGTGACCACCTACGGACCCCATGACGATCCGTCTTGATTGTGACTGTCCGTAGGGGTCAACCGTTGAGAGATAATAATGGATGCTGAAGGAAGTTGGGGAATTCTGACCAAGTGTGAGACTACGGAAGCTCACGATGGTCCATCCTGCACAATCGTCAAAGCTAACAGAGAGTAGTCCTAGTGCCCAACTTCAAAAGATTCTAAGTATTGTGGGACGAAGTCCCTCGACGGACTATCGTTCTTGAAATGGTATATCACACCTGTCCGTCGAGGGTAAAAAGAGTTGATGAAGAAATAAGTAGAGATTTGTGCTAAGTATGGAACGCCAGAAGCCACAACGGTCTGTCGTAGTCACGACAGTGTGTCACGAAGGTTGTAGACTCGGACGTGTTTTTTGAAGATTTTTCCTTAAATAGATTTCCCTATTTTATTAGGTTTTGTTTTATTATAAATAGTTCAAAAGAACCTCGTTTTTGGGGTAGGACCTTTGATATTTTAAAATTTTACTGTCTAAGTATTGAACTCTTGATTTTTGAATTTGATATTGCTTTTCCGAAATCGATCATTGGTATTTTGTGATTTATTCAAGTAAATATCTGGATTTTGTTCATTCTCATCAAAGTAAGTGCATGAATTATTATATTATCAATATGAATTGTGTGATTATTAGCATGGGTAAGTAAACTCCATAACTAGGGTTATGGGAACCATGGATAAATAACAAGGTAAAACCTAGCTAAAATAACAATTCTAGAATAGTGTCTTGCATGTATTGATAATTCTTTCGCTTAGAAGTCTTTTTAACGGTGGACAACGTTATAACGCGCCTTATTGCTACTTGCCGGACCAAGGAGGTAGATAATAGGAAAAGAATTATCAACATAGATTCAGTGTATACTATCTGATAAGCTAGTGTCAATTGGTACGAGGTAGAAACTTAGTCAAATATCGAATATGATGCTTAATATGAGGTAAAGATAAGATTTTGGTAAAGCAACATACGTAGCCGAACCAAGGTGCAGAGTGAAATTCTCTAGATGCCGGACCAAGGATTTAGAGATACCTAACTTATCACTTTGCATGCAAGATACTAGGAAAGGACTGTTATAGCTAGAATTACCAAGTTGGGAGCCTGTGGGGAACACTTACGTCTAGTTACTCTCATTACTTCATTAAAACTCCAATACTTGAACCTGTCACTTGTTTACTTTAATTTAGATAATTGCTTTCATTAATCAAAACCTCCTTTTTGTGATTCGTTTTCGGAAAATAATTGACTAAATAAAAGTAATAATAGAATAAAGTTAAGTATGAACCATTTTCCTCGTGGAAACGATCCCAACCTCACTAGTTGGGTTCTTTACTTGATACGACTGCTTTTACTTCATTTCGGGAAGTAAATTTGAGCATATCAACTTTTGGCACCGCTGCCGGGGAAGTTGGCTTTTAGATTAACTTTAAGCTTATTACCGAAGTTTGGTCAACATTTTACGAAATTTTGCTTTTTTTATTTTTGTTTTTGTCTCCTGCCAACGTCCTTTCATGCCAAACACACGGAGTAGAGGAATACCCATAATTTTGAACCTGACCCCGAACTAGAGCGTACTTTAAGAAGAATGAATCAGAATTTGGGCATCCAAGGTGATGAGGTGGACCCGCAAATTCCACCATTAGTCGATGCTCGTGAACCTGTAATACCTTATATTCGTGGGGAAGGTTAAATAAGGAGACAACCTCCCGCTCCATGCCCTCAAGAATATAATAGGGGCTATGAAAATATCGCAGACTCTAATGGGCCACTAGTCTTTCCCCCTCTACCAAACGGACACACTTTTGTGGTAAATACTAGTCTAATGCAAATTCTCACTGCCAGAGGTTTGTTTTCAGGGCTACCTTCTAATGATCCACATGCCCACATCGCTAAGGTAACGGCAGTATGCAAAAGTTGTGTAGGGAGGCCCGATTTGAATATGGATGTAATCGGGCTAATAGTTTTTCCTCTCTCACTAACAGGAGAGGCTTCTATGTAGTTTACTGAGCTCCCCTATAACTCAATCTTCACTTAGAATTAGCTGAGAGATGCTTTCTTAGCACGCTACTACCCGCTGTCTAAGAAACTAAACCACAAAAAGACAGAGTGAACAACTTTGTGGCATTACCGGGAGAGTCAGTTAGAAGTTCTTGGGATAGGTTCACTTCATTCTCGCAAAGTGTTCCAAATCACCGCATATATGATGAGTCTCTAAAAGTGTATTTTGATCGGGGATAATATGATAATAACAAAGCAGTGTTGGATACAATAGATGGTTTGTTCTTATGGGGAGTGTCCTTATATCGATATTTCTAAAAAGTTAGAGAAAATATCCTGAAATAATAAATCTTTGAGTACTAGGAAGTCTGATACTGGGAGAAACACCTTCGCAGTCCAATCCGCACACAACTCAGTCGCAGATGATCTTCGTGAAGAGATGGCTCAAATGAGAACTGAGCTTGGATTGGTGTTGAAACATGTTGGTGTGGGTGCAGAAAAAGTAAATGCGGTGAACTAATTGTTTAAACCACCACTGCCAAATGATGAATATTACTATGAGGAGGACTCCTATGCAGTGAATGATCATACGTTGGGTTCCCGACCAAACGCCCAAGGCTCAAATCAGGAGAATTGGCACCAAGGTCAAGAAAACAAAGGTCGAAACTATGGTAATTATAACCGCAAGGGTCATTATGTCCGGGATGGGTATTGCAACCACGACAACAACTTCAACCGGGGTAACTATGTTAACAAAAATGATTGGAGTGGGCTCTATGTTCCACCTCAAAATTGTGAAGTTGCTCCTAGGGATGGTGGAGGTAGAATGGTGCGAGTTAAGGATATGATGCAGAGAAGGATGAGGAGGTTCGATGCTAGTGATGAGCACACTAAAGAGTTAAGGAATGACTTAGAAGGTATAGGGCAGAAAGTTGAGACACATGTAATCTCGATTAAGCATCTTGAGTTGCAAATGGCCCAATTATCTGCAGTTGTGAACACACTGCAATCGCGTACTCTTCCTAGCAACACTGTCCAAAATCCAAAAAATGATGGGCATTGTATGGCAATCACTACTCGGGGTTGTAAGCAAACCATTGATCCACCTATGTCTTCTGGTGTAGAAAATGTTATATGAGATGATGATACAGTGGTGGAGGTTAGTGGTGAGTTAGAAGATAAAAAGGTAAAAGATGTTGAGGATGACTCCTATGTAGTGAATGATCATACGTTGGGTTTCCGACCAAACGCCCAAGGCTCAAATTAGGAGAATTGGCTCCAAGGTCAAGAAAATCGAGGTCGGAACTATGGTAATCATAAACGCGAGGGTCATTATGTCCGGGATGGGAATTACAACCACGACAACAACTTCAACCGGGGTAACCATGTTAATAGAAATGATAGGAGTGGGCCTTATATTCCACCTCAAAATTGTGAAGTTGCTCCTAGGGATGGTGGAGGTAGTATGGTGCGAGTTAAGGATATGATGCAGAGAAGGATGAGGAGGTTCGATGCTAGTGATGAGCACACTAAAGAGTTAAGGAATGACTTAATAGGTATAGGGCAGAAAGTTGATACACATGTAATCTCGATTAAGCATCTTGAGTTGAAACGGCACAATTATCTGCAATTGCGAACACACTGCAACCGGGTACTCTTCCTAGCAACACTGTCCAAGATCCAAAAAATGATGGGCATTGTATGGCAATCACTACTAGGGGTGGTAAGCAAACCCTTGATCCACCTATGTTGTCTGGTGTAGAAAATTTTTTAAGAGATGATGATACATTGGTGGAGGTTAGTGGTGAGTTAGAAGATAAAATGGTAAAAGATGTTGGGGTGCCTCAAAAGGTGATCCCCTTGCCTAGAACACCACCTCCTTTCCCACAAAGTTTAGCAAAAAAAGAGTGAGGATGGTAAATACTGGCATTTTGTAATGATGTTGAAACATCTTTCTATCAATTTCCCTTTGGTAGAAGATCTTGAACAAATGCTCGGTTATGCCAAATTCATAAAAGATTTGGTTACAAAGAAAAGATCATTCACTTTTGAGGATGATGATAGAATGAAGCACTATAGTGCCATTACTATAAGATCTCTAGTGTAAAAGATAGAAGATCCGGGTGCTTTCACTATTCCTTATACAATTGAGTTATTACATTTTGCAAAAGCATTATGTGATCTTGGGGAAAGTATAAATCTCATGCCCCTCTCGATTTACAAGAAGTTGGGTTCGGGTGACTCAAAGCCCATTGCGATGCGGCTATTGATGGTTGATCGAATGGTAAAAAGACCCATTGGTATACTCCATGATGTGCTAGTATAAGTGGAATCGTTCATACTTCTGGCAGATTTTGTGATTCTTGATTGTGAGGCCAATTTTGAGGTGCCTATTATTCTTGGGAGGCCATTACTTTTAACTGATAGAGCCTTGGTTGATATAGAAAAGCGGTAGATGAAATTCCAGTTGAATAATGAAGAAGTGATTTTCAACATTTGTAGGTCCATGAGGCATAGTTGTGAGATCCAATGGGTATGTACTATATCTTACAGAGTTGAAGAGTCATCTGAGTTACAAATTGAAGAGCGTCAAGGTGTAGAAGCATTGGCGACAGTGATCATAAATTTTGATAGTGATGGCATTGAATAGTATGGGTCATTGGTCACGGCACTTGATAGAGGTAATGTTTTTTTAAACCAAAGAAATTTGAGTTAGATTTGCAATATCGCGAATCTCCACCCGAGAAACCATCTATTGAGGAGGCTCCAAAATTAGACCTTAATCCTCTACCACCTCATCTGAGGTATGTATTCTTGGGAAAAGATGACACTTTGCCGGTTATTATTGCATCAGATTTGAATGTGCATCAAGTTGAGAGTTTGGTTAAAGTGTTAAAAAGGTTTAAAAGGGCTATTGGGTGGACTATTGCGGATATTATTGGGATCCCTCCCGGTATTTGTTCTCATAAGATCCAACTCGTGCCCGATCATAAGCAAAGTATTGAGCATCAGAGACGTCTAAATTCATCTATGCAAGAGGTAGTTAAGAAGGAAATTATTAAGTGGTTGGATGTCGGAGTGATATATCCGATCGATGATAGTAGTTTGGTATGCCCTGTTCAGTGTGGACCTAAGAAAGGGCAAATGACTGTGGTCCCCAATGAAAAAAATGATTTTGTTCCAACGAGACCAGTGATTGGTTGGAGGGTGTGTATGGATTATCATAAATTATATGCATGGACAAAAAAAATCATTTTCCTATGCCCTTCATGGATCAGATGTTTGATAGACTTGCCGGAAAGGGGTGGTACTATTTTCTTGATGGTTATTCGGGGTATAATCAGATTTCTATTGCACCGGAAGATCAAGATAAAACGACCTTTACTTTTCCATATGGACCTTTGCATTCAAGATAATGTCGTTTGGGTTGTGCAATGCACCCGCCACATTTCAGAGATGTACGATGTCGATATTCTGTGATATGGTGGAGGACACTATTGAGGTGTTTATGGATGATTCTTCTATGGTTGGTGTCTCCTTTGAGTGGTGTTTGAGTCACTTGTCTGAGGTTTTTAAGAAGTGTGAAGACTACAATCTAGTACTAAATTTGAAAAAATGTCACTTCATGGTGAAAGAGGGTATTGTATTGGTCATTCCATTTCTTGGGCATGCAGGTTTTTCCTGGAGGTTCATCAAGGATTTCTCAAAAATTGTGCATCTTTTGTGCAAGTTGCTTGATAAAGAGTGTAAATTTTATTTTGATGAATCCTCTCTTAAGACATTTGGTGAGTTCAAAGAAAAGTTGGTGTATGCACCTATCATTATTTTGACGGATTGGAGCAAGCCATTTGAGGTAATGTGTGATGCTAGTGGGGTTTCTCTTGGTGTGGTATTAGGACAAAGAATGGACAAAATGCTTCATCCCATTTACTATGCTAGTAAAGCCCTTAATGAAGTCCAAAAGAACTACACCGTGACAGAACAAGAGCTCGTTGCAGTAATCTTTTCTTTCGAAAAAATTTCTCCTATCTGCTTGACACGAGGGTTATAGTGCATACTGATCATTCTGCTTTGACATATTTGATGGATGTGAAACCGAGGTTGATTCGTTGGGTATTACTATTGCAAGAATTTGACTTTGCGGTGAAAGATAGAAAAGGGACCGAAAATCAAGTTGTTGATTATGTGTCCCAATTAGAAGATGAAACAATGAGGGAGTTATGTGTAAAGGCTCAAATTGATGATACTTTCCCTGATCAGCATGTATTGGATGCCTCCCAAGACTTGATCCCATGGTTCGCAGAGTTTGCGAATCATCTGGCTAGTTATATCATCCCACCACCGACTTCTCCTTTCATCAAAGAAAAAAATTCATGCATGATGTGAAGAAATTCTTTTGGGATGAGCATACTTATGTAGGAGTTATGCTGATGGGCTTATTCGGTGTTGTGTGCCGAAAGTTGAGATGTTGAGTGTTTTGGAGGCATGCCATTCTTAGCCTATAGGTGGGCATCATAGTGGTATTCAGATTGCTCACAAGATCTTGCAATGTGGTTACTATTGGCCAAACCATCCACCAAGATGATCATGAGTTCGCCAAGGCATGTGATAGATGCCAAAGATATGGTGGCATTTCGCGAAAGCACGAGCTCACTCTAAATCCCATTCTTGTGATTGAGTTTTTTGATGTGTGGGGCATTAACTTTATGGGACCTTTTTGTGAGTTCTCATGGGATGAAGTACATTTTTGTGGTAGTCGATTATGTGTCTAAATAAGTGGAAGCTATTGCACTTGCGAATAATGAAGTGAAGAGTGTCACCGCGTTCTTGAAAAAGAATATATTTTCCAGTTTTGGAACCCCAACGGATATTATTAGTGATGGGGGATCTTACTTTTCCAACAAGCTATTTAAGGGATTATTGGGAAAATATGGGGTTCGCCATAAGGTGGTAACTCCTTACCATCCTCAAACTAGTGGGCAAGTTGAGGTGTTAAACAGGGAGATTAAGCAGATTTTGTCAAAAACGGTGAATGCTAGTAGAACAGATTGGTCAAGGAGGCTTGATGATTCTCTTTGGGCCTACCCGATAGCGTACAAGACTCCCATAGGTATGTCCCCTTACCAACTTGTATATTGGAAGGCTTGTCACTTACAGGTTGAATTAGAGCATAAATCCATGTGGGCAATGAATAAGTTGAAAATGGATTGGAATTAGGCTGCAGAACAAAGGTTAAATAGGTTGAATGAGCTTGATGAATGTCGCGTGAAAGCGTATGAAAGCTCAGCCCTCTATAAAGAAAAAATAAAGAAGTACCATGACCAAAAGATTGAAAAGCACAATTTTGAGGTTGGGGATTTGGTGCTTTTATTCAATTCTAGGTTGAGATTTTTTTGGGGAAAACTCAAGTCCAAATGGACTGGTCCCTACTAGATCACCCAACTATTCCCTCATGGTGCGGTTGAGTTGGAGAACAAGGAGGGTGTGTGGTTTAAGGTGAACGGACAGCCAATCAAAATAAATCTGGGGCACGCTGAAACGGCGAATGAAGTGATCGAGGCATACCATTTTTGTGAAGTCTAAGTAATCAAGTGTCCTACGTTGTGCCGCGACGTTAAATCAAGTGCTGGTTGAGAGAAAACCCAATATGTATCCTCTAGCCAACTATAGGTTTTTCGTGATTTCCTAGTTTATAGTTGCATGGTTCTTTGCTAGAAGTGTTGGCTAGAGCATAGTTTAGGGTCCGTGTCTAAAAAAAGGGGAAAATATATATATAAATAAAGAAATTCAAAAATAATAGCTTAATGGGTGTTAAATTTTCATATAGCACGTCACCAGAAAATCCGTAGAAAATTGGTCTGCATCACTCTTTGACGGACCCATTGATGGACCGTCATGCTTGTGACGGACCGTCATGCTTACGACGGACCGTCGCAAGCGTCCGTCATGCCCCGGTATGTTTTTTAATTTTTTTTAACTTAGGGCATGCATGACGTACCCCCACGACGGACCATCGTGAATGCGATGGACCATCGATGGGGACTCGTTGCGTCAAAAACCCGTAGACCCGACCCAACCCGACCGGCAAATATTAAAAGTTTCAAAACATTTTAACTTCCCACCACTTAATTTAAACTATTTATTTCCCTCATTTCATCCATTTTCTCCCTCTTCATCTCCCCAATCACTCTTTTGTTCTCTAATCTTCTGATTTCCTTCCTTTACCGACATTCCCCAAAACCCTTCTTCTCCAACCTCCCAAAGTATTTTCCGTTCTATGCCGCTCGGAGTCTTGGTCTAGTGCGCTACCCATCTCTTTGTGGTGTTGCATCTTTTATTCACTGACTTCATTATTAGGTATGTGCTTCTGCTCTATCACTCATCTACATTTCGTTCTTGTTTTTCCATGCTAAAATACATGTTTCTGAATGTGTGGGTGGTTGATATTTGACCCCTAATACATGCTAAGACCCCACCCCGACAATCCTAAGTGAATTGAGAACATTATTATTTTAAAAAGAATGTGGTTTTTGTGTTAACCAAATCGAATGGGAGGTGTGTGTTTCTGATATTTGTTTCGGACGTAGGTTGATAGTTCTCTGAAATTGCATGATCAAACTCGAGAAATTAATTCCATAGGATTGCTAGAATGATGGGTAAATTGGTTAAGAATTGGGGGTTGATAAGTTTAGTTCATATTAGCAAATTTAGGGGATGACTTATGCTTCTCAACTCTGTCACTGTAAGACAGAATGAGACCTCTATGACGGACCTTCGTGGGGTCCGTCACACCAAGCCCCAGTTTTTTAGTTTCCTCCAGTGTTACGGCCACTTATGATGGACTGTCATACCCACGACTGTCCGTCCTGCACAACCATCACGGTTGTTAGAGACCCTGATTTTGAGGGTCTCAAAATTCTTTATCAAGAGTCCCTCGACGAACTTTTGCGACAGACCGTGATGCCTACGACGGTCCGTCCTACACAACAATCATGGTTGTCAGAGTTTTTCTTCCTGAGAGTCTCAATATTTTTATCAAAAGTCCCTCGATAGACCTCTGCGACGGACGTCATACCTACAATGGTCCGTCCTGCACAACCATCATATTTGTCAGAGGCTTTCTTACGATGGACCGTCAATGGGTCCGTCGTGTAGACTGCAACTGCAGCACTTCCAGTTCAGTTTTTGGTTTTTCGTGGTTGTTTTATTCTATGCATGTCTTGTTTGGTTCTAATGGTCCCAATTGTTGTTATATGCAGGTACTAACATCATGAGGCACCAAAGCAAGATCGATTATACTCACGTGGCCATTTGAAGTCCATCACCCCATTGGCCTAATTGGTCATTGGCTCTGACGATGAGCGTGACCCGGAATATGTGCCCCCAGGCACTATCACTCTTGCACTGGTTGCACACACCACCAGAGTCACCCCCACGAAGGTGGAGCCGGGCATAGTCACTGCCTCCCAGTCTAAAGAGGAGCGCATCCTGACCGGCACACCTTCTAGGTCTGCTACACACTCCAAGGATGATTCCGGCTCTGAGGAAGTATCGTGTTTAGAAGAAGTCTCCGGGTCAGAGGAGGATTCTGCTCCAGCCACTGCATCTCAGTCCGCCTCGTCTGATGAGGCGGATAGTGCTGATTCCACTACAGCACCACTGACTGGAGTCCCTCCCCGGTTGCCAACCATCCCAACTGGTGGTGTGCTGAGGGGCAGTTTAAGGTGTACTCAAATGCTAACCAGCCGAATGATAAAGAGGTTATGACCCAGACCCTTACACTGGAGAGGCGGGTCCTCATGGGAAGTCTCCCCACCATGTCGGCAATCCATGCCCTCTTCACCAGGCACCGGCTAGAATGGACGGCTCGTGATGTGGGCCGATACAGTTAGGAGTTGGTCAGAGATTTCTATGCCTCGTATGTGGCAACTCTCCGAGCCGAGATGCCCCCACAAAATATGACCCGCTAGATCACATTAGGATCCGCGTCAAGCAGGTAAACATCTCCTTTCCAGTCATTCGCTGATATCTATACGGCGAGAATGTTGATGCCTCCGGTACTCCTCTCACCGCGGAGTTAGACTACTTGTGGAAACTGGTTAAAGATGGACAGTTCCTGCGTGATCCAGAATTGATAGAGACCACCAAGAGATGGATTTCCCGGTACTTGTTTGTTGATGGATAGGCAATTGATTGGGTACTTGAGCCGAAGGGAGTCGTCAAGAAGGATAACCTGACCATCACGGCCAAGTTTTTGTGGTTGATAGTCCACCACTGCCTTTCCCCCACTGTTGCAGGCAATAATGTCACTTGGGATTGTGCTATTTTGATGCCCGCGATGATATCAGGGTTCGAGGTGGACTGGCTTGGATTCTTTAGGAGGTCATGCATGAGAGGGACTTCAAGGTCACTACTACTTACCCATTTTCGTGCATGGTGTTTTATTTGTGCAGGTCCGCAAGTGTGCCTATTTGGAACATCGATCAGATCAAGACCCCAACGGGCACTGTTGATATAGGCCTTATCAGGGACGAGGCTAATAAGTTGGATCCATACAGAAGGCCCCGCCCGGAGGTACCTTCGCTTGGTGAGAACCTTGCGGACACTGTTGAGCAAGCCCAAGCGGCTACCCAGGCTACATCTGATCCTACTGACACCACCCCGGTCAAGTCTATCCCTGGTCGAAGTATCGCTCTAAGCTCATCTCGCTCGACTCCCTCCGCCACTTTTTTTCCACTTGCTAGGGTCAAGAAACTTGAGGCCCAAAATGTCCACTCTTCTGCATCACATACAGCCTTGGATGCAGAGGTCTATTGTTGAGGCGGAGGAACGCATGGAGCGGAAGATGTCCTAGAACACATAGAGGAAGATCATGGAGGTTCATCAGCGCCTGGACACTTTGGAGTTGCGTGTGCTAGCCCAGCCATCCCCTCCGGTGGACGGGTCGACCATTCAGGATGTTGTAGAGAGTCTGAGAGAGGACCTGGACACAAATCTAGAGGCTAGGGTGCTCGAGTCTGAGGCCCCTTCTGTAGAGCCCGCCGAGGATACTGTTTTGGCGGGCTAATTCTCCATTGCTGCAGTGCCATCACTTCCACCACGAGAGCATTCCAAAAGGCGTAGATATCGGAATGAGGATGATGCTAGGGCACAAAAGAGGGAGCACTGAGAGTTGGAGGCTGCGAGGAGAGCCTTGATTACTGATGAGGAGGCCCGTCAGTTGAGGGCTATAGAGTTGGCTGTTGTGCGTCTAGCTCAAGGTTTGGTAAGGCAGAGAAGAGCAATAATGATGGTGTTGTGATTGTTAAGAGAAGAACTACTGAGGGTGTTTTTGATGCTAATGACACTACTGAGGGTGTCAAGACTACGGAGAGAGTTGGTTCTAGGACACCGGACCCACCAGCTTGTTGATGGAAAAGTGAGTGCTAGGGTGAAGTCTGAGTAGCCCAACTCTTCTCCATATGGGCTTTGCGCCTCAAGTTTTCTTCACCTACCACGCTATTATTTTTGTTTCTTTTATGCATTGGAAACAATTTCAAATCTTTTTGTTGGAGGTGGGGTAAATGGAATGTGATTGCTAGGGTGAAGTCTGAGTAGCCCAACTCATGATCCTCTTTTGGGGTTTTCTTGCCTGTGTTCTTTTTACCCAAGAGACTGATTATTTTTATTATTGAACTGGTATGTCTATATCTTGTGTACATTGTATAACTCTGAAGCACGATGGCTAAAACAGAATTGATATCCTGATGTAATGAAATGATGCATGACTAGGCATAGTAACTGATAAATGTGTGGCTCTAAGCATGACATAAAGATACACCACTGCATGACCCTAAGTCTAAGACTCAAACTAGGTGTATGATAATCTGGTAGAGTAATGAGATGTCAAGTGAGTGTGAGGAAAATTTGAATAGTCCACTATTTGAACTAATCTAGAACTTGCCTGGTTAGTCCTGCTAAAAGTGAGTCGTAATAGACAATTAGGAAAGGATCATAGGACCTTGTTTGATATAATAAATCTTTAGCCTAAATAACAGAAAACCGAATGAAATTAATCCCTTTTTTATCCAAATGATTTCAGCTTAAATAGACCATTATTTTCACCCCAACTGATCATTTATGGGAACAAAGTGTTGGCCCTGGTCCCTCCTTAGACATGTGCACCTCATATGCCAAAAGCATAAGTTGAGGGTGGCTAATGCATAAAACTACCTTGTCGTGGCCCTGACCCAACTTTGGGTATTGTGTACTTTGACTCATGGCAAATCCATGAGTTGAGGGTGGCTATTATGAGGAATGCTCCGGAAAGTGGGGTTGAAAGAACAAAAGAAAAGTTACTCAAGAAAATTTGAATGAAAAGTGAAATAAATATATATATATATGTAAATATTTCTTTATGTGAAAATACAACCAAGAAAATAAAATAGTCACTCACACAAAAGAACAAAGAAGGGAAAATAGCAAGGTGAAAGAATATAAGAAAAAGGACAAAATAAATTGATGAAAAGGTAGGACGCTTAAGAGATATGTCAAGGAGGGAAACTAGTCACTAAAATATACCTAAATATACCCCACCTGATCCTGAGCCTACGTTACAAGCTAAGAAAGTCCTATCGTGATCCTAAGAATTGTTATGGCGAACTTAAAGTAGTGAAAATAAGGGCAAGCCTATGGCAATATGTATAAATGAGTTGTGAAGTTGTTCTGAGAGCGAGTTTTGAAAATTAATACTTATACTTAAACTGAAATCATTATGTGAAAAATGAGGATGTTATTTTTAAGTGAGGAAACTAGTTGCAATACCAGAAAAATTAGCACCTAGGTGAGGGATCGAAGAGAATAGGTGTCAGTTTGTGGTGAGTCGGTGTCATGGCCCGATCCACATAATTCAAGCCTAATAGTGATAGCATGCATGAACATAATGAGAATAATCAGGATTGATAACCAACTGATTATGAAAGCTAAAATACAGATACTCTTGGACAAAGTTTTTGTAGTGAGTCATAGTGCTCATTTGAGGACAAACAACGAATTTAAGTTGAGGTTGTTAATAAACCGTGGTTTCATGGTACTTTCAATGCCTTTTCCTTAAGTTTAGTGTGTGTCTAAAGCCTTTTTGTATTGATTTTTGATGTAAATTTCTCAGGAAATCTGTCAAAAAGGAGAACGCGAAGATTTTGAGCTGAAATTGTAGAAGTGACCACCTACGGACTCCACGATGGTCCTTCATGACTATGACGGTCCATAGGTGTCAATCATCGTGAGAATATAATAGCTGCTGAAGGAAGTTGGGGAATTCTGACCAAGTGTGTGACTACAGAAGCTCATGACGGACCATCATAGCCATGACTCTCCCTCCTGCACATTCGTCAAAGCTAACAGAGAGTAGTCCCAGTACCCAACTTCAGAAAATTCTAAGTGTCGTGGAACAAAGCCCCTCGATGGACTATCGTAATTGAAACGGCCCGTCACACCTATCCGTCGAGGGTAACAGAGAGTTGATGAAGAAAGCAGCAGATATTTGTGCTAAGTATGGAACGACAAAAGCAACGACGCTGCGTCATGGTCACGACGGTCCGTCACAAAGATCGTCAATTCGGACGCGTTTTTGGCAGATTTTTCCTTAAATAGATTTCCCTATTTTATTATGTTTTTTTTTTACTACAAATATTTTGAAAAAAAACTCAGTTTTGGGGTTGGAGCTTTGGATATTTTTTAGCTTTATTGTCTAAGTATTGAACTCTTGATTTCGGTATTTGATATTCCTTTTTCTGGAATCGATCATTGGTGTTTGGGAAAAGGGTCTGATATACCCCTCAACTTTGTCACTTAGATCTGATAACCCATATTGAATCATTTTGCCTCCGGGTTGGAGGCAACCCAACAACAAAGTCCATATTGATGTCTTCCCATTTCTAAGTAGGAACATCCATGATTTGAGTTAAACCAGCCAGTTTTAGATGCTCGTCTTTAACCTGTTGGCAATTTGTACACTAAGCAACAAATTTTGCTATGTGCCTTTTTAAACCGTCCCAACAATAAACCTCTCGAAGGTCATGATACATTTTGGTGGCACCCAGATGAATAGAATAACGGGAACCATCGGATTCTTCTAGAATTTGATTTCTCAAATCCTCAACATCCGGTACACATAATCTCCCTTGGTACCTAAGAACACCATCCTCCCCTTGAGAGAATTATTCATTGAGCTTACAAATACCGACTCCTTCAACTGCATAAATAGAATATCCAGATGTTGCTTAGATTACACCTCAACCACAAATGATGTTTTAGAGTTATGATGGACCATAAAACTACCATTTGGAGAATCTTCTAACTGCACACTTAAACGAGCTAACATATGAGCATCTTTAACTAGTTCTTTCTTCTCTTCCTCCACATGACACACATTACCCATAGTCATACGACTCATAGCATCTGCAACCACGTTGGCCTTGTCGGGGTGTTAAAGGACTCTCATGTCGTAATCCTTCAAAAGTTCTAACCATCTTTTATGTCATGGATTAAACTCCTTTTGTGTAAACACATATTTGAAGACTTTTATGGTCAGTAAGCACATCAACATAAACTCCATAAAAGTAATGTCTTCATATATTCAAGGCAAAGACTAAAGACTCTAAGTCAAGGTCATGAGTTGGATAATTCTTCTACTAAACATTGAGTTTCCTAGAGGAATAAGCTATCACATTGTTATGTTTCATGAGGACACATCCCAAGCCCACTCGGTAAGTATCACAATAAACTGCAAAGCCTTCATTGCCCTCTAGTAAGGTCAACCCCGGAGTGGAGGTAAGCATATCTTTCAACTTTTGAAAACATTTTTCTCAAGCTTTCAACCATTCAAACTTCACCTTCTTTTGAGTCAAAGTTGTCAAAAGAGAAGCAATAGATGTAAATCTGTTAACAAACCTTCTATAGTACCCAGATAGACCCAAGAAACTTCTTATGTCAGTAGAATTCAAAGGTCTAGGACAATTTCTAACCGCATCTATCTTCTTAGGGTTGACCTCTACACCCTCACAAGAGATAACATTGACAAGAAAAGCAACTGACCTCAGCAAAAATTCACACTTGCTAAATTTGTCATAAAGTTGGTGTTTCTTGAGGGCTTGCAAGGCCAACCTCAAATGACTCATGCTCATTTTCATTGTTGGAGTATATCAAAATATCATCAGTGAACATAATCACAAATTAGTCGAGGTAATCTCACAAATATCTATTCATTAGGTCAATACACGCCACTGGGGAATTTGTAAACCCAAAATACATCATTTCAATTTTATAGTGTCCATATCTAGTTTGAAAGGCTGTTTTGCTAACATCTTCTCCTCTCACCCTAAGTTGGAGATATCCCAATCTTAAGTCAATCTTGGAAAAGTAGCTAGCACCTAGGAGTTGATCAAATAGATCATCAATCTGAGGGAGAGGATACTTGTTCTTTATAGTGACTTTATTGAGTTAACGATAATCAATGCACATCCTAAGTGATCATTCTTCTTGTTCACAATTAAAACCAGAGAACATCATGGAGAAATACTAGGTTGAATGAAACCCTTGTCTAGTAAATCTTTGAGTTGGACCTTAAGCTCTTTCAATTTGCCCGGAGCCATTCGATATGGACGAATTGATATGGGGTAGTATGAGTAATAAGTCAATGCCAAATTCAATTTCCCGTTCGGGAGAAACACTGGGAAGGTCATCAGGAAAATTTTTTAGAAATTCCCTCACTACGGGGACGGAATCAATAGGAGGAGTTTCACATTCTTGATCTCAGTATAAACAACCCTTGTCTATCATTATACAAGCCTTCAAGCAAGAAATTATTCGACCCCTTGTCATAGAATTTCCCCCTTTCCACTCGAAGATGGGTTCATTTGGAAATTGAAACTTCACTACCCTCGTTCTACAATCTATGGAAGAAAAATAAGCATGAAGCCAATCAATACCCAAAATGATATCAAAATCAAACATGTCAACATCTACCAAGTCAAGAGTAACTATATTGGGCAGCATTACAGGACATTTCCCATAGACTCTCTTTGCAATTATTGAATCGCCCATTGGGGTACAAACCTAATAGGGTTCAATCAAAACATCGGGAAGTATATCAAACATCCTAGCTACCAAAGGTTTGAAAAAACAAAGGATAGCACCGGTATCAATTAAATCATAAATATTAATAGAAAAGACTTGTAACAAATAGGTCACTACCTCGGGAGACCTCTCTTGTTCACCCCTAGCCTTGAGTGCATAAAAGGTGTTCCTTTTTGGAGATTCAGATTTAGGACCGCTTGATTGAGTTTGGCTACTCCCCTTTTCTTGAATCTTCAAATTATTACAATGTTGAACCATATGGCCACTTTTGCCACAACCTTAGAAATTGTTCATTCATATAAGGCATTCACCCACATGTTTCTTACCACACTTTCAACAAGATGGTCTTTCTCTTGGTGAATCAATATTTCTTTCCTTTTGAGATTTAGGATTAGACACCCTATCATTGCGAGTCTGGGGAAATTTAAAGGAACTTAGTTTGTAAACCTCTTCTGAAACTTAGGTTTGTCTTGAATGTCAAGCCTACTCTTAGAAGAACAACTTTCAAAAGACCTTGCCTTCTTAGCTTCTCTATTATTTTTCCCTAGATGACTCTCGTCTAGTTGTTGTGCATGAACCATCAACCTAGAAATATCATGTTGTCATGAAGCATAATTGCACGACATTCTTCTTCAAGATCTTCGGATATGCCCGTTACATAATGGCTCATTTCATTTCTATTATTTGAAACCCAAGAGGAAGCACATTTGGACAGCTTAATGAACTTTGAACAGTATTCCTTTACATTTATACCTCCTTGACGAAGGTTGATGAACTTCTCTACCTTAGATTCCCTTTACTCCCTTGGGACGAACCTATCAACAAAGTCTTTTTTGAAGATCTCCCAAGTCACGGGACCACCTCTTAAAGCTCGACTATCCTTCCATTGATTGTACCATATTTGAGACATATTCTTGACTTGATATTTAGCAAGCTCGGCCTTTTCAGTAGTACTCACCCCATAGAAAATAAAATCTCATAGAACTCATCATGGAAGTCTTGGGTGTTTTCATCGACCTTGGATACAAAGAACATAAGAGGATTCATCCTCGTAAAATCTCTCAAATGAGTAGTCATAGTACTAGCATGTTGGTTCTCTTGACGTACAACCTATCGATTAGTTTGTATCATCATGGATTGAGCTTGAGTAGTGATGGATTGGCCCATATGGAGAAGGGTTGATCATACCTCACCATCCGTCATGGCCATAAGATTGATCGCAACTTGATCATTCATAGAAACTTTATCACGATCAGGGTCTAAAACCTAGCCGAAACAAGTGTCGTTGACCTTTTAAAGGTCGCAGACAAGCCTACCTACGTCATCATTACATTCGTTAGGTTAATTTTTGTGGAAAATTTGAAACTTTTGGTTTTGTTTGAAGTGTACATAGACTTCATAGTTATAGCATGAATACGCGTATAAAGAATTTCATTACTCAAGTGTATCAACCATTTAATAAAGGATTATTCAATCTTGAAATAAATAGTCTTATAGCATAAGTAACAATTGCCAAAACGGTACCATTACATAAGTCTAACAAAATAGGAAAGAAATACTAGTGGAACATACTCCACTAGCCTAAACCTATTACTAAGCTCGAAATATAACGGCAGGCATCCTCGAATGCATGAGGACCTACTAAGTCCGGATGAAAAGCTTATGTCCAAACAGCTGCAATGAATGTCTTCAACACCATTCTGAACCTGCACTAAAATAGTATAATGTATGGGAATAGTACACACTTGTACTAAGTATGGGTGTATGCAAGTACACACCAAAGACATGCAGGATTAAAAAGAGCTCTCTCCTGACGATATGAATTATGGAAAGCCAAGTCAGTTGGACTTGCCAAATCAATATGCATCATCATTCTTTTCATATTGCACACAGCACATAACATATCTCATATAGAACGTACATATATTACATATCATTCATTCATATGCTGTGAGACCTTGGAATCACTGACTTAACATTAGGACTTCCCAAAATGAGGACTCAACACATGGGACCTCAACTATGGAGCCTTCTTTAACAAACACTGAGTCTGCTTCTTTCATTCATATGTGCGTCACATTATTAATTTCATTCATTTTTAGGCTGATGTAAACACTATCTATGCCTAGGATGAAGTTTAAGACTCTAATCGGGATTATGAAGTGAAATGACCAAAAATGACCTAATGTCATTACCTGAATATTGTTCCACCTCCTGATTGTGTTGCACATACATCTTCTGTATCATTCATTTCAATATCTTTCATACTTTGAGGAACTTCAACTTTTACTGACATAGATCATGTGAGAATCATGAAATCTGGTGTCTTCTTCACACCGAATAGAGGTGGAGTCACTGGTCAAGGTGAAACCAAAACATCCCTAGCTCGCTCACGTGGAAAATCACTGGCTAATTCTCTATGTTGGCAGCATATTTCAAATACTAGAAGATTTAGGGAGACACATATCCACCATGGTGGACATTCTCATGAGAAATACGTGAACCTCCTCTCTTCCTGAAAGAAGGCATAACCAGTCATAGTTTGCATATCGATGCTCTATTCAAAGTTCCTATCTACATTCAACACATACATCATTGAAGCTTGCTTCTACCATGAGGTAGTCATAGCTCATTAGATGATTTATCATCTCTTCTTTACGTACTAAGTTTGAATTGTCCTTACACTTACATATAGAGTGTGATTGAGACTTGCCTCTTAATGTTCAACACTCTCTTAGCTGGGTACTTTTGGTGACCTTATATTAGCGTAGGTACAACATGTCTCACTTGTACTAGCCTCTTATTGTGATATCACCCTGTTCTTTCTTAACATCTTTACATTTCATCTTTACTCAACTTTCATTTTTTATTCATCATATAACATACATATGCTCTCTTGGAATTTACATTGAGGGACATTGATTCTAGGCGTTGATACAACTTGTCTCACTTGTACTAGCCTATCCTCATGTAGCCACTCTTTCTTTTCTTATTCATCGTTTAGCAGAAATATACTCTCTTATAAATTTCATTTAGTGACATTGACTTTTAGGCGTAGATGCAGATTGTCTTACTTGCACTAGCCTATAGTCATGTAGTCACTCTTTCTTGACTTATTAACTATGAATTCATTCTTAACACTTTCTTTTGGAGTATGCTTGAGATTTGACTCTACATCATTTTACACTTCCATAGGTGAGTACTTTTGGTAACATTTTTCCTAGACTTGGTCGAGACTTGCCTCACCATTCATCTTAGCCTCTTATTATGTTGTCACTATTTTCATTAGCTTTAGCATATTAGCTCTTCATAATTACTCACCCCATTACGTGATTGTTCATTTCGTCATATGCCAATGCACTTGGCCTTTTAGTGTGTTTCACACTCTTACTTAACCCCCCTGGAGTCGCATCAATTCATCACATACATCTTAGGTGCACTTACTTTTAAATGTACGTTGGACTTATGAATCCATACGTACAAGCCATGAGGATTCGTGCATAATTCATCTAAGTGACTCATATTTACCAAAGATTATGTCGTACAAGAATTATGCATCTTTGAACTATGCCAAGGTCTCGAGTTCGATTCCTATGGGAAGCATTCATTAAATATTTATTCACGTAAGACTTATGTATCAATACGGAATCGATCAAGGGAACCCAGGTTCGAATCACTTGAGCAACACTTAGTCTTATATTAAATTTTTTATTTATGTTTTTCAGTTTGGAGACTTGAGGTCGAATCCCAACACCTACACTTCTTTTTCCTTTCTTTTTCCTTCCTCTCTTTTTCGATGGAGACCAAGAGGATGTGGGATCGATCCCCCACTACCTCATTTTTATTAATTTTTCTCCTAATTTCCACACCTATTAGAGAGGTTGTGGGTTCGATTCCCACATCCCTCATTTTATTTTTCTTTCATTTTTCTACTATCTCTCTCATCTATCCAAGAGGTTGTGGGTTCGATCCCCACACACCTCATTTTTTTGAATTTTTTTCCTCTTTCATTTCTTCACTTGAGCCTTACCCAATTTTGAATTCCCCTTACCATATTTTTATTATTGAATTTTTAATAGCTTGCATATGGTGGGGTCTTGGGTTCACTCCTTATGACCTCATATCTTCAAAAAAATTTAAAAATTTCAGTTCCATTTTTTTAATCAGTTATGTGTTAGATTCTTAGGTAATTCGGTGGATATTTCGTACATTATTATATGCATCTTTTCCAAGTAATCTTATACAAAAAAAACACAAGGCTTTCACATGCCATTTTCATGCTCCAAAACATGCCCAAGAACACGGCTACACACCCATTGCACACATTTTCATCATCACAGAACATACATACATAAACATAATCATCACGAAAACATATTATATCCATTATTTCTACCAGCAAACATACCAGACCTACAACAATCGATGGGATCTAGTGTCAGGGAAATGCAAAGGGGAACATTCCTAGTTTTCATATTAGAATTCGACTGAATCTTAGGGGTCTCTTGGGAAAGGGAAAAAGAGGAAGAAAACCCGTGCCTTTTTCGTCGTTTAACACCTTTAAAATCTGATCTCAAGTGCTGCCAAAAACCACAAAAAACAAATGCTTCTCCAACAAAAGTCACGCAAACCGTTTGAAAAATGCTTTTACTTTTTGTTTTGAGTTTTTTTTTTTTTTGAGTTTTCGTGTGCAAGTTCTTCAAGTGTTGAACTTTGATTTTTTTTTTGTTCCTTTTGCTGATGATGGACGTGATAATGAGAGTGAGAGACGTGAGAATGAGAGTGGAGAGAGATGAGAGTAAGTTTAGGAGTGGGAGTTTTAGTTGAAGACTTAGTCAAACTAGAACTCTTTGTTATTTATTTATTTTATTATTAATTTTTTATTAAAAATCTGAATTTCCCTTACTTAAATCAGAAAGTTAAATACCAATTAATTTAACTTAATCATTAAATACCAATTAGTTCAGTTTAATCATTGCTTCTACCAATGATCGAACCCGGGTGAAGCCTAACTCCCAAAAATGAGTCAATTCGGGTCAAACCTACCCTAATTGTCCACTCCTTATATTAATTAATTAATTAATATTTAGTATAATTGCAATATTAACCTTAGCTTGGGAAACACCATTTTACCCTTAGACCCTCCAAACTTAAGAGTACCCCTTTCAAGTCCGGTTAAGACTCATCCGGGTGAATCTTAATATTCGGGTGCCCTACATGGCTGGACCCAACCTTTCCTAGCTCAACTCACTACGTTGGTTGTCTTGGCTGATGCATAGGTTCAGAGTTTTGGTTCCACGCGCATCAATTCGTGTGAACCCGGTCTAATCTAGGCATTCTAAGTACGTTAAGCATTACTTAGCATAGTCAATTTCAGGTTGTTACAAACTTTCTCTTGAGGAGGAATTCTATTGCCTTGGGTAGGAGATATAGCATTAGCAATATCTTCTTTCACTCTTATAGAGGTTGTCCTTCTTGTGTTCATAGCCTATAACCACAAGAAAGGGATTAGATGCTAAAGGACATATAGTGTCAAGACTCTAGAGACACGACATAGGATTACCAAGAAAGAGAATTTTCCTAATCATCACATAGACTCTCACTCATTATTGTGGTGCGCTTCACAACCATTAACAAGACACTATATAAATGTTGTTTAGTGAGACATCAACCTTATGTTATTTAACCACATTCTCTAATACCAATTTTGTCATATACTAAGTGAAGTATACTTAGACTTCTCTTTTAGTAATTGATTAACATACATAAGATAGTCTAATAAAACTGTCTCACATAAAAATTGTAACACTTTGCAAATCCAAAACGTTCTCTAGAGCCTAACATAAGTGTCATAAGGTTTATACATTGTTTTAAGGTCCATTTTAGTGAATATAAGTCATTTAGGAAGTCTAGAAACATAAATGTCTAAGAACGTCCATGACGTTAGGAAACTAGTACAATGAGGTGCTAGGGTGCCTTAGCCTATTTGACTAGCTTTTAGGAGTCGGGAAATGATGAAAATTGGTGGAAGGGTTTATAACATGTGTTTGAGTTGATTCATAATCAAAACATCCGGACACAACTTTCCAAGGACCAACCAAGTGCCCTTTTGGAAATTGGCAAAACGTTGCCAAGAGGTAGTGTCCAACAATGGATTGCAGGCAACGATCTATTGGTTAATTCATAGGGAGTCGATGCCTCCATTAATGAAAACTTAGCGAATTTCGTGGGAAGTCAATTTGCTAAATCTCTGATCAAAACCAGGGATGTGCAACACGGAGGCCACACTGCCCGTCGACTGACCTACAGCCCGTCAGTCGGGGTTTCATATGTCAAGTTTGTGTTTGGATGTATTTTTTTTATTAATTCATTTAATTATTTTAGAGGTTATTAGTTAATTAAGGGTTGAGGGAGTTCAAATAAGTTAATTAAGGACCTCTATATAAAGACTTAGCCTAATTAAACTAGACCTAAGCTCATAACTCCCAAACACGAAACTATCTTCCTTCTCTCTTCTTTCTCTCTCTAGTGAAGAACTCCATGATATACCAAGCTAGGGGAGGTTTTAATGGCTGAAAAGAGTAAATTTTAACCATAAATATTCATCAATTAGTAAGGTATGGAATTATTTCACCTTTGAGACCTCTTTCGTTAAAGGGTTTCATCAAATTGATTTCAAAAGTTTGTTTTCAAGTTAGTTCATCCAATCTCAAAATTGATGTGCTAAATTTATTTGATTATAATTTATTTTGTATATTATGAATATATTAACATTTATTCTAACTTAATTATAATATATTTTCATGGTTTGGTCTAAGTTTGTAGAAGATGACCTTTACCGCTTAACCATAGGTTGTGATCTTGATATGAATTATATTGTATTGGTTCAATTGAATTGGTTATTGGTTGAATTACTATTTGATGATGTTTATATATAGTTATGACAAAATTAGGATGAATTATAGTCTAATCATGCTACTTCTTGAGAAGTTGATCTAGGTTATGAAGTATGTTGTGACCTAAGTATCTTATCTTAAGCTCTGAACTAGTGATGAATTATGGTATAGTGATTTAATTGACTTTGTTATCATTTTGGTTATTGATGACTGATGATAGTATACCCTAATTGGGTTGGGTTAAAGGATTGATGGTAAGACATTGATGATGAATTATGAAGGAGACTTAGTAAGTCTTGTGATCCCTATCCTTTACTTAAAATAATGGTTAATTATAATTAAGTCATGATGTTGTTTTGTAGTATGCCTTGTATTAGGGTTTATAGGATGGCATGATGTTTAATTTAAATGCCTTGAATATGATTTGTGAGGTTTTGGCTTAAGATCTAAATGTTATAAGGATGGTTAAATATTTAGCAATGTGTCTTATCATGATATGAAAATTTTAATGTGCTAACCTCACCTATATGAATTGTAATAAAAAGACAATTAATATGCAATTCTTATTGAGTTAAGATGATTATGATGTTTATACAAGGGTTATACCCTATAATCTACAAATAAGCTATGTTGATTAATACAGACATTTCAAAAGGGACTCTATCATAGTACCGAGTGAACTAGAGTGAGGAGTGTCCCTTCCCACATAGGTAAGGTAAGATCACTAATGTAATATTGAGATTGGATACTACAATTCATGTAGCATAAAAGGATCCCAGCTATATCCCCAAGTTCTTGAACTATGTTTTCCCCATAAGAATACTAGCTTGTGGATCCACGTAGTTGCTATGTTCATCTTTTGGTACTACCTTGGCAAGTAGTTTCCGTTCTTTCGGTGTAGGGTTCCATGACACTGGATTCCACATTAGATCATGCGGTCTATTTTGGTTAGGGAAAGATGTTCCCAAAAGGTAAAATAAATTAAAGTAATGAACTCTAACTAGGATGACCTAAGGGGTTTAGCTTAGTCTGTACTTAAACATTGCACTAGTTAGCCTTGAAGGGATTCATAGGAGGATGTCCTTATGTATGAATGTGCTTATAATTCTATATGACATGTATATGGTGAACTTGCACATTGTTGATGCTATATGTTGATTGGTGTCACTTATGAATCTGTCTTTGTCTATATTGTCAAAGTATCATGCTATGTACTCTTAAATATTATGATATGTGAAATGGTATGTTGGTCATGATTCTTGTTGAGTTACTTGATTAAGTAAAGTTATGGGCCTTTGATTGGTCGTTCCACTTGATTACTTGATAGGGTTTGTAGGTAAATGTCTTGCTTTGTCATGTTATAATGAATTCTTATTCATGCTTGTTGAGGTTATGACTTGATGGTTGAGTTGTTTTGACTACAAGTCTAATTTCATGATATGCATGTTGACTTTACTAGTTGTGATGTAATTGGTCTTGTGATGTACATCTTTAGACTTAATGAATATGTCTTAATCCTTAGTATGGTCTTGTTAAATGTACATAAGTCTTTTCAAAAAAAATTGCATACCCAATTTCTTACATTTCCCATACATTTTAGGCAAGGTTTCAGTCGTTGAAGACTTTTGGAGATGATATTGAATAAGACGTGGATTTCTTAATCATCCAAGTAGGGTAGGTCCTCACTTTCCGAGGACGATGCCACTATCAAGCCGTGATGTTGTTTTTAGTATTAAGACTCTTATTTTTCTTTCTTTTTCATTTAGATATTAAATTTTGTATTACCTATATGTGGTCTTGCTTCATTGATGTATGGTCTAGGTCTAACTTGATATACTCTTATTAGATGGTTATGAGATGAGACGACTATTTTGAGACTATGTTATATTCTATATATCTATATGTATTAAAAGTAGAATATTAAGTAATCTTCCTATACGAAAGGTCTATGTATACTCGATATATATATATATATATATATATATATATATACACTATGTGTATATAGAGGTCTATGTAAACTTCCGAGTAGAAGTAATGAAAATTCTTAAGTTTTCCTCTAAATTTTACCTATAAATGTAATGTTGTAAGCTAAGAGTCTAGTCTTAGTCCTAAAAAATGATGACGATGCCGATTACGTTTAGGGGTATTCCCGGATTTGACAAACTTGGTATACGAGCATAAGATCTCTCAACCACGTTTATGTAGGTTCGTATTCATAATTGTGAAGCACGCCACACTTATGATAGGAATCTATATGATGCTTAGTAAACTCTCACTTTCTTAGAGGTCCAATATCTTGCCTTTGGAGTGTTAACTCTATGTGCTTTTGTATTTACTCATCTTATTGTGATTATAGGCAATGAATACTCTAAGGAATACGACATGAATGCTTAAAGAAGAGATTGCAAATGAGGGAGTTCCTCCCCGTGGTGATCAAGTTCCTCCTCTTGAAGAAGATGTGAATTGTTACCAAGATCCGGTCAATCCTCCTCCTTTGACAGATGAAAACATAAGGGTTGCTCTCTTCCAAATGGCACAGGTCATTACTACCCAAGCACAAGCCTCCACTACTCAAGCCCAAACCATGATGCCGCAATCTAATTGGGAGTTTGTACCCCGAGCACACCAACAAGTTGCTACCATGGCCTCCCGTCTAAGGATTTCGCTAGGATGAATCCCTCTACTTTCTATGGGTCCAAGGTTGAATAAGACCCCCTAGAGTTAATCAATAAAGTTTACAAGGTCCTCTACACTAAGGGGTTGTCTACTAGTGAGAAGTCCGAGTTAGCCACTTATCAACTCAAGGATATTGCTCAAGCATGGTACGTTCAATGGACGGACAGTATGCCTTTAAGAGGTGGAACCATGACTTGGAAAGTGTTTGAGAAGGCTTTTCTTGATCGGTTCTTTCCTAAGGGGAAAAGGGAAGCTAAATTATTGGAGTTCATCAACCTTCGTCAAGGATGCATGAGTGTGCTTGAATAATCCTTGAAATTCACTAAATTGTCACACTAAATTTTCAAAATATGCTCCTTCTTTGGTTTTCGATCCTAGGGATTAAATGAACCATTTTGTGACAGGGGTGTAGGATTATTTTCAAGAGGAGTGTCATTTGGCTATGCTATATGACAACATGAACATTTTTCATCTCATGGTTCATGCTCAACATATAGAAGAGGCAAGGGCTAAGAGGAAGAGTAGAGATTCCAAGAGGGCAAGAACGTTTGATGGTGGTTCTTCAAAGGGAAGGCTTGAGATACAACACAAGCCTAGGTTTAAGAAAATGGTTTAAATCCAAGTTACTTTCAAGTTCTATAAGACAATAGATGATAGGGTGTCCAACCCTAAGTATAAGGGAAGGGATATTAGTACACCAACCAAGAATCCAACTTGTGGAAAGTGTGGCAAGAAGCACTATGGTGATTGTCTTAAGGGAACGCATAATTGTTTTAGTTTTGGTAAAAGTGGGAACAAGGTTAGGGATTGCCCTAATGTGAGGTATCAAGACAAGGTTAGTGTTCAAGTTCAAAAAGTGGTTCAAACGAAGCTCCGAAGAAGAATCGTTTCTATGCTCTCCGCTCTAAGGGTGAACAAGAGACTTCTCCTGACCTGGTGACCAGTATATTGAAAGTCTTATCTATTGATGTATATGTATTACTTCATCCCAATAATACCTAATCATTTTTTACTCCTCTAGTATATAAAAATTTTGACATTTTGCCTGATATCTTGCATGAACCTTTTATAGTGTCTACCCCAGTGGATAAGTCGCTTGTTGCAAAAAAGGTGTATAGAAATTGTCTTATAATGTTTCCCAATAGAGTTTGTTATGTTGAACTAGTAGAACTTGATATTCTTGATTTTGATGTCATTTTGGGTATGGATTGGTTGCATGTTTGCCTTGCCTCTATAGATTGTAAAACAAGGGTGGTGAAGTTTAATTTTCCAAATGATCCCATTTTAGAGTGGAAGGGGGAAATTCTATCCCTAGAGTCGTATCAATTCTTGTTTGAAATCATGCAAAATGATCTATAAAGGGTGTTTATATAATATAGTAGAGTTCAATATTTAGACTCCAAAATTCCTCCCATTGAGTCGGTCCCCGTAGTGAGGGAATTTCTGGAGGTCTTTCTAATTATCTTCTCAGTATTCCTCCTGAACCGGAAATTGGTTTTGGTATCGACTTGTTACCGGCTATAATTCCCATTTCAATTCTTCCTTATTTGATGGCTCCGACCGAATTGAAAGAGTTGAAGGCTCAACTCAAAGATCTACTAGAGAAGGGCTTCATTAGACCTAGCATTTCTACATGAGGTACTCTGGTTTTGTTTATGAAGAATAAGGATGGGTCCCTTAGAATCTGCATTGATTATCGCCAACTCAATAAAGTCATTATTAAGAAAAAGTATCCTCTCCCTCGGATTGACGACTTGTTCGATCAACTCCAAGGGAACAAGATACTTTTCTAAGATTGACTTGAGATCGAGGTTTCACCAACTTAGGGTGAGAGGTGAGGATATACCAAAGACGGCATTTCGGACAAAATATGGTCACCATGAGTTCTTATAATATCCTTTGGTCTCACGAATGCCCCTGAGGTGTTTATGGATCTCATGAATAGGGTGTTTCGAAGTTACCTAGATACATTTGTCATTGTCTTCATTGATGACATCTTGGAAAAATTCAACAAATGAGGGTAGTCACATGAACCATTTGACGGTGGTATTACAAGTGCTCAAGGAAAATCAATTATTTGCAAAGTATAGAAAGTGCGAGTTTTGGTTAAGGTCGGTGGCATTTCTTGGTCATATCATATCTAGTGAGAGAGTTGAGGTTAATCCAAGGAAAACCAAGGTAGTGAGAAATTGTCCTAGACCATTGACTCCAACCGACATTAGGAGTTTCTTGGGTCTAGAGGGTTATTATCGGAGGTTTGTGGATTATTTTGGATCCATTGCATCTCCCATGACTACCTTGACCTAGAAGAGTAAGAAATTTGAGTGGTCGGAGGCATGTGAGAGAAATTTCCAAATTTTGAAAGATAGGCTTACTTTCACTCCAGTGTTGACTTTACCAGAGGGTACAAAGGGTTCCGTTGTGTATTGTGATGCATACCGAGTGGGTTTAGGGTGTGTGCTTATGCAACATGCGAAGGTGGTAGCCTATGCTTCTAGGAAACTTAAGGTTCATGAGAGAAACTATCCAACTCATGATCTCGAATTAGCGGCAGTGGTATTTGCCTTGAAAATATGAAGGCATTACTTGTATGGTGTTCATGTTTATGTGTATAACGACTACAAGAGTTCCAATATGTGTTTACTCAAAAGGAGTTGAATATCCGACAAAGAAGATGGTTGGAATTGTTGAAGGATTACGACATGAGTGTTCTCTATCACCTCGACAAGGCCAGTATAGTTATGGATGCTCTAAGTCGGTTATCCATCGATACTATATCTCATGAAGATTAATCCAAGAAAGACCTACTAAATTATGTTCATAGGTTGGCTAGATTGGGTTTGAGGTGGGACGATTCTCCAAATGGTGTTTTTATGGTCCATCATAACTCCGAGTCATCTTTGGTAGTTAAGGTGAAGTCTGAACAACATCTTGATAAACCATTGATTGAGTTGAAGGAATCGGTTCTTTGTTAGCTTAATGAGTCATTCTCCTTAGGGAGGATGGTGACTTGGGGTATCAAGGACGGTTGTGTGTTCCCAATGTAGATAGTTTGAGGAACCGGATCCTTAAGGAAGCCCATGGGTCCTGCTACTCCGTTCATCCAGGCTCGACAAAGATTCATAATGACCTTAGGGAAGTTTTTTGGTGGGACGGTTTGAAAAATGACATAGCGGAGTTTGTTGCTAGATGTCCAAATTTCCAACAAGTGAAAGCTGAACACCAAAAGTCGTGCGGTTTACTTCAAGAGATCCAAGTTTCTACTTGGTAGTGGGAAGACATCAATTTTGTATTGGGTTTGCTTCGGACTCAAAGGCAATATGACTCTATATGGGTGATTGTGGATAGGTTGACCAAGTCCTCTCACTTTATTACCATCAAGTCTACTTATTCAACGGAAGATTATGCAAGGATATTCATAGATGAGATTGTGTGTCTCCATGGTATTTCGTTATCCATCATATCGGATAGGGGTGCACAATTCACATCTAGGTTTTGGAGGTCCTTCCAAGAAGCGTTGGGTACTAAGGTGAAATCAAGCACCGCTTTTCTTCCCCAAACGGATGGTCAAGCGGAGAGCAATATTCAAACCCTTGAGGATATGCTTAGAGCTTGTATTATTGATTTCAAGGGAAGTTGGGAATAATAGTTTTCATTCATCCATACCCATGGCTCCTTATGAACCTTGTATGGTAGGACGTGTAGGTCTCCTATTAGATGGTTTGAAGTGGGTGAGCCACGCTTCTTGATCCTGACTTTATTTAGAAGACTTTGGAGAAAGTTCATATCATTAGGAACCGGTTGCAAACAGCCTATAGTCGGTAAAATTCTTATGCCAACCATAAGACAAAGTGATAAAGTGTATTTTGAAAAAATTTCACCTATGAAAGAGGTGGTTAGATTTGGCAAAGGGAATTTGAGTCCTCCTTATGTGGGTCCCTATGAAATCTTGCAAAGGATTGGTAAGGTTTATTATGATATAAGGTTTCCTATTGAATTGGATTTGATTCATTCGGTTTTCCATGTTTATATGATTAAGAAGTGTATCGGTGATCCCGAGTTTATTCTTACTATTGATAGTCTTGGTGTAAAGGATAACCTCTTTTATGAGGAGGTTCCGGTTCAAATCCTTGATAGGCAAGTAAAGGATTTAAGGAAAAAAATGGTGGCTTCCGTAAAGGTGTTATGGAAGAATCACCTAGTTGAGGGTGCAACATGGGAGGCCGAGGCCGACATGAAGTCCTGTTACTAATAATGAAAATAATGACTAAAATTGAAGTTGCTTTGATTTTTAGTGAAGTTTAGCAAAATGAGCATTTTTGGATATTGTTATAGTGATTACAATGAAGTATCCTAATAATTTGTAATTTTGCTTATTTGAGTTATGTTGCGCATTTTGATGTGGTGAGTCTTTATGACATGATATGTAGCATGTTGGTAAGTTGAACTTTGGCATAATTGATTCATAAATGCTATGTTGAGCTCTTGTTATTGTGAGAAGAATATTCCTCATAATGTAATGTTGAACCTTATGTGTGGTAATTGAAGTTTTTAATTGACTTATGTAAGTGATATGGTTGATGTTGTAATCTATTGTTGTTGGTTGGGCTGCTAGTCTTGAGTCTATTCCTTCCTTCAAAAGATTTTTTACTGTCATCGGGGACAAATGTTCCTAAGGGGGGGATAATGTAACACTTCGAAAATCCAAGACGTGTTCTAGATCCTAACATAAGTTTAATAAGGTTTAGACACTGTTTTAAGTTTCATTTTAATGAATATAAGTCATTTAGGAAGTCTAAAAACCAAAACGTCCTTGACGTCCGAAAACTAATTCATTAAGGAGCTAGCGTGCCTTAGCCTATTTGACTAGCTTTTAGGAGTCGGGAATTGATGAAAATTGGTGGAAGTGTGTCTAACATGTATTTGAGTTGATTCATAGTCGAAACATCAAGACACGACTCCCCAAGGACCAACCAATGGCCCTTGAGTAGGACCCTTGAAAATTGGTGAAAAGCTGCCAACACTACAAGAAAAATGGTTTTTAACGAAGGGAAATATTGTCATTATAAGTCCAAATTCAGTCGCTAAAAGCAATTAACGACCGTCATAAATCCTGTCATCGTCGGTCATTGAAAGTCCCTACATTAAGAGTTAACGACCAAATTAAAATTGATAGTAAAAAGGTTTTCTAATGGCAACATAAATTTCGGTCGTTATATGACATTTTTAATGACCAGATTTGCACTTTGTACAAGCCCTTCTAACGACCAAAAAGATTTACGTTAATTATTCTACTTGCAATACGAATACTATTAACGACCACATTTCCTGTCGCTAATTGTAGTTGATTCAAATAATTTTTAGAAGACATTTATAAGAGAGCTTAAAGGAACCAATTTCATTCGTTATTATACAAAATTTTATACAGGAAATACAAAAACACTCAAAATAAACTAAATAATTCAATTCATTATAGAAAGTCTCCTGCTTAATACAAAAAAACTAATTAAAGAAAGATATATCATATTCAAGTAGCATAACATATCTTTATCAACTCCTACAAAAGAGAAATATTGCAAAAAATAAACGATATGACATTGTCTTTAATTTAAAACACCCCTAACTAAAGTGAAAGTCATCTTGAACTTCAACTTGCTCTGTACTTTGTTGAACGATATATTCTTCATATTGAAATTCAAGATCTATTAGATAAAAACTTGTGTTAATTTAAAACAAGGAATAAAAAAGTATGTACTAAAACATACTTTAAAAGATGCAAAACATTAATATTTGAAAAAACAGAAGGCATGTCAAAAAGAACTTGTATTCTCATCCCAAGATCTATTAAGTATTTAACAATTTTCCGCAATTATCAACAATGATTTTGTAAGGCCAATAAAACAGAATACACTAACAACGGACTAGCATAACTCTTTCCTGCTTTCCTCTCAAAAATCCAAATCAATTATCATAGAATTTTTGTACAAACTTAATTAGAATCTAATTAGTAGTCTTAATGAGAGATTGTTTCTTTTTTAGTTGTATAAAAAAACATAATACGAGAGAGGAATAGGAGTTAGAAGATACATTTGTAGTGTCCCACGAAACAAGCAACTTTTTGAAGCTGAAACTACACTTTAATTTTCTTATAGGAAATAATTAAGAAGTTTCAAACATAATGGAGAGTATACATACATGAATTAAAGATATTTTAACCTTGCAAACTTTGGATGGGTCATGTTCTAGGAATAAGACTACCAATTCAATAAACAAGTCACACAAGAAAAAGTATGACAACCATCAGACCAAAATAGAGAGAACATCCACAGGCACCAACTTAGTTTTTTTTCTAAGAGGGAGGCATAATATATTTTCTACTTGCTACAGTAACATCTCTAATATAAATGAAGTAGAACATGAAAACATTCCAGAGTTGCCAATATCAAGAGTTGGTGGAATCAGATTCATTAGGCCTAACAAAGATGATCAATAAGGATTGGAAATTACTATTTGAATACACAAAAAATAGGGGAGATACATATACTTTAAGGAACAACACATGTAATTATAGTACATAGATACAGAGAAGTAAATCAACTAGAAGGCACAATGGCAAATGAAGCATTCATGCAGCATGAAGGGATTCAGTGGAATAAATTTAATCAACAAACATTTGACTGTAAGAGAATAATAATCATGGATAATATAGTATGCCAACATTGAGAATTGAGACAGGAAGGGTCAGCGTGCAGAGACAGTGATCCATGCCAAGCTAATTCACTCCCTGCCATGGGACCAACATCATACCGAAGATACAAGGCGTGTGAAGGGAAAGACACAAGCAGCTCAAGTTTTCAAAATGATCCACACATAATTTTTACACTGTATGTGGATGAGAAATATGATATTTTATGAAAAAAGGAGTAGATATTCGAATGCCACTGAAAAATAGAGTGTTCGAGATCCACCGAGGGTTATTGGTCTCATGTCTATTTTCAGTCGGGGTCTCATAGGTCAGCTTTGTGTTTGGTTGTGTTGTTTTAATTGATTCATTTAATTATTTAAGAGGTTAGTTAGTTAATTAAGGGTTACGGGGTTTCAATTAAGTTAATTAGGGACCTTTACATAAATATTTAGCCTAATTAAAGTAGACCTAAGCTCATAATTCTCAAACACAAAACTCTTTTCCTTCTCTCTTCTCTCTCTCTAGTGAATAACTCCATTGAAGACCAAGCTAGGGGAGGGTTTAAGTGTTACAAAACTTCAAGTTTCACCATCAATATTCATCAATTAGTAATGTATGGGATCTATTTCACCTTTGAGACCTCTTTCCTCAAAGGGTTCCATCAAATTAATTTGAAAACTTGACTTTTCAAGTGGGTTTCATTCAATCTCGAAATTCATGTTATATTTTTTATGATTTATTTTGGATATTATGAATTAATATGTATTCTAGCTTAATTTTGATATATCTTAATGGTTGTGATCTTGATATGAATTATATTTTATTGGTTCAATTGAATTGGTTATTGGTTGAATTACTATTATATGATGTTTTTGTATCAATTATGACTAAATTAGGATGAATCATAGTCCAATCATGCTATTTCATCAGAATTTGATCTACGTTATAAAGTATGTTGTCAATTTACCTATGTATCTTATCTTAAGCTATGAACTAGTGATGAATTGTGATATTGTGATTCAATTAACTTTGTTATCATGTTGGTTATTGATGAGTGATATTATTATACCCTAATTGTGTTGATTTAAAGGGTTTATGGTAAGACCTTTATGATGAATTATGAAGGAGACTTGGTAAGTCTTATGATCCCTATCCTTTACTTCAAATTATGGTTAATTGTGATTAAGTCATGATGTTATATTGAAGTATGCCCTCTTTTAGGGTTGATAGGATGGTATGATGTTGAAGTTAAATGTCTTGACTATGATTTGTGAGTTGTTGGCTTAAGATGTAAATGTTGTAAAAATGGTGAATGATTTACCAATGTGCCTTATCGTGATATGAAAATGTTAATGTGCTAATTTCACCTATATGAATTTTAATGAAAGGACAATAGTCATGCAATTCTTATTAAGCTATGATAATGATAATGTTTATACAGGGCTAGACCCTATGACCTACAATAAGCTATTATGATTAATAAAGACATTAAAGACATTTCAAAAAGGACTCTAGCGTAGCACCGAGTGAACTAGAATGAGGAGTGTCCCTTCCCACATAGAGAAGGTACGATCATTAATGTACTCTTGATATTGGAGACTAAAATGAATGTAGCATAAATAGGGACCCATCTATAGCTCCTAGTTCTTGAACTATGTTGACTCCATAGGAATACTAGCTAGTTGATCCACGTAGTTTCTATGTTCATGTTTTGATACTACCTTGGCAAGTAGTCCGCCTTATTTCCGTGTAGGGTTCCATAACACCGGATTCCACATTAGATCATTTGGTATATGTCAGTTAAGGCAAGATGTTCCCAAAAGGTAAAATGAATTATAGGAATGAACTCTAACTAGGACTACCTACGGGGTTTAGCTTAGTCTAGGTAGGGGTATAGGACTCTACCTAAACATTGCACTAGTTAGCCTTGACGGGAGTCATAAGACGATTTTCTTATGTATGAATATTCTTATAATACTACATGACATATATATGGTTAACTTGAACATTGTTGATACTATATGTTGATTGATGTCACTTATGAATATGTGTTTATCTATATTGTTAAATTATGATGCTATTTACTCTTAAATGTTATCATATGTGAAGTGGGATGTAGGTCATGATTCTTGTTGAGTTACTTGATTGAGTAAAGTTATGGGGCTTTGCTTGGTCGTTTAACTTGTTGACTTGATAGGGGTTGTGGGTAACTGTCTTGCTTTGGTCATGTTATAATGAACTCTTATTCATGCTTGTTGAGGTTATGACTTGATGGTAGAGTTTGTTTTACTACACGTCTAATTTCATGATATGCATGTTGACTTGACTAGTTGTGATGTTGTTGATCTTGTCATGTACATGTCTATGACTTAATGACTATTTCTTATCGATTTGGTATGGTCTTGTTGAATGTGCATAAAGGTTTTCAAAATAAATTTCATCTTAATGAAAATTCTTATTTACCATGTTTTCATGATATGTGTGCGTATGGTCTCATACTTAGTACAAGTGGTGTACTAACACCATCTCTTTCTTTTCCCCAACATTTTAGTCAAGGATCCGGCTATTTAAGGGCTTTTGTAGACGGCATTGAAGAAGACTTGGATTTCTTAACCATCCAAGTATGGTAGGTCCTCACTTTCCGAGGGCGATGCCACTATCAAGCCATGATGTTGTTTTTAGTATTAAGACTCTTATGTTTCTTTCCTTTTCATTTGGATATTGAATGTTGTATGACCTATATGTGGTCTTGTTTGATTGATGTATGGGCTAGGCCCAATTTGATATGTTCTTATTAGATGGTTATGAGATGAGACAACTATTTTGAGACTATGTTATATTCTATATATTCATGTGCAATAAAAGTAGAAGACTAAGTAATCTTCCTATACGAAGGGTCTATGCATACTCGATATAGATATACTATGTGTATGTAAGAGTCTATGTAAACCTCTAAGTAGAAGTAATGAAAAGTTTTAAATTTTCCGCTAAATTTGACCTATAAAAGTAATTATGTAAGCTAAGACGCTAGTCTTATTCCTCAAAGAGGACGACGACGCCGATTACATATAGGGAATTTTTCGGGATGTGACAAAAATCATCTAAAGAGTAAAAAACATGGACTAAGCCAATGCAACATCAATATGTCATATAGGCCTTACTATAAAATAATTCTAATGATAAAAGGATTAAAAGTATATGTCTTAGACTACTAAAATCTTCATGGATTGAATCTTGAAAAGATAGTATCCCCGAACATGAGGACCTGCCAACACTTAAAGAAAGATTTCCAAGCTTCTTCAATCGACCTTCTTAAGCTTCAAAGGTCGGACCCTACATTTGTAGAAACATAAAGAATATGGGTTAGTACGCACCTTGTACGAAGTATGGGTATATGCACATAAAACATTTAAAGACATGCATGAAAAGGAGCATTTCTTTAGAAAGCATGCTAAGTCATTTGAATGCCTTTAATGCACATACAATAGAGCATATGCAAGATAAGTGTCACCACAACATAAAGCATGATCATAACCAAAGACACATCATCATAAATTCATATTGACATTTCATGTTCAATAGTTCATATCAGCATAACATACAACAGTTACCAATAATCTCATCCCAAGAATACAAGTGAAATTGTCATGTGAAGCCCCATAACCCCACATAATCATGTAAATAAGATAGGAGACTATAAGTAATGCTTTGCTTCATACAATTTATGTGCTAAGAAGTCATCATCACATATAGCAATGTAGACCAAAACATGTTCATCAACATAACCAACGTCATATAAGAGCAGCATCATATATCATAAGCATTATACATTTGATGTTCATAGTACATAAGAACAATCTCCTACGAATTTTCTTAGAGTTGACTTGTACAATGTCTAGGCAGAGTCCCATACCCCTATATATATTAAGTAGACTCCTCAAGTCGTCAATGTTTATTTAATTTCGTCTTTCATTTTACTTGAAGTAACAATCGCCTTAACCGACATTAGAACATGTGAGCAAAACATGGAATCTGGTGTCATGAAACCCCACATCAAAAGAAGGTGGTTTACTTGCCAAAGTAGAACCAAAACATGAACATAGAATTATGGGTGGATCCACTAGCTTATATTCCTATAGGGGCAACGTAGTTAAGACACTTGGAGATATATTAGAGACTCATAATTCCATATTGCATGGTAGCCTCAATCTTATGAGAGTTATTTTGAACATACCTTCTAACTTGGGAAGGGATACCTCTCATATCTAGTTCGTTCGGCGCTAAGCTAAAGTCCCTTTTTGAATTGCCTTTAAGTTATCATTAATCAAAAATCTTATCTATGTCATAGGATACTAACTCCTTGTAAAAACATGATCATTAGCTCATTAGGTTTAGGATGAGAATGTCCTTTCATCAGAACCCTCCATTAGTGAGATTAGAATACCATACTTATTTGTGTAAGGCATACAAGAGAAACATCATCAACCTTACATTATCATACCCTTAACATGATCTCACATTTAACATATTCAAATCCCATTATATATTCATAGAAACATCATACATACTTCAATATCATAACAACATCAATTATAGGACAACATCCACATAATAGAAAAATCATAGAATTAGAAGACTTACCTATTGCTTCCAAGAATCTTCATCAAGAACTTACTCTCAATTCACCACAATTATCAAATAATATAGTGAAATACACAATAAAATAACCAATCCCAACCACTCTGGTCATATACAAGACATGTTCATAGCTACGGTTACGGGAAAGGGGTCCATTTACGAGTTCATTCAAGCAATAGTTCCAATCCCAACATTACATGACATTAAGTGAATGATATAACATAATTGAATTCATTATTAAGGAAAAGAACATGCCTCACACGAAATCCAACAATTCCATATCAATTATCCAAGAATACATACTTAATTAGCCATAGAAAAATATAGTTTATCATAATTAGTCATAAATTTCAAGTTTGGAGGAAAACCAATTGGTAGAGTAAAAACCCTAGGAATTTGAATTGTTTAGAAATCACTTTGAAAGAACCTCTTGGGAAAAGGAATCCCAAGAGTCAAGAACCCATACCTTAATGACGATTAAATCCACAAATATTAAGAAGAAAAGTTGAAAACTTGACCTTCTTCTCCAAGCTTCCAATGCTCTTCAATGGTGGTTGAGTAAAGAGAGAGTTTAGGGAAAGATGAGAGTGATTCGGTGAATCTGATTTGGAGTTCTTGAAAGTGTCTTAAAACTGACCTAAATCCAATATAAACTCTTCCCCTAAATTACCAAAAATACCCCTCACTTAACTGGGTCTTTTGTGAAGTTAAATTGACTTAAAAACGGCGGGGACGAATCTGGGAAGTGGATGCGCATCGCGGGGGCAATTCAATTCTTTTTTTAAAAAATTTGGGTCGAGGCAGTGATCCTAATGGAGTCCCCACGTTGTGAGGAAACTTTTTTCCTTCCTTGTGATGGCTGCGTGACACGTGGCTGGCTCCACATATTGGTTGTCGCAAGCTGCTTTGGCAGCTTGCTCGCCAATGTTTGGGTCCTCCTCAAAGACCCTTCCAGTGGTCCTTGGAGAGTCTTTACTGGACTTTTGGACCCTTTATGCTATATTTTACCTATTTAAAGTCTTTTTACAAGTTTTATACTTCATTTGACACTCGAAAACCTTCACCAAACATAGGGACATCTACTAGTTTAATTTAGCTAGTTTCCGGATGTCAAGGTCTTTCTTTATCATTTTGGCTATAACCTTTTCTAATTGAGTTTAATACATTAATATAGGTCTTGAAAAATCATTTTAACCATTATTTAATAGTCTAAGATCTAGTCTAAGTCATGCAACTTCCGGAGTTTTACACACAATGACTCCATGTGTTTCTTTGATGTATCCGTATCATTCAACAAATATATTAATTTGGGATTTTGGAATATTGGGCCAACTAGGGACACCAAGTCTTTCTCAGTTGAATGATCCTTAGTTTTTTGTGGTTCTCCTTTCTTTCGTCTGCGTGGTTGTTTTTTGATTGTAAAAATAGATATTGGCTCTAAAGGAGAATAACAATTTAAACATATAACTATGTCAAACTCTCTTTTGCCAAAGAAGAGTGGCATGCCACAATAACTAATCAACACCTCATCCTTCTTTCATTATTTTAAAAAATGAATCATTTTCTTCAAAAGTTTATCTACAATGCTCATTTGAAAATATGTATTATTATTTATTGGCAAATTAACTTATTGACCAAAAAATCTATTCCTGAGAAAATCTTCCAAATCATTTTCCCGGAGTATGGTCCTGAAAGAGTCGAAAGATTTTTCCATGGATGAACTTATAATGCTATCACCAATAGCATTAGGATGGAAATGCACAAGGAAAGTGTGTGTTTATAATTTTAATCCCATCATCCTCAACTTCATTTATTTTTTCTTCTTGCTCAACTTCTTTAGTTTTCCATTTATCTTATTCAACTTTTTTTCATTCTTCTTCCTCAACTTCTTTTTTTTATTCTTCTTCCTCAACTTCTTTTTTTCTTCGTTTCTTCTTTATTATTCATCATCAACTTCATTTTTATCTTCTTCCCTTTCTTCATCACCATCAACTTCATTTTTATCTTTTCTATCATCATCATCCTCATTTTTTTTCTTGTCCTTTTTCATTTATAACAATTTCATGGAGAATTTCAAGATCTTCATAAGAAACTCCTGTTCTACTTGATAGAAGAAATTCATGTTCTACTTGACAAGAAGAAATCTTGACTTTACTTGAGAAGAAGAAATTCCTTTAGATGCAAGTTTTTCTAAAAGAGTGGAACTACAATTTTCTTTCTTCTTCCTACCCGTTTTAGTTCTAGGCCTCAACTGGATCTTTGTGTCAGTATTTAATACAATTTCTATTTTGACATGAAACATTATCTTTGTATCTAATTCCGCAAAATCACATACTTTTTAACAAAAATATCAACAACAGAACACAAAATAACACATAAACAACAACACATTACCCAAATATAATTCAATACAACATACATGAAGTACCCAACAAACAAAAAAACCCTCCCTAAACCCTAACCAACCAAATACTAATTGAAACTTTTTGAAAACAGATAATATTTTAAAAGGAGATAACAACCAACCAAACTACCGACGTTACAAACAAATAAGCGATAAAGCACTAAAAATGTCCTGATTTAATACTAGTGAGTATTTCAAAACCCTAATTAAATTTTACCCGAGAAGATATCGATGATAAATTAGGAATGATGAGGACAATAAGGATTTATTGTAGAAACTATCGCGATAGATTACACTTATGTTGTAGATCGCAACAACAAGTGGTTCTGTGAAGAAAAATAATGGAGAAACAAGAAGAGAGATGAAAGGAAAGAAAGAAGGAAACAAAATGAAAATTAGTAAAAGTAAATTAAATTTGGAATATGAAAGAACATTTTATTGTGGAGAGAGGAAAAAATGACGTTTGTGTTCTACCTTTTTGATTTTTTTGTTGAATTTTGACAATATAATGTTGCAACATATATTCAAAGTGATTAAATTCAAATCCCGAGACCACACCCAAGAAGATATTGCACTCTCGGAGTGTAACCAGCGTACTTGACCTCTCAGAGGTCTTGTACAAGCCCTTTCGTACCGTTCATCGCATATATACATATGAAAAGTTGTGTGGAATTAAAACTTTTCACAAACATTCAAATAGTCTTTTAAATCTCTTTCATATAAAATCCATAGAAAATACTAAGTCTCATTTCATCAAATCCTCGACACAAGAGTACTTTGGGACACGACCAACACAATAGAAATATAGTACTACTAAGTCTATTACAATACTTCAATAAGAGAAATAAAAGACATCGATTCCCTTGAGTCAAATGAGGACATACTTCAACTTGCTTTATAATCCAAGCTTAGATCCCTAAAACACCTTAACCTATGAATCACTTTAGAGATAGATAAAAGCATGGAATTAGTACAAACACATGTACTAAGTATGGCAAAATGCATAAAAATCATGAAAACCGACATTTAATGGAAATATGATTTTTTTTATTTAAATATCATAATATAAGCATAATAACAACATTTAACAACTTAGAAACACATAACATAGCACTGAAGCAATTTATCATTTTAGCAATCTATCAACTTCACATAGAATACTTTCTAGCATGTAATTCTCCCACTAAAAGCAATACTAAGACTCACTTAAGTAAGAAAAAGAGAGACCGCACATACACCCTCTCTAGGAACACCTAAATGGTCCTTAAAACCACCCATAATGAGATATACACACTTACAATACACAAAACTCATGAAGATGAGATTCTCCTACCAAAGGTGATTCTAAGGTTCACTTGAGTGAGTTGTGAAACGACCGCCCATACAATCCCTTTCACACACACTTAAGAGATCCTTTAGATTACCTAGGATAAAATCATTCTCACTTAACACAATAGCATTCATAGAGTATGACATTTACTTCCCAAAGGTTATCAAAAGACCTACTCAAGTAAATAAGGAAGAGAATGTGCATACTTGACCTCTTCAAGATTACCTAAATATTCCCTAAGACTATCTAAATTTGGATCATGTCTATATAATCAACCAAATTTCCTAACTAGAGTCATTTTTAAGATTTATCTAGGTAAGATACAAAGTGACCATTCCTATGCCCTCTTCACACCTTAACTAGACAACCCTTAATTACTCTACATAAGTACTTATTCATTTAACATGCTATCTTATCTTAAGTGATTACATTCATTAGTTCATTTAATAGACATTCATCACATAAAAGAAAATTCAAGTAATGGTCTTGGAGAAGACCCAGGGACTCAGTAACATCTTCAAAGCCTATTGTGCAATATCTAGAAAGCATCTTATATCACCACCTAAACTTCATAGATTTTCACACAATACTAGTAGATATCCTATATGATGAGAATAGGTAATAACCGACACAGACCATGGTAGCAAAGCATGGAATCCAGAGTTGTAACCTACTCCAATAAAGGGTGTTCTACTTGCCAATGGTAGAACTTGGACACATCCCATGTAGGCACATGGTTAAGGAATATGAAGGTTTTCTTTGTACTATAGTCTCATTCTTCACTAGATCTACTTCCCAAACCATACTCACTCTGTGCTAGACTTTGTTCTCATAGAGTAATTTACGTTAAAGGATCATACGAAGGGGTTCCATATGTAGTTCGTAACCCGATAACATTCACCCTACCAAAGAGGTCCCCTAGGGCTGCCTTACAATGGCGACCAAGATAGCTTAATGACTTTCCTAAGGATGATATGATGTATTTCCATCCAAAAAACCTTAAGTCCATCATTCATACAAGAAGTATACCATTACGGCTTTTGACTTCAAGGTTCATAACCTTACCACTAAGTTCAAGGTTTCACAAAAAGGACCTTCTTAGGATCATTCAAGGTATCATATCATTCATACATACAAGACTAAGAGTATTTAGCATTCTAATTCAAGTCATCTTATATTCACATTCATACATGTATCAAGTAAGGGACACAAGTCAACCACACAACACACACCAATGACTTCACTTTAGCACATATTGCATATCATTCTAGAAGAACATAGGAATAACCATTATCATCTTTAATTCACCCTATACACTACCTATATCATCATCAATATAACCATCGTAGAATCATATAGTCAAGTAGGAATAATCATGCATCAACTTTAAGACTACATACGCAAAGACATAGTCATAGAATAACATGATCACCTAATATCAATAGAAGAACACATATTTTAACATTACTCACATGTAGATAGATATGATAATACTTCACATAAACCAAATACACAATGTCACGACCCAAATCGGGGCCGCGACTGGCACCCACATTTACCCTCCTATGTGAGCGAACAAACCAATCTAACCTTTAACATTTTGATACAATATCGACAAAAGAAATGCGGAAGACTTAAACTCATTAATAAAACAATTCAAATCTATTATTATTATCCCCAAAATCTGGAAGTCATCATCACAAGAACATCTATCTCAAATTACTAAACTAAGAATGTCTAAGAAGCTAAAAACAAGTAAAAACTAGTCCATCCCGGAAGTTCAAAGCATCAAGACTTGAAAAAGAAGATCCAGTCCAAGCTAGACGCGTTAGCTCACCCTGAATTTCCGAAGGTAGTGAAGACTGGCTAGATCTACTGTTGAGTTGAAGTTGACGGAACGTTTGCTGTATTACACAAATAACAAAGAAGAAGACATAAAAGTAGGGGGTCAGTACAACCACAAGTACTGAGTAGATATCATCGGCCAACTCAAAATAGGGAACAGTATATATCAATAATAATGTAACTCAACTACAATACTCAACATGTAGCAACAACAATATTAATTCATCAATAAATACCATCAAGTTCATCCATGAGGGCTCAAGCCTCAATACCATACTCATTTGGGAATTGGGTTCATTAGATTGAGTATATTTACTTTTTCAAGATTCATTATCTTTCTTCCTCTTGTGTCGGTACGTGACACTCCGCTCCATATACTATCCTGGTGTCAGAACGTGACACTCCGATCCTCATATTCTATCCTGGTACCGGAACGTGGCACCCGATCCATATTCTATCCTGGTGTCGGAATGTGACACTCTGATCCTCATATTCTATCCTGGTACCGGAACGTGGCACCCGATCCATATTCTATCCTGGTGTCGGAACGTGACACTCCGATCCTCATATTCTATCCTGGTACCGGAACGTGGCACCCGATCCATATACTATCCTCGTGTCGGAACGTGACACTCCGATCCTCATTCTATGATAGGTACCGGAACGTGGCACCCGATCCATATTCTATCCTGGTGTCGGAACGTGACACTCCGATCCTCATATTCTATCCTGGTACCGGAACGTGGCACTCCGATCCTCATATTCTATCCTGGTACCGGAACGTGGCACCCGATCCCCTAATTCATCAAGCCTTCTTTTATACTAAGGCATCATCAATCTCATTATATGATTTATCAAGCCTTCTTTTACACCAAGGCATCATCGTTAACAAGTGAATTAGGATTCTTTCAAGATTTTGGATTCAATAACTTCATCATGCTTATTTTATCACCATCACATAATCATATTCATGCAAGCATACAATTAAGCATAGAAGAGTTTACAATACTATCAATACATATCATTCACTATTAAGAGTTCACTACGAATATCGTAAAATAAACCATAACCTACCTCCACCGAAGACTAGTGATCAAGCAAGAAATTCCCAAGCTTGTGTTATTCCTCTTCGTTTCTCCTCTCTCGTTCAATCCCTCTTTCTCTTTGTTCTTTCTGTTTGTTTTATTCAAAACCCTCTTCCTCTTACCCTAATTAACATATAATTAAGTGTAAAAGAGGACATTAAAACCCACTAATTAACTTAAGGTTACCTCTTTTAACCCCCAAGTAATTAGACTTATTAATATTAACCCTCTAACTTTATAATTAAGGAAAGAATAGTCCAATGCGTCCCTTAAAACGTGTAAAGAAATCCGATTCTGCCTGGGACTTGCGCAGCCTGTGACGGCCCGTCGTGCCTGCGACGGTCCGTCACGCAGGTCGTCGCAGCCCCTTATAGCTCGAGTGGGCTGTGACGGCCCATCACACCTGTGACGGTCCGTCCTGCACTTTCGTCACAGATTACAGAGAGTCGATTTTAATATCCAAATTTAAGAATTCTAAGTGTCATGGAACGAAACTTCCTCGACGGGTCGTCGTGACCACGACGGTCCGTCGTTACATCCGTCGTCCCAGCCAGTTTTTCCAGAAATAAAATCTGCTGCTCAGAACGACTAAACAGGTCGTTACACACAAATCATCATAATACTTCAAATAGTGCCGACAAAGCCATGATCTTCAATATACATAAAGTAAAGCCAACAAGGCCACATCATTCACATAGCACCGCGACCATAAGTGGACCATACCAATCACAACATAATTCAAAAGCTACATTAAATAAAATAAAGAGAATTAGGGAAGCGTACCACTGTTCCATTCACACCACTTCAATTCATTGCTAAATCATCCAATTCAATACCATAAGGCCCTTACCCATGGCCATGAACATCAATTCAATACAAAAACTATAATATTCAATGAATCTATGTCAATTAAATATAGTTTTATCAATATAATACAACTTATACATCAGTTGAATACAATTCTTATATCATTCAATAGCTTATAGAAAACTACACTAGAATTCATAAGCATTAAGTTAATATCAAGTCAACCATAATGTAGTCAAAAACTAGGGTTCATCAATTAGACGGTTTCATAGGTAAATTGAGTTAAAATAATCTAATTAACATCAATATAATCAATATATAATGATTCAAAACCTTTAATGCAAGAACCCATGGGTAGATCATAAAATTGGACAACTTCATTTTTGAGAACTTTAGAAATCTCTTTGAATTTTTGGCTCCTTGATGAATAGAGATAAAAACCCATAACTAAATGATGGTAATCCACCAATTTTATCAATAATTACCACTCAAATCTCCAATCTAAGCTCTTACTTGAGTTTTGGCTTCAATGAAGTTCTAGAGAATTTTTTAGAGATTTTGAGGTTTCGATTGGAAGAATGAATTCATCTAAGTATTTAGGACTTATATGTCCACTTAAAATACCTCTAAGTAAAAACCAAAACTCTTATTTGGACGTTGGGTGACCAATTCAACCTTGTAACTTACAGTAAAGCTGCACAGGGACAGACCTCACCAACTACTAGCCCTCAACGGACCGTTTGTCCATAAATGGATCGTCATGTATGGTCTTCGTTTGGCTAAGAGGTTGTCCATTAGGATTTTGATCTCCCTAGTCTAAGTCTTTACCAGCGACTCTCATCAACGGGGTGTCGACTGGCCAACGATCCATCGTTTGCCTCAGTCGATTGAGACTGGTCTTGACAGCCTTTGGCTCTAGGAAGGGTCATTCCTCAAGGACCCTTGGTTGATCCTTAGGGACTTTTTCCCGGACGTTTACAACCCAAATATGTTCGTATACAAGTTTAAGACCTTCCACATCAATTTCATCCAAAATGAACATATAAAACTCGACGAGACATGCCAAGAGACACAAGGTCATTTAAAGGAAAATCTTTCAAACAACATGGACGTTCTTTGACGTTTGACCTCTAAACTCCATTAAACTTGACACACTGCATATAAAAACTATAATCAATCATATTCGGGTCTCATTAATTCATTAAACACACATATAGGTACATAACATCACATGAGGCACATAGGTTACTAGTAGTCGAACGTCTTGGTCGTTCTTGATGTTTGACTTCCAATTCACCTAAATCTCTAGACATTGCATCAATAACACCTTCTAAAACATTTTAGGATCTTTTACCCTCATGAAAAACATTTTAGGCTCTAGGTTCACCTAATTCATTTTAGAGGTGTCACATATATGTTGTCAAATATCTCCTTTCTATTGAGAAACATGCAGATAATTCTGTGATTATTTATGACAGAGATTATATATATTGCCACATGTCACCTTTATTTTTGGGCACATAAAAATAATTGTGTGATTTTTTCATAACAAAAGCTATATATGTTGCAACAGATACCACATTTATTCCTTTCCAACATAATTGACATTTGCTCCAATAAAATAATAATAATAATTAATATTTTCAACAAAAATACACTTCACCAATTTTTTTTATAACTTATCAACAAAAAGGTAATTCACAATGGTATAAATAACCATCAAAATTAAATTCAATCAATGGTGGTAACCATAACATTTTCATCTAGATATATGAACTTTACTTTTTTAGGTCTAGGGATATGTGGGTCTTCATTGTAACTAGTATAGTCACTTTGAGCCTTTCGAATCCCATAATATTATAGGAGTGAAGCATATCTCATGCGAAGGAATTGAGAAATAATTCCAAAAAATAGTACTTGTAGTTCATCACTCAAAAACTCTGCATATGCAGCATTAAAAAGTCCACAATCACTTTATGGTATACAAATAATTAGAAAATATAATAAACTGAATATTAACTTCACATTTCGAACATGGTAAGATAAGAAAAATAATGTGATACTTAAAAGCTATTTCTTTCTTGTTGGTAAATACTAGTAACATGTATGACTTCATATGGGTGAGATTTGTTGTTGCCTTGGTAAGATTCAAGAATTGACCAGTTGTTCAATCTTTTTGCTCAAGAAATCCGCTTGATCTAAGGTACATTGGCAATATTGTAGACGGCTTCTGAATCTCATTGCACAATTTTCTGTTAGTCCTAGATGAGGACATCAAATCACACACCTTTATATGTCGTTCCTTCAATACAATGACAACAAAGAACCAATGAAACTCACTATTACAATTTACAGGGATATAAACCTCATCTATGAGGTTCCAAGACAGTCCAGTAGGTATACTAAATCCTTTGATATGATAGTAAATAATATTTTTGTATGATAGTGTATGTCATATAAAGAGAAAAGGACAAGATAATATTTCATAATGGGAGCATGAACACTGATGGAGTTTTGAAGAAAATTGTAATGCATATGCATATCAAGAGTCAGACCAAGGTGAAATGGAAGAATTCACTTCAACATCTCAATGTCTACCCTTGGATTCAGTTTAGCTATATATAGTATTGAATTGTTGTTATATTTAGATTGTATCATACAGAAGGTTATAGGTTAGTGGATTTTGTTTGTACTATGAGTGAGTAGGTAGTCCGATACTACTTTGTTTGTAAAGATACAATTTTTATTATGAATGATATATGCAGGTTACAAAAAATACTTTTGATAGTGTCAACGATTTTATTCTCATTTTGAGAAAAACATTGGTATTGCAAATGTATGTTTTAAAAACTAATTAGTAGTGGTATATCGATATTTAGAATGACTCCGGTGCTTCGAATTCTTTCATAAATAGTACAAAATTACATCCACATGCTTGACAGATGCATCAACAAGTGTATTTTTGTATCAAGTATTTCTGTTTATCCATGTTTAAGTGGGAATGAATTTATCTCATAAGTCCAACACTTATTGGGTTGAGACATTACGTAGAACTCATCCTTCTTCTTCGAAAATGCAATTACAAAGTCAAGTTTTTAAATCCAAATTTCCAGCAATTAACTAAGTACTGATCATCCTTGTCTCTTCTATATTTGTGTATACATTAAGAAGTTAACATCAAGAAGTACTAATAATTTAGTGGATATCAATAAGTACTAATAATTGTTGAATGAGATTACATTTTTGCATGATGCTTGTAAAAACGCTTTTTTATCCATTATGAGAATGATGACATAATTTTAGTTGGACACTCGTCGATAAAGTTAAAACTTTCAAATGGATATTGTTGTTTCTTCACAAGTAACAACTTTCTTCTCTTTTTGTTTCTCTTTCTCTTCCTCTTTCTCTTTCATTTTTTCCTCTTTTCTCTTTCTCTTTCTCTTTCTCCTTGTCTTTTGCGATTGAGGAAGATACTAGAGCAGTTTTCATTCGTTTTTTTTGTTTTACTAGTTATACATAGTGATTGAGAAATTGACTTTTTTAACCTCCTACACTTCAAAGTTGTGAAATCTTAATGGATGTATGGAGATCAATATTATATGTCATTTCCTTAGAAATATTAATGATTTATTTAAAATGGCTAATAAAATATTCATGTTTCTGCTCATATTCTTCACATCAACAAGAAGACAATTTGACGTTAGATGAGGAAGCATCACTAGCAAAAGATTGAGTTTTTGCGATAGATAAGTTTCTTGTGACATTTTATATACAAGGTAAATAGAAAAGATTGAGAGTTTACAATTGATCATGAAATAATAAGGCTAGCAATTTATACTAATCTTGACACATATGAGCATTTTGTTACCATATATATACGTTTTGTTGAATCAAATGAATCTTATGTTGCCACAAATAAATCTTTTGTTTTAATATATGTAACATGTTACCACAGATGATCATTTTGTTGCTCTAAAATATAGGTGACATGTTTTAACATATCATAACTATGTTGGAATATGTATCAACATATCACTAATATGTTGCAACATATGACACATCTTTTAACAAATGAAATATATTTTGGACAACTAAACAAGATTATATTTCTACAATCATTTGAATAAAATGTTCACACAAAAAACAAAAGAAACAAAACTGACTCTTTACTGAACAACAACAATGCATATGCATTTCCTCAAAATTAGGATTGTTTTTGGATTTGTCGGTTTTCTTTCGAAAACAAAAATAATAGGTACAATTAAACCATTTTTCAATTTTCACATATGATTTATTATTCATTAAACCAATAAAAAGACTTAGTATCAAGAATGTGTTGTTCTAAAATTGTAAAATCTTTAAAAAAAAAAAATGACTTACCCATTTTTAGTTGAACACGACCTCCAGTTCAGAAAGAGAGAGTGACAGTCGGAGTTAAGGAGGAATATAATGGGGAGAATATTTGTTGATTTACTCGGATTTTTTAAGTAAGAAGATGCAGAAGATCAGAACATTGGAGAAGAAGAAGAAGGTACAAAGTTCTAATTTCTTTTACTTTTTAATGGTTTGGATTGAATTAAAGTAATTGAAAAAACTAGTATTTTTTATATTTATAAAAGATTCAAAAGTTTTGAAAATATTAATTTGGTCACAAATTAACTTAATTACATTTTGAAGTGGATTTAACCATTTCTGGTCAAAGTTTCGCCCAAACAAAACCAAGACTTAATTGACACCTTTTATTGAATAATAAGGTTGGTTGGAGTTTCCAAGTGAAAAGAATTGAAGAAAATTGAAATAGGTGAAGATGATTGCAACAATACTTTGAAAAGATGAAGTCATTGAGCCAAATTGACCATACCTCAACCTTTGCCTATTTACAATGCTAAAGACCCTTGAGATCCTAGATGAACTAGGTTATGTGATGATCGGAAAATAATGTCAAACCAATGAGATGAAATATGTATGACTTTTTTCTTTTAGAGAGTGAGACTAGTATTGAATCCTAACGTTTTTATTGAATCGCTTCCTGAGACATGAAACCATTCTTATAAGAGGTCACTTGAATGCATTTGTTAAAACATGGTTTCCACTAAAAAAAATAAGCAATAGGTGAGCTTGAGATTAAATTAATATTGGCTAGTCATCATTTGAAACTTTTTGATCATGATTGAGCAATGCTTATTCTTTAGATTAGTCTTTCCGTGACACTTGCATATTAGCTCTCATTGAGAACTCTTGTCTACACTCTTGTTTAACTGATTATTTTATTGATTTACATGAGGACAATAAAAGGTTTAAGCTGAGGGTATTGATGAGTGGTACATTTATACTCATTTAAGTCCTTTTTAGTTCAACAATTAGTGTCCTCGATGCCTAATGTTGTCATGATATGATGATATTTTCATGTTATACAATAGTGGAATTCAATGGATAAGGTAAGTACTAAACCACCCGAAGAGATGCTAAAAATGTTGAAATTGTGTTTAAAAAAACCCAAGCTGAAGCTTGCCAAAAGACAAATGTGAATGGCTGATATGAAGCTTACAGTACTTGATAAAAAGAGGTCAAGTCAAGTTGGTGAAGAAAGAAAAATTTGGCGTTTTGCTAAAGAGAAAAAAGGGTTTGAGTTTTTGCACCAAATGTCAAAAACTTCAAAGTTAAAATGAAGGTCGAGAAAGCGATAAAGGTGTTCATCGGCAACATGATGAATATGAAAGGTGTACTTGGTCGAGTTATCCAGTTGAGGATTAAAATATCTGAAGCTTGAGACTAGAAAAGGGCAAGCCGAAGGACCTAAGGATGATCAGTCGAATGTGTTAGTTGAGTCTGACAAATCTCACTGAACAAGTCACGAAATAGGCATGAATTTATTTGTGGGGAATCTATAAATAGTTAATTAAAGAGAGAGTAAGTAACTTTTAAACATTAAAAATTTTAGACATTGAGTTGAAGCTTTTTCCCCATTCTCATTAGTGTTTAGGGTTTTTGATATATTTATAATCAACACTTAGAGTGTTAAATTCAAAGTGAGTCTTGAAGATTGGCTTAATCCACTTTGGGTATAATCTCTTTTCATTTAATGTGTGTCTAAAACTCCAAAGGTCTAGAGGTGCGATTATGGGGTTGGGTGTTGATATATTTTAGTGGCTTTGGTGTCTTCCTCTGTTTTTGTCATAAATTCAAACAGTTAAACATGAAATTAGTTGATGGGTTAAGATTGCCAGCTTAGCCCTAGGTCTGATCTTCGACTGATGCCCCAAAGGGATTAATAGTAGTGATGAAATAGTTTGATTCTTGCAATCTGGGTTTTGTTTCTATGTTTTCACTTGAAGAAGGGTTTGTAGGCATATCTTTGTTGATAAATATGCTTGAAATATATTATTATAAAGTAATTAGTTTATGTGTAAGTTGCATAAATGAGACCGAAGGAGATTTTGTGCTATGTTACTTTGAGATCGAAATAATATTTGTATCAATAATGATCACCTAGCTTTTTTAGCAAGCACGTTAACCTCTTTATTAAATCAATTCTAAACCCGACACTCCTAGATTGGTTCTTAACTATATTCCCCTATTGTTATTAGTTTAATGGTTATTGTCAACTCATAACTATTTTCATTAAACTTGATGGAGTTATTCCACCCTTTGTCTAGAAGCTACCTAATTTCCTAATTGAATTCTTCGCACTATATCACTCCCTTTGGGATTAGATCCCGACTCTTAGTTAGGTTTTTATTGCTTACAACCGCTTATTATCTTACTTCTTTCGAGGATAAATTGAGTGTTGTCAATGGGGCATATCATAAATTTGTAATACAGTAAAAAAAGTAAAAAAAAAAATGCCCAAAAGTGACTAGAAAAACTGACACAAGACATAACCCTGGACTTGATGTCATCTATACAGGAGCTAGTAAGTATAGAAAGACAAAATGTAAAAGAACTTACCAAGAAAAATGCAAAACATAAGTTAGTACAAAAGAGAGAAAGAAACAAGTCTATGAACGACACAAGCTCATCACAATCTGAATATGTGATGGCCAAGGTAGATTCGACACTCACTGAGGGTGGGTCATACTAGGAGCTACATCATAAGAAGATGAAGAAATGTAGTCTGAGTACAAAAACATGATATACTGTGTAGGCATAATAGGTTGACCAAGCTCAGAAAGATTAATGTATTAGTGAAGCACGATGATACTAGAAAATCAAGGATAAATTCAGAGATACGACAACCATACTACGGAGAACATGTAAACTATATTAGTAATTCAGTCACATGCTAGACCTAAAATGCAAAGTAACTCAAGTATACACAATAGACAAATCACACAATGATGCAACAAAACTAACGAAATAAAGAAAACTAAGAAGCTCAAAAGAAACATCGACTGCCTGGAATAGTGCCTCGAACTTGGTATTAGAGTACCAATAATCCAAATATATGTCAACGCGCCACCTAGAATAATACCTTAGACTTATCATTCAATATAGATAGCAACATGTACCTAATATCTAAGTTAATGGGCCACACAGAATGGTACATCAGACTTATTATTGCAAAAGTATCCAAAAATACAAGAAATCAAGTAAATGAGCATGTTTAACATTTTATGTCATAAAAGTCTCAAGATCTACTATATCATTAGAATAACTAATCATTTTTACTAATACCAAGTCTTTTTTCTAGCAATGAGCCTTCAAGTTCAACAACCACATTCAAAAATCATAAAGAATCCCAAAGCTTCATATCAAATCTCACACACCAAACACATATTCGGGTAATTCCTATCATAGTATAGACATACTAACCTGGGAGTCTAGCTTGTCCATCCTCACGACCTAGGGCCCAATAATCAAATAATCAGGTATGGAAGCTCAATAATAACCATAAACAACCAACAATTCAATCAAAACACAAATACATGGTAACCTAAGTTTCACGCCACCTAGAAGACACTTCTAAGGATATTGAACGATACAATAAAAAAGGATCAACCATAACTTAGCCTTTTCTAGGCTAAATCTACACTGAACACCCACTAACAGGTTATAAGTTGACTAAGTATTAATAAGCATAAACTAACCCTAATTTTTGACTTAATCAAACAATACTACTTGAAACAAATTTTATCTTATAAGCCAAGTGTATAATATATTAATAATAACCAATCTCAAGGTTGAAAACACAATTGAACATTCACTCTAGTGCTTTTCCATTCCGGAGATTCTCAAACAATTGCCAAGCTATTAAGAACAGAATGGGCAAATCAATACAAGACTAACGACTTCCATATTAGAAATGCAAAATACAACCACAATCAGGTAAAAATACGAACATCTAATGACATTACATAATTATCAAAAAAAATTGTCAACCTGTTCCCCTCAGAGTGAGGGTCACATGTCAGATGCCCTAAAGATGGGCAAAATGGAGTTCAATTTGGACCTTAAGTGGTCTAAAGATTTAAAAAAGGAATTACGGTCAATATTGAAATTAAATTATGAAAACAAAGCTTGAATCAAGTTTAAACAGTGAAAAGGAGGAAATTTACTTTTGAATCGCTTGATTTGGTGAAGATTTGAGCAAGAAAGCCCTTGACGAAGCTCTACTTCTAATGGGTTTCTTCCGTGAAGAAATTAAAAAGAAAAGTGATTAAATCCTAGTGATAACCGCAAAGAGATCATATGGTCTATTAAGCGACCATTTTTTTGCCAACAACATGCCGCAAATGTGGTCCCCATCTAAGATACGGCTACCGCATAGGCAGCTGCCAGGCTGCAAAAGCGGCGATCTTGCCACAAGAGTGTCTCCCTGCCCCTTGGTTCCTCTTGCTAATGCGGCCCCTTGGCCGCTTAAGCAACCACCTCAGAAGTGACGGGGGGTCGCCAATAGTGATTGCACGAGAGCCTGCATAAGTAATTTGGAGTATAAATCTCCAAATCCTTTAATGACCCTCCAAAATCATACAGGGGTATAAACAATAAAAACTAAAAATGCTAACCATTTAAAATGATATAATGAACTCAACGAGATCGATAAAATAGCCAGTAGTGCCCTGTCCCGCATATACTCGCTTCACCTCGCCCCACTTATTCTATCTTTTTTCTTTTTGAACTAACAAAATATTAAAATATAAAGTTATAACATGCCTTTCAAATAATTGTTAATGTTATAATGCAAAAAATGTTAAACTATTAAAAAAATTGTAACAAAAATATTGCATTTATCTATTCTATATAATAACTACACAAATTGGTGAAATGAAAAAACGACGAAAATAAAGAGAAAAAAAGAGACTAACTATTTACCAAAAAATATCGTTCAATGTGAATCCAGTGAAATGGAGAACTAAACGTGAAGAATCAGACAAAATTATTCGCCGTAGGCAAATGCGAACCCCTAATTTGAATACTAGGGGTGCACCAATATTATGAGTTGAAGAATCATAAAATGTGGGGTAGCTGAAATCAAACTGCAGTCGTGTGGTTGATCACATTGCTTTGTACTAGCAGTACTAACAACCTTTTATTCTCTCTATGATGACAAATTTATTTATATTTTAATTTCTTTCAGCTTTTCAAAGGATATACATACATATTTTTTTGAAGTTAACGGATGCACTTGCACTCCCACCTTTAAAAAAATTAATGCTAAATTATGAAGAGTAAATTAAAACATCAGATATGTTTGTCATCCTACAAATATAATTATTTATTTTCTTTTTCCTAATTGAAAATATATATAATCGATATATTTACTTATGGTAGAGTCAATACAAATAATTCATTTATATAAAATGAAATCTATAACATTTTTTAGCTATAATTTTATTTAACCTCCATAAAACAATAATCCGCCCCATTCACATCAATTTGTCTATTTCAATTTGCCCAACAGAGCCTTAAAGTCGCACCCAATTTTGGTCCTTAACGGTTCACTTTTCAATTTAAATAATAAAAAATGCTTATAAAACAAATATATGACTTATCCAACAATTTGACGCGATAATATAATAATTTAACTTTGTAAATGCTCATAACATAGAAACAATAATAACTAGAAGTATACAAGTGTAACACAAAAGAAATTTAGAGAAATATTGTTCTTACTTTAAGTTTATGACATTTTATATAATGTAAAGTTGTGATATTAAAGTCGGCTAAAGAAAAAATATAATAGATAGTAAAATATTGAGATTATTATTGAATATGTTTACAGGTAAAATAATAAATTACTAACATGTGAATGTGTTATTCAATATTTTTTTAGATTGGATTTACAAAAGGGTTCATTTTGTGCACACCCTAGACTAGATATTTATAAACTTGGGTGATGAAAACCGTTTGGTTATATCGAGATGTAATGTATCATTTGTGGCTATGGATTTTCGCCAATCCAATCAACCACTTACCTCCACAAAAAGAAAAGAAAAAAAAAAGAGCACCTGTAAAAACAGTCAGTTATTGAAAAGAAAATCTTGGTAAAGAAAGCACAAGAGTTTGGGAATGGCTGCAGTTGGCATAGGTGGTGTAGTACTCCATTCTTCATTTCTGGGGAAGAAACTGGGGATTTTGAAGCCGTTATGTTTGTCGATACGATTGAAGAAACAATGTAATTTTTCAATTGGCAGTAGCTCTGTACATGATCTTTTTGTTGGAGTTGGGGTAGGACTACCCTGTACTGTAATGGAGTGTGGTGATATAATTTATAGAAGCACACTACCCAAGTCAAATGGGATCACAGTTACAGTTCCTGGGGTTATTTTGGCTTTGGGTACCCTCTCTTACCTCTGGGCTACTCCTGGTGTTGCTCCTGGTTTCTTTGATATGTTTGTTCTTGCCTTTATTGAAAGATTCTTTCGACCTATTTATAAGAAGGTACCGTTTATTTATCTTTTTTGTTCCCCCAAATTCTTTATCTTATCTTGTTTTGTTTTATTTTGTTTGCAGGATGATATTGTATTGGGAAAGAAACTTGGTGAGGGATCTTTTGGTTCTGTTTATAGAGTTTCTTTGGCAAGAAAGCCATCATCAAAGCCTGCTGATTTAGTCTTAAAAAAGGCAACTGAATATGGAGCAGTGGAAATATGGATGAATGAGCGTGTGCGTAGAGCTTGTGCTAATAGTTGTGCTGATTTTCTTTATGGTTTTCGAGAGGTACACTTGTTGTTCAATCATATATATATATATATATATATATATATATATATATATATATATATATATATATATATATATATATATATATATATATATGTATGTATGTATGTATGTATATTCCAATCACTTATTTATGTTGAAAATGCTACTAGACTTCTTCAAAGAAAGGAGCAGAGTATTGGCTTCTTTGGCGTTTCGAAGGGGAAGCTACCCTTGCTGATTTGATGCAGAGTAGAGACTTTCCCTACAATGTAGGTATTCCTTTCTCTTATTACCTATAATGCATATTTTTATCTACTTTTCATAGAATCGCAACTGCTTTTGGGACACGACACTTCGCTCTCGTGGTAAATGCTCACTAATTTCAATTCACCTGCATATATAGTTACGATATTTTCCTATTTCATTAGCTACATAGAGCTCTGTGCTTATACCATGCGAATTTGTGAGTTGAGGTTAATGTACAGATTGTGAACAGATCTTAGTTTCCCGTGTCTGAGAGGAAACGACAGATCAGGTGGAAAACAGAATCGATATATTTATAGTTGTTAAAGGATTATTTGATATTTATTGGTATAACCTAAAAAGTTCTAATTGTAGTAGAAATCTAGCACTAATAACTAATACTACAATGTTTTCTATCGAATAAAAAGTTCTCTTGAAACAATATCATAACCTTCTCGGTCCAGATATAACAGGAATATCTTCGTTCTAGGCATTTACATGAAGATTTAACAACTATATATTTATAGTTGTTAAAGGATCATTTACATGATTTTTGATTTCGTAGTGGAAGTTTATGATAGATACTGGCAGGGATAAACGACAAAAGGATTTTGTACAAAACACTTAAAAATGCTATTATCTGCTAATTGAAAAGAGATAAACAAAATGAAGAAAATGTCCTCCTAATTGAGAAAAGATTCTACAGAAAGTTTTCCATGAACATTCACCATTCACTGCATTGTTAAAACTACCTCTTCAAGTTGAGATATATAATAAATTCTGTCATTTAAGTCAAATTATCGGATCGTACCATGTTTAAATATATATGTTCAGCATATCCAAAATATTACACATGTGATCCAATGGTTTCAAGGTTGAACAACTGCATAGTTTGTATTCATTTTCATTGATACTAATATGTGAGTTAATAAAATTCATTATTTTGAATAATTATAATTTCTCTTTTCTGACTCTTATAGAGTTGCTCTGAATGGTGAATGACTGAATTCTGATAATTTTATTTTTATCTACTTAAATGTTCAAAGCACTCTTAACATAATTAAGCTGTAAATTCTTTTCCAAAAGGCGGCTAGCTTTGAGATGATTTTATGAGCCAAATGAACCCCCATATTACATAATTTACTTGATCTAAATTATGGCAGGAATTCTTTACAATCTGCCCTTCTATACAGATTTAGCAAATGAAAGAAACTAATTTTCATAGACAATAACAACTAGTTGAACTAATGATTGGTTATTATGGCGGATTCGGTGTTTGTCGCGACTGTTTTTCATCTTTTTTTTAGTCTAGATTTTATGATGGTGGTCTAGAGATAAGTGTGATATTAGATATTATCTTAAAAAACTTCTGAGACAAATTGTTGAGTATTGAAATAAAAAAAAATTGGAATGAGTCAATGAGCTGGATGGATATAAATGAAGCTTGGTCATAGTTAGTGTCTGGTTGGGTTGCAGTTTTTGTTGTAAGTTCTTTCTGCAAAAGTTACTATCTGTTTTATCCTCCCCGACCTGCACTCTCTCATGATTTATTAAATCATCAGGTAGAATCATTGATCCTTCGAGAGGTTCAGGACTTGCCCAAAGGTTTGGATAGAGAAAATAGAATCATTTTGACAATTATGAGACAACTCCTATTTGCTTTGGATGGGCTTCACTCCACAGGGATAGTACATAGAGATATTAAGCCTCAAAACATAATTTTCTCTGAAGGTAAACTGTCCTGTTAATATTTGTGGTTGAGTTTGATTGTCTACTTGTAAGTTGTAATCGATGTCTCTCTGAAGCAGGTTCTCGCGCGTTCAAAATAATTGATCTTGGTGCTGCAGCAGATTTGAGAGTAGGAATCAATTATATTCCTAAGGAGTTTCTTTTAGATCCAAGGTGATTTCCTACTCTGCAAACTGATTATCCCCTTGATAAAAGTGGCATAATATGCATAACAAATGAGGCCTAGTGGGACAAAATCCCAAACCAAAAATAAAATGCAACAAATCCTCCCGGGCACTACTCCAAATACTCCCTTTTTTCCTACTTCATAGGAGAGAGAAAACTCTCTTTTCGGCAACTCCTTGCCGGAAACGTCCTTTCTTTCTACTCTCAACTCCCACATTTCGTGGTAGCCTATTCACCAAACTCTCCTTTTTTCATTATTTCTTCTTTCACCTGCAGAGCTAATCCTCTCTTGATCTGTGATGGAGGAAAACAAGATATATTTCAACGCAGACTTTAAGTCTTTCGATATAACAAGATGGACAATGGGGAGACACATTTGGTTTGAATGGGTCGAGAGAAGCCGCAAGCTGATGAGGTCTTCCATGAGTGCGAAAATCATGAGATGGCTCTACACAGTCCTCAAGGAAGCATCCAAGGATAGAGAAAAAGGAATCAGAAGATGGAAATACAAAGAAAAATTCACTGAGACTTTCTGCACTAGGAAAGCGAATGAGTACGGTAGATTCTTGAGCATTTTAACTCTTGCTGGTCGAGAAAGAGTAGTTATAATAGTTCCATAGTTAGCTATAGATGTTGGGTGGGATGAGATAGCCTCTAAGATAGAGAGGTTCAGTCAATGCTCTCACCAACTGAAGAATGCAGTACAACCCAAACATTTTAAGAAGGACCTTTCTTATGCCACAGCAGCTGGGGAAAGCTGGATATCAAACACTTCAGGTGAGACTAAGATCTTGTACAGTGAAGGAAACCTTCAACTTACAGAGACACCAGGGGCAAGAGACATTGGACTTTTCAAGAGGTGCATTGTGGGCTCTTTTGATGAGGGAGGAACACAACTTCCCTCTTTATCAGACATCTGGAGATGGATTGCAGTCTGTTGGAAAGGAGTGTTTGGGATCAACATTTACGAGATGGCCAACAACATGTTCCTCTTCGAATTTACAAACAGGCACATGGCAGAACAAATCGTACAGAGGGAGTGGAGGTGGGAGAAGATCAAATTTAATCTTCAGTGGTGGAACCTAGTAGTAGAATGTGAAGATTCCAATCAAAAAGCCAAATCCACTTGGATTAGAGCTTTAGGAGTACCTCTACAACTCTGGTCACAAAGAATCTTCACAGAAATTGGAAATCTTTGTGGAGGATGGGTTGAAACTGAGGAGGAGACGGGTTTGGAGAACCATTTAAAGTGGGCAAGAATTAAAATCCATGGAGATGGAAAAAACTGCCCGAGCGAGATTTCGATCGAGAGAGACGAGATAATTTTTTTTATCCCAATTAGGGTAGAGAGGGAAGTTCAATTCCAAATCTTGACGCCAACGGTAGAAGAAAATCACCATCTAGTCATGCCGGAGCTGGGAGAGTGTAGCAAAGAAACTGGAGGTCTGCCACTGTCTTTGGACCAACAGGTACTAGAGTTGTCTCCTACAGAGAAAGGACAAAACTTTTTGAAAAAGTCAGAAGGTGTGCAGATGGGGCACATGGGACTCCAGAGATAGCTGAAGTCTTTTTAAATGAGACCCCACACTCATGTGCTAAGGAAGTGGAGACCCAAGTCTATTTGAGAAACTTTTTGGGTTGAGGCAATACTAAAAAGAAGATTTGGCCTGATAGAGCAAATATCATTTTAAATGACTTATCAGGCCCAGGTGAGGTAGCCTTTATTGATCCTTTATGCTTTGAAATAAAGGACCATGCTCCAGTTCTTAAGAGCACTCTTCTACAACATGATACTGCAACAAAGGAAGGGCATGCAGAACATGGGAACTCAATTATAAACTCAAAAGATGCTCCGCATCCCCCCAAAACGATGGCGATGGAGGTTAGCATTGATAAACCAGATTTATTTCTAGAAATTCAAAAGGATCAAACTACCACATCAAGCATGCAGACTGACAAACAAATTGAGGAGTGGGTGGTGGAGGATGCGTATCCCATACAAAATGACATGAGCTCCACAGTACCAAAAGAGAAGGAGACATCTATGTGGGTAAGACAAAATCTTATCAAGCTGGGAAAAATGTTTGGTGTGGAATTTCAAGGACTTGAGGAGGAATCTCTGGAGCTACTTATGCAAATAGACAGTTGCAGACAAGCTAGGAAGATGGAAAGTGATTCTATTAGAAAAAGGCCTAGGTACAAGGGGGTTTAGGAATTGAAAAGGCTGACTTCTTTTGAAATTAATTTCAAATGTGAGGGGAAGAGAGAGGGGGAAAGCGGAACTTGTGTCCTAGAATCATAGGGGATTAAATAGTGGGGAGAAAGGAGATTTGTGAAGAGTTTAATCTGCAACTGGAAGGCTGACATTGTATGTCTACGAGAGTCAAAGTTAAAGGGGTAGATCCATGATATAATAAAAGAGATTTAGGGTGGTAGATGGGTTAAGTATGCTTGTTTACAAGAAAATGGCACTAGGGTGGGCATTTTGATGTTATGGGACAGTAGATCATGGAAAGGGAAAGTGCTGGAAACAGGTTCCTACACCCTCACCTGCAAGTTTGAGGCAGTGTTTCAGGATTTCAATTGCCACATAACAGGAGTTTATGCTCCTAATGGCAGAGTTGAGAGAGAGCATGTGTGGGAGGAAATAGGTGCTGTTAGAAGTCTTTTTGGAGGACCTTGGGCAGTGTGTGGAGATTTCAACATCATAAGATATCCATAGAAAAGAGAAATTGCAGGAGAACTCTAGATATGATAGAGTTCTCTGATTTTATTGACGATATGGACTTGGTGGACTTACAATTGGTAGGGGGTAACTACACTTGGTTTAAAGGGGGACAATAACAATATTGCTTCAAGAATTGATAGGATTTTAATTTCCAAGGAGTGGATGCCAACTTTAGCAGAATTCAACAAGTGGTTTTACAGAGATTGTGCTGAGATCACAGTCCCATTGCTCTACAATGTGGAGCTTGGGAGCAAAAAAAATCCTGTTTCAAGTTTGATAATTGGTGGCTCAACACGGAGGGTTTTGTGGAAAAAATTAGAGAATGGTGGGAGTCTTTTGTATTCGCCGGTAAGCCTGATTATATCCTGGGGCGTAAGCTCAAGGCCCTAAAAGGCAAATTGAAGGAGTGGAGTAGAACCAGCTTGGGCAACCTAGGGTTACAAAAGGTCCAAATCCTAAGTTAGTTAGCTATTGGATGCGGTAATGGAAAATAGAGTCGTAACAAAAGAAGAATCAGCAATGAAGGCATCTTTGATTATGAACTATGAAGAACATCTTAAAAATGAAAAGATAGCATGGAGACAAAGATCAAGAGCTTTGTGGCTGAAAGAGGGGGACAAACATACCATGTATTTCCACAAAGTGGCCATGCACACAAAAGATGCAACAACATTGATCAACTGATAATTCAAGATGAAACTGTGAAGGATCCAGAGAGAATTAAAGGGGAGATTATTGGTTTTTATCAGTAGCTTTATTCAGAAACCTCATATAGAAGACCTTTCAGCAACCTAATCAACTGTCCAATGGTCACTGAAGCTGAAAACAAACTGTTACAAAGGAAGTCTGAGTAGTAAGAAGTACTAGCATGTCTTAAGATGTGTGCCATGGACAAAGCTTCTGGTCAAATGGTTACACAATGGGGTTTTTTATCAAGTGTTAGGATGTAGTGAAGAAGGATATCATGGATGCCTTTAAGAATTTCCATTCTCACAATATCTTTGAGTAGAGCTTTAATGCCACCTACATTGCTTTGATCTCAAAGAAGAATGGTGCCAAGGAACTGAGAGATTTTAGGCCCATCAACCTCATCGAAAGTGTATATAAGTTGTTATTCCAAAGTTCTGACTGAAAGGCTGAAGAAAGTGGTTGACAAGCTAGTGGATGCTCAACAGATGACATTCATTAAAAATCGACAAATAATGGATGCCATTCTAATTGCAAACGAAGTAGTAGATTCAAGAATTACCTAAGGAAAGGCAGGAATTTTGTGCAAACTGGACATAGAAAAGGCATATGGCCATGTGAACTGGAAGTTTTTGTTGAAGATGTTTGCATGTATGGGTGTTGGAAGGAGGTGGATTCAGTGGATCAATAATTGCATCTCTACTGTCAGATTCTCAGTCCTTATAAATGGTGCACAAGAAGGTTTTTTCCCTGCTCAAAGGGGTCTGAGGCAAGGGGATACCCTATCTCCTTTCCATCATTGTTATGGAGGGCCTAAATAACATGATAAAGGTGGCTAGAGAGAACGAATGACTTGGTAGTGAATAAACAAGTGAATGTAGCTGAGGTTTGGATACAACATGGATGGAATTTTCAATTTAGAAGGAATTTCAATGATTGGGAAATTGGGACTGTGACTGATTTTTTTGGTAGGTTGAAAGCTTTTATAGGAAAAAGGGATGAACATGATAGATTATGGTGGACCAGAAATAACAAAGGCACATTCAAGGTAAACTCTGCATATAAGTTGCTAAATCAAGATGGACAACAACCTCTCTTTGGCCTTGGAAGCAGATTTGGAAACCTAAAATCCCTTTCAAGGTATCATGTTTCACTTGGCTTGTGGCAAGAGAAGCAATTTTAACACATGAAAATCTCAAGAAAAGGAAGTTCTCCATGTGTTCTAGATGCTATTTATGTGGGGAAGAGGTTGAGACAGTGAATCATCTGTTTCTCCAGTGCAGAATAACATCCCAGCTATGGAGGATTTTCATTAGTCTCAGGGGTTTTGCTTGGGCTATGCCTAAGAGAATCACACATCTTTTATACAGTTGGGGAGGGGGGGGGGGGGAGAAGTAGGAGTGGGAGCTGGAGATAGAGATAGATGGAGGATTGTCCCAGCCTGTATTTGGTGGACTGTTTGGAAAGAAAAAAATGCTAGATGTTTTGAGAGCAAGAATTGTGATCTCCAAAAGATCAAACTAAATCGTATCAGGCTTTTTTATTTCTGGTGCAAGCAAATGTATTTAGAGGACACTGAATCCATTATAGATATCCTAGGTTCTTGTTGGGATTCAGATTCAGTTTTCTTGCTTTTTGACAAACTGTAAATATGGTTTTGTGCAACCCAAGCACTGGTTTCAATGAATATACACAATGTTACCTTCTCAAAAAAAAAAAGTGGCATTATATAATTTTCAGCTCATAAGGATGGCTTCGTATCAGTCTTTTCTGTTATTCATTTCAAAAACATCTCCAATCAAATTAAATAAACATGCATTTTCCATCCGTGTTATTGTCAGGGTAATGTATATTCTAACCTCAACATCTCAATCTGTGTTTATTGTTGCTTTAATGAATTAATGAAGTATGATGCCAATTTGCTCATCGAATCACATCCATTTTTTCACTTTACGTATTTTCTGAAGTCAATTTTTTTTGTTAATCACCTCTTTATTATTTATAACCAGATGTCCTCAAATCTCCCAAATGAACCATCAGTGCTAACCTTATAAGTTCGTTCTTTAACGACTACCAGTAAAATCAACTTCATATTTGCGCGTTTTAGAAGTGTTCTTTTTCTATATGTTCAAGCTGACAAACTGAAAATTATATGCCTAAATAGAAAAAAATTGTGGGTCCTAACAGAGTAACCTCTCTCTGAAATTGAGTGATGAAATATCAGGATTGTCCAATTTAATGGGTATGTTATGTACCATAATGAATGAGTACTTTCCCGCACATATGAAAGAACATTAGATGACTTTGAGATTGGATTTATGGCATGTTTCTGCTTGTTAGTTTTAATTATATTAGCTTAATTTACATGTGGAAGAGATGCACAGAGTATGAATGATCATCCAAAGTTGTTATACTAATCTGACTGTATATTGACTGTTGAGATTGGTATGATCTCAAAAGTTAATCTCTGTACCATTAAAAGGTAAAGAGAAAATAGATGCATTCTGTGTTACTGATTATCTGTGTTTTGGAAGACTTTCAGGTAATACCATTTATAACTTGGTATGTTTGCATGTGTGGATCTGTCACTTAGAGATTTGGTTTACTTATTTTTCTAATTGTGTGTCTTTTCCGTTCAAGATACGCTGCACCAGAGCAATACATTATGAGCACACAAACCCCTTCCGCACCGTCTGCTCCAGTTGCAACTGCACTGTCCCCAGTACTATGGCAGGTTTGGTGACCTGTTACACACTTTTGGCCCATTACCTCCTCTTTTTTTTTTCTTTTTTTTTTTGTAAAATTAACTCCTTGTTATGCTAATTTGTTAACAGCTGAATCTCCCAGATCGATTTGACATCTACAGTGTCGGTCTCATATTCCTGCAAATGGTTAGATTCAAATCAAAAGCTACTTAGTATTTACTATTAATATTTCTTGGACAAAATTTAGCTCTTCGGGAGAATCTAGACATTTGAGTCTGGAATTAAAAGGATTTCAAGGAAGTGATTGTCAGTTTCTTTTAATTTTTCTTATATTAAGGTAGAGAATATCAATTCCCCTGAGTACATGATTTGGTTCTCTGAATCAATAAAAAACTAGTCAACTAGGATTCTTCAACTTTAAGCAAAAAACAATGATATGGAAAAACTGATATATCTCGTGATGTAGAACATGTAATCAAGAGTTTCTAAAACATGGTTAAAGATGAGATTCTGAACTATGAAATGACTACTCACTTGTTCTAAAAGAAGCAACGACTTCAAAGCAAGTTAACATATGATGATTTTGGATGGGGAATATGTGTTCTTGAATGATCAAATGATTTGTAGTTCCTAAAGTTACCGCTAATGTGGCTAGAAACCTCACACACATTCGAGAACAAGATAAGGGCTATCACCACTTCGTTTGGAACCAAAAACAATGATTAAGAAAATGAAAGCGAGTATAATCTCTGTATTTCTAATTGTTGTTAACTAAAGAACTTGAACTGTGTCTTTTACAAGGCATCACAGCCCTTTATATAGGCTTAGGGTCTCTTCTTTGATGACTACATTTGCTATTCTGATAAGGAAAGAAAATAGATAAAAGCAAGGAAATAAAATACCTATTCTACAAGGAAACAATAAAGAAATTAACATATAACAACAAAAGGAAATAAGAACAATTTTTCCCATTTTAAGAAGGAATAGTCTTTAATGTAGCTTCATGACTTCATGGACGAGAAAAGTTTCTTGAACTTGAAAATAAGTCCACACAGTTATTCTTGGGCATGGAAGAACTTTTACTCGGCAGGTTAAGTAAGAAAAGCTCTATATAGCTTCGCGGTTTACACCAGTACATGAGGAAGAAAATGAATGATGACCTGCAAATAGTAACTTTATGGATATTAAGTAAGGAAAAAAGGTCCTTTAATTAAGGGTGGTGGCCTTTGCATGATTTATTTGAGGAAAGACGACTTATATTCTGGTTATTTTTGGGTAGGTGTAACTCTTTTGAGATTAGTGTTAATGTCGCTAATTTGAAACCCCCCACATTTTCTTGTATACACAAAGGCCCCACATTCCCCATCCTTCTCTCCTTCACTTCCATAACCGCCACCTCTTCATCCGTCACTTCCTCTACCACCACCTCCTTCTCTTTCCCCGCCTCAACTGTTGCCTCCTTCTCCACATCTCTGCCTCCCCTCTACTTCCACCTTCAATAGTAAATTCAACTTCTTCATTAGGTTGCTGCAAACAACTACTAAATTTGTTGGAACAACTTCAATAGTTATTGGAACAACTAAACAAATTCTGAGTTACTGTAACACATTCCTTCGTTGTCATTATCAAAGTTGTTTCAATTAGGCTCGGTAGTTGTTGGATTTACTGCAGAATCTCCTTGTCTGCTCCAAAAAATTGTATTTCCGAATCACCTCCACCAATCTTCATACAACAAAAATAAAAAAATGTTTGTAGATTAAAAAGAAGAAGAAGATGAAGAAGAAAAAGAGAAGAAAGGGAATTCAAAAAACTGCATTTATCAACATGAAAAGTGAGCATGTATGATTATTTTAAAAACTTGGATAGATAATATTTTAACCTCTGTTTTGGAATTATAAATTATTTCTTTTCGAATTTTAATATTTCTATTCAGGCTCATATTAACTTAATCGTGGCTGACCTGGTCAAGATCACCTTTTGTTCAAGACTTGAGAGGTTCCTTAAATTAAATATACTCTAGAATCATGTTAAAAAGAACTTGTTGGTTTCCTTTCTCCTTTTCTTTAGCTCATATAACCAAGATCTGGATTCGCTATAACTTTAAACAAATTGCCCAGTAGATGTGATCTTACCTCTTCCAATAGCCCCCCCCCCCCCTTCCTCAATGGGCTTTTCTGGTGCAAATACGGATTAGTCAAGCCAGTTGGTTTGCACATACCAATGCTTAAATCAATAAAACTAAAATAGAATTGGATATTGCATTTACAAGATTTTAAAATTTACTATGTATTGCAGTCAGAAATAGGTTAAATGCGGATATTTCTGTCTTGTAGTGTTTTCTGAAGAATTTATATGTTGTTTGTTCCATGATAGGCATTCCCAGGATTACGCAGTGACAACAGTCTCATTCAATTCAACAGACAACTGAAGAGATGCGACTATGATTTAGTTTCGTGGAGACAGAGTGTAGAGCCTCGTGCTGGCCCTGAACTTAGGAAAGGCTTCGAGTTGTTAGATTTGGATGGTGGAATAGGGTGGGAGCTATTAACATCTATGGTACGTTTCAAAGCACGCCAAAGAATTAGTGCAAAGACAGCTTTAGCTCATCCATACTTTGATAGAGAAGGTCTTCTAGCCCTGTCCTTCATTCAGAACCTAAAGCTGCAATTCTTGCGGGCAACACAACAAGACTATAGTGAAGCTGCAAACTGGGTTGTTCAACTAATGGCAAAATCAGGAACAGAACAAGATGGGGGCTTCACGGAAGCACAACTTCAGCAGCTTAGGGTATGTATTCTCATGGCATTACGACATAGTTACTAATGTTGGTTATTAAATGTCAAATTTCCTCAATACGCTTTGTTTTGTTTTTCCATTTCTGATTTACAGGAAATAGAGCCTAAGAAGAAGTCAAATGCGCAGAGGAATGCTCTTGCATCAGCTCTTCGACTTCAAAGGAAAATTATAAAAACCCTGAATGAGAGTATGGATGATCTTAGCAATAAACGGAAAAGCTTATGGTGGAGCCGATGGATTCCAAGAGAGGAATGAAATTAGTAAATGTGTACAAAAATAGCTTTAGTACTTGGTTTCATAGGAAGCTTACTTACTAGTTTTCATTCTTATTTGACAATGTAAGCCAATTTTTTAACATAGATTATTATATGTAAAAAGTGAAAATATCTTATACCAATATGTACTGTTGTTTATTATACAATACAAAGGTATGGAGTTAACAGTTGATTCTATGTAGCCTGCTAAACTTGACAGAAAACCAGAGGAGAACATTTTATAATGACTACTTTTACATATAACAAATAAAAATCATATTTGTATATTATAACTATACTTTGCATAATTGCGCTCCATAACAAACATAAATATATATATTTTGCTACACATATACGAAAAGAGAAGCGGTATAATCCGTTATACATATACAAAGAAATCAATTGTATAATTCGCTATATATATACAAAAGAAAGCAGTCTTATACAAAAGATCAATTGTATAATTTGTGTACGTATAAAATGAGAAAGAGAGTAAAACAAAAGAAAATTGGACAAGGGAGTATTTGTATAGTATAATTATAAGTATATAGGACGAAAATATATGTATTTGCATGTACATATACAATTTTCTCTCGCTTTATACAAACAGAAACACAATTTACACAATTTTTTTCTATTTGTATAAGTGAGAGAGGCGAGGGTTGCGAGCGAAATTAGGGAGAAGGAAGAGAGGGGAACGAAAATATATGTGTATATACAATTTCCTCTCGCTTTATTCAAACACAAACGCATTTTACACATTTGTGTTTGTATAAAAGCGATTGAGGTGAACGAGACAGCCACCAAACGAAAGTAGCGAGCGAGATTCCACCAAGGAAAGGCGAAAAATAGCAATAGTTTAATATAAGATATAATTAAATTAAAGTACATTTATAACATTTAATTTAAATTAGTAATTTAATATCATATACAATTTTCCCTTTTATAAATGTAACATCATTTGTTTCAGCCCACCTTAGTGCTTCTACAAAAAGATGAAAAATGTTGAACAGTAGAAGCATTAATACTGGTGGAGTAATAATATTTTTTATTAAGAAAAACATATATACAATAAGCAAAACCACTTAAAAATAATAAAAAAGAAAAGTCAATTTAGAATAAAAAATAGTCTTACTTTGTTTGACTTTCTTTTTTGTGTAATTTTTTTAATTTGAAAACAATATACCGTACACGTCTCATTGATTTTGTTCAACTGAGATAAAGCCATACGAGTTGTGATTGGTTGGTTGGAGTTCGAGTTTAAGAGAGTTGAGAAAACTCAAAGTCCTCATATACCATATTTGCCAATGTGAATAAAGGATTATACTTTTTATATCTTTAAGATGATTCCTTATTACTTTTAAGCATAACTTATTGGATCTACTTCTTTGAGGATGTCATATACTCCGACAAGGTATATGATAGTTCTTGCAGTATGGGCAAGACATTGTATCATCACATAACTCATAGTGATGGTTGCCGGTTAGATAATCACCCAAATAAAAGTAAAAGAGTATTAATATATTTTAAAATACATTGAGTTATTATCTATTGTTTTACAAACTTTTTTTTATACTGCATCTTTCTTATTACTTTGGTATTCTTGAGTTGAGTTGAGATAAAGTAAGTCTATTGTTCTTTTTAATCATTTCAAGCTTATGTTTGTGCTTTAGAGTCCCCCTCGCGTGCTCATACATTTCATGTATTGATGCCATTTGACCTGCACCTTTTGATGATGCAGATATAGGTAACCAGAGTCATCAACAAGCGCTCTGTTGATACTACTTGCAGTTTCAGAGTTTCTTTGTGAGCCTCCTTGTCTCGGAGGGTTGCACATTTACTTTCAGTCATATTAGGATATCGTGGGTCTTGTCCCGACTTCTATCTTAATTGTTAGAGGCTTCCTAGAGAATTGTTTTTTGAGTAGTCTCTTTCATTTCAAATTGTTAATGTTCAAGACTTGAGTTGTGTTCTTATGACTAATTGAATAGTTTAAATATTCTTAGTTACGTATTTGAGACATTTCAGTTTAATCTTTGCATTTGAGTTCCTATATTGTTGATTAAGTCTTCCCTAGATATTGAGCAAGGCCACAGGTTCGCTTGCAACCAGTAATGATTCTCGAGTCGTCATGTCTAGGGTGTAGGCTCGGAGCGTGACACATCGTTAAAAACTTACCAAGAAAAACCAATTGAAATAAAACCATAGTTAACGAAAAGAGTATAACACATATTTTTTCTCCTCACGATAGATGAATCCCAATCTTATATCACAGCTTCTCAAATATTGATGTTGATAATACATAGTGAATACATTTACAAGATTATCACTTGAACGAGTCTTTGAAATGTCTATCTCACCATTTTATTGAAGATCGTGTGTTAAAATATTATTTTGGTGAAATATGATTTGTCAGGATTCGTTTTACTGTACCCATCGAGCTATATAATATTTCGTATATGTTGGCTAGAATATTTCTTTCCAAAGGAAAATCAAATATTTCCTGAATATGATAGGTCTCGATTCCAATCAAACACGCTTTCCACTTACTTCATAATCAATATTATACTTTGTATTATTTGAAGATGTGAGTACTAGTGTTTGATTCGTTGAATGCAAGATATTGTTATAGTTCCACATGTAAAAAAATATCCAATTACGATCCATCTTTATGCGAATCAAATAACTAATGTTCATTTACATAATCAAATAGTTTCTTGCTCTAAAATTAATCATTTCAAATTTATTGAAGCTCATCTTTTCTACTCAAATAAAATCACTCGTCTTCTATGTGTTGAGTTACTTTATTTCTTAGTTTCTTGGTTTGACTTGAATAATTTTCATATTTTTTGTGATATAGATCAAATAATCTTCTAGCATTTGCATAACCAACAATCTGTAAGTGTATCAATTACACTAATACATGATATTTTTAAATCATTTTAATGAGATTGAAAAAATTCTTTCTGTATGTTAAGAAGTCTCATCATTATTAGGTACTCAATGGAATTACTTTAAAACCTTATAAAACCTTCAAGTATTTTTATATAACAATCATTGTCTAGTTTTACGTAATAATCATTTGTTATAGATATTCATGTATTTCATCTATTGCCAGACTGAAACAAGTTTCATTGCATTTGACAATATCAAGATTTTTGAGAAAACCCTTTATACCTTGAGCAAAAAACACACTTCATATCTTATGGTTAAACATTCGCACAATAATTTATTTGTACCACACTTACATTATATCTTGATCTATAAACTATAAGTTCGAAAAATCACTTTTCTAAAAGAAACAAACTATATAGAACTTTCATTTGACTGTACATTGCAAGGTACGTTTAAACTTTGCTATATGGATCTTATGATGCATTATGACTGGGTACATGATGGAATTGGTCAAAAGAAATCATTATGGTCTGCTAACTGGATTTTTCATTGAAGCTACTGCATTTTTCATTTGGGGCCTGTTCCTTGTCCCCGCAACTTTTTCATTCGTGACATGCTCTTCGTAAAATGCCCTTGTCCCTGCTATCTCAACTTATCCATATCAGAATTTAGCAATTTGGGAAGTCTGGTATCCAAGAGTCTGTAAATCTTTGTTAAATAGTTGTAATTATGTATGGTGAATGATCAAATGAACAAAGCAGTTCATAAAAGACTGAATCAAAAGAATGTTATGACCCTATGACTGGATTTGTGGCTGAAGCTGCTGACAGTGGCCTGCTGTTGAAATTCCTTTGTCTATGGAATATCATAACTATTTATCCATATAAAAAAGTTAGCAAATCAGGAAGTCTGAGTCAGTAAATCTTTGTTAAAATGCCTTCATCTCTGAAATCTAATAGCTGATTATCTATATCAAAACATAGCTCCTTAGAAGTCTGGTGCCCAAGAGTCTGTAAATTTTGATCAAATAGCTGTAACACTGTAGGATGATGAAGGTTGAAAGGAACATAATGGTTCTTTGGGTGGGGGGTTGAAGTTAGCCTCTTCAAGTTAAAATCTGTGGAACCGAGCGAGTAACATTTTTGAGTCCTGGTATCTAGCGTACTCCCTCTATTCCATATTAATTGATTTTTTAAGGGTTAGTTCAACATAATTGAATTGTTCAAAATTAAAAATGAATGTTTAATTTTTTTCAATATTTCTACGTTTATTTATTGAAATTTTATATTTTTAGAAGATAAATTACACTATTTACAAAGTTATATTTATGATTTCACGAAAGACAATAATGAAATTATATCCTTGAATGTTTTTGTTACTCTATTTCTCCCTAATTACTTGTTCACTTTTGAATTATTATTAGAAAATTGCACAAATAATTAGGGACAAAGAGAGTAATATTTATGCATTGACTCATAAATTTAGTCTCTTCGTCCCATATTAGTTGATCACTTTCATATTTGCACACATATTTGAAAATCATAAATAAGAAAATAATTTTGTCAATTCACTCTTTAAAAAACTTCTTGGGAGTTTTATGTGAACATTTTCTAAAAAATTAATTATTTGTCAAAATAAATTGATTTATTCTTCTACTTCAACTTCTTTATTTATATTAGTATTTTCTTTCATTCAATTATTTTTCTTACTTTTCTTTGAAGTGTATTATTAATACTATTAATCACAATAATTAATAATTCAATTTTTTCAAAACAATATATTAAATTTTATGTTGACTCTGGAATTGAGAAGAATGTGAGCAGGTCAGGATCACTCGGTGACAATTAACAACTTAAAATATTAAAAAATATATTTTAAAAATTTAATTGAGTCTCAAAATTTCATATGTCCCACATAAATTGAGATAGAAAAAATAGCACATATTTTTTGAAAAATTATATAAATAATACTTAAATCACAATCATTAACAATTCAAAATATTTGAAATCATACAAAAACTTGATTCACTCTATTAGTTTCATATGTACCACATATATTGAGACAAATAAAATAACACTTTTGAGTCCTAGTATCTAGTAATACTTCCTTTATTCCATAAAATTCATAACTTTTCAACAAAAATAATAAATTTTCATAAAAGTCATAATTTTTTATGAAAAGGTAAGACTAGTTTTGAAAATAAATAAATTAAAACAAAATTCTTATTTATGGTGGCGCCATATTGACGAGTTAGCGTGTGTGTGTGTATATATTCATTATGTTTTTTCACATTACAAATATAACTTTGTTATGTTTCTAATTATTGACATAGCCGATTAACTGAATCAAATAAACCCAAACCGAAAAAGAAAAAAAATCAAATTAGTCCAGACTTATTTTGATTCGACTGAATTACACTTCTTTAAAACCCAAATCAATAAATCCAAACTTAAAACCACAAAATAAAAAAAAAATAAAAAAAATCGAATGCAAACCCCTAAATGGTCCCAATAACTGTATGCAGAAACTTCAAATAAATTTAAGTTTAAAAATAGCATAATTCTCTGCCATTCTAATTAAACCCCGTCCCCACATAAACATCTTCTGCCTCATATAGACAAAAAAAAAAATTATACGTATACACATGCATTCTGTACTCTTCTACGATTTTGGGGTTTTTTGAATTTTCTGTAGTGAAACAGATCCTTTTCTCTCTCTCTACCTGTAGTAGACTAGTATTCCATTTTTCTGTCTATTTGAAAATGGGGAATAACAGGGAGTCTCCGGTGGAGCCGATGAAGCTCACTTCCTTCAGGAGCCGGAGGAAAGCACCAGCCATTTTCGGTCAATCTGATGACTTTATCAACCTCCTGTTTGGCTCTGATCCCATCCGAATTGAGAGGTTTAAATTTTTTTATTTTTATCAAAACAAATTGGGGAATTTTCCATTTTATTAATTGTTTTTGAGATGTCAGTTCACCTCTGTATTCCGCAATTGCTTTGATGAAAAAAATATGTTTTTTTTTTTACCTCATTTTGGTAAAAAGTATATATTTTTTTTGAATTGGGTTCATAGAAATTTCTTCTGTTGTCTGATATTATGCGATTAGTACCTATATTTGGTAGCTCTGTGATTACATATGGTTTTGTGTGTCAGTTAAAATCTAATCAAGAACAACCAAGAACCTGAAATTGCTTAGATAAAATTTACCTTAGACATTTTGAATTCTCGCAAATGCCATGAATTTTGACTCTAATAGAAAACAATTCAGCTCAAACTTTGTGTTGATAATTATGGTTTTTTTAGAAGGATTTTAGTGTCCCCAATCACAAATTTGAAGAACTAAACCTCTGAATCAATTTTTCTATTTATAACAAACCATCCTCTACCCTTCTTCCTCATAGTTTGAGCTTTCATCAATACGATTGTGTAGGAAATATTAAGGACAAGAAATTTATATTGAGACAAAGATAAGCTTCTAGTGTAACTATACATGAATTGATTTGTTACCCTAAAATCCATATTTTTAAATCTTCTAATTCGTAGATTAGGAATTTAGGCCTTCTCCATTTTTCAATATAGATTTAACCTTCGTTGGTCAATCTAGTATTGAATTACATATGATCTTAATAGTACCTATAGACAACTAAGCTGGATCGACTATATATATACACCCAACATTGACCTGTTTGTACACAAAATTTTATCATCTATTTTACCCGAAAAGATGTTGGAGGGGAAAATTGCTATTCAATTATTTATTGAACGGTTGCACGCCCTGCGGAAGTGATAACGACGTCAGAGGTGTCACTGAATTATAAATACAGTGCATTGATGAATTGGGAATTTAGACTCATTTAAAGCTTATTTTGGAATGAATTAGTGTGTTCAATGTTTATTTTTTGTGCATAACTGATGTTAATTTGTTTATGTGCAACAATGAAGGCTTAAGAACAAGGCAAGGACACTGCGATGCAAAAAGAAGCGAAAAAATTGGAAAAGCTGAAGAATGAAAGAGTTGGAGCTCGCCGAAGCCACTTGGCGACTCGCCGAGTGAGCCTCCCGTTTGCCAAACTTTCTAGCGAAGTAGCACATGAACTAACCCAACTCGGCAAGTGAAAAGCACTTCGACGATGCGCCGAATGGAACGACAATTATGACCCAACTAGCCAAATCTTCCAGAACAATTGGATGCAGAAGTCAAGCCAAAAGGCAAGAAGAGGGTAACACTTTTGATTCAAGAAAGTGCAAAAATTTCAGCTTTCAAGAAATCTAGTGCCATGATCAACGGACGTTACTGACCGTTCATTGTTTGATACATGGACCGTAGGTGAGGTTCATGGTTGGTAGTCAGATTTTCCAAAAAATTCAAGTTCCATTACCTTGATGAAGGTTCACAAGGACGACCCGTTATTCATTTCACAAGTCGTAGATCGGTTTCGTAGGTGAGTCTTAGACTTTGAGAGATTTTGAGGTCGAAAGTGGAGGACCATGGGTTGGACCCACCACCTGTTATTGAACCAAAACCTGTGGGTGGGTCTCGTCATTTGGAGTCCAAAATCGCAGTCTCTTAACCCAATCGACAGAGGGACAGGATGGTGCATAGGTGGACCCACGGATCGTAGGTCCCCACCATCGAGTGGGTTTGTAATTATTATTTTTAGAGGCTTTTGAGTCTTTTCTAATTATTCTAAGCTAATACTATGTTGTTTTACCTCCAAAAACCCTATATAAGTGTTCTAACCCTCGAATTTCCCCAATTAAATTAATATGTCGAACAACTAAAGCTGAACATGCTACATGAATTCCACAATTTGCAGCCAAAAGGTGATAGTTTAATGGTGAAGTTATCTCATTATTGAACATTTATTTAAACGAAAATTTACTACAACATACATAACCGAGTGTAGTATATCCACTTGACGTAAAACCTAAATCACTCAGGCGGGCCAAAAAGTGTTGTTTTCATTTCAGCCTCTCTTGAGACGAATGATTTGGCCTTTTTAATGCTCCTCTCCTTAGTGCTTGCTAGAGATACATGTTCTTCTTTTGTATACGACAGAATTGTGAGCGGGAGAGCCAACTAGTAATAGTTGTAGCTTATAACATAGAATTACATGTGTTGTAAATTGATAGTAGGATTTACATCGGTTGGAAAAAAGAAAATCATTTATTTAGATGACAAATTTCACCAATCGTAACAATACTACAAACCTGCCTTTTTGTTATAATCAACTAATATCGTGTGGTTAATACTAAAGTTGTTTTAGGTAAACTAACTCAAAGTACATATTAGCTTACTTACAAAAGTAGAAGATGATGGAAAAGATGAAAAAATGATGTAAGAGCCAAAGCAAAATAATGGGAAAATGGAGGAGGTAGAAGGACATGTGTGGTTGTGCAATGAGCTAGTAATCTTCACTCCACCTTTACTCCACCCCTGCAGAGTAGATCGTTAATTAGAAATCAATTGATTTCTTGCTATATGTCGATAGAAAATCAAATTTATATTTACAAAATGTATGGATTACATATAGTAACCTACGTGATACAAAATGAAATATCTGTTCTCCAAGGAGTTGGAGAGACAATAATAGAAATACCTATGTCATCTTAGATAGGGACGAAATGCATAGAATCTCACCCTATTGTCTTTCAATGTATAGTAGACAAATAGCAAGTAAAGGGAAATCTTATAAATTCATCAACTATTCATTATTTAAATGGATCACCTGTTAAAAAAATTAAATAAAGTTTATTACTTTTATTCATGAACATGTACAACTCTTGATACTTGTTTGTTTTGGTTTTCTCAATGAACTGTTTCAAGAAGCAAATATACAGTAAAATGAAGGCAGAACTTTCAGATAAATGAATAAGATAGGTTAAAAATGGAGATTGTTTGCTATTTATATACCTAAACTTGCACTCTATGAAAAATAAATAACTTACCTTAGAAAGAATCCCTTGTATTAAAAGAAAGTCTCCTTGTCATATAAGTACGTTATAGTTTGTTTTAATCAACATATTAACCAACATTAGAATCCAACTACATATCCAAATGGAAAATTAAATTAATAACTTGATCGTGTAAATTTACTTAAATGCACGGACACAAGTCCCTATATATATATATATATATATATATATATATATATATATATATATATATGCTTTAGAAAAATATCCCATGTACGCAACAATTTTTGGAATCTAATACTTTCGATAAACTAAAAAAGGGAGAATATTGGAATTGGAGAGAATAACCTTAAAGGTGAAGTAAATATACAACCACTTACAATTCAATGACATATTTTGCTTGTCAAATGTCATTAAACCTACAAAAAGAAAAGAAAGACATCGAGTATAAAATAGGAGACCGATATTTTCAATAGTGAACACAGCTCGACCATAATTATAGTTAACAAATTGTAGAAATGAAGAAGTGGAGATTTCATCATCACTTATACTTAAAATAAAATATAATTGTACTAAATCAATTTTTCTTCCTAATGTGTTTAACTCTTGAAAAGTGACCTATAATGATAGCTATTTTATATACCTTTTCTTGTGTTCTTAGAGTTAGATTTCTTGTTTATCATTTGGAATGCAATCCATATTCATGTAAGGATTGATTATGGAGAATCTATACAAAGTTTTATGAAATATATTACAGATTAAGGAATATATATTGAAAATCACACCTTAAGTAGTCAGTGTCAACCATCAACAACTTAGTTGTCCCAAGTATTGAAAACATTAGCCTACTTAAGCGTCCATATGTTACCCACGTATGTCAAAGGGTGAATGGGAAATGATTTTTCTTCTGTGGGCCAAACAATATTGTCTCATTCTACACACATCAAACATATATATGCTCAAAACTAGTGAAATAAGATCACAATATGTAAAAGGAAAAAAAAGAATTATAGAAGAGGTAAAAAAGGATTATCGACTATCATATAGTACTAAACTTTGAGTTAGTTGTCTTTATTTCTGTTAACTTTTCCCAATTCTGAAAAGAAAAACACATAAAAAGTTTATTCACTTGAGTAAGAATGATCTAATAAATTGCCAGATGCATGAAAACATGACCATCATTTCATCTTAGAAAGAAGGGGTTGTTTTTACGAAGTGTGAACATATAATATGTAAATTTAATATGTAAACTTGAAGGCGAAAGCTTTATACTACCATAGAGTATGAATAAATGACATATACAATTTTAGAGTTGAGTTGATATAAGTTTTACTTAATTTATTGTGTAATGTAGAGTCTTACTATAACTTTTATGGAAGACATTTGTAGTCCTTTTAGGCTTAGTTGGTTTGGCTCCTAAAGGATAGAAAATATAGGATTTTAGGTGAATACTTTCTGAATGATTTCTTCATACACTATATTATAATGATCATTTGTATCTTCAACTATAGGTGGACGTATTAGTATATTGACATTTTTAGAAGTTTTAGCTCTAGATAAAGTGACATAAACTTGGTCATGCGAGAAAACGGCTTCGCGTAAATAGATTCCTACGCAATCTAATGTTTGACCTTGAGCTTTGTTTATTTTCATTGTAAATCATAGTCGAATAAGAGATTGTGTTCTTTTAATAGGAATAGGTAATTTTTCATCTGTTGATTCTATTAATAGGATTCTCGGAATAAATACATGTTTGTTTTTGTAGTCACTGTTAATAGTAGCACTTATAACATGCTTATTAAAATTATGATAAATTAATCGTGTTTGATTACATAATCCCTTGGAAGATTTAAATTTGGCAATAACATAACTGGACAGTCTTTTTTCAAAGTCAATTTGTATGGGGTAAATTAGTAGGATTTAAGGTGTGTAAGAAAATCTCAACATTGATCACCTAGTTCTAGAGTTTCATCAGTTGCAATATAAATTTTAACATTATTAGGAAGTTGATGGGCATATCATTAATTTCATTAACGTTATTTTTTGTAGTTAAAATAACTCGAAAAGTTATAGAAGATTGGTCTGAGTAGAATGTCCTTATATCAGGATAGATTTTTCTTGAGTAATTGATTTAGGGATTATATTTTATTTTGTACAATGAATGATAAAATTATGTGGAATTATAATTTTTCTTTTCTCGTTAGTTATTTCTCGTCCATTTTCAATTCGCACAAAATATTCACAAAAAGTCGGATCTTTTTCTGCTCGTATAATTTCAGATAAGCATAATTTTTCAAGTTAATTTCATATAGCAGAATATGATAAGCACAAAGTCTTCTCTTTTATCATTGTGAACAATATGCAATGTTTTTATAAAATCTCCTCCAAAGACTACAATTTTTTCACCAAATAAATTTGGTTGACCTATTTGGCCCTTTAAAAAATATCTAGTTTGTATCATTTTATGTTTGGCATTGAGACTACATTCCAAACAATTAATGTTGAATCTCTAATTAGATATTCTAATGAATTTTGTTTACTAATATTTCAAGTAAAGTTATTGTCAATATCAATTGGAATTCTGCAATGTGAATGTGCAATTCGGCCTCCGAGGAGAACTAAAGCTACAACACCAAAACCTGCAGTTGCTTAAGCTATATACTCTTTTTATCTTACATTTGCTAATAATAATGTTTTTCCAGTTCCTCTTGGACCCTCAATAAAAAGCACTTGATTTATCCCAAGGTACCCTATCAAGTGTTGTGTTAAATGCCCTTATTGATGAGGATTTAACTTTGTTTGTAATAAAAGATCTTCTTCATTTACTATTATATTCTTTCGAAGTGAATATCTTTTGATTCTTTAGTTATTCTAGATGGTATAATATTTTCAGAAACAAAATTATATTCCTTTATATTATGCTCCGTTAAATGTAAAATACGTTGATGTGTTTATAACTAAATGTTGAATAGATTTTCTTCCTAAATTAGGATTTTTTAAAAAATCTTCATACATTGAATCTAAATATTTTCTATAGTTCTTTTGGATTAACAAGATTGCAATATACTGATATTGTAGCGAATAGACGTCTTAAACGGTAAGGTATTTGATAGGTCACAACTTCATACATACACGCTAGAAAACTTTTATCAGAATATAATAAGCATCCTTTTTTATGCGGCTTGTCTAATTGGGTCACCACATATTCCGTTAATTGCTTGGAGATCTTCATACAATTTAGATCCTCTTACATTTGTTAGAAGTAATCTAAAATAATATCTTTCTCCTTCAGTAAAATGACATATGACAATTTTTCCAATCACAAAACTATGTCGTCGTCGATGTGACCACATTTTGTCTTTTGTTGACCAAACAAAATATTTTGGGAAGTCTTTATATAGTAAATTGAGTTCTATAGCATTTTTATTGATTCTATTTATTTCGAAAAAAATCAGTTAAACATTGTTCTTCTTATCATCGAATTATTTAGAATTTGATCCACATTTTGATTGCTTTTAGAGGATAAATATTAGTGTTTTTATATGTAGTTGAAGTTGGGATATAGTTGGAGTTATTTCACTGACACGATAAGAAAATAGATACCATGAAGCTTTTGGAGCAGAGACCCATCTAGCAACTTGATATTCTTTTATTTTATCTATTTCGACATTTGAGTCATTACTATGTATAGAAAATGCAATTTCATCATGGCCTTTACAAGTATATTTATAGATGTATTTGACCATCTTAATGTCTTAACACATTCCATGTTAATATAACAATTGAATTTACAATGTAAATAGGGATTGTATGAGACTAATCAAGTATTATAAATATTGTATTCTTTTAATTGTACAAGTATTTGCAGTTTTCGTCCTTTTTAAATGGGATAAGAATTCTTTTCCTTTGTTTCTGAGAGTTTTTTTAAGATAATGGAATTTGCAATGATTTGTTTTCATGAAAGGACATGTTGGATTTAGATTGTCAAAAATATGTATGATATACTAATGCAATTGAATCCATATATCAACAACACATGTCTCTTGGACCTTCTATGAAAGTTGGAAGTAGTATTCATACTTTTGCAATATCTGAAGTATCTCTTTCACCATGTCTTAATATATCAATAATTCCTTGCAACACCTCAAACTCTAAATAAATTGTGATAAATTGAGAAGAAATTTAACAGTTGTGCCTCAAGTTTTATGTATTGGTCAACTTTATATTGTTGTAACAGTCTTCCAAAATGTAACATTTCATTTGACTCTTTTTGTCTTATTTTAATTTTATAACAATGATATTTATGAGAAACAATTTGTCTTTTCTTCTAAACTTTTGACAAAACTTTAGATTCCATGTCGAGTAGGCACTCAATTTAAGTCATGTTCATTACACTTGGTAGTTGTTCACTTTCACGATTAGTTTGATATTTAGAAATGTTACATGTTTGTTTGAATTTCTTAATATCACAATTCCATCCATTTTGACGGTGAGAAAATAGTAAATGGATTATAAATCCATAGTAGTAACTTACCAATTGTAATTTTTTTATTGTGGGTATATATTCGAGTGTGAGGTGTAGAAAATTTTTCATTTCGTTGTTGTTCTATCAAAATTTTCCTACTTCAGAGGTGGTTGGAAAATTATATGTTTGTTGTCTCAAACCACAATCTAATTTAAGTTCAATGTAGAATTTAAATAGGTTTGGAACATTTGTTAACGATTTTAGAAAGATAGTATACGACTGATTTTAGTATATTCATCAAGTTCATCACAATAGATTCACTAAGATTGGCTGGTAAAGTCAATCAATTTCTTATCTCAGCTTCATTATAATAGAAATACAGTTGTACATTTTTTGGTATTTCATCGCAGCAATTAAATCATCAATAAAGTCATACATTTTTTCTTGAACTTTAAATGTATATATGTTGTCATTTCTCTATGCTAAATTTTGGTCATAATTTATCCCTAGAGAGGTGAATGCAAACATATTGTTGTTATGTTAATATGTAGGTACGAAAATGTTTACATGCTTCAGTATTGCCCAGAAAGAGATTGTTTAACTCTGTGGGCATTTGGTCAGAAATCAGTTTAATTGATTCATTATTACAACTAAACTCGGGTGATTCATATTCAAATCTTTCCCCCCCACAAAATTTACAATCAGGAACCTATTTTAGCCGCACATAATTTTTTGACAACAACTTGCAGTTCTGTTTAATTTCTAATCTTTTTATGTGTACATGATAAATTGTAATACTATTATGAGTAGAACTAAAATGAAATATTAGCTTAGCAAAAAAAAAGATGTACCTCTATTTGAAGTAACCAGTCGGGATGACATCTTCTTTTCTTCACCATATCTACGTGATGATGATCCTGATATTTCAAAATTCAATATTAAGAAAGATAAAAGCTATGGCATTAGTTTTAATTTTTCAATTTACTCTGACTAACCTATTTCAAATGAAGAGATGCACCAAGAAGTATCAAAATGTGTGGAAGCTTGTCCGTAAAATGGTAGAAGATAAAGTACCGCGATTGATAACAAATCAATTTTATAAATAAAGGTCTACATGTACAAGCACAAGCGACACTATGCGTAAATTTAGTTTTTCTAATATTCATTTGTAGCTGATGAAGGATGAGAATTCTAACATCTCGCAACTAGAAAGAACAAGAAGGAAGTTTAAAATCTGAAAATAGTTACTTTTGGAAAGTATAAGGAAATCTGAAAATTATTAAGCAAGTTAAAGTGAGTTTTTGGTAAACTTCATAGGATCATAACTCCTAGCTCAAGATGAGTTAGGTGTGGTTCAAAACATGACTGGAGAGCTCTTGGTACGATCTTTCAAACGCCGCCAAGTTTGCACAATTTTGAGTTTGTATGAGTAAGTTATGCCTTTTAGAAGTTGGGCTATTGGATTAAGGAAATGTCTAGTTCGAATTTTTAAGGTGTATTTTGTTCAGATCATTGCCCTATTATTCTAATCCGATTTTAGAGTTTAATATGGGTCAAATAAGATTTTAATCAGTTTTAGAATTTTGGATTTCATGCTAGGCATATGGAGAAAGGGAAGAGTAAAGAAGACAATGAAAAGGGAAAATTTATCAAGATCGATCAAGAAAGTTGGTGTTTTCGCCGAGGGTTTACTTCTACCAAGTATTTGAGGCTCTCATAACATTGGGATCATTAAGATCTCCCGTCTTGACATCCGCGGTTTTTTCAATTGTAGTCATCATGAATCTCCTTAAAATTGTTAGTGAAAAAACTTACAAAATAATAAAATTGCAAGATTACAATTGAAAATAAAATGAACAAATTAATCTCTTCAGGCTGAGGCGCGGATATCTCGCTCTCTTTAAGGAGATTCAAGCCCACTGCAGCAAATGTTTTCACCGGTACAGCAGTAGTCCTCTTTGACTTGTCCCCTCCAGGATACAACAGCCTTCACAAAGTATAACTCAACAACTCTGGACAAGAGTTGAGTTCAAAGCTCCACAAAAAAGAGTACATCCCTTCAACAAATAAGAACTCTCTTTTAGACTAACTCTTTCACTCTTTGTTTTCTCTTGTGTTTTTTTTTGTGTATCTAAAACCAAATGAAGACCACCACAATTTATACTACAAGAAGTCTTTGTAGCAATGAATAGGAAGATAATGGAGGTAGTAAATAGTGAAGATAATGGCCTTAGGAGTTTCATAGGTTACAATAGGAGTTACATATGTTACATAGGTTACAAAGAGTAATGGAGGAATTAAGAATGAAATAAAGTGATGGACAAATAATGCTAATAGAAGTTATGCATTCCAATGTTTATTGAAATGTTTTTTTCTCTACAATGAACTCAACCAATAAAGCCAAAAGTAATGGCATTACATGACTACCAAGTCAAAGATGAATAGCATGATTAAATTGGTAATTTAAAAAACAAATGCCTACCAATGGTCATTCTTATAACTCCAAAATAAGAAATTTAATATTTTAAATATTAATATTAAAATGCTAAGAACCTAACAGATGCAATAGCTTATCTTGGGATAGCTTATTCCCAAGTTATTTATGAGTCCTTAAAGTCGAGGATGATGCCACTTTTCTATCTTTGTAGTATTGCTTATGGCTAAAGACACTTGTTTTTTCCTTATCCTTGAGTCTATGTTGTAAGTCTATATATGGCATATTGTACTAGTGTAAGGTCTTCGCCCAAACCTTGTAATTTTGTGTTTGATGGTTTATATGGGAGACTGTTATTAGACTATATTATGAATTGGATATATTGCATAAATGAGAACTGTATGTGCACTTCTATGTAAAATCCATATATGATAAATGAGAAGTCTAAGTATATTTCACTATGTAAAAGTTTTAAATTTTCCACATTTTCTCTACCTTTGATTTGCAATGAATTATTCTAAGGACTAGTTTAAGGCCTCTTTGTGGATGAAGACGCCGGTTTATGTGTAGGGAGTTCTCCCCGGTCATGACAGATACCAATCATGTAGATATATACATTTTTAGTATCACTTACTAAGTTAGTGAGGAACAAAGAAAACTCAATGACTACTAATCCTGTACATATTTACTATTTTAGTGTCACTTACTAAGTTAGTTATGAACGAGAGAAACCTCAATGATACCAATTGGTAGATATATACAATTTTAATATCACTTACAACGTCAATGATACCAATTCTATAGATATATACCTTTTTAGTACACTTTCTAAGTTTGTTATGAACAAGAAAGTCTCAATGATACCAATGTTGTAGATATAAACTTTTTTAGTATCACTTTCTAAGTTAGTTATTGCATCACTATAAATTAACATAAAAGGCACTGTCATTTAAATAAGTTAATATGCATATATAACATAATTAATGGGAAAATTTAAAATCTTAAAAACTCTTCACTCACACCTTATTAATGAAGGAATAAATCAAAGTTCTGACATTACACATTCGCATATGTTTCCTCTTCACTATTAGGAATTTGATCTACTGCCACAGTTCATCTACCGTTGTAATTGACTATTATACCGTAGCCATAGGTCTAATGCAACGGTTAAGGCAACCGCTACAACAGATCGCGTAGCAATAGATCTATCGCTACGGTTATGTACGGCGGTTCCTATAACTGTAGCCGTAGATAGACCTATTGCTACGGTTTTTACTTTCTTTACTTGCCAACGGTTAGTGTAGTACTGATACGGTTATGAACCGTTGGAAAAGAGGTTTATACATCAGTTCTTTTCAGGCTATGACTACAATTTATCTTTCGTTTCAATAAATCATTTTATTCTGTTGCAACGGTTTTATAAGGTAATGCAACAGTTTTAAACAATTATAAAAATGTTGCATAATGGCTATTGCAAAGGTTATTACATGGTACTACAACGGTTCTTACTACATTCTGCAACAGCTATTTATGAAGCTATTGCAACGTCTATATATTATTGGTACAGTTCACAAATGGTATATTTTTGAGATATTGCAGTAATTTAATAACATAAAATACACATGAATTATTCACGAGAAGAAATGTTCAACACTAAAATTAGAATTCAAGATCCACGATTCTAATATCAAATTAGCAAAATATACAAAATATTTTTTTACCATTCAAAAAAAGGTGAAACACATGTAACACAGAGTTTTCGATCTTCAAAATAAAAGATTTCTAGAACACCAATAAAGCTAACATCCACAATTCAGCTCGTATGTCAAGTCTTCACTGCTACTTTCATCGCCTTCATCAATTTCATCACCTACATACAATTAGGGAAAATATAAATAATTTAGCAAATTTTCTGCAAAAGCTTAATTAAACATACAAAGTTAATACTTAGGAATTTCAAGTTAAACACCTAGTAGTATCAGACAAAAACAACAAAAGATTCAAGCTTTCCGCAAATTCAACTCAGCAAACTCGTCGAACAATGAAACAATAAAAAAGTTCAATGTTAGGTTTCAAGAAACTCATTTATAATTCACCATTCACTGTTAAATAAAAGAGAAAAAGGTATCCAATAGATGCATGCTATAGTGAAGCATCAAAGCAAATTACAGTCTAAAGACAGAAACCTAAAGAATGGACTGTATTAATAAGAGAGTTGAGAAAAAATGAAGACCTGATGAGTTAAAAATTAAAACCTTGCTCGTAATGCTTTCATAAAAAGAGTATGTATGGTAATACTTTCATAACTATATGAAACTACTGACTCTTTAGCATCTCAGATGTCATTAATAACTTGAACTTAATAGTAATGCAATGTATTGCTTCTTCCTACATATGTTAAAATCAGTATACCAGTAAATTACATCCATAGGCCAATTCACTCCAAAGTAAGATAAAAAACTTTAGTTCTTCTCAAAGCTAAAAAAAATACAAGATTCAATTCGTAAACTCGTTGAATAACATAACAACGAAAAGATTCAATCTTTCAAGAAACTCATTCAGAATTCACCAACCAGTATAATTCAAAATGCAATGAATTGCTTCTTCCTATGTTAAACACATAATATTTCAGGGGAAAAAAAGAAGCTTTCCACAAATTCAGCTCATAAAAACTCATCAAATAACAAAACAACACAAAGGTTCAATATTTTAAGAATTTCATTCTGAATTCACCAACCACTATTAAGTAAAAAACGACACATCAAACGTAAAAAATTTCTTCATTGATGCCATATATGCTTAATATCTATTGAACAGTGGGACCTTGAGTACATGTACAGCCCCCTGCCCCATTGGTTCTAGAAATTCATTTGTCATCTTCTCTCGAACAAGATTTGATTACAACCACACATAAAACATCCATTATTTCCACAAACTGTTTTAAGAAGAGTTCAATTCCATTTATCACAATTTTTTTTCACAGCCAAAAAACATACTTCACCACTCCTCCAGTTTTCCATCAATAGAAAAATGAAGAAGAACAAAAAAAAGAGTCGCAATAGAAAAAAAAATAAATTCGTAATAGAGAAAGGAAATGAAGTTGCAACAGAAACATAAAGAAGAAGAACAAACAATCAAAATAAAAATGTAGACTTCAACACTTTCACATTTTCATAGTATTTCAGCTTTAATAAGCTCAACAAACTTCAGCACATTCAAAAGTAAGCTCCACAAATTTCAGAACATTCACATTAAATACGCTAAACTTCACATTTGAACACTCTAAATTTACTTAAAAGATCATTTGTGTACTCATTTAAGGTAACAGACAGTCAGTGCATTCCGATGATCAAGTCTCTGAACTAAAACTGCAACGTCTTTTTTCTTTAAAATAAGTACTTCACACTATATCTTTTAACACTATCACCAAACATAGTTCCTTTTCAGTTATCGCAATTTCATCCACAGCGAAACAACATACTTCATAACACACACCACATTACCATCAACTAAAAAAATGAAGAAGAAGAACAAGAAAAAAGAGTCACAATAAAAAAATAAACAAAGTCACAATAGAAAAAGGAAATAGAGTTGCAAGAGACATATGAAGAAGAAGAAGAAGAAGAAGAAATAATCAAAAGATAGAATTAGCGACACCAACATTGCTCACCCCCTTGAACAGAAGTCGATTCTCTTGGCAAAGAAATGGACAGTGCTTCCAGTATATTAGGATCAATTAATCTCGCATGCTTAAGTTGTGAAATTACATCTGCTATAACGTCCTGTCACACAGTTTTCTTTTGTTCCTCCATTTTGTTCCTCCATTTGTTCCAGATGCATAAATTGAGTATCCACATAGTTGAGTTACAGTAAAATTTCCAGGGAACTAAGCACAAATCAGATGCACATATAGAGTATCCACATAGTTGAGTTACAGTAAAATTTCCAGGGAACTAAGTCCAAATCAAACTATTGGAATATAAAGCCAAATAGTTTTCAATATTGAATAAAGGACAAAATATTTATAGGGGAACCAAAAGTCAAAATTTAACAACAGAATCAATTCCATCCCACTTGAAAGTAATACTTCCTAGACCACATAAACTACAAATTCAAAGGCAATTAAATCAACCATATAAAATGAGAAAATTAGTCAAAGATTAATGAGATAAGCAAAGAAATCACAAGAACTATGTAGATAGTCGCAACCTCCCAGTTATATGCTCTTTAAACTCTTCGGAATTTGTTAAAGATGAAAGACGAAACTCCACATATACAAACAAACATGAGAAAAACAATTGCTCAAATTAATGCAGTACGTAAAAGGAAGCAAGCACACGAGCTGAACTAGAGGAACAACAAAGCAACTAGACAACTAGAACCATGCTAACCAAAGTTAAATAAAGTTGATGGATAACTTCTTAAACATACTTGACTAAACCAACAAGTGACTGAAACAATATCACTCACGAACAAAATAACACCAAACACAAGAGCATAGCTTATACCTCAAACAACTAAGACACACACAATTTGAAACCAAACAGTCCATCACTATGCATCAACAATAAATCAATGAAGAAAACAACCATTCGAGCGAAGGAGAAAAAAATATGACAGTAAGCTTTAGATTATCAAAACAAACTGCTGGCTAAAATGAGTTGAGGTTAAAAGAATTATCTTTTCGGGACAGAGACACTAAGACGAGAACACAAAAAGGTTTCTAACAAATTCTTCAACGGTTCTATTTACAAAGGGCTGACTCAACCCTAAATCCTCTTCAAGTTTAACCCCAAATCTGCTTCAAGTTTAACCCTAAATCTTTTTCAAGTTTAACCCAAAATACTGAACTGTAACTTTAATTTAGAAGTGTTTTCTTTTCTTGTTTAACTATACATCACAGATTAATACAGGGGATGTGTATAGACTGCCTAGATTAGAACAAATAACATAGATTTAAGACTAACCCATTGTTTATTCTTTATGATTTTTGAAAATAATTCAATGGAGACCTAGAAATCATGAACTAGCAGAGAAAACATAAACATTACTCACGTTTATATGGAAGATTTTGTAGTCAAACCTCGGTATCCAAGAGGACCAACGAGCTTTACCAAAAGCTTCGAAATTGTTCGTTGTTGTTTTCCACACCAAATGCTTCATTGTCGCAGAGCTTTGCTGTCCAAGAGCTGCTTTGATTGAAAATCTATGGAATAGGGCTTCGTTAACGTTGTTTGTGGAGTATGCTCACATCGGTGAAGGTCTTGAAGAACAAGTCTTTTTTCTTTTAGATTTTTAATGAGAGAATATATTTAGGGATAAAAATATATTTAGGAGCTTTGCAAAATTAATGGAGGGAAATATATTTTTTAGGAGGGAAATATATTTAGTGATAAAAATTAGAACCACAATATTTTTCTTAAAATAACCGTTGTCATAGAGTTAGCTATTGCAACAGTTATAAAATTTGTAGCCATAGAATCTCTATAGGGACGGTTATAGGGATGATGCAACAGTTCGTTTAAAGAATTGTTCTATTAGATTCAAGGTTATTTGGCTACAATTATAGAATCGTTGCTAAATAAGCGTTGCAGTAAGTCAAATTTCTAGTAGTGCTTCCAACACATATGTTCACTTTTGAAAAGTTGCTTCCTTTCCAAAAGATTTTATTTCTTTACCTTTCTATTGAATACTTTTTAAAATGAATACAAACTTTTTCGGAAGTTTTTCATGAAATACGCTTAATTACAACATTTTAATTTGTATACACATTTTTTTAGATATAAATATTTTTTTTTATTTTCAAAAAGAAAAAGAAATTTTACAACAATACATTATATTATTAATTTAAAGAAGAAGTGTGAATGAAAATAAGGCTATGGAAGAAGAGAGAACTTATTGAAAGCTGATGTAAGGACTTTTTTAATAAGGCAAATTGAATGGGGGGAGGGGTATAGATTGTAATTATAATTTTTTTTGGGGAGAGGGGGTTTATGAACGTTATGGGTATATGGTTGTAAATATTTTACTCGTAAGGGTTATTTTCTTGGTTTTCTCTCTTATTTTCTATTTTTTGTTAACTTGGGCAGCCAATTTTGGGCCAGCCTTTTAAACTTTTTTTGAATAAATAAATAAAAAGGATCATGTGGTCAAGCCAATTATTTATTTTTTAATAAAAACATGCAAATATTATACATTTGAGTTGAAATTTATTGCATATGTTTTGGTCAAATTTATGATTCACTCTTTATGTTCACCAGAATTGAGCCAATTTTTTTTGGCTCTATGTGTTTATTATTTCGATGTTTTTTTCTGGATCAATCCAACAAAGGAAGAAGATATAAAGAACTCAGCCAAAGGAAGGGAATAAATGGATCTGTAAATGGGGTTTCTTTAGGGAAAAACATAGTGATAGTGACTATAGATTAGATATATATTTGCAACAATAATTTAAAACAATTTTTATCAAATACTCATAGTGAAGGTTTAGAATCTGTCTATAAAATAAAAGCGTTAATAAATGCTTGTAATTTTGGATGAAGAATCTTTTTTAGAAAAATTAAATGAAATTTATAAATTGAAAAAACTATGTAAATATATTATAATTCATCATTATTGATAATTGAAAATATTTATAAAATAACATGAACAATATATTTTGCAAGAATTTTGACATAGATGCTAATCAGGTAGGATCAGCAAAGCAAGGATTTATTTTGGGGGTTTCAATATAAGTTGGTTGGAGTATATAAAGTTTGTATAATCATCACCATATAAAGCATTTTAACATTAGATACCTCAGTTCACAAATACAAATAAAGAAACAGAGGTTTTTCTTAGTTGATATATTCTGCTTAGGATTAGGAGATAAATCGAATTTAATGTACAACATTTTGAGGGTTCAGAATAGTTGTCTCGAGTCTACCTTTCAATCCTGTCATTTTGTTTATGTATTTAATTATGCAAAACACAATTATGAAAGCTATGATCTTAGGATTGTAAGTGATATGGAAAAATGAGGGTGATATAAAGATTTAGAAACTACCATACTTCTTGAATCTTGATAGTATAGGAAATCCAGGAGGCAGGAAGTCGGATACAAGACACTTTTTTGTCTATTTTTAGACCTTCTAATTCATATGTTAGTGTTAAGAAGATTTGATGAGTAATTTTCCAGTTATCTATGTTGATCGGATTCAATAAAAATGTTGTTGCTCCAATTTTGAATTCTTCAAAAATGCATTGCTTGTAAAGGAACCGACATACACCTATTGATGTTATTAAAGAGTCCCATCCATATAGTTTATCATTCTGATCCCACTAAAGTGACCAAAATGCATTACAATTTATATGCATAAGTATGTTGAAGACTCAACCAATAATTAAGTACTAACTAAAACTTTAAGGTCATTTGAAATAACTATCATGAGTCATATACACCAAAGTAATTTCAGGTAAACTAATGTTTAATGTTACTATTTTAGTGTAGAAGGTGAAAATTCATGATGTAAAAGGAGAAGAGAACATCCAATCATAACAGAAGGTAAAAGGAAAATCAATTTCTAAAAAATCAAAGACCAAAATCAGCTATAATACTACCTATTTAGAGGAAACAACAGAACTTATTACTGTTTCTTATTTTTCTTATTCGAGGAAACAATGGAACTTATTACAATTTCTTATTTTTCTAATTGATACTTACAATATGAAGATACATCGATTCTTTTGTTAATGTCCAAGTTGTTGCACTGAGAAATAAAAAGCTTTGAACAAATGATTGAGCACAAGACTACTGAATACAAGCTTAATATCATACTATTATATATAAGCTTCACAATATTTACAATAGATACAAGTATGTCGTGCAGATACACTGATCGCAAGCGTTGTTGTAGTAGTAGTGATAATACAACAAAAAATGTTGAAGTGTTGGGAGTTTTTAGTTACAACATTACAATATCTTAATCTTGAATAACGACCTGGTAGAACTGGAGTCCATGTAAGCTTCTTTGGTCCCAGAATTTATGGCGTAGCAAGATATCAAGGTACTTAAAATTTGAATATTATTGTAATTCAACGGGATATATTGGCACAGAAGTGAGAAAGATACTGCAAACAAGTGAAACAGAATCAATTACTACATTAATTCAACAATTTTACAGCCAAAACGTGATAGTTTTATGGTGAAATTGTGTTAATAATGAACATTTACCAAGAAGAAATTGTAATATAACATACCTAAGTGCGGCATATCCACTTGAAGCTAAATATGAATCAATGAGGCAACCCATAAACTTGGAAAGTTGCCTATCATATTTTTTACTACTTCTCCTTAACCTGAAATAACTCGTCCTTCATACAAATTGAGGTTGCGCAAATTGAGAATCCCAAAATATATTCTTTTTGAGTAACCAAAAGTACCAAAATGAGGTAGATAATCCTTGTAATTAAATGTAAATCTATCAAATACAATCATATGTAAATATACAACCGAATGGAATTAAACGTATGTACTCTGGAAAAGAAATAAAAAAGTTAAAGACTTAAAATATTAAAATCAGTAGATGTTGCGTCCAAAGCACACACAAGTGCACGTGGTCACTCAACTAGGACAATGACTCTTTCGAGCCAGATTATCAAATCCAAAGGACATCAAATCAACAATAACAACTCTAAATACAAAAAATATGATATATAACTACGAACTTATTAGCTACGACATCAAATTTGTCACTAATTATTCGCTTTTAGTGACAAAATTTACTTCTCGTACTTAAATATATGAGGCACATACTTTTAGTGATGAAACATAAGAATTCGTAGCAAAGTTTTGTCCACTAAAGTTTTCCACCAAAAAATTATTTGGCGTCATTTTGTTAATTAGTGTTAGTCATGAATTTAAAGTTATCAGTTACACATTATTTCATCACTAATAGTGTATATAATTTAAAACAAACTATGACATCAAATTCATCACTAATTATTCATTTTTAGTGATAAAATTTACTTTTAATGCTTAAATATATAAGACACATTCTTTTAGTGATGAAACATAAAAATCCGTAGCAAAGTTTTGTCCAATAAAGTTTCCCACCAAAAAATTATTTGGCGTCATTTTGTTAAGTAGTGTTAGGCACGAAACTAAAGTTATCAATGACACATTATTTCACCACTAATAGTGTATATAAGTTATGACAAACTACGACATCAAATTCGTCACTAATTACTCGCTTTTAGTGTTAAAATTTACTTTTCGTGCTTAAATATATGAGACACATTCTTTTACTGATGAAAAATATAAATCCGAAGCAATGTTTTGTCCATGAAAGTTTTTCACCAAAAAATTAAATGACGTCATTTGTTAAGTAGTGTTTGTATTGAATTTAAAGTTTTCAGTGAAAATTTATTTCGTCACTAATAATGTATCTAATTCATGACAAAATATTTTTTGTTTTATAATTTATTAAATTTTGGACACAAAAAATATGTTGTTACAATATCCACAAATTATAGTTCGTAATTTAATATTATAATTTTTAGCTATGCAAATTCATATTTAATTATGACATTTATTTCGTCACTAATAATATAAATAATTGGTGACAAATATTTAATTGTCTCTATCAAACTATGATTTAGTGACAACAAAAAAATTATCACAAAATATGTAAGGCATAAAATAGTGACGACTTAAAATTTGTATTGAATAAATAAATTATTTGCTACGAAAAAAATTCATTAGCTAAATATATTTTTTATTCTATAATTGTTCATAATTACAAGTGACAACTTACAAAAATAATAATACAAGTGCTTCATAAGAAGTAGACAGAGTTCATTCATTAATTGGCAAGTGAATATATAAAAACCAATGGCTTCGGTCGATTTTGTAAAAACTAAAAAGTTCAATACATCAAATTTCTTAAATTACACAATTATAAAATGTATCATTTGAAAAATACAATACGGGTTATAGGTATTGTGAGTGGGTGAGGTTCTACCATAAGATCACTAATATTTGTTTGTTCAACACTTTTTTTTATTTGATACACTTTCATTGATAACCACGATAAAGAAAATAATTTGGCAAGTCTTTGTGCTAAGTTTTGTGCATGTCTATTGATTTATGATTGATAAACTACATATATTAAGTCAATCTATTTGCTTTTGTATATAAATAAGTACATATTTATAGTAATTCAACATATGTACGTAGAGTAACTATACAAAGATAACATCGACTTACAAACTTAGATTTGGCAGAAGCGCAATATATTTCATGAATTTCTATTAATTTTTATCAATGCTAAAATTGAAATAAACTAAAAAATAAAAGCACAAATAAAATAAATGAACTAACGAGGATTTCAAACATATTATGATGAAGTACTATAGTTATGGTATCGATGTTCAACTTGAACAAATTATTCAATTTTTTAATAAAATCAAAAGTTTAATTTTAAATAAAATTTTATTGTACTGAATAATTTTAAAAATTTACAAAAATAAGTAAAATGAAAAAATTGTACTTAATATATTTAAACATATTTATAAAAATACACAGTTTAATCAAATATAATCTACATTTGAATGAATTGTGGGCAATAAATTTCATGCATTTGTGTATGAGTATAAATAATCATATAATATATTGTTTATACAAAAGTTAAATTTGAAAGAAGTGAATGAAGTACAAAATAAAACAAAAATGAAGAACATGAGAGAGTTGGTCTAATGGTAAGCATTCTTCACTTCCAACCTTAATGTTGTGAGTTCGATTCCACAAGACAGCATAATGCGTGAGCTTCTGGCCATGGTTGAAAAAAGCTAAGATAGTGGGGGGGGGGATATAAATTTATCATATATACATGGGATAATGCAGAAGTACCCCTACTTGTGCATTTTTCCTATATCTATATACATTTAAGGAAAAAAATTCTATATAAAATATAGTTGTTAGTGACGAAATTAGATTTTGTTCAACTATGAAAAATATATAACATTAGACCTAATTGATTTCATCTAAAATAAAATTAGATTTTTTTCAACTAGGAAATATATATAAAATTAGACACAATTGATTTCGTCACTGATTGAAAAAAAATAATTAGCGACGATATAATTTTATCAGTTGTAATAACCTTTTTAGTGACAAAACATACAATTAACTAAAAAAAATATACTTTCTACAACAAATAAATTTGTCACAAATATTTAAGCACTTGGACGATATTTATTTTTGTAGTTAATATAATACTTTTAGCGATGAAGCACTAAATCGTCTTTGTATACTTTTAGAGACACACATTTAGTGTTGACTGAGTGAAGAACTATTTTTCATCACATAAGATTTTAAGTGACGAAATATGATTTATTAATGACGAAATTATTTGTCCCTGATAATCAAATTTGTTGTAGTGTCTATCATGCCTAAAATAAATTTACTTATGCAACAAATAGTTTTAGAAATTTGTTTATATCTAATTACTACAATCAAATAGTTTCAAACAAGAGAATTTCACAACTTTGGATAGTATTCCAGGATTGTAGCATAAACCAATTTCTGGAATAATATTAATTTATCCTAGAACTTGACAAGTTAACCTCATTATGGATTTGCAAGGTTCATTTTATGATAATGATCTCCTAACCTTTAATCCCCTACAACCATCGACACCTAACTACAACGTTGAGGGGGATAGGGATGAACCAATGGCGGAGTACTAAGCTATTATCTTTCATATAAATCAAGTGTGGTAGGTATAAGAATATCATATATAAGAAACACTCTAAACTTTACCTTAGAATGAACACGCTTCTCACATTCTTTGGTCTATTTCTCTATTCATCTTCCAAATTCAAAGTGGACAATGAGTTTAGTTTAATGTTGATCTGTTTTACTAAAATAGTTAAACAAGAATGTAAGCATAAGTCACAAGATAATCCATCTCATACTAGAAAAAAATACCATTACACCATTAATCGTAGTTACAACCCTAGAATAAGAGAAATTAGCTACTTATAGAACAAAATATCATCAAATAATGTTTATGGATCATAAAAGCGTTTACTAGAATGAAGGAGTAAAAGAAAAGCCCTAGAAAGTGTTCGCCCAAATCGATGTTCTCCCGTCTTTTAAAAACTAGATAATGATAAGATAACACAACTAGAGTATTAATAGTCTAAAATAAAACATGTGACTTAAGTCAGGTGTCCAGGTATGCAACGCAGACATGTTCCGTCGCCTCAATTTGTGCACAAAAAGATCTCCTCCGTGACACGCTTTTGACGCGCACTCCACTATTTAATGGAATTCATTTTCTGCATGCAAGTTTTAGCTAGGTGATGCAAAGTTGCTCTCTCCTAATGTATTTTCCAGCTTCCTGGCCATTCTCCTCCGCAACTTCGTCTTCTATATTTCGACTTTTTTTCAGCTGCCCTTTTTGCTCATTTTTCTTTGCTTTTCACCCTGAAGCATCTAATCATATTGATTAGACGAAGCAACATAAAAAGATTCTCGAATTTCAGTTTCAGCTAAGAAAGTGCTCTCAAACTTAGCTATGTATACGAGATAAATTGGTTATTAGGCATATAAATACTCCTAGATTAGTAGACATTAAGAGCATAGCATGTATAATCTCTTATTACAGAAAGTACACAAGTGAATGGAGTTGACATTTTGATCCGACAAAAGTGACCACCGAAAGGAACTTCCTAAATGATTTGTACAATTGCCTATCAGATTTCGAATATTGACAAAACAGAGTACAACTACTTTGATGAAGAAGCCATAAAGTTAAAATACAAAAATACTACTTGGCGACAGTAGACATTTTAAGCATAGCCCAACTTCTTCACTATTCAATTATGTACCCAACCACAAATATTCAACGTAAGATCCTTGTAGGTGTGTGAAATTTATTATTTCTATTGACCGTTGATTGGATAACGTTATCAAATCGTTAATCAGTATATAAATCAACCAATTGGGTTGAGATCGTTACCACATGGGGTGGTACATGCTTAATATTCAATAGAAAAGTACGAATGTGTTCAAATCAGCTACAGGAATAAACGTTATCGAATAAAGACAGTGTAAATCAGGGGATGGCATGAATGTCAACTAACAAAGTGGTTTTGGTTTGAAACTATCAACTATAACTACAACAAATAACAGAAAAATAACAATAACGAGACAGGTTTTTGGGATGTGATTTGATTATTGGGTAATGTAGACAATGTGTAATTGCAAATGTTAGGAAATAGATGCAAATAAGTTATACTTTAGTGGAGACAAACTTTCTCTCGAACAATTTACCCTGAATCAAGTTGATTTGTCTCGAACATCAACAAACATACAAGTAACAACATCATACGATTTAGTCCATTCACCCTCTCGAGTTGAATGTATTGAAAAGGGTTTAAGATTCACTCTCTCGATCTTATCACATGACAACCCAATACCCACAGACCATCAATCAAGAACTTTGGTTTTAAAACCTCTCTCTCGAGCAAGCCAAAGAATCTAAGGTTTAACTGCATTTGCAACTATATATCTTTAAATTAAACCACAATTAATGATTGAAATCACTTCTTAAGAGTATTGAAACTAACAATTAGCAATGCCCATAAGCTAAATAAACCCATAATCATATAATCACACCCCAAGAAGTGGGGTTTCAGCTAGACATCATAAAAAGATAGAAAATTGTTACCAAACTGAGTTTCCATGAACTAGGTAAGATTAATTTTGTTTTTACAAAGGCCTAAATTGAAGAATCTTAAAGATCCATAACCTTGGTGTAGCTTGTCTCAAATATGTCTTTTGTCTTCATGGAGAGAAGTTTTTGAGCAAAATCACCAGAAATGAAGGCGGTTTTAAAACCAATGTCATCAATCACTCAATTTGTAAGGTACACCTAAAATCATAGTGTGTAAATATTTGAAATTTTATTTGTATATGTCATATTTTACGGCAATAAATTTATGTATATAACATAAACGTAATACCGAAGAACTAATGTTGTCTTTCTTTGACATTTTGTGTAATCAAACCGCTTCTTGTCTTTTGTGCATTTACATGTTTCTAGTCCAAACACTCTAGCACGCAAAACTACTAAGGTTGAGCCAATTTCATTTACGTTGCACATTCTAGCAACTTTTCGTGCCAAAGTGGATGTAGTCATACATCTTCCAGTGAATTGTTCACCACCCGTCAATTTGATCAATCTTTTGTATGGTACCAATTTTTTGTGATGAAGTATGCTCGTAGGTTTTCTTGTGACCTTATCTTACTGTCCATATGATAAAAAATGCACATTTCTCAGCTATGAAGACATTATAATTAGATACATTGAAGAAATGGATTAAGAAAAGTAAATATAAAAAGAACTTTGAAGCAAAATTTGATTTAATGTAATGAAGGTGGATATGTGTTACATAGTGGAAATGTAATATTATGAAGGGTGATCAAGTTAGCCACAAAGAAGTGATTATTTTATATAAACTAATAATTGAGAGTGCTCTGATGTTGGATTCTAGAAGTAATTTTAAACAACATGCTATAACAAATTTCTTGATTGCAATGGCTTAGCATCCACTTACTAATGCACACAATTTGCAATAATAATGAGTTTTGAATGATAAGCTGGATTCTTCCATCAATCAAAGATATCCCAACATCTATTACACTGAAAATATTTAAGAACTAAAATGGAAGAACCTTCAGGAATTTAGGTGCATGGGATTAGCTTTTGCCTCTTACAAACGACTTTGAGTATCCTTAAACATGAATGAGTTTGTTGAGAGTTTAAAGATAGGGTGTGTCACTCTTTTCCAAGGAGTCCGTGGTGTAACCTAAATCAACAGTGATCAACTATGCATTTTCCTTTTTGGAGGGGCATACTTTAGCCCCTTTCTTGTTTTTCTTTTCCTTTTATTCTCCTCTTTGGGTTATATCATCAGACTCGAAGTATAGGCCTGATATATCATATTTACTATTACAGCCCCAAACAAAAACTAACAGTGAGGTGAAAAAGTCTAGTAATGATTCTACGTCCTCTACTGACTCTTCTTAATACCAAAATAAGAAAGAGAAATGTAAGAACTCTTGATCTTCTGGATTGAACTGCTCTTGCCTTCAAAACATCTTGCTCTCCTCTCATTCCAAACTGTCCACCATATGCAAGGTGGAACAATCTTCCATTGCTATTTGCGACTATATACTACTTTTTTGAGGAGGTATAGAAACCTATATGAAAATGTCCAAACAAAACTTCAACTTCAAATCAATCTTATTTCAAATCAACTTAAGCTCCTGAATTTTTCATTCGGGGCCTGTTCTTTTCTAAAATGCCCTTGTCCCTGCAATTTTTTCAGTCGTGAATTGTTCTTAGTAAAATGCCCTTATCCCTGCAATCTCAATTTATCCATATCAAAAGTTAGCAATTCGGGAAGTTTGGTATCCAAGAGTCTGTAAATATTTGTTATATAGCTGTAATTATTTATGGTGAAGGATCAAATGAACAAAGGAGTTCATAGAAGACTGAATCAAAAGAATATTTATGACCTGATGACTGGATTTGTGGTTGAAGCTGCTGACAGTGGCCTGGTGTTGAAATTCCATTATCTATAGAATATCATAACTATTTATCCATATCAAAAGTTAGCAAATTAGGAAGTCTGAGTCAGTAAATCTATTTTAAAATGCCTTCATCTCTGGAATCTTATAACTGATTATCCATATCAAAAGATAGAAGTATGTAAATCTTGGTTAAAGAGTTGTAACACTATACTATGAAGGCTCAAAGGAACATAATGGTTTACTTGGGTGGAGGGTTGAAGTTAGCCTCTTCAAGTTAAAAAGTGTGGAATTATTGCATCTTTATATTCATTAAAATCAATTTACGACATCTTTATGAGTAAGGTTCATTACTTTCCATGGTAATTTGCTAAAGAAAATGCCTGTCAGATTTCATAATATCACTGTGTAATTCAAAATTTCAGCCAATTAAGAGTGTGTTTGGTATGAAGGAAAATATTTTCTGGAAAATGTTTTCCAATTTTCTCATGTTTGGTTGGGGCAAAAGTTTTGGAAAATGTTTTCCAAATCAACTCATTTTCCTCAAAATTAAGGAAAATGACTTCCCTTAAATATTAAGGAAAACGTTTTCCAAACCTTCCCTCCAATTTCAAATTACATTTTTCGGTTAAAACATCAATTTTAAAAAAATATTTTCAATTTCAAAATTTTATTTTTTCACCGATCTATGATCACCCTCCCCCCTCCCCCCTCCCCCAACACCACCTCCTTCCCAAAAAATTAATTTTGCTTTTTAAAAATATTTTCAACTTCAAAATTTTATTTTTAAGCTCCTACTGCCCCCCTGGCCAACCCCCCTACCACCCCTACCAGCCCCTCACCCCCACCCCCACTCCCCCAAAAAATTAATTTTATTTTTAAAAAATACTATCAACTTCAAGTTTTTATTTTATCACTCCTACCCCCCCTCCCCCCCACGTATTACCCCCCCCCTCCATCACCACTATCCAAAAAAAATTATTTTTAAAAAATATTTTCAATTTCATAAATTATTTTGTATTCTAATAAAAATAAAAGATATTCCTCAAAAATATTTTTCATTCATAAATCAAACACAAAATCATTTTCGAAAAATATTTTCTACTCACCAACCAAACATGAGAAAAAAAATTCAAAATCTACTTGTTTTCCAGGAAAACATTTTCCATGGAAAACATTTTCTTTCATACCAAACACACCCTAAGTATGTGTGCCTTTGTTTTTTTAAGAACAACCATATTACCAGCAGCATTCAGTAAATTTCTGTAGAAATCAACAGTTGCACCAAATCGTTATCATTATATTTATACTCTGTCCTATATATGCATCATCACTTTGTCAACAAACAAAACAATAGAATAACAAAAAGGACTTTATCTTATTGATGTCCTTTTTCCTTTTACTTGAATGCTTTTTGCAGCTAAATGATGAGCTGAAGAAAGTAGATGAAAAGCTGAAAAAGCAGAGGCTCTCCTTGAAAACAAGGTACATGTTTTGCTGCTGTTATTACATGTCTCAATATTCATGAATAGTTTCTTACCCTATTCTATTCTTCTATGATTATGAGACGGCCTTTTATAACTAATTGAGATAAGGAAATCAACCAAGAAGTTGGAGCATGTGCAAGGAATTGGAGACAATAACTTGTCTCTTATTCAATAGGTAAACATGTATAAATACAATATGAGAAGCTAACTAATGAAAGAAATAAAGAGAAAATTCTTAGGATATGCTATCTATCTATATTTTTTTGCAATACCAAGAAAAAGATCTATATACATTCTCTAACATTCCCCCTCAAGCTAGAACATGTATATTGATCATGCCTAGCTTGTTACAAAGGTAATTTACTCGAGCTCCATGCAATGCCTTTGTGAACAAATCAGCTAGTTGTTTTCCAAGTCTTCATGTAGCCCGTAGATATCAAGTTTTCTTGAATCTTCTCATGAATAAGATGACAATCAACCTCAATATGTTTCGTTCTTTCATGATGTACCGGAGTTGAAGCAATATGAAGCGCAACTTTATTATCACACCAAAGTTTTGATGACGTAGAATGCTCCAATCCAATTTCTGTTAAAACATGTTGTATCCACATGATTTCACATGTAGAATGTGACATTGCTCTAACCAGTAGTAGATCTTCGATCAATCATCGATCCAGCCCAATCTGCATCTGCGAAACACTCAATGTGAGAGTGTCCATGATTGATTTACAATATACCAACTCGAGGGGCACCTTTTAAATAACATGAGATTTGTCCTAAAGTTAGCCAGTGTCTGACTGTGGGTGTGACATGAACTAACTAACCACACATACTGGAAAGGTGATATCTGTACGAGTCACAATGAGATAATTTAATTTCCTAACCAATTTTTTGTACCGTTCTGGATCGTCAAATGGATAGTCACTCATCTTTCGTAAGATGAAAAATAGGAAACATTGGAGTACTGCAAGGCTTGGCAGCCAACTTTCTAGTTTTTATCAATTGGTCAAGTATATACTTTCTCTGACATAGAAAAAAATCCTTCTTGCTTCTAGATACTTCTATTCCCGAGAAGTATTTAAGTTGTCCGAAGTCTTTTCTATGAAACTTAGTATGTAAGAAAGACTTAAAAGAAGAGATACCTGCAAAATCACCTTCCAGCAACATATTTCATGTAAAAGACTGAATGATCACATTTGCTCTTTTTTTATCCGAACTCCTAAACTACCTCGCTAAATTTTCCAAACCAAGCTTGAGCACTTTGTTTCAAGCCATACAAGGACTTTTTCAAGTGAAAAACCTTTCCATACCCCCCCTGAGCAACAAAACCATGTGGTTGCTCCATATAAACCTCTTCATGGAGATCACCATGAAGGAACACATTCTTAATATCCAACTTATGTAACAGTCAATTCTCAGAAGCAGCTAGAGAAATGAACAAACAGGCAGAAGTGAGTTTGGCAACGATAGAGAAGGTGTCCGAATAATCCACCCCATAAGTCTGAGCATACCCTTTGGTCACATGTCTGGCCTTAAGTATCGCCAAAGAGCCATCTGAATTAACTTTGACTGTGACTACCCACTTGCTTTCCACTGCTTTCTTTCCACTAGGTAAGTCTACCAGATCCCATGTGTGAGTTTCCTATAAGTCATGTATTTCCTCGAGCATTGATTTAGACCATCTAGGATTATTGAAAGCCTCCTTAATAGTTTTGGGTACAAATATAGATATAGAGTCTAGAGATACAATCAAAGATCTAGATGCGGGAGATAACTGACCTTAGGAAAAAAAATTACCAATGCGATATATGGATTTGCAAGTGTGTACCTTTGCGAAGAGCAATAAGAAGGTCAATATTTTCTATAGGATAACTTGGAGGAGGATATGATGACGAAGTAGTTGGTGCAACATAGGTATCATTAGTCTAATGCCTCCTAGAGTAAACCTGAACAACGGGTGACCTTGTTGAAGCTGATGGAAATAGCGCTGAAGGCACAATAGTAGATTGGTTCTCAATTGAAGAATCGGGTGATGAATGAGAAACATCATTTGATCGCTCTGGTATGGCACCTTCCTCCCCCTGACTCGTAGAAATGGGAGGTGCTTAGAAGAATGGTGTAGTCTTCGAAAAGGCTACATCAGTTGAGACCAAATATTTTTTAACTTCAGTAGAGTAACAAAAATATCCTTTCTAAAGGTGAGAATATCCCAAGTAAACACAGTTAAAGGCCTTGGGATCCAACTGGGTAACTGATGGTCGAACATCTCTAACATAACAAGTGCTTCAAAGTACCTTAGGTTCCACCAGAAATAGGGACTTATTTGGAAAAACAATGTCATAGGGTACAGTGCCTACAAGCATAGTAGATGGCATGCGATTAATCAGGAAACAAGTTGTAGAGATTGCATCGGCCCAAAACTGTTTAGGAACCTTTGTTTGAAATAATAGTGCCGGAGCTGTCTCAAGTAGATGCCTGTTTTTTTCATTCAGCAACTCCATTCTGGGAAGGCATATCAACACAAGATGACTGATGGAGAATCCCATGTTGCCTCGTATATGACTGAAATGATTCTGACATGTATTCTTTAGCATTATCACTCCTTAGTATGCGCATGATAATATTAAATCGAGTCTTAGCTTCAACAGAAAATGCACAAAAATGGGAAAACACTTCAGATCTGTTCTTTATAAAATATATCCACGTCATTCTAGAAAACTCATCCACAAACGTAACAAAATATGTATGTCCAGTTTTGGAAACAACAGCACATGATCCCCAAACATCAGAATGAACTAACTCAAAAGCTGACTCTACTTGCTTATTAACCCTTGGACTTAACGTGGTGCGATGGCGTTTAGAAAATATACATGAATCACAATAGAATGAAGAAATATTTTGAAACTCGGGACATAGCTTCTTCAACAAAGGCATTGAAGGATGTCTCAATCGACAATGTGCTTCAAATGGAGAAATAACACCTGATCATGCAACAGACTGAGGTTCCCATTCATCAAGGATGTAGAGATCATCACATATATGTCTTTTACCAATAACTTGATTCCTTCCAATGTCACGAAATAGACAATAATCAGAAAAGAATGAGATATAACAATTAAGGTTTCTTGTATGTTTTTTAACATATATCAAATTAAAGGTCAATTTTGGGAGACTTTAGACAAATGACAGGGTAATAGATGAGGTTGTTTTAACACTTCCAGATCCAGCACTAGTATAAGTTGATCCATCCGCTACAGTAACTGTAGATGGTACTTTGTGTGGCTGGAAGTTAGAAAAAGTATAAGGATTACCTGTCATATGATTTTTGGCGCCTGAATCACTCACCCATTTATTTGAAGAGGTAATAAGACACGCTTTTCCTTACTCAACAAAAGGGGTAACTGAGAAGATTTTTGATAGTGAATGAATCTAGCATAACCTTCTGACGAAACCAAAATTGTTTTTCTGATGATGGCCAATGAGTAACATCAACCTTATTATTATGCTTATCTGAACTCTTCCATTCTTCTCCCTTGTTATCATTCATTCTCAAAATATCAATACAAAATAACAAAGAAATCACCAAAATTCTCAATATAAAGGATTTAACATGAGAAGAGTGAACTTCACAAAACATCTCTACTCAAGTAGAGAAAACCAAAGAAAACCAAAACAGAGTTCAGATGGTTCTAATACGCAGTTCACAGAGTAACAAGAAACTAAAACATGAATAGCCAAAGGCTCCGAACAGTATACCAATCACGCAAAAATTTGAACCAATAGCAGCAAAGATCAGACAGTAGTCTGGCACAAACAGACCAAACCAAACAGCAGAAGAGAAAACAATTCAAACCATAGTATCATCAAAAGAAAGATTGCAGAACCTGGATCTTGGTGTTAAATCTTCAAAAGATAGTCCAATGATAAGAAAACCGCCATAAATCAATTGGGAATCTTAGGAAACCCCAAATCAGTAAGATAGACCACCAACAGACCACCAGTGGTGAAGTCACATAAACCAGAAATTTGGCAGCAGCTAATTCCGGCAACCACCAGTGGTGAGGCTCGAGAGCCACCACTTCAGGTCTCAGAATTCCGGTTATGCTCTGATACCATGTGCAAGGAATTGGAAAAAATAGCTTATCTCTTATTCAATAGATAAACATGTATAAAAACATTATATGAGAAGCTAACTAAGGAAAGAAATAAAGAGGAAATCCTAAAGATATGCTATCTATCTATATCTTTATACAATATCAAGAAAGAGATCTATATACATTCTGTAACAGAGCCTAATAATTCAGAATTATGCATTTATCGACACCTTTTCGTATTTTAGAATCTTGAGATTAAGAAAATAAATGATGAAAAAAAGGCAGTGCTGGCTGTACAATTTGCTACTGAAGCTACTCTTCGGAGAGTTCATGCCGCACAGAAAGATGATGAGATGCCATCTATTGAGGCAATCATTACACCCCTCGAAGCAGAGTTAAAAGTTTCTAGATTAGAGGTACTGGTCGACTTTGGTATTCTTTGCGGTTCTTGAGAATTACTCATGTTGCTAACTTGGTAAAGTTTGGTAATGCCATTTCTTCGAAAATTCAAAAGTTCGCGTCGTGTGACTTCGGTTGCAGATGGCAAAGTTGCAGGATGACAATAAAGAACTAGAACGACTTACAAAATCTAAAGAAGCTGCTCTACTGGAGGCATAACGAACTGTTCAAATGGCATAGGCAAAGGCTGCTACGGTTGATGACCTGCAAAATAGAAATCAAGATCTAACGGAACAGATAGAAGTATGCCAGATTTTGCAAACACTAAAGTTTCTTCAGTTTTTTATATCAATGGGAAGCGTACTTTCATTTTAGCTGTCATTATCAAGAGTCCCATGTAAGCATCTAGACTCCTATTGCAGGAAGAGAATAAAATATCAACCAAAATGCACAGACTGAAGCTTGCAGAAGTTGAGAAACTAACACAAACTGTACGGGAGCTTGATGAAGCGGTATTGGCTGGTGAAGCTGCAGCAAATACTGTACGAGAATATCATAGAGAAGTGCAAGAACTGAATGCAAGTGGATCTTAACTTTACAACCTATTCTTTCTTTATATCATGTTATTTTTTCTTCTTGTTTATTAGTTCAGTATGTGTCATATATTGAGCCTGACTAAATATTATGAATTGTAGGAGGATAAAAGAATCCTAGATCATGAGCTAGTTCGTGCAAAGAATTTTGCAAATAGAGTAGTTATTGTTACCAATGACTCAAAAGATGCCACTGACAAAGTAATGCCTGTAAAACAATGGCTTGAAGAAAGAAAATATTACCAGGCATGAATACTTTAGCTTTCTTGAAGAAAGAAACTATGCTAATTAAGTTACCATAATAAATAAAAAAAACATATGCTAATTGTTGTAATAGTGAAATGTAAATGACCTCTATTGTAAACTAGGATGCTTGCAAGAATTAACCTGAGTTTGCCCTTATTCAGTTCTATTTAATATGTTTGAGTAACTAATTGCTCATAGAACATGGGTTAGAAGGTAGAGAGGTTGCTTCCATCTCAAGGAAAGGAAAAGTTGGACATGGAAATAAGGTAAGCAGCAGAAGGAATTACATGGGGCATGTAGTTGTTCCTTGAATGTATATTACTTCAGTTTGCTATTCGTGTCTTTTTTATTGAATTGAGCTATTACTTTAGTTTGCAATAGTTTTTCAGCTCAATCCACTGAATTCGAATAATTACATATTCATTTAGTTCATGTCTTTTTTATTGAATATGTACTGTAAAGAAAAGTTTTACCTCACTTAATACAAAATAATTTATTGTATGGAACTTGTGCACTATACATACAACCTTATCTCTAGTCCATTCCTTATAGAACTATTAATGAAGCTTTTTCTACATTCCCCTCAACTCCTCTCTTGATTCTAAATTGGGCATACAGTTAATTTTATTTTTAAACCTTCTCTGACTCACTTCCCAAATAAAAACTACAACTATAGTTCTTCTCTGAGGTAAATAACCAAGGTTATTTAAAGAAAATTAGAAGGAACAAAAACCATTGTGAAATTAAACTCTTTAGTTTTGACTTGACAGTGGAAAAATAGTCTAAAAGAAATACAATTAAAAAGAATATTTGTGTATGGTTAATTTAAGTACACCATTTAGAGTATGACAACATATATAATCTTTGTTATAAAAGATACAAAATTATTTGCATATGTCCCAACATAAAGGATATATGTGACAACATATGTCACACTTTGAATTGTCAAAATTAAAAAATAAATAAAAATGTCTAACAATCGTCCCTTCATTTTTCCCTCTCTCCTTTCCTCCATAAAAAGTCGTTTCTTTTCATATTTCAAATTTAATTTATTTATACTAATTTCCATTTTTTTCTCTTCTTCCCTTTCTCTCATTCCATTATTCCTTTACAGATTAAATTAATGTTGCGATATTTTCTACAACATCAATGGTAATATGTTGTGATTCTCTTCTACAACAAAGCGTTGTTGTCCTCACTGTTTCTAATTTATCATTGATATCTTCTAATGTAAAATTTAATTAGGGTTTTGAAATACTTGCTGATATCAAATCAGGATATTTTAGTGGTTTTATTATTTATTTGTTTGTAGCATGATTGTGTTGTTATTCCTTTTGAAATATGATATGATTTAAAGAAAAAATACATTTTAGAACTGTTACCAATATATATGTGTTAAATTTACTGGTTAATTATCCTAATCCAAATTAAAACACAATGGAAACACCACCAATTTTCTAAATTTGCAATATTCATTGTGAGAATTCATTTATATTCCATGATGTCAAGCAGAAAGAGAAGCTCCAGTTATGCAGGAGGCTTACATATTTTCATAGACTGAATGACTGCTCAGAAAAGTTCAACTTGAAATCAAATAAATTAAAGGCCCAAAGTTCAACTTGACGTTCAAAAAATTAAATTCCTCCTGAGTTTTGTAATAGAGCAAACCTTAACATAGTTATACTAGACTTGTCTGTTAATACTGAATGTTGAATTGTAGGAAGAATCAACTAGATTGTGTCAAAACTACTCTGTCCAAATATGTAGAAAAGGGATCATGAATCATCTCAAATCAACAAAACATAGGCCTTGTCAAGAATATACTCAAATCAATTGAATGTTGATATATATATATATATATATATATATTCATCATCTGATACATGCTATGAACTATAAAATACACCTTGACTATGATACACAAAGTCCTATTGAATTTCTTTCATTCTCATTCAAAAGAATAGATTTTGGGCAGTTATCAAAGGAAAGAGTATTAAGCTCTTATATAACTATAATATACTTCACATTCTCACTACACTAGATAAGAAATAATGGCCAAAACTAACAAGGTGGATGACAAAGTACAGATAGTAAATATAACGATCCATCCACATACGGCTTGCAAAATGTTCTACATAGGAATCCAAGAACAAATGGGATGTTGTGCAATAGTTAGCATATAATCCAAGACCTATAACTTTGGCTCATGACATGTGTGTTAACAAAATTCACTACTCTAATACAAATAGTAGACTTTGGATATAGTGAATCATATGAATTGCAGTAGGAACCTATAATAATCAAATCCTTGATCCACCTTTGTCAGCAGAAAGGCCAAACAGTAAACCGTTATCCAAAACCTAGTTATAACATACAGATAGACATGGAAAAAGATATAAATCAACATTGTCATCTGCATATACGATCGAAGGAAAAATGGTTTCAGTTTGCCCTAAAATTACAGAACAGAAAAACTTATCATAATATTCAAATCTCTGCACATTTCGAACCAGTAGCATATTTTAGTACCAATCATTAGCAAAATTTAGATTCTTCCATTTTCATGATAATTTATCTCTTGTATCCTGTTTCTCTAACTTAAATCTTCAACAGTAATGAAAGTGATTTTTTGATATCCTACTCAAGTGAGTGGTGAAATCAATAAAGATGTCATCAATATAAGGGTATTTAAATCCGATTGAATAACTCACAGACAAGATATACAACATCAGTGTCAAGTTAAATAGGTCTTGAGAAGTCAATTTCACCATAAATTTAACAAAACATTAAATCCACAATAGCTACAACTTAATGAAAAAGAACCCACAAACAGAGGAATACATCAAATACACTAAAACCACTCAAATATTAAAGACAAAAGAAGAGATTCAAGACGAAAACTTCAAAAGTTCAAATTGTAGTTTCTTCAGCTATAACCTCAAAGATTGAAGAAGAGAACCTCCAGCAGTTGAAGAAGAAAAGCTCCAATTTTCTTAGATTTTATAAGAAAACACACAACCCTCCATTTAATTATATTTCACAAGAGGTTTTGAAGAGACAAACAGGTTCAAATTTGGAAAAAAATGGGTTTATGTTTGCCATAAAATCACAGACACGAAGAACTTACCATTGTTAGGTTTTATTTTCCCTGATTTCATACCATAAATAGGTTTTCCTTTTAGGAAAAGGTTTTGGATTGAGTAATCCTTTTTCTGGTAGGAAAAGGTTTAGGACTCTATAAATAGAAGAATGTTCCTTCTAACTTAATCAGCATTCACAATGTAGTCTTAAAGGCTTTGAGAGTTTTGGTTAGAGGGAGAATTTGTGGGTCACAAGCTTGATACGTTATCACTTGTGTGAACCTCTCATGTATTCCGAGTTAATTTGGTTGAGGTTGTTTCCCTCTGTATTTTCTACTCTCATATTTATAGTGAATTGCTCATCTCCTTTGTGGACGTAGGTCGATTGACCGAACCACGTTAAATCTTTGTTTCTTTTGGTATATTTCTCGTTGTCTTCTTAATCATGGTATTTCGAGGTTTGCATTGCTAGCTTCCGCATACACCTGCTTATTTTCGGTCCTAACAACCATAAGATTAATATTCCTTCCAAGCTTCACAACTTCTATCTTCCATCGTTCTGCTTTTGCTAAGCTCCAAAAAATGGATGAAAAATTAGGTCTAAGAGAAGAAGAGTGAAATGAGCTTAGAAAATGTTTCTGTGTTGTGCTTGTGGAAGAGAAGGGAAATGAGCAAATGCTTAGTGTCTTTCTATCGATAAAAGAGAAAAGTAATTTGTCTTAAATAATTAACTAAAAATAAAAAAGAATGAAAATTTTTGGCGGGGTCAGCAAAAATAATAGAGGGAAATTATGGAGGGATTTAATATATGATTGTTCCAATAGAATAATATTCGCAGTAAATGTTGCCATAGATTACTTTATGGCAATGATTACCGTAACCGTTGCAATATGTATGTCTAATTCAACGTTTTCACACAATGGCAATGGATTTATTACTTAGCCGTAGCAATAATATCTAATCCTTTTGGCAATGGCTCAAACTATTGCAATAGACCCTCTATAGTAACGGTGCCTCCAGTGTAGCTAAAAGATCTGTTGCCGTAGGCCTAATTTCTATTATTGTATCCTAAAATTTTTACAAATCATCACTTTTTAGTCTACCACAAGGTAAATTCTTCATGAATAACTCATTAGGTTCATGAGTATAGAAGCATAGCTTGTCAAAACACCATCTCTCTTTCTAGAATTACTAAACCTCTACATACTTTCCACTAACTCTAGGTTCTTCCACTACTACTGCTCATGATCTTGTAGCTCATGCTATCTTTTTGGGTAAAAATACTACCCAATCTCTAAACATATTTCTTTAAAAGAATCTCAATTGAAACATGACTTCTGGAAAGGACTACAACTCACTTTAAGCTCAAACACACAATTTATATGAATATGGGTGCATATATATGAAACTGAACACTTAACTTACTCTTGGGCTTCTCTCAAGACCCTCGGGAGTCTCATGACTTCCTTAAAATTCTTTCTAAGAGAAACTCATTGACATAGAGCTGACTTTACTTTTCAACCACCTCTAGTACGATGGTTAGTCGAATGAATATGAGAACACACGATTAAGGGTAGATCTATATGACTTAGCTCTATTGAATGATTAAGAGTATGACAGAAGGAAAACTTTTCTTAAATGTCTATAGTACCTCATTTATAGAAGTGAGGCCCTCACAACCATAAACAAGATCCTACTTGATACAACTTGATAGACACCCTAGGACACTTAAACTGTGTGCTATGATACCAAGCTTGTCACAACCTGAGTCTACACCCTGGACGTGGCCCGCACTCAAAGACCATTGTTGGTCCCCAAGTAAGCACTCATCCTGGATGACTACAAGAGGAAGACTAACTTAAGCACACAAAAGCTTAAAACTTAAATGAAATTCAAGAAACTCAACTTTGCAAGGCTTTAACTCAAACGAAAACAACTTAAAAGAAAAATAATAAATTCAACTAGCCATAAAATATGCAAATTTATTCTTTAAAACATTTAATAAAATAAATGATTAATACAGATTCCTCAACTATACTGACTATCTATGAAGATAAAGATGGAATTCGGGATAAGACCCATGACATCCTGACTAAACTGAAAGTAAATGAAATACTCTGGAAGCAAGGAGGCTCATAGCTAACTCAAACTCTCGGATATATAAACGAATCTCTTGTTGATGATCCTAAATACCCACCGTATCAGCAAGAGGCAGGTCAAATGGCTTAGTACGTGGAATGTACGAGAATGTAAGGGGAACTCTAAAACATAAACATAAGCTTGAATTTGATAAAAAGGAAACATACTTACGTCTTTTCAACTCAACTCAAATCAAGAATAAGATACTCACCTCAAAAATTAGATATTTAACTTAAAGATTGATACTCAACTTCAAAGATATGATACTCGAGTCAATGAAGCATAGATTAACTCAAAATACATAATTTAAGACAATCAACTCCTGATACTCAACTTAAGTTATTTCAATATAAAGTAGTTTAAAACAAGTGCAATATAAAGAAAAGTTTTTTTTAAAATAGGATGTCAACCCTGTGTGTATAACAAGGATACAACATAACTCTGAAATGTATGTGAAAATATAATTAATTGATGTATATAAAAATACTATAACTTCTGTGGGAGTTTCTCTAACCGACGACCATCACTTAAGAGCTATAGTGATGATACAACGTTACTCGGCCCATGATGCCTGGCCATCCTAACCTTGCCAGGGTATAGGACCTGAACTGCCTAATGGATCCACTAGTATAATGTGAAAAGGGTTCATCTAAAGAAGTATGTCCCTTTTCTACCCATGATGGCTACATAGTTTTTATGGAGACTTGAGTTAATATGAACTCACATCCCCACATCGGTGCTCAATACTTTTTTAGAATTGACTCTCATGTTCATAAAACATACTGATCTTGTGGTTTGAGATTAGTGCTCAAAACTTATCTTGAAAATCTCTCTTGGAAATCATGGTTTCCCTGGTTGCTTCATTTTATAAAGTTATTACTTCTGTCTGAAAAATAGCCCGAAGTCTCTTTACTTTTTCAACACTCTTTTGGGAAATCTTACTTTCCTCTTTACTTAACTGTAAAAACATTTATAAACTGTTAGAAAATACTTAGTTCCCTTATAATTTTTAAGAAATGATATCAACTCTTAAGGAATACTTAGTTCCTTTATATTACTTTGAAGGGAGAATTTCAACTCTTTACTCTGTATTTGACATCAACTTTAAGTCTTTAAAAAAAAGTGAAACGTTTGTAAAAGATTTTTGAGAACTTTATAAACTTTGCTTTGACTTACTCTTAACTTCTACAGTTGACTCTTAACTTTCCTTGAATTGAAGTATGGATTCAAGGTTCATGATCTCATCTTTATGTATGATTTCATGATTTTTAACTTGGAGGGTTCATGCGGAATTATGAGCATGAACTACTCAACTCGTGAACTCAAACGTACTTCTCAACTCAATACTGGTCGACTTATAGGGCTCATGCATAATAATGGGCATGGAAAATTCAACTCAAGAACTTCATGGGTAACATTTAATTGTTCCATGATTAGAAATATAATCTACAAAAGAAATAAGGAACTCAATACTCAATACTTATAACTAGGAGATACTACTCCTCTCAATTATACTCAATTTATGGAATTCATGAGGAAGTTATAGGCATGAACAACTCGACTAGATGTTCTATGTAACTAGATTGAACTCATATATATTAATCTTCTCATTCTCTTATTTACTTCCTCAAAACTTATTTCAAATCAATGATGGATCTCAAAGAATTCACAATTGAACTTAAAACTTTCTTGAGCTCTACTCTTAACTCTCTCTTTACTGTGAATTATGAATTCAAGAATTATAAATGATGATATGGAGGACATAGGTGATATTTTTGACTCATGAATACATACTCTTCACTCTTATACTGTAACACCCCGTATCCAAAATAGACTAAAAACTAGCTCTTCAGAAAAATCTGCAGGTGCAACAAATGGGGCCATCGACGGAACATAGACTAACCCACGGTCTGTCCTACACATTTGTTAATGAGGTTAGAAACCCCCAAAATCTCAGCCCAAGAAAATTTGGTCAAGTCATGATCGACGGACGGACCTACGGTCCGTAGTCCGTGACCGTCGATCGACACCCCATTCACCCACTCTCTGACAAGAGCCACAGATGACCAGCACGGTCCGTAGATAGACCTAAGGTCCATAAGTGTGACTAAAGGTGAGAATTAGCAGACATTTAGGGGGTAAATGGAGTTGGCTCAACTTCAAATGATCATAACTCTCAGCACAAAATGAATTAGGTGTCCCATGACCTATCAAAAGATAGATAATTGGATTAGCTTTTCATATACACCAACCTTTCTAAAATCTGACCTCTGAGTAAAACGTCATACCTATTTTAGCAAAGGCCTATTGAACAGGCCCAACCTACGGACCAAATGACGGATCGTCTGTCTAGGTCATCATTTGGTCCGACAGCAAATTACCAAGGGGTCTTTTGGTATTTTCCAACTTGGTTAGACCCTAAGATACGTCGTTTTGACCCTAAATCATTATATTTTAGTCAATTTAAGCCTAGAAACATAACGAAAACTTTTCTAAGTAAAATCATTAATCAAAAACTTAGAAAATTAGGAGCAAGAAAGGAGAAAAAAGGTCAAGAACCCTAGTTCAAGAACACAACAAGGTTCCATCAGTTCCAGCCCTAAAATCTAAGTGTTTCTCCGTTAATTTCATCAACAGGTATGTGGGATTCCATTAGTGGGTTCCTTTCAACCATTGGATCCCTATTTTTCAGTTTGATTCTTGATTCCCATATCATGCTTATACCTAGGGATTCTAGAACTTCAACAGAACTTCATGAATTAATTAGTTATATGCTCCAAATTAGATTTCCATGTTTTTATTCAGTTTATTGCATGAATTTTAGAACCCTAGCTCTGTGTTTCTTTAGTTCTAGAGTTACACATGCTAGGTCAAATATTTCAGTTACTACAGATTTACATGCCTCAGTTATAAATGCATAATTACCAGATTAATTGTTGCATTCTCTGTTTGCATGTTTAGTTTTGAGCTATCCAGTATTTACAAAAACTCAGTCATAATCAGTTAATTAAAAAATTCATGGGAGTAGCATTATAACGTGTTGGAATAGGGTTCAGTGTACCCAATTAGTCCCAGAACTACTAGCCAAGTAGGTCGTAAGTCCCTTCTGTGGGCAATCACTTTAGCGATCACGCCAGCATGGCTTTATACCTCTGGCAAGGTTTATTGGGTCCTCTCAATGGAGCATGTACATCGGACTCCAAATTTAGCTCATGTGGTTTTATTATGGGTTATTAGCATCTCCCACAGTTCAGTCAGACTCTCTTGCATTGACCATTTATCAGTATACTCAGTATTCAGTTTCAACGTGTTATAAATTGGTCATTGCATTCAGTTAGCTCAGAATTCTCTATATCATGTTTAGATTAATATACTTGCTTTTGTGCTTGTTCAGTTTTATTTTAATTCAGCTTTACTCTATCATACATGCTTATTACCTTCAAATACTGACGCATACATGCGCTACATCTTCTCGTGATGTAGGTTCAGGTTCTCAGCATTCACATCATGTGTAGATCAATTTTTGATCTTCAGTTCAGCAGATTCAGTGGTGATCCATCATTCTCAGAGGACAATAGTCATGAGTTTCTTTTAAGTATTTAGTCTTTTAGTTTCATTTTGTGCTAGATTTAGCTGGGGCTTGTCGCAGTATTTCTAGTCAGTTTTGAGGCTATTTCACACATAGTTAGTTTCACCTTAGTAGTGAGTTAATATTTTATTTGTATTAAACTCATTGATTTCAGTTATCTCATTTATAGAATATGGGTATTCCCCATCTTTTCAGTTTAAAATTATGATTTAGCTTCTGCATTCAATTTATTATCTTTGGTATTCTTATGATCATGCCAGTAGGGTTAGCTTGGTCTCACTTGTGGTCCTAGGTTCTGTGTCCATGTCTTGGATGTATCTCGGGGCATGACAAAACTTGGTATCAGAGAAGTAGTTTTAAGAGTCCTAGGATGTCCGAAAAGCCGCTCTAACTAGAGTCCTTTTTATGGGTGTGAAGTGCACCACATCTAATGAGAGGGAGACTACAAAATGTTTTAGGACAACTTCACTTTCTTGTTACTCTTATCGTGCGTGAGGTATGATCTTATTCCATTCTAGCTAGACGTTCTACATTTCAGATCATGCCTTCTCATAAAGCTAACACTAAGAATGTGAACGCCAGAAATGCAAACACAGCTCCTCCAGTCCCAGATCAGGATGTCTCCAATACTGAGTTCAGAAATGACATAAAGATGTTGGCTCAGAGTATGACTAACCCATACGATCGGGTTTATGCTCATGTGAATGAAAATGGTGGATCAATAGCAGCAAGGGTTCATGACTTTGTTAGTATGAATCCCCCTGATTTCTTAGGATCGCAAGCTAATGTGGACCCTCATAATTTCTTGGATGAGATCAAGAAGATCTTTGAGGTAATGCAAGTCACTGGGAATGATTAGGTTGAGTTGGCACCATACTAGTTGAAAGATGTTGTTCATATTTGGTACACTCAGTGGAAGGAGAATAGGGGTGAAAATGTGGCTCCTATCACTTAGGATTCATTATTGAGACTATTCTCGACAGGTTTTTCCGAATAGTGTAGAGAGAAGAAAAAGCCTAAGAATTCAAGAACTTAAGGCAGGGTAACATGACAGTTTAAGAGTACCAGGTATGCTCCTCACATGGTTGCTGAATCCAGGTCTCAGATGAATAAGTTCTTGTATGGAGTGTCCGATTTGGTGAAAACTGAGTTCAGAAGTGCTATGTTACTTGGAGATATAAACATCTCTAGGATTACGACTCATGCTCCGCAAGTTGAGGGTGATACGCTTAGGGAACACGCTAAGGAGAATAAGAAGGCTAGGAATGGGAACTATGACTATTCTCAGCATAAATTGGGTGGTGGAAATTGCTCGCAGAGTTAGCAGAAGATTTTAACTCCAGCCCCTTCGTCAGCTAGTGTTCCGTCCAAGAACAGGTATGACCCGAAGGGTAGAACACGATTCTCTAAATCTCAGGGAAGTGTTTCAGGCACTAAGACTTACCCCACTTGCCCTAAGTGTGGTAAGAACCATCCGGACGAGTGTCTTGCAGGAAAAGAGGGAAGTTTTGGGTACGGTTATTGTGGTCACACGCTTAGGGATTGTCCTTCTAGACAGGGTTAGGGAGGCGAAAATGGTAGAGCTCAGCTACAACTTCAGCAGCCCCAGAAAGTTGCCCTACTCAACAGGGTAACTCATCTAGTACTAACAGAGGTCAGCGCCAGAAGAGGTTGTAGGATCTTTAGGCTCGCAAGGATCAGGAAGTTTCTGCTGATGTTGTTACTGGTACGTTATGAGTCTTTGGCCTTGATGTTTACGCATTGTTAGATACAGGGGCTACTCTTTCTTTTGTAACTACTTACATAACAGTCCAATTCAGTGTTAGTCCATAAATTCTCTCACAACCTTTTCCTGTCTTTACTCCAGTTGGTGACCCAATTATAACTAGACGGGTATACGGAAATTGCCTTGTCACAGTATCTTAGAATGTCACCTCAACAGATCTTGTAATGTTAGAAATGGTAGACTTTGATGTCATTCTAGGCATGGATTGGTTACATTCATGTTATGCCTCAGTCAATTGTAGAACTAGGATTATTTGTTTTCAGTTTCCAGATGAACCAATCTTAGAATTGAAGGGTAGTAGTTTAGCTCCTATAGGTCGATTCATTTCTTACTTTAAATCTAGAAAGATGATCTCTAAAGATTATATCTATCATCTAGTTTGGGTTAAGGATTCTAGCTCTGAAACCCCAACCATTGAGTCAGTTCCACTAGTCAATGAGTTTCCAGAAGTGTTTCCAGAAGATCTTCCCGGAGTCCCTCCAGAAAGGGAAATCGACTTTGGAATTTATCTCATTCCAAATACCCATCCTATTTCTATTCCTTTTTACAGAATGGCTCTTGCAGAGCTTAAGGAATTAAAAGAGCAGCTGAAAGACCTTCTAGATAAGGGCTTCATCAGACCTAGTGTTTCACCATGGGGTGCACCAATGTTGTTCGTAAGGAAGAAAATGGTTCTCTCAGAATGTGCATAGACTATAGACAGTTGAACAAGGTCACAATCAAGAATAAGTATCCATCCCCAGGATTGATGACTTGTTTGACCAACTTAAGGGTGTTAGTCACTTCTCAAAGATAGACCTCCGATCGGGTTATCATCAGCTTAGAGTCAGAGATAGTGACATTCCTAAAACAACTGTTAGAACTCGTTTTGGTCATTATGGATTTGTAGTTATATTGTTTGGACTAACAAATACTCATGCAACATTCATAGATCTGATGAACAGATTTTTCAAACAGTACTTGGACTTGTTCGTTATCGTCTTCATTGATAATATCCTTATTTACTCTAGGAATTAGGAAGAACATGCGAGTCGTTTGAGAATTGTTTTACAGACTCTCAAGGATCGACAATTATTCTCTAAGTTTAGCAAATGTGAATTTTGGTTGCAATCCGTTGCTTTCTTGTTCATATTGTATCTAGCAAAGGGATCTGAGTAGATTTAAAGAAGTTAGAAGCAATGAAACAATGACCCATACCTACCTCTATAGCAGATATCATAAGTTTCTTAGTTCTAGCGGGTTATTTAAGAAGGTTAATGAAAATATTCTCCTCTATAGCCACACCATTGACTAGGTTGACTCAGAAGATGGTCAAGTTTCAATGGTCAGATGATTGTGAGAAAAGCTTTGCAGAATTGAAAATAAGATTGACTACAACTATGTCTTGACTCTACCAGATGGTTCAGATGGCTATGTGATTTATTGTGACGCATCTACAGTTGGCCTAGGTTGTGTGTTAATGCATCGAGGTAAAATGATATCTTATGCCTTTAGACAACTTAAGGTTCATGTGAAAAATTATCCAACTCATGAACCTCGAGCTTGCAGCGATGGTGTTTGCACTCAAGATATGGAGACACCACTTGTATGGTGTTCACGTAGATGTTTTCACTAATCATAAGAGCCTTCAGTATTTTTCACCCAGAAAGAGTTGAATCTTCGCCAAAGGATAAGCCTAGAGTTCCTTAAGACTTATGATATGATTGTGCATTATCATCCGGGTAATGGAATGTTGTAGAAGATGCTCTTAGCATATTATTTATGGGTGGTGTAGCCCATGTTGAGGAAAAAAGAAAGGAGCTAGTGAAGGATGTCGTAGGCTTGCTTGCTTAGGAGTTTGCCTTATGAGCATATCAGAAAATGGTGTAATATTTCATAACAGGGCAGAATCTTCTTTGGTAGTGGAGGTTAAGGAAAATCAAGACAGTGATGCAATTTTGCTTGAACTTAAGGGTGCAGTCCATAATTAGAGAGTGGAGGTTTTCTCCCAAGGGGGAGATGGTGTACTTCGCTACCAAGGTAGATTGTGTGTTACGGATGTGGGTGAGTTGAGAAATCACATCCTTGAAGAATCCTATAACTCTAGGTATTCTATTCATCCAGTAACCACTAAGATGTACCGCGACCTGCGGGAAGTCTATTGGTGGAATGACATGAAGAGTGATATCGCAGATTTTGTGAGTAAGTGCACTAATTGCCAGCAGGTCTAGAAAATTAGAAACCAGAAGGTATGACTCAAGAGATCGATATTCCTACTTGGAAGTGTAATGTGATCAATATGGATTTCATCACAGGGTTACCTCGTACTCACAGACAACATGACTCCATTTGGGTGATAATTGATAGGATCACAGTCTTCCCGATTTTTGGCGGTCAAGACTACGAATACGATAGAGGACTATACCAAGCTTTACATCAATGAAGTTATGAGGTTATATGGGGTTCCTTTGTCTATCATCTATGACAGAGGTCCTTAGTTTACCTCTCATTTTTGATGTCATTCCAGAAGGGTCTTGGTACTCAAGTTAACCTTAGTACAACATTTCATCCACAGACAGATGTGCAGGTAGAGCGTACCATTCATACCTTAGAGGATATGTTGAAAGCTTGTGTGATCGATTTCAAGGGTAGTTGGGATGATCACCTTTGTCTTATTGAGTTTGCCTACAATAATAGCTATCGTTCCAGCATTCAGATGGCCCCTTAATAGGCTTTGTATGAGCGTACTGTTGGTTGGTTTGAAGTAGGTGAAGCATCTTTAATAGGGTCAGGTTCAGTCCTTTATGATATGGAGAATTTCAACTAATTAGATATAGACTTAAGACAGACCAGAGTCATCAGAACTCTTACGCATATGTAAGGAGAATGGAACTAGAGTTTCAAGTTGATGATTGGGTTTTACTGAAAGTGTCACCTATGAAAGGGGTGATGAGATTTGGAAAGAAAGGGAAGCTCAATCCTAGATATGTAGGCCCTTATAAAATCTTGAAAAGGGTTGTCAAGGTGGAATATGAGTTAGAGTTGCCAGCAGAATTAGCAGCAGTGCATCCGGTCTTCCACATCTCGCTCTTGAATAAATGCATGGGTGATCCATCTTCTATAGTGTTATTAGAGAGTAAACCGGTGAAAGATAATCTTTCTTATGAGGATGTACCAGTTGAAATTCTTGACTGTCAGGTTACAAGGTTGAGGAATAAAGAAGTCGCTTCAGTCAAGGTTGTGGAGGAGTCAGTCCGTAGAGGGAGCTACTTGGGAAGCAGAAACAGCCATGAAAGCAAGTATCCTCACCTCTTTCCTTTTGATTCCACTTCAGTTTGAGGTAATAGTTTCTCTTTAGTTTCCCAGTCATGCATGCGTGAATTCAGTGTTAGAATCATGTTCCCTAAGTTTGTACTTGCATTTTAGCGTATTTGCATGTTCTCAAAACTCAATTAGTTAGAAAGTCAGTTCTCAGTGTTTAGTAGTAGGGTTGCATCTCTCTCCTTCTATTATAGCTAGTTTAGTCTTCATTCGAGGACGAATGTTCCCAAGGGGGAGATAATGTAACACCCCGTATCCAAAACATACCAAAAACCATCTTTTCAAGAAAATCTGCAGGTGTAACCAACGGGGCCATCGACGGACCGTAGACTGACCCACGGTCCATCCTGCACATCCATCAATGGGGTCAGAAACCCCCAAAATCTCAACTCGGGAAAATTTGGTTAAGTCATGATCAACGGATGGACCTACGGTCCGTAAGTCAGACTACGGTTTATAGTCCGTTACCGTTGATCGACACCCCATTCACCCACTCTCTGACAAGAGACACGGATGACCAACGTGGTCCGTAGACGGACCTACAAAAGGTGTGATCAAAGGTGAGAAATAGCAGACACTTAGGGGAAAATTCAGTTGGATCAAATTCAAATGATCCTAACTCTCTGAACAAAATGAATTAGGTATTCCATGACCTACCTAAAGAAATATAATTGAATTATCTTTCCATAGCCGCAAACCTTGCTAACATCCGTCCTCCTAGTAAAAGGTTATGCACGTTTTAGTAAAGGCCTTTTGAACAATCCAAACCTACGGACCCAATGGACAGACCGTGGATGAAACGACGAATCATCTGTCCAGGTGGTCGTTTGGTCTGACAAAAATTTACCCAGGGGTCTTTTCCCACTTCTTTTAAACCCTAAGATACGTCTTTTTGACCCTGAATCATCAGATTTTAATCAATTTTAAGCCTAGAAACATAACTAAAACCTATCTAAGTCGAATCATTAATCAAAAACATAGTAAATTAGGAGCAAGAAAGGAGAAAAAAGGTCAAGAACCCTAGTTCAAGAATGTAGCAAGGGTCCAGCAATTCCAGCCTCAAAATCTAAGTGTTTCTCCGTGAATTTCATCATCAGGCATCTGGGATTTCACTATTGTGTTCCTTTCACCCATTGGGTCGCTAGTTTACAGTCAGATTCTTGATTTCCAAATCATGCTTAGACATAGGGTTTCTAGAACTTCAACAGAACTTCATGAATTAATTAGTTATATGTTCCAAATAAAATTTCCATGTTATTATTTTGTTTATTGCATGAATTTCAGAACCCTAGCTATGTATTTATTTTTCTTGAATTACACATGCTATGTCAGATATTTTAGTTACTTTAGATATACATGCCTTAGTTATAAATGCATAATTACCAAATTAATTGTTGCATTCTCAGTTTGCATGTTTAGTGTTGAGCTATCCAATCTTTACAGAAACTCAGTCATAAGTAGTTAATTACAAAATTCATGGGAGTGCATAACACCGAGTTGGACTAGGGTTCAGTGTACCCAACAAGTCCTAGTATTACTAGACAAGTAGTTTGTAAGTCCCCTCTGTGGGAAATCAGTTTAGTGATCAGACCAACATGCCTTTATACCTCTTGTAGGGTATATTAGGTCCTCCCGATGGGGCATATACAACGGACTCCATATTTATCTCATGTGGTTTTATGAACTGTTATTAGTGGCTCCCACAATTCAGTCAGACTTTCTGCATTGACCATTTATCAGTACATCAGTATTCAGGTTCAGCAAGTTATAAATTGGTTATAGCATGCAGTTAGTTCAGAATTCTCTATATCATGTTCAGATTATTATACTTGCTTTTGTGCTTGTTCAGTTTTGTTTTAATTCAGCTTTACTCTATCCTACATGCTCATTACTTGCGCTACATCTTCTCGTGATGTAGGTTCAGGTTCTCAATATTCACATCATGCGTAGATCAATTTTTTATCTTAAGTTCAACAGATTCAGTGGTGAGCCGTCATTCTCAAAGGACAATAGTCATGAGTTTCTTTTCAGTATTTAGTCTTTTAGTTTCAGTTTTTGCTGGATTTAGCTTTGGCTTGTCCCAGTATTTCTAGTCAGTTTGGAGGCTATTTTCACACATAGTTAGTTTCAGCTTAGTAGTGAGTTAATATTTTCTTTGTATTAAACTCATTGATTTCATTAATCTCAGTTATAGAATATGGGTATTCCCCATCTTTTTAGTTTAAAATTATGATTTACCTTCCGCATTCAGTTTGTTATCTTTAGTATTCTTATGATCATGCCAGTAGGGTTAACTTGGGATCACTTGTGGTCCTAGGTTCCGTGTCCATGTCTCGGAGGTAGCTCGGGGCATGACATATACTCACTTGCTTGAGTCTTGAAACAAGTTACTAGAAGTTGTAGAAGACTCCTCAAAAGGACTTTCTTAGAACTTTTGAAAAATTCTAAAAAACTTAACTCTCAACTATACCTTGAATTTGAATTATGAAATTCAAGATTTTGATCATGTTAGGAATGATTTTAGATAGGAAGAACATGTTTCTTGAAGAATCTTTGATAAGTACTTGAATAGAAAACTTGAAACCCTAGCTTGAAGGTAAATGATTAAGAAAACCTTTCTTGAGATTCTTGAATTAGTTTCTTCAAATTTCATTGGCCAAGAAATATGATATTCATTAGTAAAGATGAAAATCTGATTGTTTTGAACCTTTTATTAGTCAAGAAATTTGTTTAGGGTTTTCTTGGAAGTAAAAGGACAAGTATGACTCTTTTTAATATTTTACAGTCGACTAATTCGTAATAGCACTGCATATGTTACTAATCGTAATGACCTTTTACTCAGAAATTGGATTGGCCTGAAATTGGTGGCGTTGGAAAGTAGATTCAACTAAATTTAATTGGATAGTGTATGGATCATGTAACACTTAGTATTCTAAGAGATATGGTTGTTTAAAGTTGACCTAAGTAGAATCTTATATCAACACTTAATGAAACTTCAAGAACACATCAAGAACTCTAATATTTCAAATTTAAAAGTGAACTTTCACTAAAAATAATATGATTGGCGTGTGGGTGAACAAACCCAAAACTATAGACGCTTACGTATCTCTTAGAGGATAAATCCATGGCGAAAATCCACAATACGCCTTGATGCTTGCCTCTTTTCTTTTCTTGCCTCTTCTTGAACTCTCAACTAAAACCCTAGGTGTATATTAGGATTATAAAACTTAACCTAAAAGGATTAGACCACTAAAATACTAATAAAAACAAACTAAATCTAATTGGGTAAGGAAAGGATCAAAATACCCCTCATATTTTCGGCTAACTTTCCTTATGTCATGACCCAAAACGAGCCGCGAGTGGCACCCACACTTATCCTACTATGTGAGAGAACCAACCAATCTAAACCCCAACATTTCAACCATATTAAACAGAATATATTGCGGAAGACTTAAAACTCATTTATGAAAATAAATTAATAACTTCTAAAAACTCAAACACTTATTATTCCCAAAATCTGGAAGTCATCAACACAAGAACATCTATCCTCAAATTACTAAGCTAAGAGTATCTAAGAAGCTAAAATAAATGAACAGCTAGTCCATGCCAGAACTTCAAGGCATCAAGACGTGAAGAAGAAGATCCAGTACAAGCTAGAAGCAATAGCTCACCCTGAGATCTGGCGTGATAAAGACTGGCTAGAGTTGAGGACGAGTTGAAGACGATGGTACGTTTGCTGCACTCCACAAATAATAAAAGAAAAACAAATACAAGTAGGGGACAGTACAAGGCAAAAGTACTGAGTAGGTATCATTGGCCAACTCATAATAGAAAACAATATATATCAAATAATAATATAAAATCGACCACAATACTTAACAGGTGACAATCAACAAGTCAAGAATCATTTGCAACAAATCCAAACACACCTATGAGGACTCAAGCCTCCACACCATACTCATTTAGGAATTAGGTTCTTCAAATTGAGTATATTAACATAATTCAAGATTCGTTCTCTTTATTCCTCTTGTGTCGGTACGTGACACTCCGATCCTCTACTATCCTAGTGTCGGACCGTGAAACTCCGATCCCCTACTTCTACGTGTCAGTTGGTGACACCCGATCCCCTAATTCTACGTGCCGGTTCGTGACACCCGATCCCCTAATTCTACGTGTCGGTTCGTGACACCCGATCCCCTAATATCATTCTTTTAGTTCATCAAGCCTTCTTTTATACCAAAGCATCATCATTAACAAAGTGGATTTAAGGTTTAAGATTCACAGCTTTATCTTTCCAATCCATTACAATTACATAATCACATCATGCAAGCACACAATTAAGCATATAGGAGACTTTACAATACTACCCAATACATATCATTCGCTATTAAGAGTTTTACTATGAAATAGCATAAACCATAACCTACCTTCACCGAAGAATCGCGATCAAACAAGCTATCTTCCCAAAACCTTTGCTTTCCTCTGCGTTCTTCTCTTTCTCTCTCGCTCGTTTCTCCCTTCTCTCTCTGTTCTTTCTGTTTTTCTTATTCAAACCCTTTTTCTTTTACCCTAATTGTCATATAATTAAGTATAAAAGATGATAAAAGTAACCCACTATTTATTTCAAGGTTATCTCCTTTAACCCCTAAGTAATTAAATTATTAACATTAACCCACTAGCTTTATAATTATAGCAGGAATAGTCTAAAACGCCCCTTAAAACTTTTAACAGAAATCCGACCTAGTCAGGGTTACGCAGCCTGTGACGGTCCGTCATGACTGTGACGGTCCATCCTGCAGGTCTGTCACAAAGTCCAGAGAGTTAATTTCTGTGGAAGGATGTGTGACGGTCCGTCGTGCCAACGACGGTCCGTCCTGCCATTCTGTCGTGAAGTTCAGAGAGTCGATCTCAGTACCCAAATTTTCAGAATCTAAGTGTTTTAGAATGAGACCCCCTCGACGGTCTGTTGTGCCCAAGACGGTCCGTCGTGGGATCCGTCGACCCAGACAGTGATTACCAAAAATAAACTCTACTGCTCAAAACGACTAAACAGGTCGTTACAATAGATACCAATTTACCCATCGTTCGTCCCCGAACAATCACAAGAAGAAAAACTAGGGCGAAAAGGAGTACCTGAATCTGTAAACAAGTGTGGGTATCTTTCTTGCATATCAGCCTCCTTCTCCCTAGTGGACTCTTCAACTGGTCGATTCTTCCATTGAACTTTAATGGATGCAATCTCCCTTGATCTCAACTTGAGGATTTCTCTATCTAGAATGGCAACAGGCTCCTCCTCATAAGACAAATTCTATTCAAGAAGAACTGAATCCCAACGAATAATGTAGTTTCCATCCCCATGGTATCTTTTCAGCATAGACACATGAAATACCGGGTGCACTCCTGAGAGTCCTGGAGGCAAGGCTAAATCATAAGCCACCTCCCCTACTCGCTTAAGTACTTCAAATGGTCCAATATACCTTGGGCTTAGCTTACCTCTTTTACCAAACCGGATCACCCCTTTCATGGGCGAAACCTTCAGCAAGACTTGCTCACCCTCCATAAACTCCAAGTCTCTAACCTTTTGATCTGCATATTCTTTCTGCCTACTTTGAGCCGCTAAAAGCTTTTCTTGAATGCATTTCACTTTATCTAACGATTCCCTCAGAAGGTCAGTACCCCAAGGTCTAACCTCAAATGCATCAAACCACCCAATGGGAGATCTACATCTCCTCCCATACAGTGCCTCAAATGGGGCCATATCAATACTTGAGTGATAGCTATTATTGTAGGAGAACTCTGCTAAGGGTAAGAAGTTATCCCAATGGCCACCAAATTCTATCACACATGCACGAAGCATATCCTCCAACACTTGAATCGTTCGCTCAGACTAACCATCGGTCTGAGGGTGAAATGCAGTACTAAGATCCAACTTAGTACCTAATTCAGCATGCAATGTTCTCCAAAACTTAGAAGTAAACTGCGTACCTCTATATGATATGATGGAAAGTGGAACTCCATGCAATCGAACAATTTCTGAGATGTAGAGTTTGGCTAACTTCTCTGCATTGTAAGTCACCTTGACCGGAATGAAGTGATCAGACTTAGTTAATCTATCCACAATTTTCCAAATAGAATCAAACTTGCCCAATGTCTTTGGAATACCAACCACGAAATCCATTGCAATTCTTTCCCACTTCCATTCAGGAATGGGCATTCTCTGAAATGTTCCTCCGGGCCTCTGGTGTTCATACTTTACTTGTTGACAATTCGGGCATTGGGCGACAAAATCAACAATGTCACACTTCATCCTACTCCACCAAAAATGTTGCTTTAGGTCACGATACATCTTGGTTGCACCAGGATGTATAGAATATCCTGAACTATGAGCCTCTGTAAGAATAGTGTGGATCAAGTCATCCACACGGGGTACACATACCCTTCCCTTAATTCTCAAAACACCTTCCTCATCGATTTTTGCTTCTTTAGCCTCTCCTCGCAACACCATATCCCGAATTCGGCTTAGTTTCTCATCATCAAACTGTTTTTCCTTGATCTTGTCAAGAAAAGAAGATCATGCCTCCACACAGGCCAAAAATCCTCCTTCCTCTAGTATTTCCAGTCTCATAAAGTCGTTATCCAAGTTTTGGACTTCCCTAGCCAATGGGCGTCTAGAAACTTGTAAGTGGGCTAAACTACCCATGCTCCCTGCTATTCTACGTAATGCATCAGCCACCACATTTGATTTTCCTGGGTGATACAGAATAGTAATATCATAGTCCTTCAACAGTTCCATCCACCTCCTCTGTCTCAAATTCAAGTCTTTCTGGGTAAAGAAATACTGTAGACTACGATGATCTGTGTAGACTTCACACTTGACCCAATATAGATAATGTCTCCATTGCTTTAATGCAAACACAACTGCAGCCAATTCCATATCATGGGTCGGATAGTTACGTTCGTGCACCTTTAGTTGCCTTGAAGCATAAGCGATTACATTCCTCTCTTGCATTAGCACTGCACCCAAACCAGAATAGGATGCATCACAATAAACAACGAAATTCTTACCTTCCACTGGCAGGGTAAGAATTGGTGCAGTAGTCAACAAGGTCTTGAGTTTCTGAAAGCTTTCTTCACACTCGTCCGACCATACAAATGGAACATTCTGCTTAGTCAAGTTTGTCAATTGGGAAGCAATAGAAGAGAATCCCTTGACAAATCGACGGTAGTAGCTGGCTAAACCAACAAAGCTCGTTACTTCTGACACATTAGTAGGTCTTACCCAATTCCTCACTGTTTCAATCTTAGAAGGATCCACCATCACTCCATCCTTAGAAACCACGTGCCCCAAGAAGGACACTGAATCTAGACAAAACTCACACTTGGAGAATTTGGCATAAAGCCTTTTCTCCCTTAATACTTCCAACACAATTCTCAAATGCTCCTCATGTTCCTTCTTACTCTTGGAGTATATCAGTATATCATCAATAAATACGATCACAAAGATATCCAGATTGGCTTAAAAATCCCGTTCATCAAGCTCATGAAAGCAGCAGGGGCATTCGTAAGACCAAAAGACATTACTACGAATTCGTAATGCCCATACCAGGTTCAAAAAGCAATCTTTGGCACATCTGTTGCCCGTATTTTCAATTGATGATAACCGGATCTCAAGTCAATCTTAGAGAAGACACAAGCGCCTTGTAACTGATCGAACAAGTCATCAATGTGAGGAATGGGGTACTTGTTCTTAATAGTTACCTTGTTCAACTCCCGGTAGTCTATGCACATCCGAAAACTCCCATCCTTCTTCTTCACAAATAACACCGGAGCACCCCAAGGGGAAGCGCTTGGTCTAATGAAGCCTTTACCTAACAACTCTTGAAGTTGGGCCTTTAATTCCCTTAACTCCGCTGGGGCCATCCTATAAGGGGGTATAGAAATGGGGCAAGTACCCGGCTCCAAATCAATGCAAAAGTCGATATCCCTATCCGGTGGCATGCCAGGAAGGTCTGCAGGAAATACATCCAGAAACTCACAGACTATCGAAACCGACTCAATTGAAGGTACTTGGGTAGTATCATCCCTGAGGTGTGCCAAGAAAGCTAAACACCCTTTACTAAGCATTCTCTTAGCACGAAGAAAGGAGATGATACGAACTGGAGTGGAAGTGTAGTCACCCTCCCATACTAATAAATCTGTCCCAGGCTTGGCCAACGTTACAGTTTTAGCATTACAATCTAAGATTGCAAAATTTGGAGAAAGCCAAGTCATACCCAGAATTACATCGAAATCAACCATTTCTACGATAACCAAGTCTACATGAGTATTGCTCCCCACAAAAGTTACAAGACAAGACCTATACACCTTTTCAACTATCATAGACTCACCCACCGGAGTAGAAACACGAATAGGCATGTCAAGCAATTCACAATGTAAATTAAGACCAGTAGCAAATGAGGAAGATACATATGAAAATGTGGAGCCAGGATCAAATAATACAAAAGCCATGCAATCACAAACCAAAAGATTACTTGTGATAACAGCATCAGATGTCTCCGCTTCAGACCTCCCAGGGAAAGCATAACAATGGGCCCTATCACCTGTCTGCCCGTTGCCCCTACCATGTTGTGCTGTAGTAGCTCCAGTTTGCCCGTCACCCCGGCCATTTTGGTGACCACCATTACCTCGGCCACCACGTCCTCCAGAATGACGGCCTCTTCCATGACCACCTCTACCTCTGACTATCGGGGGTCTGTAACTCTGTTTTGGACAATTCCTCCTAATATGTCCAGTCTCCCCACATCCATAACATTCTCTGGGGTCAAGCATAGGTCTCTGTGAAAATGATGAATTCTGGGGGTAACCTTCAAACTCAGAGAAATGTTGACTGGTCTGTGATGGACCCCCAGCTAAAGCCTGCAGTGAAGACTAAATGGGTCGGGATGGGTAACCTCCTGACTCTGCCCTCTGGAGTAGGAGCCACTGAACTCACCTCCCTTATGGAACCTCTTAGATGCCGATGTTGTGGTGAAGTCGCTTGGCTTCACCCCCTCTACCTCTATCACAAAATCAACTACTTCCTGAAAAGATTTTGCTGTAGCGGCTACCTGTAAGGCTGAAATTTGCAAATCTGACCTCAACCCTTTCACGAAACGGCGAATCCGCTCTTGTGGACTGAAGCAAAGTTGGGTCGCATACCTGGATAGCTCACGAAACTTAGCCTCATAAGCAGTAACCGACATCCTGCCTTGCTCTAGGCTTAGGAACTCATCTCTCCTCCTATCCCTCAAGGTCCGGGGTATATACTTCTCCATAAATAAACTAGAGAATGATGCCCAAGTCATAGGTGGTGCTTGTGCTGGTTGACACTCAACATACGACCGCCACCACATTTTGGCATTTCCTTGAAACTGATAGGTCACAAACTCAACGCCAAATCATTTTACTATGCCCATCTTATGTAGCAACTCATGAAAATCAACCAGAAAATCATAGGCATCCTCAGATTCAGCACCCTTGAAAACTGGAGGTTTCAATTTCAAGAACTTACTGAAAAGTTCGTGCTGATCACTCGTCATTATAGGCCCTGTAGTCAATCGAGGAAACATGCCTATTTCCAATGAGGCATCCATGCGGGGAGCCTCAACAGCGGCATGTTGTACTCTCGGAACCTGAGGCGCCGGTGCAGAAAACACTGGAGGTGTCTGGCCTTGATCAGATAACCCGTTAAGATAAGCAAGAACCTGGTTAATCATCTCTGGGGTAGGTTGGGGTGGTAATTCCTCATTCTGCACTTGCTCATTTTCCCCTACTTCGCCCTCTCTTTCTACCTCATCAGTCGGTGGAGGAGTCACCGCCCTAGTACTAGATGGGCCAGGTGCTTGTCCTCTTCCTCTAGAGGACGTCCTCCCGCGACCTCTACCACGGCCTCTTGCCACTGCTCCTCTTCGAGCTACAGCCCCAGTGGCTGGCTCAGATGCATTTTGTCTTGCCGGTGTTGGTGTTGGCGCAGTTGTTGCTCTAGTTCTAACCATCTGCGAAATAGAGTGAAGATGGTCGATACCAATTTGTATCACCTAGATACCAATTGGATCAAAGTAATAGCACGAAAGAAAGAAAGAATAGAATTTTCCTAAAGTCCTATAGCCTCTCAAATAAAAGTAAAGGCGTCCCCCTACCGTTCCTTAAGACTCTACTAGACTCGTTCTTGTGTGATGAGACCAACGAACCTAATGCTCTGATACCAAGTTTGTCACGACCCAAAACGAGCCGCGAGTGGCACCCACACTTATCCTACTATGTGAGAGAACCAACAAATCTAAACCCCAACATTTCAACCATATTAAACAGAATATATTGCGGAAGACTTAAAACTCATTTATGAAAATAAATTAATAACTTCTAAAAACTCAAACACTTATTATTCCCAAAATCTGGAAGTCATCACCACAAGAACATCTATCCTCAAATTACTAAGCTAAGAGTATCTAAGAAGCTAAAATAAATAAACAGCTAGTCCATGCCAGAACTTCAAGGCATCAAGACGTGAAGAAGAAGATCCAGTCCAAGCTAGAAGCAATAGCTCACCCTGAGATCTGGCGTGATGAAGACTGGCTAGAGTTGAGGACGAGTTGAAGATGATGGTACGTTTGCTACACTCCATAAATAATCAAAGAAAAACAAATACAAGTAGGGGACAGTACAAGGCAAAAGTACTGAGTAGGTATCATTGGCCAACTCATAATAGAAAACAATATATATCAAATAATAATATAAAATCGACCACAATACTTAACAGGTGACAATCAACAAGTCAAGAATCATTTGCAACAACACCAAACACACCTATGAGGACTCAAGCCTCCACACCATACTCATTTAGGAATTAGGTTCTTCAAATTGAGTATATTAACATAATTCGAGATTCGTTCTCTTTATTCCACTTGTGTCGGTACGTGACACTCCGATCCTCTACTATCCTGGTGTCGGAACGTGACACTCCGATCCCCTACTTCTACGTGTCGGTTCGTGACACCCGATCCCCTAATTCTACGTGCCGGTTCGTGACACCCGATCCCCTAATTCTACGTGTCGATTTGTGACACCCGATCCCCTAATTCTACGTGTCGGTTCGTGACACCCGATCCCCTAATCTCATTCTTTTAGTTCATCAAGCCTTCTTTTATACCAAGGCATCATCATTAACAAAGTGGATTTAAGGTTTAAGATTCACAGCCTTATCTTTCCAATCCATTACAATTACATAATCACATCATGCAAGCACACAATTAAGCATATAGGAGACTTTACAATACTACCCAATACATATCATTCGCTATTAAGAGTTTTACTATGAAATAGCATAAACCATAACCTACCTCCACCGAAGAATCGCGATCAAACAAGCTATCTTCCCAAAACCTTTGCTTTCCTCTGCGTTCTTCTCTTTCTCTCGCTCGTTTCTCCCTTCTCTCTCTGTTCTTTCTGTTTTTCTTATTCAAACCCTTTTTCTTTTACCCTAATTGTCATATAATTAAGTATAAAAGATGATAAAAGTAACCCACTATTTATTTCAAGGTTATCTCCTTTAACCCCTAAGTAATTAAATTATTAACATTAACCCACTAGCTTTATAATTATAGCAGGAATAGTCTAAAACGCCCCTTAAAACTTTTAACAGAAATCCGACCTAGTCAGGGTTACGCAGCCTGTGACGGTCCGTCATGACTGTGACGGTCCATCCTGCAGGTCTGTCACAAAGTCCAGAGAGTTAATTTCTGTGGAAGGATGTGTGACGGTCCGTCGTGCCAACGACGGTCCGTCCTGCCATTCCGTCGTGAAGTTTAGAGAGACGATCTTAGTACCCTAATTTTCAAAATCTAAGTGTTTTGGAACGAGACCCCCTCGACGGTCCGTCGTGCCCAAGACGGTCCGTCGTGGGATCCTTCGACCCAGACAGTGATTACCAGAAATAAACTCTATTGCTCAAAACGACTAAACAGGTCGTTACACCTTAACTTGACAATCTAACTTTAAAAGGTCATATCTCACTCATCCGAACTAAAAACTTAGCAAAATCGGTGTATTTGTAAAGATAAAGAAAAAGGTATTTCCTATGGTATCTGGTAGCACACCTAATTCATCATGTCCTAGGAGTTATGATCGTTTGAAGTTGGCCCAAAACTCATACTTAGTTTAACTTGCAAAATTTCTGATTTTGCTATTTCCAATTTAATTCTTTTTAGAAGTCAAGGTGCTAAATCTAGTGAATTGACCTTAATAGTTAAGAAATTTTTATTTTCTTGGTAAAATATCATTTACTACGATGAATTGTTCGAGTTTTAGTTTGAAATTTTTTTGAGGTGTCATATATCCATGAAAAAACAGAATTTTGATAAAATATCTGATGACCTCGAGAATTGTTTTTAATATCTTTATTATTAGAGTTTCGTTCTCGAAGTCCAACACCACTGTAATTAATCTTACTTTAGCAAATATCTCCAGAACTCTGACTATCTTTCGATAACTGCGACTAGTAACATGAGCTAATGTTTTGAAAGCCACTACTGTTTGCTGGAGAATTTTCAGACAAGAAATTGGCCAGGGTGAAATAATGAAAATTTTTGAAGTAGTAACAGAAAGATTAGTTAGAATGGTGTAGTTCTAAGTCCGTTTGTCTAAGATCATTTTAGGTCTACTTTGGGGCATATATTCGAGAAACTTCATGGATAAAAAAAATCAGTGAAACTTTGATATCTCGTTGGTATGCTCCAAAAGCTAGTCCCTAAATTATTCTTTCATCACAGGTTGAATTACACTTATGGTCGAACCAAATAGGTCCTGACTGAACTTTCTGACAAAAAGAAAAAGGAAACACAATAAGCCATAAATTGCATGAATTTAACCCAAAAAAATGATTACCGATTCCATTTTTTAATCCAAAATCATTATAGTAGAACATAAATTCCCACTTCCATCTCATTAATTTTGTGATTTCATCTCACTCAATTAAAAAAAAGACTTTTACCTGAAGAATTTGGAAGAACTCATCAATGGAAGAAGGAGGATTAATGAGACTCATCTCATGAGGTGTGAACTATTCTTCCATCTTTTTCCAGTCAGCACAGGACGAGCCAGAACTAACCATTGCCAGAAATATTTTGTTTTAAAAACAAGAACTGTAGCAAAAATTAACACTTCAACAAAGAAATGTAGAGTAGAAAAATAACACTTATAGCAATTAGATTTTAATATCCCTTTACAAGTAAAATTTACAAGATTCTAATATCACTGACAAGATTACTAGCTAGGTGAATTAATTTGTTACCCTAAACTCCGTATTCTAAAATCTTCTAATTCATAGATTATGAATTTAGTATTTTCTCCATTTTAAAACATTGATTTAACCTTCATTGGTCAATCTAGTATTGAATTATATATGATCTGATTAGTACCTAAAGACAACTAAACTGGATCGACTATATATATACACCCATCATTGACCTATTTGTAAACAAAATTTTATTATCTATTTTAATCAGAAAAAAAAATGTTGGAGGGAAAAATTATCATTCAACTATTTATTGAACGGTTGCACGCCCTGCAGAAGCGATAATGATGTCAGAGGTGTCATTGAATTATACGTACAGTGCGTTGATGAGTTACGAATTTGACTCACTTAGAGCTTGTTTTTGAACGAATTAGTGTCTTCAATGCTTATTCTGTATACACTACTGATGTTAATTTATTTATGTGCAACAATGAAGGCTAAAGAACAGGCAAGGACACTGCGGTACGAAAAGAAGCGAAAAAGTTGGAAAAGCAAAAGAATTAAAGAGTTGGAGCTCGAAAAAGCCAATTCGCGACTCGCCGAGTGAACCTCTAGCACGCCAAACTTTCTAGCAAAGTAGCCAATCAACTAAGCCAACTCGGCAAGTGAAGAGCGCTTCAACGATGCGCCGAATGAAACGACGATTGTGACCTAAGTCGCCAAATCTTCCAGAACAATTGGATGCAAAATTCAAGCCAAAAAGGCAGCAAGAGGGTAACACTTCTGATTCAAGAAAGTTTAAAAATTTCAGATTTCAAGAAATCTGGCGCCGGGATCAATGGACATTACTGATGGTTCATTGTTTGATGCACATACCATAGGTGAGGTTCGTGGTTGGTAGTCAAATTTTCCAAAAATGACAAGTTTCATTACCTTGATGAATGTTCTTCAGGACGAGCAGTCATTCATTCCACACACCATAGATAGGCTTCGTAGGTGAGTCCTAGACTTAGAGAGATTTTGAGGTCGAAAGTTGAGGACAATGATTGGTATCCACGAACCGTCGATTGAACCACATTCTTTGGGTGGGTCCCGTCATTTGGGGCCAAAATCTTAGTCTCTTAACCCAATCGACAGAGGGACAGGATGGTCCATAGGTGGACCCATGGATCGTAGGTCCCCACCATCGAGTGGGTTGACAATAATTATTTTCAGGGGCTTTTAGGTCTTTTATAAATATTCTAAGCTAATACTATGTCATTTTTATCCATCACCAAAACCTCTATATAAGTGTTTAAACCCCCGAATTTCCCCAATTAAATTAATATCTCGAACAACTAAAGCTTAACTTTCTAAATGAATTCCTCAATTTGCAACCAAAAGGTTATAGTTTTATGGTGAAGTTATATTTTTGTTGAACATTTATTTAGATAAAAGTGTACTACAACATCCTAACCGAGTTTAGTATATCTACTTGATGTAAAATCTGGATCACTGAGGCGGGGACAAAAACATGGAGGAGGTAGAAGGACATGTGTAGTGTGAAATAAATGTCTTAAAAGCAAAGCTAGTAACATTTACTGCACCTTTACTCCACCCCTGCAGAGTTGGCCGTTAATTAGGAGTCAGTCGAATTTTTGCTATATCTCGATAGATAATCAAATTTATAATTACAAAATGTATGGATCACATATAGTAACCGAGGCGATACAAAATTAAATATCTCTTCTCCAAAGAGTTAGAGAGACAATAATCGAAATATCTATGTCATCTTAGAAGGGACGAAATAAATACAATGTCACCCTATTATCTTCCAATGTATTATAGACAACTTGAAATTAAAGGGACATCCTATAAATCCATCAACAATTCATTATTTTAATGGATCACCTGTAAAAGAAATATAATAAAGTTTATTACTTTTATTAATGAACATGTAGAACTCTTGATACTTGTTTGATTTGGTTTTCTCAATGAATTGTTTCAAGAAGCAAAGACATAGTAAAATGCCTTGAAGGCAGAGCTTCCAGATAAATGAATAAGATATGTTAAAAATGGAGATTGTTTGCTATTTATGTACTTAAACTTTCACTCTATGAAAAATAAATAACTAACCTTACAAAGAATTTCTTGTATTAAAAGAAAGTCTCATTGTCATATGAGCACACTATTGTTTGTTTTAATCCACATATTAACTAACATTAGTATCCAACTACGTATCCAAATGGAAAATTAAATTAATAGCTTGATCATGTAAATTTACTTGCATGCATGGACACAAGTCCATACATATATATACATATATTCTTCCAAAAAATTTCCCATTATGCAACAATTGTTGGAATCTAATACTTTCAATAAACCAAAAAAAGGAAGGAATACTGGAATTGGAGAGAATCACCTTAAAGTTGAAGAAAATATACAACCACTTACAATCCAATGACATATTTTGCTTTTCAAATGTCATTAAACCTACAAAAAGTAAAGAAAGTCATTGAGTATAAAAAAGAAGACCGATATTTTCAACAGTGAGGAAAACACAGCTCGACCACAGTTTTACTTAACAAACTTTTGAAATGAAGTAGTGGAGATTTCATCATCACTTATTCTTCAAACAAACTATACGAAATGAATTTTTCTTCCTAATGTGTTTAACTCTTGAAAAAGGACCTATTATGATAGCTATTTCATATATCTTTTCTTGGGTTTGTAGAGTCAGGTTTCTTGTTTACCCTTTGAATCACTACCCATATTCATATCAGGATTGATGATTGAGGATCCATACAATGTTTTATGAAATATATTAGATATTAAGGAATATATGGTGAAAATCACACCTTAAGTAGTCAGTATGTCAACCATCAACAACTTAGTTGTCCCAAATATTGAAAATGTTAGCTTACTTAAGTGTCCATATGTTACCCATGTATGTCAAAAGGTGAATGAGAAATTATTTTTCTTCTGTGGGCCAAAAAACAATATTGTCTCATTCTACACACATCAAACATATATATGCTTAAAATATGTGAAATAAGTTCAGAAAATGTAAAAGCCAAAAACAATGAACAATAGAAGAGGAAAAAAAGTACTATCAACTACTAAACTTTGAGTCAGTTCTCTTTATTTCTGTTAACTTTTCTCAATTCTTAAAAGAAAAACACATAAAAAGTTTATTTACTTTAGTAGGAATGATCTAATAAATTGTCAAATGCGTGAAAACACAACCATCATTTAATCTTAGAAAGAAGAGGGGGTTGTTTTTACTGAGTATCAACATATAATATGTAAATTTAATACGTAAACTTGAAGGCGAAAGCTTATATTTTCATAGAACATGTACAAAATGGATATGTAGCTTCTATTGCATGACATATACAATTTTAGAGTTGAGTTGATGTAAGCTTTACTAAATTTATTGTATAATGTAGAGTCTTGCAATAGCTTTTATGGAAGATATTTGGTGGCTTTTAGGCTTAGTAGGTTTGGCTTATGAAGGATAGCGAATATAGAATTTTCGGTGAATATATTTTGAATGATTTCTTAATACACTATATTATACCTATAATGATCATTTGTATCTTCAACTATAGGCGGACGCGGTAGTATTTTGACAATTTTAGAAGTTTTTAGCTCTGGATAAAGCGACATAAAGTTGGTCAAGCGAGAAAATGGGTTGCGTAAATAGATTCCTATGCAATCTTATGTTTGACCTTGAGCTTGTTTATTGTCATTGTAAAACAAAGTCGAATTAGAGATTGTGTTTTTTTAATAGAAATAGGTAATCTTTCATCTTTTGATTCTATTAATGGGATTTTCGAAATAAATACATGTGTGTTTTTGTAGTAACTGGCAATAGTAGAACTTATAACATGCTTATTAAAATTATGACATATTAATCGTGTCTCATTACATAATCACTTGGATGATTTAAGTTTCACAATAATATAAACGGACAGTCTTTTACCAAAGTCAATTTGTATGGGGTAAATTAGTAGGATTTAAGGTGTGTAAGAAACTTTCAACATTAATCACCTAGTTGTAGAGTTTCATCAATTTCAATATAAATTTTAGCATCATTAGTAAGTTGATGGGAATATCGTAAATTTCATTTACGTCATTTTTTGTAGTTAAAATAACTCGAAAAATTATAGAAGATTGGTCTGAATAGAATGTCCTTATATCATGATAAGTTTCTCTGAATAATTTATTTTGGTATTCTATTTAATTTGTACATGGAATGATAAAATTATGTGAAATTTTAATTTTGTTTTTCTATCTAGTTATTCCTTGTTTTCAATTCGCACTAAATATTCACAAAAAGTAGGATCTTCTTTTGCTCGTATATTTTCTAAGAAGCATATTTTCTTAAGTTAATCTCATATATTAGAATATAATAAGCACAAACTCTTCTGTTTTATCATTACAAACAACATGCAATGTTTTTATAAAGTTGCCTCCAAAGACTACAATTTTTCCACCAAATAAACTTGTTTTACCTATTTGGCCCTTTAAAAGAATATCTAAAGTTTGTATCATTTTATGTTTGGCCATTGAGACTTCATCCCAAACCATAAATGTTGAATCTCGAAATCGAGATTCTAATGAAATTTTTTTTACTAATATTTCAAGTAAATTTATTGTCAATATCAATTGGAATTATGCAATGTGAATGTGTAACTCGGCCTCTCGGGGAGAACTGAAGCTGCAACATCAAAACGTGCGGTTGCTAAAGCCATATACCCTTTTGATATTCCATTTGCTAATTAAAATATTTTCCCAGTTTCTCTTGGACCCTCAATAAAAGAGCACCTGATTTATCTGAATATACCCTATCAAGTATTAAATGCCCTTATTGATGAGGATTTAACTGAATTTGTAATAAAAGATCTTCTTCATGTACTATTATATTTCTTTTGAAGTGAACATCTTTTTATTCTTTAGTTATTCTAGAAGGTATATTTACTATTATATTTCTTTCAAAGACAACATCTTTTGATTCTTTAGTTATTCTAGAAGGTATGGTGTTTTCAGAAACAAAATTATATTCCTTAAATTGTGTTCCGTTAAATTTAAAATGTGTTGATAAATGTTGAAAAGATTTTGTTCCTATATTAGGATTTTTATAAAAATCTTCATACATTGAATCTAAATATTTTCTATAGTTCTTTTGGATTAATAAGATTGTAGTATACTAATATTGTGGCGAAAACAGTAAGGCATTTGATAGGTCACAACTTCATACATACACGTTAGTAAAATTTTATCAGAATGTAATAAGCATCTTTTTTGGAGACTTCTCTAAATGTGTCACAACAAATTCCGTTAATGTGTGGAGATCTTCATACGATTTAGATCCTCTTACATTTGTTAAAAGTTATCTAAAATAATATCATTCTCCTTCAGTTAAATGACATATGAAAATTTTACCTATCACATTACTATGTGGTCGTCGATGTGACCACATTTTGTCTGTTTTTGACCAAACAAAATAGTTTGTGAAGTCTTTATATAATAAATTGAGTTCTATTCCATTTTTATTGATGCTATTCATTTAAAAACAAATCATTTAAACATTGTTCTTCGTATCATCGAATTATTTAGAATTTGATCCACAATTTGATTGCTTTTAGAAGATAAATATTAGTTTTTTTTATATGTAGTTGAAGTTGGTATACAGTTGGAGTTGTTTCACTTATAGGAAAAGAAAATAGATGTCATGAAACTTTTAGAGCAAAGACCCATCTAACAGCTTGATATTATTTTATTTTATCTATTTAGACATTTGAGTCATTACTATGTATAGAAAATGCAATTTTGTCATGGCCTTTAAAAATATATTTATAGATGCATTTGACCATCTTAATGTCTTAATACACTTCAATGTTAATATGACAATTGAATTTACAAAGTAAATAGGGATTCCATAAGACTACAAAAGTATTATAAATATTGTATCCTTTGAATTGTACATGTGTTTGCAGTTTTCATCCTTCTAAATAGGATACGGATTCTTTCCCTTTGTTGTTTCTGGAAGTTTTGTTAGGATATGTGAATTTGAAATGATTTGTTTTCATGAAAGGACATGTTGGATTTAGATTGTCGAAAATATGTATGATGTACTAATGCAATTTCATCCATATATCAACAACGCATGTCTCTTAAACCTCCTATAAAAGTTGCAAGTAGTATTAATCCTTTTGCAATATTTGAAGCATCTGTTCACCATGTCTTAATATATCAATAATTCCTTGCAACACCTCAAACTATAAATAAATTTGATCAAATGATAAGATATTTAATAGTTGCGCCTCATGTTTTATGTATTGGTCAACTTTATGTTGTTGTAACAGTCTTCCAGAACATAACATGTCATTTGACTCTTCTTGTCTTAATTAAATTTTAAACAGTGATATTCATGACAAGAAACAAATTGTCTTTTCTTCTTAACTTTTGATAAAACTTTAGATTCCATGTCCAGTAGGCACTCAATTGAAGCCATGTTTATTGCACTGGGTAGTTGTTCACTTTCACGGTAAATTTGATATCTAGAAATGTTTTAAGTATGTTAGAATTTATTAATATCACAATGCCATCGATTTTTACGGTGAGAAAATAACAAATGGATTATAACATCCATGGTAGTAACTTACCAATTGTAAGTTATTTATTGTGGGTGTATATTCGAGTGTGAGGTGTGAAATTTTTTTCATTTGGTTGTTATTCTATCCAAATTTCTCCTACTTCAGAGGTGGTTGGAAAATTATATGTTTGTTGGTTCAAACCACAATTTAAGTGCAAATTTGGATAGTTTTGGAACAATTGTTAATGATTTCAGAAAGATAGTATATGATTGCTTTTAGTATTTTCATCAAGTTCATCACAATAGATTCACTAAGATTGGATGGTAAAGTCAATCGACTTATTATCTCAGCTTCATCATCATAGAAATACAATTTAATTTTTTTCAGTCTTTCATTTGCAGCAATTAAATCATCAATAAAGTGATACATTTGTCCCTGAACTTTAAATGTATATATGTTGCGATTTCTCTATGCTAAATTTTTGACATAATTTACCCCTAGAGAGGTGAATGCAAACATATTATTGTATGTTTAACTGTAGGTACAAATATGTTTACATTCTTCAGTGTTGCCCAGAAAGAGATTGTATAACTGTGTGGGCATTTGTTTAGAAATCAGTTTAATTGATCCATTATCACAACTAAACTCGGGTGATTCATATTCAAATCTTTTCGCCCCATAAAATTTACAATGAGGGAAATATTTTAGGTACACATAATTTTTTGATAACAAATTACAGTTCTGTAAATTAATTTCTAATCATTTTATGTGTACATGATAAATTGTAATACTATTATGAGTAGAACTAAAATGAAATATTAGCTTAGCAAAAAAAGATGTACCTCTATTTGAAGTAACTAGTAGGGATGACATCTTCTTTTCTGCATCATATCTACGTGATGATGATCTTGATATTTCAAAATTTAATATTAAGAAAGATAAAACTTATGACATTAGTTGTAATTTTTCAATTTACTCTGACTTACCTATTTCCAATGCAGAGATGCAACAACAAATATCTTAATGCGTGGAAGCTTGTCCTTAAAATGGTAGAAGATAAAGTACCACGATTGATAACAAATCAATCTTATAAATAAAGGTCTACATGTAACAGCACAAGCGACACTATGCGTAAATTTAGTTTTTCTAATATTCATTTGTAGCTAATGAAGATTGAGAATTCTAACATCTCGCAACTAGAAAGAACAAGAAGGAAGTTTAAAATATGAAAATAGTTACTTTCAAAAAGTACAAGGAAATCTGGAAATATTTAATCAAGATGAAGTGTGTTTTTGGTAAACTTAACATGATCAAAGCTCCTAGATTAAGATGAGTTAGGTGTGATTCGTGATATGGTTGTAACGATCTTTTGAACGACGCACAATTTCGAGTTCGTATGAGTATGTTATGCCTTTTAGAAATTGGATTATTGAATCAAGGAAATATCCAGTTTGGAATTTTTAAGGGGTATTTTCGTCTGTTTATTGCCCTATTATTTTTATCCGATTTTGGATTTTAATATGGGTCAAATAAGATTTCAGTCAGTTTTAGAATTTGGTATTTCAGGCAAGCTCTAAGGAGAAAGGGAAGAGTAAAGAAGAAAGAGAAAAGGGAATTTATCAAGATCGATCAAGAACATTGGTATTTTCGCCTAGGGTTTACTTCTACCAAGTATATGAGGCTCTCATAAGTTCGGATCATTCTCTCACGTGAGAATCATATTAATTTCAGTTTAAATTCGTCCTGAAAGAGTTGAAATATTGATGATACTATTATCTATTCTTGATTTCATAAATTGTTCTTTAATTTGCCTGAGTTGGAAAGTTTTTGAGTTCGTTAGATTTCATTATAGGTTTGTTTAGAGTTAGATTCTTATGTACATTTGTTGGCTATCTCTACGTAAAAGTAATTTAAGAAAATGAACCGAGTTTGGGTGAATTGGGGGAAGAAAAACAAATAAGAAATTTCGACGGGTGAAATCTGAGGGTGGTCGTCTGTCGCGCGTCTAGTACCCAATTTTGAAAATTCGGCGCCGTGTTGTTGAGCTGACATGAAGTGTTCTTCCTCAAAAAGAAATTTTCGAAACCAAAATTTAATTATGCCTCCGCGTTATCGAACCACCTTCAAATATTGATTTTCGGTTTTTTCTCATTTTTAGCTACTTAAAATCATTCTTAAACATCATGAGATCTTTCCAATCGCAAATCAAAATCTTTAAATCCATAATTCAAGTCAAGGATCATTTAAGAGTCAAGTCAAGAGCATTTAATCATCAAACTCAAGAGAAATCAATAATCGAGTTAAGATAAGTTCTTGATGTTTTCAAAAGTCTTTCACAAACATTTTAACTTTATTTTAAGACTTAAATTTTGAGTTCAATATAGAGTAAAGTTTGACCTTCTTTATTCAAATAAATATATGGGGACTATGTCTTCCGAAAGAAATTTAAACTATTTTCACATTTAAATAAGAACGGAAACTAAGATTTCCATTGAGCCTTTGGTCTAATTTCAGAAATGATAGCTTTCTAAATGAAGCAAGAAGGGAAATTGAGATTTCCAAGATAGCATTTGAGCTATGTTTTTGAACACTAATCTCAAATTACAGAAGAAGTATGTTTTTAAAACATAAGAGCTAGTATATTTTTAGAGTAGTATTTAGCACCGAATTGGAGACGAGTATGAGTTTAGATAACTCACATCTCCATAAAAACATGTAGCCACAATGTGTAACAACCCATATAAAAATAGACTAAAAATAAGCTTTTCAAAAATCTACAGGTGCAATCGACGGTTACCATCGACGGACTGTAGCCTGATCCACGACCCGAACTTCACATCCGTCGTTTGAGTCTGAAACCCCCACAAACTCAATCTAGAAAATTTGACTATGTGTCGAACGACGGACAAACCTACAGTTTGTAGGTTAGACTATGTCCGTAGTCTGTGTCTGTCAATCAACACCCTATTTAGCCTCTCTCTTACAAGATCCATGATGGACTAGTACGTTCTGTAGATGGACTTACGAACCGTAGGTGGAAATTAGCAAACAGTTAAGGGGGAAATGTAGTTGCGTCAACTTCAAATGGTCATATCTCTTAGCACAAAATGAATTAGATGTCCAATGACATACTTAAATATAGAAATTGAATTAGCTTTCCATAGACACCGACCTTGCTAAAATCAAACCTTCGAGTAAAAAGTTATGCCCGTTTTAGTAAAGGTTTGTCGAACGGACCCAAACGATGGACCGTAGATTGAACGATGACCCGTCAGTCCAGGTCGTCTATTGGTACGACATAAATTAACTCGCGGATCTTTTGGTCATTTCTTACGTCGTTTAAATCTAAGATACATTGGTTTGACCCTAAATCATCAAGATTTTAGTCAGTTTAAGCCTAGAAATATAACTAAAACTTACGTAAATTAAATCACTAATAAAAAACATAGAAAATTAGAGGCAAGAAAGGAGAAAAAGGTCAAGAGCCCTAGTTCAAGAACGCACTAAGGTTCCAGAAATTCAAGCCCTAAAATCAAAATATTTCTCCGTGAATTTCATCACCGGGTATGTGGAATTTCACTAGTGGGTTCCTTTCAATCATTGGGTCCCTAGTTTTCAGTCAGATTCTTTATTCCCACATCATGATTAGACCTAGGGTTTCTAGAACTTCAGAAAAACTTCATGAATTAATTAGTTATATGTTCTAAATCAGATTTCCATGTTATTGTTTTGTTCATCGCATGAATTTCAGAACCCTAACTATGTATTTCTTTAGTTCTTGAATTACACATGCTAGGTGAGATATTTAAGTTACTTCAGATATACATGCCTCAGTTATAAATGCATAATTACCAAATTAATTGTTGCATTCTCAGTTTGCATGTTCAGTTTTGAGCTATCTATTATTTACAAAAATTCAGTCATAATCAGTTAATTATATAATTCATTAGGATTAGAATACTACAAAGTTGGACTAGGGTTCAGTACCCAATATTCCAAGAATTACTAGCCAAGTAGGTTGTAAGTCCCCTTTGTGGACATCAGTTTAGCGATCATGCCAGCATGCCTTTATACCTTTGGCAGGGTATATTGGGTCCTTTCGATGGGGCGTATACATCGGACTCCACATTTAGCTCATGTGATTTTATTATCGGTTATTAGTAGCTCCCTTAGATCAGTCAAATTCCACAGCATTGACCATTTATCTGTATATCCAGTATTCAGTTTCACTATTCTACAAATTGTTCTTTGCATTCAATTATCTCAGTATTCAAAATCTGTATCATGTTCAGATTATATACTTGCTTTTGTGGTTTTTCAGTTATTTTTTATTTCAGGTTTACTCTATCCTACATGCTCAGTACCTTCAAGTTTTGACGCATATGTGCGCTACATCTTCTCGTGATGTAGGTTCAGGTTCTTAGCATCCAGATTATGCATAGATCGATTCCCGATCTCTAGTTCAGCAGATTCAATGGTGAGTCGTCATTCTCCGAGGACAATAGTCATGAGTTTATTTTCAGTCATTTGGTTTTAGTTTTTGTTAGACTTAGATGGGGATTGTCCCAGTATTTCTAGTCAATTATAGGCTTAATTCAGACATAGTTAGTTTCTGCTTAGTATTGAGTTAATATTGCCTTTGTATTAAAATCATCAGTATTTCAAATATCTTAGTTATATAATATGGGTATTTCCCGATATTTTATGTTTAAATTATGATTTATCTTTCACATTAAGTTTATTATCTTTAGTATGCTCATGATCATGCCAGCATGGTTAGCTTGGGATCACTTGTGGTCCTAGGTTCCATGTCCGCGTCTCAGGGGTTATTTAGTGCGTGACAAAACTTGGTATTAGAGCACTAGGTTTAAGTATCCTAGGATGTCAGAAAATCCGCACTAAGTATAGTACTATCATGGGTGTGAAGTGCACCACATCTAATGAGAGGGAGGCTACAATGTGTATTAGGAAAACTTCACTTTCATCTTACTTTTATCGTACGTAACTATGATCTTATTCCACTCTAACGTGACGTTTTACGTTTCAGATCATGCCTCATCCTAGCACTAACGCTAGGAATGCAAATGCAACTCCTCCAGTCCCAGATTAAGAGGTATCCAATGTTGAGTTTAGGAATTTCATACAGATGTTGGCTTAGAGTATGACCAACCACAACAATCGGGTCCATGCTCCTCTGAATGAAAATAGTGGATCAGCAGCAGCAAGGGTTCGCAACTTTGTTAGGATGAATCCGTCGGAGTTCTTAGGATCACAAACTTATGAGGATCCTCAGAATTTCTTGGATGAGATCAAGAAGATCTTTGAGGTAATGCAAGTCACTGGTAATGATTGGGTTGAGTTGGAATCATACTAGTTGAAGGATGTTTCTCATATCTGGTACACTCAATGGAAGGAAAATAGGAGTAATAATGCAACTCCAATTACTTGGGATTGCTTTAGTGAGACCTTTATGGACAGGTTTTTTTCCAATAGAGATGAGAGAAACAAAGGCTCAAGAATTCATGAATTTAAGGCAGGGAAACATGATGGTCCAAGCGTATGGGCTCAATTAAACCAAGTCTCTAGGCTTATGACTCATGCTCAGCAAGTTGAGGGTGATAAGCTTATGGAATAGGATAAGGAGAATAAGAAATCTAGGACTGGGAACTATGACTATTTTAGCAAAAATTGGGTGGGGAAATCCCTCACAGAATCAGCAAAAGTTTTCAGTTCCAGCCCCTTCATCAGCTAGTGTTCCATCCTCCAAGAACAGGTATGATCAGAAGGTTAGGCACCAGTCACTAAGTCTCATAGAAGTTTTTCTAGCACCAAGATTTACTCCACTTTCCCTAAGTGTGGTAAGAACGATCCAGGCGAGTGTCTTGCAGGAAAAGAAGGATACTTTAGGTGCGGTTAGTCTGGTCACAGGTTGAGGAGTTGTCCTTCTAATCAGGCTCAAGGAGGTGGTAATGGTAGAGATCAATCTACAATTTCATCAGCACAAGCAAGTCACTTGACTCAGTTGGGTAACTCATATGGTACAGGTGGTGCTCAACGCCAGAAGAAGTTGTAGGATCTTCAGGCTTGCCAGGATAAAAAAATGTTTCTCCTGATATAGTTACTTGTACGTTACGAGTCTTTAGCCTTGATGTTTATGCGTTGTTAGATCCAGGGGCTACTCTTTCTTTTGTAACTCCTTACATAACAGTCCAATTCAGTGTTAGTACAGAAATTTTGTCAGAACCTTTTTCAGTTTCTACTCCATTTGGTGACCCAATTATAACTAGATGGGTATAGGGAAATTACCTTGTCACAGTATCTCAGAAAGTCACCTCAGCAGATCTTGTAGATCTAGAAATGGTAGACTTTGATGTCATTCTAGGAATGAATTCGTTACATTCATGTTATGCCTCAGCCAATTGTAGAACTAGGATTGTTCGTTTTCAGTTTCCAGACGAACCAATCTTACAGTGGAAGGGTAGTAGCTTAGCACCTATGGGCCGATTCATTTATTTCCTTAAGGCTAGAAAGATGATATCCAATTATCTCTATCAGCTAGTTTGGGTTAAGGATTCTATCTTTGAAACCCCAAATCTTGAGTTAGTTCCAGTAGTCAGTGAATTTCCAAAATTGTTTCCAGAAGATCTTCCCAGAGTCCCTAAGGGAAATCGACTTTGGAATTGAACTCTTTCCAGATACCTAGTCTATTTCTATTCCTCCTTAATGAATGGCTCCAATAGAGCTTAAGGAATTAAAAGAGCAGTTCAAAGACCTTCTAGATAAGGGCTTTATCAGACTTAGTATTTCACCATGGGTTGCATCAGTGTTGTTATTAAAAAAGAAAGATGAATCTCTTCGAAAGTGCATTGACTATAGACACTTGAACAAGGTCATAATCAAGAATAAGTATATCATCCCCACAATTGATTACTTGTTTGAACAACTTCAAGGCGCTAGCCAATTCTCAAAGATAGACCTCAGATTGGGTTATCATTATCTTAGAGTTAGAGATAGTGACATTCTGAAGACACCCTTCAAGACTCGATATAGTCATTATGAATTTGTAGTTATGTCGTTTGGAATAACCAATGCTCCTTCAAGTTCCATGGATTTGATAAACATAGTGTTCAAACAGTACTTTGAGTTGTTCATTATCGTCTTTATTGATGATACCCTCATTTACTCAAGGAATGAGGAAGAACATGCGAGTCATTTGAGAATTGTTCTACAGACTCTCAAGGATCGCCAGTTATTACGCTAAGTTTAGCAAATAAGAGTTCTGGTTCCAATCCGTTGCTTTGCTTGGTCATATTGTATCTAGCGAAGGGATCTGAATGGATTCATAGAAGATAAAAGCAGAGAAACAATTTCCTAGACCTACCTATGCTTTAGATATCAGAAGTTTTTAGGTCTAGCAGGTTATTGTAGAAGGTTTGTAGAAGGATTCTCATACATAGACTCACCATTTACTAGGTTAACTCGGAAGATGATCAAGTTCAAATGGTCAGATGACTGTGAGAAAATCTTTGCATAATTGAAAACTAGATTGACTACAACTCCTATCTTGACTCTACTAGAGGGTTCATATTGTTATGTGATCATTGTGATGCATCCCGAGTTGGACTAGGTTGTATGTTGATGCAGTGAGATAATGTTATAGCTTATGCTTCTACACAGCTTAAGGTTCATGAGAAGAACTATCCAACCCATGACCTCGAGCTTGCAGCAGTGCTGTTTGCACTTAAGATATGGATAAACTACTTGGGTTGTTCATGTAGATTTGTTCACTAATCATAAGAGCCTTCAATATGTGTTCACCCAGAAAGAGTCGAATGTTTGCCAGATGATATGGCTTGAGTTCCTTAAGGATTATGATATGAGTGTGAATTATCATCCTGGTAAAGCGAATGTAGTAGCAGATGATCTTAGCAGATTATATATGGGTAGTGTAGCCCATGTTGGGGAAGAAAGGAAGGATCTAGTGAAGGATGTTCACATGCTTGCTCTCTTGGGAGTTCTCCCTATGAGCATAGTCGACAGTGGTGTAACAGTTTAGAATGGGGCATAATCTTCTTTGGTAGTAGAGGTTACGGAAAAAGCAAGAAAGTGATCCATCTTGCTTTAACTTAAGGTTGTAGCCCACAATTAGAGAGTGGAGGTTTTCTTCCAAGGGGGAGATGGTGTACTTCGCTACCAGGTTAGATTGTGTGTTTCTGATATGGGTGAGTTCAGACAGCACATTCTTGCAGAAGCCCATAACTCCAGTTGTTCTATTTATCTAGGTGCCACTAAGATGTACCGCGATCTTTGGGAAGTCTATTGGTGGAATGACATGAAGAGGGATATAGCAGACTTGGTGAGTAAGTGTCTAAATTGCCAGCAAGTCAAGGTAGAACATCAGAAACCAGGAGGTATGAATCAAGAGATTGATATTCCTACTTATAAGTACAAAATTACTAAGTCTTATCAATTTGGGTGACAGTTGATAAGATGACTAAGTCTTCTCGCTTTTTAGCGATCAAGACTACATATTTGATAGAGGACTATGCTAAGCTTTAAATTACTGAAATTGTGAGGTTGCATGGGATTCCTTTGTCTATATCTCAAATAGAGGTCCTCAGTTGTACCTCTAATTTCTGGAAGTCATTTCAGAAGACTCTTGGTACTCAAGTTAACCTTAGCATAACATTTCATCCACAGACGGATGGATATGCAGAGCGTACTATTTAGACCCTAGAGGATATGTCGAGAGCTTGTGTGATCGATTTAAAGGGTAGTCAGGATGATCACCTTCCTCTAATTGGGTTCCCCTACAATAACAACTACCATTCCTGCATTCAGATTGCGCCTTATGAGGCTTTTTATGGGCATAGATGTAGATCTCATGTTGGTTGGTTTGAAGTAGGTGAAGCAGCTTCGATAGGGCCAGATTAAGTCCTTTATGCGGGAGAAAGTGCAACTCATTAGAGAGAGACTTAAGGCAGCCCAGAGTCATCAGAAATCTTACGCAGATGTAAGGAGAAGGGCATTAGAGTTCTAAGATGATGATTGAGTTTTCCTAAAATTATCACCTATGAGTAGTGATGAGATTTGGCCGAAAAGGAACTTAGTCATAGATATGTATGCCCTTAAAAGATCTTGAAAAAGGTTGGCAATGTGACACATGAGTTAGAGTTGCCAGCAAAATTAGCAGCAGCGCATTCGGTCTTCCACATCTCACTCTTGAAGAAGTGTGTGGGTGATCTAGATTCTGTAGTGCCATTAGAGAGTGTGGTGGTGAGAGATATTCTTTCATATGAGGATGTACCAGTTGAGATTCTTGAGAGTCATGTTAGAAGGTTGAGAAAGAAAGAAGTCGCTTCATTCAAGGTTTTAAGGAGGAGTCAGTCTGTAGATGGAGCTACTTGGGAAGCAGAAGCAACCATGAAAGCCAAGTATCCTCACCTCTTTACTTCCGATTCCACTCCAGCTTGAGGTAATAGTTCTTCTTCAGTTTTTGAGTCATTCATGCATGAATTCAGTCCTAGAATCATGTTCTCTCAGTTTGTACTTGCATTCTCAACATATTTATGTGTTCTCAGAACTTAATTCAGTCAAAAACTCAGTTCTCAGTGTGTAGTAGTAGGGATTGCAGCTTTCTCCCTCTATTTTAGCTAGTTTAGTCTTCATTTGAGGACAAATGTTCCCAAAGGGGAGATAATTTAACACCATGTATCCAAAACAAACCAAAAATCAACTTTTCAGAAATCTGCATGTGCAATCGACGGTTACCATCGACGGAACATAGCCTGAACCACGGGTCGTACTCCACATCTTTCATTCAAGTTTCAAACCCCTAAGAATTGAGCCTAGAAAATTTGGCTAAGTGTCGAACGACGGACCGACCTACGATCCATAGTCTATGTCCGTCAATCAACACACCATTTACCCTTTCTCTGACAAGATCCATGATTGACCAATACGGTCCGCAGATGGACCTAAAGACCATAGGTTGAAATTAGCAGACAGTTGGGGGGAAATGCAATTGGGTCCACTTCAAATGGTCATAAATCTTAGCACAAAATGAATTAGGTGTCCAATGACATACTCAAATATATAAATTAAATTAGCTTTCCATAGCCATCGACCTTGCTAAAATCAGACCTCCGAGTAAAAAGTTATTTCCATTTTAGTAAAGGCCTGTCGAACAGACCCAAACGAAGGACCGTCTATTGAACGACGACCCATCAGTCTAGGTCATCGTTTGGTCCGACAAAAATTAACTCAGGGGTCTTTTGGTCTTTTTTCACTTTTTTAAACCATAAGATACATCGTTTTGACCCTAAATCATCATATTTTAGTCAGTTTAAGCCTAGAAACATAACTAAAACTTACCTAAATTAAATCAGTAATAAAAAACTTTAGAAAATTAAGGGGCAAGAAAGGAGAAAAAGGTCAAGAGTCCTAGTTCAAGAACGCACTAAGTTTCCAGCAATTCCAGCCCTAAAATCTAAATATTTCTCTGTGAATTTCATCACCATGTACGTGGAATTTCACTAGTGGGTTCCTTTCAACCATTTGGTCCCTAGTTTTTAATCAGATTCTTGATTGTCGTATCATGATTAGACCTAGGATTTCTAGAACTTCAACAGAACTTCATGAATTAATTAGTTATATGTTCCAAATCAGATTTTCATGTTATTATTCAGTTCATCACATGAATTTCAGAACACTAGCTATGTATTTCATTAGTTCTTGAATTATACATGCTAGGTCAGATATTTCAATTACTTCAAATATACATTCCTCAGTTATAAATGCATAATTACTAGATTAAATGTTGCATTCTCATTTTGCATGTTAAGTTTTGAGATATCCAGTATTTACCAAAACTCGTCATAATCAGTTAATTACATAATTAATTGGGAGTAGCATAATATCGAGTTTGACTAGGTTCAGCGTACCCAATAGTCCCAGAATTACTAGCCAAGTAGGTTGTAAGTCCCCTCTGTGGGAATCAATTTAGTGATCACGCCAGCATGCCTTTATACCTCTGGCAGAGTATATTGCGCTCTCTTGATGGGGCGTATACATCGGACTCCACATTTAGATCATGTGGTTTTATTATAAGTTATTAGTAGCTCCCATAGATTAGTCAGATTCCACCACATTGACCATTTATCAGTATATCCAGTATTCAGTCTCAGCATGTTATAAATTGGTAATTGCATTCAGTTATCTCAGCATTCAAATTCTATATCATTTTTCCGATTATATACTTGCTTTTGTGGTTGTTCAGTTATGTTTTATTTCAGCTTTACTCTATCCTACATGCTCAGTACCTTCAAGTACTGACACATACATGCGCTACATCTACTCGTAATGTAGGTTCAGGTTCTCAACATTTAGATCACGCATAGATCGATTCTCAATTCCAGTTTAGCAGATTCAGCGGTGAGTCGACATTCTCCGAGGACAGTAGTCATGAGTTTCTTTTCGGTCTTTTAGTCATTTATTTTTTGTTTTTTCTAGACTTAGCTAGGGCTTGTCCGAGCATTTCTAGTCAGTTAGACGCTTATTTCAGACATAGTTAGTTTCAGCTTAGTATTGAGTTAATATTGCCTTTGTATTAAAATCATCAGTATTTTAAATATCTTAGTTATAGAATATGGGTATTTCCCCATCTTTTAAGTTTGTATTATGATTTTTCTTTCGCATTCAGTTTATTATGTCTGTGTCTAGAGAGTAGTTCGAGGCATGAAGAAAAGGGTCATACTTTTTAGATGAATTATTTACACAATAGACTAGTGGATGCACTTCGTAGTTCAGCTCCAATACCTTTCGCCATGTATAAGATGTGCTAACAACGTGAGGTAAATCGTTGTATCATTACTATAGCTCTTATGCGATGGTTGTCGATCAGAGAAACTCCAACAGAAGTCATTGTATTTTATATACATCAATTTATTGTATTTTCACATACATTTCAGAGTTACGTTGTATCTTTATTACATACACCGAGTTGACATCATGTTTTACACAACTTTTTATTTATATTGCACTTGTTTTAAACTGTTTTATATTGAAATTAGTCGAGTTGTTTGTGCATTGCGCGAGTGTAAACTGTTATATCAATATATAAGTGCAATTGTTTAATTAAATATATAATATATTTTATATATTTATGCAAGATAGAATATATTAGATTTATGTTACATTTTTTTTGTTTTGAAATTCAAACCATTCTTTTTAAGATTTTATTTAGGCATTCATGGTCATAAGTAAATTATTTAACTTTTGAAATTTAAATTGTGACACATAATTTAAGAATGAAGAAATAGAAATTTTAGTGAAATATTTAAAATATTACATATTAATGGAAAGGGATCACGTAGAAGTGCAAAACGTTAATAATATTGATATATAAACATTATCGTCTAGCATTAGACATATATATATATATATATATATATATATATATATATATATATATATATATATATATATATATATATATATATATAATGTATGTAAGTACATTGACCACAACTAATGATTGTTTGAAGTTTGTATAATCGTATAAAATAACATTTGTTCCTTTAAATTCTTTAGATAAACTTGATTTTGCTTTTCTCAATAGATTTAGCTGGACCCGAGGCTTAATTTTCGTATGAGGTAACTTCATAACTCGGAAATTGAAACTCCGCAATTTTATCTTTAAGTATGATTGATTCAATAGATTATATGATATGAAGTTAACAGAATTTATGAACAATAATATTGAAGAAATCAAAAACATAACTTATGAGTATGCCAAATTTATTTATATACTACAGAGAAAAAACATAAAGTGACACCTGAAGTTGTTCTAAATTTGTAAAAAGACATCTAAATTATGCAAGTGTTTTATTACACCCCTAAACAATTCTGAACTGATATTATTACATTATTTTTTGTCCACCTGGCATAGGAAATGTATACACTCTCTTAAAGAGCGTGAAAAAACTAAAAAAATGAATATATTTTATTTTTACAAGAATTTTACTATAAAATATATATTTTTATATTTCTTATCATTTTAACTTATTATACCTTATTATGTTTTTCTTTTTCTTTTTTTTCTTCTTTCTCAGATATTCATTGTCATATTCATTAACTTATCGCTTTCAATGTCACTTTTTACCACAACTTCATCTCTCTTTTATTCTACTATTAGTTTAACTCTCTTAAATTTTATAATTATATCTAGATAATTTAATACATTTCGAACAATGTGATAAACCCATTAGATTTTAAGATAATTAGTACACATTATTTAGTTTTGGGATAATGCCCAAGTACCCCCTCAACCTATACCCGAAATCTCAGAGACACACTGATACTATACTAAGGTCCTATTACCTCCCTGAACTTATTTTATTAATAATTTTTTATCCCTTTTCGACCTACGTGGCACTATCTTGTGGGCCCAACGATGATTGACTTTTTTTTTCAAACTAGTGCCACGTAGGCTAATAAGGGGTAGAAAATTACTTATAAAATAAGTTTAGGGGGGTAATAGGACCTTAGTATAGTATAAGTGTGTCTCTGAGATTTCGAGCATAGGTTGAGGGGGTATGTGTGCATTATCCCTTTAGCTTTTATCCAAATTCTAATTAAACTTTTTCAATTTTCGGAGAAGTCTTATGCTTTCAAAATTATCATTTCTAGTTTTTAATTTATATGGAAACTAGATAAATTAAATGATGATACCTTCAAAATTATATTCTTTCTTAGAAAAATAATTAATTTTGTTATCAATAACTCAACAAAGTCTAAAAATAGTATAATTTTTGGAAAGTAAGAAATTTTACAAAATAAGAAGAAGAAAAGAGGAAGAAAATGGAGGTGCTCAACTTGATATGAGTGTGTGGTTAGATGAGGATAATACGTGAAGAAGAAGGAAACAAGAAAGAAAATGGAGGAAGCTTGAAAGTTGGAGTGGATGATGAATTAAAAATTAAAATAAAATTAAAATAAAAATAATAAAACTAAAATAAGTCAAAAAGTAAGAGCAAGAAATAAAGAAAACTTAAAATGAAAAAAAATATATTTCAAATTTAATTAACACGTATCGCACAATGATTGTTGTATGATTATATTTACCATTTAAAATTTGGAATTAAACCAAAAATGATGTAATAATATATGTTCGGAATAGTTTATGGAGGTAACGACATCTGCATAGTTAAAATGTTTTTTTAAAAATTCAAAACAACTTCAGATGTCACTTTATGTCTTTCTTTATACTAAAAATGTACGGGAAACATTATTTTTGAATTAAAAAATATATGGGTTCCCCCTTTCCAATTCAATATTGTTGTTTCTCTCTCCTGTCTTACTTAATTTATGAATAAAAAATTATGTGGGTTCCATTCGTTATTTTATATTGTTATTCTTTCTGTTTCCATTTCTTTTCTTTACCCCTTCTTTTCTCGAAAAAATGATCTGTTTTTCTTCTTTTCTCTAATATTACATATCAATCTTTTTTTCTTCTTTCCTCTAATATTACAGATCAATTTTAAGTTATGAATAATTATTCAATTTTTTTATGTTATTCGTATATTCATCTTTTTCATATTTAATAATTAACAGATATATTATTTTTCAATTTTTTTAAATTACATAAAATAATGAGGATAAAAAATGGTGAAGATTGAAATGTTTCAAATGAAACTTTAAAAAAACTGAGAAAATTGAAAAACTTGATTTTATTTATCCTATGTGATTTGATAGTGAAAAAAAAGTTAACCAATCAAATGTATATATACATATCAAATAAACTATTTTAATAGATTAGTTGATTAGCTATAAAACATTCATTTCATAGATGTAAATTCTAATTATTATTTTTTTGCAATTTCATCCCACATATTTTTCTTGTATTCTCAAATTTTATTTTATTTTTAAAATAATCAGTGTGATATTTATTAATGGAGAACATTATGTAAATATAAAATGATATAAGAAAATTGTATAAATAAAATTAACCATTGAAAAAACTGATTTAAAAATTAAACAAAGAGTTAGAAAAATAAAAAATAAAAAGGTGAAAGGAAAGAAATGACAAAATAGAGGGGTGAGAAGTAAAGGTAGGAGAGAGAATTAACAACATAGAATGAGAAGTATAGTGATTGGACTCATGTATTTTTTAATTAGAAAATAATGCCTCACAAAGATATTTTTAGATCAAACGATGGAAGAAGGGTATTTTTCTTATTGTTCAATAATAGTTTTGATCCTTTTTCGATGTATAAAGGTTATTATTAGGCTAAGTAACAAAAACAAAAATGACAGACTTATAGCAACAAAAATAACTCCAGTGAGAAAACGTTGACAACAGGATTTGAACCTGCGCAGGCGAAGCGCAATAGATTTTAAGTCTACCTCCTTAACCACTCGGACATATCGACAAATTTTATAATTCTTCTTACCGGGAGATTTATGGGTTTGGACAAATTGTAGAAAGCAAAAATCGTTATGTCTCATTTTAATTTATTTGTGTGACTTTGACTTGACACAAAGTGTAGTAAAATGAAGAATATTTTTGAATTCTGTAGTCTTAAATATGTAGTAAAATTAAAGTTAAAGAGTTATAAAAAAACATTTTTAAAAATGGATTAAGAAAGTAAACCAAACAGAATGAAACAAAAGGAATACTTTCCTTAAAAAAAATGTCTATTTTATCAAGTTGAGATGTTTTGTGCACAAGCTTTAGGGAAAAAAATAAGTATTTCTGAATAGTAACAAAAACTCTTCCAAGAAACTTAAAAAAAATTCCGATTAAAATTTTCGCAAAATATAAATTGTCGATGTAATATTGATAAAGTACTTTTAAATTAATTATCCAAACACAAGTTATTTCTTTTAAAATATAATTTTCATCCAAGGATAAATAAAAGAGAAACTTTCACATATGGCAAACATAAAAATCATGTTTGTATGCTATAGATATAGTTAGCATAACTATGCTCCATAGCAAACATAAAAATGTATATGTCGCTATACATATACAAAAGAAAGCAGTTGTATATTCTGCTTTGGTATACATATACAAAAGATCAATTTTATAATTTGTGTTTGTATAAAGTGAGAAACAGAGAAAGGCAAAAGAAAATTGGGCAGGGGAAGATCGTATTTGCATAAGCTTAAGTGTGTACGACGAAAATATATGCATTTACATCTGTATATATATTTTTCTCTCGTTTTATACAAACAAAAACACAATGTATACATTTGTGTTTGTATAAAGTTAGAGAGACGAGTGACCGAGCGAGATCTGGGAGAGTGGCGAGCGAGATCTAGGAGAGGATAATGGAAAATATGTCTATATACAATTTTCTCTCGCTTTATACAAACACAAACACATTTTGTACACTTGTGTTTTTATATATATTGAGAGAGGCGAGAGAGCAAGAGAGATGTAGGAGAGTGAAGAATGAAATCAGAGAGAAGGGAACGAAAATATATGTATATATACAATTTTATCAGGCTTTATACAAACACAAACACATTTTATTTATTTGATTTTGTATAAAAGAGAGAGAGAGAGAGAGAGAGGCGAGGAAGAAAATGAGAGTAACGAGCGAGATACACCAAAATAGAGGCTAAATAATATTAGTTTTCTATGCGGTACAATTAAATCAAACTATTGTTATAGCATTTAATTTAAATTAATAGTTTTCAATTACATAGAATTTTCCCAAAAATAAATTGAGGCCACAAGTGATTACTTTATAAGTGACCTTATAATCGAGTCGGCCCTAATCTGTTGACTAGTTTGGGCTTGTATCATCTCTACCATTATTCTTGAACATTCTTATTAAATTACAAATATCATAGTCTATGACATTATTTACTAGTATATATATATGCTTTCGAAAATATAATATATTTTACAGTATTGTCTCATTCTCGGAAAAATACAGGACCTATAATGATAGTTATCTTATACCTTTTCTTGTGTTCGTAGATCCTCATCCATAGACTAGTTTGGGCTTGTATCATCTCTACCATTATTCTTGAACATTTTACGAATTAATGTGTGGAGATCTTCATACGATTTAGATCCTCTTACATTTATTAAAAGTAATATAAGATAATATCTTTCTCCTTTAGTTAAATGGCATATGACAATTTTATCAATCACAATACTATGTCGTCGTCGACGTGACCACATTTTCTCTGTTGTTGACCAAACAAAATACTTTGGAAAGTCTTTTTTATAATAAATTGAGTTCTGTAGCATTTTTATTAATTCTATTCATTTTAAAAAAAATCAGCTAAACATTGTTCTTATCAATGAAATATTTAGAATTTGATCCACGGTTTGATTGCTTTTAGAGGATAAATATTAGTGTTTCTTTATATGTAGTTAAAGTTGGCATACAATTGGAGTTATTTCACTAATAAAAAAATAAAATAGATGCCATGAAACTTTCGGTGCAGAGACCCATCTAGAAGCTTGATATTCTTTTGTTTTATCTATTTCGAAATTTGAGTCATTACTATGTATAGAAATGCAATTTTGTCATGGACTTTAAAAATATAGTTATAGATGTATTTGACCATCTTAATGTCTTAATGCACTTCAATGTTAATATGACAATTGAATTTTCAATGTAAATAGGGATTGTAGGAGACTACGCAGGTATTATAAATATTGTATCATTTGAATTGTACATGTGTCTGCAATTTTCGTCCTTTGTAAATAGGATAAGAATCCTTTCCCTTTGTTGTTTTGAGAGTTTTTTAGGATATTTGTATTGGTAATAATTTTTCTTCATGAAAGGACATGTTGGATTTAGATTGTCAAAAATATGTATGTTGTATTAATATACTTGCATCCATATATCGACAACACAATTCCCTTGGACATCCTATAAAATTTGCAGGTAGTAATCATCCTTTTGTAATATTTGAAACATCTCTTTCACCATGTCTTAATATATCAGTAATTCCTTTCAACATCTCAAGTTCTATATAAATTTTGATTGTATGAGAAGAAATTAAATAGTTGCAACCTCAAGTTTTATGTATTTTTTCAACTTTATATTGTTGAAACAGTCTTCCAGAATGTATTATTTCATTTTATTCTTGTTGTATTCATTGAATTTTATAACAATGATATTCACGACAAGAAATAGTTTATCTTTTCTTCTTTGGCTTTGATAAAACTTTAGATTCCATGTCGAGTAGGCACTCAACTGAAGCCATGTTCATTACACTTAGTAGTTGTTCACTTTCACGGTAAATTTGATATTTAGAAATCTTATATGTTTGTTTGAATTTATTAAGATCACAATGCCATCGATTTTGACAGTGAGAAAATAACAAATGGATCATAACATCCATAGTAATAACTTACCAATTGTAATTTTTTATTGTGGGTGTATATTCGAGTGTGAGGTGTGAAATTTTTTTGGTTGTTGTTCTATCCAAATTCTCCTACTTTAGAGGTGGTTGAAAAATTATATGTTTGTTGGTTCAAACCACAATCCAATTTAAGTGCAATGTAGAAATCACATAGTTTTGGAACATTTGATAACGATTTTAGAAAGATAGTATATGGCTAAGCTTTTAGTATATTCATCAAGTTCATCACAATTGATTTACTAAGATTAGCTCGTAAATTCATTCGATTATATCTGAGCTTCATTATCATAAAATACAGTTGTAAATTTTTGGGTCTTTCATTTACAACAATTAAATCATCAATAAAGTGATACATTTGTCCCTGAAATTTAAATGTAGATATGTTGCGATTTTGCTATGCTAAAGTTTTGTCATAATTTACCCCAAGAGATGTGAATGCAATCATATTATGTATGTTAAAGTGTAGGTAGGAAAATGTTTACGTTCTTCAGTGTTGCCCAGAAAGAGATAGTTTAACTCTTTGGACATTTGGTTAGAAATCAATTTTATTTATCCATTATCACAACTAAACCCGGGTTATTGATATCAGTGCTAGAGTCAATCTGCAAACGAAATACATTTTCCACAGCATCATGGAGGGTTTCCAAGTTTCGTTCTACAATCAAGAGTCTATTTTTGACCTCCTCATTGTCCTTCAATAAAAGAGCATCAGAATTCACAGAGATTTTTGAGGGTTTGGAGAATCATCCCGAGCTTTGACCAAGTCCTTTTTTATCCCCTTTTCACCAACCTGCACATACCCCATACTAGAAAAAGTGCAAGAATAACTTGTACACACCCCATACTAGAAAAAGTGCAAGAATCATAACTTGAATTTATAAGAGAAGGGGTAAACATAGAAAGATTCTCAATATGGTCCACAATACTCCTCGAGATGAGTAAGCCACGAGGCATACATGTTGATGCATTCAAGTCTTCAACACTTCCTCACATATACGCCTTGAATCATTGTACCCAGTTGATGTGGTGTTTTTAAGCATGCAATAGAGAACAAAAATGTTAGGAGTAGAAATATAACTCAAGGATCCATTCCTAGGAGTACGAGTTGTGGCCATGATATGCGCAAGGGTACGATTCTCAAAACATAGCAATAAGGGCCCAAAGTCTAAAATGCCACAGTCGGGTTCAACCACAACTCGTTTTGCACCTTCCAGAGAGACTTCAAAGTCATTAGGCCATGTTTCGTTCATGTAAAGAATTACCCCAGAGAACTTAGTATCAAACACATCTTCGAAAATATTTTCATTGATGATAAAACGTTTCCCAGTACCAACAATTCTAACTAACTACTGTCAGGTGAGATGCATAGATTCGCATAGAAGAGGCAAACCGCTTCGTCAAAAGCTCAAGACCACATAAGTAAAAAAGGGAGACGGTTTCTAAGCTTTGAGATAGGAGCTTACCTGGCAGTGAGAGTCCTTTAATTGACTGAGATTGACAACACGGTTGGGAACAATAGGCCAAATTTTGAAGAGATCTTACATGAGCTTCTGTTCGATACCCTAGAACCGCTGCATATCCGCATGGGAGAGAGATCCTGTAACAAGGAGACGAGGCTTCTTTGATGATTTCTTCTCAGTAGTAGAAGCTCACTTTTTTCGAGGTCTCGGACGTAGCATCCATGGATCCTATAGAGGAATCAGAAGAGAGAGATAGTATCTACTTTGAAAGAACTCGAAGCGACACATAATTTCTTTGAGGTCATAAAGCGGGTTTTTTTCATGGTGAGATGAATAGGATAAAAGAGAGAGGGAAAGAATAAAAAAAGGAGAGAAGAAGAAAGGGGATTAGATGCGAAAAACGGAAGGATTTGAAAAAAAGAAGGGGAAGCGAGAGAAGAGACAGCAAGCATAATTACTGAACACAAATTGAGAAAACACATTAACGCATAAGTAAATAAAAATAAAAAATAAAGTACAAAGAATTATACAAAACATTTAATTCCAAGCCATTCTTAGAGAGAGAAAAATCTTTCCTCAAGAAAAGGTTTAGTAAAGATGTCAGCTAATTGATTTTCATAGTCTACAAATTGTAGAGATAAATCACCATTTTCAATATTATCACGAATAAAATGATGCTTTATGACAATATTCTTACCCTAGAATGATGCACAATATAATTAGAAAGACTGATAACACTAGTATTAGCACAGAATATTGGGACAACTTCATAGGAAAGATCATAATCAAGTAATTAATGCATCATACATAATATTTGAGTACCACAACTTCCAAAGACTAAGTATTCAGATTCTGTGGTGGATAAGGCAACCAAAGATTGTTTCTTGCTATTCCATGAGACCAAAGAGTGTCCCAAAATTTGGCATGTTCCACTAGTGCTTTTTCGGTCATTTTTTCGCCTTAAATCAAAATGAGTAGAATGAGGATACCATAGTTCCAGCTCCGTGGTTCCAATAAGTTAGCAAATAATTCGTTTCACTGCCGTGAGATGTGATTCCTTCGGAGCAGCTTGAAATCGTGCGCACTTGCATACACTGTACATTATATTGGGTCGACTGTCTCTAAGTTATAGTAATGAGCCAACAATTCCTCTATACATATTTTCATCCACTTGTTTTCCAGATGCGTCTGTTTCAAGACACGTGGAAGGAATCATTGGGGTACCAAAAGCTTTTCCCTTTTCAATTCCAAACTTCTTAATTAACTCCTTGATTTACTTTGCTTGACTAATGAATGTTCCATTAGTTGACTTCTTAATTTGAATTCCGAGAAATAATGTGAGTTCTCACATAAAACTCATTTTGAATTATCTCTTATTTATATTTGCAAAATTCTCGCACAAGGAAAGATAAGAACTTCAAAAGATAATATCATCAACATAGATTTGAACTATAAGTATGCACAAACCAGGTCTTTGAATGAAGAGAGTTGCGTCAATTTTCCCCCTTTGGAAATTATTTTGTAGTAAGAATGTATTAAATCTTTCATACCAAGCTTTTAGAGCTTGTTTGAGTTTATTTAAGAGTCTTGTAAAGTTTATAGACAAAAACAGGACATGAAGGATTTTCAAAACCGAGGGGTTGTTTGACAAAAACTTTTTCTTAAAACCGTTTAGAAATGCACTTTTCACATCCATTTGAAAAATTAAACTTTTTCTTAAAACCGTTTAGAAATGCACTTTTCACATCCATTTGAAAAATTTTACAACGCTTGAAAGAGGCATAAGCTAGTAAAATACAAATAGATTCTAACCTTGCCACAGGTGCAAAGGTTTCATCGTAGTCAATACCTTTTTTTTGTGAGTAGCCTTGAGCAACTAACCATGATTTGTTTTGGAGCAAATTTTCCATTTTCATACAGTTTGTTTCGAAATACCCTCTTGGTTCCGATAACAGAGCAATTTTTTGGTCTTTCTACAAGAGTCAATACCTGATTTCTTTCATATTGATCAAGTTATTCCTTCATTGTTTCACCCATGATTCGTTTTTCGTAACTTCATTTATCTGTTTAGATTCCATTTGATGTATTAGTGCAACAAAAGCTTGTTTTGTGAGAGAAGATCCTGCCTGAATTTTTTCATAAGGTTTGTCATGAATGAAATTTTCAGGATAATTTGTATTGTGTCTTGATTTTCTTGGAATATTTGATCCGTCACCTAGAGTAGTCGACTCTGCTTTTGCAGTAGCTGACTATTCAATATGGATTTTGAAATTGATATCCATATTATTTTCAATTGTTTTGATGGGGTGATTTCGTCATCACCTCCTGTAATTTCCTGCATTCTTGGGTTAGTGTCATCAAATAAAACATGCAAGTATTCTTCAACACTTAAAGATCTTTATTAAAAAAAATGAAAGGCTCTACTAATAGGAGCATAGCCTAAGAAAATACATTTATCAGTCCTTGGATCGAACTTACCAAGATTGTTCTTACCATTTTTGTGGATGAAGAACTTGCATCCGAAGGGATGAAATTAGCTTATGTTTGGTTTCTTACCTCTCCACAGTTCATAGGGAGTCTTCTTTAGGATAGTTCTGATTAAGCACCTGCTAAGAATGTGACATGCGGTGTTCACTACTTCAGCCCAGAAGTGATCCAAAAGCATTGTTCTTGTTGTATCTTGTAAAGATTCTATCCAAAAGAATTGTTCTTGTTGTATCTTTTAATGATTGATTTTTTCGTTTAACTACTCCATTTTGTTGAGGAGAGTAAATCCTTTTTGAGAACAAAATTCTTCAAATGCCTTATATTCAAATTCGCCACCACGGTCACTATGTATGGTTGTGATGAAATATTTTGCTTCTCTTTGAACTTTTCCACAAAAAGCTTCAAAATTATTAAAGGCTTTGTTTTTATGAGTTAAGAATATTACCCAATGCTTGCAGTTCAAGTGGGACCAAAAATATCCATATAATGAAATTGCAGGGGTTTATATGTACTTACAATGTCTTTATCTTGAATAATGAACGAGTTTGCTTACCCATTTGACATTTATCACAGATGTGATCCTTTTCAAATATTAGTTTTGGCAGTCCAATCACTAGTTCTAGTTCAAGAGCATGCACGCTTCCGTGTCCAAGCTTTCAATTCCATAGACATGGATCGCTTGTCACGACACTAAGACAAGTGAGATGTAACATCTCGTAAACAAAATAGATAGTATTAAACAAAGAAAATAGGATTAGTTATATTTTGAAAGAATACGAAAAATCTAGAAAAATTCCTAACTGTAAAAGTAAGTTTTTGGTCATTTTCAAATGGTAATAACTTCTAGCTCTAGATGAGTTACGACCAGTTCTTTATATGGTTCGAAATCTGTAGATGAGATCTTTCCTAATCATCCATGTTTTTGAAATTTCGATATCGTATTAGGGAAATATGTCTATCAACAATTGGACTATTGGATTAAGGAAAATCCAATATGGATTTTAGTAAGGGTAATGAAGTCTTTTCACCCATACTATTCCCTAATTTTTTAAGGGTTTATTAAGGGTAAAATTAATCTTTAATTCATTTTTTAAAAGATTGAATACACTTAGGGCTTTGAAGAAAAGAGAAAAGAAGAAGGAGAAAGGATAAAAGACTAAGATTTTGCCAAGATTGTTGAGTGAGTTTCATCGGGGTTGATCCCTTTCAATGTGAGATATTTCTATCATGGGTTATTCCACCCACACAATAATATGTTTATTTCAGTACAATTAGGATATATTGATTGATTAATAGTTAAGTTCTTGATGAAAAACCCGTCCAATTCCTATTTGTTGAGTGGTAGCATTCCTTTGGTTGTTTGATTCGTGTTTCAAGGTTGTTGTATGAGTCTAACCTATTGGGTATTCAGCATTTTAGTGATCCTAAGTATTGGGGTGGGATCCATGGGAGCTTAGAAAGTTTAGAATTAAAAACCAGAGAAGAAAAGTCAAAACCCCGTTCGAAAAGCCCTTGGTCGACGTGCCTGCAAGAGCCCCTCAGAACAAGCTCTGTTTGATAGGGCCTGGCACCCCGTTCCTCTCAGAGTGCTAGGTTCACCATGAGATCCCATTTTTTCCTCCACCTTCTTGTACGAGTTCCTAAGTGATATACCTAAAATTCCTAGTAGATTCCAACACTCTAATATACATCTAAACATCATGAAATCATCCATAAACATGAGATCATGGAACATGAATTCATAATCCAATTCATGGAAAGTTAAGACCAAAGTCAAATAAGTTAAGAATCAAATCTAAAAGTTAAGAAGCAAGTCAAAGTGAGTTCTCAAAGTTTTCAAGAGTTTTAAACAAACACTTTTACTTTGTTTTAAGGCTCAAAATACAAGTTGAGCAAAGAGTAATGACTTGAGTTTAAATATCAAAAGTAATAGGGATAATGCACAAGTACCCCCTCAATTTACGCCCGAAATTTCAGAGACACACTTATACTGTAGTAAAGTCCTATTACCCCTGAACTTATTTTATTATTAATTTTCTACCTCTTTTGGCCTACGTGGCACTATCTTGTGGGACCAATGATGGTTGATTTTTTTCAAGCTAGAGTCACGTAGGCCGAAAAAGGGATAGAAAATTACTTATAAAATAAGTTCAGGGGGGTAATAGGACCTTAGTATAGTATAAGTGTGTCTCTGGAGTTTTGGGCATAGGTTGAGGGGGTACTTGTGCATTTTCCCAAAGTTATAATATAACTAAGTATTCCCTAATATTTAAATTTCAAGTAAAGCAAAGAGCAAAGAGTGAGTTCACTTCTCAAAAGATATGAGGGAACTAAGTAATTCCCTAGAAAGTGTATAAATTTTTTTACATTTAAGTTAAGAGGGAACAAAGCATTTCCAAAGAATTTTGAACAAGAAAAAGGAACATAGATTCCAATTGGGATTTTTAAAGCTAAAAAGGGTTTAGCAAATTATCTCAACCCAGAGGAAGGAGGTTATTTTAAAGCATGACCGAAAGTATATTTCAGGAATCGTATTGAGCAGCGATGTGGGGATGAGAGTTCATATTAACTCAAGTCTCCATGTAAACCATGTAGCCATCGTGTGTGTTAACGGGTCATACTTTTTAGATGATCATGTGAGTTTAGCCGGTGGATCCACTAGGTTGAGGATGTTATAGGCGACGGCAAAGTATAGGAAAGTTCTGGCAGTGTGGGTCGTGACACTGTATCACTACTTAAGCTCATAGTGGTGGTTCTCGGATAGAGAAACTCCCACAAAACTGTATTACTTTCATATATTAGTAAAGTTGAGTTGCTACTACATTTTCTTTGATGAATTGAGTTGCTTACATATATATATATATATATATATATATATATATATATATATATATATATATATATTACTGGAGTTCCTTACTCTGAAACATGACTTCTTGAGCGTTCATGAATATGATTTAAAGTTCACCCAACTGTCCGTTATGCTCCCGATATGGTAAAGGATATGAAGAGCAGAATGAGATCGTTTGTTGCTGGCTTGGGTCGTGCTTCAAGCAAAGAGGGTAGGGCTGCAATGTTGATTGGGTACATGAAGATTTCAAGGTTAATGATGTATGTGCAACAAGTCGGAAAAAAAAGCTGAGGGACAGAAAAGAGTATAGGAACAAGAAAGTTAAGACTGGGAATGAATTTAGTCAACAGAAGAGTGGTTCAAGTCAACCACAATTTAAGAAACATGAGGGGCATGCACCATCATCTTCTAGTGCACCTGCGCCCAGAAACAGGTGAGTATAATGGACGAAATTCTCATAACTTCAAGGCTAGACCAGACCAGTCCCAAGGTAGTACGGAACAACAAGGGAGTTAGAATCCTACATGTGCTAAGTGTGGTAAGAACTACCGCGGTAAATGTCGAGATGGCAAGGAAGGTTGCTTCAAATATGGTCAAGAGGGTCACTTCATGAGAGAGTGCCCTAAGAATAAGCAAGGTTGTGGAAATCCGGGAAATAAAGATCAATCTTCATCAGTGGCTCCACCAGATGGAGCTGCACCAAGAGGATCCACTTCTGGTACTGGCGGAGGGGCAAACTGTCTCTATGAAATCACTAGATGCCATGAGCAAGAGAACTCTCCATATGTTGTCACGGCTATGATCAAAGTCTTTACTTTTGATGTTTATGCTTTGTTAGACCCAACAACAAGTTTATCTTCTATAACTCCTTATGTTGCAAATCAGTTTAAGATTCTTCCCGAAAAACTATGTGAACCCTAATGTGTTTATACACCTGTTGGGGAGTCTATTCTAGAGGAAAGAGTCTATTATGATTTTCCTGTTTCCATCAAATAGAAGAACACCATGGCTGATCTACTAGAGTTAGACAGGGTATATTTTGATGTCATTTTAGGTATGGACTGGCTTCATGCAAGTTATGTGTCAATAGATTATAGAACTCGACTTCTCAAGTTCTAGATTCCTAATGAGCCAATCATAGATTGGAGTAGTAGATTAGTAGTGCCTAAGGATCATTTCATTCCATACCTTAAGGCGAGAAAGTTAGTTTCAAAGGGGTGTATCTATCACTTAGTCCGACTTAAGGACTCAATTGTTGAGGTACCTTCCCTTCAGTCGGTTTTTATAATGAAATTGATGATCTACTAGGAGTCCCTCCAGAAAGAGAGATAGACTTCGGCATAGACATCATTCCAGATTCTCATCCTATCTCTATTTCGCCATATAGAATGACATTTGCCGAGTTAAAACAACTAAGAGAACAATGGAAATATTTGTTAGATAAAGACTTCATTCGACCAAGTATCTCACCTTGGGGCGCTCTCGTCATTGTTTGTAAGGAAAAAATGATGGTTCCCTCAGGATGTGTATAGACTACTGCCAATTGACTAAGGTGATCATCAAGAATAAATATCCTCTTCCAAGTAAAGATGATCTTTTTGACCAGCTTCAGGGTGCTTTTTTCTTCTCAAAAATTAATCGTAGATCAGGCTACCATCAGTTGAAAGTTAGGGAATGTTACAGTCCAAAGACATTTTTTAGAACCAGGTATGGGTATTATGAGTTTTCAGTTATGTCCTTTGGTTAGACAAATGCACAGCACCATTCATGGAAATAGAGTCTTCAAACCTTATCTAGATCTGTTTGTCATCGTTTTCATTGATGACATACTAGCTTATTCAACAAATGAAGAATATCATGCTAGTCACCTCAAGATTGTTCTCCAAATTTTGAAAGATAAGGAGTTATATGTCAAGTTCTCCAAGTGTGAGTTTTGGTTTAAGTTTGTGGCGTTCTCTGGCCACATTGTTTCTGGTGATGGGATTAGAGTTGATACCCAAAAGATAGAAACAGTTAAGAGTTGGCCTAGATCCACATCTCCAACATATATAAGGAGTTTCTTGGGTTTTTTATCTATTAAATAAGGTTCATAAAAATGTTCTTATCTACCTCGTCTCCTTTAACCAAGCTAACTAGAAGACAGTTAAGTTTCAATGGTCTAAATCTTGTGAGAAAACCTTTCAAGAATTGAAAAAAAGATTTACTACCTCTTTGATTTTGACCTTACCAGAGGGTACTCAATGATTTGTGGTGTACTGTGATGCATCGAAAGTTGGTTTGGTCTGTGTGTTGATGCAGAATAAAAAGGTTATAGCTTATGCCTCCAGACAGTTGAAGGTTCATGAGAAGAATTATTCAACTCACGACTTATACTTAGCTGCAGTAGTATTTGCTTTGAAGATATGGTGTCACTAGTTGTATGGTGTTCATGTTAACTTTTTTACTTATCACAAAGCCGCCAGCATGGTTCACTAGGAAGGAGATAAATCTCAGACAAAGGAGGTGGTTATAATTACTCAAGGATTATTATATGAGTATTGTTTACATCCTAAGTAAGGCTAATGTGGTTGTTGATGACTTAATCAGGTTATAAATGGGGAGCACCGCCCATGTTGAAGAAAATAAGAGGGAGTTAGATAAAGATGTGCAGAGACTTGCATGTCTAAGAGTAAGACTTATGGATTCCACAGAAGGAGATATTGATGAATAATGGGGCTAAATCATCATTAGTGTCAGAGGTGAAAGAGAAACAAGACCATGACCCCATTTTACTTGATTTGAAGGTGAATGTTCATAAGCAAGGAGTATTGGCTATTGAACAAGGGCAGATAGTGTGTTGAAGTACCAAGGTAGGTTGTGTGTACTAGGGTGGATGGACTCCAAGAGAGGATCCTGGAGGAGGCTAATAGCTCATGGTATTCCATTCATCCGGGTTCCATCAAGTTGTACCACGACTTGTGAGAGTTATACTGGTGTGAGGGCATGATAAAGATATTGTTGAGTTTATTGCCAAGTACCCATATTGTCAACAAGTGAAAGTAAAACACCAAACGCCTGGAGGTTTGGCTCAAAGTACAAAACTTCCAAAATGGAAGTGGGAAATGATTAATATGGACTTTACCACATGCCTACCAAGATCTCAGAGGCAACATGATTTTATTTAAGTAATTATTGATAGAATAAAAAATTCAATCCACTTTTTGCCGTTAAAGACTACCTATTGGCTGAGTATTATGGTAAGTTGTACATTCAAGAAGTATTAAGACTTTATGGAGTTCCTATCTCCATTATTTGAAACGGGGCACAATTTAATGCTCAGTTCTGAAGATCTTTAGAAAAAGGTTTGGGTTCAAAGGTGAACCTAAGCATTGCTTTCCATTCTTAAACATATGGAAAAGCAGAGTGTACTATCAAGACTTTAGAAGACATGTTGATAGATTATGTTACTGATTTCAAAGGGAATTGGGATGATCACATACCTATCATTGAGTTCGCTTACAACAATAGCTGTCATTCAAGAAAACAAATGGCTCTATATGAAGCTCTTTATGGGAGAAGATGCAGATCTCCTATTGGGTGATTCGAAGTTGGTGAAGCAGGGTTGATAGTACAAGATTTAGTTCACCAAGCTACGGAGAAGGTTGAAGTGATTCAAGAGAGACTGAAAATGGCACAGAGTCTCCAAAAGTACTGTACAGATGTTAGGAGAAGGACGTTAGACTTTAAAATGGACAATGGGGTTTATTCGAAAGTTTTACCCATGAATGGGGTTATGAGGTTTGGTAAGAAAGGGAAACTTAGTCCACGGTATATTGTCCCTTTACAACATCTCCAAAAGGTTTTTAAATGTAACATATGAGTTGGACTTACCCCAAGAGTTAGAAGCGGTTCATCCGGTATTCCATGTGTCTATGTCTAGAGAAGTGCTTGAGTGATCCTTAATTAATTGTACCAACTGAGAATATTGGGATAAGGATAGCTTATCCAATGAGGAGATTCAGGTTCAAATTTTGGATCTCAAGTTCGCAAGTTGAGGAATAAGGAAGTGGCATTAGTCAAGGTTTTTTAGAGGACCCAATTTGTTGAAGAGGCAACATGGATAAGTAAGGAGGATATGAAGAAGATATATCTCTTCCCATACGGAGAGAATGCAGATCAAGGTATTAAATTCTCTTTTTAGCACTTAATAAGATTGTGTCTAAACATGTTATTACTCGCTTTAGGTTGTAGGATGCTGAGATGATGTAACTGCCCTTAGCTTAGTGAAAGTTCTTATTCGGGGAAGAATGTTCCCAAGGAGAGATATTGTGACATATCGTATACCAAAATCTAGGATTAAACAAACAAATCAGGAATAGTTATTTTTGAAAAGAAAAGAAAAAATCTAGAAAATTTCCTAAGTGTAAAAGTGAGTTTTTGGTCATTTTTAAAAGGCCATTACTTCTATCTCAGGATGAGTTAAAATTAGTTCATTATATTATTGGAAAGCTCTTGATGAGATTCTTCCAAAACCTCCAAGTTTTCAAAATTTTGGTATCGTATGAGGGAGACATGCCTATCGAAAGTTGGGTTGTTGGATTGATAAAAATTCAATCCGGATTTTAGTAAGGGTAAAGAAGTCTTTTCACTGTACTATTTCCCTGATTTGTTTTAAGGGTTTATTAGGGGTAAAACTAAGCCTTAATTCGGTTTTTATAATATTGAATACGCTTAGGTCTTGGGAGAAAAGAGAAGGTAAGAAGGAGAAAGGAGAAATGAGAAAAGACAAAGATTTCGCCAAGATCGTTTAGTGAATTTCATCGGGGGTAATCCCTTTAAGGTAGGTGAGATATTCCTATGATGCTTCTAACCACACAATAATATGTTTAATTCAGCGCAATTTGAGTAGATTAAATGATGAACATTGAAGTTATTGATGAAAAAAAAGTTGAATTGTTATTGGTTGAGTGGTAGTATTCCTTTGGATTTTTTATTCGTGTTTCCGGGCTATTTTACGAGTCTAAACTATTGGGTATTGAGGATTTCAGTAATCCTAAGTGTTTGAGGTGGGATCCATGGAAGTTTAGAAGGTTTAGAATTCAAAATCAGAGAAGAAATTTCTAAAACCTCGTCTGACAAGCCCTGGGACGCTGTGCCAGCCAGAGCCCCTCAGGACAGTCTCTGGCGCCCCGTGCCTCTCAGAGATCCCATTTTCCCTTCACCTATTTGTACGACTTCCTAATTAATGTACATAAAATTCATAGTTGATTACAACACTCTAAATTACATGTAAACATCATGAAATTAGCCATAAACATGAGATCATGGTCGTTGAATCCATAATCCAATTTAAGGAAAGTTGACCAAAGTCAAAGAAGTTAAGAGTCAAGTCCAAAAGTTAAGAAACAAGTCAAAGTGAGTTCTTAAAGTTTTCAAGAGTCTTAAACAAACATTTTTACTTTTTTTTAAGGCTCAAGCTACAAGTTGAGCAAAGAGAGTAATGAGTTGAGTTTAGATCTCAAAAGTTATAAGGAAACTAAGTATTCCCTAAGAGTGAAGTTTCAAGTAAAATAAAGAGTGAGTTCATTTCCCAAAGGATTTAATGGAACTAAGTAATTCCCTAGAAAGTGTACAAATGTTTTTACATTTAAGTTAAGAGGGAACTAAGCTTTTCCACATAATTTTGAACAAGAAAAAGGAACAATGATTCCAAGAAGGATTTTTAAAGCTAAAAAGGGTTGAACAAATTATCTCAACCTAGAGGAAGGAGGTTATTTTATAGTATGAGATAAAGTATATTTTAGGAGTAGTATTGAGCACCAATGTGGAGATGAGAGTTCATATTAACTCAAGTCTCTATGTTAAACCATGTAGCCATCATGAGTGTTAATGGGTCATACTTTTTAGATAATCACGTGAGATTTTATATATATATATATATATATATATATATATATATATATATATATATAAGATTGCATGTGCTTAAATTGCTTTATACACATACAATGAGTTGAGTAGTTCTTCAGTTGAGCAGAGCCAAGGTAAGTTCATCTTATTCTCATCAAGCTTAAGTTGTTGTTTAGCATTCAAACTCGCATACTCGTACATTCAATGTAATGATGTCAGTTGGCCTGCATAGTTTTATGATGCAGACACATGTAACCAAGATCAACATCGAGCGCAACGTTGATATAATTTGAGCCCTCAGAGTCATTGATGAGCCTCCATGCATTCTCAAGGATCCTTTTTATGCCTTTCAGATTTGTTTCTATATTAGAACGTTGTGCGGTCTGTCCCAACATTCATCTTAATATTTATATAGGCTTCATAAACAGATAGTCAGATTGTTCAGCTGAGTGTCTTTTATTTCACTTATGTCATTTTAAGACTAAATTGCCAATTTGACTAAGATATTAATTTAATCATTTTATGAAAATGTTCTTGCTTTAATATTGAGTCGAATTAAGTCTTCCAGTGAGTTAAGTAGGTCAGGCCAAGGGTTATCTCAATACCAATAATGGTTATTGGGTATCAGCCACATCCAGGGTGTAGGCTCGGGGCGTGACATGAGAGATGGAAAATCAACATTATTTAAGATATAAATAGTGTTCACTCGGTGTCTGATAAGTGCCAGTTTCATCTCAGATGTTTAATGATGCAACTAGATGTATTGAATGCGACTTGGAATCCAACGTCACATAGTTGACTGTTGCTGAGTAGATTATGTTTGAGTCCTTCAACTAAGTAAACTTCGACAAGATCGCATGATGAGCTGAGAGTGATGGTTTCGACTCCGGTAACTTCTCCTTTGGTATTATCTCTAAATCTGACACATCTTCCATCTATTCTGTTTATTATCTTTAATTTTTCCTTGTTTCTGCACATATGTATGGAACATCCGCTATCAAATATCCATGCACATTCCCTTTTTGTTGGTTTTCTTGGATTGCTTTTGAAAAATTATTTAAATAATACTATAAATCACAATCATTAACAATTAAAAATATTTAAAATCATACAAAAACTTGACTGACTCTTCTAGTTTCATATATACTAAGACAAATAAAATAACATTTTAGAGTCCTAGTATGTAGTAGTACTTTTCTATTTCATATTAAATGAATTTTTAAGGGTTCGTTCAACATAATTGAACTTTTTAAAATTCAAAATGAAATGATTAAATTTTTTTTATGTTTGTCCTTTCATTTGTTGAAGTTTTATATTTTTAGAAGATAAATTACACTGCTTACAAAGTTATATTTATAATTTCACAAAAGACAATAATGAAATTACATTCTTGAATGTTTTTATTACTCTATTTGTCCTGAATTATTTGTTCACTTTTGAATTATCATTAGAAAATTGGACAAGTAATTAGGGACAGAGAGAGTGATATGCAATTATTGACTCACAAATTTAGTCTCTCCGACCCATATTAGTTGATCACTTTCATATTTGCACACATATTTGAAAATCATATATAAGAAGATAATTTTGGAAATTTGATGATTTGAAAATGTGTAAGATGATAATTAATACTTAATAGCAATAGTAAAATAAACATCAAAGGTAAATTATCTCTTGATTTTTTAAGTTGAACGAGTATTGTTTGACAACTATTTTTATAGACATTTGAATTGACTTAAAAAAGTAGTTTTAAGTTAAAAATAAAAAGTCAAACAAAAATGAGTGTTAAATCAAGAAATAAAAACTTTAGGTTATTAAATTACTAGGTAAACTCTCGCGCTTCGCGCGGTAGTGAACTATTTCAATAATCTACTTCTAAACATTTTCTAATAGAAGTGTTTTTTAAAGCGTATAATCCTACGATAAATTTTCAAGAATATTTTATCCAAAGAAGAAATGAAATGTTTTTTTAATCTTAAAACGAAAAAGATTTTATTCTAAGTCTTTATGAATTTTGTTATTAGTTCTCTATTTTACTGTAATTGTTCATCACTAAAGTCTTTAGAAAATATATGTAATTGTTTCATTGTCAATATTTGTATTTTCAAAAAGTGGTACAAATATTTTTATTCATCAATTGGAAGAGTTTTTCTCCTATTCAAGGCCTCTACGTATAAAATCTTAATATTGTACATCATATACAGTTAGTTGTGTACTTGATAAGTTAATTAAAATATAAAAATACATCTCTTGGAGTTCAATGAAATAACATATGTCACTCATATAATTTGGGCTAAATAATATCTTGGCAAGTCCCTTATTCAAAATCATATGCAGTCAATAAAATTACTTTGATAGCCAAAAGACAAATTTTTTTGTTTATGTATTTATAAGGATATTTTTTTTTTTTAATATTTGATTAATATAGACTCATTGTACTTTGAGGGGTAATTCATTGACTCCAAATCCAAAATTTGAACCCCAAACATTATATTAAGGTTGAGTAAAACATTTACCATCCCACCAACATTCCTTTATTTTTTGGATGTCACTAATCCATTGAATGCTTTGATAAGATAGAAAATGCTTTGATAAGATAGAAAGTTGAGTAAATAATTATCCTAGGTAGTGTTGACCACCATAACTTTTGAACACTCTAAGTCCCTTCTTAGACATTCCATGAATCTTTTAGACACTAAAAACTCTATAAACATCAAAGTAATTTATCTTACAAGTTTAAGAATTCTAATATACACGACACCAATTGTTTAATGATTACATCAAACTCTTGATTAACAAATCTTTACTTCAACATAATGATCAAAAGCATAAACATAAGAACAAACTTTAAAACATGTACAGAAAAATAAAAATTAATCATAAGTTAATGACCGTAAAAAACATATGAGGATTTGTAATAATAAAATAAAACATAAAGCACAACATCAAACCCACTGAATGCACATTGTTCCATCAAGGATTCATTCTAGTGTCTGAGGTTTAAAGGAAAATATCTTCTCACGGCAGAACAATTCTATTCACCAGTGTGTTGATAGAAAAACAATGGTGTCAGTGAGTTAGGAGCAAAATACACAAATATTTAATTGTGCAGAAGAAGAAGAAGTTTAGATTTTTTTTTTTAAATGATAGGAAATCTCTCTATTTATAGACAACAAAGGGAAGTACGAATAATGCTTATTGTGCCTTATCGAAAAGGTCACAACTCTTTGGACAAGTCACAATCTTTCATAAAAGACGCAATCTTTCATAAAAGTTCCAACACTTCATAAAAATCGCAACTCTTCATTTGAGTTGCAACTCTTCATAAAAGTCACAAATCTTTGTAAAAGTTGCAACTTTTCATAAAAAGTCACAAATTTTAAATGAATAAAACCTCTCACGACAGAATGAGTCTATTCACCAATGTGTTGATAGAAAATTAATGGTGTCAGTGAGTCAAGAGCAAAGTACACGAATATTTAATTGTGTAAAAGAAGAAGAAGTTTAGAATTTTCATTGTTTTGAAATGAGAGGAAATCACTGTATTTATAAACAACAAAGGGCAGTGTGAATAAATTTTTATTGTGCCTTATCGAAAAGGTCACGACTCTTTGAACAAGTCACAATCTTTCATAAAAGTCACAATCTTTCATAAGAGTTGCAACTCTTCATAAAAGTCGCAACTCTTCATTTAAAGTCGAAACTCTTTGTAAAATCGCAACTTTTCAAAAAAAGTCACAACTTTTTTGTAAAAGTTACAAGTTTTCATAAAAGTCATAACTTTTCATTAAAGAGAAGGTTAATTTTGGAAATAAATAAGTTCAAAGGGAATCCTGGCTTGTGGTGGCGCCACATAGGCGGACTTAGGGGTCTCTTTTATATAAATATATAGTTTGAAGTCATTGTTAACTTATTTAAAATTATTTTCTTTCTATGTTTGTCAAATACTCCAAAATAAAAACAGACATAAAGAATAGATTTGACCAACTTTTAAGTCAATCAAAACACAATTAGACCCAGCTTAAACCCTGTCCTCACATTAATCTTTTTCTTTTATATTATATATATATATATATATATATATATATTATATATATATATAATATATTATATATATATATATATATATATATTATATATATAAGACTAGACTAGAGTTACCTGTGCTATGCACGGGCCCAACAACAATTTATGTTTTAATATAAGGTATAAGTCATATACATCCCCTTAAAGTTGTCCTCATATTTCATTTAGCCACCCCAATTCGACCTTTTGCCTATTGACCACCTATACTACAACACATTTGTACTTATTCAACGTTTTTTGCTGACATGGCAGCATCTTTGTGTAATACACACACCAAAAGAGCGTGAAAGACATCATTTACTTTATAAAAATTTTAAAAATTTAATGTAACAAATCATCTTCTTCTTTGACTCAACTCAACCACCATTGCCACCAACTTTCATTCATCGCCATTCTTTTTCCAATCATCTTCTTCCCCTTAAATTTTTCAAGACATCGTTTTCCTCCCCTTCATTCACCACCCCCGACACCATCAATATCTAAATTTATTGTCGTAAGAAATTGAATCAAAAATAGTTTTGACGGAACTCCACTTTTTTCGACTAATCTGAAATTATTCTTTTTAAAATCGTTAAGAAAAATAAATCCTACAAAACTCAAAAAAAAAAACTTCAATAAATCTAAATTAATGTTTAAGAAAATAGTGAGATTGGGAGAAATACCAATTACAATGTTGAATAAGATTCAAGGAGATGGATAGGTGGATGTGTGGGGGAAAAATTCGTATAACTTCGAATTAGTAGGAAAAAAGGCGAAGTTTCGATTTTGCCTCTTCTAATAAAGAAAATGGGGAACGGGTGTGGGGTTGGTGGGGTGTTCTCAGGGAAGAAGAATAAGAAGAAAAGGGAAATTATTTTTTCGAAAAAAAAAATATTTTTACTGAAAAAATTATTTTTGTTTATTTTATTTTTTAATTTATGTTCAACTGTTCTTTTATGGGCCCAATGTCATATGCCTCTTTTTTATTAGCTATTATGCCACGTAAACTGCGAGTATATGACATATTATCTTTTCTTTTAGTTAATTGTCAAAATATATTTGATAGGTATTTTTTTTAACTCAAAGAGGTGTACAATTGGAACAAACCTAACATAAGGTGTCTAAATGAAATATGCGGACAACTTTAAGTGGTTTGAGATAACTTAGGACTTAATATAATGTTGAAAGTGTCTCGTGCATCTGCATGTGATTAACACAACCAAAGAACAATAAATAGTTTATAAATCAATTAGAATAAACATGAAATATCACATGCATTCATCATTTTTTGAGTCAACAATATAGTGAAAACAATCTTTTTATACCTTTTTGAAGAAAAAGTGAAGTCGTAAAGATCTAGGCAGGTCAAGGGTTCATCTGAACGCTCCTCCAATGAAAAATAATACTATGTATACATAAAATTATATCTGACCTTTGTATGTTTACTCCTTCATATTTTAGATATCCTTACATCATCTTGCACCTTTTGGAACTCTGGAATTAGACTAAATTTCTTCTTTTTCTTCTTCTTTCTTGTTGTTATTATTATACTAACAACAATAATATCATAAATACAAAGCAAAATTCCATGATAAACCGGGATGAACATATACCCAAATTTATATCGAAATTGAGTTGTCTATTTTGTTTCGTTGTGCTTTTCTTTAATGCAATTACAAATTTTAACCAAAGCATATTACTTAGTTGCTCATTTCCTACCCATTATTCTAAGACACATGATCAACCAACAAAGTGTATCATTTTACTATAAATGGTTTACACCATTTTCTTAAACAAAGGAAATCACACAGTCCGCTAAGAGTCATACGAAAGTGCTACAAAAAACAGCCAACTTTAGATTCACAATTCTAGAACCATATTGTTGTTTTCTTCCAAGTACAAACTCTTCAAAACACTATTGTGTCAATTGAAATAGCACGTTTCCTATATGTAGTAGAATCTTGATATGTTCTAAAGAGTTGGTATTACTCTTCAAATCATTATTGCGACAATATAGCATGTTTCTTTATAGGACACTTTTGAAAAAAATTATGAATAATTTATATCAAAACCAACAAATGTAGTACACTTCTAGAAAATTATACAACATCACAATTATCAAATACATTTCACGATAATCATGATAAATCAATATTGTCAAGTACACTTCACGGTAATCATAATCAACCTTGTTTTATTGTCGGTGTGTCCTCAATCTTAATGTTTTAACTCAGAGAGCAAATCTCACGATAATATTAGCGTCTTGTGGATTTACAATTCTGCAATTTACAAATAGAACAAAATAGGTAAAAATAGTAAAATTTTATAAAGTACTTAATCCGACGGTCTAAATTGGACGCACCATTATATAAAAAAATCACTCATATATAGCAAAATGGGAATTACAGTAAGTCTAGGAGTGACAAATAACATGTAATATTAGTGGCTATGTTAGACTAGTCCAGGAATGATTAAAGCTAAAGTTACTCAACCATGCATGTAAAACTTTCTTAATTTCTATCATTGCACGCATCCAAATACTTCTGTTCTAAAAGGAAAGTTTTATTTTGACAAGTTAAGTTGATTATATTCTTCCACATCATATGTGGTCTATATGATTGATAATATAATTGTTTAGACTTGTATACAACTTGAAAATGACGAAATAAAATAATATAAAACATAAAAAATAAAAAATAATGAAAACCCAAATGAAGAAAATGAGTGATGAAAATTTAGCAAATAATCTGGAAAACAGATGGACTCACAGTTGATATGCTGATTTCACTAAGATCAACCACAAATATTATGGCACTTGATACACGATATTTGTATCAGGGGTGGTATAATTAATACTTTTCTGCATAACTGACTCAAAAAAAGTTTACTCGTTCTTATCCAGCTGAAAATATTTTCTTCTTATATTGCTTAGATCCACATATTTCACACGCAATATAGTGTACACTGAAACAATTTCTCTTGGTGTTACAAGAGATGAACTGTCAAGTGATCCTATTTAAGGTAGTTTGACTGGCAGTCATGACATACAAATGACCTTTCTTTATGGAAAATATCAAAAGTAAAATACTTTTAAAATATTCTAATCCATGAAGGTCCTAGACCAAAGTGTTTGTTTTTTTATTAAAAAAAAAAAGAAAAGTTATATTTGTTTTTTAGGAGGAAGGGAACCACATAGAGTCTCAAACCACTAAGGTTAAAAGGTGACATTGTGGCTCACTTTGATAAAACTGATCAGGAGCTCCCCTTTTGTGGTTCAATGTGTTATTACTTCACATACTTCCACAATAATTGACATTGATTCAGTATTTAAATTCATTAATGTTATATGCACACAAAAATCAATAAATTAGAAATATGAAGGTTTACTTTTAGATAAGTAACAGGCATGATAACAATACAAACAATAGAGATATGCAACAACAAGCACACACAAGACACCTCGACTCCATGACTTTGTATATACTACTTCAAATGAGCAAACTTATAAAAGCTCGCACCACATTCTTCATCAATATTCAATGTTGACCCCTCTCTCCGAACACATAATTAAAAAGTTTAATCTATATTATAAGAAGGGGAGGATAGAAAAGAAAGTCTACAAGCATTTCGAGAAAACAGACATGCAAAGAATAGTGGTTATATCTTCAACTCAATGAAGAATGAAAAATAATATAAAACTCCAAAATAATGACCAGTATAATTCTTTTCGCTTAGTTCCATAATCCAATATCCAAGAGATTATATTGAACTCTAAGGCAAAATATTGGATTCAAGAATGTTTTAAAAAAATAATGTCAAGTATATGAAACCCTTTGGATAAAGTTTAACAAACTTACTGAACTTCAGCTAGTAATCTTAGTTTACTCACGTTCAAATCCTCCAATTTATGCCTTGTGCCATCAGTGTCTTGTAGCAGATTGACAGTATTATGTTAATACTTTTGTTCCTAGTGACTTCCACTAGCAAACATTATAATGAATGAGGGAGAGAGAGGGGTGGTGGGAAGTTAATGAGTGTTTAATGGTTGTTAATGGGGGAAAGGGAATAGTTGGGGAAGTAGAAGAAGAAGTAGAATGCGGGGTTATGGGGAGTTGAAATCGTGGAATAGGGGTTGAATGAGGGAGTTGGAGAGTTTTTATTTAGGGTGGGTCGGGTAAATTTTGGGTTAAACTCAGAATTTTAAAAAACTAGGCGTTGGGGCGATGGAGGCACGAAATGCTCGTATCGCGCCTGGGGAGCACCTCAGTCTTCCTTGCCTTGGCGCAGCGCGCCAGCTAGTGCACCAGGCTTGGGGCGATGGAGGCGTGGCACGCCCGTATCACACCTGGGGAGTGCCCTAGTCCTCTTTATCTTTACGCAGTGCGCATGCTAGTGCGGTAGACTTGGGGCGATGGGGGCGTGATGCACTTATATTGCGCAAGCAAAGCGGCTCAGTTCTCCTATGCTTGGCGTGGCGCGCCTACCAGTGCGCCTGAGAAGTGCTTCAATCCTCTTGGGCTTGGCACGGTGCGCCTACTAGTGTGCCCTTCTGCAAAAAAAAAATTACTTTTACAAATTAAGTTGAAAATAAAGAAAAAATTCTAAGTTACTAAAGCTAACCTAAAATCTAAAAATCTAGCCTAATCTAACAACACAAAATTGTAAAAAAAATTAAAAACAAACTACCTAGCTATTACATAGTAATCACGTGTTGCCTCCCATGTAGCGCTTGAATAACGTCGCGGCACGACGCAACCTAGATCATTCATTATTTTGCTCAGAGCTTACCTATGAAGATTTGAATAATAATCAAAGTAGTGCTTCACTCTTTGCCCATTCACTAAGAACGTGGGGCCAATTTCCCCTTGTAGTTCTACGGCACCATGTTGTGTCATTCTAACAACATCATAAGGACCATACCATTTTGACTTATGTTTTTCGGAGAACAACCTTAGTCGCGAGTTTAGGAGTAATGCCTTATCTCCCGGATTGAAGGTACGATCCACTATATGCTTGTCATGCCATCTTTTTGTCTTCTCCTTATGAATCTTGGCATTCTCATAGGCAGAATCCTAAACTGTTCAAGTTCATGCAACTGATTTGCTCTTTTTTTTTACTGGTTAGCTATGGGTCCAATTTTAACTTCTTTATAGCCCAATAAGCTTGATGCTACAATTCTACTGGAAGGTGACATGCTTTTCCAAATACGATGTGGCAGGGAGAAGTCCCTATAGGCGTCTTGTAAGCATTCCTATACGCCCACAAAGCACCATCTAACTTTTCAGACCAGTCTTTCCTTTGTGCATTCACCATTTTCTGCAAAATCAGTTTGACTTTTGATTTGACACCTCCACTTGACCACTAGTTTGAGTGTGATAAGTTGTAGCAACCTTATGGCGAATACCATATTAAGGAAGGAGGTTCTTGACAAGATTGTTAATGAAATACTTTCCTCCATCACTTATAATTGCTCTTGGAGTGCCAAAACGCATGAAAATGTGTTTCTTGATGAATTTCATCACCATCCTTAAGTCATTATAAGGAAGAGTGACTACCTCAACCCATTTGCTTACATAATCAACCACTACAAGTATATAAAATTTCCATTTGATGGTGGTAAGGGACCCATAAAGTCAATATCCCACACATAAAAAATTTCCACCTCCTAAATATTATTGAGAGGAATCTCATGCCTTCTTGAGATGATACCCAATATTTGACATCTATCACAACCCTTCACAAAACCCATATAATCTATAAAAGAGAGGGCCAAAAGAAATTGGATTGTAATACCTTATGAGTGGTGCGCTCTCCTCCATGGTGACCTTCATATGGGCTTCCATGAAAACTCTCAAACACTTTGTGAACCTCAGTTGCCGAAATGCACCTTCTAATTACCCTGTCTATGCTTTACTTGAACAAGAAAAATTTATCCCGAATGTAGAACTTGGCATCATGATTTAGCTTTTTCTTTTGTTAAGTGGTTGCCTCCGGTGGATAGTATCCACTCACTATTAAGTTCACAAATGTCCGCATACCATGACACTTGAGAGATATCCAAAGCCATCAATTGCTCATCTGTAAACTCTTTCCGGATTCTCTCACCTTCATTAACATGTGAGAAATCTTCCATCCTTGATAAGTGGTCAGCTATCTGATTTTTTGTACCTTTCCTATCCTTGATTTCAAGGTCAAATTCTTAAAGAGGTAATATCTAACGAATCAGCCTTGGTTTAACATCTTTCTTATTGAATAGGTACCTAATAGCTGCATGGTTAGTGAAAGCAATTACTTTTGTACCTACCAAATATGATTTGAACTTGTCGAAGGCAAAGACTAGAATTAGCATCTCCTACTCAGGCACTGTGTAGTTAAGTTGTGTGGAGTCAAGGGTATTGATCACATAATAAATAGAGTGGAAAACTCTATTCTTTCTTTATACAAACACATGCACCCACTGCTACATCACTATCATCACATATGAGATCAAATGATACCTCCCAATTCAGTTCAATTAGAATAAGACCCTCAATTAAGCTTCGTTTCAACAACTCAAAAGCTCTTAGACATAATGCATCAAACTCAAACTTCACCTCCTTCCCTAAAAGACTACACATGGGTCGTGCAATCTTGGAAATACCTTGATGAATCACCAGTAAGAACCTGCATGGCCAAGAAAACTATGCACCCCTTTTACAGAAATAAGAGGTGTAATTTCTCAATGACTTTTACTTTGGCCTATCCACTTTCGGACCAGACTTAGACACATTGTGTCCCAATACTATCCCCTCTCTAACCAGAAAATGACATTTCTCCCAATTTAACACTAAGTTGGTGTCTTCACATCTAGCAAGTACCTTGTGAAGTTCTGGAGACATACCTCAAAGGACTTCCTAAAGACTGAAAAATCATCCATGAATAACTCCACAAAATCTTCTACTATTTCATGAAAATGGCCATAATACACCTTTGAAAAGTCCCCGATGCATTGCAAAGTCCTAAGGGCATGCGTTTGAAAGCATATGTTCCATAAGGACAAGTGAATGTGGCTTTTCTTGGTCCTCGGGCGCAATCAAGATGTGGTTGTATCTTGAGTACCCATATAAGAAGCAATAGTACTCCTTCCCTACTAGTCGGTCAAACATTTGATCAATGAATGAAACATGGTAGTGATCTTTTTGGTCACTATCATTTAATTTTTGGTAATCCATACAAATACTCCACCCGGTCCATGTCCTAGTGTGGATCAATTCATTCTTTTCATTCCTTACCACATTCATACCTCCCTTATTGGGAACACATTGTATCGGACTCACCCACTTGCTATCATACATTGGGTATATAATTCCAACATCTAAACACTTTATAACCTCCTTCCTTACCACTTCTCTCATCATAGGGTTTAGGGGTTGTTGTTGTTGTGCTTTAGGTTTGTGGTCCTCTTCCATGTAAATTCTATGCATACACAACGCCAGACTTATCCCATGAATATCAGCTATCTGCCACCCAATTGATTTCTTTCTTCGCTTCAATATCATTAATGTCACTTCAACCTGTAAATCAGACAAATATGCAGAAAGTATAACAACCAAGGTTTCATTAGTACCCAAATACGCATACTTTAGGTGAGCTCATAGTATATTTAGTTCCAACTTAGGGGCTTCAAGTATTGATGGTTTTGGTGGAGATCCCAACTCGGGATCGAATGAATCTATTTGAGTCCTATGAGTGTCTACTAGAGCTAGATTTAAGCATGACTCCATCTCTTGAGCTTCCGTATCTCCCTCTAACTCATGACCCCAAAACACTTTCTCTAATGGATCTCCAGGAATAAGCAAGTGTGATTCTACCGTGATATCAACCACCATCATAGGAGACAACTTTTCATAAACAGAAGATAATTTTAACGCGAAGTAGATATCGATCACTTCTACCTTATTATGTGTTCTCATAGCTAGTTGTACAACTGCTACATCAATCAATACCCTACCTGTGGCCAAGAAAGGCCGTCCCAAGATGAATAGGACTTCAAAATTAGGTTCAGAGTTTAGAACTACAAAATTTATTGGAAAAATCAATGAACCTACTTGTATTAACACATCTTCTACCACCCCCTCCAGCCTAGCAATGGATCTATCCGCGAGTTGGAGAATAAGAGTGGTTTTGTTAAGACTGTCCAACCCAAGCTTTTGATATAAATATAAGTGCATCATATTTATACTTTCCCCTTTATCACATAACCCCCAAGCATGAACATTTTGCCCAAATAATAATTTTCATAATGAAACAACCCGGATTTTTTTACTTTTTGAGTAGTCTATTTTAGATACTTGAGTTGCACTCCTCAGTAAGTGCTACAGTTTCGTATTCTATGAGACTCCTCTTGCTTGCTCCAATGTCCTTCACGTATTTAGTATACATTGGCATACCCTGCAAAATGCAACCAAAGGTAGGTTAATATTAACCTATTTAAAGAGAGAGAGGAACTTACCGAAGCATTCATCTTCATTCTGATCATTTAGTATTTATGGAAGCGGAAGTGGTAACTTCTTTTTAGGTGTGGGTACCTCAGCATTTTTACTTTATACTACCTCTTCCACTTTCTTTTATGTGGTTCTTGCTTCAGTGTCTCTCTTCTTTGGAGCTAGTTACTCTAATTTCAACCCACTTTTAGTGCTTACCACATGTAGTTACTTTGGGTTGGGCTCAATATCACCATCCTTGGGGCGCAAGATCAAAGAATTAGCTACTTGTGCAACTTATTTTTCTAAACTCGTTTGAGACATGTGGATGTTCCTGATGGTGTCATCCTGCTTATCTATTCTCACACTTAACTTGGTCCCCATTTCATACATGAGATTTTGGAATAACTCTTCATTGGTCATCCCACCTTTGAATATGCTTTCGTTTAAGCTTTGGTTGGGATTTTGGTATTTTTTTCTTAGCCCCTTGGATACCGTATTGATTTGCACCTTGTGCCTAATTTTGGTTTTGATTCCCAGCACATGAAAAGTTAGAATGGTTTCTCCAATTGGGGTTGTAACTATTGACATAATTTTGTTGGCCTTAGCCCCTTTGCACATTACCCACATAATTTACAGAGTCTGGGTTCACCTTACATTTCTCAGTGTCATGGGTTCCACTACCACATACTCCACACCAATTTTCTTCTTGTTGCACCACGTTTACCGGTGCTTGATATAGAGCCAACTGCTTAAACTGTAAAGTCATGCTATGTTGCATTACATCTATTTTGGAATTCTAAGAAGTAGCTTGGTCTACATTTAATATCCCTTCAACCTTTTACATTGTGTTTCTAGAAATGTCTCCCCTCATAACCTTGGTTCCCTTCCGAAGTTTATCAAGTACATAAAAATGCTTCACTTGTGATGGATAGTTCGTGGACACCTATTGCACTATTAAGATGGCTACAATCATTATATTCTAAACCCTCAAAGAAAGTGTGAGTTAGTACCTCATTAGTCCGCATGTGATGTGAGGGCAAGCATTCAACATTTGTTTGAATCGTACCCACGCTTGGAAAATGTCTTCTCCATGCTTTTAGTAAAGTTTGTATCTACCTCTCAACTTGGAGGTTTTCTTGGATGAGTTAACTTTTTTGTTAGACCATCTTAAGTAGTAATGAAGTTTGGTGGTTTAGAATCTAACCATCGTCTTGCCGTTCCCATAAATGAGTATGGGAACAATGTTAGTCTCACATAGTTCGGTGAGACTCCTAGTGGGATGTAGGTATCAGCGATCTCTATGAAGTGTCTAATATGAAGTTGAGGATCTTCATTGGGGAGACTAGTAAATTGCCCATTTGCATAGAGAATTTGCAGTATATTCCACTTAATTTAAATCTCCCCTCGGTTTCCTAATACTCGATGCGAAATTAGCGGTGAGTGGGACTGCCATATCTCGCACTTGTCTTGATGGAATGATAGGGACATTAGGGGGTATTTCTTGGTTATTAACATTCTCTGGATTATTCGGATCCCTAGGATTATTCACATCTTTCGGATTGTCTTGATAATCATTACCACGATTCCCATGATGTCCTAACCCTAATTCTCCTCGATTCATTTTTCTTCGCTGATGTAAAATTCTTTTAGGTTAGTTGTAAGGATCAACTAGATCTCCTTTCCGAGCAAGACATGAAATTCAAATGTCATTAGTAAACAAGCTAAAATCAAGTAATAAATACTTGAGTATTCTAAATGTGCACTAAATAAACTTGAATATAAATCAATTTCTAAGTCCCCATCAGCGACGTCAAAAACCTTTTGCACCCCAATATACACCCAAGTGTACGTGGTCGCGCAAGTAATATAGTTTCTTTCAGAAGCGAGTTACCTTTCCTATGGAACTTATGATCAACTTAAATTCACACTTAATTCTAGAATTAAAGATAAAAATAACTACTTCATAGGTTGATTGTTTTGTGATTAACTAGGACTATCATGGACTAGATTTAAAGTAAACAATGATGAAGAATTTTATGTAAGTTTTCAGGCAAGATTTAAAAAAATTCTAGAGCTGTAGCATATAATGAGTGTCATGTATCAAAAAAATCGGCTTAGAATTAACTTTAGTTGTCAAATTACTGGTTTATAAGGTTAATAGTATGATCCGGGTTAACCACCTCTCGTCACCTACTCCAGTTAGCTATCTAACTACATCATTAAGCGCGGGATAAATAGACTAACTGGCAAGCATTTATATTTCATCCTATTTTGTAATCAAGCAAGGTGTTCGTCTTTCGAGCGTCACTCCTGGACACGAATCTCCTCAATTTAATGGACGGATCGAGCTCTCTATATTCTCTCGTCTATCTAATCTCTCATATGGTTAATTCAATATTTAGACACTAGATTTATTCCTATATGGCTAGTCAAGAAATAGTAAAACAAGAATATAAAAGTAATTTGAATTGACAACCGAAGATTAATTCATAAAGCCTCAAATACTCAATAATGAATTCATAGCTACAGCCCCAAAACTAGGGCGTTTACCTACTAATGCTCATAATAATCAAGAAAATATAATTTTTCATAAATAAATCCGTGAAATAGAAAACTGAGGATGATTACAAACTTGATTCTTTCCCTTGCACACTAAACAAAACGCCGAACCACCACAATGGCAGCCCTAGGATCTATTTATAGTAGTAGATAAATTTCAAAACAAATACTATTCAAATTAGAATTCCTAGTTAATTTTTAAAACTTGCAAAAGTCATCTTTTTCTTGGGGCATCGAGCCTTAGAACATCCTCTGAGCGTAAATCCTTGGCGTACGCACCTTGCAGAGCACCTCAACATTGGATCTGTGCATAAGGCCCTAGCGTGGCGCGCCTTGAAGAGCGCCTACCTGGGTGTAACATTCCAGAAAATATACCCGTCTGGTGAAGAGCTTATTAAGTTTTAATAATATGTATTGGGGGTAAATAGGCATCCCAATGGCCAATATTTTAAAATATTGGGCATAGTAGAAAATATTGGCTTAAAAGGGGTTAGCCAATTTTCTAGCATTAGTATGCTTTTTGGAAAATGTACCTGCAATAACGACCCTAAGCTAAAAATCAAGTTGCATAATAGTAACACATTAGGTACTAGGCATCCACGTGTCAAGTCTAGTACCATATCACATGACCATTTTAAATGATCATGTAGATTAAGCAGTACCTACGGACATAGTGACAATCCTTGGGACAATAAGTAAACATTTCCAAATGAACCATAAATAATAGTAAGTTAGGAAAGTTCAAGAAACCCATGTGCAAGCCATGTGCAAACACATGGGGAGAAACTGCCAAGAGGGGACCACCCTAAACGAATTTGGTTAGGGAAGTCAGGGGCAGACGTGCACATAGGTTCACCCATGTGGGGCCTATCTCTCTAACTAATTATAGACTCTAACCTACTGGCCTTAACTAACTAACTAACCTAGGAAAAACAAAAACAAATTACCTAGTACACCCGACAACCTAAGACTTAATTGGGTGACACTAACCTAGTAACTAGTTAAATAGACAACTTAGTAACTAACTTTGGATGGTCCAAAAGGGTTAATTATGGTTCCAATGATTTAGGGGTAATTTATTAATTACCTTAGGTCCCTTAATTAATTGAATTATCCATTTAATTAATTAATTTAAAAGGGGAAAAACGAAATTCTTAGGAAAAATTTCAGATTTGACTAAGTGTTGTGTTTTCCTATTTCTAGTCAATATAGGAGGGGCTTTTTAGTAATTAATTAATTTATTAATTTAATTAACTTATTAATACTTAGTTGAATGATTCAATATCAGTTTCTAAACCTAAAAACTCACGATCAAACACTTAGAGAAGTCGACGCTAAAACAGTAAGCAAAAAGGTAGAAAGTTCATCAACATTCTTAGGTGAATTCAAGGTGTTCTTCAAGGTTTCGTTCAAGGTGGTCTTCATAGATTAAGTTCTACATAAGGTGTGGTTTTATCTCCTAGAATTACTTCTCCAAGAGTACTTTCCATCGTCTTGAATCTATAAAATCTCGAAACTAGGATTGTTTCCCAAGATTCTTGTTGAACGTCCTTTTCCCTAGTATCCTTGTTCACGATTTCAATGATATATAGATTAATCTTGATCATGTTGTTGATATGTGTTGCTGACTGATCTTAATGTGTAGGGTTCTTGATTTGTAAATGACGAATGAACCTATAAGTTGTACTCGTATGATGTTAAGTGTTCCTTACATGATATAAAGAAGTATGTCGCATTAACTTGTGTCCGAAAATGCTACTCTTAAGATGTTACGGCTGTGATGTGTATACTTGTTGTTAAACGTGACTTTATGAAAATATTATATTCATTAAAGTGTTCATATATGGCTATTCGAAGTGGCTACTAATGTGATGCTTGAACTATGTTATAAGATTGGCTAAAAAGATCTCCATGAAATCATACTTGAATGAATGTTTGGTTGATGCCAATAAAATGTACATTGTTAGCCATTTTATTAAATGGAATTGGCTATAATGTTATCTTTACATAATTAAAAGTTTGTATAATGAACAATGTCCCCAAATTTAGCACGAATAAATGTAACTTTGGCTTGTGCCAATAAATTGGCTATGAAGCCATTTCCAAATTGTTTAGGCCAATACTAATTTTATACCAATCACACATAACCAAAATATTGTAATGACCACTTAAGTACATCTAAGAAAATTCAATGAATCCATATCTAAGGGCATGCCAATCATTGGTCCAAGTCCCAATATGCCCTAAACAAATGAACTATGAACATATGTAACTCATTGAATGAAGTTCTCATCGTCCATAAACAATGATATGAAGCTGCCAAATGAACGTAAGAAAGTAACGTGGGTATTAACATAATTAAATATGTTTAAGTTAAGAAAGTTACCAGAATGAGGTGTTAAAGGAAGTGAGGCAAGCCTAACTTACACCTAAGCTACTATGTTAAGATACTCACTAAAAAGGGTGTTAGAATGTGTAGACAAGTCACATTAACACCAAAGATGTTATGTAAGGATAATTCATATTTCATCAATGTAAAGAAAAGTGTGATAATTCATAAATAGAGTAAGTAAATCTCAATCTAGAAGAAAGCTTCCATAATGTTTGAGTCAACTCTAAAAGATAAGAAGATAAATGAAGTGAGCAAAGCACCGATAGACTAGATATGAGCTTGTGCTTGCACGTGTAAGTCTCATGAGTTGAGGCTACCACAGATGTGGATAAGTAGTCTCCATATGTATATTAGTCTTCGAACTATGTCTAGACAACATGGGAACTAGCCTGTGGTTCCCACCTAAGAGAGCTAGGTATGTTTCGATCTCACCTTGTCCAGTGAGATCACCTCTTTTCGCTGTGGGGAAGACACTGGATTTCATGTTTAGCTCACATGATCTATGTTGGTTAATGCTCAAAAAATGTTATTGGTTCACTATAGCTGTGAGCCACCCCTTTCGGTGTGGGGTAAACACTTGACATGGGTTCACCTTAGCCGGCGAATCACCCCTTTTCGGTGTGGGGCAGACACTGAATTTCATGTTAGCTCATATGATCTTGATTCATTTGATCGATGAATCACCCCTTTTAGGTGTGGGGAAGTCACTTGATTTCATGTTAGCTCGCATGATCTTAATTCTAAAGATGTCTCTAAGAAAGCAAGAAAGAAAAAAGATGGAACGTATGCTAAAAGTGAGCTATGAAAGTAAGAACTTAAGAACATCAATCGTCTGTGTTGATTGGCTTATAATGACTTCTTATATTATGACAATAAAGGAGAGTAAAATGTAAGGTCCAATCTATACCTCATAACTTCCATAATATGAAAATGATTAAATAAGTGGCATAGTCAACAGAGACTGGCTTATGAAGTGTTTCTGCCCAACGAATACAGAATGTAATGAATGATTTGTTACAAGGATAGTGAAATCATTCCTTAGTCCCCGGATTACTTACTGATTCATTGTGGGTATGAGACTACAATGAGTCATTGAACTTTTAGGTAAACATAGGACCAAATTAATCATTGAACTACACAATAAGAAGAGGAAAAGATTGGGAAAAAAACATGTCTGGAAATAGGGCCTCTCGAGTTTGGCATGATCAAATTTTCAAATCTTCGCTCGAGTTGCTATAAAATTTTATTGATGATTCTAATGTCTTGTAATCATATAGAAAATGAGTTGTGCTTTGAATGCATTAAAATACATCATATTCATACCACAATTCACGAATAATGATTTAGGAAAGTCTAGTGACTTTACTTTCCAGAAATGACATGTTGTTTATGAAGATCTTTCCTTGATCATGCATAGATTTATGTGTATATGTGAATATACCCACACTTAGTACAAGTGTGTACTAACCCTATATATTTACTATTTTTATAGGTGCAGGTCATAGAGCAGATTGAAGACTCATTGCAGCGGTTTGGACTCATAGTTCTCTAGACCATTTGGTAGGTCCTCTTGAGTTCGAGGATTCTACGTCTATCTTTATAGCCTATTATTTATACATAGCTATAGGATGTTGTCCCTATCGTTTCTTTCAGATATTTTCATTTCGAAGCTTTTGTATTAAGGCCGTTTTGGCAAACTTATTATGATATATGTTGATTTCTTCATTTGAATTGCGTAATCCATTGTAGATGGTTGTTTAGTTTTGGTTTATAGTATATCAATCCATGTAACTTTCATATGAAGTCTATGTATACTTCATTATGTTTTAAAAGTTTTATATTTTCCGTAAATTTAACTATATGAATGTGATGAAATCTAAGAAGAGGCTTGTCTGCAACTCTGAGAGGTTAACGACGCCGGTTGCGATCTGATTCCTGAATCCGGATCGTGACGCTAGGTGCTTCCAAACTTGGCCATTTTCACATTCGTCTCTTTTCCTTCTTTTCCTTCGTTCCAGCTCCACTTTTCCATGGGTCCCTAAAATCACTAATCATGTGTGTGAGTTCACAATCATCACAAGAAATCATAAAGTCGAGCTAATAAACTAAAGATCGTTATTTAACATCATCAAAACATGGGCAATTATTGACTACTTAGGCATATACATATGCCTAAGATCACAGACCGTCAGACGACTTACGGTTCGTTAGGCTACTCCATCGATTGATCAGCTTACTTCCAATTCTCAATCGCAAACGACGGTCTGCCAGTAAGGACTGTCAGTCGACTTACGGTCCATTTGTCGACTCCGTTGATTCGCCAACTAACTTTCAACTCTATGTCACAAACGATGAACGACCAGTTTGGACCGTCAGTCGACTTACGATCCATAAGTTGACTCTGTCATTGACTCTGACATCTCTTAAGTCAGGGTCATTTGGTCCTTTTCTTGTTCGTTTGTCCCCTAAGCTACGTCATTTAGACCCTAAATCATGAGGTTTTAGTTATTTCAAGTCTAGAAAAATAACTAGAACTTACCCAAGTCAAAATCATTAATCAAAACTTAGAAAATTGAAAGCAAGAGAGGAGAAAAAAAGGTCAAGAATCCTAATTCAAGAAAGAAAAAAGTTTCCATCAATTCCAGCCCTGAAATTGAAAGATTTGTTCGTGAAATTCATCACCAAGTATGTGGGATTTCACTAGTGGAATCCTTTCACCCATTAGGTCCATAGTTTCAATCAGTTTCTTGATCCTCCTTATTATGACTAGACCTAGGGTTTCTTGAATGTTAGAATTGTTAGGATTTTAGCTGTTAGAAGGATCCAAATAAGATTATTACATTAATATTTAGATTAATGAATGAATTTCAGAACCCTAGTTATGTATTTCTTTAGTTCTTGAAGTACATATGCTAGGTCAGATATTTCTGTTATTCATTTATAAATGCCTCAAATATTAATGTATCATTACCAGATTAATTATTGCATTCTCAGTTTGCATGTTCAGTTTGAGCTATTCATTTGCAGAAACTCAATCATAGTCAGTTAACTATTTAATTCATTGGGAGTAACATAATACCAAGTTGGATTAGGGTTCAGGTACCCAAATAGTCCCAGAACTACTAGCCAAGTAGGTTGTAAGTCCCCTCTGTGGACATCTGTTTAGTGATCACGCCAACATGCCTTTATACCTCTGGTAGGATATATTAGGTCCTCTCGATGGAGCGTAAACATCAGACTCCTCATGTAGATCATGTTATTTTATTGTCGGTTATTAGTAGCTCCCACAGTTTAGTGAGATTCTATTGCATTGACCCTTTATGAGTATATCCAGTATTCAGATTCAACATATTATCAATTGGTCAAAGCATTAAGTTATCTCAGCCTTCAATATATAATTTTCAGATTATATAATTGCTTTGTTGCTTGTTCAATTATGTAATATTTCAACTTTACTCTATCCTACATGCTCAGTACCTTTCAAGTACTGACGCATATGTGCGCTACATCTTCTCGTGATGTAGGTTCAGTTTCTCAACATCCAGGATTCTCGATCTCCAGTTCAGCAAAATCAGTGGTGAATCCTTATTCTCCGAGGACAACAGTCATGAGTTCCTTTCCAGCATTTTTAGTCCTTTAGTTTTAGTTTTTGCTAGACTTAGTTAGGGTCTGTCACAACATTTCTAATTAGTTAACGACTATTTTCATACATAGTTAGTTTGAGCTTAGTATTGAGTTACTATGTTCTTTGTATTAAACTCATCAGTTTTCATATATCTCAGTTATAGCATATGAGTATTCCCCATCTTTTCATTTTATTTATGATTTAGCTTACGCATCAGTTTATTATCTTTAGTATGCTCATGATCATGCTAGCAGGGTTAACTTAGGATCACTTGTGGTCCTAGGTACCGTGTCCTCACCTCGGGGGTAGCTCGAGGCGTGACAACATAAGTACCCCTAGACTATGAGCAAAATCGCAGAGACACACCTTAACTAAACTAAAGTCATGTTAACCTCCCCCCCCAACCCCTTTTATTTTTTGTAATTGTGTATACCATTGCAGCTTCGGTGACATCCAAATATCTCTCACGCGAATCAACTGTGTGGAGTCACGGAGTATGCCACGTAAGCCAAAAAGTTGTATAAAATTATAAAAACAATGATTTCGGGGAGGGGGGATAGGATTTTTGTTTATTTAAGGTGTATTTTTGAAATTACGATCATAGTATAAGAGGGTGCTTGTGACTTTTCTCGATTTTTATAATTTGACATGTTCATCGTTTTTTGAAAAGAGAGCGCAAACCGACCTTATACATTGTCGGATGAAATATCAAATCGGACAAAATATGACATGTTTAATCAATTTAAGATATGCAAATTTAATTATTATTTTAATAACTTTTTTGCCTTAATTTTTTATAATATATCATCTAAGATTAGTCAATTGATTTGCCGGCATTGTGTACTTGAGTTTCAAAGTATAACAAGATAATTCTACGATCAACAAGAAAAATGACAGTTTTATAGTAATATTAATAACTTTTTAGTTTATTTATTTCATGTAACGTTGATTAAATTTGTTTATATTTTACTCGTAAACAACAAAAAATAGGGTGTCAACCCATTCAGGTTGAGCTCTTTCAATAGACACAAGTAACAAAAAGATTGAAAAAATAGTCAAATGAATGAATCGAGCAAAGGGCTCAACAAGTCCATGTAAGTTTGAAAAAACGCACACAAAGTAACAGCTTTATTATTAATTGACTTAAGTCACAGGTAGCCCCTTGAAGTTGTCCGCATAATTCACTTAGACACCTCAACTAGGACATGTTTCAATTGAACACTTAAATTGTTCAAAACATATACCCATTAAACACAAAATGCTTATGTGGCAAGATAAGTGTAATTCACTGTCCTTGAGCGCGTGAATAGATCCCAATATTATTATTTTTAATTTTTTCAAGTTGATTTTGTAATTTCTTGAAACTTAGATATATTATTAAATAACTAAAATTAATAATTTAGTTCAACAAGGATCTCTTAATTAAAAAAAAGGAAAACAAAACCCATTATCCTTCAACAATCTTCTTCTTCAGAGCACTCTGTCTTCTTCAGTCTTTAGAAGATCTTTGACACTTTGTTTTGGCTCTGCTTTGTTTTGGTTCCAATTTTTTTTGTAAAGAGAAACTGAATTCTTACTGGCCAAATTCCTAAGCCACCATCCTCCGCCTAACCCCTTCCCCATATACTTTCTTTCTAGCATTGTTCCGTCATTCTCGATATCATCAGCATTATCTTGGAGTTTTAGAAGAGAATTTCATAAAATAATAATAATAATCAAATTGTGTCAAAAATAATTTCGGTGAAACACCATTTTTTCCGGCAAGGCTAATACGAATTTGAAGTTATTTTCTTAAAATTGTTAAAAAATTAATAAACCCTAATAGAGGAATAAAAAAAATATGTGAATCTGAATTAAAGTTTAAGAAAAAAAAGAGGTGATATTTGGAGAAATAGCACAACAATGCTGATGAATTTTAGAATAAAGAAGACGAGGCAGGTGTATTAGTGGGAAACAAAATCCTTGTGTGAATTGTGAGAGGAAAAGTGGAGTTACCATTATTATTGAAGTGTGTAACGGGTATGGAGGTGATGTGGTAGAGTTACTGCTATGCAAAGAAGAAACAAAGAAGAAAGGTTCTTTTCATATTTCTATTTTATTTATTTTTTGGGCTAAAAAAGTAGTTTTATTTTATTTATTTTTTCTAATTAATTTTTTTAATTGTTATTAAAGGGTCAATGCCATATGTCTTTTTTTTTATTTGTTATTGTACCACATCATCCGCGAGTGTATGTCATCACTCTCTATTTTTAATTGATTGTCAGAAAATGTTTAATAGGAATATATTTTAACTAATAAAGGTGTTCAATTGAAACAAATCTTAGATAAGGTGTCTAACTGAATTATGCGGACAACTTTAAGGGATTGAGAATGACTTAGGCCTATAATCTATGTAAAATAGAAAATGAAATAAGTTATGTGGGTATTAATTTATATCTCCATCAACATAGTAAATTACATATTTTCCATATAAATATATTTTTAAATGCATATTTTTAAAACAAATCAAATAACTTGGTGGTTCCTATTTTCTTAATATTGGCGTAAAATGTTTCGTTTCCAAATAACTGGAAGAGGAATTTGAATTACGTTGGTGTTAGTTATTTTTGTAAAAAAAATGTAACTTTCTATTTGCGGGTTTTTAATTATTTTAGCTTATATATTCTCTTATATATATAAGCGAATAGAGGCAGGACGAACACAACACGAACGAATTGTACCAAAAGCACTCTAAATGATGCTCTAAATTTGTACTTTCTCCCCTACCTTCTATTATATATAATATATATAAGAGAATAGAGGCAAAACAAACACAACATCAACGAATTGTACCAAAAGCACTCACTCTTGGCAGCACCGTGTTCTTCAGGCAACACTTGGTAACTCAATTGTTAAGCACGTGTGCTACAATAGTTTACCAAAATGTCTCCGCCCTTTGCTTCACTGTTGTACGAAAATTCGATCCCTCAGAGTTTTCGTTGAAGGAGAAATTGGAGCAACAAGTTCTCTGCAATTGTATGAAAATTTGATACCTACAAGTTTTCCTCGTCCAAAAAAAGTTAGTGAAATATTGCCAAGAGCTGAAGGGTCTTCGACTCACCATCCTTAACTAGGGTTGTCAAAAATCAGCCCAAACATAGGTAATCGGCCCAACTCGTTCAAAACTTTAAGGGTTGGGCTCAAAGATAATTTGAATTGTGTCCAATCTCAACCCATTAAAGCATAACCCATCTCAAGAGAATCCTTAATTGAACTCAATTCAATCTTCAATTTCAACTCGTTTTAAAACTTTTTATTAAGATATGTTTCTATATTTAAGGTATAAATTATTATCTATTTAACATCTTTTAGGGTTGATATATCCATTTGTTACTTTTTTTTAAAAAAAATAATCTTGAGCTAAAATTCAAATTATGATTATAAAAGTTATATATCAATATGTTAAAACATTGAGATTAATCGAGTTAAATTGGGCGTACAAGACCCAAACCATTTTTTTAGCCCATTTGAGTCCAAAGTAAACTTGGGCGGGTCAAAACTCAACCCGACTTTTATTCAACCCATGTTAATATTCTCAATTTCAACCCAACCGCTCATTTGACACCCTATCCTAAACCATCTAATTTTGATCGATTCCGTTTGAAAGTGGAGGTTAAATTTTTAATTTTTCTCAAATCTTATGTTTGATCTTTTTTATTATATAGACATCTTTATCTATATGAATGAATTTGTCTTTCTTCTTCTTTTCTTTTGATTAAATATAATACATTATTTTTTGAAAGATGATTATATATATATATATATATATATATATATATATATATATATATATATTTTGTTAATTCTATACTAAAATTAATTTGTTTGTTTGGTCAAACGCCTCTTATGGAACAAAAAGGCAGGAAAAAAAAAACTAAACAAATTTCTCTTAAGAGTATCAAACATGTTCTACAATAAACCTAACTATACTTATGTAGTAACTTAACTTAAGGTCTTTGATAATTTGTCTGAAGTAACTAAACAAGCTTCTGTTTTTTTTTTTTTCGTTTGCACAGGAGTTCTATACCTTGCTGATGAGTTCATCAAGAGGTTTATTATTTACTAAACTGAATTAGTAAGTAATATGTGGTTATGTTGGATAATTGCTTTTAAACAATTTTCATTTACATTTATCTTACTCAGGGGTGGCTTCACATTCTTAGTGTGATTTCAACTTTCATCAAATAAATATACATATAGGGGGAGACATTTTATAAAGATTTGTTTTCACATGATCCATGTAAAATTCTTAAGGTTTTATTAAATCTTTTTTTTTCATCTAAAATTTGTTTTTGTGAATTTGTAATGAAGATAACTAGAAAAACTAAATAGTTTACTTATTAACATCATTTATTCTTTGTTTTGGATTTTTTTTTTTTTTTTTTGTATAATGTATATTATCATTTTCCGATTACAGGACATCACAAGAAGAAAACTAACAATTTCAGAGGGACAACTATAAAGATGGGTGTTCCTTTGTTAGAATTTGAAACTGTATACTCATTCTTCATAACTGCTTGAATGGATTATTATGTTTTTACTAAGCATGTCCCGGAAAGTGTGTTCCTCTGCCTCATCAGGTTTAGATAATGTTACGCTCTCATCTTTTTCGTCTTCCAATATAGATCTCTTCGATGTAACTATGTCATGCCTATATTTCTGATCTTCAGTATCATAAGTAAAAGAGTTTTGTTAGTATCATTTCCTCTAATTATTGATGATCGTGACAAATAGATATCTCCCCAAAAATAAAATTCAAGTGAATATGAATATATCGATCTATGATTAAGTACCTTATTCAAAAGGTTCTCTAAAATGATAGAGTGAATCATGGAGTGTAGATCCATAAACATTTTCATTGTAGTGAAGTGAAGTGAATATCAATACTTCTCTATTTATCAAGCATGTCTCTCGCGATAAGAGGTCAATATGTCTGATGGGTATAAATGAGGTAGGTTAATAATTTTTTATTTTCAAGATACGTAGTGAGTGAATCTTCTAATGTTTGTTGAACATGTAGAAGAGTTTGATTGCTCTTAAGAGAATTTAAATATTACTATTTTTAGGTAGGTTTACAAATCTATACATATCTTTCTTACGGGAAAACTTTATAAGAAAATAAGCAATTTAATCGTTTTTATTTTACTGTGTGCATCTTCTGAAGATGGACAAGACACCTTTAATATAATAGGGAGTCAATTCATCAAATATTATACTTTGTTTTTTCGGAGGATTCAAGTTCTTCCTTCTTTTTTATTTTTATGTTTTCCTGGTAATTTAATGATGATTGATGAGTTTCATCTCGAATGATTTATTTCATTATTTTTCTTCAACAAATTTGTTTTTATCAAATGAATGGATTAAGGTTCTATTTGGATAGACTTATTTTAAGTATTTCAAAGTCAAATTGAAGCATTTTTGGAGTGTTTGAGTAGATAAGAAAATTCTCATAAACACTTATTTTAAAACAAAAAAGACAAAAATAAATCAAAAGCCATAAATTCTCACTTATGGCTTTTGACTTAAAATTCTAAAGCAATAAGACCATTCAAACAGACTCTAAATAGAACCTTCCGACTTTTTTGCACTTCTTCCTCACTGTCTAAGGTCACTTTCTCTCTCGAAGAGCATTGAAAAATCATTCTAATTGGAATGAGTAAGTAATATCCATTATGGAGTGGCGTCGAGGGAGATCTACAATGCTTTTTCTTGATAGCATAGTTGAGTCATTGGATCTTCTACATTTCTTTGTCGTATCATAGTTGAGTTATTAACTCTTTGAGATCCCTTCTCTTCGATTTCTGAAACTTATCTCATATAAAAACTTTTACATTCTGTGGTGATTTTGTTTCCTTGCCTTCTTTCTGAAGGGAACATGAAGCTCCCATATGTCGTTGTTTTCAGAATGCAAAAGTTGATGCTCATTTTCTATGTTATACACCTAAGCCCTTTCTTATCCACTTATTTGTTAACCTAATTATGTGTCGAGAAGAATTTTTTAACAATTAAGTTTAGATGAACATGTAATTTGTTAGTGAAAATCATTAGTTATTGGATTGAGGCATTGTAGTGAGCATGGTAGAAAGCTGAGTAAGGCATTGTAGTGAGCATGGTAGAAAAGCTGAGTAAATAAGTCGAATGAATTAGAAAGAGATTCAAAAGTATCATTGTCATTATCCATTTGACTAATATGGGCTTGCGTTTGAGAGGATTTTCATTGTTTTTGTGTCATGATGTCTTGATCGAGTTTCTATGTTAGTATGCGATCACAAAAAAGGTGCTGTAATATTTTGCTATTACATCTTTAACTTCTTTTTTTTTTTAAAAAAAAAAGAAGCTATCTTTGGTAGAATCAATTCGTATAAAATCTACTCTTTGTTGCATACTTGCATGTTCTACTTCTATTTCTTACTTTTTAGTACTCCTTCAAGTAGACAATTTAAGATTTGAAGTACATACATGATCCTTCTATACATTATTTTTTCTATATTTGTATGCTCCCATAAGTTGGTTGGGTAGGTGTGTCTTTCTATTTGACCGACTTGTGCTCGCTCCACCGACCATCAGATATGCTCCTTTTTATTGGATTTGGTAAGATATAATTGATCATTTAATTCAACCTCTTACTATCGATATGAACAACCTGCAGATTGAAAAAGTGGCCAAATGCCTTACAAAAGTTCTAAATTTTTGACGTGTGATTATCGTATCTGTTTTAGCTTTTAATTAAATCCAAACCACCTTAAAAGAGGGGATCTGTTGACACACATGATTAGTTAACTTGATTCTTATTTGCATTTTTCAGGCACCCTCTCAAGCAGAGTTACAAGTTTTATAATAGTTTCGACTTTGAGTTGATTCCTAATACACACATACACAACTTCTTACTGATAAGTGAAACTTTCCCTCTGATAGCTATCACATTTTCGGATTTATAATTGTCAAAAAAAACTAGCTCACAACCATGGATGATCATCCATGAATGTAACAGCAAAGATAGAAAGGAGAAGAAGAGAGTGTGGAAAGAATCAACCATCTGATTTACACTATGAGGAGACAATGTATTTATACAAGAAAAATCAAAAACATCTAACAAACTAATGAGCTGTCAATAACAGAATTAGCTAACTAACTATTCTAACTAATTTATTGAAATAGCTAACTAAATGATTGATTAAACATAATTAACTAAACTAACTAAATCGTAACAATAATTGATCATTTTGAAGTTATTTATATTTCCGGGTACAGTTAAAACGAATCTAATACAGAGACATAAGTATAATCTTTCTAACGTGTGCACTTCTATGGGCTTCATTTGTCAACTCTTGGTGCCTGTAACACTAGCATTACCATCTGCACGGAACAGTACTTATGAATCAAACTATATAACTTTTACCAGTAATTTTAAATTGATGAAGATATTAATTTAGTTAAGAGTAGACATATATCTGCTAGAAGGTATTTGCATTTCAAATGATTACTGCTACAAGGTATCTTAGATTATCTATGCAACGAGGTACACTTTCTAGCTATTCAAAATGTCATTTTAAGTACAATTACTTTACTGAAGTCTTCTTTCTCCAATGGCAAATAATATGCACCTTTTGGACCCATCGTATAAGACCTCTCTTCCAAGTTCGTAGAGATCATACATTCAATTTGTATATTTTGTACATCAAACTATGGTGGTAATTCATAAAATGTATTCATTTATTCAGATTTTGAACTTGAAAATCAAACGCCAACTTCCAACTAGATTGACTACGTTTCTAAATGTAACTAGACGACGATTGCCCGTGCAAGCACGGGCTGAATACCTTGCACAATATATATTAAGCGACAATTTTCACACATATTGGTAGGGCTACAATGAATAAAAAATTGCTAATGTACAGATCCAGCCATTTTGCTTGTGTATGCATACTATACATTTTCTTACAGAAGTTTAATCCAAATGTATGGTGAGACTTTCAATCATAGTACTTCTCCCAAGAAAACAAGGAAACAACTTTAGGAGTGTGTTTGGTACGAACGAAAAATGTTTTCCAGTTTTTCCATGTTTGGTTTGGGACAAAAGTTTGGGAAAAATGTTTCCCAAATCAACTAATTTTCCTCAAAATTAAGGAAAATGACTTCTCTTCAAAAATCAAGGAAAACATTTTTCATAACTCTCCTCCAATTTCAAATTACTTTTTTTTTGGGGAAAAAACATCAATTTAAATAAATATTTTCAATTTCAAAATTTTATTTTTTTCACCTTATCCTTGACCCTCCCTCCACCGGCCAGCCCCCCCCCTAACCCCAACCCTCCCCAAAAAAATATTTTTTCTTTTTATAAATATTTTCAACTTCAAATTTTTACTTTTAACTCCTACCCTCCCCCTCCCCCCTCCCCCGGCCAGCCCCCACCCACTCCAACCCTCAAAAAAAATAATTTTTGTTTTTTAAAAATACTATCAATTTCAAAATTTTATTTTTTCGCTCCTACCCCCTCCCCCACCCACTACACTCACCCCACTACCACCACCACCACCCCAAAAAAATAATAATTTTGATTTTAAAAAATATTTTCAATGTCATAAATTATTTTTTACTCTAGTAAAAATAAAAGATGTCTCGCAAAAATATTTCTCATTCATAAATAAAACACTAAAAATCATTTCCGGAAAATATTTTCAACTCACCAACCAAACATGAGAAAATAAGTTCAAAATCTATTTATTTTCCAAGAAAACATTTTCTAGGAAAAACATTTTCCATGGAAAATATTTTCCTCCCAACCAAACACACCCTAGATGAATAATAGTTGTACTAAAACTGTCAAAACCTTTTGCTCACATTCTCAACAAAATTGGAAGCTTAAACTTAAGAACTTGATTAGAAAATATCAAAATTCATCCGATTCCAAAAATCAGACTTGAACTTATTGATAAAAAAGACTGTAACTTCACCTCAAAAATGCTTCGAGAATGCCTTCTCTGTATTTTAGGTCGACCTAAAGAATCCTCGTGCTCATGCTGCATCGTTTAACTATCGACAAAAGCTACTACCCTACTATCAAGAAAACAAATGGAACGAAGACCTGAATTATCTTTCTGATTGTGGAGCAAAACCAATTAAAAAGATAAGAGTGGAAACTGAAGGCACGACCTGCAATTGAAATTTAAAAATTTCCCGTAATGAAGCATACAACATATAGCAACTTCTGTCCGTATCCATTGTAAAGATACGAAAGAAACATAAAATATTATTGAGTTACCATTCCAGTCCAAGTGGACCAAACATGAAGTACTGACGATGATTAAGTCGTTGGATAACAATTGTAGAGCACTGAGAGTAAGATCATCAATCAAGACAGAGTCATTAGTGTACAAAAGCTCCTAGGCATTTAAGCAAACCAAATATACTTTCAGCTTTACCCATTCATTTCAAAACTAAAGCTTTAAGTGGCTGCACAGTGCAAAATCATCATATTGAATATTTGAAATGCTAAATCGCAATGGAGCTTTACAGAAATAGAAAATTTTGGAAGGACACAAATAAATGGAGCCAAATTCACATTCACATTTTCAATAGATTGTCTACAAACTCTCTCAAATTCACAATTCACTGGGCATCAAGAGATGATGATTCTTATTTCCCTTCTTAATGATGAAGAGATTATTATCCTAGATCGGAACAAGTTGATAGGACTCAATTTTTACATCCCTATGTTCCTTCAGAGTGACGGTATGAGGGCGAAAAAATGGAAAGATTGTAAAAGTATATGACATAAAACAAAGATAGTGAATTCTTTTAAGGTGGTCCAACCCTGAATTAAAAAATGTTCTGCAAGGTAAATTTGTTATGTCGTAACCAACAAAGAGGTGGCAAGGGAGTATGGGCACTATCCTTGGTAAACAGGGCCCTATTGCATGCTTTCAACTGAATGGAACGGTGTCCCTATGCTAATCATCGTAGCTTGTGTCCCTTTCTTATTTTTTTTGTTTAATTTGTTGATCCTCAATAAGCTTAAGTGATCACAATTTACAAAGTGAGTTGACCGATCTTTCATGGTGCCGACAAATTCAATTAAGATCATATAGTATTAAGGTCGAAAACTCTGTTAGATATATATACTCTAGTAATCTTAAGTCCTCAATATATTTTTATGGTGTGTCGCCTATCAGCTAAGATGGCAACGTTTTTGCTCTATCTGTACTAGTTATGATTATCATTTTCTTGTTGCCATGTACATATATAATGTTTTCTTGTTGGTACATCATCACCGTGTAAGAGTTTCTTTACTGAACATATGGCTTCATCTTTCAACTATTTTCTCCAAATTTCTCTCAAGGACATGCAGATTCAAGTTCAGTTTCCCTTATTTTTCTTTCCATTTCTTATTTTCTAGTCATACACACAAAAAATCTGAGGTTTTTTTTTTGTTCTAACTGTCTCTGATGATCTAGGTTTTGCAATTTTTGTTAGGCTTTTATCCTAATTTAAAATTTTATCACATTTTGGCCAAACATCACAGATAGAACAATGTAAAATCAAAACAGTATAAATGTATTCAACCAAATGTAGAAATAGAAGGAAAATGTTAAAAATCAAAAGAAATTTAGGATAAAACATGGGAAGAGTAAAACTTTGTAAATCAAAACTACAAATTGAAGAGAAAGGCTAAGGAATGGCAAATCACTCCCTTAAGATTGCAACAGTATGGTGTGTAGATGTATGAAAAAAATACTCAATTTTTATTTTGCTGCAGTAGAAATGTGTATAGATTAGAGGAATGTGCGTGAAAGAGGCAAGAATGACGCACAGTAACCACGTGGAATGAAAGGGTGAAAAGTATCGAACTGAAATGCCTTAATCAATCAGACAAATTCCCACAAGCACACATGTTTTTAGATTAGTTTATAATCACTCTTCTACTATGGTAGAAAAAATAAAATATTGGAATTCTGATTGGGCAGATCTCAGACCTTTGGTAGTGTTGCACGACCACTCAAGGTTCTCTAACTTTCAAGATGAAGGGAAATTTTTTTATGTGGGGTAGTTCAATTAGGCACTATTTTTTATTTTATTTTTGGCTATGTAAAATGAATATATGAGTACAAATGCTTATAGTTTGTTTATTTTCAAGCATCATATACTCTATACTCTAAATATTGGGTCCGTGCTTAACCCTTTAGTGTATATATATATATATATATATATATATATATATATATATATATATATATCTCACAATTTTAAATTATTTCTTTTGTTTAGTATTTATTCATTTTTTTTAAAAATAAAAAATGTGAAAGGAATTCTTTTAAATCTATCTATCTGTAGTAGATACTTATTTAAATTTATTTTTTAGGTTAAATTGTAATTTTTAATTTAATGTAATCATAAACATATAATTTTAATTAATTATAAATTTTGTTATTTTGCCTCTTATATTGTATATATAGAGAGAGATTTACATTAATTGATTGCTTAACCCTATCAAATATAAATTACTTTTAATTGCTAGCTATTTGTTATTTATTTTATTACTAGACAAATAATGCTTGTGAGCACGTATCAATATTTATTTATTTACTGGTTAGATTAATAATTTAGAGTAAATATTTATAATGTATAATATTTTGTGGAATTAAAAAAAAAATTAAATTGATAAGAAAAGTGTCCTCACCTTCCATCTCCTCAACACTCTTTATTGAATCACTAATTATTATATTTGTCTGATTTTTCCATTTCAATATATAGCTCCCTCACTTTTCCTTTGATTTTTTTTTTTTTATGTTAAATTCTCTTTAATTTTGCATTTTATACCTGAAGAACTCGGAACTCATTTACAGATCTTGAATTTTAACTCATTATTTGCTTCATTGGTGAATAAAAAAAATATATATTTTTTTTTTGAAATTATGTCACATAAGCATTTGCTTGAGCTTCCAAAAGATGATAAAAATTATTTTACACTGATAATAATCATTTCTAGTTCAAAACGACTTGATTATTATCCTCCTAAAATTTCCTCCTTGCAAATCAACAAAAATCAAAAGTCAATAAATTAAATCCCATCATCTTAACTTTTATATACACTTTCTTTTCTCCTTCAACGAAAAGAAATTTGACATGAATGCCACATGTATCAATGAGTTGAAAATTAAGATAGGGGGAGCAATATTGAGAATTAGATAGTTACAGAAAATTATAAAATTGTCCTCAATAAATTGAAATTTGACAACAAGCACACAAGTTGATACCAATAAATTTCTTATAGAGTTAGATTTTAGTTATTGGTATATATTTAATTTGATGTGTTATTTAGATAGTTGTTTATTTCAATGGGTATAAAACACATTAGCCTATAAAAAAAAATTTGAATTATGAAATAAGAATTAACTCACCAATGTGTTGTAATCTTGTATAAGTAATAACTACATAACTAATCTTGTATAAATAATACCTACGTAACATGATAACTAAGACCTGCAAAATTAAATCCTACATAACAAAACTTACATAACTAATATGTGCATGACTAAGTCTTGCATAACTAATACATGTACTACTCAAATAGCAACAAATAAGTGCATAATCTAGTTGAAGGTGATGTGTATAGTGTGCCCAATTGTCCTCCCACCTACCTTAGTTGATGAAGCTAGTTCTAATGATGTTGAAGTGTCTGTGGGATGTACCCCTTAGGTTTGAATTTATTGTTGAACCTATTGAAATTATTATGATATCTTACATATATTTAAAGTTTAAAATTTTGATACAGTCTGTAGATTCTTTTGAATTTGATATTTTTAATTAAGATAAGTATAAAAAACATACCTAAACTATGACACCTCTAAAATGATTTAGGTAAAATTAGAGCCTAACACAATTGTCATGAGGTTTTAAAGTCCTAATATTATTTATAATGATGTTATGAGGCAATGTCTAAAGTTTGGTGATGTTTAGAGGTCAAACGTCCATGACGTTCAAAAGAATTGCCTTGAGACGTGTTTGTATGTTTAGGTGTGCCTTTGCATGTTTTATGTGTTCGTTTTGGTTGAAATTGTTGTGAGAGGTTCGTAACATGTATACGAGTGTATTTGAGTTGGAAACATCCAAAAAAACTCCCCAAGGACCAACCAAAGGGTCCTTGAGGAAGACCCAACTTGTAAGTCAGAACTATCAAAAACCAGTCCAACCAACGATGGGCAATCAACGGACCCTAGGTCCATTGGCGCACCTTCGTTTGGGGAGTAGGTTGAGACTTATTTTTTGTAGATTAAGATCCTAAGTGGTGAGATTCTGATCCAATCGATGGATTGCCAGCACGGCCCGTCGATGGATCTACAAGGCGTTGACTGGAGTCGTTGATAGGTCTGCAATTTTCCTGCAACATCTCGACCTAATGAAGGGTAAGTTGGGTATTTCACCTAGCTTCCTGAAAATAGTCTGGGCGGTCATTTAAGGTTATTATAGGTATTTTTAAGTGGTTTTATAAGTCTAGAACTCTTAACCAAGTTCATTATTCAAAATCAACACCCGAAACCCAAAGAAGAACTTTGTAGAACACCATTGAAGCTTGAAGGGAGATTGGAGCTTGGAGCTTGATTTATTCCTCAAATCTTCTCAAATTTCGTGGTTTACCAGCAATTAAGGCATGTTTTTCATCCTTGAATCTTCTTTCTCAAGGAGTCAATATTCTAAGTGATTTTCAAGACTTCTCAAAAGATGAATAATCCTATTTTGATATCTAGCCATAGGTTCTTGTAGAAAATGTTTTGAATCTATGTATTATGATTAAATTGATATTAATTTGATGATTTTAGACTAAAAAATCCATGAACCCATGCAAATCATGCAATCCTAGTTTTGACTATTTTATGGGTGATTTAATCATGTCTCAATTGTATTGAATTCTTGTGTAGTTTACTTTGGGCTATTGAATTATGTAAGAATCATGTCAGAATTGTATGTAGGTTGTCCTAAATTGATGAATTCATATTGTATTATCTTGGATCATTGTATATTGTCATTATTGGATTGAATTGGTGATCATGACTATTGGTAAGAGCCTTTATGGATTGAATTGGTGATCATGGCTATAGGTAAGAGCCTTTATAGATTGAATTGGCTATGGATTGGAGATGTTGTGGATGGAATGGTGTATGTTGACCTAACCTTCTCTATATTGTGTAGTATAGGGTTTCAATTATGATTCATTGCATTGTCCACTTATGGTGGCGGTTCTTATGTGCTATACTTGTGAATAATGTGGTCTCGTCGGCATTACCTTATGAATTGCAAAAGAATGTGACATCGTCGGTATTACTTTATGAATTATGATATTGTCATGATATAACTTGGATATGTGATCATTGTGAAGGTCTATATGACTTATGTGTATACGTAAAGTCAAAGTATGTGTTCTTCTAAGTGATTATATGTGATCATGATAGGCTATAGTGATGCCTCATATGTGTATAGTTGATGTTTGAATGTGGATCTTTCTAGTTGACTATATGAGTCTTATAATGAACTATGATGATGTTCATATAAAAATATGTAGGGTAACTTGCAAGTATACTTAGTTGACCCTATGTGCTATATGAATGATATTGTAGATGTGATATGATGAAGTATATGTGTGTCTTGTTGTGGTAAGACCTATGTCTCTCTACTTGAGTCATGAAACATGGATATGAATCTTGACTTAGTAGGCTAAAGCACCTTTGTAATGAATGTATATGTATGAATAGAATATATGATTTTGAATATAGTTAAGAAGGTCATTTATGTGGAACCTTATAGAAAGAAGGTTATGATATCCTTGAAGGTTAAAGTTGTAATGGTATCCTTCTTGTGTGAATGATGGACTTAGGGTTGGTTGGCTGGAACGACATAAAATTTTTCTTAAGAAAGTCATTGAGCTATCCTATTTACCATTGTAAGGCAGCCCTAGTGGACCCTCTTTGGTAAGGTGTATTATGATTGAGTTATGACTAAGATATGGTACCTCTTCATATGATTCTTTATTGAATTACTCTACAATAACAAAGTCTAGCACCGATTGAGTATAATTGGGTATTAGCTCTATTTAATATGAGATTAGAGTACAAAGAAACCCTCGATATTTCTTAACTATATACCTACATGGGATGTATCCTAGTTCTACCATTGGCAAGTAGAACACTCTTTATTTTAGTAGGTGACTCCGGATTCCATGCCTAGCTAGTATAGTCTATGTTGGTTATTGCCTATTCTAATCATGTTGGATACATGCTAGGGTTGGATAAGTTCTATGAAGTTTACGTAGTGGGATGCGACACTATCTAGACATTGCACTAGTAGGCTTTGAAGATGTAAGTATGTAGGTTCCCTAGGTCTTTTCCAAGACTATTTCTGAATGTCTCTTAAATGGTCTAATAAACATATTCACTTAAGTTAAATGCATGTTAATGGAAATGTACTTATCTAGAGTAGCTTTAAGGATTGCTTAGGTAGACTAAGACAGGGTGTATGGGTGGTCTCTTCATGTATTACTTAGGTGAGCCTTAGAGTAATTCTAGGTAAGGAGTTAAGTGTATCAAATAGTAATAATCTTATCTTAGGTAATCTTTAGGATCACTATGGTGGGTGTGAAGAAATTTTATCGGCGGTCGCTTCATAACTCACTCAACTGAGCCTTAGAATCACCTTTGGTAGGAGAGTATCATGGTTATGTGATTTGAGGTGATATTGATGTTGTATTGTGGAATGTGAATTTATGTTCTTATGTTCACTTAATGTGATCTATCATACTTGTCTTATGAAGTTTTAAAAGAGCATGTTTTATACAAATGTCCTTTTAGCATGATTTTATGCATTACACCATACATAGTGCATTCTAATGTACTAATTCCATATATTTTTTTATCTCTAAAGGTTTCGGTGGCATTTGAGAGGAGTCTTTGAAGTGGAAGCATAGATTAGAATTCATTCAAGCAAAGTTGGGGTATGTCCTCATTTGATACGAGGACATCACTATGTTTAGTTTTGCTTATTAAAAGGATTGTAATAGAGTTAGATATTTCTATATTTTGATGTATGGTCCGTGTCCCACGATATTCGTGTGTCTAAGATGACAATTTTGAGACTTAGCCTTTTTTATGATTTTCTATAAAAGAGATATTTTGAAGTATTACTATTTCGTGTGAAAAGTTTTAATTTGTGCTACTTTTCATACATGTATGCAATGAATGATGTCAAAGGGATTGTACAAGACCTCTGAGAGGTCAATTAAGTACGTCGTGCCACGATTTGAGAAACACCATTTCTTCTAGGGTGTACTCTTGGGTCATGAGGAAGGGTGTATTAGAGAGTAGGTTGTGAAGTAGTCTTTAGGAATCCAGAGTCACATTAAAATCCCATGTAGTAGAGTCTTGTTCATCAGTGTGAGTCGTGACACATCTATGAGCAAGAGGCTATAGAACGATAGAGTTTCACTTTCTTCATCAATGTTGTGTCGTCCTAATAGAGCTGAAAATATAAGTGTCTATTCCTAATTTATTCTCTTGTGATTATAGGAGATGACTACAAGAAGAATGGTTGCAAGAAGGTTGGAAGAAGAAGGGGTGCATGAGGAAGTTCCCCAAAGTGGATTGGATCCACAAGGCGTTCAAGTTCCTCAAGATGCTCAAGTCCCTCCCTAAGGTGATCAAGTCCCTATTGAAGGTGAAGGTAATGAGGTTCCAGTGGTTCCTCCAAACATGACTAATTGGGAGATTAGAGAGGCTTTACTTGCTTTATCCAGAGCCTTGACAACTCATGTGAATAAGGGTATTGAACCTAGGGTGAATGTTATGACTTTGTGAGAATGATTCCTCCTATCGTTCTTAGCTGTAGGGTAGGAGAGGATCCACAAGAGTTTCTTGATGGTGTGTCTAGGGTGTTGAGTGTCATGGGGTGAATTCTAGGGAGAACGCGGAGTTGGCTTCGTACCAATTGAGGATGTATCTCAAGTGTGGTACACTCAATGGAAAGATAATAGGCCGGTTGAATCGGGTCCTATAGAGTGGGAGGATTTTAAGGAGGCTTTCTTAGGAAAGAACGTTCCTCGTGAGAGGAGGGAGGTGACGGTTGAGGAGATCATTAACCTTATAGGCAAGGGAACATGAGTGTGGAAGAGTATTATTCGAAGTTCACCTTGTGTCTAGGTATGCTCCATCATTGGTATCTAACCCTAGGGATGAGATGAGTAGGTTTGTGACCAGTGTTTCCGACATTGTGAAAGAAGAGTGTCGTCCAGTCATGCTCCATAATGACATGAACTTGTCTGGTCTTATTGTGTATGCTCAATCCATTGAGAAGTCCAAGATTATTAGGGTCTCTAGGAATTTGAACAGAAGTAAATCCGATGAGCAAAACCAACCTAGGTTCAAGAAAAAGGCTCCAAACCAAGATAGAACTAGTGCTCCTAAGGTCAAGAGTGAGGGTGGTAGTAGTTCTCAAGGTTTTAAGCCTACTTGCTCTACTTGTGGGATGAAGCACTTTTGGAAATGTCTAATTGGTACCGGAAGTTGTTTTGGTTATGGTAAGGATGATCATAAGGTGAGCGATTTTCCTACTATTTCAGCTAGAGGAAGAGAGACCAAGCAAGATACTCCAAGTGTTTCGGAAGGTGGTGCTCCAAAGAGGAATCACTTCTATGTTCTTCAAGCGAAGGGAGAAAATTAGGGTGATTATGCCTGTAAGTTATAGTTTTATCTCTTGTGTTGTGATGGGTTCCTTCTAAGTGGGGTAGTATGGTGAGTAGTGGAGTTGTGATTTGTTGTGTCTTTTCTTCTATTCAATTCAAGCTTGAGAAATAGAAAGTCATAGAAGCGTGTTGCACTGTGTTTAGGAGTTTTGTTGAAATTGAATTTCATTGATTCCTTGCATTGTGCATTTCATGAAGTTATGTTTATGTTTTAAAATGAATTAATAACGCTTTGTCTCTCAAATTTTCATGCTTTCATCACAAATTGCTTAAGCGTTGCATTTTTGAACATTTGAGCATGTTCACTGTAAATAATTTGGTACTCACTATAAAGATTTTGAAATTTTGACTAAATTGTGTTTTTATTGAAAATGGTTATAATGTGTATAGAATTGATATATATGATCACCATAATGTGTGGAGAAGGATTATTTCCTACTTGAAATGGAGTATGTGAGTCTTATTGCATGATGAGTTGTAGATTAATTTTTATGTTGTTGTTATGTTTTTACTCTCTTGTTTATGTGGAAATTGGTGTTCCTCCTTATTATGTGTATTAAATATTGTGTGGTATTTATTATGTGCTGCTATTCTTGAGTTTATTTTCTCTTGAAAGAGACCAAAAATGGGGCAAGTGTCATGGAGGACAAATGTTGTCCATGTGGGGGAGAATGTAACACCTCTAAAATGACTTAGGTAAAAAATAGATCCTAACATGGGTTTAATGAGGTTTTAAAGTCCTAAAATGGTTTATAATGATGTTATGAGACGATGTCTAAAGTTTGGTGATGTTTGGAAGTCAAATGTCCAAGAACGTCCATGACGTTTGGAAGAATTGCCTTGAGACGTGTTTGTATATTTAGGAGTGCCTTTACATGTTTTACGTGTTCGTTTTTGTTTGAAATTAAGGTTAGAGGTTCCTAACATGTATACAAGTGTATTTGGGTTGAAAAAGTCTGGGCAAAACTCCCCAAGGACCAACCAAATATTCCTTGAGGAGGACCCAACTTGTAAGCCAAAATTGTCAAAAACCAGTCCAACCAACGAGAGGCAAACAACGGACCGTAGGTCGATCGATGCCCCATCGTTTTGGGTGTAGGTTGAGACTTATTTTTCTGAGATTAATATCCCAAGTTGTGAGAGTCTGATCCAATCGATGGACTGCCAACACGACCTGTCGATGGATCTAGAGGCGTCAATTGGAGCCGTCAATGGGTCTGCAATTTTCCTGCAACATCTCGACCTAATGAAGGGTAAGTTGGGTATTTCACCTAGCTTCCTGAAAATAGTATGGGCGGTCATTTAAAGGTTATTATAGGTATTTTTAAGTGGTTTTATATGTCTAGACCCTTAACTAAGTTTATTATTCAAAATTAAAACCCCAAACCCAAAAAAGAACTCTGTAGAACACCGTTGAAGCTTGAAGGGAGCTTCAATTTGGAGCTTGATTTATCAATCAAATCTTCTATAATTTCGTAGTTACCATAAATTAAGGTATGGTTTTCATCCTTGAATCTTCTTTCTTCAAGGAGCCAATCTTCAAATTGATTTAGAAGACTTCTCAAAAGATGAATTGTCCTATTTTGATATCTAGCCATGGATTCTTGCATAAAACGTTTTGAATCCATGTATTATGATTGAATTGATATTTTTTTGATGATTTTAGAGTAAAACTCCATGAACCCATGCAAATAACGCAATCCTAGTTTTGACTATTTTATGGGTGATTTGATCATATCTCAATTGTATTGAATTCTTGTATTACTTTCGACTATTGAATTATGTAAGAATCATGTTAGATTTGTATGTAGGATGTCCTTAATTCATGAATTCATATTATATTATCTTGGATCATTGTATATTGTGATTATTGGATTGAATTGGTGATCGAGACTATTGGTGAGAGCCTTTATGGATTGAATTGACTATGGATTGGAGATGTTGTGGTTGGAATGGTGGAATGTTGCCCTAACCTTATCTTATTTTGCAGTATAGGTGTTTCAATTATTAAACTTGGTATGGTTCACTTATGTTGGCAGTGCATATGTGCTATACTTGTGAATAATGTGGTCTCGTCGGCATTACCTTATATATTATGAAAGAATGCGGCTTCGTCGACATTACTTTATGATTTATGATATTGTCATGATATAACTTGGATATGTGATCTTTGTGAAGGTCTATAGGACTTATGTGTATATGTGAAGTCAAAGTATGTGGTCTTCTAAGTGATTATATGTGATCATGATAGGCTATAGTGATGCTTTATATGTTTATACTTGATGTTGAAATGTGGTTCTTTCTAGTTGACTATATGAGTCTTATGATGAACTATGATGATATTTATATAGAAATGTGTAAGGTGACTTGCATGTATACTTAGTTGACCCAATGTGCTATATGAATGATATTGTACACGTGATAAGATGAAGTATGTGTGTGTTTTGTTGTGGTAAGACCTATGTCCCTTTACTTGTTACATGAAATATGGATATGAATATTGACTTAGTAAGCTAAAGCACCTTTGTCATAAATGTTTATGTATTAATAGAATATGATCTTGAATATAGTTAAGAAGGTCATTTATGTGGAACCTTTTAGAAAGAAGGTTATGATATCCTTCAAAATGAAAGTCGTAATGGTATCCTTCTTGTGTGAATGTTGGACTTAGGGTTAGTTTGCTGGAACGACATGAAATTATCCTTAAGAAAGTCATTGAGCTATCGTATTGACCATTATAAGGCAACCCTAGTGGACCCTCTTTGGTAAGGTGTATTATGATTGAGTTATGACTAAGATATGGTACCTCTTCATATGATCCTTTATTGAATTACTCTATGAGAACAAATGTTAGCACTAAGTGAGTATGCTTGGGTAGTAGCTCTATTTAAGATGAGGATTAGAGTACAAATAAACCCTTGATATTCCTCAACCATGTGCCTACATGGGATGTATCCTAGTTCCACCATTCACAAGTAGAATACCCTTTATCGGAGTAGGGTTTATTCCAGATTCCATGTCTAGCTAGGATGGTCTACGCTGATTATTGTCTATTCTCATCATGTAGGATACATGCTAGTGTTGGATAAGTTCTATGAAGTTTACGTAGTGGAATGGGACGCTATCTAGACATTGCACTAGTAGGATTTGATGATGTTAGTATGTACGTTCCCTAGGTCTTCTCCAAGACCATTATGTGAAAGTCCTAAATTGGTGAATATCTCTTAAATGGTCTAATGAACGTAGTGACTTAAGTTAAATGCATGTTAATGAAAAGGTACTTATCTAGATTAGCTTTAAGGATTACTTAGGTAGACTTGGTGAGGGTGTTTAGGCGGTCTCTTCATGTCTTACTTAGGTGTCTTAGAGTAATTATAGGTAGAGAGTTAAATGTATGAAATGTAAATAATATTATCTTAGGTTATCTTGAGGATTAGTTTGGAGGGTGTGAAGGGATTGTATGGTCAGTCCCTTCATGACTTACTCAATGAGCCTTAGACTCACTTTTGGTAGGACAGTCTCATTGTTATGTGATTTGAGGTAATATTGGTGATATTGTGGAATGTGACTTTATGTGCTTATGCTGAGATCTCTTATACTTTTCTTATAAAGTTTTACTCAAAAAGAACATTTCTTATACAAATTTCCTTTTATCATGATGTTATGCATTACGCCATACTTAGTCCATTCTAATGTACTAATTCCATATATTTTGTTTATCTCTAAAGGTGTAGGTGTAATTTTAGAGGAGTCTTTGAAGTGGAAGCTTGGATTAGTATTCATTCAAGCAAAGTTGGGGTATGTCCTTACTTAATTCAAATACATCACTATGTTTAGTTTTTCTTATTGAAAGTATTGTAATAGACTTAGATATTTCTATATTTTGATGTATGGGTCGTGTTCCAAGATATTCGTGTGTCTAAGATGGCAACTTTGAGACATAGGCTTTATTTATGATTTTTTATAAAAGAGATATTTTGAAGTATTATTATTTAGTGTGAAAATTTTTGATTCCGTGCTACTTTTCATTCATGCATGCAATGAATGATGCCAAAGGGTTTTTAGAATACCTCCGAGAGGTCAAGTACGTCATTCCACGATTTGAGAAACATGATTTCTTCTAGGGTGTACTCACGGGTCATGACATAAATTATCCTTTTTTTAGTTTCATGTTTAAAATATTGAGAATGTAAGTTTTATACCTAAACTATCACTTATTAGTGTGAGAAACACGCATCTCTTTGATAACACTCTCATCATGGTGTAGGTAATACACTGTAACACCGTGGTCTTGGATTGAGATAATGTTAGAAAGAACAAAACTGGAAAGAATTCATTTGAGATTTATGTAAGTTCTTCAATTGTGAGTTCTGGGTCAACTTCAAACGATAATTAGGTGTCTCATGAGATATCAAATAATATAACTTTGAGTCATATTCCCAATGCCACCAAGTTTGCTCAAGTTCAGATGAGAAGGATATGCCAAGTTGAGTTCAGAATGTCCAGTTAAGAAAATTCATCCGAATTAAGGAGGGGTATTTTGTTTTTTTCCTTACCCCACTAAGTCTACACGTTCTTTCACCCAAATTAGGAAAGAAAGCTGATCAAAATCAGTTTGCGCTAAAGTCTAAAAGCATTTGGAAGGCTAGTGCAAAGTTCAAAAGAAGAAAAGGGAGAAAAGCTTCAGTGTTCAACATTCTTGTGATCTTTCAAGAATTTCACCAATGATTTAATTCTACGAGGTATGTAAGTTTTCACAGTGATGGTTTAGTTTACCCTTACGTCAATCATGAGTTTCTTGATTTAATTTCGTCCATAAAAATCCATGTATTAAGGTTCTTTATGAATTTCTTGAGGTTTTGTTCACCACTCTTTGTAAATGGGTTTTTGGTTAGTACTTCAGGCGAGGGTTTTGAGTTTGAGGGTCTTTCTTGAGGAGATTTGAGTATATTTTCATTTACTTGTGTTGGGTGTACGAATCTAAGAGAGTTTGGAAGAAATTAATTGATTCCAGGTGAGTTAGGACCAAAAATCGAGAAGAAAAATTTGCTTTAACATTCTAAAATAGGCTAGGAAGCCACGCAAACAAGGATGGCATAGGGCACCAAAAGTACGACGTGCCATCCCTGCGCCACCAATGTCGAACCACTTTTCTTTTTCATTCTCGTTCCTAACTTTTTCCTTTGAGTCGAGCTTTCATTCCTTTATTAATCTGAACTATTTACACCTTCATTAACCATCAAGAGATCATATTATCATGAATTATAACTCTTGTCATTCTAAATTCAAGATAGAGTTAAGAGTAAAGTTAAATGGAGTCCTTTAAGTCGTTTTGAGAAGTCATTTACAAACTTTAAAACTTGTTCAAAGACATGATTACTTGAGCATGAGGATGAGGAGAGTTGAACTCAAATTTTTAAAAATGAATATAAGGGAACTAAGAATTCCCAATAGTAAATGTTTTACATTTAAAATGAGAGAAAACTTTGATTTCCAAATGAGTTCTTAAGGGGTTTTTTTTGCACTATCTATCTTAATAAAACCTTTGAGTAATAATCTTAAATTTTGAGGATGAGGAAATGTTTTTGAACATATGATCATACGTTTATTATTGGGAATAGTATTGAGCATCGATATTGGGACGAGTTTAGGCTACTCAAAGTCCTCAAAAATTATGTATGGAAACATGGGTAAAGGTTCTATACTTTTAGAGGATTCTTCATTGGTTTTACGCATAGCTTAGTGGATCTACTTTGTTCAGGATGTATTATAATCCGACAAGGTATAAGACCGTTAGGGAAGATTGGGTGAGTTGTTTTCTCATCACATAGATCTTGAGTCTATATTATAATGAGGGTAACTTTCTCCATAGCCTCATGAACCGAATCTTGCCCAATCAAGGCTACTTTACCTATTTTGAACCAACCAACCAAAGATCAGCATCTACGCCCATACAGTGCCTCATAAGGGGCTATCTAAATACTGGTTATTATAGGCAATCTCTATGAGAGGTAGGTGATCATCCCAGTTACCCTTGAAATTGATCATGAAAGATCTCATTATGTGCTCTAAGATTTAAATGGTATGATCTGCATGACCACCCACCTACGGATAAAATATTGTACTGAGATTTTCCTGAGTACCAAGATCTTTCTAAAATAACTTCTAAAAATGAGATGTAAATTGAGGACCTCCATATGATATGATAGACAAGGGAACCCAAGCGACCAAACTATTTAATTGATGTAGAGTTTGGTGTGTAATCCTCCGTCGAATCTCTAGTCTTGAAGAACAAAAACTGACCTTAGTTAGTAACTTTGTCCACTATCACCCAAATAGAGCCATGTATACGAGTACGAGATAAACTCGTAATGAAGTCCATGTTTATCATTCTTAGTTTTATGTACGAATGAAAATCTTTTGAGTCATACCTCATAGTTTCTGGTGTTTTACTTTAAACTCTTAACAGTTAGGACACTAAGCCGCGAATTCTAAAATGTCTGCCTTCATATCATTCCACCAATAGACTTAACGTAGATCATTGTACATCTTAGTGACACTTAGATGAATAGAATATCTGGAATTATGGGCTTTTGTAAGGATATCCTACCTCAACCCACCTATATTTGGAACACATAAGTGACCTTGGTAATGAAGTACACCATCTCCTCTTGGGAGAAAAACTCAACTTTTTGTTGATGAACTACATATTTTAATAGAAGCAATACAGGATCACTATATTATTTTTCAGTAATCTCTACTACCAATGAGGATTCTGATCAATTATGGACTATCACACCACCACCGGACATGTCTGTAAGGAAAACTCCTAAGCGAGCAAGCCCGTAAACATCTTTGGATAGCCCTTTTGTTTTTCTCATAAATATGTGTTATACTACTCATAAATAATTTGTTGAGAGCACCAGTCACTACGCTGGCCTTACCTATATGGTAAAGCAAATTTATGTCAAAGTCTTTGAGGAATTCAAGTCATCTCTACTGACGAAGATTCAGTTTTTTATGGGTGAACACACACTGGAGCCTCTTATAATGTTTGAATACATTAACATGAACACAATACAATTAATGTCTCGAAATCTTTAGGGAAAATACTACAATTACAAGCTTGAGGTCATGAGTCAAGTATTTTTTTCTCATGGACCTTAAGCTGCCTAGAAGCATAATGCATGACCTTACCTCAATGCATGAATACACAGCCTAGGCCGACCATAGATGCATCACAATAAACCATGTAACTGTTTAACCCTCTTGTAGAGTAGACGGAGTCGTAGTCAACCTTGTCTTTATTTCTAAGAAGCCTTTCACACATTCATCTGATCACTGAAATTTGACTTTTTCCTGAGTTAACATGGTCAATAGGGAAATGAAAATCCTTCAATAAACCCCTTGTAATAACTGTCCAAATCCAAGAAACTTCTGATATCAATCGAAGATATGGGTTTGGGCCAGTGCTATACAACCTCAATTTTTTGAGAATCCGCTCGGATCCCTTTGTTGGATACCACATGAATAAAAAAAGCTACCAACTATAACAAGAATTCACATTTTCTGAACTTAGTGAATAGTTTGCGATCTATGAAAGTTTGCAAAACAACTTGCAGACGAGTCACATGCTCTTCCTCACTCTGTAAATAAATGAGAATATCATCAATAAAAATGGACGAACATGTCTAAATACTATTTGAACACATTGTACATTAGGTCCATAAAAGCTGCAGGAGCATTTGTTAGTCCAAAAGACATTACAAATTCACGATGGTCATATCGAGTCCTGAAGGTAGTCTTCGAGATATCACAATATCTGAGTCTGAGTTGATGGTACCTGCATATGAGGTCAATCTTAGAAAAGAAACTAGGACCCTGAATTTTTTTGAACAACTTATCAATCCTAGTGATGGAATACTCGTTCTTGATTGTGACTTTGTTACGATAGTCAACACACATCCTGAATGAATCATCCAAGTTTTGCACGAACAACACTGGAGAACCTCATGGAGATTTGCTGGGTATGATGATGTCACGACCGGAGTCTAGACCCCAGACGATACCGGCACCATTGACCTCTCAGAGGTCGCAGACAAGCTTACATACGTCATCATTACATCATCTAGGTTAATTTTAGCAGAATTTTAGTTACTTGAAGTATACATAGACTTCATATTAGGATACTTTATACTCATATATGATTTATCTACATCACTTCATAATCGTTCACAACAACCATCTAATACCAAGATACTCAACTAAATTAAAAAGTCATATCTGCATAGAAATAAAGTAGCAAGAATGGCACCAATACAATGTCTTGAAATAATTGAGAAAGAAACACTAGCGGAACATACTTTACTAACTCAAACCTATATATAATCTAGAATATAATGGGAAAGCGCCCTCGAAAGCATGAGGGTCTACTAAGTCCGGATGAATGCTCCACGTCTGGATAGCTGCAGCGTCGTACTTATCATTTTGCAAAGAGCACACAACATATTACACATATCATATCACATAAATTATATCATTATTTAATATGCCATGATACCTTGGAATCATGGACTTGACAGTAGGATTTCCCAAAATGAGGGCTCAACATATCGGACCTCAACTAGGGAGCCATCTTTACAAAACACAGAGTCTGCTTCATCATTCATACATATGTCTTTTTCATTCTTTCACATACTAGTGCAAACACCAGTCAATCCTAGGATGTAGTTTAAGACTCTCATCAATTTAATTGTACAATGACTAAGAATAACCTAGTGTCATTACTTAAGTCTAGCTCACCTCTTGATCATCCTATCCTAACACCTTTGGTATTGTTCATTTTATTATGTGTATTCTTTGAGGCTGGCCTCATTATTTATTTGGGAACTTTAACCTTAACCAACATAGATCATGTGAGCATTATGAAATCCAGTGTTTAACCTTACACCAAAAAGAGGTGGAATCACCGACCAAAGTGACCCAAACATGCTAGCGTATATAAGGAGCCGAACCCTTCTAGATCCCTATATTGGCAGTATAGGTTCAAAGACTAGGAGATATAAAAAGACCCATACTCGGCATGCCCTATAGTCTCATCTCATGAGAGTTACGTGAACCCCCGCCCTTCCAGAAGGAAGGCATCACCGCTCATAGCTAGCCTATCGGTGCTTAGTATTAAGTTCCATTACATTCAACTCATACATCATGGAAGATGGCTTCTAGCATGAGGACATCATATCTCATTAGATGATTTCTCATCTCATCGTTAGTATTAAATATGCATTAACTTCAATACTTTCATTAGAGTGTTCATAAACACTGGTCTCTTCATTAATTTTACACTCTCATAGGTTAGTACGGCTTGGTAAAATTTACTTAGGCTCATTTGAGATTGCTCTCATCTTTCACATTAGCCTCTTATCATATTGTCACCTCATTCATTAACTTTAACACATTTGCTTTTCATAATTACTCACCCCTTCATGTGAATGTTCATTTCATCATATGCCAATGCACTTTGTTATTTAGTGTGTTTCACACTCTTACTTACATCATTTTATCACATACATCTTAGGCTCACTTACTTTTAAACGTATGCTAGACTTATGAGTCCACACATACAAGCCATGAGGCATCATTCATAGTTTGTCTAAGTGATTCGTGTTTACCCAAGATTATGTGGTACAAGATTTATGCATCTTGTAGATATGCCAAGATATTGATTTTGATCTTTAGAGTGCATTCATTAAATATTTTTTTACGTATGACTTATGTGTCAATACGGAATTGGGAAAGGAAACCCAATTTTGGATCCCTTGAACAACATTTAATCTTATTTTAAACTTTATAATTGCATTTTTCAGATTCGGGAGACCCTAGTTTGATTCCCATAAACCCCATCATATGTCTTTCTTGTTCTCCTCTCCTTTTTCGTTTGAAGACAAGGAGGTTGTGTGTTCAATCCCCCACAAGCTCATTATTTTTCTTTTTATTTCTCTTAACTTTCTCACCTATCCAAGAGGTTGTGGGTTCGATCCTCACTCTCCACATTTATTTTCTCCTTTATTTTTCTGCTAACTCTCTCATCCATTAAAGGGGTTATGGGTTCAATCCACTCTCCACATTTTATTTTCTCCGTTATTTTTCTCCTAACTCTCTCATCCATTCAAGAGGTTGTGGGTTCAATCCCCACTTTCCTCATTTTATTTTCTCCTTTATTTTTCTCCTAACTCTCCCATCCATTCAAGAGGTTGTGGGTTCAATCCCCACTCTCCACATTTAATTTTCTCCTTTATTTTTTTCCTAACTCTCTCATCCATTCAAGAGGTTGTGGGTTCGAATCCCCATAACCTCACCTTATTTTAATTTGCATATTCTTCTTACCTTCGCATTCTGCCAAGAGGTTGTGGGTTCAAATCCCACATACCTCATTTTTTATTATTTCTTTATTTCATTCTTTGCTCTCGCCTTCATTCTTTCAAGAGGTTGTGGGTTCGAACCCCACACGCCTCACTTCTTTTACTTTCATTTCCCCCCACTGACCTCAAGCGTTAATAAATTTTTTAAACGTGAATTGTTTATAGTTAGCTGCCCAAAAACAAATTTCAAGAATGCTGGAAATTTGTTCACCCTCTTTGCGTTCTATTTTCTCAACATTTAGATGTTAGATTTAGGATATATTTTCGTGTAACATCTAGTTCATCTTTAAGTGAGTTTTCATGGTTTTTTTTTTGAGAATTTAACCACCCTTTTATAGTCCATTTTCTCACCCTCTTTCACGTTAAACATCAAGATATTTCGATTAGTTTTTAGGGAGATCTTTAGGTTCATTTTCAAGGTTACTTTCAATCAAGAATTATCATTCAATTCATCAAATTTGAACTCATATAAACATCGCGTTTTAACATTTTCATATACGTAAAATACAACATTTTAACATGTGAAAATCCAGGCTTCAAACCATGTCTAACTCACGGCACACACATGCACACTCAAGTTAACGTAATTCACTTTTTTGGGGCACATCTTTCATTTCTCACATAATTTCCAAATACACATTCGAAAACGTAATCACGACCAGCCCTAAAATCATCTACCAAAAGTCATACCAACGCATACTTTAAATCTTTCAAATGATCTAATGATAGGGGCATGCAACGGGGACAACCTTAGTTTCTAGTTGGAATTTAAACTGAACTTAGGGGACTCTTGGGAAAGGGACCAACAGAAAAAAAATTCATACCTTAATATCGTTCAAGACTTGTTTAAATGCTACCAATTTACCACGAAACCAAGCCTCACCACCGAAACTTCAAGCACAATCCCGTCAAGAACTTTGTGTTGCTTTACGTTTTTAGACTAAATTTTCTTTTGAGTTATTTTTTTTAGCGTTCATGTTTTTTTGATGAACTTTATATTTTATTGTTCTATTCTTTTAAAACGTGAGTTTGAGTTGATTGAGATTAGGAGAGTTAGGTGGAGACTTAGTCAAACTAAGACTCCTCATTATTTATTAATATTATTATTATTATTTATTAAAAATTTGAATTTTCTTTAATTAAATCAGCAAATAAATATTAATCAATTTAATTAATTCACTAAATAAAATAAATCAATTAAATCATTGCTTCCACCTAGGTTTGAACCTGGGTAGAGCAAGATTTTGCTCTAAGGCCAATTTTGGCCTTTTTCCTTAAAATTCCCCATACACCATATTAATTAATTAATTAATTAAAATTTTAAGGTAATTACAATACTACCCCTAGCCTGGAATAGACCATTTTACCCCTACACCCTCCAAACTTAAGATTTCCCCTTTTTGAGTCCGGAAAAGACTCATCCGAGTAAATCTTCATATTCTGGTGCCCTACATGGATGGACCCAATCTTTCCTAGCTCAAATAACTCACCAAGTTAGTTGGCTTGGATGTTGAAGAGGTTTAGAGGCCTGGTTCTATGCGCATCAATCCGTGTGAACCCGGTCTAATCGTAGGCACTCTAGACACATTAAGCATTACTTAGCATATCCATTTTTTGGGTTGTTACAGATGAAGCCTTAATCTGGAAGATCTTTCAACTGTTCTTTCTATTTCTTTAGCTTAGCTAGAGACATTTTGTAAGGGAGGGGGGATCAAAATGGGCTGGCTATTTGGAAGGTGATCTATTATGAAGTCGATATTCTTTAGGGAGCAGCTCTGGAAAAATCTTCTTGGCACACTTTTGGAAACTCATTTATGATAGGGACCGTCTTTACAGTTTGGGATTGGAGTTTGAATCCTTAAATCAAACAAGATGATAGATATTCCTTTAGAAATCTTTTTCATGGCCTTAAGTTAAGAGAAATCGACCTAGAGGCAGTGAGTTACTATCCTTCCAATCTAACACTGTCTCTTTTGGAAAGTGAAACCAAACGATCCTAGTTCTATATTCAATTGAAGCATAACAGGAATCTAATCAATACATGCCCGTAATAACATTGAAATATTCTATTTCTAACTCATAAGGTTTGTTGAAGTGACTTTCTGGGATACTGTGACCACAAGGTTATTTTCGTAAAACCTTACAAATCGAAAGAACTGGGAAGAACCTAACAATTGTAAATAGTCTTTTTTGAAAATAATTAAAATCTAGAAATTTTTGTAAGATAAGAAAGTTTAGTTTGCGCAAAATTTCCAACACCGCTAAGTTTACGCAATTTCGAGCTTGTATGAGTAAGTTATGCCCATTTGAAGTTGGGTTGTATGAACAATGAAATGTCCAATTAAGATGTAAAAGGGTATTTTGGTATTTTCCTTACCAAATTAATTTAATTTGAATTAGTGAATTAATTAAGGGGCAAATAAAAATTAGATCAGTTATGTTTTTGCCAAAATACACTAGGTCTTGGAGAAAAGAGAAACGAAGAGAATAGAGAAGAGGAAAATCAAGAATTCACCAAGAATTATCGATTTTGGTTTTAGATTAGCCATGGAATTGATCCTACAAGGTATGTGATTCTTTCATAGCTTGGGTTCGTTCACCTATGCGCCAAACATGTTTAGTCCAGTGAAATTCGTCCTAAAAGAGTTTGAAAGTTGATATTCTTCATATGTATTCTTGAATTTGAATATCGTTCTTGAATTGGGCTGAATTGAGAAGTTTCTAAGATCTTTATGTTGAGTTCTAGAGTTCTTTTCCAGTTTTATTCTTAAGTATATATGCTATGTATTGTAATCTAAAATGAATTTGAGGAAAATATTCGAGTTTAGACAAATTAGGGTTGTAGAATGAAGAAGGAAAAAGTCGAGCCCGATCTGGCATGCACTGTGTTGCGGACTTGCTCCCCTAGTGATCAAAATCTTCTCTATATCACGGTTAGGAAGCGTACTCCTCTATTTTAAAATTAAATTTGGTGAGAATTTATTCAGAAACACCTTCGCGTTGCGGACTTGTTCTAAGACGATGGTTTCATTACTTTTCTCAGGTGTAATTATTCAGAATCATTCCTAAACATCACAAGACCTTTCCTATGGAAAATTATAATCCTGAATCTATAATTCAATTCAAGGAAAGTTAGGAATCAAATTTAGGAGTTAAGAAGTAAGTCTAGAAAGTTTACAAGATTTCAAAAGTCTTTCACAAACGATTTTACTTTTTTTAAGAATTAAGTTTCAAGTTAAGAAAAGACTAAACTTTTGAGGATCATTTCTTCAGAAAAGTATATGGGAACTAAGTATTCCCAAGAAGTTTTAAAATGTTTTCACATTTGATAAAGAAAGAGCACATTGATTCCAAGAGTGTTTTTGAGCTAAGCTTTGAGTAATTATCTCAAACCAAAGAAAGAGTTTTGTTTTTATAAACACATGGCTTAAGTATATTTTTTTATTAGTATTGAGAACCGATATGGGGATGCGAGTTCATATAACTCAAGTTTCCATAAACCATGTAGCCATCATGGGCATTAAAGGATCATACTTTTTAGATAACTCCTTAATATGCTTAGAGCATAAGCTAGTGGATCAACTAAGCTAAGCGTTCGATATGACCGAAAAAATATAGGACAACTCTGGCAGCGGGAACAAGATGGTGTATCACCACTTAAGCTCATAGTGGTTGTTGTTGGTTAGAAAATCTCCTGCATAAACTAAGTTGAGTTTGTTATTGCATTTTCTTTAACAAACTAAGGTTATTTTACTATTTTATAAAACTATTCATATATTGCATGTGTTTCATTGCTTTAGTTTGATTAAAGTTATTCATGAATTGAGAAGTGCCAAAGTAAGTATTTCTTTCAAAATCCTTTTCAAGCATATGTAATGTTTAGCATTCCAACTCACATACTCGTACATTCAATGTATTTATACTAGTTGGCTTGCTTTGTATTATGATGCAGACACAGGTAATAAGGATCAACATTTAGCGCCTCGCTGATCAGGATCAACGTTGAAAGTCGGTTGGTGAGTCTTCTTGCTTCTGAAGGGCTCTTTTTTACATTGCTTTCTAGTTTACAATTGTTAGGATGATCAGGGTTCCTGTCACAACATTCCTATTTGTTTTAGAGGTTTCATAGACAATTATTAATTGAGTATTCTTTAATTATCATTTCATATGTTAAGACTTGAGTTGCCATTTTTTCCAAGTTGGATGTTTGACTTTTTTAAGCATTCTTAATAGTTTATTATTCAAGTGAGTATCGTGGTATTGTTAATTATAAATGTGCATAGTCTTCCGCAGAGTAAGTAGTCCAGGCTAGTGGATTGCTTGGGGCCAACAATGACTCTTGTATTATAAATATGCATATAGTCTTCCGTTGAGTAAGTAAGATAGGCAAAGGGTTTTTTTGGGGACAATGGTTCTCGATTGCAAGCCACGTCCGGCCTGTAGGCTCGGGGCATGAAAAATTCTGTATACCCGTCTCGCTATTACTAGGTCACTTATTGGAGTAGAGACTGAGAAGGGTTCAAAGAGAGTTTGTGACACCAAAATTTATTGTTATATGCGGAGTTACAAAATAATGTGTAACTTTTGGGTCTAACAATGCATAAACATCCAAATGAAAGACTCTCAATGTAGTAGTGACGACATAGGGAGAATATTCTTGGTCATGGCAAGTATATTGAGAATACAACATGTTTAGACGTTGACCACCAATTGTATTAGACGACGCACCCTGCAGAAAGGGTACTTGCTGGCACTACTAAAGTAGTAGACTGAGCCCTGTTACCACCTTGTCCTTTCTTGGTTGAAGGGGAATCCTTCCACGGAAGAATAGACTGACCATATAAAAAAAAACCTCTTTCCCAACAATACACTCATCGAGCTGTCTCTTACCACACTTTGGGAAAGTTGGAAAAGTATGATTTATGAAGCACTCCCCTTTGACTTAGATCCTGATGCCCCACCTTTCTAATCATGTCAAAACCTGAGGGACGGAGCGCTAGCTTATGAAGGTGCTGGATTTGTTGACCTCTCTTTGTAACTGTGAGTGATCTCTACTATTTCACAGTTCCTTGTTCTATCCATCTTGTTGTTCTCAGCTATTTTCTAAGCTTATCTCCCTCACCCTGTTGAGCATGAGTTATTATCCTGGAGGTATCCATGTCTCCTAATAGCATAACATTCCCGCACTTGGTATCGTATACTCAAAACAAGAACTTGTTCATTTGTGATCTCGAATTAGCAGCCATGTGTGGAGCATACATAGAGAGTTGATTGAACTTCAGCCCGTATTCTTGGTGTCACGCCCCGAGCCTATACCATGGGCGGGATTGGCGCTTGAGAACCATTGTTGGCCCCAAGGAACCCTCAGAGTGGATTACTTACTCAGTGGAAGAATTAAAGTCAACAAAGATAACTCCATCTAATAAATGGAATATTATAAAAGTACATTCAACTGGACATTAAGGTAAACTTAAGTCTCAACATGGAATAAGTACAATGAAAAGACTAGAGAACTAACACTTGACTATCTATGAAGCTTCTAAAACAGTTGAGATGGATGTTGGGACAAACCCCTCAACATCCTAATGAACTAAAACTACAAATCAATAAAAATGGATCCCCCGGAAAGCAAAGAGGCTCACTAACTAATTCTGAACTGCTCACTGGATCAACGGTGCGTCGGATGCCAATCCTAGTTACATGTATCTGCATCATAATACAATGCATACCAACTGACATCAGTAATTGAATGTACGAGCATGCGAGTTGGAATGCTAAAACACAAACATACGCTTGAAAGGAAATTTGAAGAACTTACCTGGGACAATTCAACTCTACATGACCAAACTCATTTTAATATAAGCAATTTAATACAAGTGCAATTTAACTAAAAGATGATTAAAAACATGATAACTGTATATGTATGTAAAAATACATTATAACTCTGAGATGTATGTAAAAATACAAATAACTGTGTATATAAAATACAAAACTTATGTAGAAGTTTCCTAACCATCACATAAGAGCTATTGTGATGATACAATATTTTGGGTCACGGTGTCAGGGTCATCCTATACCTTGCCATTAGTATAGAACCTGAACTACTAAGTTTATCAACTACTCCATGCTAAAAAACACTAAAGGAATCATCTTAAAAGTATGAACTTTTTCTACCCATGGTGACTACATAGTTTATGGGGGTTGTGACTTGTTTGAACTCTCTCCTATATCGGTGCTCAATACTACTTCAAAAATATTATATTAGATATTATGTGTTAAAAAACAGACTTCCTTCTGTTATTTGGAATTAGTGCTCCAAAACTTATCTCAAAGGCTACCTTGGAAATCAAAGTTTCCCCTCTTTCTTCATTTAGAAAGTGGTTACTCTTTTCTGAAAACTAGCCCAAAATCTCTTTAGAATTCTCAATTTCTGTTCTTATTTAAATGTAAAAATATTTTTAAATCTTCGGGAATACTTAGACTCTTTATACTTCTTTGAATAAATAAAGTTAAAACTTTTCTCTTTTACTCTTTACCCATCTTGAACTTCAAGTCTTAAAACAAAGTTAAAAGCATTTTCAAAAGAATTCTTGAAAAAACCCTAAGAACTTCCTAGACTTGACTTTCAATTTTCCTTGGATTTTGATTTATGGATTCAAGGTTATAATTCATATTTCTGGATAATTAATACATGCTTAGAATTCGTCTAGAGCAGTTACAATCAATAGGAAGTGTTAATACACTTTACAAAAGCTTGAATGGACTGAATGAAGAAAATTGGATGAAAAACGCCGATCCATGTGCGTCCGTGGCGTGCCACGCTGGGCCCCAACTGCACAAGCCCCTTTTGGGCGCACTGCAGACACGCCACCTCAGGACCTCTGGCGCAGATAAGGCGCACTGCACCTGAACCTCCCTAGGTATGGTTGAAGAATTTTTCAATTCTTTTCTTATCCTAAATCTTCTAAATTGTTTTTTTTCTCAATTCTTCCTTAGGTTCAAATATCCAAAGCATTCACACCCGACAAAAATTTTAACATCGCAAAAATGCCTTAAGAAAACCCATCAATCATAGGTAAGTTTAAGAAAGAAAAAAAATTCAAGAACACAACTCAAGAACATCAATGTCTAACTCTTTTAAGACAAAGATCATTGAATAAAACATGATTGGTGCATGGGTGATGGATCCAATGCTATGTGATGTCACATACCTTATAGGGATCACCCCTGACGAAATCCACAAATTAATCTTGACGAATCTAAATGAATCTTGAACGTTCTTCTCCCTTCTCCTCTTCTTTTCTCTTCTCTCAAAAACCCTCACTCTATTGGTAAAAGTATAAACTTATCTGATTCAGCTTAGACCCCTAATTAACTACAAAAAATAAATTAAAATAAAAGGGTAAGGAAAATACCAAACTACCTTTCTAAAATCTGGATAGGACATTTACTTGTTCGTGCATGTCAACTTCCAAAGAATATAACTCACTCATACAAATTTGAAATCACGTAAACTCTGTGGCGTTGGAAAGATCATTACATGGGCTTTCCAACAATATTTGTAAGTGCTCCTAAATCATCCTGAGCTAGAAGTTATGAATCTTTGAAGTTGGTCAAAAACTCACTTTTCTAACTTAAGTAAATTTCCATATTTTTTTAATTATTTCCAAAATTAACTATTTCCAATTCTTAGCTTCTTCTTAACTATTTTTAATTGTGAGATGTTACACTTGGACTGACATAGAACCCATTTTCAAGTTTATGAACTCTTGGGCTTTAGCCTTCATTAACTCTCGTAGGAAGAACCTATCCAGAAAAGCTCTAGTACAACAGTCCCAAAGAAATTTGATCATGGTATAAGTTTCACTAAAGAGAAATCGACAGATTAATTTGATTCAAGTTCATAAAAAAAAAGGAAGTTCAATGACGTTGATGAAGATCATTAAGAGGGAGTCAAATTAGATTGATATATACCTACATATATATATATATATATACATATATATATATATCTACACTGTAGGTACCTAACCACATCGGATGGATTACTGAAAGAGTTAGTTGACTTGCAGATGGTTCTTGGTGACCTTTAGATCATCTAATTCAAATAACCTTTTAATATGAAGTAAGCTTAACCTTGGAGTATAAAATTGGTACAAGAACTCATTCACTAAACTATCAAATTTGAATCTCTTGTATATTATTAAGTGAAGAACTTAAATGCTTTTCTTTACGGAACCCAGTGTCTCTTGATCCAAGGACAAGTCATTATTGTTGTTTAGTGTTTATTTCCAACTTTTCTTTTTGCATATTTCACTATGTCTTTCCTCACTCCTTTCTACTCCTCGTCTAAACCCTCTCCTACGGCTACTACTTCTTTAATTTCCCCTGGATCTAGGATCAAAGAGGAGATTAGCTTATCCAATTTGCAGCAATCCATTAATGACTGGAAAATTCCAAAGCATCCCCAGTCCACAAATTATAAGTCTTCTAGATGGCTTTTAACCAGTGACTATCATATTTCAACTATCGAACAAATTATCCCTCTAGAATTTGACCATGTGGATACAGCTTCTAAATCCTAAAGCTCTTGAAAAATATAGCTGAAAATATAATTATCTCCATTTCAGACTTGTCCAAATAACTGCTAAACATCTATCTAGGGAAGGTCTAGATACCTCTCTTCTTCTCTATCTAAGAGACTCATGATTCTAGACTTCAATGGTTCTCTTTTAGGAGAATGGTTGAAACCATTCTTTGCAGTGGTCCATCTAATTTGATTGTTTGCCCAATTTTATTGTTTCTCTTAAGGATTTAAATATTCTTAATTTCTTAACACTTAATGTTAAGATATCCAATTACAAAACCAAAACAGGATCCCTCCAGTAGCAATAATTTATAGAATCCAACACAAGGCTATGAGTTCATCCTTAAAAAATGGAGCTATGAGAAGTAGCTATAAAGGAAAAATTGTCCTTTTCAAAACTGATCTACAACGATCTCATCTATCGGTACCCAAGCCTATTTCTTGGAATCAAAATTCGTTACCTCAAAATTGGTTGTTGCAAGACGCCACTCCAACAGAATAACCTGAAAATACTACAGTTTCTCAGATCCAGTCTCTATCTCATTCCAAGTATCTCATAGCAAAAGAGTCTCCACACCATCATCATCTATTCCTCTAGAAGTAGAAGCGTTGAGTAACTCATTCTCCTCGTTCCCTACTAGAGTTGAGGTTGTTAACTTTATTCTTGGATCCTGTAAGTCAAATACTTAGTGGAAACACCTCCTCCGACAGAGGTTCACGATGACCAACCTCTATCACCTACTTACTCCTCCCTAAGTGGAGAGCTGAATGTTTTGGTGCAAAATTTTCAAATTAACAAAGAAAGTCTTAAAAAAAAATTTTATTCACGTAGAAATGTTTTAAAGAGAAGATGATTTTTTAATAATTTTCAAACAAAAGAAAGACAACAATGACGTATCGTGGTTTCATGGTATTTTCAATGCATTTTACTTAAAAGTTGTGTGTGTCTAGAGTCTTTTTGTATTAGTTTTAACAACTTTGTGTCTTATTTTGTAGGAAAGATGTCCAGGTTGAAATGCATAAGGTAGTTGGAAAATAGTGCAAATCGAGACTTACGAAGGCTATCGATGGTCCATAGGTGGTGACCCTCGATAAGCAGTTCAAGGTGAGGGAGAAAATCAGGGATATCTGACCAAGTGTAGAACCACGAGCTTAAATGACGACCATTCAATTGATCGGTGCATACTGGTGAACCGTCGATTGGTTAAGAGAAGGTTCTAGTACCTAAATTTTCAAGATTATATGTATGAGACGATGGAGGAGCAACAACGGGGCGTAGATGGATAAACAGACCGTACTGTTGGTCCGTCATTTGACTAAGACATGGTGCTATCCGGTGAATAAAAAGTATTCTAAGTGAACTGACTGAGGCAGTCGACAGACCGTCGTTCTATCGACGGTCCATCAGTGAGGTTGTCGATTGAAGCCGCGTTTCTGGACAAAACATTCCTTATTTCAATTTCTTTTTCTTTAGGACAATGTTTTCAATAAATAGGGGATTAAAACCTCATTTTTGAGGTTAAATACTTGAGTATCATTCTACTTTATTTTTGGAGATTGGCTTTTGCAACTTTAGCAATCAATTAATTTATGAATTCGGTTTCAAAAGTTTTTTCATGAAATTTCAAGTTGATTTTATGGGTTTGTTCTAATTGTTGAGTAAGTTCATGATTTTTTCATTAAACACTATGAATTGTGATCTTGGTTGCATGGGTAATTAAATCCACAACTAGAGTTGTGGAAACCGTGGTAATTAACAAAGTAAACCTAGAAAATTAGCAATTCTCAAATAGGTTCTTGCATGTATTGATAATTCTTTCGTTTAGAAGTCTTTTTAACTAATGCACGCGTCAAAACTAGCGTTTTTTATACTTGTCGGACCATGGAGGTAGGAATAGGAAAAGAATTATCAACATAGATTTGGTGTGATACTATCTAATAGGCTAGTGTCGATTGGTGCGAGGTAATATATAAGCCAAACAATGATCATGATATCTAACATGAGGTAAAGGTAAGGGCTAATAGTTTATACACACGTAGCCGGACCAAGTTACGGAGTGAAATGCTCTAGATGCCGGACCAAGGATTTAGAGATACATAACTTACCATTTTACATGCAAAATACTAGGGAAGAATTGCTATTGCTAGAAATACGGCATTATGAACCTATGGGGAACACATATACCTTAGTTGGTCTCTCAGCTTGATACTCATTCTTTACTTTTGTGTATTGGTCAACATAGATTGTTTAAGGAACTTGTTTTATAAACTCTCCCCCCCCCCCTTAATTAATTGCTTTTGAAAAAAAGACCTTGGCTAAATAGACATAAAAGTGACTTGAAGTTAAGGCTAAACCAATTTCCTTGTGGGGTCGAACCCAACCTACTAGTTGGGTTCTCTACTTGATTACAACCGCTTTCATTAGGGAGGTGCATTTTAAGTATATCAAACATCTTCAAGACAACTATTATAACTCTTTACACACTATTCAAAAACAAATTAATTTTTTCGAATGGTTTGAGGCATACGCTGATTATCAAAAAATAGATTTTCCTTTTTCAAAATTAGTTAATGTAACCAAATTATAGAAAACTCTAAATGGGGGAGATGTAACATCTGAACTTCCCCCATCACAGAGTTTTTCAATGTATTTTGGAGATACCTCCATCGTTGCAACTCCTTTTAAAAGGAAAACAGACAGTGAAACCATTAACGGAAGAGATATTAAAAAATTTTTGAACAATATAACTACACAGATAAATATTTACATGCTCTATAAGAACTTTTACTGTCAAAAAAATACTCCACACCTACGGCTCTCTCAAAGTCAGGAGAATCCTCTACCTCTTCCATCCTTTGGTCAAACCCTATGAGATTCCAAGAACCTTTGCTACAAAACTCCAAATCCATAAGAATAAGGACTTTCCCCAACGTTCCTACCTTCAACGTCAAATTTTGGAAATTGATAAATCCATAAACCATGTAGCTCCAGAAACCCTTGATAAAGATGTGCCTTCGGGTCTGTAACAGTCCTTCAAGATGATTTTTCGTATCAATATTCGAAAAAAACCCAGAGGAACACATCCTTCTAGAAGTGTCTCCGATTAGATCTTAATACTCTAATTCGCAAAATCCACAAAAACTTCTATTCTAGATCTAGCCATCCATACATTGCTTTAGAAGAAAATCTTAATGTTATATAGATCAACTATAATGCCAACAATATCTATGAATGTAACATAGATGATTATTTTGAGTACAACATCTCTCCAAGTTTTAGCAGACGACAATGGTTGCCACTGCTTATAGAACCTCACTTAACTGTTCAAATCAACTCACTACCCATGTCCTGTAGCGGAATTCACAGGCCAGCTTAAAGGCTAGTGGGATACATATCTTACTGAAAAAAGATTTAAAAAAAAATATCTTCCAAAGTGTTCATCTTGACCCTCTAGGAAACCCAATTCTTAAAATGGTCGTACCATTCCAGATTCGACAAAACATTGATCTATACCATAATCAAAACCTTCATACGAAGTTCGGGTGTTTTTAAAGAAAGGTCCTTTGAGATACTTAACAATCTTAAAATGTAAAACTTTGTCTCACTTTAGAGAATATAAAGATTCTTTTCAAACCTGAACCTATGAGAAACCAAATGGTAACCTCCCATACTGGAAAAGAAAATTTTCTAGGTGGTTTGCATAAGTCTCTTTGGGACCTATTCAAAGAAGATCTCCAAAACCTACACTCTGGTGATGTTATTACTTATGAACAAGTTACTTATGGACAACCAACTTCATACAATAATTTGCTCTTAAGATTGTCGTCAACAAAAAAATTTAAAGACAAATAGCTAAAGATAAGTCCCAAACCCGCCGAGATTTAGGAAGTTTCTGCGAACAGTTTGGTCTTCCACCATATAGGAAAAAATCTCTCCGAAAATCAACCTCAAGAAAAGAAGAATACACTTCCAAGCCTACCGAAGATTTCATAAAATCCATAAAACCCCCTCCAAGGATTCACCAATCAACAAAAAAAAACTACCTCTCTGGCACCTAATAATGGTAATTGCATAGGTGCAATAAACTGGGTCATATTGCCAAATACTGCAAAGTCTCCATAATGGTTAAGAATATTAACCTTGATAAGTCTGTCCTTAACCAAATCCAAAACCTCTTATTGGAAGAGCGTCAAAACTCTGATTATGTAGAAAATGAAATTGAAAACAGTTTCAACCAAATTGAAAATGACAATTAGATTCCTCTAAGTCTGAACAAGACCATACCAGCCAACCCGAGGTAAATGTTCTCACTAAAGAACATGATCTTCTCCTTGAAATCATTAGCGATCTAAATTATTTGGACCAGAAAAAACACTATCTACAGCAATTCAGAAGGGCTTTGGATAAACCTTCAACTTCTTCCCATATATTTTCTCTCCCTCAAGTGACAAACACTTACAATATTATAGATATACTGAACAAATTTCCCTCCAAAAAATCAGCAGACATAATCATCTAGGATCTTCAATCTGAAATAGCTTTCCTTTAGGAAGAGATTACAGAAATCAAGGCTAGGAAAGAATTAGCCCGCCTGGTTCTCCAAAAAAATATCATCTTCACCTAGTGTCCCAAAAAATGATCCAATAGATAATGCTAAAGAACAAGGTGATTTTCTTAACTTTGTCTCGAGAATCTCTATTCGTAGATGGCATATGAGAGTGACCCTAGTATTTAACAAATCCTTTGTCCTAGATATCATTGCTCTGTTTAAAACAAGCGCTCTCAATTGCGTCCATACTCATCCCTACCAAGTTCTTTGAAAAAACTAAAGAAGCCCTTAGAGCTGCAACTGGAAATAAACTAGGAACTAATCATCAGCTCTCTGTTGTTGAGATTAGGAATTAAGTAGGAGACTCTATTCTCTCAGATTCTACTTCATTTATGGTTGTAAAATATATTACAAACGCGGCTACACTTGGTACTCCTTTTATAGAGGAACTTATACAATTCAGGGTGAGTAACCAAGGAACTGAAATTGAAAGTATTAGTGTCTCCATTCCTTTTAATAAACTTCTTATTAAGAAAGTCCTTCCCACTTTGAAACACAAGGAGACCCAACTCAACTTTCTCAAATAAGAAGTCGCTTTCCAAAGATTGCAACAATAGCTAAAAGAACCTCCCCTCCAGTACAAAATCTAAACCTTAGAAACAAAAATACAAAAGAAGCTTTGAGTGGATATACCCACAACCTTCTATAATACAAAAAAAGCATGTGGTAAGTCTCCCTTATGAGCCAAGCTTTTATGAAAAAACTATCCCTACAAAAGCTCACCCTATACAAATGAATCATGAACTCATGATCCACTTCCCAAATGAAATCAACGACTTTCTTGAAAAGCAGATCATTTCTCCAAGAATATCTCCTTGGAGTTGTAATGTCTTCTATGTTAACAAAAGCTATGAGATTGAACGAGGAGTATCGCGACTCGTCATCAACTATAAACTTTTAAACTCTGCTCTTTTTTGAATTAGATACCATATTCCCACCAAAAAAGATTTCCTTCATCGGCTATATGTCACCACTATTTTCTCAAAATTTGAACTCAAATCAGGCTTTGGCAAATTCAAATCGATCCAAAACACCGTTATAAAACAACTTTTACGGTATCTTTTGGCCAGTACGAGTGGAATGTTATGCCATTTAGACTTAAGAACGCTCCTTCGAAATTTCAAAAAATAATGAATGATATCTTCAATACCTTCTCAAAATTTATCATAGTCTACATTGATGATGTTTAAGTATTCTCTGCTAGCATCGACCAACTATAACACCCCATAGACAAAACATAACCAAAAATTAGTTTTTCTGAAAAATATGCAGGTGCTAACAACGGTGTCATCGATAGACCGTAGCCTGAACCACGGTCCATCCTGCACAACTGCCGATGGGATCAGAAACTCCTAAAAATTTCAGCCTAGAAAAATTGGTTAAGTCTTGGACGACGGACGAACTTACGATCCGTAGCTCAGACGACTATCCGTAGTCTGTGACCTTCAATCAAGATTCCCTTCACCCACTCTCGGACAAGAGCTACGGATGACCAGCACGGCCCGTTGCTGGACCTACGGACCGTAGTTTGAAAATTTGCAGACAATTAAGGGGAAATGCAGTTGGGTCAACTTCAAATGGTCATAACTCTTAGTAGAAAATGAATTAGGTGTCCCATAACCTAACCACATATATATAATTAAGTTATCTTTTATAGCTACCGATCTTGCTAAAATAAAATCTCCAAGTAAAAAGTTATGCCCGTTTTAGTAAAGTCTTGTTGAACAGGCCCTAACGACGGACCCAACGATGGGGCATCGGGCAGACAACAGACCGTCAGTCCTGGTCATCGTTTGGTCCGATAGCAACCTTACCATGGGTCTTTTGGACCTTTCCCACTTCATTAAAACCCTAAGATATGTCGTTTTGACCCTAAATCATCATATTTTAGTCATTTTAAGCCTAGAAACATAATTAAAGCATATCTAAGTCAAATCATTAAATCAAAAGTTAGAAAACTAGAAGCAAGAAAGGAGAAAAAGCTCATTAACCCTAGTTCAAGAATGAAACAAGTGTCCAGCAGTTCAAGCCACAAAACTTAAGTATTTTTCCGTGGATTTCATCACCAGGCATGTGGGATTTCACTACTGGGTTCCTTTCACCCATTGGGTCCCTAGTTTTTAGTCACATTCTTGATTCTCTTATCATGATTAAACATAGGGTTTTATAGAACTTTGATAGAACTTCATGATTTAGTTATATATATATATATATATATTCCAAATCAGATTATCATGTTATTACTAAGATAATATCATGAATTTTAGAACCCTAGCTAGGTATTTCTTTAAGTTCTTGAATTACACATGCTAGGTCAGATATGTTAGACACTTCAAATATATATGCCTCAGTTATAAATGCATAATTACCAGATTAATTGTTGCATTCTCAGTTTGCAAGTTCAAGTTCAAGCTATCCAGTATTTACAGAAACTCAGACACAATTAGTTAATTTAAAAAATTCATTGGGAGTAGCATAATACCGAGTTGGACTAGGGTTTAGCGAACCCAATAGTCCCAGAACTACTAGCCAAGTAGGTTGTAAGTCCCCTCTGTGGGCAATCAGTTAAGTAATCACGCCAGCATGCCTTTATACCTTTGGCAGGGCATATTGGGTCCTCTTTGTGGGGCGTATACATCGTACTCCACATTTATCTCCTGTGGTTTTATTATCGTTTATTAGTAGCTCCCACAAATCAGTTAGAACCTCTGCATTGGTCATTTATCAGTATATTCAGTATTCAATTTCAGCATGTTATAAATTGGTCATTGCATCCAGTTAGTTCAGAATTCAGTTTATCATGTGAAAGTATTATACTTGTTATTATGGTTGTTTGGTTATGTTTTATTTAAGCTTTACTCTATCCTTCATGCTTAGTACCTTTCAAGTACTGACGCATACATGCACTACATCGTCTTGTGATGTAGGTTCAGGTTTTCAGCATCCAGATCACGCATAGATCGATTTTTTGATCTCCGGTTCAGCAGATTCATTGGTGAGTCCTCATTCTCCTAGGATAACAATCATGAGTTTCATTTCAGTCTTTAGTCATTTAGTTTCAGTTTTTGCTAGATTTAGCTGGGGCTTGTCCGGTAATTCTAGTCCAGTTCTGAGGCTTATTTCAGACATAGTTAGATTCAGCTTAGTATTGAGTTAATATTTCCTTTGTATTAAACTCATTATTTTCAAATATCTCAGTTATAGAATAAAGGTATTCTCTATGTTTTCAAATTTAATTATGATTTAGCTTCCGCATCAGTTTATTATATTTAGTGTGCTCATGATCATGCCAGCAGGGTTAGCTTGGGATCACTTGTGGTCCTAGGTTTCGTGTCCGCGTCGAGGGGTAGCTCGGGGCGTGACACCAATGCTTCAAGCATCTGAAAGTTTTCTTCAATATTATTAAAGACAATGGCTTAGTTTTGTCCAAGACCAAAAGTATAGTCTTTTTCAAATTAATATAAGGTTCCTTGGGAACAATATCCAACAAAGCACTATTGTCCCTATCGAATGGTCTAAACAATTTGCTGATAAATTTCTTGATCAAATTCTTGATAAAACCCAACTTCACCAATTTTGGGGGCTTGTCAATTATATTGCGGACTTTATCCCATGTCTCAACAATTTATTCTAGTTTCTCCATGGCAGAATAAAGAAACCTCCTCCCTCATGGACCAACATCCACACAAATGTTGTTAAGGAGATCAAACTAAAAGCAAATGATCTTCCATGCTTATCACTTCTTGAACCCTCTATTTTCATAATAGTTGAGACAGATACTTCTTACATAGGTTATGGTGGGATCTTAAAGCTAAGACAAAATGAAAAGGAGCATATCATTGCATTTGCATCCAAGCATTAGAATAAAGCCCAACAAAATTATCCTACTATTAAAAAGGAAATTTCGGCAATTGTTTATGCATCTCAAAATTTCAATCCGATTTACTAAATTAATTTTTTTTTACTATGCATTGATTGTAAAGCGGCAAAATGAGTTTTGTAAAACACAAGCACAAGCACAGTATGCCTAGTACCAAACAAATCAATTTCCTCACCCCATCCCAAAACTGTTTCTTTAAGTGGAGGATCCTCCTTTGACGACCCAATGTACTTCAAAATGATTGTGTCTACACACACACACACACACACACACACACATGCACACACACGCACACACGCGCGCGCGCGCACGCACGCACACACACACACACCCACACACACACACACACACACACTCTCTATATCAATTGCAATATTTTATTTCTTCAGATCTCATTATTACCATTTCATTTTCTTATACCTCTCTTTAATTTATCAATTATACTTTTTTTAACCTTTTCTCAATGTTTTTCTTATTTTCTAACTAACGGATTGAAATTAACAATAGTAATGTTTATGTTTTTCTCAATGACACTCTCTTTATTTAACATTTTGTCCTTTTCTAAATTCTTTTGCTCTTTACTCATTTTTTGTCAGTAAATTAATATAATGTTCACTCATTATTATTTTTGATGAAATAAAAGATAATGATTGTGCCCAGAGTTACTTATCTTCCATATCAATGGTATGCTACAAAATTTTCATATTCCTCCTAGGTGTTTTAAACAGAAAATGATATAACTAAAAGATAACAATGTATTATAATTCTAACAAGAGTTAACAAAATAATGATTTTATGACACGAGCAAAAATGAATAAAAGGGTATTTCACAAACATTCAAAATAAAATAATCAATTGTCCTTCAATAATTATTTTAAAACATAGTTTACTGAATTTTTTCAATGTTAGTATTGTATTTACCTCAAGTTTCATTCATGTGGTGGATTATCTTATAAATTAATAATAGTTAGTAGTTTTATCATCTAAATTTTACGTACGTATTCTTTTAAGAAAACTTACGAGTTGTAATATTAGAATTGATATATTTTATGGAAGTAAGGTCAAACTTTTCGGAGATGAAAGGTTGAACATTTTTTTATATAAGGAAGATGCACAAGTCCCTCAATCTATGTACGAAATCACAAAGACACACTTATACTATACTAAGGTCCTATTACCCCCCTATACTTATTTTATAAGTAATTTTCTATCCTTTTTTGGCCTACGTGGAACTATCTTGAAAAAAAATCAAGCAGTGTTGGGCCCACAACATAGTACCACGTAGGCCGAAAAGGGGTAGAAAATTATTAATATAATAAGTTCAGGAGGGTAATAGGACCTTAGTATAGTATAAGTGTGTCTCTGAGTTTTTGGGCATAGGTTAAGGGGGTACTTGTGCATTGTCCCTTTTATAAATATAAAACATAGTTTTAACAATAAAATAAAATAGTAAAACCTAAAATATAAATGAATTTGAGATTTAAAAAAATATATTTAAGAATATTTTTAATTTTCAAATATAGTGAAAATATTATTTTGTAGATCTAATGGGAATTTTCATACCTGAGCGAACCGCAACTAAGTTTACAAGTGTAAAATAGAACTAAGTATAATTTCATAGTAGATACTATGAAATTAAAGGACCACAATCTAAAAGGCAGACATTTCATTTTATTTATTAAAAATTTTCTCTGTTCTTGATGGAAAGATTGAAGTTCTATGGCTACCAACAACGGCGGAGCTTTTATTGAAGATTTAATCAAGGAAATTCTACTCATATTGCTTGTGAATTCATTGTTGAGGTTTAAATGCATCTGTAAAATACACTCTTATCAAAAATCCTATATTATCTGCGAACACTTGGATTTTAGCAAGAACAAGCCCCCACAACTGTTGATTTATGATTATGGTGCACCCAACGATTTTCCTCCCATGACTTCCATTTTCAATTATGGTATAGATTTTCCTACACATAAAGTAAATTCCCAAAGTTTTGAAGGTATGACAAACCTCATAGGTTCTATCAATGCCTTGTTTTTCTTAGAAAGAGAAATTAAAAATGATGTCTTGTGTGAATTGTTGAGTCCTGCTACTAGAGAGGTGAGATACCTCCTTAGTGCAGACGGAATGAAATTTAAATCATTTTTCAGTATTGATCGATTTTTAAGATTTGGATTAGATGTATTAACTACCAACAATAAAGTGGTATACTATAATTGCAAGAATGAAAATACAGATGTGTCTTCATGTTTTAAGAATTCATGGAGAATTTTCAAACATGAAAATGTTTTTGACAATTGAAATGCCAAATGTGTGGATACATTTTATGGTAGTACTACTTATTTGAATGGATCTTATTAGTGGATGTTAAGGAAAAATAACAATTTCAACTTTACTTTCAAATTCCTTTCATTCAACTCTAGGACTGAGGTGTTTGAAGTGATTGAAGAGTCGCTACATGATTGTGCTATTCGTAGTTGGACTGCATATTTAATCATTATTGATGATTCCATCGCCATTCTGAACAAAGTTAACATGTTTATTTTACAATTTATGGGTAATGATCCAACTAGGGGTTTGGAACAAATTAGCTACCTTTTATTGCTTTTTATGTATTAAATCTTATTGTGATAATTCTCTAATTTTGTCAAGTGGATGTTTTGGATTGATCTCCTATAATGTTAAGACAAACAAAATGAGATATCTTGAATTTCAGCATCCACGCCTAGGAGGAAGTCCAACCTGGAGAGGTTTTGAAATTTACTATTATAAAGAGAGCTTAGTTATAATGAAGCGGCAAGGGAATGGATTGGTCAAACACATGAGGACTTCTTGATCACAAAGTTGGAAATAAAATATTAAATCTCAATAAGAGTCCTTGCACATATTCAATAAGATCTTCGTGTATTTTTATTACAATTCATTCATCTGCTTTTGTAGTAAAGATAAAATTATTTAGGATTTTAATCTTGGGGTAATGTTTCAATGTAAGGTGTGTTACTTACTTTCGTTGTTGTTGTACAAGATAGTTGAGCTTGGGAGCTTTTATCAATATATTAAGATAATTCTATGTTTGAGGTTCATTCATAACTTTGTTATTACTTCATATACATTTTTTATATTTATACTTCACAGAGATATAAAAGATAAGGACATGTTGGAAAAACTCTCACAATTTTTCATGTCTCAAATTTGGTATTACAGTAGCAATACCATGAAAGCGGATTTAAAAAGCATTCTGGGTAGATCTCATGTCTTCTGGTGGCTGAGCAACATAATATTCTTTTATTAAAAAATCATGAGGCCTATCCTAGGGGAACTGCTCCGTCACTAGAAGCAAATGAGATTGAAATACATGACCAGTCTGAAAGAAGACAAAATAAAAATTAGGGTCAAAATAATATGTGTGGACATGGCAATGGCAGAGGACAGTATAATAATCGTTGTGGTGGTGGTTGCCACAAAAAGGAGAACAATTTGGGTTCTCAAAGCAATTCTCAAGAGTCAATTGTCATCAATGTGACATGAAAGGGCATTGGAAGAATGAATGCCGAGAAATTCAGTATTTTTTTAGGCTTTATCAAGATTCCTTGAAAAGAAAAAGAAATAAATATGGTGCATCTTATTCTAATGATTGGGTGGGTTCACACTTCACTTGTAAAAATGATGTTGAGGCAGGGGTTTCATAAAAATATGATGACAATATCGAAGCAAATTTGGCTTTAAAAGATGATGATTTTGATGAGCTTGATGATATTACTCATTTGGAAGCTAAAGACTTCTTAGGAGATCAAAACTAATGTATAATCATTTGATTGGGGAAAATAATTATCTTCTTCTAGTTTTGTGCTTTTAGTTGTTAGGTTTATCCATATGTTGTTTTACTATTCAAAAAAATAAGTAATTTATTTTTTGCAAAGTTGTTGATTTTTAATTTTTCTTATGATGTACTTTTATTTTGTGAAGATAAATAAAATTCTCCAATCTTCACTTGGTTCAAGATGAGTTATGGAGATATGTGTCTTCTTGATAGTGCTACAACTCACACTATTTTAAGAGAGAGGAAATATTTCTCTAATTTGAATATGAAAAAGGCTTATATTAACATAAAATCTGGTAGTACAAAATTAATTGAGGCTCTGGAAGAGCGGCCTTTCTACTACCTGGTGGAACAATATTAACTATTGAAAATGCATTGTCTGTAGTAAGTCTCAAAGAAACTTATTAAGTTTCATGTTTATTCTTCAAAATGGCTATCATGTTGAGACTGTCAATTAAGGAAAGGTTGAATACCTTTATACTAATACAGTAAAATTGGGGAAAAATATGTGCATGAAAAATTACCCGCATTTTCTTCTGGATTGTATTATACAAGTATTAGTATGGTTGAATCACATGTCATAGTAAACAAAGGATTTCTAATCCTAATGATTTTATCATTTGTCATGACTAGTTGGGTCATCCTAGTTATAATAAGATGCGCAAAATTATTGAGAATTCACATTGGCACACTTTGAAGAATCAGAAAATTCTTCAATCAAAGAAATTCTCTTGTGCTGCTTATTATCAAGAAAAGTTTGTTATTAAACCATCAGCAGCTAAGGATGGGATCGAATCTCATGCATTTATGGAACGTATACAGGGTGATATATGTAGCATAATGCATCCTCCATGTGGGTCTTTTAAATATTATGTATGGTCTCGATAGATGCATCAACAAGATGATCACATGTGTGATTATTATCAACTTGCATTATGTCTTTTGTGAGGTTGTTGGCTCAAATAATAAGATTAAGAGCACAATCTCAAGATTATGCAATAAAGACAATTTTTCTTGATAATGTTGTCGAGTTTACATCGCAGGCCTTTAATGAATATTGTTTGTCCACTGATATAACAATGGAACATTCAATTGCTCGTTTTCACACTCAAAATGGTCTAGCAGAATATTTGATTAAGATTCTTCAATTGATAGCTAGATCATTGTTAATAATTACAAAGTTGTCTGTTTCAATATGGGGACATGCTATTTTGTATGCAGAAGCATTGGTGCGCATAAGACCAACTAGTTATTATGAGTTCTCTCCATTACAGTTGGTTTTTGGTCATAAGTCAAATATTTTTTGTCTTAGAAATTTTGGGTGTGTTGTATACATTACAATTGGCCCACCGCTACGCACAAAGATGGTTCCCCAAAGAAGTTGGGAGTGTATTTTGGGAATGAATCTCCTTCTATTATTAAATAGAGAAAAGACATAAAGACACCATCGAAGTCGTTCCATATTTGTATAAAGACACTTGAACTTTCAATCTGTCCTATAACCCCACTAAACAACTATATGTCGTTGTAAACGGGCCATTTTTATCCATTAACTCCTTTGGGTTATTTACACGCACATTATACGCGTCATGGGCCATTTTTCATGTTTATTTACCAGTTTCAAACAGTCACATGTCATTTTATTTATTTAATATTAATTATTTATTCAATTTATATATCTTCCCCAATTTAAACTCAAAAATAGTCGTTGGTAGCCCTAATATTTTGATTTCCATGGAAAGAACAATGTTGGTGCTCTATGTTTGACGACTTCATCATCTTCCTCAAGAAAATAAAGTAGGAATCAGTCTTTTATCTTTTAATTTCCAGTAGAAACGTTAATTTGAAGTTTTTTATAATTGAATTTCTTCTCAATTGTGTGATTAGTTTTTTGTCAAATGCGATGTTGAATCCTATTTGTAATGATGAGAATGATCCGATGTTGCAAGTGAAACTGCGATGCAAACACGGTGACTTACTATCAATGCAAACTTCATGGTCGAAGCATAATTCAGCTTGAAGATTTTGATCTTGTCCATGCTATCATGTATGTTTACTAATTCTATTATGGATATCTTTTGTTTATGTATTTTTCTTTAATTTTTGTTTTACGTATTTTAGGAGGATGCGTGCAACTTCTTTAGATGGAGGGATCGAGAAGAAGTTGATATACGATCCAAGTACGTTATTCCGAGATTAGGAAAGAGAATTGAGGAGTTGGAAGAAGTATTGAAATCTTATGAAAGTTGTGTTGATTGTAACCAAGTCATGATGAAGGAGAAAAAGAAGTAAATGTTGTAAGTTTAAGCTAATCGTCTTGATCATTATTGTGTGTTTTCTATGTTTATTTCTAACCAAGAATGTGAAGGATGGAAGTTGTAGGTGTGTGCAAACCAGAATTGACATATACATCTTTAGTTACTTTCAAATTCTTGAAATTGTAGGTGTGTGTACATAGAAGCTTATTGTCTTGATCTTGCTAGTTGTAGGTGTGTGTAACTTGATGGATAGAAGTTGTTGAATGTTCAAGTTATTGTTGTTCTTTGTTGTCGAAATTGTTATGATTTGAACAATTTGTTAATGTATTTGGTTCTCTTATCTATATTATCGTGGCAACCATTTGAGTAACTTCACAAATATGTCAATTACAATTAAAAAGGCAATAACAAAACTGACGAAAATATGCATAGTTAAATTTTGTTTATCAAAATGAACAAGACAACATCAAAATGCCCTACTTACATGGCACAGAAGTCTTCTTATTTGAAAATGTTTGTCCTTGGCTATTAGCAGCAGCTACAGACCTAGTTTGGATAACTTTTTCAGCCCTCATTCTTTCAGGTTGGTACTGGTAATATTAGTCTTCCCCTTCCATTTGAATATTGGTACCTTTGTGTAGCCAATATCACCAGTGACAACATCATCCCTCTTTATAACTCTTGTGCCTGTATTGATGACTCTTCTACTTGGCAATCCAGGATGCTTAGTCAAATAAATACACACTCAAATATTAGACAATTAGGTTTGCATTGACAATTGTAAACTTGCATTGATAGTTGTAAACTTACATTGAGAGTTGTAAATCCATTTTCAGCTTGGTATATGCCAACACCTACAATTCTTGGCCTTTTAAAAGGACTTGTTTGCCTCCACTGGTGTCCTCATGTTCTAATGGTCCCTTCCCTCTTCTTAGGCCTCCGCCACTGCAGTTTGCTTCTGAACTAGTTTGACTATGTTGAGTCATTTTTCTTCCTCTACTTAGTCCTTCACTCACATTTCTTTCTTGATCCAGTTCTCTTCCTGATGTCTCTCCTTTACCAGTACCTCTACCTCTACCTCTACTTCTACCTCTACCATTTACAGTATGCACTTTGAAATCAAAATATTAAAGCATATCTATCTTATCTAACAATGATATAATAATTACCTCTGTGTTTGTAGCATTTCAATGTGATTGAGCTGGAACACCTATGCCACTTGCTTTCCTCTTGTTACTTTTCCTGTGCCTTTTCCTCTACCACTTTCAATAGCCTGTATATTAATATATCAATACATACACATCTACATATAACATACATTTGAGAGTAACAAATAAAAGTACATGTATCTGAGAAGATGGTTCAGCTGACTGACTTAGACCAGTACCTCTTGCCTGAGAAGATGGTTCAGTGGATTGACTTGGACCAGCTTGGTTTCTTGTAAGACATCCTCTTTTATTTTGTCCTTGTGTGCCACATTTGCTACAAGTCATTACAACACCTCTTCTGCTCAACTTTTCAGCTGCTTTCATCTGCTTCCTTTCTTCTAACCTTACTAGGTCTTCTAGGCAACTTTCTGATCTTTGGTTGCTTTACAATTGGATTATTTGAGGTTGTCCACATTTTCATGTTATTAATTGGCTGAATAAAATGGGAATATGTGTTGAGTTAGGTTTCCCTTCTATAACAGCTAGCCACATAATGGATTGGTTCCAAGTTTTTGTAATGAAGGGCAGCAACACCATGAGAACAAGGAATTCCCCTAAGCTGTCAGGATCTGCAACTACACCTCCTAATAACAATGTCCACAGTGTGTGTAAATCCATGGTGTTTAGTCTCAAAACCACTTTCTCCATTCCAAGTCAAGTTACATTGCATAGACTTTTGAATGTTTTCTAGCAAAATCTTCAAAGACATAGGAGATATATCAGTGATACAAGTGTTTGAGAACTCTCTCAAATCATCAATTCTTTTCATCATGTTCACCCTTATCTCCTTAAGCATTGTAATGATGGTTTTATACCTTGCAGGCACTATCCAAGTATTAAAGCGTTCTGCCATATTGTTGTCCACAACATCACATCTGCTATATTCTTCAAAATACTTCTTGCACCATGTATTCAAATTGTACCATAAAAGATTGTCCAAATCTTCTTTACCTAATTGCCTCATTCTCTCTATATTGTCCTTCATCTCAGCTTCAAATGTGAATTTAGCAATCCTCCAAAACACTCTTCTTCTTTCAACTCCTTTCCAATTTGCAAGAACATGTCTTGCACATTTTCGATGTTCAACAAGTGGCAATAAAGTATCCACAGCGATTTCTAGTCTCTAACGAACCAATATAATAGAAAAAGAATAAATTAAAATGCAAAACTCAACAACAATAAAATAGTAAGATGGATATTAGTAATTACCTTTTGCAAATCACTAAAGACAGATAGTTGATGCCCTTCTCCAAGTTCAAGATCATTCTTCACTAGTTCAACAAACCATATCCGGGAATATTGATTCTCAACCTCAACAACTGCCCAAGCAATAGGCAGAATCTGGTTGTTTCCATCTCTACAAACAGCCACTAACAACTAGCCTTTAGGCACACCTTTGAGAAAACACCGATCAAAACAAATCAACCTCCTAGCACCTCCAAAAAATTCTTTCTTTAAAGCATTGAAGCAAACATAAAATCCTTCAAAAAATTTCTGCCCAATTTCCGAATCTTCTCAAACCTTCACTACACAAGTACTACCTGGATTACTCCTTAATATTTCATCTCTATAATCAGAAATCCTACCATACTCCACAATGTGATCACCCATGATCTCTTGTAACACTCTAGTCCTAGATCTTCTCATTGTTTTCCTACCAACATTCATATCCAACTCCTTTCTAATAATGTCCTGCAACAAGAAAATGTTGATGTTTGGCTGTTGAATTCTTCTTTCTTTGTATTTGGTGGCCAAAAACTTTGAGTTACACAGGTAGTTATGAGTTGATGTCAAACATTTATGGATAGGGTTGAATGTTTTAACAAAGAAATCTCCACTAGTTCTATCCTTACTTGCACAAAACAACCAAGGACAACTCTCTTTACAACATTTCACTCTAACTCTGCTAGGATCATTTACATATTTTTCAATTTGAATATGTTCTTGGATTGCATATCTTGTCACTGCCACTCTAAATTCTTCAACAGTTCCAAAAACTAGTCCTAATTCCAAAGCAATCTTTTCAGCAATTGTATCAAACACAATTCTATTCGGGGTTTTCTTCCTCCTAACAGGTTTATGCACTACTTGATCAACCTCTTTACCATCTCCCCAACCTGTTTCATCATCTATTTCAAAGCTAGGAACTTCATCACTTAGATAATAAGCTTCATCACCTCCTTGCTTACCAACTAAGCTTTCCCTAATATCATTATTTGTCTCATCATACCCTATATCTGTACCTTTATCATTAACATTAATCTGATCTGAAGTAGTTCCCCTACTTGTCCTTTGTGACCTTTTGAAATACCTCTTGGTTACCCTTATATCTACATACTCTTGATGAACATCACTGACAACCTCAATATCGTCACTAGTATCCCCTTCAGATCCTGATTCATCTTCCACTTCATCATCATTTGGGGGAGGCGCAGTGGAAGGAGGAGGCACGGTAGAAGGATATCGTGGTGGCACAGTAGAAGGAAGGAGACACAATAGAAGGAGATCGTGGAGGCACAGTAGAAGACTGAGCTTCAAATGGAGTGCTGGAAATTTCATAATGACCAGTTGTAGGGATGGAAGAAAAGTAGATGTAGGAGGCTGATTATTTGGGTTAGAAGTCTCATTAAAAGATTCCTCACCTACCCAACTTTCAGTCACATGGGGGACAAACTCCAATTCAAGTGGGGCCTGATTAGCTTCACTAACCCCATGAAAAACATACACCTCCACTGTATCCCCATCATTTATCATATTGAAAAGTCAAATATAACCTTGTCATTATCAACAAGGACCAATAACCCATCCCACTTGATAAAAACATCACAATCTATTATATATACCAGTTCCTTTATGCAGTCCATCAATTCAAAATAAGACGTCCTATAAACATCTAAATCTAGGAATTATGTCACATGCCCCCCCCCCCCAATATATTTAGTTGGTAAATAAATTCTATTACCCCCCCCCCCCATGATACCATCTTAAAGTTATCAGATAAAAGTCATCCTGAAAAAGCCTGTAACAACAAATACAATTCAAACACACATTTCAATAACTAACTCTAAAAAGTTGTACAGAACAAACATAATCACTAACAAACAACAAAAACAGAAACGCTAACTAACAAAAGTAGAAAAAAGCACTAACATTTAGCTTTAACAGTACTAACAGAACAAAATCACTAAAAATAGCAGTTGATAATGTACAAATTGAAGTCTACAAATGTATAAGAGACAAATAATAAGGTTCAAACTAAGTGGATAACATCTAACCCTAACATAAAACACAATCACAAAACCCTAATCACTAAAGTCGCACTAAGTCAATAACACAATACCTTACACTAACTACGTCGATTACCCAACAAACTCAAAAATATCCTTATAATGGCAACTGTAGGAGGTCAATTCTAACACTTCTACACTATAATAATCTATAAAATCAGAATAATCGAAAAAAGTGAAGATTTTTATCATATATTAGAACCCTAACCTGTTAGATCTTCAATCTCCAAGAATCTTTATAATTATACATCAACAACGATAAACAACGAGATAGTCAACAGCAACACTATCATCAACAGCAACAGTTGTGTATTTCAAAAAAGTTGAGAAATGAAATGAGAAAGAGAAGATGAATTTTCTTAAAAATAGAAAAGGGTCGGGTCGGGTTAATTATGTCCTAGAGAGTGAGCAACACGCACACTACATAGACGGAATGGGTAAAAATGATCCATTTACAACGATATATAGGTGTTTAGTGGTGTGATAGGACACTTTTGAAGTTTAGGTGTCTTCATGCAAATATGGTACAAGTTTGATGGTGTCTTTATGTCTTTTCTCTATTAAATATTTGGAACTTATGGCAGGAGATATATTTACGAAAATGTTTGTTGATTGTCATTTTGATGAATCAGTATACCCAACATTAAGGGGAGAACATAAGCAGTAGGATAAAGAGATAGATTGGAATTAATTATCTCTATCTCATTTGGGTTCTCGGAAAATCAATGCAAACAAGAGGTTAAAAAAATAATTTATTTGCAAAATATTGCAAATCAACTGACGATGCATTTATTAACCTTCCAAGGGTTACTAAGTCTTATATTCCAACTACAAATGCTCCAGTTCAAGTTGATGTCCCGATAGGAAAAATTGTTAAAGAAAATGAGTCTAAACCACATTTAAAACGTGGTAGGTCAATTGGTTCATAGGATTAAAATTCTCGGGAAAAATGATCATGAAAATCATACCATAGAGGAAATTATTCAAGAAGAGCCCTGAGACATAACAAATGATAAGACCACAAAGAATTCCAAATAACTGAAAATAATGAGAATGAAAAAATCTCAAAAAGTTATGTCTCGAGAAGGAAAAGGTGAAATCAAAATAATATTTTGGTGGACAATATTTTTGCTTATAATATTCCAATTGAAATAAGGTGATGATTTTGAACCAAAACTTGTCAATGAATGCAGACAGAAAAATGATTCGCCAAAATGAAAGGATGCATTTCAAGCAAAATTGACTTCTCTTGAAAAACGTGAAGTTTTTGGACCAATAGTTCGAACACCTGAAGGTGTAAAGACAGTGGGCACAAATGGACTTTTGTGCGAAAATGAAATGAAAAAAATTGAAGTCTTAAGATATAAAGCACGACTTGTGTCACAAGATTTTTGTAAAGGTCTGACATTGATTATGTGGAGACATATTCTCTTGTGGTGGATGAAATTACCTTCTGGTATTTAATAAATCTGACAGTTCATGAAAAGTTCGAAATACGTCAAATGGATGTTGACACAACTTGTTTATATGGCTCATTCGACCATGATATTTTCATGAAACTTCTTGAAGAATTCAATGGGCCTGAAGCATATAAGAATTCAATATGCCTGAAGCATATAAGAATTCACAAGAGAATTGTTCAATAAAGCTTCAGAAATCTTTATATGGATTAAAACAATCAGGACGGATATGGTACAATCGTCTTAGCCAATTTTTGGTAAAGGAAGGGTACAAAAATGACGGTATTTGTCCTTGTGTTTTTATCCAAAAAAAAAGGTATGCATCTAATTTTGTTATAATAGGTGTGTATGTTGATGATTTAAGTATCATTGTCACTCCTAAGGAGGTTTCAAAAGTTGTTCAGTGTTTAACAAAAGAATTAAGTAAAGATCTTGGTAAGACAAAATTTTGTCTTGGCCTACAGATTGAACATTTGAAAAATGAAATATTTATCCATCGATTGACATACAGAGAAAAGGTTTTAAAGTGATTTTACATGGATAAATCACATCCATTGAGTACCTTGATGGTTGTGAGATCTTTTGGCACACATAAAGATCCATTTTGACCTCAAGAAAATGATGAAGAACTTCTTGGCGATGAAACTCCATATCTTACTTCCGTTGGGGCGCTAATGTATCTTTCCAATAATATTCGACCTGATATCTGCTTTGCAGTAAGTTTTTTGGCTAGATTCAGCTCATCTCCAACAAAAATACATTGGAATGGAGTCAAACATATATTCATATATATTCAGAGAACCATTGATATGGGATTATTTTATTCTAATAATCAAAAAAATGTTTGGTTATGTAGATGTTTGATATTTGTCTGATCCACATAAAGCTCGATCTCAGATAAGATATTTATTTACATATGGAGGCACAACTATATCTTGGCGTTCAATGAAGCAAGCATCATCTGCTACTTCTTCAAATCATGCAGAAATAATAGTCCCATGAAGCAAATCGAGAATGTGTCTGGTTGAGATCAATGACTCAACATATTCAAGAAATGTGCAGTTTTCCTATGAAAAAGGATATTCCAACTAAATTTTACGAAGACAATGTTGCATATATAGCTCAGTTGAAGGGAGAATACATTAAAGGAGACAAAACAAATTATGTTTCACCAAAATTCTTTTTCAGTCATGATCTTGAGAAGAAAGGTGAAATAAATTTCAGCAAATTCGCTCAATTGATAATTTAGCGGATCTCTTTACTAAAGCATTACCAACCTCAATATTTAAAAAATTTGTGTCAAAAATTGGAATGTGGCATCTAAAGATATTAAATGATGTTTGCAACAGGGGAGTAAACTACGCGCTACACTCTTTTTTTCCTTGGCCTATATTTTATCCCGATTGGTTTTCCTTGCAAGAATTTTAACGAGGCAGCAAATAAAGTGTATTACAGGATATGTGTACTCTTTCGTCCTTCACTAAGATTTTTCCTCACGGTATTTTTCTTAGTATGGTTTTAACGAGACATATTATCTACCAATGGTCATCTAAGGGGGGAGCGTTGTAAATTATTTTAGTGTTTAATTGGATGACCATAACTTCTAGGTTAATTTCATCCTTTATTTTTGCTTATATTGTTGATAATGTGGTCAAATAGATGACCATAACTCCTAGGTTTATTTTCTCCTTAATGGGTAGCAATTCTGAAGGTTTAATGTAATATTTATGACACCTTCGGTATCCCTCAATGTAATCCTATAAATAGTGGTGTTGAGAATAATGTTCAGTACACTTGAAAGAAAGAAATATAGTTTATAGTATTTCTCAATTGTCTTATATTGTTCTTCTCTTCTTCTTTTGTTCTTAAGTTTTACAACAAATTTAAGCATTATCTCATGCACAACTTTAATCTACCAATTAAATTCATTTTTGGAGTTCAAAATATAAAATATAGATATCTGCAAACAAAACTTAAAATAAAAAGAATATATTCACAAACAGAAAGTAATTAATATAATATGAAGCTTTTCAAAGAAAAATAAACTCTCGTTTTTCGAAGAAAACTTCAACTTCTAATAAACGTGCAAGGAAAATAAAATGATAAAACTAATGCAGTTTCAATAACTTAATTTAAAAATTACCTTAGCTACGTTATAGACACAAATAAACTGAACTTGCATTTCTACTCTATGCACAAGAGAAACACACAACATTTTCATATTCAACCTAGGTAAGTTAAAACAAAATTCATATAACTAAAAGATAATCAATTTATTATTTTTCTAACAAGAGTTAACAAAATTATAATTTTATGACACGAGCGAAAATGAATAACATGTTATTTCAGAATCATTCAAAAAAAAAAATTAGCAGTTATCCTTCAATTAATATTTTAAACATTGTTACTGATTTTTTTCAATATTAGTAATGTATTTACCTCAAGTTTCATTCATATGGAGAATTACCTTATAAATTAATAATAATTAATAATTTTATGACATGTTATTTCAGAATCATTCCAAAAAAAAAAATTAGCAGTTATCCTTCAATTAATATTTTAAACATTGTTACTGATTTTTTTCAATATTAGTAATGTATTTACCTCAAGTTTCATTCATATGGTGAATTATCTTATAAATTAATAATAATTAATAATTTTATGATCTAACATTTACTTATCTATTTTAAAAATAAAACTTAGGAGTTGTAATATTAGAATTGATATTACATGTTATTTATGGAAGTAAGGACAAAGCCTTAGGGGATCGATGAAAGGTTAGAATTTCTATATATAAAATACAGTGTTAACAATAAAATGAAGTAGTATAACTTAAAATCTAAATGAATTTGAAATTTAAAAAAAAATATTTTAAAATATTTTAATTTTCAAATATAGTGAAAACATTAGTTTGTAGATCTAATGAGAATTTTTGTAACTGAGCGAAGCGCGGCTAATTTGCTAGTGTAGAATAAAACTAAGTACGGAAAAACTTAGTGAGGCTAATATGGTAACAAAATATATTATATGAGTATAGATAGCAGTTACTACTAAATTAAAGGACTAAAATCTAAAAACCAGACTTTTCATTTTATTGATTAAAAGATTTATGTGTTCTTGAAGGAAAAATCGAGGTTCTATGGCTACCAACAATGGCGAAGATCTTATTGAAGATTTAATCAGGGAAATTCTACTCAGATTGCCTATGAAGTCATTGTTGAGGTTTAAATGCGTATGTAAAAACTGGTACACTCTTATAAAGAAAATCCTAGCTTCATCCGTGAATACTTGAATTTTAGCAAGAACAAGCCCAACAACTCTTGATTTAAGATTATGGTGCACCCTGTGATTTCCCTCCCATCACTTTCTTTTCCGATTATGGTATAAATTTTTCTTCACATGAAGTAAATCCCAAAGTTTTTAAGGTATGACAAATATCTTAGGTTCTATCGATGGCTTGTTTTTATTGGAAAGAGAATTTAATGATGATGTCTTGTGTGCATTGTAGATCCCTGCTACTAGGGAGGTGAGAGACCTCCTTAGTGCAGTCGGAATCAAATTTGAATCATTTTTCAGTATTGATCAATTTTTTGAATGTGGATTAGATGTATTTGCTACGAACTGTAAAGTTGTTTACTATAATTGCAACAATGAAAATGCAGTTGTGTATTCATATTCTAGGGAATCATGGAGAATACTCATACATGAAAATGTTTGTGATAATCGAAATGTGAATGTGTAGATACCTTTTATGTTAGTACTACTTATCGTTAGCCTCATAGAATCGGATAATTTTAATAATGAAACATTTAACCGACTTGTGACTTGTTGCAAGAAAAGAAGGAAAAAGATGAATCGAGAATATACCACCTAAAGAATGAGAAAATATGTTAATCAAATCAAGGCAAAGAAATCAAAACGGAAAACACACTACATCAAGAGGGAAAGGCATGTGATGTACGAGACACAAAAGCAAAGCAACTATTGCATTTATTATTGCAATACAGATATGTCTTGATCTCTATAATCAATCAGATTTCAAAATCAATTATGATGAATCAAAGATTCCAAAAATCAATCAAATATATTCAAGATTGCATAAGATATTCAAGATTGTAGAATAAATCACCTAATGAAGGAAAGAGATAATGTGCATCAATCAAAGGATATTTTCAAGACAACAAGATCAGTTAATATCAAGACTACAAGGAAGAAATAGAAATCAAGGGATGCATTCATGTTAATGAGATCAGCCAAATATTCATGACCACAAGAAGATCATCATACAAAGGAACAAATCAATTTGCTCATGCACATATCTGATATGGTCATGACTCAACAAATTAACCAGAATAAAATCAAGGACTTAATCATAGATCCTTAATTCAAACTCCCTTGGGATTCCATAAAAGAGCAAAGTCCTCCAAAACTATATAGACCTCTCTTAGCCATCGTAGTAAAGTACGCACTTCACTTGAACTTATATTGTAGTCTTCTTTCATCTTTCATAAAACTTTGTACACACTTGAATGAAGAATTGAAAAGAAAAGATAAAGGAATATCTCATTGTAGGTCATACAGGTAGAGGTTGCGTCGAAGAAGATCTAATTTGAATATCAGATGGGGCTCTTAATTTTAAATCTCTGTAACACTCAAGTTCTCAACAAGCTCTTAAAGGAACTCTTGTAACCTAAGGGGACTGTACTAGGAACCACATCGGTGATCCGAACTAGTATAAAAACACTTTTAATATTTACTTACTGCAAGCTATAATTACTATTTATTTATTCTACTAACGTGCGGGTGAGTCGACTGGCCATGAAATAAAGTCGACTAAGGAATTTTTAATTCACCCCCCTTCCCCCCCCCCCCCCCCGCTCTTGACTTTCAATTGGTATCAGAAAAGGTCTCACTACTTCAGTTTTTAACCATATGTGAACAAAGATCCAAGTCACACTATCAAATTCATTGCACGTTACTTCAAGACGGACAGTTTTGACACCAACCACCATACTTTAATAGACAACATTACTATCACTTGAAAAAACAGGCTTAGAATCTTTGTCTCTTCAAATGATCATCAAGAATGGATAGTAATCAAGAAGGGCCCGATGCCGATTCCTAGATTGACTTTTAAAAAAAGGCACTGAAAGGTCATTTGAGCCTGAATCATTTGATATCACTAAGGAACCACAATAGGTAAATCAAAATAATGTTAGAACTATAAGTTTGTTATATTGTATAGTGAGTGGAGCAAAATATGACAAAATATCAAGATATGAAATTGCAAAAGAAATATGGGACAAATTAGATGTGACTTATCAAGGAACTACTAATGTAAAGGAAGTTCGGGTCAGTTCACTTGTAAATAAATCTGAGTTGTTCAAAAAGACTGAAGATGAAAATGCTGAATTCATTTTCTCGAGATTCAGTAAAATTGTCTGCAAACTCAAATCACTTGGAATGGTGTATTCAAATACTCTACAAGTCAGAATATTCGTTAAAAAACTTCCCAAGGCTTGGGAAACTAAAGTTGTCGTTCTTGAAAATGGAGAATTATAGAAAATGACATACGATGAACTTTGAGGCAATTTAATGGCCTACGAACAGAACCATATTAAAAGGTACAACAAGGATGATAAAAAGAAGATTGTGGCATTTACCACTAAGACATCTGACATTGGAGTCGATGAATATCAAAGTGACCCAATGACTCTCATAAATAGAGGAGTCAAACAAATGCTTAGACAAAGAAGACAGAGACCTCAACAATAATTCAATAACAATGAATTCAAAAGAAATGATGGTTGCTGCTACTATTGCGGAGAACCAAGACATATAAAATAAAATTGTCCGAAACCAAAAAGGAGAAATAATTAAAGAAATGACGATCCGAAAAATGTCGAAGCCTTCTAAAATCGCAATATGACAAATAAAATTGACAGCAAAAATTGTATTAAACTATATTTTTTGTCAACTATAACATAAGTTGGGAAAGTGTGCAACAATGTTTTAGAAGGTGGGGGTATAAAGTTACACATTTTATGCAATGTGGGGTGAGATTTAAAACCCAAGACACGAGGTGTTAGTCTTATGGATCTACGGGTCATAGTGTTATGTATATTCTTTATAATTTTATTACTAAGAAAATAGGCAAAAGTAAAACTTTTAATTATTTTACGAATAAGTTTTTAATAAACAACCTATATTATATAGAAAACAATATTATGATTTTTGTTTGAGAAAGGTAATAGGTAACCAATAATTCATAAAAAAAAAAGTACTACAACTACCATTTGTGAATTATCGTTACACCAATAATAATAAAATACAATTAAAGCAAAATAATTTCAAAAAAAAATAAAATGCACAAGCATACATTTTTACAACCAGAATTTTAATTTTTATCCTTGGAACTTATTCCCTAAATTTAAGGACTTAAGGCCTATGGATCTACGTCTTCAATTTGTTCAAGGAGAGGTTTTGTGTGTCCAGCCCCGAAACTAGTCAAAAAAGTATTTTTGAAAACACTGGTGTTCAATATGATGCAATTTTATGTTAATTTCTCATATATCATTCAAGGTATTGTTATGATTTTAGAATGTCATTTTTTATTAGAAAATATTAAAATAAAAAAAGTTAAATTGAGAGTGTGTTTGTTATGAAGGAAAACATTTTCTAGAAAATATTTTTCGATTTTCTCATGTTTGGTTGGACAAAAGTCTTGGAAAATGTTTTCCAAATCAACTCATTTTCCTCAAAATTAAGGAAAATGACTTCCCTTCAAAAATTAAGGAAAACATTTTCCAAAACTCTTCTCCAACTTCAAATTACATTTTTTTTGGTAAAAAAATCAATTTTAAAAATATTTATCAATTTCAAAATATTTATTTTTCACCGGATCCCTGACCCCCCATCCCACCCACCCACTACTGGCCAGCCCCCCACCCCCTCCCCTCCCAAAAAAATTTGAGTTCGTTTTTTAAAATATTTTTATTTAAAAACACCTACCTCCCCCGCTAGCGCCAACCCCCCTACCCACCCCCTACCAGCCCCCCTCCCCCCTCCCAAAAAAATTAATTTTATTTTTAAAAAATATTTTCAACTTCAAAATTTTATTTTTTCACCAACCCCTGCCCACCCCCTCCAGCCGCCTCCCCACCACACACCCCTAAAAAAATTGTTTCTAAAAATATTTTCAATTTCATAAATTATTTTCTACTCAAGTAAAAATAAAAGATGTTTCTCAAAAAATATTTTAATTCATAAATAAAACACTAAAAATCATTTCTAGAAAATATTTTCTATTCACCAACCAAACATGAGAAAATAAGTCTAAAATCTACTTGTTTTCCAGGAAAATATTTTCTAGGAAAACATTTTCCATGGAAAAAATTTTCCTTCATACTAAACACACCCTAAAACTATTAAATGAGTATATAACTGAATGAATACAATATAAGTCTATATTATTTTTGCCCATCTCAAATAGAATTAAAAAAGGAAAAGACAATGGAAATCTTTTTCCCATTTTTACTCCATAGAAGATCATAATGAGCCTTATGGCTTATTAACAACAATGAAAAACTTAAGAATATTTTTTTCAATTAAACTTTTAACTAGGTAAATTATTTATTTTTCGCACGGGATTGAACTACTTTATTATGCTTATATATGATCATTTAATAATATTCATAGTTTCAATGCATAATTGGCAAAAACATTTTATTTGTAGGAAAAACGTTTCTTCGAAATCTTCAAGTGCTATATTTTTAAAAATTTTCATTTTCGTTAAACAAAAATTATGATTCATAGATAGATTTGAAGTATGACATAGAAGTTGAAGAAAATCTCCCTGGAAATAGTTTGTAAGATGTAATGAAAAATTTTAAATTGTAAGAAATTATAAAGAACAATATTAGACGTTAAAAAAGAGACCAAAAACTGTTGAACTACAATACTCCAAAGTAAAGTGGAAAATCAGGCTCATACAAGATCATAAGTAACTAAATTCAATGGACGATCTTGGACTCCTTTCTTATGAACCTCAATCAATCTCTTTTTTTACTATTTTATGTCATATCAATTATATGCTTAAATTGACCCTAAAATTGTTATTTTCATAAATGTTTTTTTGTCATTGTTTCAAAATAGTCATTGCTATTTTTGAGGTTTCATATTACCGGTCCCAACTTATTTGTATTAAAGAATAGTTATTGTTATGATTATAATATGTAGTTACAAAATTAATGCAATTATCAACCAAGCAGTAGGTGACATCTGAATATTCACAAGGGATATAGTAAATCATAATTTTGAAACATAACATATTAAAATCTCACAACATAATTTTGTGAGCACTTGATTACACATATATCCAAATATAATAATAAATAGACCTTATTTTCCTAACAATCAAGAAGAAAAAGGCATGTTTCTTAATATATTATTCAAAAATATAATCTTTTGAGGTTGGATCAAAGTTTACAGTTCATAAATTTAACTAAATTGAAGAAAAAAAATAAAGAGTTATTTCTTCTTTATCAAAGATTTAAAAGCTTTATCAAAAGAATGAGTAATCACTACAACAAAAATGATCTTTCATGATAATTAATAGCTTAATTATTGTTAAATATGTATTTTCAGAGAAAAATTAATACTCTATATAAATGTTCCTAAAGTCTAAAGCAACATTGAATTAAATGGAAAATAATTAATGTCGGTAAATGTTGTAGCACTCTTTGTGAATGAGAATATTTATTGCCGATAAAAAATATTTTTGTTATAGTGTAATTTAGACATTTGTTAGTTTCACCAAAACTTATTATCTTATTATGCTCAAAAATAAGAAAGAAAAAATATGACAAATTAGTTAACTTGCAATAGAAAATGTGCCTATATAAATATTCTAGAAATAGTGCAATGACATACAAAATATTTGTACCTAAAAAAATAATCAATATAATATACTACTTGTGGCAAGCAAGAGAACAACAATTTTGATTCTTTTAACAAACTTCATCATTGATTCGATATTAGTTATTAAATATTTGTTGTTGTCTGCTATCAAATATAGTACAACCCACAAGCAATTTCCTCAAAAAGTATATGAAGATAACCTGTAGAAAGCAACAAAAAGAGAAGATAAATTTTCAATCTTCCTTGCTTGAATTTTGAACATAATTCAAAAAAAAAGTCAAAAAAAAATCACTAAAATAGCAAAAAGAAGTTGCAACATGCATCCTATGATTTCAATTAAAAAATTAAACTTCATGAAATAGGAGGAAGAAAATTTTGAGGAAGAAAATAACACTTTATAAGAAGCTTAATTAATGTATTTGAATTCGAAAAAAAGACATACAAATAATTAAAATAGAAATAAAAGATTTGTTTATAAAGAAACAAACATAATGAATTCAACCATCAACAATTAGCAGTGTATGAGTTGTGCACTAAGAGGTCCAAGAGTAGTAGTGTAGCATTCCAATTGAAATCAATTTCCTTTGTTTATATGAAGAATCCTATAGAAAGGGACAAAAGAGAAGATCAATTTTCAATCATCCTTACTGAAATTTTAACAGAGTTGAAAAAAGGTCACCACAATAGAAAAAAGAAATTACCATAGTTAGATGAATTACTATGACTTATAGTAAAGTTTATGCTACATGAAAACCTTCCAGAATGAAAACAAAAACTTTATAAAAACTCAATTAATGTATTTGAATTTGATTACGCTATAGTGGGGAAAAAACCAACAAATTATACTGGCAAGAAATTCCTCGATTTATAGAAAATATAGTGTAATGTGAACAAATATATTTCTTGTGTCTTATCGGAAAGGTCACAACTCTTTGAAAAAGTTACAACCCTTTAAAAAGGTCACAACCTTTCATAAAAATATGTGTTTTTTTCATAAAAATCACAACTCTTCATAAAAGTCACAACTTTTTAAAAAAGTCACAAATTTTCATGATAGTCACAACTTTTCAAAAAAGTCATAACTTTTCATAATAGTTACAACTTTTCAAAAAATTCACAACTTTTCATGAAAATAGAAGGGTAGTTTTGGAAATAAATAAATTTAAAAGGAAATTCTGATTTCTGGTGGTGCCACGTAGGCGTCCTAGGGTTCTCTTTTATATAAAGATATTATTTTAATTTAATCATTATACCGGGCCATCACATGAATTGAATTTTAGTGAATTCCAAATTGATCTTTTTTCATCGATCTTTGAAGCAAGATTTGGGTTTTTTTAATCTTTGATTGAATGAAAAATATTCAGCATTGAAGAATTTTTCACGTAAAACACGCTTGCTTCATTTAAATTATCTAATTTTTTAAGATGAAACAATTATGATGGTAAATCTCTTATTTTAATTCAATGCTCTCGAAATTGTGCAAGAAATTTATGAATCACACAAATGAAATTTCGACCTTATTGACTATGACAACAATCAAGACTATAGACAGATCGCTGACTATGAAAAGGGTGATACACTTTGCTAATCGCGTCATCTATGCAAGTACATATATAGAATACATAATTTAAAGTCATTAGTTTACTCGTCATACAAAGAACTTCGATTCACTCAAAATTTATCACTGGTAAATATAGAAAATGAATTAAAAAGTAATAAAAAATTTAGGAATGAACCTCAAACATAGAATTGTCTTAATGTACTCAACTATCTTGTACAACAACAATGAAAGTAAGTACTGAACCTTATATCGAAACATCACCTCAAGATCAAAATCCTAAATAATTTTGTCTTGACTAGAAAAGCAGATGAATAAACCATAAATAAAAATACATGAAGATTTTATGGATAAGTTCAAGGCTTCTTATTAAAATTTAATATTTGATCGTCAATTTTGTCATCAACAAGACCTCATGTGATCGAGCTATCCATTCCCTTACCGCTAAATTGTTACTAAACTCTCTTTATAATAGTAAATCTTAAAACCTCTCCATGTTGGGCTTCTATCTAGGCGTGGATGATGAAATTCAAGATGTCTCGTCTTTGTCTTAACATTATAGGAGATCAATCCAAAACATCCACTTGACCAAATTAGATAATTATTACAACAAGACTTAATAAATAAAAAGCAATCAAAGGTAGCTAATTTGTTCCAAACCCCTGGTTGGATCATTACTCATACATTATAAACAAACATGTCAACTTCGTTCAAAATGGCAATGGAATCATCAAGAATCATTAAATCTGCGGTCCAACTACAAATAACACAATCATGTGGCGGAACTTCAATCACTTTAGACACATCATTCCCAAAGTTGAATGAGAGGAATTTGACAGTAAAGTTAAAATTGATATTTTTCCTTAACATCCAATAATAAGATCTATTTAGAGTAGTACTAGCATAAAAGGTATTAACGAATTTGGCATTTCGTTTATCATAAACATTTTTATGTTTGAATATTCTCCATAAATCCCTAGAACATGAATACACAACTGCATTTTCTTTCTTCCAGTTATAGTGAACCACTTTAAAGTTGGTAGTTAATATATCTAATCCTGAACCAAAAAGTTGATTAGTAATGAAAAATGATTCAAATTTGGTTCCGACTGCACTAAGGAGGTCTCTTACCTCCCTAGTAGTTGGATTCCATGATGCACAAAAGATATCAATATTAATTTCTCTTTCTAAGAAAAACAATCCATCAATAGAACCTAAAAGGTTTGTCATACCTTCATAACTCTAGGGATTTAGTTTATGCGTAGGAAAATCTATACCATAATGGAAAATGGAACTGATGGGAGGGAAATCACCGGGTGGACCATAATCATAACTCAAGAGTTATGGAGGCTTATTCTTGCTAAAATTCAAGTGTTCCTGGATGAAGCTACTTTTGATAAGTGTGTACCAGTTTTTGCAGATGCATTTAAACCTCACTAATGACTTCAGAGACAATATGAGTAGAATTTCCCTGATTAAATCTTCAGTTTAATCTTTGTCATTGTCGGTAGCCATAGAACCTCGATTTTGCCATCAAGAACACAGAAATTTTTTAATAAATAAAATGAAAAGTCCACCTTCTAAATTGTAGTCCTTTAATTTAGTAGTAACTGTTATCTATACTAATTTAATATATTTTTTTCCCACATTAGCCTCACTAATTTTACCAGTACTTAGTTCTATTCTACACTAGTAAATTTAGTCGTGCTTCGTTCAGTTACAAAAATTCTCATTAGATCTACTATCATCACTATCCAATTCTGAACTATCAATATATTGCGTATCTCCCCCCAATCTTCCTGCATACCCAACACCTTTGTTCCTTCCAATTTCTTCAAATCCTCTATCAACACCAACTACTCCAACAATTATTTCCTCTGTAAGAACATGTTTTTTTCCCTCTAGTATTTTCTTATTTCATTTCTAAGAGTTCTCAACTCTTCATCAATCTCTGAATCATCATCATCTAGAATAAAAAAAACTCTTGTGAATTGATATACCGTGGTTTCACGGTATAATTATTACTTTTTCCTTAAGTTTAGTGTGTCCGAAAGTCTTTTTGTGCTACTTTTTATATAAGTCTCTCTTTGTTTTGCAGAAAATTTGTCTAAAGCTGAATGCGGAGATTTTGAGCGAAGAAATGCAGAAGAGACCACCTATGGAGCTTATGACGGTCTGTCGTGCTTGTGACGGTCCGTAGGTGGCAGCGTAGTGAAGCTGCTAAAGGAAGATAGGGAAGTCTGACCAAGTGTGGGGTTACGAAGCTTGTGACGGTCCGTCGTGGCTATGACGGTCCGTCCTGCAGGTTCGTCATGAAGTTCAGAGAAGTACTCCCAGTACCTAGATTCCAGGAGTTGAAGTGTTTTGAAACGAAGACCCTCGACAGACCGTTGTGCCTATGACGGTCCGTCATACTTGCCGTCGAGGGTGGTGAAGAGAGTAGCAGAAGAAATTGCATAAGTATGGGACGACGGAGTCCATGACGGTTCGTCGTGACCACGACAATCCGTCGCGTGGTCCGTCGACCCAGCCGCATTTTGGCAGATTTCCAGCAAACAGAGTCCTTGTTTAATTAGGTTTTTTATTTTTTATAAATAGTTCGAAAAACCTCATTTTTGAGGTTAGACCCTTAGATTGTTAGACTCTTAGATTGTTAAACTCCGTATTGGTAAACATTGTATTGTGAGATTCTTGATAATCATTAGACTTTTTCTGAGATTATTGATTACTTTGAGATTCTTGCAAGTGAATATTGGTGATTAATCAAGCAAACTTTCGGATTTTACTCTTTCTCATTGAAGTAAGTACATAAATTCTTATTTGACATATTTGAATATTGTGTTTATGGCCATGAGTAACTAAACTCCGTAACTAGGGTTGTGGGAACCATAGGCAAATAATGAGATAAACCCTAACTAAAATAACAATTCTAGAATAGTGTCTTGCATGTATTAATAATTCTTTCGCTTAGAAGTCCTTTTAACGGATGGCCAACGTTAGAACTCGACTTAACGCTACTTGTCGGACCAAGGAGGTAGATAATAGGAAAATAATTATTAACATAGATTTAGTGTATACTATCTGATAGGCTAGTATTGATTGGTACGAGGTAATAACTTAGTCAAATATCGAATATGATGCTTAATATGAGGTAAAGATAAGGGTTAGGATAGCAACACACGTAGCCGGACCAAGGTGCGGAGTGAGATTTTCTAGATGTCGGACCAAGGATTTAGAAATACATAACTTATCACTTTGCATGAAAGATACTAGGAAAGAATTGTTATAGTTAGAAAAATCAAGTTATGAACCTGTGGGGAACACGTAAACCCTAGTTACTTTGATTAATTGATTAAAATCCAACTTTCAAAGCTTTTAAGTTTCGCATTCAAGTTCGTTAGTTATTTTTATTCAGTTAGAACTAAAAACCCCCCTTTTATTATTTTTACTTTCCAAGGAAGTCATTGACCAAACAATAGTAATACCAGGTTGAAGTTAATTCTAGACTATTTTCCTCGTGGGAACGGTCCCAACCTCACTAGTTGGGTTATTTACTTGACACGGCCGCTTTACTTCTTAAATAAGAAGTAAGTTTGAGCGTATCAAATTTTGGCGCCGCTTCCAGGGAAATTAGCTTTTAGACTTGGACTTATTACTATAGTTTATTTGATATTTTCTTGATTTTACTTTGTTTTATTGTTTTTGATTTCTTTTCAGAACTATCCTCCTTGTATGCAAAATACACAGAGAGGAAGAGAACCCTTGTTTCCCTACGATCACAAGCTAGAGCGTACACTGCCCAATATGAATCGAAACTTGGGGATAAATGATGATGATAACATAGCAGACTCGGATAGGCCACTTGTCTTGCCCCCTCTACCCAAAGTCCACACCTTTGTGGTAACTAGTATCCTGATGCAAATGCTCACTGCCAGAGGTTTGTTCTCAGGGCTACCTTCTGAGGATCCACATGCCCATATAGCTAAGGTAAGGGCAGTGTATAAAAGTTGTGTGGGGAGGCCTGATTTGGATCTAGATGAAATAGGGCTCAGAGTGTTTCCTCTCTCACTGACGGGAGAGGCTGCTATATGGTTCACTGAGCTCCCATACAACTCAATCTTCACTTGGAACCAATTAAGAGATGTTTTCTTAGCACGCTACTATCCGGTCTCCAAGAAACTAAACCACAAAGACAGAGTGAACAACTTTGTGGCACTACCAGGAGAGTCAGTTAGTAGTTCTTGTGATAGATTCACCTCATTCTTGAGAAGTCTTCCAAATCACCGTATAGATGATGAGTAACTAAAGGAATACTTCTATCGGGGACAGGATGATAACAAAAAAGCGGTGTTTGACACTATAGTAGGTGGATCTTATGGAGAATGCCCTTATGCTGAGATTGCTGAAAAATTAGAGCAAATCTCCCGAAATAACAAAGCTTGGAGTACAAGGAAGTCCGATACGGGGAGAAACACCTTCGCAGTGCAGTCCACTCACAACCCAGCCACAGATGATATTCGTGAAGAAATGGCTCAGATGAGAACTGAGCTTGGGTTGGTACTAAAACATGTCACTGGTGGTGCAGAAAAATAAATGCAGTCAACTACTTGGCTAAATTACCACCTCCAAATGATGAGTGTTATCATGAGGAGGATTCCTATGCAGTAAATGAAAAGATGGGGGGTTTCCGACCAAGTGCCCAAGGCGCAAATCAAGATAATTGGCTCCAAGGTCAAGGGAACCAAGGTCGGAACTATGGTAATTACAACCCTGAGGGTCATTATGTCCGAGATGGTAACTACAACCGCGACAACAACTTCAACAAGGATAATTACGGTAACAGAAATGCTAGGAATGGGCCCTATGTCCCTTCTCAAAATCGTGAAGTTACTCCTAGGGATGGTGGCGATAGTATGGCGTGAGTTGAGGATATGTTGCACAAAATGATGAGGAGATTCGATGCTAGTGATGAGCACATTAAAGAGTTAAGAGGTGACTTAGCTAGTATTGGGCAAAAAGTTGATACACATGCAATTTCGATCAAACAGATCGAATTGCAAATGGCCCAATTATCTGCGACAGTGAACACATGGCAACCCGGCACTCTTTCTAGCAACACTGTCCAAAATCCAAAGAATGATGTGCACTGTATGGCAATAACTACTCGGGGTGGTAAGCAAACCATGACCCACTGATGCCGTCTACTGAAGAAAATGTGAGAAAGGGTATTGATAATGTGGAAAAGGGTAGTGGTGAAGCAGAGGAAAGTAATGGAAAAGATGCAGAAGTACCTATGAAGGTAATTCCCATGCCTAGGCCACAACCACCCTTCCCTCAGAGATTAGTGAAAAAGACCGAGGATGGTAAATATCGGCGTTTCATAACAATGTTGAAATAGATTTCTATCAATGTCCCTTTGGTAGAAGCTCTAGAACAAATGCCTGGTTATGCCAAATTTATGAAAGATCTGGTCACCAAGAAAAGATCGGTCACTTTCGAGGATGATGATAGACTGCAGCATTGTAGTGCTATTGCTACAAGATCCCTCGTACAAAAGAAAGAAGATCCTGGTGCATTACTATTCCTTGTACAATTGGGTCATTACATTTTGCGAAAGCATTATGTGATCTGGGGGCAAGCATAAATCTCATGCCCCTCTCGATTTACAAGAAGTTGGGTTTGGGGGATCCAAAACCCACTGCAATGCGGCTGCTGATGGCTGATCGAACAGTGAAACGGCCCATAGGGATACTTCATGATGTGCTAGTAAAAGTGGAGTCATTCATCTTTCCGGCTGATTTTGTTATTCTTGATTGTGAGGTCGATTTTGAAGTGTCTATTATCCTTGGGAGGCCATTCCTAGCTACAGGTAGAGCCTTAGTTGATATGGAGAAGGGACAGATGACATTTCGGTTGAATAATGAAGAAGCTACCTTCAACATTTGTAGGACCATTAGGTAGAGTGGTGAGCTCCAATCGGTATCTGTCATATCCCACAAAGAAAAGATGAAGAAGGAGAATAAACAAAAAATTGCAAAACAAGAGTTTATGGTTGGGGATTTGGTGCTTGTAAACAGTTCTGGGTCGTCTTGTCTTCCGGGCAAGCTCAAGTCCAAATGTACTGGCCCTTACTTAATTACCCAAGTATTCCCTCATGGAGCAGTTGAGTTAAAAGCCAAGGAGGGAGTGCATTTTAAGAGGAATAGATATAGAATAAAACTCTATTTTGGGCATAAAGCATCGGGGAATGAAGCGATAGAGGCATACCATCTTGATGAAGTTTGAGTAATCAAGGGTCCTCAGTCGTGCCGCGACATTAAATCAGGCGCTTGTTGAGAGGCAACCCAATACTCATAGTCTTTTTAGTAATGGTAGAATTTTTTTACTAATGGGTTTTTAAAGTTGCAGGCACATCACCAAGAAATTCTACAGAAAACTACTCTGCAGCAATCACTGACGGATACAGCGACGGACCGTTGCACCTGCGATGGACCGTCGTATGCCTCCGTCGTACCAGGTACGTCTTTCTGTCATTTTCAAACTAGGGCACACGCGATGGAACCAACGACGGATCGTCACAACTGCGACGGACCGACGTTGAGGAATCGTCGCGTGATTAATGAGGCATACCCGACCCGACCCCCTTAGAGCTTACTATAAACTTTCACCATTTAAACTCCCCAACCCCTCATTTCACCCCCATTACTTCATTATTTCTCCCATTACTCTTTCCTTCTCAACTTCCACAATCCATTCCTCTATCAACCACCGATCATTGCCCCCCTCAATTCTTCAAAGCCCCAAAAGTGTTAATCTACTAGTCGGAACTGCTGTTGTGAGTGTCTGCCTGGCCACCGAGTACTTGTCTATTTGTTTTTCTCCATTTATAAGGTATGTGTCTCTAATTTCTACTCATTTATCTTGCATTTTTGTTTATTAGTTAGTATTAGCTTAGTTCTTCGTCGTATGTTGTTTCCTTTAGATGATTCTGTCTAACCTAGTTTCACAATGTTCGAAATTGCCATGTTGACAACCCTAGACATAGGTGTTATTGCATTGCTAGTTTCTTAGATAGTTGGGATAAACAAATGTAGGTCCAAAACACTACAAGTTTGATGTGGGTTCATCGGGGATGCATAGGGTACCCCAGTTCTATCACTGTTATTCAGAATAAGACCCCGATGACGGATCGTTGTAGGGTCCGTTCCGAAATCCCTAGCACCCTATTTCAACGGACACATGTGACGGACCGTCGTCTCCTGCACAACCGTTCCGGTTGTCAGAGACCCTGTCTCTAAGGGTCTCTCATTTTTTCCTAAGTGTTCCCCAACTGACACATATGACGGACCTTCGTCTTCACGACGGTCCGTCCTGCACAACCGTTCTGGTTGTCAGAGACCCTGTTTCGAAGGGTCTTTCATTTTATCCCAAGTGTTTCCCAACGGACACATGTGACGGACCGTCGTCTTCACGACGGTCCGTCCTGCACAATCGTTCTGGTTGTCAGAGACCCTGTTTCTAAGGGTCTCCACTTTTTCTAAGTTTCCTTCAACGGACACATGTGACGGACCGTCGTACCCACGACGGTCCGTCCTGCACGACCTTCATGACGGTCAGAGACCCCTCTGCTAGGGGTCTCCATATTTTTTTTAAGTGTCCTACGACGGACATCTGCGACGGACCGTCGTACCTGTGAGGGTCCGTCCTGCACATACCGACATGCTAGTCAGAGACTCTCCTTCAGGGTTCTCTATATATACATAGCCTAAGTAAAACACGACGGACCTCACAACGGTACGTCATAGTCACGACGAGCCGTCACCAGGCCCGTCGTGTGTCACTGTTTCTACAGCAATGACATACTATTTTCACTATTTTATTTCGTATGGTTTCGCTTGTCTTGTTTGCCACTACCCGTACTAATATTGATCCTTTGCAGGTACTATCTACTATGGCACCAAAGCAAGACCAAATCTATGCACGCGGGCGATCAAAGTCTGTCGCCCCGTCTGCCCGCATGGTCAACGGCTCTGATGATGAGCGTGACCCTGAGTATGTACCCCCAGGCACTTCACACCTTCCCGTGTTGCACGTGCTCCCAGAGCCACACCCAAAAAGGTGGCGTCCGGCGTAGTCACTGCCTCCTAGTCTGATGAGGAGCGCACACTGACCGGCACACCCTCTGGGTCAGCCACAAATGAAGAAGGAGCGTCTGGATCCTTAGGAGTATCATGGTTCGAGGAAGCCTCGGGCTCTGCTGAGGTTCCCGCACCCGCCACCGCTGCAGCGTTGGCCTCGTCTGATGAGGCTGACAGTTCAGAATCTACATCAGGTTCACCATCTCAGGTCCCCACCCCAGCCACTGACCAGCCCAACCGGTGATGTGTCGACGGGAAATTTCAAGTCTACTCCGACGCCAAGTTCCTGACTGATAAAGGAGTGATGACTCGAACACTCACCTTGGAGCGTCGGGTCCTTACAGGGAGTCTCCCGATGATGCTTGAGATTCACAACCTCTTCACCAAGCATCGCTTGGAGTGGAATGCACATCCGTTGGGACGATACAGTGAAGAAATGGTCCGAGAGTTCTACGCATCCTACGTAGCGACTCTCCGATCACAGATTGATAGGCGGGCTTCCCCCGCTAAATAGGCCCCACTAGAGCAGGTCCGAGTACGGGGCGTACAGGTTGACATCTCAGTGCCAGCCATCCACCGGCTTCTATACGGTGAGGGGGTTGATGCTACTCGGACCCCCCTTACTGCCGAGTTTGACTACCGCTGGCAGATAGTTAAAGATAGCCAGTTCTTGCGCGAGCCATCACTAAGAGAGACCACCAAGAGGTGAATGGCCCTGCACCTATCAGTAGATGGAGAGGGTGCAGATTGGGTGACTGAGCCAAAGGGGGCCATCAAAAAGTCCAACCTCACTTTCACGGCGAAGTTCTTGTGGCTTCTTGTCCGTCACTGCCTTTCCCCCACAGCTGCAGATAATATCGTTACCTGGGATCGAGCAGTGTTGATGGCGGCGATGATAGCCGGGTTCGAGGTGGACTTCGCATGGCTTCTACAGGCAGTCATACACGAGAGGGCATTCAAGGTCACTACTACCTAACCTTTCCCGTGCATGATCTTTGCTCTCTGCAGGTCCGCAGGTGTGCCCATATGGCACGTTGATCAGCTTAAGACCCCGCAGGGCACTCTTGACGTCGGCCTCATCAGAGACGAGGCCAATGAGTTGGCTCCACGCAGAGGGCCCCGTCCAGAGCTTCCCCCACTTGCTGATGATCTTGCTGAGACGGTAGCCCAGGTCCGCACAGCTACAAAGGCGGCGTCCACTGACACTACCCCGGTCGAGTCTATCCCGGGTAGTAGCACCGCCTCGAGCTCCTCTCGCACAGCCCCTCTACCGGCACAGGTCCCACTTGCTAGGGTCCAAAAATTAGAGGCGCAAATGGCTACACTTATGCATCATATCAAGTCGTGGATGCAGAAGTCTATTACTGAGTCAAAAGAGCGCCTAGAGCGGAAAATGGCCCAATTTACAGAGCGGAAGATCGCTGAGGTTAACCAGCGCTTGGACGCCTTTGAGTTGAGGGTGCTCGCCCGACCAACCCCTCCAGTGGATGTATCGACTCTTTAGGCTGCAGTTGACAGTCTTCGTGCAGATATCGACACGATCTTAGAGGCTAGGGTGTGCCGGTGACTGAGGCCCCTTCTGTCGAGCCTGCTGAAGACACGGTGTTGGCGGCCCTATTTGACACTTCATAGATCCCACCACCTCCCCCTCGAGAGAATACCAAGAGGCGTAGGGGTCGAGCAGAGGACGAGGTGCGAGCACGGAAGAAGGAGCGCTGAAAGATGGAGGCTGCGAGGATAGCCTTACTTGCTGAGGAGGCGGCGCACCAGATGAGAGCATCAGAGTTAGCGGTTGGGGAGTCTAGCTCCCGTACTATGGAGATAGCAGGAGGCACTACTGATGGTGCAGTTGTTGCTGAGGACACCACTGAGGGTGTCCACATTGCAGAGGATGTGGGTTCTGGGGAACCGGACCCACCAGCTTGCTGATCGACGGCGCTTTGCGCCACTGGTTTGCTTCACCTACCACTCTAGTATTTACATTCTTATGCATTGGGGACAATTGCATGTTTTTTTGTTGGGGGTGGGGTAAATGGAAAGTGAGTGTTAGGGTGAAGTCTGAGTAGCCCCACTCACTATCCTCTTTTGGGGTTTTCTTGCCTGTGTTCTTTTTCCCCAAAAGACTGATTACTTTTTCTGTTGAACCGGCATGTTTATATCTTTTGTAAATAGTTTAATTCTGAAGCATGATGGCTAAAATGATATCCTAATAAACTGGAAAATGATGCATGACTAGGCATATTAACTGATAATTGTGTGGCTCTAAGCATGACATAGAGTTACACCATTGCATTACCCTAAATCTTAAATTCGAACTAGGTGTCTGATAATCTGGTATAGTGATGAGATGTCAAGTGAGTGTGAGTAAAATTCGCATAAGTCCACTATTGGTACTGAGCTAGAACTTGCCTGGTAGTCCTGCTAAAAGTAAGTTGTAATAGACAATTAGGAAAGGATCATAAGCCCTTATTCAATATAGCCCATTTCTAGCCTAAATAAAAGAAACCAAATGAAATTTATCCTTCTTTGATCCAAATAATCTGAGCTTAAAATTAGACCTTTCTTTTTCACCCCAACTGATCTTTTCTGGGAACAATATGTTGGCCCTGGTCCCTCCTTGGACATGTTCACCTCAGCTTATGCCAAAAGCATAAGTTGAGGGTGGCTAATGCATAAACAACCTTCGTTATGGCCCTGACCCAACTTTGGGTATTGTGTACATTGACTCATGGCAAAGCCATGAGTTGAGGGTGGCTATTATAAGGAATGCTCTGGAAAGTGGGGTTGAAAGAACAAAGAGAGAGAAAGAACAAAAGTAAAGTGACTCAAGAATTCGTTGAAACAAAAGTAAAGAAAAAGAAAAATATACAAGAAATACAAGCAAGAAAAGAAGAGAGTCACTTACACAAATGAAGAAAGAAGAGAAAATAGCAAGGTGAAAGAATATGAGAAACTGGGCGAGATAGAATGATAGAAAGTGGAAGGTCTAGCCGATATGTCAAGGAGGGCAAAAAATCACTAAAGTATACCTAAATATACCCTACCTGACTCTGAGCCTATGTTACTAGCTAAGAAAGTCCTATCGTGATCCTAAGGGTTGTATAGCGAACTTAAGGCAGTGAAAATAAGGGCAAGGGTTGTATAGCGAACTTAAGGCAGTGAAAATGAGGGCAAGCTTATGGCAATAGGTATGAATGAGTGTGACTTCGTTCTGAGAGCGAGTGTTGAAAAGTAATCCTTATACTCAAACTAAAATCATTGTGTGAAAAATGAGGATTTTGTTTTAAAGTGAGGACACTAGTTACCGGAATTGTTAGCACCTCGGTGAGAAATTGAAGAGGATAGGTGTTAGTGCATGGTGAGTCTGTGTCATGTTCTGATCCAGCAAAATTCAAGCCTAATAGTGATAGCATGCATAGATTTGATGAGATTAATCGGGATTGATAGCCAAATGATTACAAAGGATAAAGCATGGATACTATTGTACAAAGATTGTGTAGTGAGTCATAGTGCGTCGCTTGAGGACAAACAACGAATTTAAGTTGAGGGTGTTGATATACCGTGGTTTCACGGTATAATTAATACTAATTCCTTAAGTTTAGTGTGTCCGAAAGTCTTTTTGTGCTAATTTTTATATAAGTTTCTCTTTGTTTTGCAGGAAATTTGTCCAAAGCTGAATGCGGAGATTTTGAGCGAAGATATGCAGAAGAGACCTCCTACGGAGCTTATGACGGTCCGTCGTGCTTGTGACGGTTCGTAGGTGACAGCATAGTGAAACTACTGAAGGAAGATGGGGAAGTCTGACCAAGTATAGGGTTACGAAGCTTGTGACGGTCCGTCGTGGCTATGATGGTCTATCCTGCAGGTTCGTCGTGAAGTTCAGAGAAGTAATCCCAGTACCCAGATTTCAAGAGTTGAAGTTTTTGAAACGAAAACCCTCGACGGACCGTTGTGCCTATGATGGTCCGTCATACTTGCCGTCGAGGGTGGTGAAGAGAGCAGCAGAAGAAATTGCATAAGTATGGGACGACGGAGTCCATGACGGTTCGTCATGACCACGACGATCCGTCGCATGGTCCGTCAACCCAGCCGCGTTTTGGCAGATTTCCAGCAAACAGATTCCTTGTTTAATTAGGTTTTTTATTTTTTATAAATAGTTCGAAAAACCTCGTTTTTGAGGTTAGACTCTTAGATTGTTAGACTCTAATATTGTTAGACTCTTAGATTGTTAGACTCTTAGATTGTTAAACTCTTAGATTGTTAAACTCCGTATTGGTAAACATTGTATTGTGAGATTCTTGATAATCATTAGACTTTTTGTGAGATTATTGATTACTTTGAGATTCTTGCAAGTGAATATTGGTGATTAATCAAGCAAACTTTCGGATTTTACTCTTTCTCATTGAAGTAAGTACATTAATTCTTATTTAACATATTTGAATATTGTATTTATGGCCATGAGTAACTAAACTCCATAACTAGGGTTGAACAATTCTAGAATAGTGTCTTGCATATATTAATAATTATTTCGCTTAGAAGTCCTTTTAACGGATGGCCAACGTTAGAACTCATCTTAATGCTACTTGCCGGACTAAGGAGGTAGATAATAGGAAAAGAATTATTAACATAGATTTAGTGTATACTATCTAATAGGCTAGTATTTATTGGTACGAGGTAATAACTTAGTCAAATATCTAATACGATGCTTAATATGAGGTAAAGATAAGGGTTAGGATAGCAACACACGTAGCCGGACCAAGGTGCGGAGTGAGATTTTCTAGATGCCGGATCAAGGATTTAAAAATACATAACTTATCACTTTTCATGAAAGATACTAGTAAAGAATTGTTATAGTTAGAATTATCAAGTTATGAACCTGTGGGGAACACGTAAACCCTAGTTACTTTGATTAATTGATTAAAATCCAACTTTCAAAGCTGTTAAGTTTCTCATTCAAGTTCGTTAGTTATTTTTATTCAGTTAGAACTAGAAACCCCCCTTTTATTGTTTTTACTTTCCAAGGAAGTCATTGACCAAACAATAGTGATAACAGGTTGAAGCTAAGTCTAGACTATTTTCCTCGTGGGAACGATCCCAACCTCACTAGTTGGGTTATTTACTTGACACGACCGCTTTACTTCTTAAATAAGAAGTAAGTTTGAGCGTATCATGAATCATCACTAATATCCCAATCAGTTTCAACACCTTCAAGATCTGATGCATCATCTACACAAACTTCAACATTAATATTCTCAGATCGGGCAGTTCCTTGTCGTAACCCTTCATCCACACCAACTTCAACATTAATATTCTCAAATTGCTCAACTCCTTGTTGGTCCCCTTCATCCACATTAGTATTATGTGAGTTTTCTACCCCATCCTCATTAACACTTTCACCAAATGTTGGCCAACAAAGATAACCTATAGGGACCCCATCTTTAACAACATCCACCTCATTCACAAAATGTTAAACATACAAGTACAAAAAGTCACCATTACCTAGGTCTTGTATAAAGTTTAGTGAATTCAAATCTTTATCCACTAAGACAAAGTTATTGGTTGTAGGGTCTTTAAAATAAAATCCACCCACAATAACATACCCTAGATCTTTAGTATAAAAAAGCAATTCCATTAAAGAAAAGTAGTCTTTATCGATGCCTACATATTCCACTTCTCTTTCTCCTATATAAGTGAGACCTTCATCAGATGTTCCTTCAACAAATTTACCCCCATAGTGAAAGCGAATCATATATTTATAAAAAAGAGAACCCTAGGCCCGCCTATGTGGTGCAACCACAAGCAAGACTTTCGTTTTAAATTTATTATTTCCAACACTAGCCTTTGCTTTTTCATGGAAAGATGTAACTTTTATGAATAGTTGAGGCTTTAATGAAGAGTTGTGTCTTTTATCAAAAGTTGTGACTTTAATGAAGAGTTATGACGTCTTTCAAAAGTTGTGACTTTTATGAAAAGTTGTGACTCTAATTAACAGTTGCGACTTTATTAAAAGTTGTGACTTTTATAAAAGGTTGTGAACTTTCTGAAGGTTTGCAACTTTTTTAAATAGTTGTAACCTTTCTGATAAGTCACAACAAACATTTATTCACACTAACCTTTGTTATCAATAAATAAAGAGATTTCTCTCTTTTTAAAAAAAATCCTATACTCTTCTTCTAGTTTCGCAAAATTAAATATTCATTTGATTTGCTCCAGTTGAGTAACTTACTGACACCGTTGTTTTTGTATCAATAAGTTTGTGAATAAAATTGTTCCATCACAAGAGGATATAATTCTTTAAACCTCTAGTATTGGAGGGGAATAGTTTTTCTTAAGGGGATATTGTGTATTCAGTGGACTTGATTTTTTTCTTTCTATTGCATTCTATATTTATATATCCTGGTATGATTTTTTCACGCATTAATTTATGCATATGATATTAATTGTTGTTTTTGAGTACATGTTTTAAACTCTGTTGTTTATGTTTCTGCAAAGTTATTGTCTCCAATTATATTGAACATATACACTTAATAGTACGTATATTCATTGTGCGGAAAATAATTATTGTACTTGGCTCCAACAATTAATGTTTTGATAATCTATATTAAATTGTATAAATTAAAAATACTATATATAAACTTACATGTTATCTATTTTTACAAAGATATGTAATTTCTCACTTATCAATTGAAGAAATTCATTATGCAAGTTCAAAAGTTATAATTGTTTTCCTGTTCAAGCATGATTTCTTTTTTAAAATGTTAACAAACTTTTGGATTTTCTCCTTATCACAATTGGATAATCTGAGAAACTTAAATGATTCTTTTTACCATGAAATGTCTTTGTATATATATTCTTATTTTCTTCTTTATTTTCCTTTTAATGTTAATTAAAGAACCATTGATTTATTATTTCGTGAATTCATTCATTAGAGGTTTTTGGATTATGTGATAATGACAAATAATCAAATTCATGCTGGAATATTTCTAATATTTTTTTATGAACCTATTTTTCCATTATTTTTAATGTGTGGATATAACTAAAAATTATTTACAATTTCAATGCAATTATTATTTATGCGTTGCGCGGGCAAATTACCTAATTACTATAATAATATCCATAAGATTCACTGGGAAAAAAATCAAATAAAGCCAACAAATTACTGACAAGGAAACCCTAAAAAATTCAAACTTTATTCACATATGTACAGAACATCATCACTGTAGTAATATACAAAATAGACAGTACATTTAAAGGGGAAATTGACATAATAGTCATGGATATTCAAAAATGAACTTACTTCACAAAATTGAGCACAAAATCTCCTAGCTTTCTCGAATCAGCCGTAAAACACAACAAAAATAGTAATCGAGCACGCCATAGGAAGAAACATAAAGATTACTGATCAACTTTCTTGAATCAACCACACATTGAGCGGAAATCGTGAAAGAAATATCTAGGGTTTTTGGAATTTTTGGGCAACACTTTTATTGTTTGACTCTAAAAAAGAACTAAAAACAAATAAAAGTGGACGAAAGTAATAATAATTTTTAGTTATTAAGAAGAGATAATCTTCTATAACCATTTAAAATTTAATCAGAAGAAAATTATCTTTCAGATTGTTATCTGCTATTTTGAATTCTCATACCTATAAAAATTGAAAATAAATCTATAAAATCAATTAAACATGTTCAAATAGAATTTAAACTTTATCCTATGCACAACTTTAATCTTGCAATGAATTTCTTTTTTGGAGTTCAAAATATAAAATAGATATTTGCAAACAAAAACTTAAAATAAAAAGAATATACTCACAAATATAAAGTAATGGAAAAAGGGTTTGAAAAATATTTTAACTTTGATCAAAATTATTGTTATGATACCAAACTTTATGGAGTGCATTTTACCCCTTGCACTATTTAATAGTGCATTTTAAAGTTATATATGTCCCCACATAGACATATTATTATTTATAATGATGCAATATTTATTAAGTCCACGTGGGAACATATATTCCTTTAAAATAAACTGCTAAATAGTATAGGAAGGGGAGGAGGGGGTGGGGGAGGGTAAAAGGTCACTTCCAAATTTCGATATTATTACATCAATTTCGGTTAAAGTTCAGATATATTTCACACTTTTTTCCCTTAAAGTAATTATAATAATATGAAGCTTCCAAAGAAATATACACTTTGTTTTTCGAAAAAAAAAATCAAACTTCTAATAAACGTGAAAGGAAGATAAAATTATATATATATATATATGTGTGTGTGTGTGTGCGTGCGCGTGTGCGCGCGTGTGTGTGCGTGTGTGTGTATATATATATATATATATATATATATATATATATATATATATATATATATATATATATATATATATATATATATATATATATATATATATATATATATATATATATATATATAAAAGAGAACCTTAAGCCCGTCTATGTGGCGCCACCACAAGCAAGAATTTCCTTTTAATTTATTTATTTCCAAAAGTAGTCTTCCACTTTCATGAAAAGATATAACTTTTATGAAAAATTGTGATTTGAATGAAGAGTTGCGACTTTTATGAAAAATTGGAACTTTAATGAAGAGTTGCGTCTTTATGAAAAGTTATGACTTTTATGAAAGGTGTGAACTTTCAGAAGGGTTGCAACTTTTCCAAATAGTTGTAACCTTTCTGATAAGGTACAATAAGCATTTCTTCACACTACATCTTGTTGTCTATAAATAGAGGCTCAATTAAAACAACAAAAATTTTGATCTTCTTCTTATACTTTCGCAAAGTTAAATATTCGTGTACTTTGTTCATGTTATTGTATCAATAAGTTGGTGAACAAATTTATTCCAACCTGAGAGGATTTAATTCTGTAAATCTATGTAATGGAGGGAAATAGTTTCTTAAGGAGACATAATTAATTCAGTGGACTCTATTTATTCCTTTTTATTTCATTCTATTTTTGCATATCCTGATATATTTTTTTACACTCATTAATTTGCTTATGATAATAATTGTTATTTTTGAGTACATGTTTTTGTACTCTGTTGTTTATATTTCTGCAAAGTTATTGTCTCATGCTATAATGAACATATACACATATAGTACGTAAATTCATTGTGCAGAAAATAACTATTGTACTCAGTTCCAAGGATACATGTTTTAATATTCTATATTAATTCTATAACTTAAGATACTATATATAAGCTTACATATTATCTAATTTTACATAGATATGAAATTTCTCACTTATTAATTGAAGAATTTCATTATGCAAGTTCAAAAGTTATAATTGTTTTCATGTTCAAGCGTATTTTTTTAATAAGTTAACAAATTTGTGAATTTTCTCCTAATAGATTATCACAATTGTATAATCTATGCAACTTAAAGTTTCTTTTATTACGAAATGTCTTTGTATATATATTCTTATTTTCTTCTTTATTTTCCTTTTAATGTTATTAAAGAACCAATGATTTATTATTTCGTGAATTCATTCATTAGAGGTTCTTGATTATGTGATAATGACAAATAATCAAATTTATGTCTGAATATTGTTAATACTTTTTTAAGAACCTATTTTTTCATTATTTTTAATGTATGAATATTAGTAAAAAATTATTTGCAAGTTCTATGCAATTATTTATGACTGCCTGAAGCGCGGGTAAATTAACTAGTGTATATAATGTGCGTGTTATATATATATATATATATATATATATATATATATATATATATATATATATAAGAGAACCTTAGGCCCACGTGGCGCTACCACAAACCAGAATTTCCTTTTAATTTATGTATTTCCAAAACTGGCCTTCCCCTCTGATGAAAAATTATGACTTAAATGAAAAATTGCGAGTTTAATGAAGATTTGTGACTTTTATGATAAGTTGTAACTTTTATGAAGTGTTGCGACTTTTATGAAAAGTCATGACTTTTATGAAAGGTTGTGAACTTTTAGAAAGATTGTAACTTTTCCAAATAGTTGTAACCTTTCTGATCAGGCACAATATACATTTGTCCACACTACCCTTTGTTAACTATAAGTTGAGGGATTTTCTCTGATTTTAAGACGATATACGAAAATTTTGAGGCTCTTCTTCTTCTTCACAATTAAATATTTGTGTATGTTGCTTCTGTTGGGTGGCTCACTGTCACCATTGCTTATGTTACAGATTCTGATACGTATTTTTACACTCATTAATTTATGTTTATGTTATTAAGGATAAGTGATAAGGTGTAATAATTTTCATTTTCCTTTACATTATAAATATACGTAACCTTATATGTAAGATAATATAGTGTTTTAGTTTTACTATCTGATAGATTTTAAGTATTATTTTATAAAATTCGTGATATAAAGTCCCCATGCAAAGTGGGGATAAACTTACTAGCTTAAAAACTAATACAAAATTATGCAGTTTGAACAATTTAATTTAAAAATTACCTTAGCTACGTTATAAACGCAAATAAACTAAATTTGAATTTCTACTTTATCCACAAGAGAATCACACAATATCTCATCTATATATATTTGGAGTTGTAATTTTTTTAACTTGTATTTTATTTAGACTCGTAATTCGCCCGGCTCCATCTTGCATCAACTTTTTAAAAAAATTATATCAAGACTTTATATACAGCTTAAGCATTTATGCCAGATGATAAATAATGAAATCCAAAGTCAAATTTCATATGATCAAAACAGATCACTTTGAACAACTTGTCCAAATTAATATCAATTGTTCGAATAATCGTTTATTTATTTTTAGAGGTCATTAAGCTTTGGGTGACTTACTATTATTTATTTACTGTATTTAAATAATTTATTGTGAGTTCACTGAGTAGACATTTAATATTTTAAACTATGCAAAATATTGATGTGTCATGATCAATTTATACTCTCGTGACACTTTTGTAACCATTGATCTTTGAAACTTACAATATTTCTACTTCTTGGTCTCTTTTTATGTGAGATATCACTCCATAAGATGTGGTTCGATGCACTTTACAAGGTTATACAACACTTCAATACACCAAAACTAACTTTCTTTTAGTGAAATGATATATTTTGTGTATTGTGCATATGATGTTGAATTTAGTTGCTTATTTGTATATAATTTTTATGCCAGCTGTATGCTTATTTATACTATTGTATATGCACTACTATTTTTAAGAATAGTCACTAGCTAGTAAGAATTTAGCTTTAAAATGCTTATTTTATCATTAATAAAGTAATTTACCAACCCTCAAGCATCTATAACTTATTTACCCCGTATATTTTTATTTTTCACTTATTCTGTAAATAAATTTTTATTTTTACCTATCACTTTTAACATATCAAGAAAAAAAAAATCATGTTTTACCCTCAGCATTATAAACTTATTTTCCAATCATTTTCAAGATATCGGATAGTTTGACAAAATACATTCATCAATGATCATTTTCTTAATGGATGTAATCATAAGTTTCAAAAGTCATTCTTTTTTCTTAAACTTTGTGCAAAATCAAAATAAGTCATATAAATTAAAACGGAAAGAATAGCAGTCAATGCTAGTTGGCCAAGTTCTTTGGGTGCAAATCACAGTTTAAGTACCACATTTAGGTGGTGTCACCTTCATTTTCTTTTGTAACATCAGATCTAACCTAGAAAAAAACCAGTAACAAGGCCTAATTTCATACTCAATGGCATTAATCTGTGGATAAGCAAATGGTATCATGGAAATAATTTGTTGTTGTAGGCGTTAGAACTACAAAGAAACAGGGAGATGAAAAGGGAGATGGAGAGAGAGAGGTCGCGCATTTGTGAAGTAAATGGTGAAAGACAAGGTTGGTAGAGCTAAGGGACTCTTCAAAGAGTATAAACTAGATAATAAACACAGAATTATGCTATTAACTGTTTTATAGTTGATATGACACAATAATTAACAGCTAATCATAATTTTAATACTCAATGAGAAAAGCTTAGTGCATAAACAACCATGTCATACTGAGATTAAAAATGGTACTACCTTGGCCTTGACAAACATGGAACTAAAAAAACAAGACTTGCATTTTTCAGATTTTAATTTTTTAAACATCCCTTTGCTCCTACAAGTGTTAATGTAAAACATCAAGCTTAGATATTTTTGGCAGTCTTAGAGAGGAGTGGCCTCACCTTTCTTATCAGTCAGTACAACCCTCTAATCATACAACTACTCATTAACCCTTACTTAAATCAATATGTATGCCATATTGCTAACTAAAAATGTTAAATTACATAGGACGAGAGCAAATTACAGGTAACAAAAGAAAAATAAGGGAGGTCAAAAGTCTATGATGTATGGCAAGGTACTTGATACTTATAATCCAAATCCTTTTCTGCTTACTCTGAATGTTCCACGGAGAACTGGAGAAGAAAGTGCCTCAAAAGCCCCACCATTCAGTTATCAAAATTATACTGCAGCTCCCCGTTGTGCAATAAAAGGATACAAGGCATTTAATCCATCCTAGATGGAATGATTTGTGTTCTTGCAGGGTTTACTACATACACATTCATATATCCAGTTGCTCAAGGTTGATCATGCTCGCTGAATGTTGTATAAGTTGCTTCCTAACATCCACCTGTAATTGGCATAAAGGAGATGGGCAATGAGATCAAGTCATTTGCAAAAGAGTGGAAAGAGATGGACAGCCACCAGTCCACCATAGTTATAAAAAGAAATGTATCAAGTCTGTCTCAACACTACATTCAGAATAGAAAGACATACCTTGGATCCCATTAGTGAAGAGAAGACGACATTTGCTTCAGCTGCATCCTCCACTACTAATTGCTTTAACAGCCTAGTTTCTGGGTTCATTGTTGTTTCCCACAACTGCGCTGGCATCATTTCTCCCAATCCTGAAAAGTTTTCCATATATATCAGATGATTTGAACAAGGGAAGTTCAAAGAACTGGCACGACTATGTATAAGAGATGCATAAGCTCTGCATCTGACATTGCTGAAAACCACTTCATTAAGGATAAAAAGGAAATTTTAAAGTTCAAGTTGTTTCTAATTATAGGAAGGTGATATTCTTATTGGCATATACTAAAAAGAAAAGGTGTCATATAAACTGGGGACAGAGAGTACAATTTTCATTCATTGATAGAAAAGCAAGCACCCAATAGACGATTTCTACAAATAGCAAAACGGTGCTGCACTCATAATAGAACCCTGAAATATATACAGTTATTACCACCAATCACATGTAATATATTTTAATTTTATATTTTCAAGTATATGGTTTAGTCAAACCATAAACCATGGAATATTGGCAGTTGAACTTATAATGTTCATCTAGCACTTCCCAGCTCATGCTACTTTGTTAGAGATGTTCATGCAGTAAGGCTTTTTCTTTCCACAAAGCACCCTAAGGTTATCTAAATTGGCTTTGTCAATTGATTTAGCTGGTATAAGATTGGCACACAGTTCTCTAACAAGAAATTTGTTCCAAACTGAATGTCCTGTGTGAAATATGCAGTCTCCAAATACAATAAACAAAAGCTTATCACGCTTCCTGCCTCACCTTTGAACCTCTGTATGTTATATGATGCATTTGAAGGAAAGGAGCGCTGGACCTTTTTAAGTTCTACATCATCATAGCAGTAGTATGCTTGTTTTCCCCTTTCAACCTGAATAATCCAAAATAGAACATTAAAACCTGGAGGACAGTAAATACATAAGTTGTTAAAACAACGCTTGAGTTTAAAAAAAAAACCTTATAGAGAGGTGGAACACCAACATAAATGCAACCTTCTTCAAAAAGAGCTCTCTGCAACAAGTTAAGAATGTCTCAACCAGGTTCTCCAAACAGTTAAATAGACATCTTGGTTATTTTCTTACACAATTTAACTGTTAATTCCCAGTGGAAACCTGTGTTCCATTGGATCACAAAGAACAATGAAAGGGACGCACCTGATATCTAAAGAAAAATGTCAACAACAATGTTCGAATATGAGCACCATCAACATCGGCATCTGTTAAAATTATGATCTTATGATAACGGAGAGCTTCCTTTTTAAAATCCTCCCCCTGAGATGCAGATGATTAAATGAGAATAAAATTTTGAACAATGAACACATAGCACAAACCTCAAAGATGAACATAGTACCTTAACTCCAAGTCCTAAACCAAGAATAAGATTTTGAATCTCTTCATTTTTATACATAGCTGCTTCATCCTTTCTCTCAATATTCAAAATTTTGCCTCTCAAAGGAAGAATAGCCTGCAAAACATGAATAACCAACACATTTGACATTGGAGCCTGTATATGTAATTAACTTAGTAGTAAGAAACTAGTAGTCTAATCGCCACTTCTGCAGCACAATTTCTCTCTATACAAGTTTGATTTATCCTTTACAAACATAAAATGCAGTGTTTGCTTTAGTTGAACAAGTCTTTTTTTCTTTTTTTGGTCACAAGGAGGTCAGAAGGAAAATCAGCTTGCGGAACTTACATCTGCAGTTTCATAAGCTTCTGCAAAACTGAAAAGGGGGTTAACTGTTTATAAAGCAACAATGAGTTCGATTACCTGAAAGCGCCGATCACGACCTTGTTTTGCACTTCCACCAGCTGAATCACCCTCAACGATGAAAATTTCTGGAAGTTTTCAAAAGAAAAGGATTTTTTTTAATTTATTTTGAAAAGGCATTCAACTTACACGATATTACCACAGTATATGCCTGCCTAAATTGAAAGAAATATTACATAAAAGATCCTAGCCATCTGTGCTAATATTGGGTGTTACAGTTTAAAAAATTACTCTCTCAATCCTATTTTACATGACAGTTTTCTATTTTTATAATACACGATGTTTGACGCATTACAACAACACAGCCAGTGTAATCCCTCAAACAATGTTTGACGCATTAACAACTGCATGGTAACTTGGCAGTAAAAACAAGTGATGTGTGCTAGCTGAATGTCTCCCACATAAAAGCATTTGCTTCATACATCAAAACCTCTTTTGGAGGGGTGCTCATGAGTGAGATGGGCTTATTTATACACAAATCCAAGTAAAGCAAGCTACCTTGAATGGATCTCCAGATCTGTTTCCATGGCCAAGGACTTGGTAATACACTTCGGATAAACATTCTGTAGCACAATCTCACGATGAACAAATCTTTGTTACTAGTGATCTATGAAGCTGATGTCACTGTGAACAAAGTCCTATAACTGACCATTTACTCTATTTGCAGCCTACGTAGATGCAGCCTTTGAAGCCAACGTGAATAAATTTGGAAAGAAAACCTTAAAAGGTCGGTGTCCTAACTCCTATCCAGTTGTCCATCCAGAAAGGAACTTTTCTCCCATTACCCACCCTGATCCAGTAATAGCCTTAAATAGAGGCTGCGGAGATCCAATGTCCTTTTATACTGACACGCCATAGGATGTTCTGATTTCTCTAGTACACTATTGCCCATCATTACCGTAGGTGTTCCTGATAACATCAACTCAGAGCATTTCCGCCACAATATAACTCCATAATCACTTCATCGACAGGTTTTCATTTTTATTTTTAATCCCCAAAGCTCAATTTTTTGTCTTTAACTAAAGATTTCTAGTTCACCAAATCAAACGACTTCCTTCTCCTATTACCTTGTCATAAGAAGTTCCTCCTATGTTTGTCAAATTTTTTCTCAATTTGGTAGGCATTGGAAACAGAAAATCACATATGCAGGAAGTTAATCCAAGAAATTGTTAATTAAAACTGATCTCCCACCCGGAGAAATATATTGTTTCTTTTACCTGGCTAACCTTTTTCACATTTCTTCACAATTTCCCAGATGCTAGCAATTTTGTGCTTGACCCCCAAGGGAAATCCAAGATAATTCGTTGGTAAGGTACCATCTTGGCATCCTAAAAAAGTAGTCAGAATGCAGCAGTGACTTTATTAACTGAATAGAAGTAACTTTTTCTCCAATTAATGGGAAGTAGACAGGTTCAAAGACCACTAGAATCAACCCTCAGCTTTTAGGTTGATATACCTCAGCATCACGCATCACCACAATATCATTCGCATACAACATGTGACACATCTCTAGAGTATTATGGATGTTGTTATGAGATCTGAGACGTTTTATCCAGCCAGTCCCATATGCTAAGTATTTTTAACCATTATAAACGAGAAAGGAGGAATAGAGGGTCCTTGTTGTAGACTCCTTTGACTGGCAAAGAAGTCTCTAGTGTTTCATTGACTAGGAAAGAATCTTATGCAAAAAAATGTCCAATTGAATCCAATTTCCTACCAAATCCAATATTTCTTAGCATGTTGATTAAGAATCACCAATTAACATGATAGTAAGCTTTCTTGATGTTGAGTCACATAATTCTCCTGGAGCATTGCTTTTCTATCTAGAATCTAAACACTCATTGGCAATGAGAGTTGCATCCGTGATTTACCTACCTCTACTAAAAGTCATTTGTGCATTGTCCGCCAGCTTGTGAATCACTCTTTTAGGTTTCTATATGAGTATCTTTGAAATGATCTTATCAAAGCTACCAATTAGACTTGTAGGTCTAGAATTTGCCAATTCAACCGCAGCACTCTTCTTTGGAATTAATGTTATGTAAGTGAGCATCAAAACACTTTTCAAATTTCTCTGGGGAATGAATGGAGGACTCCTGTGATATCTGCTTTGACTGTTGCCAGCATATCTGGTAGAAACCCATAGAAAAATCGTCTCATCCTGGAGCTTTATCACTTGTACATTCTTTAATGATACCAAAAACCTTTCAGATGTCCTTTGAAGCCATAGTTCCTCCTCTCTATTGATTTTTGAGTAATGCCCCCACCCCCACCCCACCCCACCTCCCCAGTTGAGCACTAAGTTGCTCGGACCGGGTGCGGGTGTCCAATACGGGTGCGGAGAGGTCGAATCCTTCATGATCTAATTTTTAAGATCGGGGATATGCATACGGGTGCGGGATTCGCCTAAAAATAATAACAATATCTAAAAATGGAGTTATAAAACCTAATTTATGAGATATATGAGAACTTAAGAAGACTCCTAGAAGAAGATTAAAGGAAACAGATTGACACAGAAATTTCTATATAAAAGGCATTCTATTTTCTTCAATTTCACTGTAACTTTTGTATTGATTACAGAAACCATTAAAACAGCCCAGACTTTCCCCATCGATTTTGGTCAAAGTACCCATAATCGGTTGACCAAATTGAACATGGATTCCACACCCACACCCATGTCATATCGACACGGGTGCGGCACCAAAGTGAAGAGTTCGAGCAACTTAGGTTAAGCATAGGTCTTCATTTCAAATACAACCTCTTAGAGAATTCCAATCTTTCTATCTTGATATCTCTTGGTTCCTGTTTCGTGACTCCAGTGACTTCCAATTTCCCAATATGGTTGTCTTTTGCAAGCATTGGCCATCTTATGGTTGAATTTAGTATTTTGGTTAACTTATCAAATCATAAACTTTTCGATCTGTCTTCAAGAGATCTATTCATATTTTGGTAGCTGTGTTGGTACCTCAACCTTTGGATATTAGCCCCGACTAAAAAGTTTTCTTAAATTGTGTTGTTTTCCAGTGCCATGTCCAGTTATGCTAACTGTGCTAGTACCTAATTATATGTGTTCCAGTTTTGCCAAAGTTGCTTTTGTTCCACTCCCTCAGCTTACTTTGCAATAACTGTAATTTTTTTATAGAGCATAATCTCATCTCCCTACAACCACCCCAAGAAAAGGAAAGACTTCAAAAAGTTTCTATCTACAAACCTCTCTTGAAAAAATCCTCACAAAAATAAGGCTCCTATTTTTATTTTTATTTTTTGAGACAGAAAAAAAAATAAGGCTCCTATTAAGACTTCCAATAAACACCATTCGCATGAAAAATGCTTGAGTATCTATGGTTGATTTAACTTTGAAGACGAGTATAAAAAGTATCAAAACTCAACTGTTACGAGCATTACATGTCTCCATAGTAATGACAAAAACACCACCAACATAGAACAAACTCTATTGCATTAATATGGAAATAAAATATTCCCATTATTAGCAAGGGACCCATACATACTTCTACTATATTATTTGCACTCAAACTACATAAGCTACACTCAGAAGCATGCCCAACATTCAGCCTTTATTATATAGAGAAAGGTCCTATATATTTCATGCCATTTGATATTTTAACCCAAATACCAAAAAGAATGCTACATTGGTTGCGAAATCCATATTAAGGTAAAATTACCAGCTTCTTCAGGATTTGTGGCTGAACAATCAGCAAGCTTCCCTGGAAGAGAGGATGATCTTAAGACACTTTTCTGTCTCACCAACTCCCGAGCCCTCTTTGCTGCAAGAGCTGCCTACATAAGGCGCAATAGATACAACTGGTAAACCATTTTTTTTACAACACCACTCGAAGTTCTTGAGTGGCCAACTTAGTCAGCTTAATCATACAAAGATCAATCTTGTGTATCTAACAACATAGGTACCTTTAGAGCATTTAATGACTTGGAAAGAATTGAATCTAGCACATCTGGATGCAATTCCAGATACTCAGTCAGATACTCTTGAACTGACTGATCGACCACCTTTCTTACCTCAGGATTTCCCAACCTAGTCTTCAATGGATATACATAGTATAAGTAGACAATGTCAGCAAGCAGATAATTGAAATTTGAAGGCTTTATAACTTTTATACCATAAAACTAACAAATATTTCAACCATGAATGGAGAGAAGTACCTTAGTTTGTCCTTCAAATTCTGGATTCGGAACTTTAACAGAGATAACACAAGTTAACCCCTCTCTTACATGCTCGCCGCTTAAGTTTATATCCTTCTCCTGAATAATACAAATGAACAGAACTTGAGAGTAACCCAAGTATCCCTACTTATAAGTACATTAACCAGAAATGAATCAAGCTAACACAGAAGATTTAGGGTATTTACTAGTTTGATTACACTCAATCTATGTGTCAGAGGGAAAATGAACAGCAAATTCTGAAAAGCAAATGGGAGATTTCAACAGTTTAAATTTGTCTTTTTCTCTTTGATTAAATAGATTTCTTTTTTTTCTTTTTTGGAAGGCAACAATTAAATAGGATATAATTTAAAGACTTTCTCTTACCAATCCCTGTGGTCATTGATATTAATAAATTGAATGAAAAAATAACAGTCCTACAAAGACCCCATGACTAAGATTTTGTGATAGTCCAGAAAGTACTGCTACTGTGCTTCTATAAGTTGCGCGCATATAAGCAGTTCAAAGCAGAGGAATTCAGTAAGAAGGCAAAGCCATCATTACCAAAGTTCAATGACTTTGCCCACTTGTGTTCACCTAATAATGCACTCCATCATAATTCGAAACACTCAACTTTGCTTGTTCCATTTATTTCACCACTTCTCCTAAATCAAAAGTTCCCTTTCTGAAAAACCAAACTAATACCACTCAATGTTATAGTAGTGTTGGTGTGTCAAGAACTAGACCACTATTTACACATCTCAACTTCCATCTAAAATAGATTCTAATTAACTCTAATGCATAGACTTTGAAAATTTGAACTTTCTTGTCTTAATATGTAGTCACAATAAAGGATATCTAGATTACGAAGGAAGGAGTAAATATTTTAGTTATAAAAATGGAAATTCTTTATTATACAAATCTAACCGATTTCATATAGGTAACTACAAACTCTTTAAATTTTTTATGAAGTAATTAATTCTATTGCAGGCATCAAGTAGATGCATAATAGTTACAAAAGCTTAGGTAACTATAAACTCTGTAGGTTGTAAGATGGACATCCAGATAGATTCATACAACATTAGGATAATCCTCTAACTCTTGCAAACATCAAACAATGAGAATATAAGGTGGTTGCTGCTGATAAGGTCAGTATTTTGAAGGCACTAAAGCTCCAAGATGCTGGCTGATTTTTTTCGAATAAAACAAGCAAAGGAATTACAAAGGGTAGCATGCACATCCGAGCAAAATGATCAGAAGGATAGAAGTGCAAGAGAAAAACCCAGACGACATCCAATATATTCAGTGCTGTATGTCCAAGACTGGAAAGGCTGGAGGTACACAAAAACAACCAAAGAGTTTTGTTGGAGCAAACAGAAAGAAAAGAACCAAAGAGCCTATATTCAACAAACCTTGATTGTCTTTGACTTCTTTCCCAAACTGTTGAGGGTTCTTGTTAGAGCAGCTTTCACACCATCTATGTGAGTGCCACCATCAATCGTCCGTATGCTGTTTGCATAACCTAGCACTGTGTCTGAATAAGCATCTGAGCACCTGCAAAGAGAAAAGAAAATATGTAAACCTAATAACTCTTGACAAAGTCATATTGCAAACCAGTTGGTGGTAGACAAATAAACCACTCAATTACAATATGGTACAGCATATAATTGTGTGCTACTATAATTCCGACCATCCTTGATGGTGAAAAGAGTAAGGAGAGGAAGATGGGAAGAAGAATAAAAAGATAAGATATCTTACCATTGAAGAGCCATATCAATTGTGATTCCATCTGCTTCTTTTCTGAACCCCAGCACATCATGAAGTGGTTTCTAGAGCAAGAAGAAGTCAGGCACTACACACAAGACTTCATATAACAAAAGCATTACCGGAAAGACGGTCCATATTTTTTAATAACATGTAGTGTCCGGGCGCTTGTGTGCACCTCAACTAATTCCACCAAGTATGTTATACCTCCCACCAGCACAAGTACCAGGTAACTCTATCCAATAAGGCTTGGATAGAGGGGAGAAATCATCTAGTGTTTCTTCTCCTCTTAGATTTGAACCTTTCTCAATCTACTTCATCAACCACTAGGTCACACTCTTGGGTGCGGAAAAGAGTCCTTTTTTTCTTTTGATAGCCTCGAATTTTCCAAGAAGCCGATGGTGCACAGTTCAAAATTCAGTAGATAACTACCAAGCATATTGTGCTCTTACACTAGACCAAAGCCTGGGGACAAATACAGTCACTCTAAAATATATATCCCTGACATTATCTGACAGATTCCAGACTTGATTCCGACATACGGTTCCTTTTGTACAAGACCAGTAGATCGTGATACCACAAAAGAGATACTCTGTTTCAGAAAATGCTTGTCCTCCTTTCTCTATGGAGTGAACAAATTGCTTCTTAAATGGATTAGTTTTTAAGATATTAAATACCACAAAATGTTCTATAGAAACCAGTTCTCCTTTCTTGTATTTTGATAAGAGAAACAAGTTCTACTCTTTTCAATACAGTTCATCGTCATTCTATTATTCTGTAATCCAAAAGTCGGACTATGTTTTTATTAAGAACAAAAATTCCCAAATATGTTTAGCAACAAATATTAGAAAACTCAAATTTCAAGTCCTCTTATTAATAGTGCCAAATCAAAATGGTGAGAACAATGTCGAAACAAGGGAGCACAAAATATAATCTGAAGGCTCCATTCAATATTTTATGGCACTGATGAACCTAGTAACAAGGACACTATGTTACGTGACATGTAAGTATGAAATATCTGTAAATACATAGCTCAAGATTAACCATGAATCTTTATCGACAGTTCTAAATTTTTCAATAACAAGCATTTTAATCAATAAATTCGAAAGAGGAAGGGAAAAGACAAGCACACTTTGTCTGCATTCAGCCATTTCACATATTCAACCAATCCTCCAGCATAAAAGTACTCAGTATGTTGGATCTTCTCCGGATCTATGCTGTCCTTCTTGAGAACAATAGTGAGCTGAAATAAAAGATATGCTCAATTGTTTGAACTAAATGAATCTAACATATGAAGGTAACTATCAAGAATAAGAAGCTTTGATTTCTTCGAAGAAATTTATGAATGTCTATGCACCAAAATGCAGCAGGCATAAGTGAGGAATGTCAGTTGCATTGAAATGAATTTTGAGCCAGTTTGAATTGGCTTAAAAGTTGGTCAAACCTACTTTTAAGTCAGTTTTTGACTACTGGAAGTATTTGGCAAATATAAAAATAACTTAAATAAGTAACGAAGTGTTTGGCAAGGTTAAAAAAATGACTTAAAATAAGTCAAAAATGGCTTAAAATAAGTCAGAAACCAAAAGTAGGTCTCCCCAACTTTTTATTTTTTCACTTCAAAGTCATTTCAGTTTTGACTTTTTATTTTTGACTTAAAAGCTACTCTTTTGACCCAATCCAAACGGCTCTTTAGCATGCAGTCACCAAACTGCATAAGCATTTTCACTTAAACCATAGGTTGAAGAAGGAAGACATATTGAAAGACCAATAAAGTTGCTTTCACAAACGATAACCTATTAATGGCGTCATTTGACAGGATCATTCAAAAAATGTAGCATGATTCTAACATACTACCAACAATACCTCGGGATTGAGGAAAGCAAGCTCCCTAATTCTCCCAGCTATGGTGTTATAGTCAAATTGTATTTCAGTTGTGAATACTGTAAAGGAAGATGCCATCAGAATTTTAAATGTTCATTAAATGGAAATTAGAAACATGAAAAGAAGGAAACCAGTGGCAAAATATTGGAGTTTAAAGACAATATAATTATATAACTACCTTCTTTATCAGGCCAAAACCGAATGGAAGTCCCTTGCCGATCTTTCATTTCCACCGGGAGCTCCTGACATATCAAAGTTGTTACTGGCTTCCCCCGTGAATATTTCTGTTGATATTCTTTACCATCACGCCATATGGTAACTTCTAGGGCCTGTCAGAAAACATGATATAGATCAGTAGGTCAGGAAAGCTGAAAGACTACTAACACCATGAGTTAGTAAAAGAGGGCCATTTTTGGTGTTCTGCTCCCAGTAGAGAAATTCCTGCACTAACTTTGTGCTGTTTATACATATAAAGAAATACCTTTACAAAAAAATTAAAAAAAGGCCATGCATGTAATCATTTAAAATATACAATTTTACCCACGTTCAGTCAAGCACAATCCATGTCAATCTTTGTAATCATTTTCTTCCATTCATCAGGATTACTGTAGTACAAAGTGCTTCTCTCTCTCTTTCTCTCTCTCCCACACCAATCTTGACCTCCCCATCCCAAAAAGAAAAGAGAAGAAAAGATAGATGAAACATTACTTCTATTAGCATCCAATTTAAAGGAGGAAACCCTCAGCAGTCACATTTTCTACAATGAGTATATCTGATGAAAAAAGAGAGATATATGAACTAGAGAGCAAAAGCAACTATCGGTTTACTTTATTTACCTTTATCTACTTTTCTTTTTCTTTTTCCTTGAGAAGGTAACAATTTTTATATTATAAACCAGTACTTCGGTAGTACTGAAAACCTTAGTTGCGCGGACTCTTCACTTTTGATGCCGCACCCGTCTCGGATTCTTCAAAAATACACTACTTTTGACGAATCCTACACGCACCTGTTGGCATTTTTTAAGAGTCCAAGCAACATAGCTGAAAACCCCTTTACAAAAAAGTATGAAAATCTAAGAAAAGAAACAGCAAGCCTAGCATGGTTCTAATACTTCTAGGATTGCTTCTGCATCTATAGGAGAACTCTTTGTACACCAAAAACATAATAGCAGAATACAATCTGTTTTGATCATTTGTAGGGATCTCTTCTATCCTCAAAGCTTCTAGCATTCCTTGCTCTCCAAATGGTCCACCAAATGCATGTTGGAATGGTCCTCCAATAACTTCTGTTCTTTGCCCCAATTCCGGCTTCATTCCAACTTGAGAGAGTGTCAAACAGTCTTGCTAGGCATTGTCAATTGAATGCCTCTGAGATAAATGAAAATCTTCCACGGTTGACCACTGATTTCGCAGTGTAAGAACAAATGTCTAACTGTCTCAACTGCTTCCACACATAAACAACAGTGTCACCAGAATGTTGTCTCTTTCCCTTATAGATTCTCATGCATTAGTACTGCCTCCTACGTTAGGAACCAAACATGCCTCCCTAAGTGGAACTTTGGCTTTCCAGATTTGTCTCCAAGGCCAATTGAAGGTTAGTGGCGCCCTGTTTATCAACTTGTAACCTGAGCTCACTTGTATCTTCCTTTGTTGTGCTCTATCCACCATAGGCAATCCTCCCCTTCCTTCAAACCTTGAAATGATTTCAGCCTTCTAAAGAACTCAACTAATCTACAGACTTCCCAGTCGTTTAAATTCCTTCAAAGAGAGAGATTCCATCCTTGAAGAAACCACAATTCAGCCACTGTTATAGCTATATGTAGTGCTAAGTCAAAGAAATCTGGGAAGACCTCTGACAAACTATTATTACCAAGCCACTATCTTTCCAAATCCTGTCTTGATACCATTGTGTACTGTTATAGTAGTAATTCCTTAGGGAAGGCCACGTGTTCCTAATTAATCTCCAAACAGTAACACCATAGGGAATGGTTGCTCCTTGGTCAGTGTTCTTAATGGCGCTCGCCATTCGCCAAAGGCGCTGAGGCGAGGCGAGGCGACCATGTAACGCCATTCCTCTGTGAGGCGTGGCGAGATCAATTAGGCGATGTGAGGCGACATAATGGCAACCTGAATGGCGCCGCCTTTTATTTTAAAATATTTAAAAAGGTCTTGACTTAATAATATTAGTCAAAATTAGGGTTTTTTCATATTTCCAGTCAGTCACGACTCGCGTTTCTTCTCCTCAACCCTGCGATCTCTTCTTCTCCTTCAGTGGACTCGCGCGAAAGGTATGTCCCCTTTTCTTTCTTCTTCTCTTCATTTCTTCGTTTCGTCTCTTCAGTCCTCTTCTTCTCTTATTTTCTTCTTTTCTTCCGTTCAATTTCTTGTGAAGTGAATCTTAAATTCTTAAATCTGAAGTTCTGAAGTGCTTGCTGTCTTCACTCTTTACTGCTCGCCCTTCACTGCTCTTTTTTTTCCTCTGTTTTCTTCACTGCTCTGTTTTTTTCCTCTGTTTTCTTTGTTTACTGTAAAATGTTGCTGATTGCTTACTGCTTTCACTCTGTTGTCCATTATTTTTTTGAAAAAAATTAATTCTTCTATAGTAATTATTATAGTATTTGCTAATATATGTTATTGCTATTGAAATTTGAATATTTATATGTGCAATTATATATTTTTAATTTTTGGTATTAATTGGCGCCTTGATTCAAAAAGGCGAGCGCCTCGCCGCGTGGCGAGGCAGGCCCTTGTCGCCTCTCGCCGTCCAAAACACTGGGTGACCCATGAATCCATCTCTCCATACTTCAGTTTAATCACCTTGCTCCACATCGAGTGTGGTTCATGAGCATATCTCCACAACCATTTTAGCTTTAGAGCCTTGCTTTGGTTCTTCAAGTTTTTGATGCCTAATCCTCCTTTGTTTTTTTCCTGTAATCAGAACTTTCCATTTTACCAGATGGTATCCCTTTATCTACTTTTCTTTTTAGACATCCATTGGACACTGCACTATTTGGAGATCAAAGGTCACTTAATAAAGAGTTGAACCGTTTAACAATTGATTTGTGTCCCACACATGCAAGACATGAGCGACGGATTGTGCATAATCATTTTCAGAATATAGTCTTTCTCTGATTATAGCCTAAATTGATACATGTTTTCCTTGAGATGAGATAAATGGCACCCCGGGCAAGGATGGAGCAAAACAAACTTTTGAAATGAAAATCCAGAACTAGTCTAGGTTACAACTCAACATTTTGGGAAATCCTGAACAGTATATTGAGTCACGAAAAAAGAATCTGAGAATGTTTAAACAACTTAGTAAACATGCTGGAAGTTAAAAACACTAAGAGGTAATTCTACCAAGAAACATACTTATCAGGTAAAGCAATGGCAGCGACAAATATAACTGAAGTACTGCTAGACAGGGGAACATAAAGCTAAGCTGAATAACTAGCTAGTACTGGTGAAAAAAGAAAAGGGGCAATAGCACAAAGATTTCAAAATAAGAAAATAAGAAATCATGTATTCTTTATCAAATGCTAGCAGATATCTACAACTATGAGAATCATACCTCTGACAATGCATTAACAACTGACAAGCCCACACCATGTAATCCACCAGACACACTATAGCCACTACTTGAGCCTCCAAATTTACCACCTGCATGCAAAACCTGCACGTTTTCTACCACATCACCAAGATATACTCATGCTTCATTTTGTTTCCATATAGACTAAAATTCATAAAACATTGATTCCCATATTTCTAATATTATGTGCAACAGTGCAACCAACATTAATAAATAGCATAAAACGTAATCCAGAAGAATATGATAAATTGTAAGCGACAGAAGCTAAAATCTCATTGTTCCGTATAGTATATACTTAGGAGCTTAGAAACAACACACTTTTGAAGATACGTAACAGTTGAAACACAATGGATAACGTGACTGCATATCTGACCATCTGCTTTATCTATTACTATTATTTATTTTTGAAACTGATTATCTGTTACTATTATTAAAGCATGAACATCCATGCTAACATAGTTAAAGAAAAAAATAACCATATAAAGTTAAAAGGACTGTGACTTTTAGAACCTTCTAGAAACAGAACTTCCCACCCAACATTAGTCTACAAAAATGTAAGAACATTACAGAAATAATGTATTTATGTCTCTCCTTAGTCTACAAAAATGTAAGAACATAACAGAGATAATATATTTATGTCTTTCCCTTTACTTATCAGTTATCATTATTGTACCCGAAATACAGTTACGCGATCTGAATGTGAAAGTGATGAAGAGACTTATTTAAATTGCATTAATAGTTGTCAATTAGAGTTATTTTGGTGGATGCATGTAAAGCGTATATGTTTCCGAGTTAACTTCTTATTTGTGTCTTTCCTTTAGATGCACTAACTTATTTGGTTATGTCATAGACATTGAAATCTGTGAAATTTGCAGTATGGTCATAGAGATTGAACTCGTGAAGTTGTTTATGTTATTCTTCTTATCATTATTCTTTGAAATTTTCATGATCCCAATTTTGAGTTTGTTTGTACATTTTTTCATAATTGAGTAAGCCTCATTTGTTTGCACTTAATGGAGGTTTGAATCTGAATGGTTCAAATATTAGATCATTAAGAGCATTTGTTTTCATTAAGATTTAAGCATTTAATTGGTCTGAACTCTGAATAGGTCTTCTTCCTTTTTTTTAGCCAAATTTTGGTCTGATTAGGAGTTAATCATTAAGATTTGGAACAAAGTCTTAATATCATTAAGAGGTATTCTTGTGTGGATAATACTCACCATAACTCTATCCACAATCACCTTTCACCACCACTAACCACCTCTATGTTCACAACCACCATCGTTGCTAACACTGCTGGTAACTGCTACCACACTTAACTCCTCCAAATTTAAAGCTAAGATTCAAACCATTCTTCAAATGGTATTCGATTTGAACCCAATAAATTTGGAAGTTCCTAGGCGTAAAGTCCAATCTTAAGTTTGAGAAGTGTATTGAATGTGAATTAAGGTCATAAAGGACCTCTACCACAAAGTTATATTAAAAGTTTCTCTGTCGATTATGTTTTTATATAAGATCATAGAAATGTCAAATTCAATCGAGCATATCTCCTAGAATATGAAGAATTACGTGGCTCATAACCTATCAGATTGAGATCTTTGAGTCGACTTTGCAACACATCCAACCGCTCGTCAATCCAGCTTTTGAGAAAAAGGTTATGATCGTTTACCAAAAATTTAGCAAAGCACAGCTACGCAGCTGGGCAAACCTATGTGTATCAAATAGCCAGCCATGTTGCCTTGCATGGACGATTCCAGAACGTGGCCAGCAACGTCCCCTGACATATGTGGGTCATGTAAAGGGGCTACATGGGCCACATAGGTGAGCCACATAGTTGCAGCTAATATTTAAAAGCATTATCTTGAGATTTCTCTTCTTACTTTTCACTCTTTGTTCGACCCCAACAGCCCCTAAAGTTATCTACTACCCTACTAAGTCTAGTAAGTATTACCCATGAGCTTACAACAATTTCAAGAATTTATATAAGATACTACCATTAAACCATTCCCGTATCTCTAGTGAAATCAAGAACTCACTTCTAGGGTTCAAGATTTGATTTTTTTTAGCAACATCCACCACCTATTAAAGGTATAACCTTCTTGGACATCAAGGTAAGTCTATTCCCTGAAATTCTAAGGATTTCAATCATTTCTTTTTTGGATTATTGATGAAATCCTACAAAATAACCCTAGGATTTTCAAGAAAACTAATGTCCAAGGTTCAAGAAAGGTTTTTGTGGTTCTTTTCCTTCCAAGATCATATTTTCTTGGGTATTTCGAGCAACTAAAGTATGTAAGGCTATCACAGCGAGGAACTCAGTCTTTTCTCATTCCCTACATCTACAGTTCCAATTAGTAAGATCAAAACTAGGGATTTTACCCCATGTCTATAATTTCAAATTCCCTCTGATTTGAACTTCTTATTGTTGAATTCTATTATTGAAACTATTGTATATCATATTCATTGATGATTCATGTTTATTCTACCACAGGTACCAGTTTTAGCTAAAGTTAGTGAAAACCTTGTTAGTATATCTTATATGCATTGTTTTCATGAGCAAAGTATATTGCAAGCTTTAAAGAATTATTTCAAGAAAACATATTTAGCTTCAAGTGCATTATTTCAAGAAAAAATTCAAACAAGTATATTTAGCTTCAAGTGAATTATTTCAAGAAACAGTTCAAGAAAGTATATTTAGTTTCAAGTGCATTATTTGAGAAAGAAAGAAAATTTTGAAGAAAGCAAAGATCAGTTCTGAAGAAGTATTATTGAGCATAGACTCAAAGAAAGAAGTTATCAACTTTACCCTAAAGTAGTACCTTTTCCCTTAAGTGGGATGGCTTTAAAGTTATTGAGCATTACAACATTATTTGGGGGTAGTATTGAACACCAAGTTGGGTAAGGGTTCAGACAATCCAAACCCCAAATTTGTGCTGCCAATATATGATAGGACCACGTCGTTCATTCAGGTGACTCCTTGATATGCCCCGGTAAGGGCTCGTCCTTTCTACTAGCAATATATAAGATGGATCTGGCAATGTGGGAAAGAAGTTGTATCATCATGAGGCTCACGTAGTGGTTGTCGGTTAAAGAAACTCCCAAAAAAAAATTATATTAATTTTAGTATTTGCTATTATTGCATATATTCAGTTGTAAAAATTTTGTTGTTAAAGTACACTTGCATTACTCTTCAGTTGACTATATTTCAGTCTATCTTCAGATTTGCTCAATCAGCTTAGTATCTTCAATTTTAGCTAATAATTTCATTCAGCTATTTTATATATGGTACATTTCATGTCCCGACATCATTCGACGTTGCAGCTTTAAATGATGCAGATTAATGTATTTAGGATATGCAACAGACGCTTTATTAGGATCTCTTGCATTTAACATTGGTGAGACCTCCTTGCTTTGGAGGGCTCTAGTTTATATAGCTTATTTAATGGTTATTGACATTGCTAGTAGAGTATTTAGGTAGCCAGAGATCTTGTCCCAACACCTATCTTCAGTATATTAGTGGCTTCATAAACGAGTAAGTTGAGTTATAGATATAGTTTATTTATAGACATCTGTACTAATTAGCATTTTAAATTTTTTTGCTTTGAAGTTATTGAGATCATTTCCTAAAAATTATTGCATGCTCATCTTTTGGAAGCTTCTGCATGGTGTTACAACATCTAGTAGTACGCCAGGCCAAGGGTTACTTGAAACTCGCAATGGTTTTGAGTGCCGACTATGCCTAGGGTGTTGGTTCAGGGTGTGGCAGCCACCACCAAATCCATCCTCTATAGACACCGACACCGACACCACCAATATCAACAAATATCGCCACTATGATCAATTCCTTCTACCACCAAACTTCGTCATCACAACTAGCATCATCAATAGTGCCAGCAAAATGAGTCCATTTTTTGATAACCCGCTCATATTTTAATGGGTTGGGTGAGTGACCTTTTAGATGGGCAAAATATGGGTTTATACTTGTAATCAACCCATAGAAATATGGGTTAGACAAATGGGTTAAACTTTCAACTTTTATTCACACAAAATTCATAAAATCACCAAAAGTTTTGTAACTTCTCCTCTTTTTATGTTCTAATTATTCCTTCAATAATTAAAAAGGTAAACTCTTTGACCCTCCAAAAATATATATATATTTCATGTAAATTACTTTTGTTAATTATAATTATATTCTTGTATTGTTTAATTTTGTATTGGGTAACAAATAATAGTGTAAAGTAAGCAAGTCATGTATTAGTATTGATATTGAGTAAAGTGTCTTAAACACGTTTTACTCCTAAAATGCAAATATTCATCTACTTTGAAATTAAAAATATTTTTCATTGTTATTACCTAAATTTATTTTATATTCAAAACTTATAGGAATTGTTTTTTACTTTGATGATACAACAAAACTAAATAAAGTATTTTGAACATTTTTCATCTAAAAAAGACAAACATTTTATCCATGTCTGATTCTAAAGTAGAGTACTATTTAGTCTTTAGTCATTAAAATATGGGTAGATATGGATGAACTAGTATTTTACCCAACCCATTTTTACCCACATGAAATATATGCAGGATGAATTATTACACATTTTATGCTGATCCATTTTTAACCCGCCCAAAATTTACCCAACCCATCATTTGCCACCACTAATCACCGGCAATTAACACCATAGATTCTTACATCACTACCACCACCATTGCCACCTTCACCACTACTATCATCCACTACCACCACTGTGGTCACCAACCACCTCCATCATAACTAGCACCGCCACCAACTATCACAAACACATCACTGCACATTCTCTAATCACCACCAACTACTAACATCAACCAACTTCACTATTAGAACTAACACCATTACCAATAGTCACCATCATGACAGTCGCCACAACACCAACCACCTTCATCATCACATCTATCACCACCATCATTACTAGCCACTAACAACAACTATAACAATCATCATCATCACTATAAACCATATCCACGTCACTAGCAAGCATAAGTTTTTCATTTTTTAATCAAATACTGATTTAATTTTTTTTAAATTATTCTTTTAATATTTAATTAATTTTTTATTTGAATTGTATATTTATTATGTACATACAAATAATTTTTTTACATTCATATGGATATTGAAAAACAAATCGTCTTAATCACTTAGTATTCAAATCTAGAGAAAACATCTTAACCATTAAAATGTGCATTCAGATTCGAAAGCCTTCATCTTAATGAAAACAAATCAAACCTAAATTTAAAAGCAAGTTGATTCATAGAGATTTAATGATAATGTTCAAAATAACTTTTTGAATTATAAATAGAAAAAAATAGATTTGAGAGCAGCAAAAGGAATAAAGCATGGTTTGTTAGATTATACAGTAGATGACCTCTTGTCGATTGATTGATTAGAAATTTTTGGGATTATCTAAAGGAGTAGATTGATTCTAGAATATTATAATTGATGGTACAATTATAATTTTTCTTTATATTAGTCTTAGGACACTATATTTTTACTACTCAAACATTTTGTTTAATTATGTTTGTATGATTTTAGAAAAGAATAGTGTGTACTAGTGATATATGACCCACATGCAAAGCGTGCGCCCAAATACTTAAGCAAGAGTAAATTTGTTCTTTATTTAGGATTTTGAAGTCTAATTAAGTTTGAGTGATAGCTCTACCCTATAAGCACCTTTTTCTGGATTACACTTTGAAAAAACAGATCTAAACACGTGATTGTGCACAAAGTGGAAGTGGAAGTGGAACCTTGCACCTTACTCCAACCAAAAATGCTTTACTATTAGTATTTTACAAATAGCTAATAATGTTTCTTGTAAGGTACATAAACTTTGGGTTGATGATACCACTGCTTTGAGTTTCCTCGGTCGTGTTTTATTTAACTAACTAAAATGATGGTAATAGAAGATTATGCTGCAATGGTCGATATTTAGTTCACAACCACCGTATTGGAAGGATAAGACAACTGGGGAAGAAAGACGTAGGAGAAGTACAACTAAGCTCCACTAACTCTCCTATAAAATGTTCAATGAGAGATTGTTGACCATTGATTTTTAGAAATAAAAAATTAATAACCGAGAAAAATTCCCAAGGAATATGGCGCAAAATTTGAAATAAAGTGAATAATGGACCTTTACCCCTCTCCATTTAAATACCATATTTTTGTCTGGAGCAGGGTTAGGACCTATTACGTTAACCCACACATCAAGCACTAGATCAGAACTGTTGGAGCAACTATACCTTTAATCTTTCAATATCGGGGAACTAGCTTTAGGGGTACAAAAAAAAATTGCTTTCATAAATCCTACTTCCTCATGATTATACAGTTAACCTTAAGGATTTCCAAAAGAATAAAATATCTCAAACACCAGTTGGTTAAATGTTCTCATAACTTTAAACACACTTCTACAACCCTGGTAATTAGATGAGAAGTTGACATTCCCACATATTGAGTAGGATAAAACATAAACACAAACACACACATATATATGCATCTAAGATAGGTACCCCATACAAACATACCGTCAAGACTGTTTCAAGAGAAGATTTCTTTGTCACTGGATGCAACTCTGTTGGAATCTGAAAAAATCCCAAAATTTAATGAGAATCTTTTTTTCCACTCAACAAGCATAAGAATTTGAACAGAATAGAAAATTCAAGGAGCTTTGACAACTTTAAACAAGTAAATCAATTTCTTATTAACAGACTTCCTGAAACCATTTCTATCAAATGCAGCAGTCCAGTCCCTGGATCTCTCCTTGAAAGGAAGGACAGACCATGATAATATGCAAGGAAGCCTAGGAGATAATCACAAACATCATATTATGGCTAATACAACATAATATTCAATAGATGGTTGACTCAATCCTTTAAGAGATGACAGGCAAACCATTTGCAATAATTACTTAAGCTAGTGTGCACATTCTCCCATGACATTAGTTCCACTTCTGTACAAGAGAAGAAGTCAGCTCATACCCCACGGCCATTGTCAGTGATGCCAACAGAGTTATCAGCATGGACGACCACATCTATCTTTGTTGCGAATCCTGCTTGTGCCTCATCAACGGCATTATCCAAAATTTCATAAACCTAGAAGAAAATATGATTAATAACTGAGGCAGTAAAAGTTCAGTCAAGAATTAAAAAAAAAAAAGAATAATTAGCACCACCAAATACATCAAAAGAAAGGAAACAGAAAAGGCCAGAGATACCAAATGGTGGAGACCACGAGGGCCTGTGCTTCCTATGTACATTCCTGGTCTTTTTCTGACAGGATCCAGACCTTCCAATACCTAAAGCAGCAGCAATTTGCATGATTATTTTTACTGGTATATGATCAACATATTATTCACATCATGAACTCTTTTCAAAAGTAAAGAGAAACAATTTTTTAGAAAAATTACTGGTGAGAAACAAATATCTAGAAGATGTCCTACATAACTATATATATGCTTTAAGCAGCTAGATGTTGATAAAAGTTAAGTTTGAAGGTTACATTCTTTTACATTCTTATCCAAGTAAACAGTATCTCAAAAGATGACCGTGCCTTGCAGAGTTCCATTCAAGGTAATGCACAATACAGTAATGCTTATTCTCTCTTCAGTCAATGAGAGACTAAACACTATGTATCCACTGCATGTACTTATGAATATATACTGATACTCAATATAAAATATTTGACATCAGTGTTGCATCACCTGTGGAAGAAGTTTTTTTACTGATAAAGCAGATTAATGAGCAAACTACGCATATATATATCCTTGATCAAATAAAGGACAGAAAGGTAAAGAAAAAACAAGACCACCAAAGTAAATTCAACTTCTTTCCCCAGAGCAGCAACTGAAAGAGAAACTACTGTTGCATCATATTTGCAACAACCACAGGGTCGAGAGGCTCTCAGAACAAAAAAAAGTGAAAAGGACAAAAAGATTAAGGGTAAGTAACAAATTGAAAGGAAAGAATTGCTTGTAGAACACGAGATCACTTATATATGGATGATAATTTTCAAAACTCATAATAAAATCGGGTGTGTTTGGTATGACGACTACGTGTTTTTTTTTGGAAAAATTATTCAATGTCTAGTAACATTGTATTGTGTAAAATATTTTCTCAAAGGAAATTATGTTCCACCAAATGGAGGAATACGACTTCCGTCACTGATGTGAAATTATTTTCAATTACAAATATCTCAACTCTTACTTAAATTCACTAATTCACATGTCTCAGGCCCACTACAAATGCTAGAACGGAGGCAAAAAGAGGAAAAAGACGACTTATAGGTGGAATACAATCTCAGCATTTATATGAATATTAAAATAAAAGATACAAGATAAAGCTAACTCAATTCAAAAGATCAAATTTAACTGTATACTTCTATATTCTTTTTAATCAAAGGAGGAATCAGCAAATGAACCAGAATCAATACTTAGCCCCTATACATTGGAAAGGATTCTTCTTTTGATTTTTGCTAACCTGTTTATATCTCAACACTTCCTTTGTTACAATACTAATACCTTTCTCTCAAAAATATTTAAGAAAATCACTAGCTTCAGACCTTCCTTAGTCATCAACTTTTATTATTTTTTCCCAACAAAATGTTAGACAATAACACGACAAAAGATCTCCCAAGGTAAAACACTTCCCACTGAAAGCATTTTCCATCTTAAGTACACCACCATTTTAATCTAATCTTTCAATCTATTTTCTAGTAGAGAATAGCTTCAAATAATTAACATACAATTCACACATTTCTATTTAATCTAACAGAGATTGGTTAATTATTTGTATAAGTTAAATTCTTAGTGTTCTGAGGAACTACAAATAGCAAAGGACACATACTGTCTAAAGCATTCTGCCCTGTTTTACTTGTCCGATGCCTGTCATTGCATCACTTTTAATCTTCAAAAGTGCTTTCACTTTAGAAACGAATAGTCCACCAACCTTGAACCAGCATCAAGCTGTGATCCCATCTTTGTAGACATTACACCACAATGAGATTTTCTCACTTAGAGACATTACTCTTTCAGGTTTCACGAAAGGACCTTACACTATATAGGACTCTAAAATAATGTTTTTTTCCTGCAGGATCAATAAGTTGTCGCTTTCACCCAATCTAAAACGTCATATATGATAAATAATGACACTAGCTTTTCTTTCACCTGAATTTGCTCAGAACCATAAGCTTTTGACTTAGTATTTTCTTGAAAAGCCTCAGTAGTAACGCTTGATGACATAAAAGCTCTTGGAGACACCACGTTTCTAATAAAAATCCCATCCGACACCCTTCTCAGCCTATTAATCACCCTGCAACAAATCCAAAAGTTGTTTAGCAGAAAACCAATAAGCAAATTTTCAAGAACTCAAATAGTTATAAACAAAGAAAGGGGTTGCGTTGCATTTCTCTCTTTTAAAATAAGACCAACAGCCTCTCTTTAGACATATTCAGCTGACAAAGAACATTCACACACCTCAACATTGAAGTTTCATGTTCCAAACATGCAATAACAACAGTTAATTTTTCAAAATACAGAGAAAAAAAATATATTAAAAAACAAAACAACATGTATCAAGTCTGCAATACTCAACTCACTTGACGAAATATATTACACAAGTAACTAAAGTCCAAACCCAAAATTGCTACACAGCGATAAAGGTAGCACCTTTCCCCTCTTTAAATTCAAACCCAAATACAAATAAAATATTAAACTAGTAAGAACAAAAAAGAGACTCGAGTAATCAAAATTAACCTTCATTTCCACAAATAACCCAACCCAAAACATTCTAATTAACCCCTAAATCAGAAACTGGTACAGCTTGTAAATTCAATACCCAAAACAGAAACATGAAAAAAAAGTACACTAGCTACAAAATATCCTTCATTTTAACAAAAAATCAGCTAACCTTACAAAATTAACTTCATATAACTTAAAACACATAAAGAAACGGATACAAAAAGAGGGACGATAGAGAGGAACCTGGTTTTGAGGAAAACAGAGGGTGGAGAAAGAGAGGTTGAAGAAAAGGGAAGAGTATGAGAGTGACAATGAAGAAGATAACGAGAAGCCATGCGACGAAGAGAGTATTGAAGAGGAAATGCTTTTAGCAGAGCCATTCAGACATTTACCCAAACACAAAGCCTACACTATTGCTTTGCTTCACTTTTCAATGAACAAGAAGAAGAAGAAGATAAGAGTCGTAAAACATTTTGTTTGAATAAATTCTTTACTTTATCCCCTCTCTAAACCCTATTATTCAATTTCGAGGTTCGCCTACGAGCGAAACCAATGTTTGGGCTCATTTTTATCATGGGCCCATGAAAAATTGATTAATTTCGGTGAAATTCAAAAAGCGTAAAGTACGTAAATTTTATTAGTTTAGATAGACAGTTTCAAATATTATTTCATCTATCATATTTTCTTTTTTGAATGCTAATATTTTTACTCGACATATACATGTATTTAACTTTTTAAAAAGGTGAGATACATGTGTTTATTCGTTTGAATTAAATGATTATAAGTGATTTTCTTGAATTAAGGAGTAACTGAAGATTAATTGACTGCTCTAACAGATTTTCACCATCTTTAGTGTATTAACTCTAACAAATATCTCTTGTTGAATTCATAAAATCAAAAAAAAATTGTAATTGTAAACTTCATGTTCTTGGCAACAATTCATTTTTTTCCTTTGTTTCTTTGAGGTTGTGAGGTTTTGTCACAATGGTCAATATTACCATATTATTGAGGTATTTGGGTTCATGAATTTCATATATTGATCATGAAAATTATAGAATCAATGGGATACTATTGACTAGTAATGTGATCTACGAAGATCTAGTTAAAGATTTTTCAACACAACTAGAAATTGGCTATACATACAAAATCATATCGATCATATAAACTATGGAAGATAATTTAACTACAATAAAAACACGAGACGGGAATAAAATTATTTATGAAATTAAAAAGGTGTGAAACAAATTACGGGTTGTATCCATTATGCATAACAACTAAAGAGCAAAATTTTAAATATAACAGTAATCATGAAATATCTTTTGAGCCAGATATATCAATTGTTCAAGAAGGAGCTAAAAGCAAACTGAAACTTCATTAGTTCTTGGAAAAATTCATAATGTTGAGGGGTTATACGTTTTGGATACAAATTTGTGTCATGTTATTGTCGATTTTATTCACAAAGTTATTCAGGTTAAGCAGTTTATAAGAACAAAAAATTATATTTGTCATTTCCAATTCAAAGTTATAAGATTAGATAGAAAAAGATTAGTCATATTGGTTATTATTTTGTAGGATGTATTGCAGAAATACAATACATATCTTTTTAAGAGTAATGACATTAGATTTAAAATTAATGATTTTTTAGCATGTATCTTTATTTTTTAGCATTTATATTTGAAACATAATGAATATCTTTTTAATAGTAATAATCTTAGATTTAAAGTAATGATTTTTCTATCACGTATCTTAGTTTTATATCATGTGTCTTATAAACATAAATGTATATCTGTTTAATAGTAGTGATCTTTGATTTAAGAGCGATGGATTTTATAGCGTATATCTTAGTATTTTTAAGGTCATATCTCATAAACACAATGTATAATTTATTAAATGTATATCTTTGTGTGTAGTTATTTTTTAGAATCTTTATAAGAAGAATGTCAATGGTTATTCAAAGCATCTTGCTTGACTCAGGCAAACTTTTCTCAAGGTAGATGTTTTAGTAAAATGATCATACATGTTGATTGAAAGATAAGGTGTACTCACAATATCAAGTAATAATTGATTAACTAGCTAAAATATTTGCTCCAAAATATGATAATCATAAACGAAAGTATATTCCAAAGTAAAGGCATACCCACGTAGGAAGTATTGGGTGCTCGAGCACCCATTAACTCCAACAAAAATTTTATATATGCTTATATAAATTAATGAAAATATATATATAATTAATTCGTGAACACCCACTAAACAAAAAGGGTTGACCGGTGCTTTGTTTAGAGAGCAAAGTAAAAGCTTGCATTGGTACCTCAACTTTGAGGGTTTGAATCCCAGCGAACTATTTTTTTTTATTTACTCTTCTTTTTATACCTAATCATTGTTATTTGCTTGTTTATTTTCCTATCCGATTTATTGTTTTTTCACTTTTCTATTTTTAATATTTCATTTACTAAGTAAACAATAAAAATAGAAGTTTTTAGAAGAAAATTGTTCTTGGCAAGCAACTTTATGTTAAAAAAAGTGAGCACTCATAGCCTTCAAAACCTGAATTCGCCACTGTTTCAAAGGATACTCAAGAAGACATTAGATTGTGACTTGGAAATGGACATTAATAACATGAAGGGGAAAGTTATCAAAAGGTGTTTCAATTGATAGTTACATTAAAATGCCTAGCTACATGTATATTGTGGGTACTATGTATCCAAAATTTTACATGCATAAGTTAGCAGAGAATGAGTTCATGTATCGATTCATAGCTTCGTATCCTTTTACAAATGATTGTGAGCTTTGTGGGTCAATTATTATTTTGAATGGCATTTACCTAAAACGACTGTATAAGGATACATTTTTTTTGCTAGCACTCTATATGGAGTAGCACTACAACAAAATAACTTTTAGCAATAATAAATAGACACATTAATAAAGAGTGATAAAGTCTTTACCGGTATTAGTTAAGTATCATTAGATCCGATATCACTAAAGCCTAAAGGGGCATATACAAAAAAGTATTAAATACCGCTAAAAATACATATTTAACATCAATTGTTAATTAATTACCGCAAAAGCTTATTTTTATGTAGTGTAGGTGTGTTAATATAGTATTAACAGATACATTATTGTATTCATGTATTGACTTGGATGAGACTTAATAAGATGTAAACATGAACTATAATTGCATGTACCTTAATTTTCATTTTCCAGGATGTATACTATCGTTTGCTTATTGTGTAGTTGGCTCAGAGAATGATAATTCTTGGACATGATTTGTTGAGAATTTCAAAGTTGCATATGGGAAACTGTAAATTCGGGATATTTCGAATAATGACATGAAAATAAGGAAGACTCTCAGACGCAGACAAATCGAGTAAACCAAGGAGAAATCACAATACAAGAAATCTGGTAGTATGCAGTTACTATGGATACTGAAATCAATCACATATTAATTCATAAGATATCAAAAAGGAAAGTCAAAGTATCATTGGAAAGGAAAATCAATTGTGATCAACTCACTTATCACGAAAATCAAATATCACTATTGGAAGGAAAATCACACCAACCAAGGAAGTAGATTCATACACTAGAAAGGAAATAAACTGGAGATCAGCAGGCGACAATTGGTCACCGTCCAACTTCTGATTTAAGGCAGAAATCAACTTGACATGGTATGTCTAATCAAAGATGAAATCTTTCTCAATCAAGGTATCATTACAAAAACTTTGATTGAAGGAAACTCCCTTGGATTTTCCAAATAGAGCTAAAATACACATCAACATTCAGCCTATAAATGAAGACTTCAGAAGACCATGAACACTACGCTACTTCACTTGAGCTTAGCAAACGTATTTCTTTTATCTTTCATAAAGCTTGGTAAACACATGAGTGATACAATTGAAAAGAAAAGAAAAGGAAAGAATCTAAGTGTAGGTATACAAGTCGAGGCAGTGTCAAGATAGAAATCTGATTTGTATATCAGACAAGATCAAGTTTTCAATTTCTCTAACACAAATATCTCGCAAACGCTCTTAAGGAAAACCCTTAAAACCCAAAGGGACTGGACTAGGCACCACTTTGGTGATCCGAACTAGTATAAAAACCTTCCATGTCTTTTATTTACTGCAAACGATCATTATTGTATATCTCTATACTAACTTGTGGGAAAGTTGACTAACAATAACAGGTAGTTGACATAGAGCCCCCCCTTTCTTAAATCAGAAACATGTCAGTATATGTGTTGTATCGGACTGTAATGAAAGCATTATAAAGGTGTAAGCATAGTGTATCCTTTTTTACTTCACTATGCTTGCGTATGACATTTTCTTGGAGGAATATATATATATATATATATATATATATATATATATATATATATATATATATATATATATATATATATATTATAGAAAAAGCAAAATAGATCAAGCGGTATGTGATGATAAATACATATAAGCAAGAAGATTTTGATGAACTGATGAAAAAGAGTAGAGAGCATGGACCATGGAGTGAAGAACTGTCTTATGTTAGATGGATAAGAGAAATGGGCAAGAATATATGCACGGGTAAATAGAAGTAGGGTAGTGACATAAAATATTTCAAAGTGTATCAGTTCATATTTATTTGAGGCAAGAGAGCTATCAATAATTAATTTTCTCGAAAAACTTGAACATTATTTGAATATTGGAATCGCAAAAATAGAAAAAAAGGCAACATATACTTTTACTACTTTTGGAAGAAGGTTTCATGAAATGCTAGTTTTGAATGAGACAAAGTCTTCTTGTATAACGGTACGTATATTTATTATAAAAATTATTTCTTTTTTTATGTGACATTAACATGAAATATGTATCAAATACTCCATCCGTGTAAAAAAGAATGTTCCTATTTCCCTTTTAGTTTGTTTAAAAAAGAATGTAAACTTTCTTTTTTGGCAACACTTAAACTTTACTTTCCACATGACATGTTTAAGACCATAAAATTAAAGGACATTTTGGTACATTTGACATAACTTTGATTTAGGACCACAAGATTAGAAAGTCTTCTTTCTTTTCTTAAACTCCGTTCGACGTCAAATTAGGTCATTCCTTTTTAAATAGAGAGAGTAAATAATTAAAAAACAAGATTCATTATGAAAGTTATGACGAGATATATGATGCATTCTACGTAAATTTAATGTGTCTATGTTAGATACATGCATACATACATACATATATATATATATATATATATATATATATATATATATATATAATAGGAGAATTGTTGATATTTATACCAGTATAATGTTTATATTATAAAGAATGACCTAGTTTTCTTTTTAGTTTGTTTTATAAAAATAACCCCTCTTCTTTTTTGGAAACACTTTAACTGCAACTTTGCACATAACATGTTTAAGGTCACAAGATTAAAGGACATTTTGATACATTTATTGACACCCAATTTTGACCGACCTTTAACCATTTTTAGAAATACTATTCGATTAAATACGTATTTTAAATTTATTTAAAGTTAGAATTTTTAGTCGATTTCGCTTGAAAATTATATATTTTAGTATGTTTTACTTTATAAAATTATAGTAAATATTATTAAAATATTTTAAAATTATTAATGAATTTCGAATGTTTTAAAATTTAAGTGATCTTCAATTATATAAAAAATATTTTAATATATGTAGTACTTTAATTAAATAGCAATTCCTAAATTTTCTCAAAATCATTTAAATCCTAACCTATTTTATTCTAGTTTCTTTCAATGCTAGCCACTCCAATTCAAATTTTATTCCAATCATAATTACTATGTCATTTCAATTCTAGCCAATTCAATTGCAATTTTAGTCATTCCAATTCTCCAACCAATTTGATTTTAGTTCTTCATCTTTTAATCTCATCCGTCCATCTATAAAATAAATCCTAGATCGAATCCTAACCCTTTATCTCTTATTAAATCAACGGTTGTGATTAAATCTCCTATTCTCAATTCATTCTCCCCATCTCCCTCTCTCAAAACAGCCGCCCCCTCCTCTCTTCCTCCCCTCTTCTTCTACCCTCTCCCGTCGTTCCCCTTCCCCCTCTTTTTTTCCTCTTCTCATATCTCCCCTTCCTGTCTCTTCTCTTCCCCTTCCCTTCCCCTTCTTTCTCTCCATTTTGCAGGCGAGAGAAGCGAACGACTATAAAGCAGCAACACCGGCAACAGCAGCCAGCAGCTGCGACCAGCAGCCCAGCGCCGCCCGTCTTTCCTCTCTTTCCAGCCTCTACCTCCCTTCCCCTTCTTTTATCTTTTCTCCTTCTTCTTTTGCAGGAGCAGCATCTGCCAACCAACCATAGGCGACCAACGCAGGCATCAGCACAGGCGAAGACGACCACCGTCCGATGAGAAGGGTCACCGAACCACCAGGTAGCAGCTCCGACAACAACTACTCGCGAAGCCTTGTGGAAAATTCGAGTTGGTCAAAGAGGGATCTTCAACAGATCCGTCCAAGTAAGTTTTCTAGTTCAAACTTCTTAGTTTAAATTATGAAATTGTTGATTTCGAGTTTGTTTGCATAAATATCTAAAAAAAAAAGTGATGTCTTTGTTCTTGAGTTTGAAGAGTTGTTATGATATCAATGTTCTTGTTTGAATATATTTTGCCCCATCCAGGATTTTTGTCAATTTGTTCAAGAGCTTAATCATTAAAATTTTATTATATGATTAAATCAATTTGTCAAGATTTAGTAGTATTCTTAATACATGCTCACTAATTATAGTTTGCTTAACACAGTTTATTTGTGCATGATCGCTTCTTTTAATTTTTGAAAAAATTAGCATATCTATGTCATAATATGGTGTTTGAAATGCTTGATTTGAGAAAATTACTCATAGTAATTAACTGATTATAAAATAGTGATGTGGTAACTTTTCATATTTATGGATGTAGTGATCTGTTTGCATTGTTATTTGGTAGTCTCTAAAAGACATGATTATCTTCTCCCTAAATATAATTGTTTTCACCTATTGTTAATATCAAGTAATTTAATGTAGTAATGACTTTTAGTTGATTCTCTTAATAAAATAAAAATATGAAAATTGGTGTATATTATTTTGATTTCTTTGGTAAAAGATTAAATAAATAAGTTGGGTGTATTTCTTGTGATGTGCTTAATTATCTTGCTTACATATTTGGTAAAAATAAATAAACTTACATTTGGTAAAAAAAATAAAATCAGAATATATTTTTGGGCCCTTTCTATTTAAGAAAAATATATTGCTCTTCCTAATTCTTACTTGCTTAAGTTTAGTAATATATTTTTTCGATAATCTGATTTGGCTCTTAAAATAAGAATAGTTTAATTGATCTATTTTTTTCTTATTATCAAATGTACTGATTTCTTAATTGTTTATATATGGTAGAATAATATTGTTTTGGCTTCTCTTTATTTAAGGAAATATATATTCTTTTCTTAGTTTATTACCTGCTTATAGTTGGTAAAAAATATTTAAATAATTTGGCTGATTTGAATCTTCTCTTGAATTAGGAAATATGATAATTAATTGATTTTCTTTAAATATTTTTTTTCCTTGTTTGTTCCTCCCTCTTCTACTATATAAAGAGACCCCCTTTTTATTCTCTGAGGATTTTCACATCTTTGAAAAGAACTCACATTCTCCCAACTCACACTAACTCTTGCTACAATTTCTCTCATTCTCTCATTGCTCATACACGCATTCATTCTCTAAATACAAGTTGATAATCTTTTTTGCATAATTGGTTAGTCCTCTTTATTAATTTTAATTTGATTTTTTTTGCATAATTATAATATTTGTGTGTTGAGAAACGAAACAACAAGGAAGCATCCAAATTAGTTTTATGTTTGATAATATAACTATGGTTATTCTTTATCTCTTTTTGTGTGTTATTTACATATATATGAGAGTAATTCGCTACTTTAAGTCTACTATATTACAATTATTTCTTCATCGTATATGTGTTACATTACTTCTTCTTCCAGGTTTTGAACTTAGAGTTCAAGATGTTGGAGACTTGCCTAGAAGAAACTGTGGACGAAGCCTCGTTCATTTTATTGTTATATATATGTTTATTCGCTCTTTATTTTTACTTGTAATATTTGTACAACTCTTTAACTCTATATATAAAAAAATAAAATACTTTGGGGGGATCGCCCAAGGGGAGGGGATTACATGCTAATTTGTTGTTTATTTGCAACTCATTTAGAAATCATGTCAATAGAATTTAAATAATAAGGTTAAATATCATGCTCATAGGATTCAACTAACAAAATCAAAGTTAATTATTTTAATTATTCTCGCATGCTTCAACAACTTAAGCTTGGTAGTTCATTAATCAAGTCGTGTTAATTAACTTGTCATGAATATGTGTTAAATCTTGTTTTCTATGTTAATTTTATCAATTGATTAATAATAAACTAGTCATTATTTTGTGAGCTTTGAATAATATCAATCTTCAGCAGGCTTAGTGATTTTTTTTAAAACTTTAAGTGTGTTAAAGAGTTTTAAAATAAGTAGATTCTAATAACTTTTGCATGTTAAAATCATATTCTAATAATCTTAGGAGGTTAAATCGATTAGATTTTTCTAACGTTTTGTATACTAATAATTTTTTTCAACATGCTCATACAGAAATCATGTCCCTAGGATTTAAAGTAACAAGACAAATGTCAATTAGCCCGTTAAAATTGATTTTCAGCATGTTAAATAATTCAAATAAATTTTGTTGCATATATTATGCTCATTATCAAATAATTTCTCAATTTTTTTTGTCACTTTGAATCAATCCATCTCTACATGTATTTCCTAAAATCTATATCCATGTCATATTTTGCCCTTATAATTAATCTTTGTTTTGTTATTGTAACTTTGTATGCTCAAACTTAACATGAAAACCTTCACAATTATATGTTGTTTGCAAGTATGTCTAATTAAAATTTAGAGGCCAAATTGAGACTTGTGTTGCTAAAATTACCGTCTTGTTTGATTTGTTTGTTTGACTTGGTGACTAGGAGGGCCTTATATTTTATTTTTTCTAAACTCATCCTTTCAGAGTCCAATGCCTCTTGGACAATAAAGTTGGGACGATTAGGGAGTTTTAGGTACGAAATGCATGCGGTGGTTGGGTAGGGGTAGTGGCCCTACGGAAATGATGACATTGACTCAGGCTTGAAAGACAAACTTTGGTTTTGTCTGTCCCTATACGGCATCCTATTGGAAAATAAAAAGAAAGTCGAGTGCTGATCCAAAAAAATCTTTTAGAGTCTCCCTTCCCTTTATCCCTTTACTTGTTTGGTTTAAATTATATTTATTTGGGGTAGATTAAAATAAAAATAATAAAATTGTTTGCTTATTTATTTGTCTCTTTTCTATCCTCTCGCTTATCTCTTTTTTAATTTTTTAGTATCTATTTTATTGTTATCACTTAATTTTGCATGTTTAAATATTAATTAAGATAATAATGAGCTATTTGATTCAACTTGTTGCTATATCACCTAGTCTCACATGTTAGATTTAAATAAAATGATTTTAATTGTTAATATTTGCTTCACCTAGCCTTTATTAATTAATTGGTCAAAATAATAAAATGGTCTCATTTACTACATATTTCTTATCACCTAGCAAGCATGCTACTTAAATAAACTAATAAATGAAGTGACCTTAATTGCTACTTGTAACCTCCACATAGATTGCATGAGATACGTCCAGGACCCACATTTGTGGACTTCGAGGGATGCCTAACACCTTCCCCTCGAGGTAATTTGAACCCTTACCCTGATCTCTGGCTCGTTGATCTTAGCTAGACTTAGTTGGGTTAGATAGGTGCCCTAACGCGCCTTAATTAGTTAGGTGGCGACTCCAAACTCAAAATCTCAAAAGAGTTGTTAGGTTGTTCACAAAACCCGTTTTTACGAGAAAATGGGGCACGACAACATTTGACACAACTTTAATTTAGAACCACAAGATTAAATCGTCTTTTTTCTTTTCTTAAACTATGTTCCAAGTTAAACTAGGTCATAATTTTCAAGTGGATAGAGTATTATTTTTGAGAAAATACATTCAGATAAGAGCTTGTTCGAATCATTGTGTGGAATTATTGACAGTGGAAGACGATACATTATTTGTTTTGTGAGTAAAACATGTTCATGTGAAAGATTTCAATAGGAATGAGATAACATGTCCACATTCAATTGTTATTTTCAATATGCAAAGGCCATACTGCTCTGAATATTACAAGCAAACAATCTGTAACGACCTGTTTAGTCGATTCGAGCAGTAGAGTTTATTTCTGATAATAACTGACTGGGTCGAAGGATCCCGCGCTAGAGAGGTTCAGGCGCTGGCTAATGACTTTATGAGGCTGGAAGTACTAGAGAAAGGAGGATTTTTGGCCTGTGTAGAGGCAAGGTCTTCTTTTCTTGACAAGATTAAGGGAAAGCAGTTTACTGATGAGAAGCTGAGCCGAATTCGAGATAAGGTATTGCGAGGAGAGGCTAAAGAGGCAATAATTGACGAGAAAGGTGTTTTGAGAATTAAGGGAAGGGTATGTGTGCCCCGTGTGGATGATTTGATTCACACTATTCTTACAGAGGCTCACAGTCCAGGATATTCTATACATCCTAGTGCAACCAAGATGTACCGTGACCTAAAGCAACATTTTTGGTGGAGTAGAATGAAGCGTGACATTGTTGATTTTGTTGCCCAATGTCCAAATTGCCAGCAGGTAAAGTATGAACACCAGAGGCCCGGAGGTACACTTCAGAGAATGCCCATTCCTGAATGGAAGTGGGAAAGAATTGCAATGGATTTCGTGGTTGGTCTTCCAAAGACATTGGGTAAGTTTGATTCTATTTGGGTGATTGTTGACAGGTTAACTAAGTCTGCTCACTTAATTCCGGTCAAGACGACTTACAATGCAGAGAAGTTAGCTAAACTCTATATCTCAGAAATTTTTCGATTGCATGGGATTCCACTTTCCATCATATCAGAGGTACGCAATTTACTTCTAAGTTTTGGAGAACATTGCATGCTGAATTAGGTACTAAGTTGGATCTTAGTACTGCATTTCACCCTCAGACAGATGGACAGTCTGAACGAACGATCCAGGTGTTGGAGGATATGCTTCGTGCATGTGTGATAGAATTTGGTGGTCATTGGGATAACTTCTTACCCTTAGCAGAGTTTTCATACAATAATAGCTATCACTCAAGTATCGATATGGCCCCATTTGAGGCACTATATGGGAGGAGATGTAGGTCTCCCATTGGTTGGTTTGATGCATTTGAGGTTAGACCTTGGGGTACTGACCTTTTGAGAGATTCATTGGAGAAAGTAAAATTTATTCAAGAAAAGCTTTTAGCAGCTCAGAGTAGGCAGAAGGAATATGCAGATCGAAAGGTTAGAGACTTGGATTTTATGGAGGGTGAACAAGTCTTGCTGAAGGTTTCACCCATGAAAGGGGTGATTCGGTTTGGTAAGCGGGGTAAGCTAAGTCCAAGGTATATTGGACCATTTGAAGTACTTAAGCGCATGGGAGAGGTGGCCTATAAGTTAGCCTTGCCTCCAGGATTGTCAGGAGTGCACCCGGTATTTCATGTGTCTATGCTGAAAAAGTACCATGGGGATGGAAATTACATTATTCGTTGGGATTCAGTCCTTCTTGATGAAAATTTGTCTTATGAGGAGGAGCCGGTTGCTATTTTAGATAGAGAAGTCCGCAAGTTGAGATCAAAGGAGATTGCATCTATCAAGGTGAAGTGGAAGAATCGGTCAGTTGAAGAGTCCACTTGGGAGAATAAGGCTGATATGCAAGAAAAATATCCACCCTCCCACACTAACGGATCTGTTCCAGGCTTGGCCAATGTCATAGTTTTAGCATTACAATCTAAGATTGCAAAATTTGGAGAAAGCCAAGTCATACCCAGAATTACATCAAAATCAACCATTTCTAAAATAATCAAATCTACATGAGTAGTGCTCCCCACAAAATTCACAAGACAAGACCTATACACCTTCTCAACTATCACAGACTCACCCACAGGAGTAGAGACACGAATAGGCATGTCAAGAAAATCACAATGTAAATCAAGGCCAGTAGCAAATGAGGAAGATACATATGAAAATGTGGATCTAGGATCAAATAATACAGAAACCATGCAATCACAGACCAAAAGATTACCTATGATGACAGCATCAGATGTCTCTGCTTCAGACCTCCCGGGGAAAGCATAACAATGGGCCCTATCACCTGTCTGCCCGTTGCCCCTACCATATTGCGTTGCAGTAGTTCCAACTTGTCCGCCACCCCGACTGATTTGGTGACCACCATTCCCTTGGCCACCACGTCCTCCAGAATGGCGGCCTCTACCATGACCACATCTACCTCTAACTATTGGGGGTCTGTAACTCTGTTTTTGACAATACCTCCTAATATGTCCAGTCTCTCCACACCCATAACAATCTCTAGAGTCAAGCATAGGTCTCTGTGAAAATGACGAATTCTGGGGATAACCTCCAGACTCAGAGAAATGTTGACTGGTCTGCGATGGACCCCCAGCTACAGCTTGCAGCGAAGGCTGAATAGGTCGGGCTGGGTAACTTCCTGAACTCTGCCCTCTGGAGTAGGACCCACTAAATTCACCTCCCTTATGGAACTTTTTAGATGTCGACGTCAGGGTGAAGTCGTCTGGCTTCACCCCCTCCACCTCTATCACAAAATCAACCACTTCCTGAAAGGATTTTGCTGCAGCAGCTACCTGTAAGGCTGGGATCTGCAAATCTGACCTCAATCCCTTCACAAAACGTCGAATCCGCTCTTGTGGACTGAAGCAAAGCTGGGTGGCATACCTGGATAGCGCACGAAACTTAGCCTCATAAGTAGTAACAGACATCCTGCCTTGCTCTAAGCTTAGGAACTCATCTCTCCTCTTGTCCCTCAAAGTCCGGGGTATATACTTTTCCATGAATAAGTTAGAGAATGATGCCCATGTCATAGGTGGTGCCTGTGCTGGTTGGCATTCAACATACGACCGCCACCACATTTTGACATTTCCCTGAAACTGATAGGTCACAAACTCAACACTGAATCGTTCTACTATGTCCATCTTATGAAGCAGTTCATGACAATCAACCAGAAAATCATAGGCATCCTCAGATTCAGCACTCTTGAAGACTGGAGGTTTCAACTTCAAGAATTTAGTGAAGAGTTCATGCTGATCACTCGTCATTATAGGCCCTGTTGTCAATCGAGGAAACGTGCCTATTTCCAATGATGCATCCATGCGGGGAGCCACAACGGCTGCATGTCGTACTTCAGGAATCTGAGGTGCTGGTGCAGAAAACACTGGAGGTGTCTGGCCCTGATCAGATAACCCGCTAAGATAAGCAAGAACCTCGTTAATCATCTCTGGGGTAGGTTGGGGTGGTAGTTATTCATCTTGCACCTGCTCATTTTCCCCTTCCTCACCCTCTCTTACTACCTCGTCAGTCGGTAGAGGAGTCACCGCCCTATTACTAGCTGGACCAGGTGTTCGTCCTCTACCTCTAGAGTACGTCCTCATGCGACCTCTACCACGGCCTCTTGCCACTGCTCCTCCTCGAGCTACAGCCCCAGTTGTTGGCTCAGACGCACCCTGTCTTGCCGGTGTTGGTGTTGGCACAGTTGTGGCTCTAGTTCTAACCATCTGCGAAATAGAGTGAGGATGTCAGATACCAATTTGTATCACCTAGATACCAATTGGATCCAAGTAATAGCACGAAAGAAAGAAAGAATGGGATTTTCCTAAAGTCCTATAGCCTCTCAAAGAAAAGTAAGGGCGTCCCCCTACCGTTCCTCAAGACTCTACTAGACCTGTTCTTGTGTGATGAGACCAACTAACCTAATGCTCTGATACCAAATTTGTCACGACCCAAATCGAGCCGCGAGTGGCACCCACACTTACCTCCTATGTGAGCGAACCAATAAATCTAAACCCCAACGTTTACCAATATTTCAACCATAACGAACAAAAATACAATGCGGAAGACTTTAAAACTCATTAATATAACCAATAAATAACTTCTAAAAATTAATACTTATTATTCCAAAAATCTAGAAGTCATCACCACAAGAACATCTATCCTCAAATTACTAAATCTAAGAGTATCTAAGAAGCTAAAACAAGTAAACAGATGATCCATGTCCGAAATTCAAGGACATCAAGACATGAATGAGAGAGAATCTAGTCCGAGGTAGAAGTAATAGCTCACCCTGAAATCTGATATGCTGAAGTCTGGCTAGAGTTGCGGACGAGTCGAAGTCGATGGACCGTTTGCTGCACTCCACAAATAACAAAGAAGAAAAATTACAAGTAGGGGTCAGTACAAGGAACATGTACTGAGTAGGTATCATCGGCCAACTCAAACTAGAAAGCAATATATACTGAATAATAATATAAAACAACCACAATACTTAACAGGTGACAATCAACAAGTACAATAACCATTTGCAACACCACCAAACACACCTATGAGAACTCAAGCCTTCATACCATACTCATTTGGGAACTAGGTTCTTCGAATTTAAGTATCTTAACATATTTCAAGATTATTCCTCTTCATTATTATCGTGTCGGAACGTGACACTCTGATCCCCTAATGCTACGTGTCGGCACGTGACACTCCGATCCATTATTCCTATCGTGTCGGAACGTGACACTCCGATCCACTAGTCGATTCGAGCAATAGAGTTTATTTCTTATAATAACTGACTGGGTCGACAGATCCCGCGACGGACCTTCATGGGCACGACGGACCGTCGAGGGTCTCGTTCCAAAACACTTCAACTCTGAAAATCTGGGTACTGAGATCGACTCTCTGAACTTCACGACGGAACTGCAGGACGGACCGTCATAGGCATGACGGACCGTCACAAACCCCTCTACAGAAATTAACTCTCTGAACTTTGTGACGGACCTGCAGGACGGACCGTCATGGGCACGACGGACCGTCACAGGGTGCGTAATTCCACCTGGGTCAAATTTCTGCTAAAGTTTTAAAAGGGGTGTTTTGGACTATTCATGATTATAATTATAAATTTAGAGGGTTAATGGTAATAATTTATTTAGTTGAGGATTAAAAAGGATAATATGGAAATAAATAATGGGGTATTTTCATCATAATGAATTATATGGTAATTAGGGTAAAACAAAGAGAATCTGAAGAAGAGAAAAATAAAAAGAAAAAGAAGAGAACGAGCGAGAGAGAGAGAAGAACGAAGAGACAACAAGGGCATTGGGGAAGTAGTTTGCTTGATCACGATTCTTCGGTGGAGGTAGGTTATGGTTTATGCTATATCATAGTAAACTCTAAATAGCGATTGATATGTATTGGGTGATTCTGTAAAATCTTCCATATGCTTGATTGTGTGTTCTGTATGTTGTGATCGTATAATTGTGGTAGTTAGAATGATGAGAGTGTTGAACCTTTAACCTTAAATCTCTCTATTAAGATGACGACTTGGTACAAAGAGGGCTTGATGAACTAAAATAATGAGATTAGTGGATCAGAGTGTCACGTTTCGACACATAGTATTAGTGGATCGGAGTGTCACGTTGCGACACATAGTATTAGTGGATCGGAGTGTCACGTTCCAACACATAGTATTAGTGGATCGGAGTGTCACGTTCCGACACATAGTATTAGTGGATCGGAGTGTCACGTTTCGACACGTAGTATTAGGGGATCGGAGTGTCACGTTCCGACACGATAGGAATAATGGATCGGAGTGTCACGTGCCGACACATAGCATTAGGGGATCAGAGTATCACGTTCCGGCACGATAATAATGAAGAGGAATAATCTTGAAATATGTTAAGATACTTAAATTCGAAGAACCTAGTTCCCAAATGAGTATGGTATGGAGGCTTGAGTTCTCATAGGTGTGTTTGGTGGTGTTGCAAATGGTTATTGTACTTGTTGATTGTCACCTGTTAAGTATTGTGGTTGTTTTATATTATTATTCAGTATATATTGCTTTCTATTTTGAGTTGGCCGATGATACCTACTCAGTACATGTTCCTTGTACTGACCCCTACTTGTAATTTTTCTTCTTTGTTATTTGTGGAGTGCAGCAAACGGTCCATCGACTTCGACTCGTCCGCAACTATAGCCAGACTTCAGCATATCAGATTTCAGGGTGAGCTATTACTTCTAGCTCGGACTGGATTCTCTCTCATTCATGTCTTGATGTCCTTGAAGTTCGGACATGGACCATCTATTTACTTGTTTTAGCTTCTTAGATACTCTTAGATTTAGTAATTTGAGGATAGATGTTCTTGTGGTGATGACTTCCAGATTTTGGGAATAATAAGTATTAATTTTTAGAAGTTATTTATTGGTTATATTAATGAGTTTTAAAGTCTTCCGCATTGTATTTTTGTTCGTTATGGTTGAAATATTGGTAAACGTTGGGGTTTAGATTTATTGGTTCGCTCACATAGGAGGGTAAGTGTGGGTGCCACTCGCGGCTCGATTTGGGTCGTGACACAATCATATCATATCATATCATATATTTATATAAAAGATAATCTTAGGCCTGCCAATGTGGTGCTACCACAAATCAGAATTCTCTTTTAATTTGTTTATTTTGAAAGCTAGTCCTCTCCTTTCATTAAAAGTTGTGATATTTATGAAAAGTTGCAACTTTAATAAACAATTACTACTTTTATGAAAAGTTACGGCTTTAATGAAGAGTTGCGATTTTTATGAAAAATTTTGACTTTAATGAAAAGTTGCGACTTTTAAGAAAGGTTGTGATCTTTCCAAAGGGTTCCAAATTTTCTAAATAGTTGTAACCTTTGTGATAAGACATAATAAACATTTGTGTACACTACCCTTTGTTTTGTATAAATAGAGGGTTTCCTTTCATTTTAAAACAACAAAAAAATCTAAACCTCTTTTTCTTCTTCACAATTAAATATTTGTGTATGAGTGGCTCACTAACATCATTGTTTATATTACAGATTCTGGTATGTATTTTTACTGTCATTAATTAATGCTTATGTTATTAAGGATAAATGATTAAATGTAATAATTTTCATTTCCCTTATATAATTAATGTTTGTTACTAAGTAATTTTGTATGTAAGATAATATAGTGTTTTAGTTTTAATAAATAATAAGTCTTTAAGTATTATTTTAAAATTATGTGATTTTGAAATTCCGCGTGAAGCTCGGGTAATTTTACTTGTATTTATATAAAAAAGAATCTTAGTCCCGCCTACGTGGCGCCACCACAAAAAAGAATTTTCTTTTAAATTTATTTATTTCTAAAATTAACCTTCCTCTTTCATGAAAACATGTGACTTTTATGAAAAATTGCGACTTTAATAAATAGTTGTGACTTTTATCAAAAGTTCTCATTTTTATGAAAAGTTGTGACTTTAATGAAGAGTAGTGACTTCATTCAAAAGTTGTTTTATGCAAAGTTGCGACTTTAATAAAGAGTTGCGAGTTTCAAAGTTGTGGTTTTAGGAAAGATTGTGATTTTTTCATAGGGCTTCAACGTTTCCAAATAGTTGTATCCTTTCTGATAAGGCGCAATAAATATTTGTTCACACTATCCTTTGTTGTCTATAAATAGAGGGATTTCCTCTCATTTTAAAACAATAAAAAATTTTGATTTTCTTCTTCTACTTTTCGCAAAATTAAATATTCATGTGCTTTGCTTCTATTGAGTGACATACTGACACCACTGTTTTTGTACATTCAGTGGACTCAATTTTATTCTTTTTTATTTCATTTTATTTTTACATATGCTAGTATGTTTTTTACACTCATTAATTTATGCATATGATATTTAATTGTTGTTTTTGGATACATATTTAAAACTCTGTTGTTTATGTTTCTGCAAAGTTATTGTCTCCGGTTATATTGAGCATATACACATATAGTGCGTAACTTCAGTATGTATAAAATAATTATTGTAGTAACTTCAAGAATTCATGTTTTGATATTTCATATTAAATTCTATAACTTCAAGTACTATATATAAGCTTACATATTATCTATTTTTACATAGATATGAAATTTCTCACTTGTCAATTGAAGAAATTCATTATGCAAGTTTAAAAGCTATAATTACTTTAATCTTCACGCATAATTTTTTTTGAATATTTTAACTGTTGACATCCAATTTTGATCTTCCGCTATAAGAATTAATTAACGAGTTTCTTAATTCTAAACGTTTTGAAATAATTAGATACTATAAAGTTTAAAATGTTAATGTTATTTTAAAATTAATCTTATCACTTCTTATAATTTTTAGATGATATTTACATAATTATGTGTTGATTTGTATATTTTACAAAACTTTCCGAAAATCATCTCGAAAAGGGATTTAAATTTTAGTAAGTATTTTATTAAGTTAGTTAAGTTTGAAATTATGGTTATAATTTCGAATCATTAGTTTAAAATTAAATTAGTTATTTTATTTTGTCCAAGATAGAGAAGGTCGTTAGTTAATTTCGTTGGGTTAGTTTAATAGAGTCTAGCCATAATTTGTCATAAAAATAACACTCCACACACATTTAAGATGATATATATCAAGTTATAAACTTATTTTTTTAAAAATAAACTACTTATAGCAGATTATTATCGAATTATAGCATTTCAATAAAAATATATTAATTAAAAAAATTATAAGTAATTATTGAAATAATAATTAATTTGTTTAAATAATTACTTTTATTTTTTCAGTTACCTTTTTAAAACCAAACTCTTTAAATTTTTACTGATTAATTATACAATTACCTTTTACAGTTTTAACTTTTTAAAATAAATAAGAAATTATTATTAATTAAATTTCACATTATATAGTTACCTTTTTAAAGACAAAAACTAAATAATAGAGATTTGATTTTAATTTACGCCCTATTTTAATTTACACCCTATGAATTCTAGATGAATTCATAGTTTAGAAGTCATTTAAAGTCGTTAGAATAATTAGGAAGTGTTAATACACTTGGCTTTACATGAACTGAATAACAAAAATAGGTATAAAACATCAATCCGGGCGCATCGAGGGTGCAATGGGCCAGCCTCACTTGACTTTTGCTCATTTATAGCGCGCCGCCCAGTCTGCCTGTCGCAATGAGGGGGCGTCACGCCAGCTTTTCCCAGACCAAAATTGACAAATATTTTCTCTCATTTTCTGATATTAAATCGTTTTTACTCGATTTTTTTTCTCAAATAAACTTTAGATTCATGTACCCAAATCATATAAACAATGATCTAACGAAATGAACTCAGTAAACAACATTTCTACATCATGAAAATCCTAAATCTTAACTCATGTTCAAGAACGAAAGTAATTCAAGAACAAGGAACAAGAACATTCAATTTCCAATCCTTTAAGAACTATTTCACGCTGGATCAAACATGTTTGGCATGTGGGTGAATGAATCCAACATTATGAAAGAATCACATCCCTTTTTAAGGATCACCCCCAAAGAAATCAACACTCAAAGCTCAAAAGTTCTTGGCGATTTCTTAATTTCTCTTCTCTTTCTCCCCATTTCTCATTCCTCCAAGCCATAGAGTGAATTCTAACATTTCTAAGCTGACCAAAAATCTTGTTTTACCCCAATTAATTCATAAAAATGAATTAACACAAATAGGTAAGGAAAAGACTAATTTACCCTGCCAAAATCTGGATTAAACTTTTCCTAATCCAATAACCCAACTTTCGAAAGGCATAACTCACTCAAACGAACTTAAAATCATGGAAACTTGGCAGTATTAAAAAGATCAAACTAAAAATTTTCCAATCATATCTGGAACTATACCTAACTCATCCTGAGCTAGGAGTTATGATTGTTTGAAGTTTACCAAAACTTACTTTTAACTTACTTAAAATTTTCTAGATTTTCTTATACTTTACAAAAGTAACTATTGCCAGATTACACTTCTTTCTAGTTATTTCTAGTTGCAAGATGTTACTGAATTGTTATAGTTTTGGATAATTAGCAATTGTTTATTGATTCTTGTGTTATTATAATTACTTGTAACCCAAGAACAAGCAGAATGAATCCGCAAGGGGAAGGATCAAGTTTCTTAGGGTTTCAAGCTTGTTTTGAGGTAGATAATGGTTGTGATTCTATGATTGTGTGATATATGCTTGTTCTTGCTTCATTATGACACTTGCATGTTTATGAATGTTTCAATGTTGATCACACTTATTGTAAATGAGATAGATGAATGATGATTGCCATGAAATCATGACTTATATGTATAATCTTAAGGATATACCTGTAATTGTGATTGTGGTGTGTTGAATGGATTGGTTTCCACGTTCTGGCATAACTAATTATGGAATCAGTTTTCACGTTATGGAATAACTATGGATATGGAATGTTAAATGGTTTATTTGTTTGATGAATTTTTCTTTAAGATTATAGACTTTTAAGCTTCGGAGAGAAGAACTTTTTTGCTCAAAATGAAATATGGTATATATGTTAATATTATTATATAGGAAAATAAAGCATTGTGGATAATTCATTTAGAGAGGAATTTTGTCAATACAGTTGGCTGGCTACATGAACTTTTATCATTATTCCACATCTCATAATCTCATTTTCCCTTAAATTTATACCATTTCATTGTAAAAAGCAAATCACCATTAAAAAGAAATGGCAGTGAAAAGGTGCTGCATTGTGAGAAACTCATAACCAGGGTGTTGTAAAAGAGTGTTATTCGGGACGAAACTGTTTTTTAGAATATCTAAAGCAAGATGAAGAGGTAGGCTAGTTAAACATAAAAAATAAAAGTGAAGAGAATACTAAATTGTATAGAGTTAGTCATATGGGTTGGGGCTGTTATAAGTAGAGCAATATGGTAAAAAAAGAGGGATGGAGCAGGTAAATTTTTTTTCCCAAGTTATAAAGAAATATTTGTAACCCACCCTGTATTCCTAATAACCACAGTCCACAACTATAATGTTACAAGGACTCTTCCTAGAGGATAGGTATACTATATCAAAAATAATTTTTGGTGGCAATAAATATTGACATTAATAAAGAGTGTTAAAATCTTTACTGGGATTAGTTAAGACTAATTAGAACCAATGTAGCTAAAGTATTTTAGAAAATATACAAAGAGTGATATTTGCCACTAAAAATACATACTTATCGGCAATTAATTCTTCATTGCGGATTAATTGCCGCTAATTCTCATTTTTGATGTGGTGGTAATATGAAGCTAGACGAAGCAAATCTAGATCATTATAATTCTGAACTCAACGGTTGTACCTCTATAAAAATCTATAATAGGGGTTCAAACCAATAAGTATAACATCGATTTCTGTAAGTTTTATGTATGATAGAGCATGTAATGATATTTTCCTTCAAATGAGCTTGTAGAAAGTTGTTGGTAGTGATGTTGGTTACTAATAGTCACTGTAATAACATAGGTGGTTGGTGATTGGCAACGATAATGGTGATGTTTTGTGATTGTGGATAAACTGGTAGTTACAACACAAGATATGAAGAATTTGTTCAAGATATTAATGATTTAAATGCTTAAAACTTAATGATAACAAATTCACTCTATGACCTGTGGTCTAAACCATTTACATTTAAACATTCATTAAGTTAAGTACAATAATATATGTATGAACTAGCATTGGAACTGCTAGAGGAATTAATACTGTAATATCGAAATATAAATAATCAATATCTTATATGACTATTTTGTGCTTAGTATGACAAAGTGACAATAGCGCTACTGTCCCTATAAATGTTGCAAAATCGGTCATTTCTTTTTGCATGGTAATGAGCATGAGATTTAAAAATATAGGAGATAAATAGAGTGTTAGATTCTATTTGGTGAAATGCAATCAATAGCTTGCATTCTACAAAAGGGAAATCAAAGAATTATGTAGTACCAAGATAAAAGTTTAATTTCAAGAAGATGGTTCACGTGGTTGTGATGACATAGGTGGTTAATGATGGTGGTTGGTGAGTATGATAGTGAATATCATTCACAAAATAATACATCTTGATGATACTAAGACTTTGTTCATGATCTTATTGATTAAAGACCTGTTCAAACTAAAAAAATGTTTAAATCTTATAATAAAATTTGATAGGTAAAATGGTATCGAATAGTCTCACTTTCGTCTCCCTTTAGAAGAATACAAATTAGTGAAAATCATAAAACTCCACTTATTGTGAGATGCATTATGAAAAAAAAATGCTAGTATAGAAGACCATAGCATAACGTTTGGTAGGAAACTAGAAAATACTAGTCGAAAACATATATTGTTAGTTAACAATGAAGAACAAAATTAAGGTACTAATAGCTCTGAAGCTATTATTATGCAAGCACAAAAATTATCGACTGATGAGTCTTTAAGTCTATTGTGATAAAGGAAATTCACTTCTTTTATGGTGATCCAAGTAGACACACTTCTTATTTTTTGGGTGGAGTTTGAAGCTACTTGCTTCTGATGTATCCTAGTTGAGTCATAGCCTGCTCCAACTCCCATTTTACCTTTCCCTCTCCATGATTGGGAAGGTGTGACTTTCATCTAAGTTGAATGTCCTTGAGCGTCATATCTCCATTCAGATTTTCACCTCAGCAAACACCATCCACCTGCACAAAATGATATAAGATTATTCAGTGGCAAAGCAGTACTATGACAATATTTTCAACATGTCTTCATGGTTTATATAACAAGAATCTGTTTCACTGTTTCAACATAGGTTCCTTTATCTATGTTAAGTAAGAATTAGTATATATATGCCTAATTCTTGAATTTTATATAAACTAACTCGCTCAAAGAAATGCATTATTTACCTTATAAAATCATTACCTCTTATCATTCAAATTTAGATTATGAGCAATGATTCACAGTCACTCATTTAAATCAATAGTGCTACTATCCCTACAAATGATTCGAAGTGACTCATTTAAATCAATGTTTTGTGTGGAAAATCTTACTTGAGATGGATGTTAGGCTTATAAAGAACAAATAAAATTGTGTCAGATTAGTGAGAAAAGAAACTTCTGAGTGATGTGGCTAGTACTTACTTTCCTCCCTGTGGTACAAGTTTAAACCAGAAAGAGGAAAGTTCCTTCTGTTTTCTGTCGAAAACATGTTTTTCTTGTGTTGAAGACTCTCTTTCTTCGGAAAAATATCTTACCTTTTCTCGCATACTTTTCTATTCTTGCTCCTCTTTTCTTCTTATGCTCTTTGATATTGTCCACTATAATGGACTTCCCTATTTCAGCATTCGTTGTTGATACGCTTGAAGCAAGCCGATACATCATCAAAACTATAAACTCTTATATTGAGGTTATGCAAAATATTTCTAGCAAACAATTCAAATATATGGCAAAATCATTTACCTTAGCTGCAGACATAGTTGACGGGAAAGCTGAGGTTTCTTCTGAGGACATGTGATGGACCATTAGAGAAATTTTGTGTCCTTCGTGTTGCCTGCATGCACTTTGAGGGTTATTTCTAACTTCCAATATCAATTTGTTCATAGATTACTTCTGGATTTTATTAGATAAGTAGTGTAAATAACACGAAGAGCTGCAAGAGAAACCTTGGATACATAGAACTATGAAGACAATAGAATGAGCAAGTGACATAATATGTATGAGTTTGGACCAAGGTACATCTTGTAAGTGGAAATGTACTATGTATATTTTATCCAGTCATGATCTACTCTTGTAAGTGTGCTTACTTTGTCAGTTAGATCTAGTATGATCCAAGCTTTAGATTCCACTCTTTCAATTAGATATATCCATCATTTTTTCTTTACTGGTTCTTTTGAGTGGTGAGTATCGAAAATGAATCACGTATCTTTATAAGGAAGATGATTCAAAGTTGAAGGGCCTCCTCCATGCACTATATATGTTTGTAATTTCATACATAAAGAGGTAGATCAAAAACTCATCGATCTCCTTACCGCTCCATGGGGGTCTTTATTCACTCTTATCTTACTTTCCCTACTTCTAGGAAAAAATGTTGAACAAAAATGATGTTTCTAAAGTTAAGGTTAGGGTTCTCATGTTTCATAATTTTTATAATTATAATTAGGACAATTAATTTGACTTAGTTGATGAGAAATTAGAAAACAATTAAGATTCAAGGAAAGCTACATCATTGAAGCTTATTTGTTGGAACCAAAGAGCTTTTAAATCTCAATAGGTTTCATTGAACAAGAATATAAATAATATTGCTAGCAAGGAGAACTGCACTGAGTGAACTTAGGTTAAGTTTGACCTTCTCTTAGCATATCAAAAAAATATTCTTGATCTACGATATTTTTATATTTATTAAGAGAAGAACCATGGTTGATCAATCACTTGAGAAACATAGGAAAAATCGATTAAAAATTTGATCTATCAATAAAAACATAAAACTAAGTGAATTTGTCACTTGAGCACTAAAAGGTAAATCAATAAAAAAAAAGATTTATTCAGAGTAACTGAAACCTAACCTAATTTGAATCTGCCATTTGAGCAGAACAGGAAATTCAATAAAAAATATTGATCTTTTGGGAAAAGTTGAAACGTAAGCTGAATTGATTTTGTAACTTGGCCAGTAAAGGAAAAAACAATTAAGATTAATTTATCAAGCAGAACTCAAATCTAACATGAATTGAATTTTTCACTTAAGTAGCAAAGGAAAAATAATTAGAAATTGGTAAGCTCATACCGAACTTAAGTTGAATCTATCACTTGAGTAACAAAGAAAAATTCAATAAAAAATTAATCGATGAAAAAAAATTCATGACTGACCTGAGTTGAATCCTTGAAAAATAATGTAAACATCTGTCGTGAATAGAGCCGTCAATAAGGGTTAAGTCTTGCTCAACTCGTATTTTAATAAGATTGGACTAAGATTTTTAGAGTTAATTTAAAAATATGGTTCTTTAGCCCAACCTTAATGAGCCCATTAGCCTGTTGGGCTTGAACAATATGAGTTAGGCCAGCTCGTTGGCCAAATAAGAAATTAATTAAAAAATTAAAGTATAATAGAATACTAAGACTAACAAGTGGTATCTAAACTTAAAGTCTTAAAGGATGCATATAATTATAACAAAGTTTAAATATAAAAATTACATCTATTGTATGATTCTCCATCTTTTTACTTGGTTTTGATGTGCTTGAGCCGAGGGTTTTTCGAAAATAACCTATCTACCTCCATGAGGTAGTGATAAGGTCTACATACACTCTACCCTCCATAAATCTCACTGAGTGAAGCTTCACTAGCATGTTCTTGTTGTTGTTATGCCTATGATATTAAAAAAATGAAAATAATTTCAGATTGAAGTCAACAATCAAAATTTTACTTAAATTCAAACATAATGTATTCCAAAAATCATTTAATTTGTGAATGTGAGAGTTGGTTAACAAGACCTAATACCCTGTAAGAATATCTTGTTGATACTTATGTTAACATTTTAAAATTATAATTTAAACTATGAAAAATTATATCATTTTTAAAAAGTAGGCCAGTTCGGCCCATCCTTAACGCATGTAGTTGTGGTTGAATTGACTATTTTTATGTCCATGCAAAGATAATGGATCATCTCGACATGACCAGTAATTTTTAAAGCATGTAAAGGCTATCCAGAATGGAATGGATCGACATGTATTGACATCTCTACTAGTGAGTAGCAAATCTGAAAGGGAAATGTGTATCTAATTAATGAAAAATCATGCAGACAGAAACAGAGAATTGGGGGGGGGGGGTATTACCAAGTGAAGGCAGTTCTTTTTAAGAAAAGAATTTTCCTTGAATGACTAGGGAAAAATGGTGTTGGGGGAGTGTAATTTTATTATATATGAGAAAGTATTAGGTCTAAGGTTTCACGTTCTAATTTTGATGATAACAAATTGACTTAATTTAATAAAAGAACATTCACTTATAATTTTTTTTGTTCAGGAAATATTTAATAAAGAAGATTTGGTGAAGATCTAAACAAATATAGAAAGGAGATATTATGAGATGACATTTCAAGAAAAAAATACATATAGAAGAAAATAACTTACCCAAATCAAGATACAAAAAAGGAGACGATCAAGATCAATATGTTTTCAAGCAGATGGTTCAAATCGAGATCCAAGATGAAATGAAGATTATCTTTAAATTCTCTTGGATTTCTTAAAATAAAAGTTCACATGTGTACAAGCCTGAAAAAGAATTGAGAAAAATAATGGCAAGAATAATTGTTATTTTTGAAAGAAGATATCTTACTTAAACACTTGACTTGATTTCTCATCTTATCATCTCCCCCTTAGGTCTAAAGCAAACACTTGAAATCTATGGACATATTCAAACATCTCTAACTGGTCTACGTTCTCTTAATGCTCTTTTTACTGTTGTGACTTAGCCATACTTCACGACCCTTATACAAATGTTAGGGTCTCTACTATTCGCATTCTTTAAAACAACCATCTCAATTCCTCACCTATTATATGTCAAGTCTACCATATAAAATATCAAGACAAACATCATCACCCTCATGTTGTCATTCTTTTGATCATGACACTCACCTCAAATTCAAGCTTAATGTTTATTGCTAAACCCGAATATCAATGGATTGCTCGCTTGCTATTCTATAAATTAATACTACTATGGAAATTTAGAAACAATTGTCCACTAGGAACTCATGACAATAAGTTAATCCTTACCTCTCAGTTTGCATATTTGAATTAATCACATTCCACTTCACAACTTTATTATTACTTACTCACTAACTGCACATTATCTCTCAAATAACTCTATCATCCTTTGAATACCATGAGGTTATCCTTTTAAAATTCATTAACCTAGATTAGATCTATGACTTTATGAATACTGTTGCCCTTTTATATATTCACCACTTATACTTGGTCATTAGTAACATATTGGTACATCATCATAACTCCTTTCTAGCAAAGGGATACTCTAACTGATATTGACTTGCAAGACTTACTCTGCCTCCTATCCTGAGCTCATCACAACTCTTCACTTCTTAGTCTACCCATTAAACTGTTCATTATTATCTTACTAGGTATATGAAATAATAATATAGTTTGTCGAACAACATCTCCCTTACTTAAATTACTACACCTCTACATACTTCCCTTTGATTCTGGCTCTTTCACTACTGTTGCTTATGATCTCATCATTCATACTATCATTTTGGGATGAAAATACTACCCAAGATCTAGGCATACTAGCTCATAAGGATCTCAACTAAAACAAGTCTTAGACAAGAGTATACAACTAACTTTTATCTCAAATGCACGATTCATAGAAAGACGTTACTCTGAAACTGAATGCTTAACTTACTCTTGGAATTCTCTCAAGCCCCTATGAAGTCTCATGAATTTCTCTAGACTCTTGCTAATAAGAAAAACTCATCCATAAGGATATTTACACTTTACTTTTAAACCAGCTCTAGTGTGATGGTAATGAATGAATCCGAGTATGCACGAGTTAGCATAAATCTCTATGACATAGCTATATTGCATGATTAAGAGTATTAAAGAGGGGAAAATTTTCGTAGGTCCTTCATCTATAGATATAAGCCCTCACAATCATACATAAGATCCTACTTGACACAGATTCATAGACACCCTAGGACAGTTAAACTTTGTGCTCTAATACAAAGTTTTTTACGACACAAATCTATATCGTGGACATGTCCAACACTCAAGAACCATTTTGGTCCCCAAGTAACCCTCATCCTAACTGATTACAAGCGAACCCTCATCCTAAGTGATTGCATTAAAAAAACTAACATAAGCATACAAAAGCCTAAAAAAATAAATATCACAAAACTTACATACAAAAAATTAACTCAAATGAAAAACAATCAATAAAAATAATATATTCAACTCGCCATAAAAGAAGGAACTTAAGTTTTTAAAAATTTAATAAAATATATGAAAGACACTTCTGAAGCTCTACAATCTATCTATAAAGCCTCTAAGCGACAAATATGGATGTGGGGACAATGCATACGACCTCCTAACAACTGAAATTAAAAGTGGAACCCTCCAGAAGGTAGGAGGATCACCATAGCTAACTCCAACTCCCGGATGTATCAACGAAAATCATGTTGATAATCCTGAATACATGTGTCTACATCATGAAAGGATGTAGGCCAAATGATTCAGTACGTGGAATGTATGAGCATAAAAGAGGACTTCTAAAGTAGACACATAATATTAAACTTTGATAAAAAGGGAACATACTTAACTCTTCTCAACTCACTCAACTAAGCCAACTCATAAATAAGATACTTAACTCAAGGATAAGATATTCAACTCAGATATTAGATATTCAACTATAGGTACTCCAGTCAGGATACTCAACTCAATAAACAATAGTAAAAGATGCAATATATATATATATGAAAAGCTGGAAAACTGAAGTTAGGAACTCAATGTGTCGAAAATGCAGCAAAACTCAATATTTATATAAAGATACAATGTAACTCTGTTGAAAATTCTCTAATCGATGACCACTACTATGAGCCCAAGAGATGATACAACGTTTTACCTCATGTTGCCAAGGACCATCTTATACCATGTCGGGGGCATGTAAGTTAACTAACCAAGTTGATACACTAGTATATGCTAAAAAGCATATTAAGGAATCATCTAAGAAGTATTATCCCTTACTACCCATGATGGTTACATGGTTTATGGAAATGTTGAATTATTTGAACTTAAACTCGTCCCATATCGGTGCTCAATACTACTCTGAAAATATACTTATCTCTTTAGTTTGTGAATAACAAAACTCTTTCTTTGGTTTGATATAATTAATCAAAATATAGATTAAAATCTCTCTTAGAAATCATAGTTTCTTCTTTACTACAAAACTGGCTCAAAGACTTTTTTGTAAATCTCAGTTTTCTCTCTTGTTTAAAACTCTTTTTGGAAATCTTAGTATCTTCTCATACTAAATGTGAAAACATTTACTCTTAGGAATACTTAATTATTATATATCATTTTAAAGAAAATGAAATTTACTCTTACTCTTTACTCAACTCAATGCTTAAGTCTTAAAACAAAGCTAAAACATTTGTAAAAGACTTCTTAAAATATGGTTCATCCAAATGATGGATAGGAACAACTCGATGAAAGGTTTTCAATAACAATAGATAGATCTCAATACTTGGAAATCAAGAACTTCAATTTTACTACTCATTTCAGGAGTGCTCAACTTCAAACGATTCATGCAGAATTATGAGCATGAACTACTCAATCAAGGACTCAAAGGTACTTCTCATCTCAAGACTAATCGACTTATAGAGTTCATGCGGAATTATAGCCATGAATAATTCAAATCAAGGACTTCATAGGTAACATTTAATAGTGCCACGATAATAAATATAATCTTATCGGGGAATAGGAATTTAATACTCAAGATTTAATACTTGAAGATACTACTCCTCTCAAAGGTACTCAACTGATGGAGTTCATCTTGAAGTTATGAGCATGAACGACTCAACTCGAAGGTCTAAATAACTATGTGTAACTCATGCATTCAACTCTTCTCATTCTCTTACTTACTTGCTCAAAACTTAGTTCAAATCAACAGTTGATCTCAAAGAATTCACAATTGAACTCAAAGACTTTCTTGAACTCTATCCTTAACTCTCTCTCTTGAATATGAATTATTAGTTCAAGCGTTATGGTACATGACATGAAGGATTTTGTAATGAAAAAATATTCTCAAGAAAAAATTCTCATCCTTCTCATACTCACTTTCTCGAGTCTTGAAACAAGTTACAAGAAGTTATAGAAGACTCCTATAAAGGACTTAAAGATACTTTCTCAAAATGATCAGAAGAACTCTCAAGACTTAATTAATAACTTCACCTTGAATTTGAATAATGAATTCAAGTTTATTATCATGTTATGAATGATTTCTAGGTTTTTTTTTGAAGTAGATTAGGAACGAATGGGATGAAGATAAACTTTATATGAGCTCAAACGTGACAACCGACAAAAAAAGAGTGAGGCCTGAAGAAACCTTACCCCTAGAACAAGAACTAGGTTCTTGTAATTTTGTCGTAATACAATAAAACAAAGATTTATCGTGGAAACCTTCCTAACTCAAGGAAGGGAAAAATCACACCGACGTTTTATATTAATTCAAAATTTACAACTCAATTAATCAATGAATATAACTCTAAACTTCTACCCTTTTCGATTAACTATAATCGAAAACTCTCCACTCAACAAGAAGTCAAACTTGCTTCTTGTTTACAAAAGCTCTCAACTCTTCTTAACTCTAACCACCCAAGAAGTCAAACCAACTTATTGTTTACAATTCTTACAACCTCTCTCCCAAGAAGTCCAACCCACTTCTTGTTACAATTCTCTCAAGACTCAACTCCCAAAAAGTCAAACCCACTTCTTGTTACAAATCTAGGAATTATTACAACTCAATAATAAACCTAGAACAAATCAACAAAGACTAATAAACCCTAGACTTTAATTGATCAGATTTTAATATCCAATAGTTTTGAGTGGAACAGATACGTGGACCTGGTCCTTATGTTCCTGTGATTAAGGTGAACTTGGTCCTTGCGTTTCTGTGACGAAGACCTGCGTTTTTTCTGCACAAAATACTGCTCTCAAGATGATATATGCAATACCTATCGTTCTGGCTTTGCTGGAAAAATTCTCTCAATTTGTGTTTTTGCAAAGATGCTTTTTTCCTTCAACTTATTGATCATTTTATAAATTTGATTTGCCTTCAACTTCTACAAGGAAAAGAATTACAAATATTTTTCCTTCTTGATTTTGTCTATATTTACTTCTTTCCTTATATGACTTGAAATGTAACTTCTTTATTTCTTTCCTTCTTTGACTTGATTGCTACTTTTTATTTCTTTCCTTTTTTTATTTGTTTCCTTCTTTTCCTTCTTTACAATTCTGCACTTTTTCTTCTTTGCCCCAATACTTTTTCTTCTTTGCCACAATCTCTCATAATTATACACATACGACACCATGCCTTTAGTTTATCAATCATTAAAACTACATTATTTGTTCTCTCCTATTTCCCTACATTTCCCCCCTTTTTGATGATGATAGCCAATGATTTATTACACATCAAGACTATTTGTTAGTCATCAAAACTACAACTCTTTGTCATCCATCAAAACTACAAACTTCATGTTTTCTCATTCCCCAACAATTTCCCCTTTTTTGATGATGACAAACTATGCATATGTCTATCCACATTATATAATTTTCCCCTTTTAGCATCATTGAAAATCAATAACCAAAAAACCCGAATAACATTCAATAAGTATGATATCATTTTTAAATCATAGCCACTTGGGCAACACTTTCAAGTACACTTCTTCTAACAAAATGGTTAGTTAATATGGGGATATTAGTCATCTTAAACTCATACACAATTAAGATCTTCAATGAGAAACAAATTAAACAAATATGTACCAGTTTATGCCCTTAATCAAAAACATATAATATTATGAGCATGAGACAGACATAAGCACATCAAAGAGTCCAAAATTTGAGGATGCGTATTGGGACAAAGATTACTAAAGTGAGAAACAAAGGGATGTTTACTGCCATTGATAATTTAATTTTTTTCCAGTGTGCCAATTGTGCACCAGCTCCTTCGTTCTGACCAACTAGTTTACAATGTGAAATTTCATCACGAGAAATATGAGGTACATCATCAATTTTTCATTCCTCCATGATTTTTTTTAGCCTTTTTCTTGATGACATTTTGAAGGAGTACCAACTACCAGTAATAGATTCATCACATTTTGGTGCACAAAGAGATGTGTTTATCAATAATGAAAGAAAGCAGCAATTTATTTCTGTGAGAATTGTTCCCCCTGAGAGATAGACAAGTTATACACTTGGAATGGATGAAATATCAATTTGGAGTTTGTGAACCTAGTTCAGATGTGGGTGGTAAAGCAAGGTTCCCCCTAAATTAAAGCATGAGTGACTTCAACACTGAGATTTTCATCATTAGAGCAGTTTGAGATTGAACGAGGCTTATTGTCAAAGAGGGTTCTTGTACCTGTTACAGTATGAGGTTGAGTTAGCATATATTAATTGTATAATTACTCAAGCGTAAGATTATTCTTTTAGTAGCCAATTATTAAAGGAAATCATGATAATGCATCAACTTGTCTCGATAAGACCATGTTTTGACTGATTTTTCTCAAGTTCTTCATATTCAAGGCCTTCACGAGAATATCACATCATCATATTCTCCCAGATCAAATGAATCTCTAGCTAATTCACAGAGAACCAACCCTTGTCAATTTTCAATACCTTCCAATGAATAACAAGGACCATGTTCACACAACGAAGTTCCCCTTAAAGGTGTACCATACTCTTACTGTCCCGATTGCTCTATTATTCCCCCAATCTCCAGAACCATAGATTAGTAGTAATTCATGTTGCAGGTGCATCAATGATTGTTAGATGTGAACCAGGTTCATATGCAGTGTTCCCTGAATTTGCATCATCAAAGATGTTTGATATCATGTCACTTTCTTCAACTTTTTTTTTCATTTTTCTCATCCTTTTCAAGGAATAACTGCCTCTTTGAAAATCAAAAAGCGAGAGGAAATTTTCTACCATTTTTAGCACCTGTTTGGAGCACGCACTATTCATGTACCAAGTTGGCCTTTTTCCTCTCACCTTCACCTGAAACACTAGTCAAAGATTAGTTTTAGGAACCCAGATTAGCTTGGGCCCCTTTACGTGAGTAAAAGGATGAATAAGATTTATTCTAGCCCATAAAGGCAAATAAGAAAACCTTTTATTTGGAGCATTTTTATTTGGAATCATGTTCTTAGACGTATCAGTCTTTTCCTTTTTGGTGAACTTAACATTTTTCTGAAAAGCCTCAAATAAAGCTTTACATTGATTCTTTAAATGACCTGAGTTTCCACAATGAGTGCGTAAACTTTTAGACATGTGAATAGTGTGTGACACAAGATTATTCTGTTTTTTAAAACCTATCCCACTTCGACTAGTACTTTGCCTTTCTTGAATCTGAGTTAAAATTTCAGAGGACCTGGTCCATCTAAGATTAAGTTCTAGATCCAGTATGGTATGATCAAGATTTTCTTGTAGCAACCTATTCCTTTCTGTTAAAGCTTGACAATTTATGGTTGACAACTTTATATTTCTTCTAGAGCTAATTGAAGTTCACTAGCAGAGTTTTTTTCCCTTGTGACTTAACTCAGCGATTTTAATATGTTCTTTTAATTTGTTTTGAAGAAAGTGATTGTGTTTCTCAAGATTGTCATTGACTTCTCTTAAAGATGCATAGTTTTCCATCATTTGTTCTCTTTCAGAATTGATAGACTGATATGCATCTATAAGAGTACTCAATAAGGACTCTAGTTCCTTTTTAGAATATGATTCAATATTTACTTTGATGTGATAAAAACTTACCTTACTTTGTTTGTCATCTTCTTCATCATCATCAGAAGCTGTTTCAGCAATGAGTGCAAGAAAATCATATTTATTTGATTGTTCTATTTGCAAGTAGTGACTGATTTTCGAACCCTCCATCCTCAAATTCTTCTTATGATAAATTTCTCATAGCGGAAAAGACTCTTTTCATTGAAAGATCCGCTTCTTGATTGGTCATTCTTCTGTTTGTGGGAATGTAGTTGTCATTCTTGATTTCCTTTTCTTTTTCCTAACTATTCCTCTTTTTCTCCAGAGCTTTTAATGGACAAAACTTGACAAAGTGATCCAGACTTCCACACTTGTGACATACTTGATCTATTGGATTTTCAGTGATTTTTTGAGAGTTTCTTCCGTGGAATACTATTCCCTTTTTTAACATTCTTGAGAACCTTTTGGTCCTTAACACAATGTTTCCGTCCTCAAATTTTTTCTGGTGTTGTGCCTGTAAGAACCAGGTTCTTCTCCTTTCTTGTTTTATCTTGAGTTCATAGGTCATGAGATTTCCCGATGAGTTCATCCATAGCTAACTTATCTAGATCACGCGATTCAGTAATGACTTCTTCTTTGCTTTCCTAAGATTCTGGAAGAACACTCAAAAACTTTATGACTGCCTTCGCATTGGGAATTATTTCACCTAGTGAGTAGATTTCATTAATGATAGCAGTGAACCTGGTGTGCATCTCTTGGATTGTTTCACCTTCTGCCATTCGAAACAGTTCGTATTGTCTGTTTAAGTTATCAATTTTAGACTTCTTTACCTGAATTGTTCCTTCATGCGCAGTTTGCAAAGTTTCTCATATTGCTTTTGCATCTTGACATGATGATATTCGATTGTATTCATCTGGACCTATTCTGCATATCAAGATCTTTTTCGCTTAAGCATTGTTCTGAATTGCAAGTTTATCTGCAACATTTCGTTCTTTCCTATCTTTTGGTACTTGAGTGGTTCCATCAATTCCATTCCTAATGGGTATGGTTGGATCGTCCAACACGACTCCCCAAAGGTCTCGATTTTCTCCTAGTAAATGATCCATCATGCGATTCTTCCACCATCCATAATACTTTCCATTAAACAGTGGTGGTCGAATTTGAGAAGCTCCTTCTTGTGGTGTAGGTGGTGCAGCCATTGATCCTTTCAAGATGTTAGTCTTTTAATGAAAAGACCTGCTCTGGTACCAATTGAAGAAACCTTACCCCTAGAACAAGAACCAGGTTCTTGTAATTTTGTCGTAACACAATAAAACAAAGATTTATCATGGAAACCTTCCTAACTCAAGGAATGGAAAAATCACACCAAAGTTTTATATTAATTCAAGACTTACAACTCAATTAACCAATGAATATAACTCTAAACTTCTACCCTTTTCGATTAACTATAATCTAAAACTCTCCACTCAACAAGAAGTCAAACTTGCTTCTTGTTTACAAAAGCTCTCAACTCTTCTTAACTCTAACCACCCAAGAATTCAAACCCACTTCTTGTTTACAATTCTCACAACCTCTCTCCCAAGAAGTCAAACCCACTTCTTGTTACAATTCTCTCAAGACTCAACTCCTAAGAAGTCAAACCCACTTCTTGTTACAAATCTAGGAATTATTACAACTCAATAATAAACCTAGAACAAATCAACAAAGCCTAATAACCCTAGACTTTAATTGATCAGACTTTAATATCCAATAGTTCTGAGTGGAACAGATATGTGGACCTGGTCCTTATGTTGTTGTGATTAAGGTGAACCTGGTCCTTACTTTTCTGTGACGAAGACCTGTGTTTTTTCTCTAGAAAATACTACTCTTAAGATGATATATTTCGTGAATATGCAATACCTATCGTTCTGGCTTTGCTGGAAAAATTCTCTCAATTTGTGTTTTTGCAAAGATGCTTTTCCCTTCAACTTCTTGATCCTTTTATAGATTTGATTTTCCTTCAACTTCTACAAGGAAAAGAATTACAAATCCTTTTCCTTATTGAACTTGTCTATAATTACTTCTTTCCTTAATTGACTTGAATTGTAACTTCTTTATTTTTTACTTCTTTGACTTGAATTGCTACTTTTTATTTCTTTCCTTCTTTATTTATTTCCATATTTGTTTCCTTCTTTTCCTTCTTTACGATTCTGCACTTTTTCTTCTTTGCCCCAATACTTTTTCTTCTTTGCCGCAATCTCTCATAATTGTACACATACGACACCATGCCTTCACTTTATCAATCATCAAAACTACTTTATTTGTTCTCTCCTACTTCCCAACAAGGCCAGGCGACCCTAGCGCGTTTAGGGGGAAGGGCGCAAGATCCTAACTTCATAGGCTTCATATGGGCGCACTGCATGGGCGTTTCCTATCCCCTCGGGCCCATCTGGGGCGCGCCGCACCATTCTATTCGCAGGTCAAGTTCGATGAATTTCTCCTCTCGTTTTCTAATTCTAAATCGCTTTTAATTGATTCTTTTCTAAAGTTTTACTTATGTAAAATTACCAAACCTAAGTACACACTAATCCACTCAAAAAATTAATTTTATCTCAATAAATCATCAAAACCCCAACAAACCAAGATTTAGGATGAACTTCAAGAACACTTCTCTAGAACTTAAATCCTTCAACTTTTTAAAGTGAAATCACGCTGAAAATAACATGTTTGGAGTGTATGTGAACAAACTCAACACTATGGAAGCTAACATACCTCGTAGGGATTAAACCATAAAGAAATTCTGCAACAAGACGCAAGAATCTCAATGAATGTTTGATCCTCTCCTTTTTTCTTCTCTTTTCTTTTATTTTCTCTTCTTAACTCTCAACTAAAACCTTAGGTATATTAGGATTATAAAAATTAACCTAATAGGATTATATCCTTACACCCTTACTAAAGACAAATTAAATCAGATTGGATAAGGAAAAGACCAAAATACCCCTTACTATTTTTGGGTAACTTTCATTAACTGGACAACTTAACTTCAAAAGGGCATATCTCACTCATTCGAACTCCGAATTTAGAAAATCCAGCGGCGTTGGAAAGATGATTAAAAGATATTTCCTAAGGTATCTTTAATAACACCTAAATTATTATGTGCTAGGAATTATGATCGTTTGATGTTAACCCAAAATTCATACGTAGCTTAATTCTCCAAGTTTCAAATTTTTGTTATTTCTAATTTAGTTCATTTAGAAGTGAAGGTGCTACATCTAGTGACCAAGTCTTAATACTTAAGAATTTTTAATTTCCTTGGTAAAAATCTCATTCACAACAAAGGACAGTTCGAGTCTTAATTCAAACATTTTCTAGGGTGTTACAGAGTTGATTTTTATTTTGATGGCATAAATAGTTCTGTAACTCGTTAAAGTACTCATAATACTTTACAGAATTTCATTCGGATGAGTTGATATCCCCGAGTCGATCTTAGCGTAAAGGGTATTTATTTATCATCATGGGTTAGAGGTGTGGTGTGAAATGAGATTTTGAATTCTTTTAAATATCTCAGTTTTTCAGAAATGCCTCTATGGCACTTTTTTTCACTTCTCCAGAGAAGTCTATATAGCGGGATAGGTGTCGTTGTGTAAGACCCGACGCGACTTAAGGTGTTAGTAAACCTCTAAACAACCTCATTATGCACTTTTTTAAGCCCTAGGGGACTCCTACTTCATCTGCACCATTCTTAAGTCTAAATGTAATCTTTTCACTCCCCAAATTCATTTTTCGACCCTTAGAACGTAGTAGAATGGATTAATATTGATGAAGAAGGGTTTTGTTTTAGATTCTGTTGTTGTAAAAATCCTAAATTGGATAATCGGGACTATGGGTTTGGTCTAGGGTTCATATAATTGTTATAGGTTTTAATAATTAACGATTGTTTGTTTATTTCCATGTTATTATGATTGTATTAGACCGAGAAAAATGGAACGAATCCGAAAAGGGAAAGATCAAGTTTCTTAGAGTTTGAAGTATTTTTCGAGGTAGATGATGGTTGTGATTATATGATTGTGTGATATATGTTTTTTCTTGTGTCATTATGATACTTGTATGTGTCACGACCCAAATCGATTCCGCGACTGGCACCCACATTCACCCTCCTATGTGAGCGAACCAACCAATCTAAACCTTAACATTTTAATACAATATCAACAAAATAATGCGGAAGACTTAAACTCATTAATAAAAACAACTCAAAACTATTATTATTATCCCCAAAAATCTGGAAGTCATCATCACAAGAACATCTATCCTCAAATTACTAAACTAAAATGTCTAAGAACAAAAATAACTAAAGAACTAGTCCATGCCGGAAGTTCAAGGCATCAAGACTTGAAGAAGAAGATCCAGTCCAAGCTAGACGCATTAGCTCACCCTGAATTTTCCGAAGGTAGTGAAGACTGGCTCGAATTACTGTTGTGTTGAAGTTGACGGAACGTTTGCTGCATTACACAAATACAAAGAAGAAAACATAAAAGTAGGGGGTCAGTACAACCACAAGTACTGAGTAGATATCATCGGCCAACTCAAAATATAAGATAATATATATCAAGTAATATTATAAATCAACTATAAGCTCAACATGTAACAACAACAAGTATTATAATCGTCAATAAATACCATCAAGTTCATCCATGAGGACTCAAGCCTCAATACCATACTCATTTGGGAAATAAGTTCATTATGTTGAGTATATTATCATCTTTCCAGATTCATTATCTTTCTTCCTCTTGTGTCGGCATGTGACACTCCGATCCCCTACCACTATGTGTCGGTACGTGACACTCCGATCCCCTAATCCTACGTGTCAGTTCGTGAAACCCGATCCCCTACATGTGTCGGTACGTGACACTCCGATCCCCTATATGTGTCGGAACGTGACACTCCGATCCCCTATATGTGTCGGAACGTGACACTCCGATCCCCTATATCTACGTGTCGGTTCGTGACACCCGTCCCACTAATACTATGTGTCGGAACGTGACACTCCGATCCACTAATACTATGTGTCGGAACGTGACACTCCGATCCACTACCTCATTCTATCCGTTCATCAAGCCTTCTCTATACCAAGGCATCATCAATCCCATTACTTTAACTCATCAAGCCTTCTTTTATACTAAGGCATCATCATTATTAACGTAGATTAAAGTTTCTTTCAAGATTTGGGATTCAAGGGTTTTCATCATGCTTAATTTATCAAAATCACATTATCATATTCATAATCATGCAAGCATACAATTTAAGAACATAGTAGGGTTTACAATACTATCAACACATATCATTCACTATTGAGAGTTTACTACGAGTAGCATGAAAACCATAACCTACCTCCACCGAAGAATTGGAATCCACAAGCAAATTCCCAAGCTTTGATTTTTCCCTTCGTTTTCTCCTCTCTCTATTCGCTTCTCTTTTCTCTCTCTTGTTCTTTCTCTTTGTTTTATTCAAACCCTCTTTCTCTTACCCTAATTAACATGTAATTAAGTGTAAAAAGAGGACAATAAAACCCCACTAATTAACCCAAAGTTACCTCTTTTATCCCTCAAGGATTTGAGTTATTAATATAAACCCTCAATCTTTATAATTAAGGAAAGAATAGTCCAAAACGTCCCTTAAAACATGTGAAGAAATCCCATTCTGCCTGGGATTTGCGCAACCTGTGACGGCCCGTCGTGCCTGCGACGGTCCGTCACGCAGGTCGTCGCAGCCTCCCAGCATCCAGGTGAGCTGTGACGGCCCGTCACACCAGTGACGGTCCGTCCTACACCTCCGTCCTAACGGTCAGAAACTCGTTTCTTATACCAAATTCTCAAAAGTTGAAGTGTTTTGCAACGGAAACTCACGACGGTTCGTCGTGGATGTGACGGCACGTCCTGCAGGTCCGTCACAATTTACAGAGAGTCGATTTTCAGTATCCAATTTCAGAATTCTAAGTGTCATGGAACGAAACCTCCACGACGGGCCGTCGTGACCACGACGGTCCGTCGTGACTTCTGTCGTCCCAGCCAGTTTTTTCAGAATTAAAATCTGTTGCTCAAAACGACTAAACAGGTCGTTACAATAGATACCAATTTACCCATCGTTCGTCCCCGAACGATCAAAAGAAGAAAAACAATGGCGAAAAGGAGTACCTGAATCTGTAAACAGATGTGGGTATTTTTCTTGCATATCTGCCTCCTTCTCCCAAGTAGCTTCTTCAACCGGTCGATTCTTCCATTGAACTTTGATGGATGCAATCTCTCTCGACCTCAACTTGCGAACTTCTCTATCTAATATAGCAACCGGTTCCTCTTCATAAGTCAAGTTCTCATCCAACAAAACTGAATCCCAACGGATAATGTAGTTTCCATCTCCGTGGTATCTCTTCAACATGGACACATGAAACACCAGATGCACTCCGGACAGCCCTGGGGGCAAGGCTAATTCATAAGCCACCTCCCCTATTCGCTTAAGCACTTCAAATGGTCCAATATACCTTGGACTTAACTTACCTCTTTTACCAAACCGCATCACCCCTTTCATGGGTGAAACCTTCAACAAGACTTGTTCACCTTCCATGAACTCCAAATCTCTAACCTTTCGGTCCGCATACTCCTTTTGTCTACTTTGCGCCGCTAGAAGCTTTTCTTGAATAGCTTTCACCTTCTCCATAGAATCTCTCAACAGATCAGTCCCCCAAGGTCTAACTTCAAAGGCATCAAACCAACCAATGGGAGATCTACACCTCCTCCCATACAATGCTTCAAATGGAGCCATGTCAATACTGGAGTGATAGCTATTATTGTATGAAAACTCTGCCAAAGGTAAGAAGCTATCCCAATGGCCACCAAACTCTATCACACATGCACGAAGCAGATCCTCCAACACTTGAATCGTTCGCTCAGACTGACCATCGGTCTGAGGGTGAAATGCAGTGCTAAGGTCCAACCTAGTACCTAATTCAGCATGTAATGTCCTCCAAAACTTAGAAGTAAACTGCGTACCTCTATCTGATATGATGGAGAGTGGAACTCCATGCAACCGAACGATCTCTGAGATGTAGATCTTGGCTACCTTCTCTGCATTGTAGGTCACCTTGACAGGAATGAAGTGAGCAGACTTAGTTAACCTATCAACAATCACCCAAATGGAGTCATACTTACCCAAGGTCTTTGGAAGACCAACCACAAAGTCCATTGCGATTCTCTCCCACTTCCATTCAGGAATGGGCATTCTCTAAAGTGTTCCTCCGGGCCTCTGGTGTTCATACTTTACTTGTTGACAATTTGGACATTTGGCAACAAACTCAACAATATCTCGCTTCATTCTACTCCACCAGAAGTGTTGCTTTAGGTCGCGATACATCTTGGTTGCACCAGGATGTATAGAATATCCGGAACTATGAGCTTCTGTAAGAATAGTGGTGATCAAATCATCGATGCGGGGTACACATACCCTTCCCTTAATCCTCAAAACACCTTCCTCGTCGATTGTTGCTTCTTTAGCCTCTCCTTGCAACACTTTATCTCGAATTCGACCTAGTTTCTCATCATCAAATTTTTTTCCCTTGATCTTGTCAAGAAAAGAAGATCTTGCCTCTACACAAGCCAACAATCCTCCCTTCTCATTTATTTCTAACCTCATAAGGTCATTAGCAAAAATCTGCACTTCTCTAGCCAATGGGCGTCTAGAAGCTTGCAAGTGAGCTAGACTTCCCATGCTTCCCGCCTTTCTACTCAAGGCATCTGCCACAACATTCGCCTTCCCCGGATGATACAAGATAGTGATATCGTAGTCCTTCAGTAGTTCCATCCATCTCCTCTGTCTCAAGTTCAAATCTTTCTGAGTAAAGACATACTGTAGACTACGATGATCCGTATAGATTTCACACTTAAAGAATTTCGCATAAAGCTTCTTCTTCCTCAACAACTCTAATACCATTCTCAAATGCTCTTCATGTTCCTTCTTACTCTTGGAGTATATCAGTATATCATCAATAAACACGATCACAAAGAGGTCCAAATATGGCTTGAAAATCCCATTCATCAAGCTCATGAAAGCAGCAGGGGCATTCGTAAGACCAAAAGACATTACCACAAATTCATAATGCCCATACCTAGTTCGAAAAGCAGTCTTTGGCACATCCGTTGCCCGTATTTTCAATTGGTGATAACCGGACCTCAAGTCTATTTTTGAGAAGACACAAGCACCTTGTAATTGATCGAACAAGTCATCAATGCGAGGAATGGGGTACTTGTTCTTAATAGTTACTTTGTTCAACTGTCGGTAATCTATGCACATTCGAAAGCTCCCATCCTTCTTCTTTACAAACAAGACTGGAGCACCCCAAGGAGATGCACTTGGTCTAATGAAGCCTTTGCTCAACAACTCTTGAAGTTGTGCCTTTAACTCTCTTAACTCTGCGGGAGCCATTCTATAAGGGGGTATAGAAATGGGGCGAGTACCTGGTTCCAAATCAATGCAGAAGTCTATTTCCCTATCTGGTGGCATACCAGGAGATCTGCAGGGAACACATCCAAAAACTCATGGACTACCGAAACTGACTCAATCGAAGGTACTTGAGCAGTGTGTCATCCTTGAGATGTGCCAAGAAAGCTAAACACCCTTTACTCACCATTTTCTTAGCACGAAGAAAGGAGATGATACGCACCGGATTGGAAGTGTAGTCACTCTCCCACACTAACGGATCTGCCCCAGGCTTGGCTAACGTCACAGTTTTAGCATTACAATCCAAAATCGCAAAATTCGGAGAAAGCCAAGTCATACCCAGAATTACATCAAAGTCACCCATTTCTAGAATAACCAAATCTACATAAGTGTTGCTCCCCACAAAATTCACCAAACAAGACCTATATACCCTTTCAACTATCACCGACTCACCCACCTGGGTCGAAACACGAATAGGTATGTCAAGTAATTCACAATGTAATTTTAGACCATTAGCAAATGAGGAAGATACATAAGAAAATGTGGATCCAGGATCAAACAATACGGAAGCCATGCAATCACAAATCAAAAGGTTACCTGTGATAACAGCATCAGACGCCTCCGCTTCAGATCTCCCAGGGAAAGCGTAGCAATGGGCCCCATTATTTGTCTGTCCGTTGCCCCTACCATGTTGCGTAGTAGTGGCTCCGTTTTGCCCATCACCTCTGCCGTTTTGGTGGCCACCATTACCTCGACCACCACGTCCTCCAGAAAAGCGGCCTCTACTATGACCACCTCTACCTCTAGCTATTGGGGGTCTGTAACTCTATTTTGGACAATTCCTCCTAATATGTCCAATCTCCCCACATCCATAGCACTCTCTGGAGTCCGGCATAGGTCTCTCCGAGTAGTGTTGACCGTTCTGAGGTGGACCCCCAACTACAGTCTGTAGTGAAGACTGAATTGGTCGAACTGAGTGACCTCCGGAGTTCTGTCCTCTAGAGTAAGAACCATTAAACTCACCTACCCTTCGAAACCTTTTTGATGTCGATGTCGTGGTGAAGTCATCTGGTTTCACTCCTTCCACCTCTATCACAAAGTCTACCACCTCTTGGAAGGATGTTGCCGTTGCCGCTACCTGTAATTCTGAAATCCGCAATTCTGACCTCAACCCCTTCACAAAACGGCGGATCCGTTCTTGTGGACTGAAACAAAGTTGGGTGGCATACCTGGATAATGCACGGAATTCGGCCTCATATGCGTTAACCGTCATCCTACCTTGCTCGAGACTCAAGAACTCATCCCTTTTTCTATCTCTCAAGGTCCTTGGGATATACTTCTCCATAAACAGGGTAGAGAATGATTCCCAAGTCATAGGTGGTGCCTCTGTTGGTTGACACTCAACATGTGAACGCCACCACATTTTGGCGTTCCCTTGAAACTGATAGCTCACGAACTCGACACCAAACCTCTCTACTATACCCATCTTGTGTAGTAGCTCATGACAGTCAACCAGAAAATCGTAGGCATCCTCTGATTCTGCACCCCTTAAAGATTGGAGGTTTCAATTTCAAGAACTTACTGAAAAGTTCATGTTGATCGTTTGTCATTATAGGCCCAGTAGTCAGACGTGGAAATGTGCCTATCTCCAATGTGCATCCATGCGGGGAGCCATAGTAGCCGCATGTCGTATCTCTGAAACCGGAGGTGTTGGTGCAGAAACCACTGGAGGTGCCTGACCCTGATCAGACAACCCGCTAAGATAAGCAAGTACTTGGTTGATCATCTCTGGGGTAGGTTGGGGGGGGGGCAATTCCTCATGTTGCACTTGTTCAGTCTCCCCTCCCTCACCCTCTCTTACCACATCCTCAGTCAGTGGAGGAGTCACCGCCCTAGTATCAGATGGGCTAGGTGCTCGTCCTCTTCCTCTAGAAGACGTCCTCCCACGACCTCTTCCACGGCCTCTGGCCGCTGTTCTTCCCCGAGCCACAGCCCCAGTGGCCGGCTCAGTCGTTTCCTGTCTTTCCGTTGTTGCTGCTGGTGCGTTCGTTGCTCTAGTTCTAACCATCTGCGAAATAGAGTGAAGATGGTCAGATACCAATTTGTATCACCTAGATACCAATTGGACTCAAGTAGTAGCACGAAAGAAAGAATGAAAAAATGGAATTTTCCTAAAGTCTTATAGCCTCTCAAAGAAAAGTAAAGGCGTCCCCCTACCGTTCCTTAAGACTCTACTAGACTCGTTCTTGTGTGATGAGACCAACGAACCTAATGCTCTGATACCAAGTTTGTCACGACCCAAATCGATACCGCGACTGGCACCCACATTCACCCTCCTATGTGAGCGAACCAACCAATCTAAACCTTAACATTTTAATACAATATCAACAAAATAATGCGGAAGACTTAAACTCATTAATAAAAACAACTCAAAACTATTATTATTATCCCAAAAATCTGGAAGTCATCATCACAAGAACATCTATCCTCAAATTACTAAACTAAATGTCTAAGAACAAAAAATAACTAAAGAACTAGTCCATGCCGGAAGTTCAAGGCATCAAGACTTGAAGAAGAAGATCCAGTCCAAGCTAGACGCATTAGCTCACCCTGAATTTTCCGAAGGTAGTGAAGACTGGCTCGAATTACTGTTGTGTTGAAGTTGACGGAACGTTTGCTGCATTACACAAATACAAAGAAGAAAACATAAAAGTAGGGGGTCAGTACAACCACAAGTACTGAGTAGATATCATCGGCCAACTCAAAATATAAGATAATATATATCAAGTAATATTATAAATCAACTATAAGCTCAACATGTAACAACAACAAGTATTATAATCGTCAATAAATACCATCAAGTTTATCCATGAGGACTCAAGCCTCAATACCATACTCATTTGGGAAATAAGTTCATTATGTTGAGTATATTATCATCTTTCCAGATTCATTATCTTTCTTCCTCTTGTGTCGGTATGTGACACTCCGATCCCCTACCACTATGTGTCGGTACGTGACACTCCGATCCCCTAATCCTACGTGTCGGTTCGTGAAACCCGATCCCCTACATGTGTCGGTACGTGACACTCCGATCCCCTATATGTGTCGGAACGTGACACTCCGATCCCCTATATGTGTCGGAACGTGACACTCCGATCCCCTAATCTACGTGTCGGTTCGTGACACCCGTCCCACTAATACTATGTGTCGGAACGTGACACTCCGATCCACTAATACTATGTGTCGGAACGTGACACTCCGATCCACTACCTCATTCTATCCGTTCATCAAGCCTTCTCTATACCAAGGCATCATCAATCCATTACTTTAACTCATCAAGCCTTCTTTTAAACCAAGGCATCATCATTATTAACGTAGATTAAAGTTCTTTCAAGATTTGGGATTCAAGGGTTTTCATCATGCTTAATTTGTCAAAATCACATTATCATATTCATAATCATGCAAGCATACAATTTAAGAACATAGTAGGGTTTACAATACTATCAACACATATCATTCACTATTGAGAGTTTACTACGAGTAGCATGAAAACCATAACCTACCTCCACCGAAGAATCGGAATCCACAAGCAAATTCCCAAGCTTTGATTTTTCCCTTCGTTTTCTCCTCTCTCTATTCGCTTCTCTTCTCTCTCTTGTTCTTTCTCTTTGTTTTATTCAAACCCTCTTTCTCTTACCCTAATTAACATGTAATTAAGTGTAAAAAGAGGACAATAAAACCCCACTAATTAACCCAAGTTACCTCTTTTATCCCTCAAGGATTTGAGTTATTAATATAAACCCTCAATCTTTATAATTAAGGAAAGAATAGTCCAAAACGTCCCTTAAAACGTGTGAAGAAATCCCATTCTGCCTGGGATTTGCGCAACCTGTGACGGCCCGTCGTGCCTGCGATGGTCCGTCACGCAGGTCGTCGCAGCCTCCCAGCATCCAGGTGAGCTGTGACGGCCCGTCACACCAGTGACGGTCCGTCCTGCACCTCCGTCCTGACGGTCAGAAACTCGTTTCTTATACCAAATTCTCAAAAGTTGAAGTGTTTTGCAACGGAAACTCACGACGGTTCGTCGTGGATGTGACAGCACGTCCTGCAGGTCCGTCACAATTTACAGAGAGTCGATTTTCAGTATCCAATTTCAGAATTCTAAGTGTCATGGAACGAAACCTCCACGACGGGCCGTCGTGACCACGACGGTCCGTCGTGACTTCCGTCGTTCCAGCCAGTTTTTCCAGAATTAAAATCTGTTGCTCAAAACGACTAAACAGGTCGTTACAGTATGTATACTAGTTACAGAAAATGTGCGCTGCACGTTTGTCCCTTATTGTTAAATTTCTATAAAGTAAAAAAATTGAGTTGTAAAATACAAAATGCTATAATTAACAATATTAGTTTTACCATTTACATTTATTTCACTAAATAAAAATATATATTGTGAATACTTAAGCATCTTTTTATCCTTCATTTGCAGTTTCTCATTCTCTTTTCTTCCATGTTGAACTATGCATATAACATAAATCTTTGTAAATTGGTTCTTAAAAAGCATATTGAAATTTTATTTCTGAATTTTTTTTACAACATTGTGGAGAGATTCTTCATATTCAACTTTCAATTTTAAATAATTACGGGTATGATTAATAATTAACATTGAATAATTAGACATAAGAATATCACATTCTCTTAAATAATATAATATCTCTAAGGCAAAAGTAGACATTCTAATTTGGACAATTACTACTTAACTATTTATAGGTCCAACCAATAATCTTGAAACCGGAGTTTACAATTTTCTAGCCATAATTAAAATTTTGCATCAACAATACGTAGCTTATCATAAGAGTAAATAGAAGTTTGATTCATAAAATTTATAAGTTCTAAAAGACATCATTAGTTTTGTACATATGCAAATGATATAACACTTGATATATTATGAAACACACCTGCAACCATCATCATGATTATTATGCTAATTATTTTTATAATTGTATCATATATACATCTTCTTTTTAACCTAAGAGAAATATTGTACATATGATTTAAAAAAGAAAAGAATAAAACTCTTTTTTTCATAAAATTTCTCTTTGAATAATTAATATAAATGGAGCAACACAAACTTTTCAAAATGACTTATTCTAGATATATGGTCAATTCGAAGAATAAATGTTTACACAAATAAATAATAGACTTATAAGATCAATAGATTTTACGATATAAACGAAAAGTCAAATGAAAAAACATTTTTTAAAAATCAGATGTAATTTTTCTCATTTAGTTATTCCTCTCATTACTAATAAATAATAATCTCAAAAATATATTTAAACTAAAGTACAACACTATATCGATAGTCGCATATGAAATTAACTTATTAATCTTTCATTATGAATTTCATCAATAATTAATAAATATAGTAGAACATGAATTTCATATCACTAATTTTCATTTAGGAAACAAGATATTCCAATCGAAAAACAAAATTATAAAAAAGTAAATCGACCAAAATATTAAATTAAGGATGTACAAAATACTTAAGCTTGAGAAGGAAGAGTGGATAAAAATAAAATGAAATTACTAAAATACAAAATTATTGAGCTAGATTAATTTTTTGCTTGAAAATCTCTCATCCTCCTCTTATCACTTATATGAAGACCATGCTAGGTATTTTATAGTAGTAGCTGGGATGACTTTTGAGCAGGTAAAATTAATTTGCATTAAATTAGTTCGAAGATTTTAGTCCATATCAAAGTTATTTAAAAGAAAGACTCTTCAAATACTCTTGATTTTAACAACAAAAGAGATATTAATTATTAATGTGAATTTGATTGATGCACTAATTTAAATGAATTATTTATTAATTTAATTATATTTTTTAACATTTGTTTTAATTATTTTAATATAATGGTAAAAAGGTAATCCAAATGTAAGCTTTGAATCTTTCTACTTATAATAATATATGATGAATGTTATGATGTTGATCACACCTGTTGTAAATGAAATAGATGAATGATGATTGGCCATGAAATCATTCCTTATATGTATGATCTTAAAGATATACTTGTGATTGTGATCAGTGTTCTAAAAGGCAGGGGCGTGGGGCGATGACTAAATCCCGTGACATATGGTGTAAGTCCAATGGATCTACGAGGCATAGTCTCATGTATATTCAGTTTTATAGTTTTATTACTAATTAAATTCCTTTCATTGATTTTACAAATTATTTTTTATTAAAAACCTAAATATATGGTAATTATATTATGATTTTTATTTGACATAAGTATTAATAATCTATAATAAATAAAAAAGTATTATAATTAATATTTGAGAAATATTTACACAATTAATAATAAAACATGACTATACAAGTTAAAATAGTCTAACATCTTAATTTTTATAACAAAATAATCATTATATATACATATATATATATACATATAGATATATATATATATCTATATGTATATATGTATATGTATATCTAGTATATGTATATTTATATGTAAGGCTCTGTATATCTATGTTATCTATAAATATCTATATATCCTCTATATATAGATATCTCTCTATATATATAATATATCTCTATCTATCATATATCTTATATCTCTCTATATATATATGTACATATATCCTATTCTATATAGATCTATCTGTATCTATATCTGTCTATATATATGTGTGTGGTGTGTGTATATATATATATATATATATATATAGATATACACACCAAACACCCATATATATACATACATATATATATATATATATATATATATATATATAGATATATTATCGTATATATATATATACATACATATATATATATCTATACATATATATATGTATATATATTCACATACATATACATATATATATGTATATATATATACATACATATACATATATATGTATGTAATAAATTTATTTGGGATCACTTGTGAACGGACTCAGTTTAAAATAGCAAATGCTATATCTGATCGCACACACTATATGATATACATCATGCTTCCCAAAAATCTAGCACAATTCAATTGTGAGTCACTTTTGTTTTCACTCTTTTGAAATGCAAAGCTCACATTTATTGGACACTTGACAATATTGACATTAAAATATTTGAACTAGTTAAGTACCTTTTCAATGCAATGAGACCGTGAAAATGCTAAACATTATGGAGTTCTACGAATTCTTATATCTAAGATCGCATTAGCAAATCCAATAATTTTCATTTCACTTGCTTTATAGCATACGTTTAGTAGCATTTATGTCATTAGTGTCTCTATTGACGATCAACATATCACCAATATACAAACAAACAATGACCTTATGATTTTAATGTGAACGCATTTATCACTTCTATCATTCTTCAATCCATTTGCCGACATGGTTTGATTGAATTATGTCATTGTTTTGGTGCTTCCATAATGTGACTTAACAAGTTCACATACTTTCTTTTATTTACCAGGTACCACAAAACCCTCGGATTGTTCCATGTAAATTTCTTCATCCAATTCTACATTTAAGAAAAGTTTTTTTTCACATTAATTTGATGAATTTGGAGTTCATATACCACAGTAATAATTTTTGCATCCGAATGGATGTAATTCTAATTACTAACGAGTATATATATCGACAAGATCAAAATCTTATTTTTTTTCTAAAGCCTTTGACACAAAGTCTTGCTTTATATTTTTCAACAGTTCCATCAACTGTTATTTTTCCTTCTAAAGATTCATTTTGAAGTCAAAGGTTTATTTTCTTGAAGAAGATCAATTAACTTTCAATATTGTTTATTGACACCATCTTTCGAAAGGATGAGTCAACAGAAGACACATAAAATGTTACAAAATCATATTAGAAGGAAGTAAATGTCCTTTAACATTTTACTAAGCCTCTGAATCTCGTTATTAAGTACATTATCCTTTTCATTCCCTAGGCCTTTTAGACCCTTCTCTAGACTACTCAAGTCTAATTTTACAGTCCACAATCATAGGTCCTATTTAATTCTTTTAGGAATAGGATCTTGGACTTTGACTAGATACCCCCACACTTTGAAATATTTCAAGTTGGATCTCCTTTCTTTCCATTTCTCATATGGAAAATATTGTATTTTGATCAAACAAAATCGCTTTCTTTCTAAAAGGACAAAACTTTTTGTTGATCCCTTTTGCAGTAAGGATAGTTCCTCCACACAAGTTTTGTGTAAACCCGAACTTATAAATAATGCATCCATCATTTCTTTCAACGTTCGGTTTTTCATTAGATTGAGGTGAATATGACAGTAGTTTCATATTTCACTTTCCAAACATATTTCTGCACAATGAGATTTATACTTTCCATTCTAATCACTTCTTATATATATATATATATATATATATATATATATATATATATATATATATATATATATATATATATATATATATATATATATATATATATATATGTTTATATTTACACTGATTTTCAACTTCGATATTACATTGTCTAGATTGTCAATATCTTTTTCATAAGGACATTTCCATAACTTTCAATGTGATTGTTATAGAACTACCTATGAACAAAAGGTTCATCGGGTTCAATAAGGACAATATAGTCCAACTGTTATTTTTACGAAAACATACAAATGACTATTCATCAATATTCATGTCTATGCAAATACTTTTATTATAATAGACATATCTTTTCATGAAAAATCACAACATTTTAAGTGATATTATTTTCCATAAAAGAACACAATTATTTTGAACAAGTATATATATAATTTGGATGTTTCGTACTAGTCACACTATATACTAGTAATAGAGAAACTCAACAACCATAATATCAAATATACTCCAAGAATTTTTTGAGTATAACATAATACAAAAGTATCATTAAATTACATATCTTCTGCTCCAAAGTTAAATTAGACACTAAGTCTAATCATAAGCAAATAACCCCCACATTTCAAATGTGATCTCAAAATATTTTTCAAGTATTTGAAAATAGTTTTTCCACATATTTTAATGTTGGAAACATTATTCTACTAAAGAATTATAATGCTGCAATTCTCTTTGGCAATGTTTACACAGTGTCAAAGTTCATTCCATAGAAATACAAAATCACAAATTCTAATTCACTGGTATTTTTTCTCTATCATAAATAGACATACCACTTAGTATTTTAAATACTAACAATAAGGACAAAAAACATTGTACAATTTATTTCTATATTACATTGAAGTTTATAGAAAATCAAAAGTACAACATTGACTTATTATGTGAAGTTTTCATATTCTTCAAACCAATTGCATAGTCCAATTAATCTAGAGTATAAAACCACAAAAGTTATTAGTCTACAAAAATCAGACACACTAACATTTCTCACGGAGTACAAAACTACAAAAGTTTTTTTTCTCTCCTCCAAACAGAATAACACATATTCTTTATCACATAGAAATGTTTTTCTTATCAAATAGTCTTACAACTATAACATTTTGACATACTATTTTATCAAACAAAAATATGCATCTCTCATTTTTGCAAACTAAAGAATTTTAAAAGCCACAATATTTGCAAAGTAAAATTCATTCCACAACATATGGTTTGCAGATCTTTTTCCAAGATACACATAATAAAAAAATAAAAATAAAAATCAAAGATGATAACTCTTAGAAAATTTTTCCTCCTTTGATATTTTAATAAGAAGTTTATCTGGTAATCTTTAAACAAAATACCATACAAATTTTCTGTTACATTCTCACTTCGACCTTGCTAAACAAAACAACGAATTATGGAGATACTCGGTCAATTGGTAGATGCGATATCTTTGAACCGTCGAACTTTGGTGTATACCTATACAACCATATGTCACACAATTAACCCTTTACCGTCTATGGTTCTTACGGTTGTGTTCGTTATGAAGACCTCCTGGTTTCATGAGTATATAGAGAGATGGGCTTTTGACAATCATCTTCTTTGAAGCGGCTTACACTTCACACTCACATAGGTGATTCCTAACCGTGTTATCGCGTAGATACACTATTTGGTCAACACTGCCAAACTTAGAAAATCATTAAAACCATTAAGCTTTATTAACTCATTAACAAGCCTTAATGTTGTATCCTTGTCCCTGAGCATTGTCTTCATCATGAGAATGAATTGAGTTTATTGACAATGCTGAACCGTCATTCACAACTTTGTTTTTCTCCTTGAATCTAGCTCTTGGGATCTGCAGTCTGCTAGATAGAGTTACCACCATGATGACTTGTCCTAAGCCGTAAATTCATTCCCTTAGATGATCTTTTAACTTTCTCTCTAGTTAGGCCTTTTTGTAAGTGGATCTGAAACATTATCCTTTGACTTTATAGAGTCAATTCCGATAATTCCACTAGAGAGTAGTTTTCTAACAGTATCATGTCTATGTCGTATATGACGAGACTTTTCGTTATACGTCATGCTCCATGCCCTACCTATTGCATCTTGACTGTGAAAGTGTATGCATACCAATGCCAATGGTTTGGGCCAAAATAGAATATCTATTAAGAAATTCTGGAGTCTTTTAACTTATTCACCGACCTTATCTAGAGCACCTAGCTCAAAGATCATTGGTAGAGCTAGAGATACATGTCTCTTTTGAAATATTTCTAAGAGACTTCTCCTCTACCAATAGTAAATACATATCCACTCATGAACGGACTCAGTTTAAAATATATATGTCTAAGAGACTGCTTTGTCATCTAATAAATTTATTTGGGATCACTTGTGAACGGACTCAGTTTAAAATAGCAAATGCTATATCTGATCGCACACACTATATGATATACATCATGCTTCCCAAAAAATCTAGCACAATCCAATTGTGAGTCACTTTTGTTTTCACTCTTTTGAAATGCAAAGCTCACATTTATTGGACACTTGACAATATTGACATTAAAATATTTGAACTAGTTAAGTACCTTTTCAATGCAATGAATCCGTGATAATGCTAAACATTATGGAGTTCTACGAATTCTTATATCTAAGATCGCATTAGAAACTCCAATAATTTTCATTTCACTTGCCTTAAAGAATACGTTTAGTAGAACTTATGTCATTAGTGTCTGTATTGATGATCAACATATCACCAATATACAAACATATACATACATACATACATATATATATATATATATATATATATATATATATATATATATATATATATATATATATTTATTTATTTACCACCTCACCCCCCAACCTTAAAAGAAAATAATCAATAAACTTACAAGTATTATAGTATAAATATCACTCTTTTCTGAATAAAAATAAAATTACTTTAAAATAGTTAAATAAAATATGATAATTTTAAGACATATGACAAAACCATGAAGACCAAAGATAAAGTGAAAAAGAAAAAGTTCGCTACAAATTTTTAAGTGAAATGTTACGTAATATATAATTACCTTCATAGTGTTATCAAATAGTAAATATGTGATACTACATTTGTTGTTTGAGTTACTCTCAATCTTGTTATATTTATAAATTTAAAGTTACGTATCATTAATTTATTCAAGAATTATAAGGGTCAACACTGTTAAATAAAGATTTTAACACATAATTTGTGTAAAATCTGTTAGGCGAGACTCGATTGTTGGGCGTACTTAGGGCGTAATTTTAGGGCGAAGTCTTGTAGAATTAAGTTCAAACTTGAGCCTCAAGGTTTTTTCTAGAGCTCCGCCCCAGGGCGAGTCCTAGATTAATCTTTTAAAACATTGATTGTGATTGTGTTGTGTTGAATAAATTAGTTGTCACGTTGTAGCATAACTAGTTATGGGATCGATTTTCATGTTCTGGCAAACTATTGGATCGGTTGTCATGTTCCGGCATAACTATTAGATCAGTTGAAGCATTTCGATATACATATTGGATCTATTTCCACATTTTGGCATAAATAGGAGATCAGTTTCCACGTTTTGACATGCTAACTGTTTCAGTTTGGGTTCCATGAGAGGACCAACGATGTGATATAAAATGTGAAGTTGTTTGTAAATGTTGATGATATTGTATGTGTCGATATATATATGCATGCGATTATAATATTTTCTTAACTTGTTTATGTTGCACTAGTGGGATAGCTTCGTGATCCTACCAGTACACTATAGTTGTATACTGATTCTGCACTTGCTCTTATTTTTGTTGTGTACAGGGCATCTTCACGCAATTATTTACAGACCTCTCTTAAAAGATCAATGATCATCGCTTCGAATTCAAGGGAGAGCCCATTCTTTCAGGTTGCCATGGAATTCTCTTTCGTCTATGTCCACCATTTCCAGACTTAGACATTTTTTATAGTTAGTTGATTAGTTCATTAGTTTGTTGTAGTGTCCCTTCATTTTTAGACTTGGATCATTGTTTAGATGTTTTGGTATTGACTTTAAGGTTATAGAATTTTCTTCGCATTTAAAGTTATACTAGGTAATCTACACATGTTTCGCGCGGTTATAAGAAATCTTTCTAGCCTTTTAAACAATTTTACCAATAATTGACTGTTATAAGAAAAAAAAGTAAATTTTTGTATGTTTTTAGAATATTTCTAGAGAAATTAAATAATTTAAAATTATCACATATCTCAAAAATTGTAAATATATAATTAATGATTAAAAATAACTTGATATCTAATTATTTTAATCTTTTACATAATTTAACATACTATTGTGTGATGGTATAATTGTTTTGTTAAACTGAGTCATGTTTTAATGTAGCGATTAAACATTTCTTTTTATTTATACATGAAAAATATAGAATTTCATAATTTTATGGTTATCATAACTCCTTGTTTAAAAACTTTTATGTGAATGTTTTTGATAACAAATATTAGTAATAAATGAATTAAGACCGGAAAAAAATGTACATCACAACAACATAAATAATATTTTTAGAGACAATCCACTTTTTGTGATCAAATGTTCACTTATTTTCATTATTATTACTTTGCTATTATAACAAAAAAGTTCATAAAAGGAGAAAAATATTTGGAACTACAACAAATTAATATTGTTGACCCTTATAATAATTCATTCTTCATTGAACTGCGGAACGCCTTTTTGAATGCATCATCAATGCAACTTTACAGCTTTTTCTGGAATATTTATGTGTGATTGTTACATTACGAAAGTACACATAGATTAAAATGTTTTATTCTAGATTCATGTTAAAGAAACATTCTCAAACATTAAAAAGTTAAAAAATGATTCTAAACATAAATAATTCAAATGCTCAGCAATAATTGGGACATGAAGGATAACAAATCTATGTTAATAGACATATCTTTTGTAGCTTAAGATATTACTTTTATTCAGAGTAGATTTTGTTTCATATTTTTGTCACGACCCAAAAATGGACGTGATGGCACTCGTCTTATCCCACTAAGACAAGTGTCACGACCCAAAACGAGCCGCGAGTGGCACCCACACTTATCCTACTATGTGAGCGAACCAACCAATCCAAACCCCAACATTTCAACCATAATAAACAAAATACAATGCGGAAGACTTAAAACTCATTAATGAAAATCGATTAAATAACTTCTAAAATCCAATCTTATTATTCCCAAAATCCTGAAGTCATCACCACAAGAACATCTATCCTCAAATTACTAAATCCAAGAGTATCTAAGAAGCTAAAATAAATAAAAAGCTAGTCCATGCCGGAATTTCAAGGCATCAAGACATGAAGAGGAAGATCCAGTCCAAGCTAGAAGCAATAGCTCACCCTGAAATCTGGCGTGATGAAGACTGGCTAGAGTTGCGGTTGAGTTGAAGACGACGGTACGTTTGCTGCACTCCACAATTAACAAAGAAAAACAAATACAAGTAGGGGTCAGTACAAGGCACAAGTAATGAGTAGGTATCATCGGCCAACTCAAAATAGAAAACAGTATATATCAGATAATAACATAAAATCAACTAATATTCTTAACAGGCAACATTAACAATTACCATAACCCTGGGTCACAACACCAAGCACATCAATAAGGACTCAAGCCTCCCCATCATACTCATTTGAGAATTAGTTCTTTACAATTTAGTATATTATCATAATTCAAGATTCATTATCTTTATTCCTCTTGTGTCGGTACGTGACACTCTGCTCCACTACTAATATCCTGGTGTCGGAACGTGACACTCCGATCCATATACTATCCTGGTGTCGGAATGTGACACCCGATCCATATACTATACTGGTGTCGGAACGTGACACTCCGATCCATATACTATCCTGGTGCCGGAACGTGACACCCGATCCATAATCTATCTTGGTGTCGGAACGTGACACTCCAATCCATATACTATCCTGGTGCCGGAACGTGACACTCCGATCCATATACTATCCTGGTGCCGAAACGTGACACTCCGATCCATATACTATCCTGGTGTCGGAACGTGACACTCCGATCCATATATTATCCTGGTGTCGAAACGTGACACCCGATCCTCTATTACTATCTTGGTGTCGGAACGTGACACCCGATCCTCTAATCTCATTACTTTAGTTCATCAAGCCTTCTTTTATACCAAGGCGTCATGTTTAACAAAGTAAATTTAGGATTCAAGATTCAATAGCCTCATCATGCTAATTCATCACAATTATATAATCACATCATGTAAGCACACAATTAAGCATATAGAAGACTTTATAATACTACCCAACACATATCATTCGCTATTAAGAGTTTACTATGAATAGCATAAACCATAACCTACCTCCACCGAAGAATTGTGATCAAGCAATCTAATTTCCCAAAGCTGTGTTCTTCTTCGTTTTCTCTCTCTCTTGATCGTCCGTTTCTCCCTCTCTTTGTTCTTTCTATTTTTCTTATTCCAAACCCTTTTTCTTTTACCCTAATTGTCATATAATTAAGTATAAAGATGATAAAAATAACCCACTAATTATTCCATGGTTATCTCCTTTAACCCCCAAGTAATTGAATTATTAACATTAATCCACTAACTTTGTAATTATAAGCATGAATGGTCCAAAACGCCCCTTAAACTTTTAATAGAAATCCGACCCAGTCTGGGTTACGCAACCTGTGACGGTCCGTCATGACTGTGACGGTCCGTCCTGCAGGTCCGTCACAAAGTTCAGAGAGTTAGTTCTGTGGAAAGATTTGTGACGGTCCGTTGTGCCTGCGATGGTCCGTCCTGCCATTCCGTCACGAAGTTCAGAGAGTCGATTTCAGTACCCAAATTTCAGGATTCTAAGTGTTTTGGAACGAGACCTCCTCGACGGTCCGTCGTGCCCATGACGGTCCGTCGTGGGATCCGTCGACCCAGACAGTGATTTCCAGAAATAAACTCTGCTGCTCAAAACGACTAAACAGGTCGTTACAGTAGATACCAATTTACCCATCGTTCATCCTCGAACGATCACAAGAAGAAAAACAAGGGCGAAAAGGAGTACCTGAATTTGTAAACAGGTGTGGGTATCTTTCTTGCATATCAGCCTCCTTCTCCCAAGTGGACTCTTCAACTGGTCGATTCTTCCATTGAACTTTGATGGATGCAATCTCCCTTGATCTCAACTTGCGAATTTCTCTATCTAGAATGGCAACAGGCTCCTCCTCATAAGACAAATTCTCATCAAGCAGAACCGAATCCCAACGAATGATGTAGTTTCCATCCCCATGGTATCTTTTCAACATAGACACATGAAATACCGGATGCACTCCTGAGAGTCCTGGAGGCAAGGCTAATTCATAAGCCACCTCCCCTACTCGCTTAAGTACTTCAAATGGTCCAATATACCTTGGGCTTAGCTTACCCCTTTTACCAATCCGCATCACCCCTTTCATGGGTGAAACCTTCAGCAAGACTTGTTCACCCTCCATGAACTCCAAGTCTCTAACCTTTCGATCTGCATATTCCTTTTGCCTACTTTGAGCCGCTAAAAGCTTTTCTTGAATAGATTTCACTTTCTCCAATGAATCCCTCAAAAGATCAGTACCCCAAGGTCTAACCTCAAATGCATCAAACCAACCAATGGGAGACCTACATCTCCTCCCATACAGTGCCTCAAATGGAGCCATATCAATACTTGAGTGATAGCTATTGTTGTAGGAAAACTCCGCTAAGGGTAAGAAGTTATCCCAATGACCACCAAATTCTATCACACATGCACGAAGCATATCCTCCAATACCTGAATCATTCGCTTAGATTGAAAATCGGTCTGAGGGTGAAATGCAGTACTGAGGTCCAACCTAGTACCTAATTCCGCATGCAATGTTCTCCAAAACTTAGAGGTAAACTGCGTACCTCTATCTGATATGATGGAAAGTGGAACTCCATGCAATCGAACAATCTCTGAGATATAAAGTTTGGCTAACTTCTCCGCATTGTAAGTCACCTTGACCCGAATGAAGTGAGCAGACTTAGTTAATATGTCCACAATTACCCAAATAGAATCAAACTTACCCAATGTCTTTGGAAGACCAACCACGAAGTCCATTGTAATTCTCTCCCACTTCCATTCAGGAATGGACATTCTCTGAAGTGTTCCTCCGGGCCTCTGGTGTTCATACTTTACTTGCTGACAATTTGGACATTTGGCAACAAAGTCAACAATGTCACGCTTCATTCTACTCCACCAAAAGTGTTGCTTTAGGTCACGGTACATCTTGGTTGCACCAGGATGTATAGAATATCCGGAACTATGAGCCTCTGTGAGGATGGTGTGGATCAAATCATCAACACGAGGCACACATACCCTTCCCTTAATCCTCAAAACACCTTCCTCATAGATTATTGCCTCTTTAGCCTCTCCTCGCAACACCATATCCCAAATTCGGCATAGTTTCTCATCATCAAACTGTTTTCCCTTAATCTTGTCAAGAAAAGAAGATCTTTCCTCCACACAGGCCAAAAATCCTCCCTTCTCATTTACTTCTAGACTCATAAAGTCATTAGCCAAGTTTTGGATTTCTCTAGCCAATGGGCGTCTGGAAACCTGTAAGTGAGTTAGGCTTCCTATGCTCCCCGCTTTTCTACTTAAGGCGTCTGCCACAACATTAGCCTTTCCTGGGTGATACAAGATAGTAACATCATAGTCCTTCAGTAGTTCCATCCATCTCCTCTGTCTCAAATTCAAATCCCTTTGAGTAAAGACGTACTGTAGACTACGATGATCTGTGTAGACTTCACACTTGACCCCATATAGATAGTGTCTCCATTGCTTTAATGCAAACACTACCGCAGCCAACTCCAAATCGTGGGTCGGATAATTACGTTCGTGCACCTTTAATTGCCTCGAAGCATAAGCAATTACATTCTTCTCTTGCATTAGCACTGCACCCAACCCAGAGTAAGATGCATCGCAATAAACAATGAAGTTCTTACCCTCTACTGGCAAGGTAAGGATAGGTGCAGTAGTCAGCAAGGTCTTGAGTTTCTGAAAGCTTTCCTCACATTTATCCGACCATACAAATGGAACATTCTGCTTAGTCAAGTTTGTCAATTGGGAAGCAATAGAAGAGAATCCCTTGACAAATCGACGGTAGTAGCTAGCTAAACCAACAAAGCTCTTTACTTCTGACACATTAGTAGGTCTTACCCAATTCTTCACTGTTTCAATCTTAGAAGGATCCACCATCACTCCATCCTTAGAAACCACGTGCCCCAAGAAGGACACTGAATCTAGCCAAAACTCACACTTGGAGAATTTGGCATACAACTTTTTCTTCCTCAACAACTCCAATACCATTCTCAAATGCTCCTCATGTTCCTTCTTACTCTTGGAGTATATCAGTATATCATCAATAAATACGATCACAAAGAGATCCAGATATGGCTTAAAAATCCCGTTCATCAAGGTCATGAAAGCAGCATGGGCATTCGTAAGACCAAAAGACATTACTACAAATTCGTAATGCCCATACCTGGTCCGAAAAGCAGTCTTTGGCACATCCGTTGCCCGTATTTTCAATTGATGATAACCGGATCTCAAGTCAATCTTAGAGAAGACACAAGCACCTTGTAACTGATCGAACAAGTCATCAATGCGAGTAATGGGATACTTGTTCTTAATAGTTACCTTGTTCAACTGCCGGTAGTCTATGCACATCCGAAAACTCCCATCCTTCTTCTTCAAAAATAACACCGGAGCACCCCAAGGGGATGCACTTGGTCTAATGAAACCTTTACTTAACAACTCTTGAAGTTTGGCCTTTAACTCCCTTAACTCTGCTGGAGCCATTCTGTAAGGGGGTATAGAAATGGGGCGAGTACCCGGCTCCAGATCAATGCAAAAGTCGATATCCCTATCCGGTGGTATACCAGGAAGGTCTGCAGGGAACACATCTTGAAACTCACGGACTATCGAAACCGACTCAATTGAAGCTACTTGGGTAGTAACATCCATGAGGTGTGCCAAGAACGCTAAGCACCCTTTACAAACCATTCTCTTAGCACGAAGAAAGTAGATGATACGAACTAAAGTGGAAGTGTAGTATCCCTCCCACACTAACGGATCTGTCCCAGGCTTGGCCAACGTTACAGTTTTAGCATTACAATCTAAGATTGCAAAATTTGGAGAAAGCCAAGTCATACCCAGAATTACATCGAAATCAACCATTTCTAAGATAACCAAGTCTACATGAGTATTGCTCCCCACAAAAGTCACCAAACAAGACCTATATACCTTTTCAACTATCACAGACTCACCCACCGGAGTAGAAACACGAATAGGCATGTCAAGCAATTCACAATGTATATTAAGACCAGTAGCAAATAAGGAAGATACATATGAAAATGTGGAGCCAGGATCAAATAATACAGAAGCCATGCAATCACAAACCAAAAGATTACCTGTGATAACAACATCAGATGTCTCCGCTTCAGACCGCCCGGGGAAAGCGTAACAATGGGCCCTATCACCTGTCTGCCCGTCGCCCCTACCATGTGGTGTTGTAGTAGCTCCAGTCTACCCGTCACCCCGGCCGTTTTGGTGACCACCATTACCTCGGCCACCACGTCCTCCAGAATGACGGCCTCTTCCATGACCACCTCTACCTCTGACTATTTGAGGTCTGTAACTCTGTTTTGGACAATACCTCTTAATGTGTCCAGTTTCCCCACATCCATAACACTGTCTGGATTCAAGCATAGGTCTATGTGAGAATGACGAAGTCTGGGGATAACCTCCAAACTCAGAGAAGTGTTGACCGGTCTGCGGTGGACCCCCAAATACAGTCTGCAGTGAAGACTGAATAGGTCGGGCTGGATAACCTCCTGAACCCTGCCCTCTGGAGTAAGAACCATTAAACTCACCTCCCTTACGAAACCTTTTAGATGTCGATGCCATGGTGAAGTCATCTGGCTTCACTCCCTCTACCTCTATCACGAAGTCTACCACTTCCTGAAAGGATTTTGCTGTAGCCGCTACCTGTAAGGCCGAAATCCGCAAATCTGACCTCAATCCCTTCACAAAACGGCGAATCCGTTCTTGTGGACTGAAACAAAGCTGGGTGGCATACCTGGATAATGCACGAAACTTAGCCTCATACGCGGTAACCAACATCCTACCTTGCTCTAGGCTCAAGAACTCATCTCTCCTCCTATCCCTCAAGGTCCGTGGGATATACTTCTCCATAAATAAGCTAGAGAATGACGCCCAAGTCATAGGTGGTGCCTGTGCGGGTTGACACTCAACATGTGACCGCCACCACATTTTGGCATTTCCCTGAAACTGATAGGTTACAAACTCAACGCCAAATCGTTCCACTATGCCCATTTTATGTAGTAACTCATGACAATCAACCAGAAAATCGTAAGCATCCTGAGATTCAGCACCCTTGAAGACTGGAGGTTTCAATTTCAATAACTTACTGAAAAGTTCATGCTGGTCACTTGTCATTATGGGCCCTGTAGTCAAACGAGGAAACATGCCCATTTCCAATGAGGCATCCATGCGGGGAGCCTCAGCAGCGGCCTGTCGTACTTCCGGAACCTGAGGTGCTGGTGCAGAAAACACTGGAGGTGTCTGGCCTTGATCAGATAACCCGCTAAGATAAGCAAGAACCTGATTAATCATCTCTGGGGTAGGTTGTGGTGGTAATTCCTCATTCTGCACTTGCTCACTTTCCCCTTCCTCACCCTCTCTTACTACTTCCTCAGTCGGTGGAGGAGTCACCGCCCTCGTACTAGATGGGCCAGGTGCTTGTCCTCTTCCTCTAGAGGACGTCCTCCCGCGACCTCTACCACGGCCTCTTGCCACTAATCCTCCTCGAGCTACAGCACCAGTGGCTGGCTTAGTTGCATCTTGTCTCGCCGGTGTTGGTGTTGGCGCCGTTGTTGCTCTAGTTCTAACCATCTGCGAAATAGAGTGAAGATGGTCAGATACCAATTTGTATCACCTAGATACCAATTGGATCCAAGTAATAGCACGAAAGAAAGAAAGAATGGAATTTTTCTAAAGTCTTATAGCCTCTCAAAGAAAAGTAAAGGCGTCCCCCTACCGTTCCTTAAGACTCTACTAGACTCGTTCTTGTGTGATGAGACCAACGAACCTAATGCTCTGATACCAAGTTTGTCACGACCCAAAACAATCCGCGAGTGGCACCCACACTTATCCTACTATGTGAGCGAACCAACCAATCCAAACCCCAACATTTCAACCATAATAAACAAAATACAATGCGGAAGACTTAAAACTCATTAATGTAAATCGTTTAAATAACTTCTAAAATCTGATCTTATTATTCCCAAAATCTGGAAGTCATCACCACAAGAACATCTATCCTCAAATTACTAAATCTAAGAGTATCTAAGAAGCTAAAATAAATAAAAAGCTAGTCCATGCCGGAATTTCAAGGCATCAAGACATGAAGAGGAAGATCAGTCCAAGCTGGAAGAAATAGCTCACCCTGAAATCTGGCGTGATGAAGACTGGCTAGAGTTGCGGTTGAGTTGAAGACGATGGTACGTTTGCTGCACTCCACAATTAACAAAGAAAAACAAATACAAGTAGGGGTCAGTACAAGGCACAAGTAATGAGTAGGTATCATCGGCCAACTCAAAATAGAAAACAGTATATATCAGATAATAACATAAAATCAACTAATATTCTTAACAGGTGACAACAACAGTTACCATAACCCTTGGTCACAACACCAAGCACATCTATGAGGATTCAAGCCTCCACACCCTACTCATTTGGGAAACAGGTTCTTTAGATTGAGTATATTATCATAATTCAAGATTCATTATCTTTATTCCTCTTGTGTCGGTACGTGACACTCCGCTCCACTACTACTATCCTGGTGTCGGAACGTGACACTCTGATCCATATACTATCCTGGTGTCGGAACGTGACACCCGATCCATATACTATCCTGGTGCCGGAACATGACACTCCGATCCATATACTATCCTGGTGCCGGAACGTGACACCCGATCCATATACTATGCTGGTGTCGGAACGTGACACTCCGATCCATATACTATCCTGGTGCCGGAACGTGACACTCCAATCCATATACTATCCTGGTGCCGGAACGTGACACTCCGATCCATATACTATCCTGGTGTCGGAACGTGACACTCCGATCCATATACTATCCTGGTGTCGGAACGTGACACCCGATCCTCTATTACTATCCTGGTGTCGGAACGTGACACCCGATCCTCTAATCTCATTACTTTAGTTCATCAAGCCTTCTTTTATACCAAGGCATCATCATTAACAAAGTAAATTTAGGATTCAAGATTCAATAGCCTCATCATGCTAATTCATCACAATTATATAATCACATCATGTAAGCACACAATTAAGCATATAGAAGACTTTATAATACTAACCAACACATATGATTCGCTATTAAGAGTTTACTACGAATAGCATAAACCATAGCCTACATCCACCGAAGAATTGTGATCAAGCAATGTACTTTCCCAAAGCTGCGTTCTTCTTCATTTTCTCTCTCTCTTGATCGTTCGTTTCTCCCTCTCTTTGTTCTTTCTATTTTTCTTATTCCAAACCCTTTTTCTTTTACGCTAATTGTCATATAATTAAGTATAAAAGATGATAAAAATAACCCACTAATTATTCCAAGGTTATCTCCTTTAACCCCCAAGTAATTGAATTATTAACATTAATCCACTAACTTTGTAATTATAAGCATGAATGGTCCAAAACGCCCCTTACAACTTTTAATAAAAATCCGACCCAGTCTGGGTTACGCAACCTGTGACGGTCCGTCATGACTGTGACGGTCCGTCCTGCAGGTCCGTCACAAAGTTCAGAGAGTTAGTTCTGTGGAAAGATTTGTGACGGTCCGTTGTGCCTGCGACAGTCCGTTGTGCCTGCGACGGTCCGTCCTGCCATTCCGTCACGAAGTTCGGAGAGTCGATTTCAGTACCCATATTTCAGGATTCTAAGTGTTTTGGAACGAGACCTCCTCGACGGTCCGTCGTGCCCATGACGGTCCGTCGTGGGATCCGTCGACCCAGACAGTGATTTCCAGAAATAAACTCTGCTGCTCAAAACGACTAAACAGGTCGTTACAACAAGTCAGCCTAAAACTCAACCATTTTAATAAAGTGCGGAAATAAAATATAAGTAACTTAATAAAACCCCCAAAACCTGGTAGTCACGTGTACAAGCCTCTAAAGTATTACAATTGATTCAAAAGAAAAACTCAAGTCTCAAATGAATTTGTTTCTAGAATAGAACAAGATCATAATTATGGAGAAGAAAGTCTGCTGAGATGGAAACAACTACCTCACAAATCTCCAAGAAGCCTCGGAAAAGAAAAGAATGATAAGTACAACAAAAATCCAGGCTCATAACCTACAAAAATTTGTAGAAGCAAGGGGTGAGTACCAAACCACACGGTACTCAGCAAGTAAACCTCTAAACACAAGCTAAGCGGATGAAATACTGGTACTCCTACCACCCCCAAGCGAACCTCCACAACATCCTGCAGTAAAATCAACCCAACCTAACAGCTCACAGTTTACATAGCACGTAGCTAAACAACAACACTTAGACAAATTACATATCCTCAACAACAACACTTTAACAAATTACATATTCTCAACAACAATACTTCAACTATTTATATATCTGCAATAACAAGCTCAATATTGATCAATCGCAAGTTCCACAGAAAGGCAATCAGAAGATCAGCAAAACACGATATCAAGTTCACTAATGATAAGTATGTGCAATGCAATGGAATGCAATGTCAAGTATAATGATGCATGTCTGACCTAGTGATACACACCTGCTGTCTCTCAGTCCGGGACCCATGGGGGACTTATCTGTCCATGCATCTGTCGCGACGCACGACATGACCCTCGATAATAGTAACCATCGCGGCGCGCGATACGTCCCTCGAAATATAGTATCCATCGCGGCGCGCGATACATCCCTCGAAATGGTACATCCTCTTAAGTACCCATTCTTTCTCAATGCACATAACACTTGTCACAACCAATGCCTCAGAATAATGCAGATGACAAGTTCATACAAATAATGAGGAGATGACCATTTTCATAACATCGCACAGTTCACAACTACAGGAACATGAAGTTACATCAACAATGATTCAACAAGACTTCAACCCTTTCTCAACACAACACACATAAACAATTAATCACATTGCCTTTTGTTATCCCCATTCTTTTCATCATTAGAATTAATCAATGTGGGCAAATCAACCGATCACCAATCCCGTTACTTCCAAAAATATAGCACACGGACATACACGCATTTCATACACTTAACAACAGTTTAGAAATCCACTTGCCTCAATGTATCGAACAATCACTTTGGGACTTTAGCCCTCCTCCTTTGTTGCACTTCCAAACAAAATCTACTCTATTCAAATAATTAAAAACTATAAGGTTTCGAAGTTAACAACACACATATTGTACGTGTCTAGACTAAACCCAAAAAAAACTCACGAAAATTTATAATTAAGTTCTTAAGTTTCAAGATTAGGATTAAATTTTAATTTCTTTTCAATATCATAAATCTTAGGACATTCACTTAATACCATATACCTAATACTTAATTATATATATTAATATATCAAAACTTAAATGATAATATGAAAACTATTAAAAGGGTCTCAAATTGATCCCAATTTATATCACCCATATTTGAACACCAAAATAAAGATATTTCATGAAATACTTTTATACGGAAGGATTCTTGCATGTCTATTTACCTCCCTTCCCAATAACTGTTTCATGATCATCAACAATTGGTCATAATTACTTAATGACTAAGGTGAAATTTATGCTAAATAACATATGCATACATGTACACAAAATTAAAAATTAGTTTCACATATTAGTGTAAATTATACACGTTTTAATCTAAAAATCTACTTCTATTAAAAACTTAATAGAAAGGATGAAAATAATTACCTTGACGCCTTGAGGTGAAAATATTGATTTTTCTCCTCCTTTTCCCTTTTCTTTTCTCCCTTTCTTTTCTTTTCTTCTCTGCATTTTTTTTTTCAAATCGTTCTTTTTTTTTTCTTTCTCATAAGCCGTGCGGCTTTAACAGATTAGGGCACTTTGCCCTTTTTTTTTATTATTTTATTCATTTATTTAATTAATTCCTTTTCTATTTTTTTTAATTATTTTTTTAGCAATAAAATAATCTTTTATTAAATCTAAAATCATGTCACTCATTATTACAAGTCATATAAATTATTTATAAAATCTACTAAAAAGGTTAATATAAAAAATAATAGTTGGAATTTCTAAAACGACTAAGAGGGTCGTTACAATTTTTCAAATTAAGCTTGACAAAAATAGTCATAACTTATGCCAAAAGTATTTTGAACAATCGAATGATAAAGGAAATAAACATTAAAAGGACGAAGATCTTTGTCATAGTTCGATTAGATACATACCAAACAAAAAATAATCAATACAATTGTATGGAGACAACAAAAGAGCAAGAAAAACACATTAAAGAGAGTTAACTATGAGATATTCAATGATGATAATATATTTTTCTAACCAGAAAAGTTCCTATGTTTTGAAATAAGATACTTAAAAGAATTGACTAATACTTCAATCAACTTTCAATCCTTAGAGTACTTATAATATCCACTGATAAAATTTAGTAATAATATACAACAACACAAAAACAAAAAAATATATGCATGCAAAGTTATTAACTCTCAAAGGATTTTCTGAAGAATACAAAATCAAATCCTTATTTGTGAAGGAATAACATTGTTGATTAAGAAATTTGACGGTAGAGAAAACTTGCTTGAATATTAATTTAGCATTCGTTATTTGATCTGTACTATCAAATACTAATAAAAATAATCTTTCATAAACATAATCAACAAATTTTAAAGCGTATATTCAAAAATAACAACTAATAATATAAGACTAAAATAATGATTGTAAAAGACATACTAGGATATGCAACGATAGAATGAAACATAATGAAAAAATTGAGCCAACCTAATGCACAATGTAGTCCTCTTTTTATAGACACCAACGGTAGTGTACAAGTATGATTATTGTGTCTTATTGAAAAGGTCACAACTCTTTGGAAAAGTTACAACCCTTCAGGAATGTCACTACATCTCGTAAAAGTCGCAACTCTTCATAAAGTCACAACTTTTCATAAAAGTCACAATCTTCTCGAAAAGAAGTTACAACTTTTCATGAAAAAGGGAAGCTAGTTTTGAAAATAAAATAAATTTGAACAAAATTATGGTTTGTGCAATGGCGGAGCTATAGTTTCCCAAGGGTGTCCAATTGGACACTGTATATACAAGCAAAATGCTACTTGTGACGGCTTAAATAATTAAGTTTGACATATTGAGTAAGTTGACGTGCTTTAGCCCAACGGTTTAAAGCTCCCTTGCCCACTTTGAGGTTGTGGGATCAAATCTCCACAACTGCATTTTTAAATACAACACTTCGATTTTATTAGATTTACTAGCTAATTGAATTTCAAAAAAATTGACTTTTTATTTTCTCCCATTAAAATTTTAAATAAAACTTAATTTTTAAATACAATTTATTTTATTATCCATTTATTTATTTATTTAATTGTCTAAACTAATTAAATTACATTCTTAATTAAAAATTTAGGTTTAGTAGCTAACTGAATTTTATGAATGAATTTTTATTTCCTCTGATTAAAATTTGAAATAAAAACTTAAATGTAATTATTTTATTTAAAGTAAGTGAAGAAACTCTAAACTATTTCTATAAAACCGTTAAAAGGGAACAAGAGAACACCGATCATTTGATTTGCTTTCATTATTCATGTCTCGTTATTGTTGTCATCACCATAGATTAGTGAAAGCTTGAAACTTAAAAATGGTTTCATGTTAAACTTAATGCTTCCCTCTTTTTTTTTTTTTTTTTTGCTTTGTTCTTTCATTTTATAATAAATTAAATACATATATTATAGCTAATATTATCCATTTTGATTTTTAAATTTTGGAACATTTATTCGTAAAAAAAGTAATATTAATATTGTGTAATTTAATTTTAATTTTTTCAATGCATCTATTCATCGAGAAAAAATACTTATGTAATATTTGGACACCCTTCGTAAAATTCCTAGCTTCGCCACTGTGTTTTTGGTGGCGCCACATAGGCGGGCATAGGGTTCTTATACATACATACACACACACACACACACACACACACACACACATATATATATATATATATATATATATATATATATATATATAGGAACTCTATTTTCTTTCCTTAGTATTTGACCTAATTGCCTTAGTTACAACTTTAGTTGCTTCTTTTTGGGCTGTAATAGTGGTTCTCCCACCGGAGTGTTAGTGTGGGTATCAATCAGGACGGTATGGGTCGTGACATTTTTTATAGTACATTTGTGGCTATATACAAGATTTGATTGCTGATTGATTTATTTTTTTCTTTTACTAGAACAAGCAAATGCATCATAATTTCCCCCTTTTTTTTTGGGGGGGGGGGTTTCACTTCATGAAAAACCCAACAAACTTTACATGACACTTAATAGGAAACGACTAGTTGTGGAAGCACAATCATCAATGCAGAACATAATGGAGAACTTACTATCTTACAGAATGAAGGTTGCAGTTCATTGTAAGGATTGGATTATTTAGATCTGCAAATTATTCTTCTTACTGTAAGTGGGTGATATACTTATATAGCACCATAAAGAATTTTGTCTTCATAATTACTCATTAAATTGTTTTACCGATGAAGGGGTTTCATTATCAAATTAGTGAATTCCGACTTTGAGTAGGCAAAACTATTCCAATAAATTCTGAGAACTTGAGGGAAATAGTTATGGAGGTATGCAAATACTTATAGAGAGTTATTCTCAGTTGAAGTTTTTTATGTGGTTATGACTTGTTTTTAGAACATAGCTATGTTTTAATATTATGTTTTTTTACTCCTCATGGAGAAGAATTCGATTATTCTTCTTTTATTAATACGAAATGATAGTCATATTAATAAATATTAAGCAGTTTCGATAATGAGCATGTTTGTCTCATGAGATGTTTGTTTCTTTTGTAGATGGAGTATCTTCTGATTTCCTCATGGGAAACAACACATATGATCATGAGTGATTTTTTCGAGATATGGAAGGAAGCTCTTGAAAAAAGATCATTACTGGGTTATTTTATGCATGTTGAACCAAAATTTTCAGAGTTTGGCATCTCTGATCAATACACTTCTCAACACACTGTTATACAATATGCTAGCATCTTGGGTCAAATGACAACAACATCTCAATCATCATAAGCAACAAGAAATTAGAATTTTTTGTTGACATTATAAGATTTTTCCTTAGCTTCAAAAATGAGTTTTTAATTATGTTCATAAAAAAATTAGGGATATGCACATTTATAGTAAGCAATCTACAATGATTTCATATCAACGTAATTTCTTTTTGTTTTTAGTGGGTGATATGGAATCTTAAATGGTTTCTTTCATTTATGAATTGTTCTTTAAGATTATAGACTTTTACGCTTTAGAGAGTAAAACTTTTTTGCTCAAAAGGAAATATGGTATATATGTTATTATTACTACAGGAAAATAAAGCATTTTAGATAATTAATTTAGAGAGGAATTTTTTCGAACTTTTATCATGATTCCACATCTTATGATCTCCTTTTCCCAGTTAATTTATATCATTTCATTATGAAAAGAAAATCAACACAATAAAAAATATGGCAGTGGGTAGGTGGTGCGTTGTGAGAAACTCATAACCAGGGAGGTGTAAGAGAGTTTTATTTAGGACAAAACAATTTTTTTGAATATCAAAAGCAAGATGAAGTGGTAGGCTAAGTAAATTTAAAAAAGAACAGAGAAGAGAATACTAAATTATATAGAGTTTGTCATGTGGGTTAGGGTTGTTATAAGTAGAACAATATGGTAAAACAAATGGGACGAAGTAGGTAAAAACTTTTTCCAAGTTATAAAGAACCATTGTAACCCCACCCTATATTCCTAATCACCACAGTCTACAAGTATAGTGTTACAAGGTCTCTTCCTAGAGGATAGGTACGTAATATGAAGCTAGATGAAACAAATATAGCTCATGATTATTCTTGAACTCAATGATTGTACCTTTATCAAGAAATATAATAGGGGTTCAAACCAATAAGTAAAATATAATTTTGCACCAAACATCAAATTAAGTAAGTATTTATGTATGATAGAACATGTAATGATATTTGCCTTTGAATGAGCTTGTATAAAGTTAATGGTAGTGATGTTTGTTGCTAAAAGTGATTTGTAATAACAAAGGTGGCTGGTGATTGGCGACGATAATGGTGATGGTTAGTGATTGTGGATAGAGTGATAATTACCCACAAAAGATATGAAGACTTTGTTTAAGATTTTGATGATTTAATTGCTGAAATCTTAAAAATGACAAATGTAATCTATGACATAAGGTTTAAATCATTCAGATTCAAACATTCATTAGGTTTCGTAAAATTATATATGAATGAACTAGCATTGGAACTACTAGAGGAGTAAATATTGTTATGTTGAATCATAAATAATCAATATTTGATATGACTGTTTGTGGTTAATATGACAAAGTGACAATAGTGCTACTGGGCCTACAAATGTTGTAAAACTAATCATTTCTTTTTACATGGTGATAAGCATGAGATTTTAAAATATAGGAGACAAATCAATATTCAAGAGATGAATAAAGTGTCAGATGCCATTTGGTAAAATGCAATCAATAGCATGCATTCTACAAAAGGGAAATCAAAGAATTATGTAGTTTCAAGCTATGTCTGAAATCTCAAGTTCACAAAAGATTTCATATTTAGAGTGATAAAAGTTAAATTTCAAGAAAATAGTTCAAGTAGTTTTTATGACATTAGGTGGTTACTAATGGTGGTTGGTGAGTGTGATTGTGAATATTATTCACAAAGAATACATCTTAATGTTACTGAGACTTTGTTCACGATTTTAATGATACTGAGACTTTGTTCAGGAAACCCCACTTATTATAAGATGCATTCTGGAAAAAAACTTAAATATAGAAGTTCATACCATAGTATTTGGCAGGAAACTAGGAAATACAAGACGAAAGAATAAATCGTTAGCTGATAATAATGCAAGTACAAGATTTATCGACTGATAATTCTTTAAGTTTGTCGTGATAAAGGAAGTTCACTTCTTTTATGCCATGATCCCAGTAGACACACTTCTTATTTTTTGGGTGGAGTTTGAAGCTTCTTGCTTCTGATGTATCCTTGTTGAGTCATAGCCTGCTCCAACTCCCATTTTACGTTTCCCTCTCCAGAATTGGGAACGTGTGACTTCCATCTAAGTTTAATGTCCTTGAGCGTCATATATCCATTCAGCTTTTCACCGCAACAAATAACATCAACTTGCGCAAAATTATATAAAGATGATTCAGTGGCAAACCAGTATTGTGACAATATTTTTAGCATATCTTCACGTAGAATATAACAAGAATCTGTTTCACTATCTTATTAATGTTTGTTTCGTTCTTCTAATTCGAGATCATCAACTGTTTTAACATAGGTTGCTTTATCTATGTTAAGCAAGCATTAGTATATGTATGCCTTATCAGAAATTTTATATAACTAACTAGTTGAAGGAAATGCATAATTAGCTTATAAAATCATTACCTCAGTATGATCATTCAAATTTAGCTTCTGTGCAATGAACTTCTGGATTAAAGTTACAATGAAGTTATTGTCCCTGCAAATGATGCAGAATCACTCATTTAATTTTACGTGTTGATGAGCATAAGTTTTAATCAATGTTGTGTATGGAAAATCTTACTTGAGATGGATATTAGACCTGTCAAGGGGAGGCAATCTAAGTTCCTTCCTGCCCAGAGTAAAGAACTAATCAAGTTGTGTCAGATCAATGAGACAAGAAACTTCTGAGTGATGTGGCTGGTACTTAGTTTCCTCCATGTGGTACAAGTTTAAACTAGAAAGAGGAAAGTTCCTTCTGTTTTTCGTACAAATCATAGTTTTCTTGTGTTGAAGACTCTCTTTCTTCAAGACCAGTATCTTGCCTTTTGTCGCATGCTTTTCTATTCATGCTCCTCTTTTTCTTCTTATGCTCTTTGATATTGTCCACTATAATGGACTTTCCTATTTCAGCATTCATGGTTGATACATTTTGCTAAAACTAACAAGAGGAATTTAAACTTAAAGTCTTAAACCATGCATGTAAATATCACGAAGTTCAAATATAAAAATTACATTTTTTGTATGATTCTTCATTTTATCCTTCATCTTTTTACTTGGTTTTGATGTGCTTGAGGCGAGAGTCTTTCTGAAATAACTTATCTACCTCCATGAGGTAGTGATAAGGTCTACGTACACTCTACCCTCCATAAACCTCACTGAATGAAGTTTCACTAGCATGTCGTTGTTGTTGTTTTAATGCCTATGATCTTTAAAAAATGACAATAATTTCATAATTAAGTCATAAAAACAAATTTTTACTTGAAGTTAAATGTAATGTATTACTTTAAATCATTTAATTTGTGAATGTGAGAGTTGGTTAACAAGCTGTAATACCATGTAATAGTATCTTATCAGTGGCAAAGCTAGAATTTGGGCATAGAAGCCAAGGAGTGTCAGTATATAATATAGATATACATAAAAAAAATATTTTAATTCTATCTACACAACATAATTTTCTGAAGAAGAGGTGTCGGTCGACACCCCTTCACTACATGTGGCTCCGCCACTGGTTATGTTAACATTTTAAAATTACAATTTAAACTTTGATTTTTTTTTTAATAATTTTTAAAAAGTGGACTAGCCCGGTGTTACCTTAACCCATGTATTTGTGGTTGAATTGACTATTTTTTATGTCCGCAAAGGTAATGGACCATCCCTACATGACCCGTAAAGTTTAAAGCATGTAGAGGCTACCCACAATGGGATGGACAACCTGTATTGACATCTCTACCAGTGAGCAGCAAATCTGAAAGGGAAATGTGTATCTAATGAAAAATCATGCAGAGAGAAAGAGAGAGAGAGAGGGGGGGGGGTTGGATTATTACCAAGTGAAGGTAGTTTTTTTTAAGAAAAAGAATTTCCCTTGAATTACTAGGTAAAGATGTTGTTGGGAGGAGTGTAATTTGATTATATTTGAGAAAGTATTCGGTTTAAGGTTTAACATAATAATTTTGATGACAAATTGTCTTAATTTAATAAAAGAACATTTACTTGTAAATTTGTTTTGGTGAAGAAATATTTAATGAAGAAGAATTTGGTGAAGATCTAAATAAATATAGAAAGGAAGATGTTATGAGATGGCATTTCAAGAAAAGATACATATGGAAGAAAATAAGTTACCCAAATCAAAATACAAAAAGAGAAGATCAAGATCAATATGTTACTTAAGGAAGATCAAATAATTATGTAGTACCAACATATGTATGAAGTCTCAAGTTCATATAAGATTTTATATCAGAGTGATAAAACATAGGTATCAAGAAGATGGTTCAAATTAAGATCCAAGATGAAATGAAGATTATCTTTAAATTCTATTACATTGCTTAACATAAAAGTTCATAATGTGTACAAGCCTGAAAAAGAATTGAGAAAAATAATGGGAAGAACAATTGTTATTTTTGAATGACGATATCATACTGAAGAAAAGAAATGCTCAACCACTATCAATTTGCTTTATTCTTATCTTCATAACTGTAACACCCCTCTATTTAAAAGAACTAGAATTAGAAAGAAGCCATTTTTGGAAATAATCAAATTTTGAAAAGTTTGGCAAGTTTTGCTAAATATAATTTTTGGATCAACTTAAAACGATAATATCTCTCAATACATGGTGAGTTATGTATGCGGTAAGATATCAAATTAAAGTTTTTCAATGCCACCGAGTTTGATAATTTTCCAGTTCGTTTGAGGGAGAAATGTCCTTTCAAAGTTGGGATGTTTAGATAAGAAAGGTTAATCGGGTTTTAAAGGAGTAATTTGGTATTTTCATGACTAAATTAATTGAATCCGTTTTTAGTAATTTATTTGGGGTATTAACTGATTTGTTTCAGTTTACGCTTCATAAAAGTTAAGCTAGGATTTTTAGAGAAGAGAGGAGATAAAGCCAAGGATTCGTAACATTCTTGAAATTTAGGTTGTGGATTTCGCAAAGGCGTAACCCCTATGAGTTAAGTGAGATCACATAGCATTGAGTTCGTTCACCCATGCGCCAATAATGATTTACTTCAGCATATTCAGGTTTTTGAAGGTAGAGTAATTGAGTTCTGGATGCATTGTATTGAAGTTTCTATTGGGTTCTTGATTGTTGAGTTGTTGAGTAGTTCTTGAGTTTGTTTCATGAGATTTGAAGTTAGTTTTGAGTATATTCTTATATACTTTGTTTGGGTATTTGAATCTAAGTGATTGGGGAAAGAACCAAATAAATCAAGACAAATTAGGGTCGAAAAACGAGCAAGAAAAGTCATAAAAAAATGGGGAACTAGTGTGGGACGTTGCACCACTCAAAGCGAACCATATAAATTTACGTAGCTTGGACTCTGGGGTGTCTCGCCACTCAGAGCGCCTCAACCCCAGTTTCATAGTTTTACCTTTGGCACCCAGCACCGCTAAAGTGCCAAGGTCGCCAAGTTTTCTACCCTTTCCCACTTCTTTCTGTTTGAGTTTCCTTGAATCGTACTAATTATTTGTACATTCTAAGGTACGTCTAAATATCAAGATATCATCCATAAACATGAATTCATAACCTTGAATTCATAACTTCAAATTCAAAGAAAGTTAATAGTCAAGTCTAGAGAGTTCTAAGAAATTTTTTAAGAAGTCTTCTGAAAATGCTTTAAACATCTTTTAAGACTTGAGTAAATAGTAAAAAGTGTAGTTTATTTTTTCAAAAGAGTATATGGGAACTATTTATTCCCAAAGAGTAAATATTTTTGCATTTAAACTAAAAAGGAAACATCAATTTCCAAAAAATCCTTTGAGCTATTTTTCAGTAAAGAGTAAATACTTTCACCATTAAGCAAGAGAGGAACCACTGATTTCCTTGAGAGTCTTTGGGATAGTTTTTATTAATCATCTAAACCACAGAAATATTTATGTTTTAAAACATATGAGCTAGTATATTTTGGGAGTAGTATCGAGCATCGATATAGGGGAGAGTTCAGATAATTCCTAAATCTCATAAACCATATAGGCATCATTGGTAGAAAATGGTCATACAATTTAGAAATTTCTTAGTGCTTTTCAGCATAGACTAGTGGTTCCACTTAATAGTCAGGTTCTATACCCTTGACAAGGTATAGGACGACCCTGGCAGAGTGAGGCAAAATGATGTATCATCACATAGCTCTTAAGTAATGGTTTTTGGTTAGAGAAACTCCCACAGAAGTATTTTGTTTTCATATACACACAGAGTTAGTTGTGTTTTACATACAAACATAGTATATATTGTATAATTGCATACAAACATAGTTACAATTGTATTTATCAATATACAAAGTTGTTATCCATTTTTAAAGCTTTTCTTTATATTGCATTTATTACACTCCTTTATATTGAAATGATTTCAGTTGATTTGAGACCAGGTTTGTTCTTTCATTTCCCTTTTCAAGCTTATATATTGTTTTAGAATTCCCATGGCATGCTTGTGCATTCAATGTACTGATCTCAGTTAGCCTGTTACAGGCCTCATAGATAATAGTTGATAATAGTTCTAAACTCTCTAAATTCCTGTTTTGAGGTTTGAGACTTGAGTGTCATTTTGTCTGGTGAATGTTTCTTTATACATTCTACGTTTTATAGAGATTTCAGTTTACTTTTTGAAGTATTTTTTTTTTTATCATGAGTAAGACTTCCACTAAGAGTTAAGACACCCCAACTTAATGACCACGGAGTACCTCCCAAGTCTCCACAAAACGTAGTCGACCTCTCGGAAGTCTTATACAAGACTTTTTTAGCATAATTTCATTACATAAGTATTAAAATTAGTGCAGGACTAAAACTTTTCACAATAATAGTCAACAAGCAAATTCTTTTATAAAACATAAGAAAGAAACTAAGTCGCATCATAAGTCATCTTAGACACAAGTCAATATCTTAGGGTCACAGCCCTTTCATCAATTTGAAAAGAAACTCTACGTCTAATACAAAGTCTTTAATGAAAGAAAATTAGAAACATAGTCCATGTCCTCGATCATATGAGAACATACTAATTTTGAGAGAAATCTACTTCCCAAGCTTCAACTTCTAGAAATCCTCATTTTCCATCTAAACTTGTAGACATAGAGAAACATATGGAATTAGTACAATTAATGTACTAAGTATGGAGAACATGCAAGAAAACCATGTAAAAGGTACATTTACTTATAGATATCCTTTTCATGCTCTTTTAGTAAAAATCATATAAATCAAGTACAAGAAACATCTTCAAACCAATATTCAACATGTAAGGTAAGACCGCAATCATTAAGTAATGCATTATCCATAAAAACCCTCTACCTAATATTATCGTTAGACCCACCTAAGTAAGACATGAAGAGACCGCTCATACAACCTCTTCAATACACACTTAGGTGTTCCTTAAGACTGCAAAAAATAAGGATATTTCCAATTCAATACACCTTTACTAAGTGAACACTATTCATTTAAGCCATTTAGGAGACAATTAACAAGTATGGGAATTCACATAATGGTCTTGGAAACCTAGGGAACTCACGCTAGCATCTTCAAATCCTACTCGTGCCATGTGGACATAGCGTCCCATTCCACTACCTACACGTCGTAGAACCTATCTAATAACTTAAGTGTACATCTCACATAATGAGAATAGATATTAATCGACATAGACCATACTATATAGGTATGGAATCCGATGTCATCAAAACCCCATGCCGTGGAAGGTGTTCTACTTGCCAAGGGTAGAACTAAGGACACATCCCATGTAGGCACATAGTTTGAGGGACATAAAAAGGTTTCTTTGTACTCTAGTCTCATACTCGGCTAGAGATACTCCCTTAAGCATATCCACTTGGCGCTTTGCCTTGGTTCTCATAAAGTAAGTTCATTCACATAAGTGTATTAGAGAAGGTACCATTACTAAACCCTACCTCCTCATAATATCATTTCTAAGGATGTATCCATTAGGTTGCCAACCAATGTTCATTTGGATAGCTCTTATGACTTCTTTAAATATTGTTTTGTCATTCCGGCCAACCTACCTCTAAGTCCATAATTCCACTTAAGTAGGAGGCACCATTTAGGTCTACCTCTTCAAAGCTTCTTTATTAGCTTTCTTTTCATATTCAAGGTTTGACATTCTTAACCTTCTTTTCGTATTCAAAGTTTTATAGAAGTCTTTCATATAATGGTACCTACTTTAGGTCTACCGATCCTATACTTCATTCATACACTCATTCAATACAATTCAAGTACAAAGTAGGGACAACTAAGTCTACTAACACAAGATACAACATCGTTCTATAAAGACTCTTCTTATTCCTTCATCATCCTATCTCAATATTTAGACAAGAAGTACTTTCTATCATATCATTATAGCACCCAGACAAGATCATATAGACATTATATGAGTACCTTCACCTTATACATTCACATATACCATAACATGATAATACTAATATTCATAAAATAATGTCGACAAGGGCCATGATCATAACATTATACAATTAAACACAACCACCATAAGTGGAACATACCAATTAATAGCAATTAGATATCAATTCTACATTACATTTAAAAAAATTAGGTCAACTCACCACCTTACAATAGCCAAAATTACCATCCTTAGTCATCTCTAACAATTCCACACATTAATAGAACTTACCAATTACAATATCCATAAGACTAGACCGTCAATACATTCATATCAATGATTCAACAAAGCCAACTATAGATATAAAAACTATCAAGCAAACTATGAGCAATTCCAACAATGATCAATATATTGTTCAATAGCCCATAACAATCTAAACATGAATATAACATAATTAAGTCATGATCAATACACCCACTTTAGAGACAAAATTAGGAATTCAATGAATACACGGGTTCATGGAATTTTTTTTTTCCATAAAACCATCAATTAACAGTGAATACTCCATAAATCATCAATATAAACCTTTTCATGCAAGAACCCATGCTTATAATTCGAAATAGGATTTTGTGATTTTTGAGATCTTTTGAAAAGCCTTTAAATTGGAGTTTGTGATTTTTGAGATCTTTTGAAAAGCCTTTAAATTGGCTCCTTGAATGATAGAAGAATCAAGGATGAAATGACCATAATTTATTGAGAATCTATCCACGAAATTAGGGTTGAAATTTGGAGAATTTGACCTTCTTCCTTGGAGCTTCAAAGCTCATACATGGAGGTTTTGGAGAGAGAGAATGGAGAGCTTTTCATTTTTCAACATGACGGTTTTATTTTGATTGGTGGATTTGGTGTAAAAGTGACTCAAAAAATGTTTATAATAAATCTCAAAAATTACCCAAAAATCCCTTCACTAATTGGACCTTTTAGCCAAGTCTAATTTGACTTTAAAACGACGCGACTAAATTTGGGACATGGCTGCGCGTCGCGGGTACACCTCCAAATTTTGGTTCTGGAATTTAATTTAAGGCAGAATGGTTCACCTTGAGCCTGCGTTGTAGGATAAAATTTTATATTTTAAGTGGCAGAGACGCGGCGCGCAGGTAGTTCCAAAAATAGGCAGCTTTGTTGCTGCCTTGGGCTTTTTTCCAAACCTTGGGTCCTCCTCAAAGACCCTTTGGGTTGTCCTTAGGGAGTCGTGCCCAGATGTTTTGACCCTAAACATGTCCTTATAGGTGTTAGGGTCATCCCAACTGATTTTAAACTCCAAACAACACCTAAAAACATAAATAATAGACAAGAATACACTAGCACATACAAGATTAGTTTTCAGACGTCTAGGTCGTCCTTTGACGTTTGATTTGGAAACTCCTTAAAAATGACTTCAAAAGTTGCTCTTCATCATTTTAAAAAGTTATTAACTCAATAAACTTACGTGAAGCTCTATTTATCCAAGTTCATTTTGATGGTTGTAATACCCAAGGGTTAGCTTGGGGACAATAATGGTTCTCTAGTGCAAGTCCTGTGCAGGGTGTAGGCTTAGAGTGTGACAAACTTGGTAACAAAGCATAAGACTCAAGAGTCCTAGGGATTCTATGAAGTCGTGTCGCTAGATTTCTATATATCGATGTAAAGCGCGCCACGTCTATAATTAAGAGGTTGCAATATTTAGGAACTATCTCACTTATTTCATACCCATATCATGTGATAGACTCTATCGCTAAAAATCTTCTTCAAATTCATGCTTGCACATGTCTTTAAGATCAAGTGAAACCCCAAGGAGAGGTCCCCCAATGCTAAGCCATGTGAAGCTATCTGAATGCTAAGTTATGTTGTGATCAATAATGTTGGACAGAGTGAGAATCAATATGAACTGGATAATTCAAGGATCTGTGAGTTCTTATGGATGAATCCTCCAAGCTTCATTGGTTCAAGTGTCACTGAGGATCCATAATAATTTGTTGAAGAGATTTTGAAGATTTTTTAGATTATGCATATTGTTGATGCTGAGAGGGTGGAACTAGTTTCATACCAAATTAAGGGTGTCTCTAGAATCTGGTTTGATCAATGGAAAAAGAATTGAGCTGAGGGAACACCGTTTGTGAGTTAGACTTTATTTGAGGCTGCCTTCTTGGGGCATTTCTGTCACGACCCGAGCCTACAACCTGGATATGGCCGACACTCGAGAACCATTGTTGTTCACTAAGTGAACCCTTTACCTGGGTGACTATAAGCAGAAGACTAACTCAAGCACATATATGTGAAAAAGAATTATCAATTCATGTTTTTTTAAAAGAACTAGGACTTTTGTTTGTCGTGCTCTTACCTCGAAGATGAAGGAGCCCAAATATTTTGCTAATATGTATTAGAGTTGTTGACCTACTTCAATTACTTACGTCGTCGTTCATTTTCTACCGAGTTCAAATAATTTGAAGAGAAAATCATCATACCATTCTCTTCGATAAATTATTCTCTCATCTTTAAAAACGGCACAATACACTCAATAGAAGGATTGGGTTATAGCGAACTTATGATCAACACTCTCCCTATAATTCAATCACTTTCTACGTTGTTCCTTTTTTTTTTTCATAAATATCTGAGTTATCTTGAGAGCAAGGATGGCGCAACATAGACTTTGAGTCCTTTATGTAAGTTCTTATATTAAATGGTTATGGATTATGTCCAATTAATGACCCTTGATTGATATAGGATTCATGCTATTCTACTACATGATCCTTCTCTTAGATAAAGTTAATTGAAAATCTTGTCATAGTATTTCTTATGCCTTTTTTCACGAGTAAAGTATATTTTAAGATTTTAAAGAAATCTTTCAAGAAAGAGTTAAAGAAAATATATTTAGTTTCAAGTGCACTATTTTAGAAGAGTTTCAAGAAAGTGTATTTTTTAAATAATAAAATGCATATTTTCATGAGAAAAAAAGTAACGAAAATTTCCTAAATAAAACATATTTAAATTAAAAGAAAGTTTATCTTATATTTTAGAAAGCATAATAAAATTTTTAGAAAATTATAGGGAAGTTTTCAGTAAAGTTAGATTAGTCAAGTTAAATTCCAAAGTAGTGTTACAGAGCATAGGCTCAAAGTGAAATTTTTTAAAATTTTTACTAGAGTGGGATACTTTTTATGAATTGAAACATCTTTACAGTTATTGAGAATTATTACACTATTTTAGAATACTGTTGAACATCGAGTTAGATAAAATCATATATTTATATAAAAGAGAACCATAGGCCTGCCTATGTGGCGCTACCACAAACCAAGATTCTCTTTTAACTTATTTATTTCCAAAATTAGCCTCCCCTATTATTAAAAATTGCAAATTTTATGAATAGTTGCGGCTTTTGCGAAGAGTTGCGACTTTTATGAAGAATTGCAACTTTAATGAAGAGTTGTGATATTTATGAAGAGATGCACCTTTTATGAAAAATTGTAACTTTAATGAACATTGTGACCTGTCCAAAGAGTTGTGACCTTTCCGATAAGACACAATTTCGCACTACCCTTTGTTGTCTATAAATGGAGTGATTTTGTCATTTTAAACAACGAATATTCTGAACTTCATCTTCTTCTGCATATACTCCTATTGAGTGACTTTCTGACACCATTGTTTTTGTATCAACGCACTGGTGAATAGAATCGTTCTTTTCTGAGAGGATCTATTCCCTTTAAACCTCGGGTTCTAGAATGAAATAATTTCCTTAAGGGAATAATGTGCATTCATTAGGCTCAATTTTTTCCTTTATATTTAATTTTATCATTACACATCCTACTATATTTTTTTACAGTCACTAATTTATGCTTATTTTATTCATTTTTATTTTTTAGTAAATATTTTAAACTTTGTCGTTTATGTTTATACTTTTGATCATTAGGTTGAAGAAAATATATGTTAGTCAAGAGTTTGATGTAATCGTTAGAATACTGGTGTCATGTACATTAGAATTCTTAAAGTTGTGAAATAAATGATTTTGATCTTTATACTATTTCCAGTGGCTAAAAGATCCATGGAATGTCCAAAAAAAAGACTTTAGTGTTAAAAAACTATGGTGGTTGTTCCACACTACCTTAGAGTTTTATTAATTCAACTTTCTATCTTATCGATATATTCAATCAATTACTGACTTCCAAAAAATAAAAGAAATGTAGTGGGCTGGTAAGTATTGTACTCAACCTTAACCAAACGTTTGGGGTTCAAATGTTTGGTTGGGGTCAATGAATTACCCCTCAAAGTAGGATGAATCTATATTGATCAAATATTAAAGAAATATGTATCTCTTTAAATATTTATATTAAAAGTCCCAAGAAAATAAAGGTTTAACCATATTGATCGAAACATAAATAACACAATATGTCTTTTGTCTATTAAAGTAGTGTCATCAACTGCGTATGATTTTGAATAAGGGATTTGCCATGACATCATTTAAACCAAATTATTTGAGCGACATACATTATTTCATTGAAATTCAAGAGATGTGTTTTTATATTTTTATTAACTTATCAAGTACACAACTAATTATGTAAGATGTATAATATTTAGATTCTGTATGTAGAAACCTTAAATAGGATAAAAACTCTGGTAACTGATGAATAAAATGTCTGTATCACTTTTTGAAAATATAAATATAGACAATGAAATAATTACATACATTTTATAAAGCGTTTGGTGATGAACAACTATAGTAAACTGAATTATCAATAAAAAAATTCATAAACACATAAAATCAAATCTTTTTCGTTTTAAGATTAAAAAATATTTTGTTTCTTCTTTGGATAAAATATTCATGAAAATTTATCGTAGGGATGTAGCCTCTCAAAAAAACTTATATTATTAAAGCCCATAATCATGTCGTTGATTCAGGGTACTCCTCAGAAAGCCCATAATCACAAGAGCTTAGAAATTGGATTCATAGTTAAATTTGTCCTTTACTCTTGCAAGGTACTGGATTACTCTAATAATGTGGGCAAGATGTTCTATCATCATTGTAATGACCTACCAAACATTTTTGTGTGTATGCCTCATGTTTATCACTAAGAGCTTTCCTATAGCAATCGAAAGTCATTTATGACTTGATGAGACAAACAATTCAGTCACATGGTCATTCATTTAATTTTTATGCGAGGTTTAGTGTTTTGAGAACTTTTGAACCTTGAATAGTTATTTTATTAGAAGTACAAACAGATGACCTAATTTAATTCTTACGATTCCATCAGCTCCAGAAGGGTCACTTAAGGATTGTAGCATAGTCGGCATGACTCCCGAGACTTTCTCTAACATCTCGCAAACTGAAATAATTACGAAGAAGCTAAGAATTTGAAATAGTCATCTTTTAAAAGAATGAAAATCAGGAAATTTTGATTAGTTTGAATAAGTTGAGTTTGGACCAACTTCAAACGGCCATAACTTATAGCTCAAGATGAGTTAGGGGTACTTCCAGATAAGGTAGGAAAGCTCTTGGAACGATCTTTCAAAAACCGGCAATTTTGTGCGATGCTGAGTTCATTTGAGTGAGTTGTTACCTTTGGGAGTTATGTTGTAGAATAAGGAAAGTTCAATCCTGATTTTTAAAGGGCAATTTTGTCCTTTCCTTAACCAATTGTTTTATTTTGTTTTTAGTAATTAAGTTAGGTTCGAATCAGAATTAGATCAGCTTACGCTTTTACCAAAATATGCTAGGGCTCGGAGAAAAGACAAAACAAGAGGAGAAATGAAAGGAGAAGTAAGATTCGTTTAAATCGTTAAGTTAAACTTGCGGAATGCATCAAGGGATAATCCTACCAGGTATGTGAGATCACATAATGTTGAGTTAGTTCACCCACATGCCAACCTTGATTCAATAAAGCGAATTTACGTCTTTGAAAGTTTAGAAATTGAGTTATTGATGAACATTGTTGAAAAGTTCTTTTGAATTTCTTGTGGGTTGTATTATTGGAGTTTCTTGTGATTTTATTCATGTTTCCGAGTGTAATTTCCATTTGAATCTATTGAGTGTATAAATGATTATAAGTGTTTGGGGAAAGAACTATTGAAGTTTAAAGGGTTTAGATATGAAAAACGAGCAAGAAATATAGAGAACGCTAGGGAGAGGGGTGGGGTGCCGTGCCAGCCAGCGCGCCCCAAATGTTTCTTATCTTTCAGCCTTGGGGCTCCATTCCAGACAGCGTACCCATGACTGTCTCTAAATTTTAAGGGTTGGTGCTCCGCGCCTCTCAGAGCACCTGGGACGCCAATTCTCCCATTTTTTCCCCACCTTTTTGTACTTCTTCTTTAGCAATGTACCTATGTTTCTTAGTTGATTCCAACACTATAAGGTACATCTAAACAACATGAAATCATCCATAAACATGATCTCATGAACCTTGAATCCATAATCCAATTCAAGAAAAGTTAGGATCAAAGTCAAGAGAAGTTTATAAAGTTTTCAAAAGTCTTTCACAAACGCTTTAACTTTGTTTTTAGACTTAAGTTTCAAGTTAAGAAATGAGTAAAGAGTTAAGTTCATTTCTCAAAAAACTTTAAGGGAACTAATTATTCCCAAGATTTAAAAATGTTTTAACATTTGAGGAAGAAAGGGAACACTGATTCCAAGAGATCTGTTAAGCTAAGTTTTGATTAATTATCTCAAATCAAAGAAAGAAATTTGTTTTTATAACATTTGAGCTAAGTATATTTTGGGAGTAGTATTGAGCGCTGATATAGGGATGTGAGTTCATATTTACTCAAGTATCCATAAACCATGTAGCCATCATGGGTAGTAAAGGATCATACTTTTTACATGACTCCTTAAGATACTCTTAACATAGAATAGTGTATCCACTTAGTTAAGGCGTTTTATATGATCACAAAGTATAGGAAAGTTCTGGCAACATGGGAAACACATTTTATCACCACTTAGTCTCATATTGGTGGTTATCGGTCGGAGAAACTCCTACATAAACTATTTCACTTTATTATATGAGTAACGTTGAGTTTGTTATTGCATTTTCTTTTACGAACTAAGTTGTTTTTACTATTTTATGAAGTTGTTGCATATATTGCATGTTTTTATTGTTTTTTATTGTTTTATATGAGTTGATTTATTCATGTGTCGATAAGAGTCAAGGTAAGTGTTTCCTTCAGATTCTTTTCAAGTCTATGTTATGTTTACCATTCCAACTCGCATACTCTTACATTCAATGTACTGATTCTAATTGGTCTGAATCTTATGATGATGCAAACACAAGTAACTAGGATCATCGCCCAGTGCCTCATTGATCCAGTTGAGCAATCAGAGTCTATTGGTGAGTCTCTTTACATTCCGCAGGACTCATGTTATTTTCACTTTCAGTATTCATTGTTAAGATGATCGGGGGTCTTTTTCCGACATCCATGTTTGTTTTAGAGGCTTCATAGACAGTTAGTAGTTTAGTTATCTTTACATTATCATTTTCATATGTTAAGATATGAGTTGCCACTTTGGCCAAGATGAATGTTGACTTTTAAACATTATAATTTACTTTATTATTTTAGTTGAGTATAGTGATATTGATCATCATAAATATGCATAGAATTTCTTGTTGAGTAAGTAAGTCAGGCCAAGAATTTGTTTGGGGCCGACAATGATTCTCGAATGTCGGCCATACCTAGGGTAAAGGCTCGGGGCGTGCCACATTTTGAGTAAATGAGCTCAAATCAAAATTGTATCAGCGTGGTTAGCTCTGGAATATTGGGTTTAGTCTCGAATGACCCTTCGTTTAGGTCTCAAGTCTTTTCGTCTAATTCTGTGGTCCCTCGTAGATTTTGATATAAAACAGAAATTAGGTTTGGACCCACTTTTTGTCAAAATAACAACAAAGAGAATTTTGATGGACTTTTGATATAGAAATTTCATTTATGTTGGGGTAGCATAGTTCATTTGGATAAATGGATTTTAAGATGAATCCTAGGCACCCTATTGAAGTTTCGAGGACCTAGCCTTTGTTATCAATAGAGGACTCGCGTTCATGTGCCTGGCCTTGAGTACTTAAATAGTTGGCTCCCTGGGAATGCTCTTTTACGAGTGGATGGATTGCCTCGCGTCCGAGTTTGCGTTCGCATTCGCGTATGGGCTGTCGCGTTTGCGAACCGCTAACCAACCTGCTCCTCTATTAAGCCATGGTCGTGACTCAACTTTAGCTCCAATAGTAAAATTGCAATTTCTCCTCTATTTGAACTCCAATTTTAGTGATTCAAAGTCTCACGCGCTTGTAGTTGTCAGGGATATGCAATGGACTGATTGTATTATGTTAGTGATACTCCGTTTAAGGTAAATTTATTAGGAAGCCTCTGCCCATTTACCTTTTATTTGTTTTTTTCATTATGCATTGTTGTTTTAGTTGTTTAAGACTGGGAATTGTATCCTATTTCGGGATACGAGTTCAAGGCATAGTTTAGGACTTTTTGACGGGGTCAATTGTATAATATCTAGTACGGATCTCATGATTCATCTTAATTTTGGTTTATTTGAGTGTAATGATTATATTGACTCTATGATCCTATTCTTGATATTGTGGAAGCTTTTAGAGGCCTTTAAGAAGGGAAAATCTTTGACCTAGTGATTTAGAGCGCGCTCGATCAGCCTACAAGTAAGATTCAACTTTCTTTCGATTTAGATTGAGCATAAGTGTAAATTCATGACGATAAGTATGAACTAGAGGCGGGTACCTAGTTATCATGCTTTTCTTATTAGAAACCATCATTTAGGGTTGATGACCACTTATCTGAAGGTGGAACCATGATTAGATTGGGTTGTACATTTGTTGTAGCATGCTGTGTGATTTACTTATTTTACTTCTGGTTATTTAAAACAAGTATGGCCTTAGTCTAGGATAGGCTAGTCTTTCCTTAGACTTGTGAACCTTGTGGCTTTACTATGTCTTCGACATCATTTTGATGGACTAGGTCCTTGTAGATTGGAATAGCAAACTTGGATCTGATAGTATGAATGTTAGTTAGGCATTTGCGCAACTTATTATCCCTTCTATCCCCTCTCTTTATTTTGCGGATCTGATGCGTTATTGGAGATTGTGTTCTATCTCGAAATTGGATTTATTCTAGGTTATTTACTTTTGTGATATACTTGAGACTAGATGTAGATCCATGGTAACTTGGATCTTACTCGTAACCATCTTCGAAGTCGATACTTTTCTGAGCAGTCTTGCTAGCTGGGCGGTCGAAGCCTCTAAAGTGGATAGGTTGGATGGATGACCTGCATATCTGATATCCTCTATGGAGTTGAAACACCCTCGTATTACTTATGCTAGTTGGGTGAATCATGCCCCTAGAAGTTTACATCTGACTGGGTGGCTCGGATTGATTTTCATTATTTCTAGATGGTATAGGAGCTGACTAGTTCTTGGTTACTTAGATGGGATCCCGACTGACGCTTTTGAATTTAGATCTGGTTTACTCTTTTTCCTTGAAGATTTAGCTATTATATGGAATTTTCGAGCTTATGGGAGTCCGTTATGCTTTTATTTGAACTTGTGCACGAGTGTACCTTCTGGACTTATGGGGTCAGTTAGGTTTAGTTTAGTTGTTCTACGATTTATTTTCGGTATACTTATATGCCTTCCTTTCATATCCGCTTTGACTTCTACTTGTGTGTAGATTTTATCTTTTCAGATGGTTTTTATCTTTCTTGTTCGATCAGCCTATGATGCCAATTGAGTACCTTGTTTTGGTACTTATGCTACACTCTACTTCTTCTCGTGATACAGGTCCTGGTACCTACCACCAACGATGATTGTTCGTATTTTTTTTGCAGCTTGTGGGTATCGAAGACGAGGGTGAACACTTGGTGTCCTGGATCAGCATGTCTCCTTTTTTATTGATGTTCTCTTGGCTTTTAACTTTGAGATGACTCGTTGTGGTACACTTTTGGGACTTAAATTTATCTTGTTATACAATTTTGTACTCTTGACTTTCAGGTTTTGGGAGGGTGTCTATTGTAATATAGTTTTTGGGTTGCTTTTCATTTTGACTTTCAGCTTTTGGGAGGGTATCTATTGTATATAGTTTTTGGGTTGTTTTTATTTTCTGTCTTTTCTTATTATTAGCATTACTTTCTGTTTAATTCTACCCTTGTACTCACTACTTGTCATTATGGGTACCCAGGAAGCTTATCTAATTGTGGGTTTTAGTAGGTTCCATCACGACACGATGTAACGACCTGTTTAGTCGTTTTGAGCAGCAGATTTTATTTCTGGAAAAACTGTCTTGGTCGACGGATCCCACGACGGACCGTCATGGGCACGACGGACCGTCGAGGGGGTCTCGTTCCAAAACACTTAGAATTCTGAAATTTGGGTACTGAAAACTTCGTGACGGAATGGCAGGACGGACCGTCGCAGGCACGACGGACCGTCACAAATATTTCCACAGAACTAACTCTCTGAACTTTGCGACGGACCTGCAGGACAGACCGTCACAGCCATGACGGACCGTCACAGGTTGCGTAACCCTGACTGGGTCGGATTTCTATTTAAAAGTTTTAGAGGGCGTTTTGGACTATTCATGCTTATAATTATAAAGTTAGTGGATTAATGTTAATAATTCAATTACTTGGGGGTTAAAGGAGATAACCTTGAAATAATTAGTGGGTTATTTTTATCATCTTTTATACTTAATTATATGACAATTAGGGTAAAAGAAAGAGGGTTTGAATAAGAAAAACAGAAAGAACAGAGAGAGAGAGAGAGAGAAACGAACGAGAGAGGGGAGAACGAAGAGGAAAACAAAAAGGCTTGGGGAATCAGCTTGTTTTATCGCAATTCTTCGGTGGAGGTAGGTTATGGTTTATGCTATCTTATAGTAAACTCTTAATAGCGAATGATATGTGTTGGGTCGTATTATAAAGTCTTCTATATGCTTAATTGTGTGCTTGCATGATGTGATTATATAATTGTGATGAATTAGCATGATGAGGCTGTTGAATCTTAAATCCTATATTTACTTTGTTAATGATGATGCCTTGGTATAAAAGAAGGCTTGATGAACTAAAGTAATGAGAAATAGAGGATCGGGTGTCACGTTCTGACACTAGGATAGAAATAGAGGATCGGGTGTCACGTTCCGACACCAGGATAGTATAATGGATCGGAGTGTCACGTTCCGACACCAGGATAGTATAATGGATCGGAGTGTCACGTTCCGACACCAGGATAGTATATGGATCGGAGTGTCACGTTTCGGCACCAGGATAGTATATGGATCGGAGTGTCACGTTCCGGCACCATGATAGTATATGGATCGGAGTGTCACGTTCCGAAACCAGGATAGTATATGGATCGGGTGTCACGTTCCGGCACCAGGATAGTATATGGATCGGAGTGTCACGTTCCGACACCAGGATAGTATATGGATCAGAGTGTCACGTTCCGACACCAGGATAGTAGTAGTGGAGCGGAGTGTCACGTACCGACACAAGAGGAATAAAGATAATGAATCTTGAATTATGATAATATACTCAATCTAAAGAACCTGTTTCCCAAATGAGTAGGGTGTGGAGGCTTGAATCCTCATAGATGTGCTTGGTGTTGTGACCAAGGGTTATGGTAACTGTTGTTGTCACCTGTTAAGAATATTAGTTGATTTTATGTTATTATCTGATATATACTGTTTTCTATTTTGAGTTGGCCGATGATACCTACTCAGTACTTGTGCCTTGTACTGACCCCTACTTGTATTTGTTTTTCTTTGTTAATTGTGGAGTGCAGCAAACGTGCCATCGTCTTCAACTCAACTGCAACTCTAGCCAGTCTTCATCAAGCCAGATTTCAGAGTGAGCTATTGCTTCTAGCTTGTACTGGATCTTCCTCTTCATGTCTTGATGCCTTGAAATTCCGGCATGGACTAGATTTTACTTATTTTAGCTTCTTATATACTCTTAGATTTAGTAATTTGAGGATAGATGTTATTGTGGTGATGACTTCCAGATTTTGGGGATAACGATTGATAAATTTTAGAAGTTATTTAATTGATTTTGTTAATGAGTTTTAAGTCTTCCGCATTGTATTTTGTTCGTTATGTTTGAAATGTTGGGGTTTAGATTGGTTGGTTCGCTCACATAGTAGGATAAGTGTGGGTGCCACTTGCGGCTCGTTTTAAGTCGTGACACACGAGAAGTTGGGTCATGACAATCATGAGGCTCAAAGTGTGGTTGTCAGTTGAAAGAACTCCTAAAAAATAAGTAACTCTGTCCTAGCGAAGTAAAATCGCTGCCCCTATCGCTTGATTGATCTGATCACACACTTATTCTTCCCTACTTTTGACAGAAGAATAAGAGCACAAGTTATCCCTAGTGGTATACTACAATTTCTCTATATCTCTCAGAAAATGAGGTTGATAAAGAAATTCTCTAGAATCTTTAAAATGGACATAGTATATCAACCATCCTACAGAGAGAAGTAAGAATCCTTAAAAAATTGAACATTATCTTTAACTGATACTTTATATTATTTTCAATATTCTCTACTACTACATACATAATTAATCGTTAATCTTAGTTGCTAAAGTAACGTGCATGCTTTAATTTTTAGTTGATTATTTCACGATCTACCTTCATATTTTCTCTTTCAACTCAATATATTATGTCTAGCCAGTTAATTCATTCAACTATTTTACAAATCATAGATTCAATGTATTGATTTAATTTCTTATTACATTTTTAAATGAAGTAGATTTAGGTTTTCAAGATCGAAAGCAGACCGTTCAGTAGGATCTTTCTGTATCAGTATTTGGTGAGATCCCTTAATTTGGAGGGTTCCAGTTTATCTATTATTCATTACTTAATAGACATTGATAGTGGAGTATTCGGATAGAAAGGATCTTGTCTCGACACATATATTTAGTTAATTAGAGGTTTCATAGATGATTAGATGAGTCTGTGCCACAATCAAAAAATTGAGTGTGATGGACCTACCTTATCCCACTAAGATAGGTCAGCCTAACAACTCTCAACAAGAGTAAATATGGAAGTAAGAGAGAAATAAGAAACTAATCATAACATAATATAGAGTCCATTATATAACAAAAGAGTCTCCTAGAGCTTGGTGTCATGTGTACAAGTAGTTGAAAAATGATGTTTTTTTGTGTATTTTACAAAAGATTAAAAAGTTTTGAACATACCTTTCCTTGGTCAAAGAGTCACCAAAAACAAAACCAAAATTTAATTTATACCTTTTATTTAATTTTCTCAAATTATTTGTTGTATATACAGATTCTTTCATATATCTGCGTAAATGTTATATGTATCGTTATCTAAATTATTTATACAATATGATCAACACAAAAATTATGAAAATACATCAACAAAAATTGAAACATCCTATATATCTACAAACAAGAAAAATCATCTCTTTGTTGAGAAATAGTCAGAAGTACGTCGAGTATGACCTTATTGGCCACACCGTCTACAACAATTCATGCTTGATGATGTTCTTTTACTCATATTCTTTTGTTTTCTCTTATTTAACCTCCCGGATCATCACTTGTGTATAGGAGGCAAAACAAATTCGTCTAACACATTGCAATGTATATTCTAATTATTTTCCTCCTATAGCGTACCAATTAGTATCTCATACATGTATCACAACTAGGTAAATTATTCATGCTTCACACGGGTTTGAACTATTTTATTAAGCTCACATATGATTAATAAATAATATTGATATTTTTATATATAGACTACATTGTCAAGAATATTTTATTTTAAGGCAAAGCATTCCTTCAAAATCTTTAAGTGCTATATTTTATTTTATTTTGGGATAATGCCCAAGTACCCCCTCAACCTATGCCCAAAATCCCAGAGACACACTTATACTATACTAAGGTCCTATTACCCCCCTGAACTTATTTTATTAATAATTTTTTACCCCTTTTCGGCCTATGTGGCACTATCTTGTGGGCCCAATGATGGTTGACTTTTTTTTCAAACCAGTGCCACGTAGGCTAAAAAGGGGTAGAAAATTACTTATAAAATAAGTTCAGGGGGGTAATAGGACCTTAGTATAGTATAAGTGTGTCTCTGGGATTTCGGGCATAGGTTGAGGGGGTAATTGTGCATTATCCCTTTTATTTTTAATAGAAATTATGTGTCATAGAGAGATTTTTAGTATAAGAAAGAAGTCTAAGAAAATCTCCATAGAATTAGTTGGTCAGAAGTAATGAAATTTTCGAAATTCCAAATAGTTATAAAGATCAGACCATAAAGAAGAGACTAAAAAGCCTCGAACAACAATACTCCCAAGTAAAGTGAAACATCACGTCCATACAAGAACATAATTAAGTAAACTTAAATGGAAGATCTTCATCTCCTTTCTTATGAACCTCCAACAATCTGTTTTTCTTATAGTATGACATATCATATATATGATTTAAAATGAGCCTAAAATTGTTTGTTTTATAAATGATTTTCCTCATTGTCTCAGATTAGTCATTACTATTGCTTATGTTTCCTATCACTGGCCTCAATTTATTTTGAATTGAAGCATTGTAATTTTTATGGCTATACTATACACTTAGAAAGAACTAATGCAATTATCAACCAAGAAGTGGGTGGCATCATAATGGAACTGTACACAACTGGATATTTCTAAACAAAAATTTTGACACACAACATATTAAAATATTACAACATAATTTTGTGAGCACTTCAAGTCAGAAATATCCACAAATAATAAAAACAACCTTCCTTTCCTAGCAATCAAGAAGAAAAAGACATGTTGCTAGTCTATCAAGTTGTATCCAAGTTTACAGCTCACAAATTTAATTGAAATAATCCAAAAGAAAGAGTTTGTACTTCTTTATTAAAAAAATAACTTCATAAAAATAAGAGTTATTTATATATTAAAAATGATATTTAACAACGATAAGTAGTTTAATTATCAGTAAATATGTATTTTCAGAAGCAAGTGGTATTCTCTATAAATGTTCCTAAAGATTATAGCAACATTGAATCTAACTGCGATTAATTAATGTTGGTAAAGGCTTTAGCACTCTTCGTTAATGTCCATATTTATTGTCGATAACAATTATTTTTGTAATGTATTTTGGACACTTGTATGTTTCAATAAAACTTGATCTCTTATTATTCCCAAAACGAAGAGATGAAATAGGGTAGTCGAATTCAAATAAATTAATTAAGTTTCTTATGAAGTTTGTTTCATTCCTCGAAGTTTCATTCCTCCTATTTCATGGAGCTAAATCTCTACTTTAAGTCACAGTGATTCATGTAATTATGATAATTTATTTTTGCTATTTTGGTGACTTATTTTTAAAACTATGTTAAAAATTTCAACAAAGATTAATGAAAATTGATCTTCTCTTTTGTCTCTTTCTACAGGTTTCTTCGTATAAGCAAATAAAATGGACTTTTGATTGCAATGCGACATTACTACTCCTGCATCTCTCATTCTGCAAGTCTTAACGTTGTTGGAATAGTTGTATTCATTACAGTTGGTTCTTTAATAAACTAAAAAATTATTTTTGTCACTATTATTTGTATTTTTTTGGCCATAGGGGAGTCGAATTCAAATAAATTATTTAAATTTCTTATGAAGTGTGTTTCATTCCCCAAAGTTTTCTTCCTCATATTTAATGAAGCTTAATCTTTTACTGTAAGTCATAATCATTCATCTACCTATTACATTTTTTATTTGCTATTTTGGTGACTATTTTTTTAACTCTGTTAAAAATTCCAATAAGAATGGTTGAAAATTTATCTTCTCTTTTGTCCCTTTCTACAAGTTTTTTCATAAATATATTGAGAAAGTTGCTTGTGGGTTGTACTATATTTGATAGTACACAACAAAAAATATATATGATAACTGATATAGAACCAATGATGAAGTCTGTTCAGAACAAAACATATTGTTGTCATGCTTACCACAGTTAGTATATTATTTTGATTGCTTTTTCATAGGTACAAACAATTCGTATGCCATTGCACTCTTCCATGAATATTAGTATTGACACAATTAGTCCACTTCTTTTGTCATAAGTTAAGTAATTTGTCTATTGTCCGTCTCGTCCTAACTATCGCCACTCAACTTGACTAGTCCATCAGCTGGATGTTAACAAACCCTTCTTGCAGGGACGTCTTACTAGAGAAGTTTACATGTGGACAACCACCAGGATTTGAAAACTCTGGGAATCCTAGCCATGTATGTTGCCTACAAAAGGCAATTTATGGTCTCAAACAGACTCTTCATTAAAGTCACGACTTTTCATTTGAATTATAACTTTTTATAAAAAGTCACAACTTTTTACAAATATCCAAACATTAAAAATAATGGGAAAATAGTTTTTTTTTTTAAAAAATATAAGCAATATTCCAACATGAATTTGATTATTTGTCATTATCACATAGTCCAAGAACATCTGATGAATGAATTATTCACAAAATAATAAATCATAGGTTCTTTAATCAACATTAGATGGACATAAAAAAAATAAGAATACATATACAAAAGTTTTTTGTAATAAAAAGTAACATTTAAGTTGTATAGATTATACAATTTTGATATATATTGTATGAGAAAATTCAAAAAATTGTTAACGTATTCAAAACAAAAATTACGCTTGAAGATTAAAACAACTATAACTTTTTAACTTGCATAATGAATTTCTTCAATTTGATAAGTGAGAAATTTCATATCTATGTAAAAATAGATAATGTACAAACTTATACATAATACTTTAAAGTTATAAAATTTAATAGAATATCAAAACATGAATTCTTGGAACTGAGTGCACTAACTATTTTCTACACACTGAATATATGTACTATAAGTGTATATGTTCAATATAATTGGAGACAATAACTTTGCAGAAACATAAACAACGGAGTTTTAAACATATAGCCAAAAACAACAATTAATATCATATGCATAAATTAATGAGTGTAAAAAAATACCAACATATGTAAAAGTGGAATGAAATAGAAAGGATAAAATTGAGTCCACTGAATGTACAAAAACAGTGGCGTTAGTAGGTCACTCAACGGAAGCAAAACACATGAATATTTAATTTTGCGGAAGTGAAAAAAGAAGATCAAAATTTTCGTTGTTTTAAAATGAGAGGAAATCCCTCTATTTATAGACAACAAAGGGTAGTGTGAACAGATATTTATTGTGCCTTATCAGAAATGACACAACTATTTGGAAAAGTTGCAACCTTTCATAAAGTTCACAATCTTTCATAAAAGTCACAACCTTTCATAAAGTCGCAACTCTTCATTAAAGTCACAATTTTTCATAAGAGTCACATCTTTTCATGAAAGAGGAAGGTTTATTTTGAAAATAAATAAATTTAAATGAATATTCTTGATTGGGGTACCACGTAGGCGGGACTAAGATTCTCTTTTATATAAATACTAGTAAAATTACCCGCGCTTCACGCGGGAATTCAATATCACATAATTATAAAATAGTACTTAAGACATATCATTTATTAAAACTAAAACACTATATTATTTTACATACAAGATTACTTAGTAACAAACATTAATTATGTAACGGAAAATGAAAATTATTACATCTAATCATTTGTCCTTAATAACATAAGCATTAATTAATGATAGTAAAAATACATAGCAGGATCTGTAACATAAGAAATGAATTTAGTGAGCCACTCGTACACAAATATTTAATTGTGAAGAAGAAAAAGAGGTTTAGATTTTTTGTTGTTTTAAAATGAGAGGAAATCCCTCTATTTATACACAACAAAGGGTAATGTGAACAAATATTTATTGTGTCTTATCACAAGGGTTACAACTACTTGGAAAAGTTGGAACACTTTGGAAATGTCACAACCTTTCATAGAAATCACAACTCTTAATTAAAGTCACAACATTTCAAAAAAGTCGCAACTCTTCGTTAAATTTGTAAATTTTCATAAAAGTCGTAATTCTTCATTAAAGTTAAAACTTTTCATAAATGTCACAACTTTTAATGAAGGGAGAAGGTTAATTTTGGAAATAAATAAATTTATTAAAGGGAATTATAATTTGTGGTAGCGCCATGTAGGCGAGCCTAAGGTTCTGTTTTATATGAATGTATGATATGATTGTTGGCTTATAATATTCAAAGCAATATGGTCCTCGTATTTGAAAAATAACAATTGCATGTGGACATGTTATCTGGTTCTTATTGGAATCTTTCACATGAACATGTTTTACTAACCAAACAAATAATGTATCGTCTTCCACCGTCATTAATTCCACACAATGATTAGAAGAAGCTCTTATTTGAATCTATTTTCTTGTACTTCATCAATTTTAAAAATAATGACCTTGTTTGACTTGAAACAGAGTATAAAAAAAGAAAGTAGACGATTTAATCTTGTGGTTCAAAGTTAAAGTTATGTCAAATGTACCAAAATGCTCTTTAATCTTGTGACCTTAAACATGTTGCGTGCAAAGTTGAAGTTAAAGTGTTTCCAAAAGAGAAAAGACACTATTTTTTTCGAAACAAACTAAAAACAAAACTATGTCATTCTTTACAATATAAACAGTATACCAGTATAGATATCAATAATTCTCCTACTATATTGTCATGTATCATATATATATATATATATATATATATATATATATATATATATATATATATATATATATATATATATGTATATATATATATATATGTATATATATATATATATATATATATTGTTCATGTATATGACATAGACACATTAAATTTACGTATAATCCATCATGAATCTCGTTATAATTTTCATAATGTATCTTGTCTCTTAATCATTTATTTGATACATATTTCATGTTAATGTCATATAAAAAAAGAAAGAAGTTTGATAATAAATATATGTACCGTTTTACGAGAAAACTTTGCCTTATTCAGAATTAGCATTTCATGAAACATTCTTTCACGAGTAGTAAAGTATATTTTGCCTTTTCTTTTTCTATTTTTTCGATTACAATATTCAAACAATGATCAAGTTTGTTCCAGAAAATTAATTATTGATAGATTTCTTGCCTCCAACAAATACTAACTGGTACACTTTGAAATATTTGATGACATCATCCTACTTCTATTTACTGGTGCATATACTCTTGTCAATTCTCTTATCCATTTTCTCCACTCTTTTCATCAGTTCATCAAACTCTTCTTGCTTACATGTATTTGTCATCACATAAAACACACCGCTTGATCTATTTTTTTAATGTTTTTTTTGGTAATTATTACATACATTCCTCCACAAAATGTCATACCCAAGCATAGTGAAGTAAAATAAGATACAGTCTGCTTACCCCTTTAAAATGCTTTAATTACGGTCCGATACAACACAAATATTGATACGTTCCCCAGATGCAACTTTGAAACGTTCAAAAAATCATGTCCAACAATTATCATTCTTTGAGTCAAAATACACCATAAGCAAATGATAATATACATTCTAAAAATGGAAATTAAGGTACATGTTATTATAGTTCATGTTTACATTCTTATTAGATCACACGCAAGTCAGATACATGAATACAACAATGTATTTAATGATACTATTAACACACCTACAATACATAAAAAATGAGCTTTAATTGTAATTAATTAGCAATTGCTGCTAAATATGTATTTTAGGCAATTAGCACTCTTTGTATATGTCTCTAAACTCTTTAGTGATATTGATTCTAATGACACTTAAGTAATGCCGGTAAGATTTTAGCTCTCTTTATTAATGTCAATATTTATTACCGCTAAAATTTATTTTTGATATAGTGCTACTCCATACAGAGTGCTAACAAAAACAAATGTATCCTTGTACACTCATTTTAGGTGAACGCCATTCAGAATAATAATTGGCCTACAAAGCTCACAATCATTTGTAAAAGGATACTAAGCTATGAATAGATACATGAGCTCATTCTCGCTAACTTATGCATTTGTATGTAAGAATTTAGATACACACTACCCACAATATACAAGTAGTTAGGCATTTTAATGTAACTCTCAGTCGGATCATCTCTTGACATTTTGATAACATTCCCCTTCAAACGCCACACCTTGATGTAATTAATGTACATTTCCAAGTCACGGTTAATGTCTTCTTGATTATCCTTTGGCTTGAAATAATTAATATTCGTGCATGAAATCTTTGACTTGTTTTCATCCTTCAAAGCAGATATTTTTCTCTTATAAAAATGGTATATTAATTAAGAGAAATAAATATATAGACTAGATACAATTCAGAAAAAATATGGTCTTAGACTAACATTTTAAGATGAATATTTATTATTATCTATTTCTATCTTTGATGCTCATCAGAAAAAATTAATAATTCTACAATAAATTAGAAGGTAAAAGAAATACTATTTTGACTATCTAATAAGTTTAATCATAAAAGGTAACTTAGTTGAAATTTTAGTAAAAAAATCCAAATATGACATAAATTTATTAACTTGATATTTGGTTAAGGTACATATTCACTATAAATACAGTTTTATGCTTTCTTTCAAACTGTAACATACGACTTAAAGATTCATTTTGTTATCTTTACTTGTATTAGCAAAACCCTTTTTTTATATTTGGATGATTTTTTTGTTAGAATTGTACTTGTAATCAACATCATCCCGATCAAATGGTAATGATTTCGAATTCACTAGAAACACAACATTTTTGAAAGATTTTGGTGTGTATGCTTGAGTGTACAGCTTGTTACTTTGTTTTTTGTTAGGGTTCTGTGTTGGCAGCAAAATGCCTATAGTCAAATACTGATATACATACATAACTTCCCTGAGAGCATTAATGATGTTAAAGAAGGAAGATGAAAAAATATTTACCTTCTATAAGCCCATACTCAAAGGTATTTCATTAGGTAATATATCATATTTGTAAGCATTATATGAAGGAATGAACTTTTTTCCTCTCTATGCATTATAAAGATTGGATTTGAGAAGTTTTTCTCCTTTGTAAGTAATCTATAAAAAAAACTGAAGAAGTATTGAAATAATTTGGGTGAAGAATAGATCTAAATGTAACATAATCTATATATCTTGCATTTCTAACTTACACATCATTTCATTTTTTTTGTAACAATCCATTCCCGTCGTTATAGAAATCCATGGAGAAAAATGTGGGGCCAAAAAACTTTTTCTTAGTAATTTTGATCTTTCCCAACCTAGTCCATATTTTGATGAAATCAGAGTCTTTGAGGTGTAGGGAAATATGGTAACAATCGTGTGATTTGTTTTTTTTTTTTAATTTTGATGACATGGGTAGTTAGATAACTTGTTAGCGACCCCGTATGACTTTACATAATTGAATTCGATCGAGTAAAACTCTCGAAATCGATCTTAGCGTAAAGGGTATTTTCTGATGTCATGGGTTAGAGTTGTGTTGTGAAATGAGATTTTGGAATTCTTTTAAAAAGCTCACTAATTTGGAAATTCCGCTTTAGCACTGGGTTTTTTCGCTTTGGCGAGATTGTAATAGAGGGGTGGGTGTCATTGTGGCAGGCCCGATGCTACTTAAGATCGTTACTAAACCCCTAAACGACCTCATTATGCACTTTTCAAATTTTAGAGCTAAGGAAGGAACCTCATGAGACTCCTACTCATTTTTCATCATTCTTGAGGCTAATGGTAAGCTTTTTCACTCCCGGGATAAGTTTTTTAGTCCGTAGAACGTAATAAAATGGGCGAATATTAATGACGGAGGGTTTTGTTATAGATTCTATGATGGTAACAATCCTAAATTGGATAATTGGGATTATGAGTTTGATTAATTAGTGATTTTTGTAGATCAAGAACAAGTGGAACGAATCCGGGAAGGGAAAGATCAAGTTTCTTAGGGTTTCAAGCTTGTTTCGAGGTAGGTGATGTTTGTGGTTCTATGATTCTGTGATATATGCTTGTTCTTGTTTTATTATGATACTTATATTTATATGAAGGTTGCAATGTTGATCACACTTGTTGTAAATGATATAGATGAATCATGATTGCCATGAAATCATGAGTTATATGTATGATCTTAAAGATATATTTGTGATTGTGAGTATGGTGTGTTGAGTGGATCGATTGTCACATTCCGACATAACTAACGATGGGATCGGTTGCCACATTTCGGCATAACTATTGGATCAGTTGCCACGTTTTGGCATAAATATGGGATCGGTTGCCACGTTTTGGCATAAATATAGGATCGATTGCCATGTCTTGTCATAATTATTGGATCGGTTCGCATGTTACGAAACAAATATCGGATCAATTGTCACTGTAAAACCTCGTAGACAAAACAAACCAAAACTTAGTTTTTCAGAAAAAATTACAGGTCCTACCAACAGTGGAATCGACAGACCGTAGCCTGAACCATGGTCCGTCCTGCACAACCATCGATGGGATCAGAAACTCCCAAAAATTTCACCCCAGAAAAATTGGTTAAGTCTTGGAAGACGGACGGACATACGGTCCATAGGTCAGACGATATTCCGTAGTCCATGACCATCGATAAAGACTCCCTTCACCCACTCTCTGACAAGAGCTACGGATGACCAGCACGGTCCGTAGGTGGTTCTACGGTTCGCAGGTGGAAAATTTGCAGACAGTTAAGGGGAAATGCAGTTGGGTGAACATCAAATGGTCATAAATCTTAGAACAAAATGAATTAGGTATCCCATGACCTACCCACATATAAATAATTGAATTATCTTTCCATATCTACCGATCTTGCTAAGCTCATATCTCTGAGTAAAAAGTTATGTCTATTTTAGTAAAGGATTTTCTAACAGGCCCTAACAATGGACCCAACGATGGGGTATCGGGCAGACGACGGACCGTCAGTCCTGTCCGTCGTTTGGTCTGACAGCATCCTTCCCAAGGGTCTTTTTGACCTTTCCCACTACGTTTAAACCCTAAGTTATGTCGTTTTTACCCTAAACATCATATTTAGTTAGTTTAATCTTAGAAACATAATTAAAACATATCTAACTCAAATCATTAAATGAAAACTTAGAAAATTAAAAGCAAGAGGGGAGAAAAAGCTCAAGAACCCTAGTTCAAGAACGCCACAAGATCCAGCAGTTCATGCCCCGAAACTTAAGTACTTTTTCCGTAGATTTCATCACCAGGTATGTGAGATTTCCCTAGTGGGTTCCTTTCACCCATGGGTCCCTAGTTTTCAGTCAAGTTCTTCATTCTCTTATCATGATTAAACCCATGGTTTCTAGAACTTTGTTAGAACTTCATGAATTTATTAAATATATGTTCCAAATCAGATTATCATGTTATTACTCAGATTATCATATGAATTTCATAACCCTAGCTTTGTATTTCTTTAGTTCTTGAATTACACATGCTAGGTCAGATATTTCAGATATACATGACTCAGTTATAAATGCATAATTACTAGATTAATTGTAGCATTCTCAGATTGCATGTTCAGTTTCGAGCTATCCAATATTTGTAGAAACTCATACATAATCAGTAAATTTATAGAATTCATGGGAGTACCATAATACTGAGTTGGACTAGGGTTTAGCGTACCCAAATAGTCCCAGAACTACTAGCCAAGCAGGTTGTAAGTCCCCTCTGAGGAAAATCAGTTTAGTGATCACGCCATCATTCCTTTATACCTTTGGCAGGGTATATTGGGTCCTCTTTGGTTTGCTTTCCGGTTGCCCTTATTTCAATTTGCTGCAGTAAATGAGACTGGGAGTTGGATTTCCTTTATGACTTTCGCTCCGTTGATCAATCAACAATTCACTTCTTTAGGAAGGAGCTGATCGATGGGGCATATGCATCGAACTCCACATTTAGCTCATATAGTTTTATTATCGGTTATTAGTAGCTCCCATAGTTCAGTGAGACTCTCTGCATTGACCATTTATCATTATATTCAATATTTAGTTTCAGTATGTTATAAAATGGTTATTGCATCCTGTTATCTTAGAATTTAGTTTATCATGTCAGATTATTATACTTGTTCTTACGCTTGTTCAGTTATGTTTTATTTCAGCTTTAGTCTATCCTACATGCTCAGTACCTTTCAAGTAATGACGCCTACGTGAGCTACATCTTCTCGTGATGTAGGTTCAGGTTCTCAACATCCAGATCATACATAAATCGATTTCCAATCTCCAGTTCAGCAGATTCAGTGGTGAGTCATCATTCTCCGAGGACAACAATCATGAGTGTCATTTGAGTCATTAGTCATTTATTTCAGATTTTTTTAGATTTAGCTAGGGCTTGTCACAGTATTTCTAGTCTAGTTTAGAGGCTTATTTCAGACATAGTTAGATTCAGCTTAGTATTGAGTTAATATTTTCATTGTATTAAACTCATCAGTTTTCATATATATATATATTAGTTTTAGCATATGGGTATTCCTCATCTTTTCATTATAAATTATGATTTAGCTTCTGCATCAGTTTATTATTTTTAGTATGCTTTTGATCATGCCAGCAGGGTTAGCTTGGGATCACTTATGGTTCTAAGTTCTTTGTCCACGTCTTGGGGGTAGCTTGGGTCGTGACAAAACTTGGTATCATAGCACTAGGTTCAAGAGTCTTACGATGTCTTAAAAGTCGCACTAAGTAGAGTCCTTTTCATGGGTGTGAAGTTCACCACATCTAATGAGAGTGAGGCTATAAAGCATTTTAGGAAAAAATTCACTTTATTGTTTCTCTTATCGTGCGTAAGGTATGATCTTATTCCAATCAAACTTGACATTCTGCGTTTTAGATCATGCCTTCTCATAGAGCTTAGGTATGGAATTCTAATGCATGCAATAATAACGCAGTTTCTCTAATACTAGATAAGGAAGTTCAGATGCAGAGTTTCAGAATGCCAATTCAGCTTTTGGCTCTGAGTATGAACAGCAAGAACAATCAGCAGGTTTGAGTTCCTACTGATAGAAATGATCGATTAGTGGCAGCCAGAGTTTGTGATTTCATTAGGATGAATCCACCTAATTTTTCAGGGTGACAAGTAGGTAAGGACCCACAAAAGTTCATTGATAGGGTCAAGAAAATATTTGGTGTGATGTTAGTAACTAGTAGTTATAGGTGAGATTAGCATCCTACAAACTCAAGGATGTGACTCACATATGGTTCATTGAATGGAAAGACAAAAAACATGACTTTGTCTTTTCTAACTCAGTATAGCAGTCCAATTCAGTGTTAGTCCAGAAACTCTCTCAGAACCTTTGTCAATCTCTACTCATGTTGGTGACCCAATTACAGCTAGACGGTTATACAGAAATTACCTTGTCACAGTCTCTCAGAAACTCACCTCAGTAGATCTAGTAGAGTTATTAATGGTAGACTTCGATGTCATTCTACGCATGGATTGCTTACACTTATGTTATGCCTCAGTCGATTGTAGAACTAGGATGGTTTGTCTTCAGTTTCTAGACGAACCAATCTTAGAATGGAAGGGTAGTAGCTTAGCACCTATGGGTCGATTTATTTGTTACCTTAAGGCCAGAAAGATAAAATCTAAGGTTTATCTCTATCATCTAGTTCGGGTTAAGGATTCTAGACTTGAAACCCCAACTCTTGAGTCAGTTCGAGTAGTCTGTGAATCTCCAAAAGTTTTTCCAGAAGATCTTCCCGAAGTCCCTCCCGAAAGGAAAATCAACATTGGAATTGATCTCCTTCTAGACACCCAGCCTATTCCTATTCTTCCTTATAGAATGGCTCTAGCAGAGCTTAAGGAATTCAAAGAGCAGTTGAAAGACCTTCTAGATAAGGTCTTCATCAGGCCTAGTATTTCACCATGGGGTGCACCAGTGTTCTTCGTAAGGAAGAAAAATGGTTCTCTCAGAATGTGAATTGACTATAGACAGTTGAACAAGGTCACAATGAAGAATAAGTATCCCATCCCCAAGATTTATGACTTGTTTTACCAACTTCAGGGTGCTAGCCATTTCTCAAAGATAGATCTCAGATTGGGTTTATCATTAACTCAGAGTCAGAGATAGTGCCATTCCGAAAACACCCTTCAGAACTCAGTATGGTCATTATGAATTTGTAGTTATGTCGTTTTAACTAACCAATATTCCTGCGGCTTTCATGGATTTGATGAACACAATACTTAGATTTGTTCGTTATCGTCTTTATTGATGATATCCTCATTTACTCTAGGAGTGAGGAGGAACATGCAACTCATTTGGGAGTTGTTCTGCAGACTCTCAAAGATCGTCAGTTATTCGCTTAGTTCAGCAAATGTGAGTTTTTGTTGCAATCCTTTGCTTTTATTAGTTACATTGTATCTAGCGAAAGGATCCGAGGGGATTCACAGAAGATAGAAGCAATGAAATAGTGGCCAAGACCTACCTCTGCTACAGATATCATAAGTTTCTTAGGTCTAGCAGGTTATTACAGAAGGTTCGTGGAAGGAATTTCATCCATAGCCTCACCATTGACTAAGTTTACTCAGAAGATGGTCAAGTTCGAATGGTCATATGATTGTGAGAAAACCTTCGCAGAATTGAAAACTAGATTGGCTACAGCTCCAGTCTTGACTCTACCAGAGGGTTCAGATGGGTATGTGATCTATTGTGATGCATCTAGAGTTGGCCTAGGTTGTGTGTTGATACAGCGAGGTAAGGTGATAGCTAATGCCTCTAGACAACTTAAGGTTCATGAGAAGAACTATCCAACTTATGATCTCGAGCTTGGAACAGTGGTTTTTGCACTCAAGATCTGGAGACACTACTTGTATGGTGTTCATATAGATGTGTTCACCGATCATAAGAGCCTTCAGTATATGTTCACCCAAAAAAAGTTGAATCTTCGTCAGAGGAGATGGCTTGAGTTCCTTAAGGATTATAATATGAGTGTGCATTATCATCCTGGTAATGCAAATGTAGTAGCCGATGCTCTTAGTAGATTATCTATGGGTAGTGTAGCCCATATTGTGGAAGAAAGGAAGGAGCTAGTGAAGGATGTTCACAGGGTTGCTCGCTTGGGAGTTTGCCTTAAGAGCATATCAGACAGCGGTGTAACAGTTCAGAATGGGGCAGAATCGTCTTTGGTAGTAAAGGTCAAGGAAAAGCAAGATAGTGATCCAATTTTGCCTGAACTTAGGGGTACAATCCATAATCAGAGAGTGGAGGTTTTCTCCCAAGGGAGAGACGGTGTACTTCGATACCAGGGTAGATTATGTGTTCCTGACGTAGGCGAGTTAAGGCAGCATATTCTTGCAGAATCCCATAACTCCAAGTATTCTATTCATCCAGGTGCCACTAAGATGTATCACGATCTGCGGGAAGTCTATTGGTGGAATGGCATGATGAGGGATATATAAAACTTTGTGAATAAGTGCCCCAATTGCCAGCAAGTCAAGATAGAACATCAGAAACCAGAAGGGACGACTCAAGAGATCGATATTCCTACTTGGAATTGGGATGTGATCAATATGGATTTCATCACAGGGTTACCTCGTACTCGTAGACAACATGACCCAATTTTTGTGATAATTGATAGGATGACTATGTCTGCTTGCTTTTTGACGGTCAAGACAACATATTCGGTAGAATACTATAAAAGGCTTTACATTAATGAGATTGTGAGGTTGCATGGGTTTCCTTTGTCTATCATCTCAGATAGAGGTCCGTAGTATACCTCTCATTTCTAGAAGTCATTTCAGAAAGGTCTTGGTACTCAAGTTAACCTTAGTGCAACACTTCATCCACAGACGGATGGGCAGACAGAGCGTACCATTCAAACCTTAATGGATATGTTGAGAGCTTGTGTGATTGATTTCAAAGGTAGTTAGGATGATCACCTTCCTCTGATTGAGTTTGCCTAAAATAATAGCTACCATTCCAGCATTCAAATAGCCCCTTATGAGGCTTTATATGGGCATAGATGTAGATCTTCTGTTGGTTGGTTTGAAGTAGGTAAAGTAGCTTTGATAGGGCCAGATTCAGTCCTTTATGATATGGAGAAAGTGCAACTCAGTTGAGATAGACTTAAGATAGCCCAAAGTCCTCAAAAATCTTATGCAGATGTAAGGAGAAGGGAACTAGAGTTCCAAGTTAATAATTGTTTTTTTTTTAAAAGTCTCACCTATGGAAGGGGTGATGAGATTTGGAAAGAAAGGGAAGATCATCCCTATATATGTAGGCCCTTACAAGATCTTGAAAAGGGTTTGAAAGGTGACATATGAGTTAGAGTTGCCAGCATAATTAGCAATAGTGCATCCGGTCTTCCACATCTCACTCTTGAAGAAATATGTGGGTGATCCAGCCTCTATAGTGACTTTAGAGAGTGTTGCGGTGAAAGATAGTCTTTCTTATGAGGATGTACCAGTTGAGATTCTTGAGCGTTAGGATAGAAGGTTGAGAAACAAATAAACTGCTTCAGTCAAGGTTTTGTGGAGGAGTTATTCCATAGAGGGAGCTGCTTGAGAAGCAGAAGCAGCCATCAAAATCAAGTATCCTTACATCTTTCATTCCTATTCCACTCAATCTTGAGGTAATAATTCCTCTTTCGTTTTAGAGTCATTCATGCGTTAAATTCAGTTTTAGAATCATGTTCCCTCAGTTTGTACTTGCATTTTCAGCTTAATTGCATGTACTCAAAACTCAATTCAGTCAGAAACTCAGTTCTCAGTGTTTAGTAGTGGGGTTTGCAGCTCTCTCCCTCTATTTCAGCTAGTTTAGTCTTTATTCGAGGACGAATGTTCCCAAGGGGGATATAATGTAACACCCCGTAGCCAAAACTGGACAAAAATTAGTTTTTCAGAAAAATTTGCAGGTGCTACAAACGGTGGCATCGACGGAATGTATCTTGAACCATGGTTCGTCCTGCACAACCGTCGATAGGATCGGAAACTCCCAAAAATTTCAGCCTACAAATATTGGTAAAGTCTTCGACGACAGACGGACTTACGGTTCATAGGTCAGACGACGGTCCGCAGTCCATGACCGTCGATCAAGACTCTCTTCACCCACTCTCTGACAAGAGCGACGGATGACTAGCACGGTCCGTAGGTGGTTCTACGGTCCCTAGGTAGAAAATTTGCAGACAGTTAAGGGGAAATGCAGTTGGGTCAACTTCAAATGGTCATATATCTTAGTACAAAATAAATTAGGTATCCCATGACCTACGCACATATAGATAATTGAATTATCTTTCCATATCTACCAATCTTGCTAAAATTAGATCTCCAAGTAAAAAGTTATGACCATTTTAGTAAAGGCTTGTCAAACAGGCCCTGACGACGGACCCGACGACGGGACGTCGGGCAGACGACGGACCGTCAATCTTGGTCGTCGTTTGGTCCAACAACAACCTTTCTAGGGGTCTTTTTGACCTTTACCACTTTGTTTTAACCCCAAGTTACGTTTTTTTAACCCTAAATCATCATATTTTAGTTAGTTTAAGCTTAGAAACATAATTAAAACATATCTAAGTCAAATTATTAAATCAAAACTTAGAAAATTAGAAGCAACAGGGGAGAAAAAGCTCAAGAACCCTAGTTCAAGAAAGCCACAAGCTCCAGCAGTTCCAGCCCCAAAACATAAGTATTTTTCTGTAGATGTCATCACCAGCTATGTGGGATTTCACTATTAGGTTTCTTTCGCCCATTGGGTCCCTAGTTTTCAGTCAGGTTCTTGATTCTTCTATCATGATTAAACCTAGGGTTTCTAGAACTTTGTTAGAACTTCATGAATTTATGAAATATATGTTTCAAATAAAATTATCATGTTATTACTCAGATTATCAAATGAATTTCATAACCCTATTTTTGTATTTCTTTAGTTTTGAATTACACATGCTAGGTAAGATATTTCAGACACTTTCGATATACATGGCTCAGTTATAAATGCATAATTACCAGATTAATTGTTGCATTCTCAGTTTCCATGTTCAGTTTCTGGCTATCAAGTATTTATAGAAACTCATACATAATCAGTAAATTTACAGAATTCATGGGAGTAGCATAATACCGAGTTGGACTGATGTTCAGCGTACCCCTATAGTCCCAGAAATACTAGCCAAGTAGGTCGTAAGTCTCCTTTGTGGGCAATAAGTGTAGTGATCACGCCAGCATGCCTTTATACCTTTGGCAGTGTATATTGGGTCCTCTCGATGGGGCGTATACATCGGAATCCATATTTACCTAATGTGGTTTTTTATTGGTTATTAGTAGCTCCCATAGTTCAGTCAGACTCTCTGCATTTACCACTGGTCAGTATATTCAGTTTCAGCATGCTATAAACTGGTCATTGCATCTAGTTAGCTCAGAATTCAGTTTATAATGTAAGATTATTATACTTGTTTTTATGCTTGTTCAGTTATGTTTTAATAAAGTTTTACTCTATCCTACATGATCAGTACCTTTCAAGTACTGACTCATACGTGTGTTACATCTTCTCGTGATGTAGGTTCAGGTTCTCAACATCCAGATCATGCATAGATCTATTTCTGATCTCCAGTTCAGCAGATTCAGTGGTGAGTCCTCATTCTCCGAAGACAACAGTCATGAGTGTCATATCAGTCTTAGTCATTTAGTTTCAGTTTTTTGCAAGATTTAGCTGGGGGCTTGTCCCATTATTTCTACTCTAGTTTAGAGGCTTATTTCATACATAGTTAGATTCCGCTTAGTATTGAGTTAATATTTTCATTTTATTAAACTCATCAGTTTTCATATATTTTAGCATATGGGTATTCCCCATTCTTTCATTATATATTATGACTTAGCTTCTGCATCAGTTTATTATCTTTATTATGCTCACGATCATGCCAACATGGTTAGCTTGGGATCACTTGTGATTCTATGTTCCATGTCCACATATTGGGGGTATCTTGGGGCGTGATAGTCACGTTTCGGCATACTAACTATTTCGGTTTGGGTTCCATGAGAGGACCAATGATGTGATATAAAATCTTAAGTGTGTTGTTTGTAAATTTTGATGATATTGTATGTGTTGATATGTATACATGTGATTATAATGTTTTCTTGACTTGTTTATGTTGCACGAGTGGGATAGCCACGTGATTCTACCAATATACTATGGTTATATACTGATTCAACATTTGCTCTTATTTTTGTTGAATACAGGACATCTTCTCGCGACTATTGACAAACCTCTTTTAGAAGATCGGTGATTGTCGCTTCGAATACAATAATTATTTTGGGTTGCCATCGAGTTCTCTTTTGTCTATGTCCACCATTTCCGGACCCAGACATTTTATATAGTTATTTGATTAATTTATTAGTTTGGGGTGTGTCCCTTCTTGTTTGGACTTTTTTCATTGTTTAGCTATTTTGGTACATTGACTTTCATATTCTAGTTTATTCTTCCGCATTGATTATATTTGTTAGACTTTTGTTAGAGTTTATTGGAAATCTATTTTCTTTCCTTAGTGTTTGACTTAATTGCCTTAGTTATGGCTTTATTTGTTTGGTTTGGGTTGTACCAGTGGTTCTCCCACCGGAGTGCTAATGTGGGTGTCAATCACAATGGTCTGGGTTGTGACATTTTTAAGAGTACATTTGTGGCCATATACGATGTTTTTATTGTTGATTGATTTATTTTTTCTTTTACTAGAACAAGAAAATGCATTAAAATTTCCCAATTTTTTTGGGGGGTTTCACTTTAAGAACAACCCAACAAGTTTTACATGGCACTTAGTAGGAAATGACTGGTTGTGGAAGCACAATCATCAATGCAAATGATAATGGAGAACTTACCAATCTTACAGAATGAAGGTTGGAGTTAATTGTAAGGTTTGTATTATTTAGATCTGCAAATTATTGTTCTTATTGTAAGTGGATAATATACTTATATAGAACCATCAAGAATTTTGTGTTCATAAATACTCATTAAAATATTTGACAGATATAGAAGTTTCCATATCGAATTAGTGAATTCCGGCTTCGAGTAGCCAAAACTATTCCAATAAATACTGAGAACTTGAGGCAATAGTTTTGGAGGTATGCAAATGTTTTTATAGTTGTACTCTTAGTTGAAGCTTTTTATGTGGTTATGAAAGTTTTTTAAGAACATAGCTACGTTTTTTTTAACTCGGCATGGAGAGGGATTCAATTATTGTCCTTTTTTCATACAAAAGGATAGTCAGATTAACAAATTTTAAGCAGCTTTGATTATGAGCATGTTTGCCTCATAAGATGTTTGTTTCTTTTATAGATTGAGTATCTTCCTATTTCCTCATGGGAAACATCACATCTGATCATGAGTGAATTTTCTAGATATAGAAGGAAACTTTTGAAAAAAAAGATCATTACTGGGTCATTTTGTGCATGTTGAACCAAAATTTTCAGTGTTTGACCTATCTGATTAATACTCTTCACAACACACAATTGTACAATATTCTAGCATATTGACTCAAATGGAAGCAACATCTCAATCATCACAAGCAACAAGACATTAGAATGTTTTGTTGACATTATAAGATCTTTCCTTAGCTTCAGAAATGAGTTCTTAATTATGTTCATAAGTAAATTGGGAATATGCGCATCAATAGTATGCAAACTTAAAGCTACTATGATTTCATATTTAATGGTAATTATTAAGAATTAATTGATGTAAATGATCATTTTTATGTAGTGGTAATATGAATCTAGACGAAACAAATCTAGCTCATGATCATTTTTTAACTCAATGATTATACCTTTATCAAAACATATATTAGGCGTTCAAACCAATAAGTATAATATCATTTTGCACCAAATATCTAGTTCAGTAAGTATTTCTATATGATATAGCATGTATGAAATTTGCCTTCGAATGAGCTTGTATAAAGCGATTGGTACTAATGTTGGTTGTCAATAGTGATTGTGACAACAAAGGTGGTTGGTGATTAGCAACGATAATGGTAATGGTTAGTGATTGTGAATAGAGTGGTAATGAATATTATCCACACAAGATATGAAGACTTTGTTCAAGATCTTAATGATTAATTAAATGGTCAAATCTTCATGATAACAAATGTACTAATGACCTATGGTATAAACCATTCAGATGCAAACTTTTATCAAGTGTAGTACAATTATATATGAATGAACTAGCATTGGAACTACTAGAGGAATTAATATTGTTATGTCGAATTATAAATAACCAATATTTAATATGACTATTTGTGCTTAATATGACAAAGTGACAATAGCGCTATTGACCCTACAAATGTTGCAAGACCGATCATTTCTTTTTACATGGTGATGAGCATGAGATTTTAAAATATAGGAGACAAATCAATATTGAAGAGATGAATAGAGTGTTAGATGCTATTTGGTGAAATGCAATCAATAGCTTGCATTCTAAAGGGAAACCAAAAAATTATGTAGTTCCAAGATAGGTCTGAAGTCTCAAGTTCACAAAAGATTTCATATTTAGAGTGATAAAAGTTAAATTTCAAGAAAATAGTTCACGTAGTTTTTATGACGTAGGTGGTTATTAATGGTGGTTGGTGAGTGATTGTGAATATTATTCACAAAAGAATACATCTTAATGATACTGAGACTTTTTTCACGATCTTAATGATTAAAGACCCGTTCAAACTAAATAATTTCTTCTATATTATAATAAAATTTGATAGGTAAATCGGTATCAAATATGCTCACTTTTATCTCTCTTTAGAGGAATACAAATTAGAGAAAATCAGAAAACCCCACTTATTATAAGATGCATTCTGAAAAAAATATTTAATGTAGAAGTCCATAGCATAGTATTTGGTACGAAACTAGGAAATACAAGACGAAAGCATAAATTGTTAGCTGATAATAATGCAAGTACAAGAGTTATCGACTGATAAGTCTTTAAGTTTGTTGGGATAAAGGAAGTTCACTTCTTTTATGCCATGATCCCAGTAGACAAACTTCTTATTTTTTGGGTGGAGTTTGAAGTTTCTTGCTTCTGATGTATCCTAGTTGAGTCATAGCCTGCTCCAACTCCCATTTTACCTTTACCTCTCCAGAATTGGGAAGGTGTGACTTCCATTTAAGTTGAATGTCCTTGAGTGTCATATCTCCATTCAGCTTTTCACCGCAGCAAACAACATCAACCTGCACAAAAGCATATAAAGATGATTCAGTGGCGAAGCGGTACTGTGGAAGTATTTTCAGCATATCTTGATGTAGAATATGACAAGAATCTGTTTCACTATCCTATCTATGTTTGTTTCGTCTTTCTAATTCGAGATCATCAACTTTTTCAACATAGGTTGATTTATCTATGTTAAGTAAGCAATAGTATATTTATGCCTTACTCTTGAATTTTATATAACTAGTTGAAGGAAATTGCATAATTATCTTATAAAATCATTACCTCAGTATGATCATTAAAATTTAGCTTCTGTGCAATAAACTTCTGGATTAAAGTTACAGTGGCGCTACTGTCCCTGCAAATGATCCAAAATCACTCATTTCATTTTTCCTGTTGATGAGAATAAGTTTTAATCAATGTTGTGTGTGGAAAAGCTTACTTGAGATGGATATTAGGCCTGTCAAGGGGAGGCAATCTAAGTCCCTTCCTGCCAAGAGTAAAGAACAAATAAAGTTAATTCAGATCAATGAGACAAGAAACTTCTGAGTGATGTGGCTTGTACTTACTTTCCTCCCTGTGGTACAAGTTTAAACCAGAAAGAGGAAAGTTCCTTCTTTTTTTCGTACAAAGCATGGTTTTCTTGTGTTGAAGACTCTCTTTCTTCGGGACCAGTATCTTGCCTTTTCTCGCATGCTTTTCTATTCTTGCTCCTCTTTTTCTTCTTATACTCTTTGATAGTGTCCACTATAATGGACTTTCCTATTTCAGCAGTTGTTGATACGCTTGTAGCAAGCTGAGGCATCTTCAAAAATATCAACTCATATATTGAGGTTATGCAAAATATTTCTAACGAAGTCAAAATATATGGCGGAATAATTTTAAAAAATATATATGCCAAAGAACTGACAATTACCTTAGTTGCAGACATAGTTGACGGGAAAGCTGAGTTTTCTTCTAAGGACATGTGATGGAGTAGTAGAGGAATTGTGTGCCCTCCGTGTTGCCTGCATGCACTTTGAGGGTTATTTCCAACTTCCAATATTAATTTTTTCCATAGATTACTTTTGTATTTGATTAGATAAGTCTGTATAAATAACACGTAGAGTTGCAAGAGAAACCATGTATTCATAGAACTATGAAGACAAAAGAATGACCAAGTGTAAATGTACTATATATATTTTTATCCAGTTATGATCTCTTGCAAGTATGTATACTCTATAAGTTAGAACTATTATGAGTCAAGATTTAGATTCTACTCTTTGAATTGGATATATCCATCTTTTATTCTTTTTTGGTTCTTTTGAGTGGAGAGTATCGAAAATGAATCACGTATATTTATAAGTAAGATGATTCAAAGTTGAAGGGGCTCCTCCATTCACTATATATGCCTGTAATTTCATGCATAAAGAGGTAGATTAAGAACTCATAAATCTCCTTACCGCTCCATGGGGGTCATTATTTACTCTTCTCTTACATTCCCTACTTCTAGGGGAAAAATGTTGAACAAAAATGATCTTTCTAATAGGGTTCTCATGTTTCATAGTTTTGTAAATCTGTTTAGGATAATTAGTCTGACTTAGTTGATGAGAAATTAGAAAACAATTAAGACTAGAGTAAAGCTACATCACTAAAGCTTATTTTTTGGAACCAAAGAGCTCTTAGATCTCACTCAATCGGTTTCATTGAACAAGAATATAAATAATATTGCTAGCAAGAAGAAATGTGTTGAGTGATTGACTGATTTTCACATGCGTCCATGAATACCAAGGTTCAAATCCCAACGGGAAAAAATATAGGGTGAGCCTAACAACAAAGGAAAAATACAGGCTGAACCTAGAGAAGATCAACTCCATGTTGAATCTATCACTTGAGAAACAAATGAAAAATCGATTAAAATTTTGATTTAGAAAGAAAATACTTCAAACTAAGTTGAATCTGTCACTTGAGCACTAAAAGGTAAATTAATAAAAAAAAATATTCATTCACAGAAACTCAAACCTAACCTAATTTGAATCTATCATTTGAGCAGAGAAGGAAAATCAATAAAAAATATTGATATTTTGAGAAAATTTGAAACCTAAGCTAAATTGAATTTGTAACTTGCTCAGCAACGGAAAATTCAATTAAGAATAATTTATCAAGCAGAACTCAAATCTAACATGAATTGAATTTGTCATTTTAGTAGCAAAGGAAAAATCAATTAGAAATTGAGAAGTTCATACCAAACTTAAGTTGAATCTATCATTTGAGTAACAAAAAAAAATCAATAAAAAATTAATCTATGAAAAAAAGAATCATGACTAACCTAAGTTCAATCCTTGAAAAATAATGTAAACATCAATAGTGAATAGAGCAGTCAATTAGGGTTAAGTCTAGCTCAAGTCGTGCTTTAATAAGGTTGGACTATTTAAATATAGGGATCTTTAGCCCAACCTGAATAAGCCCATTAGCATGTGGGGCTTGAACAAAATGAATTGGGCCAGCTCATGGGCCGAATAAAAAATTAAGGAAAATGACAAAAATTTCACCTTTAAGTTCTCTTATTACCATGATCCACTATTAGTTTTACAAATCCCCAAAATCCCTCATTTTCGTGCATCAAATTAATGTGTAAGTGCATCAAATTAATTAATCTCGTGCATCAGATTAATATATCTCGCACATCATATTAGTATATCATGTATAAAATGTACATCAGAGTATCATGTGTAAAATGTAATGTATCTAACTTAACGATTAATGCATCTCGAGCATCAGTTTAATGTATTAGAGCTTACATTATTATATTAGTTTGAGGGAACTCTGTAATTATTAGCTTATAATGAACAAATGGAAATTTATACCTTAAAAGTATGTGATTTCTGTCCTTTTCCAAAAATAACTTATACATTAAAAGTAAAATAGAATATTAAAACCAAAAAGGAATCTAAACTTAAAGCCTTAAACCATGCATAGAAATATCACAAAGTTAAAATATAAAAATTACATTTTTTGTATGATTATTCATTGTTTTCTTCTTGTTTACTTGGGTTTGATGTTCTTGAGCTGAGGGTCTTTTGTAAATAACTTATCGCCCTCCATGAGGTAGTGATAAGGTCTACTACGTACACTTACCCTCCAAAGACCTCACTGAATGAAGTTTCACTCGCGTGTTGTTGTTGTGCCTATGATCTTTAAAAATGACAATAATTTCATATTGAAGCCATACAATTAAAAATTTACTTGAAGTCATTGATAAAATCATATAACTTGTGAACGTGAGAGTTAGTTAACAAGGCGTAATACCATTTAATAATATCTTGTCAATATTTATGTTAACATTTTAAAATTAGAATTTAAACTATAAGAAAAATATATTATTTTTAAAAAGTGGGCTAGCATGGTGCATCCTCAACCCATGTAGTTGTCGTTGGATTGACTATTTTTTTGTCAGGAAAGATAATGGACCATTCCGACATGACACGTAAAGTTTTAAAGCATGTAAAGGCTACCCATAAGGGGATGGATTGACCCGCATTGACATCTCTACTAGTGAGTAGCATAACTGACAGGAAAATGTGTATCTCATGAGAGAGAGAGAGAGAGAGAGAGAGAGTTTGGTAAAATGGTGTTTTTAATTATATTTAAGAAAGTATTAGGTCTAAGGTTTCACATACTAATTTTGATGATAACAAATTGACTTAATTTAATAAAAGAAAATTTACTTGTAAATTTGTTTTGGTAAAGAAATATTTAATGAAGGAGAATTTTGTGAAGATCTAAACAAATATAGAATGGACGATATTATGAGATGGCATTTCAAGAGAAGATATATATGGAAAAAAATAACTTACCCAAATCAAGATACAAAAGGAGAAGATCAATATCAATATGTTACTTAAGGAAGATCAAATAATTATGTAGTACAAAGATATGTATGAAGTCTCAAGTTAATATAATATTTCATATTAAGAGTGATAAAACTTAGATTTCAAGAAGATAATTCAAATCAAGATACAAGATGAACTGAAGATTATGTTTAAATTCTCTTAGATTGATTAAAATAAAAGTTCATATGTGTACAAGCCTGAAAAAGAATTGCGAAAAGTATTGGGAAGAAAAATTTTTATTTTTGAAAGAAGATATCTTACTACAAAACTTGATTTGATTTCTCATTTTATCATCTCCTTCTTAGGTATAAAGCTAAAACTTTAAATCTATGGACATATTCAAACATCTAACTGGTCTACGTTCTCTTAATGCTCTTTTTATGTCTACTACTCGCATTCATTGAAACAAACATCTTAATTCCTCACCTATTATATGTCAAGTCTACCGTATAAAATCTCAATACTAATATCATCACCCTCATGTTGTCATTCTTTTGATCACGACACTCATCTCAAATTCAATCTTAATGTTTATTACTAAACCCGAATATCAATATGATTGCTCGCTTACTATACTATACCTCAATACTACTATGGAAATTTAGACACAATCGTCCACTAGGACCTCATGACAATTAGTCAATCCTTACATCTCAGTCTGCATTCTTGAATTACCATCACATTTCACTTCAAAACTTAAGTACTACTTACTGAATTACTGCGCATTATGTCTCAGATAACTCTAACATCCTCTAAATACCATGCAGTTCCCCTATTAAAATTCATAAGCCTAGATTAGATCTATTATTTTATGAATACTCTTTCCCTTCTATATCTTCACCATGTACCTTTGGTCATTACTTAAATAATGATACATCATCATAACCACGTCCTAGCTAAGGGATACTCTAACTTATATTGACTTGAAACACTTACTCTACCTCCTATCCTGAGCTCTTCATCTTATCTTACAAGAAGCAGGACTATAATAACATAGCTTGTCGAACACCATTTCCCTGACTTAAATTACTAAACCTCTACATACTTCCCTCTAACTCTGGCTCTTTCACTACTCCTGCTCATAATCACGTCATTCATACTATCATTTTTTGATGAAAATACTACCCAAGATCTATACATACTTTCTCACATTGATCTTAGCTGAAACATGGCTTAAACAAAGTGTACAACTCACTTTAAGCTCAAATGCACAATTCATAGGAAGGAATTACTATGAGAATGAACGCTTAACTTATTCTTGGGATTCTCTCAAGCCCCTCTGAAGTCTCATGAGTTTATCAAGACTATTGCTGAGAACAACTCATCCATTAGGATATTTACACTTTACTTTTCAATCATCTCTTGTATGATGGGTAATGAATAAATCTGATAACGTACGAGTTAGAATAAATATCTATGACATATCTTTATTGCACGATCAAGAGTATTAAAGAAGGAAAATTTTTCTTAGGTACCTCATCTATAGAAGTGGGGGCCTTACAACCATAAATAAGATCCTACTTGACACAACTTTATAGACACCGCTAGGACCCTTGAACTCTGTGCTATAATACAAAGTTTGTCATGACCTTATTCTACACTGTGGACGTGGACGACACTCAAGAACTATTGCTAGTCCCCAAGCGTAGCTCATCCTAGCTGACTACAAGCGGAAAAATAAATTAAGCATGCAAAAGCCTAAAACAAATTAAAAATCAAAAAACTAACATACAAAACTTTAACTCAAATGAAGAACTCTCTACAAAAATAATATTTTCAAATCTTCATAAAATAGGATACTAAAGTCTTTAAAACATTTAATCATATAAAAGAAAAGACTTCTGGAACTCTACAATCTATCTCTGAAGCCTCTAAACGAAAAAGATGGAAGTGGGGACAATACCCACCTCCTCCTAACAACTGATATAACTGAAAGTAAAAGTGCAACCCTCCAGAAGCAAGGAGGCTCACCATAGATAGCTTAAACTCTTGGATATATCAAAGAAGCTTTGTTGATGATCCTTTATACACGTGTCTGCATCTTGAAAGGATGCAGGACAAATGGCTCAGTACATGGAATGTAGGAGCATGTAGGAGGAATTCAAAAGCATTAACATAATCTTGAACTTTGATAAAAAATAATAAACTTACTTACCTCTTCTCAACATGCTCAACTAACCCAACTCAGAAATAATCTACTCAACTCACATATGAGATATTCAACTCAGATAGACACCACTAACACCACTTCTTTCCGTTTGAGTTTCCTTGAATCATACTAATGATTTCTACATTCTAAGGTACGTATAAACCTCATTATATCATCCATAAACATGAATTCATAACCTTAAATTCATAACTTCAAATTCAAGGAAAGTTAATTGCCAAGTCTAGAGAGTTCTTAAAATATTTTCAAGAAATCTTTTGAAAATACTTTAAATTTGTTTTAAGACTTGAGAAAGAGTAAAAAGTACTATTCATTTCTTAAATAGAGTATATGGGAACTATGTATTCCCAAAGATTAAATGTTTTTGCATTTAAACAAGAAAGGAAACATCAATTTCCAAAAAAGTCTTTGAGCTAGTTTTTAGTAAGCAGTAAATGCTTTCACCATTAAGCAAGAGAGGAACCACGAATTTCCTTGGGAGCCTTTGGGTTAGTTTTTAGTAATTATCTCCAACGAAAGAAAGATTTATGTTTTTAAACATACGAGCTAGTATATTTTGGGAGTAGTGTTGAGCATAGATACAGGGAGAGTTCAGACAATTCCTAACTCTTATAAACAATGTAGCCATCATTGATAGAAAAGGGTCATACATATTAGAAATTCCTTAGTGCTTTTCAGCATAGACTTGTGGTTCCGCTTAGAAGTCAGGTTCTATACCCCTGACAAGGTATAGGACGACCCTGGCAGCGAGAGGCAAAATGAACTATCATCACATAGCTCTTAAGTAATGGTTTTCGGCCAGAGAAACTCCCACAGGAGTATTTTACATTCTTATATACAGAGAGTTAGTTGTATTTTACATACAAACATAGTATATATTGTATCTTTGCATAAGAACAGAGTTACTATTGTATTTATCAACACACTGATTTGTTATCCATGTTTTAAAGCTTTTCTTTATATTGAATTTATTACACTACGTATATTGAAATGAGAAGTTCAGTTTAGTTGAGACTGGGTTTATTCTTTCATCTCCCTTTTCAAGATTATATCTTGTTTTGGAATTCCCCTCGCATGCTTGTACATTCAATGTACTGATGCTAGTTGGCCTGCATCTTTTTATGATACTTGAGCTTTAGAGTTGTTGGTTAGCCTCCTTGCTTTCGGAGGACCCTTTTTCATTACTTTATCATTTTAGTTCATTAGGATGTTCTGGGTCTTGTCCCGGCATCCTTCTCACTTGTTAGAGGCTTCATAGTCAATAGTTAATGTTAGTTCTAAACAAATTCATGTTTTGTTGTTTGAGACTTGAGTGCCAATTTGTCTAGTGAATGTTTCTTTATACATTCTAAGTTTAATTGAGAATTCAGTTTACTTTTTAAAGTACTTTTTATCATGAGTAAGTCTTCCACTAAGAGTTAAGACAACCTAATGTAACGACCTGGGAGCATCCCCAAGTCGCCACACGGCGTACTCGACCTCTTGGAGGTCTTATATAAGCCTCTTAGCATTCATTCATTAAATAAGTATAAAAATTAGTGCGGAATTAAAACTTTTCACAATAATAGTTGACAAGGAAATCCTTCTATAAATCATAAGAAAGAAACTAAGCGCATCATAAGCCATCTTAGACACAATAGGATCCCTTTCATCAATTTGAAAAGACACTCGAATTCAAATACAAAGTCTTAATGAAAGAAAACTAGAAACATAGTTCGTATCCTCGAACGTATGAGGACATGCCAATTTTGAGAGAAATCTACTTCCCAAGCCTCAACTTCAAGAAATCCTCATTTGCCACCTACACTTGTAGACATAGATAAACATATGAAATTAGCACAATTAATGTACTAAGTATGGTGAACATGCAAGAAAACCATGCAAAAGGTACAATTACTTATAGATATGCTTTTCATGCTCTTTAGTAAAAATATCAAAAATCAACTACAAGAACATCTTCAAGCCAATATTCACACATATAATGTATGACCACAATCATTAAGTAACATTTATCCATGTAACCCTCTACCTAATATTATCCAAAGACCCACCTAAGTAAGACATGAAGAGACCGCACATACAACCTCTTCAATACACACCTAGGTGTTCCTTAATACTACTAAAGATAAGGACATTTCTAATTCAACACACCTTTACTAAGCCATTTAGGAGAAAACTAACAAGTATGGGACTTCACATAATGGTCTTGAAAAAACTAGGGAACTCACTCTAGCATCTTCAAAGCCTACTCGTGTCATGTGTAAAATAGCGTCACATTCCACTACCTACACGTTGTAGAACCTATCCAATAGATAAGTGTACATCTGACATGATGAGAATTGGCATTAACCCACATAGACCATACTATCTAGGTATGGAATCCGGTGTCATCAAAACCCCACGCCGTCGAAGGTGTTCTACTTGCCAAGAGTAAAACTAAGGACACATCCTATGTAGGCACATGGTTTAAGGGATATCAAAATGTTTCTTTGTACTCTAGTCTCATACTCGACTAGAGATACTCCCTTTAGCATATCCACTCAGTTATTTTCCTTGGTTATCATAGAGTAAGTTCATTCCCATAAGTGTATTAGATAAGGTACCATCACTAAGCCCTACCAACTCATAATACCATATATAAGGATATGTCCACTAGGGCTGCCAACCAAGGTTCATTTGGATAGATCTTATGACTTCCTTCAATATGGTTTCATGTCATACGACAACCTACCTCTAATCCCATCATTCCACTCATGAAGTAGGCACCACTAAGGTCTACCGCTTCAAAGCTTCTTCATTAACCTTCTTTTCATATTCAAGGTTTCACATTCTTAACCTTCTTTTCATATTCAAGGTTTTACATTAGTCTTTCATAGAAGTGTACTTACTTTAGGTCTACCGATCCTATACTTTCATTCATACACTCATTAAATACAATTCAAGTACAAAGTAGGGACAACTATGTCTACCAACACAAGATACAACATTGTTCTATAAAGACTCTTCTTAGTCCTTTGTCATCCTATCTCAACATTTAGACAACAAATACTTTATATCATATCATTATAGCACTCGTACAAGATCATATACACATCACATGAGTACCTTAACCTTATACATTCACATATACCATAACATGATAATACTACTATTCACAAAATAAGCTGACAAGGCCATGATCATAACATTATAACAACTAAGAAACGCCACCATAAATGTATCATACAAATCAATAGAAATTAGATATAAATTCTACATTAGATTAAAAAAACTAGTTCAACTTACCACCTTACAATAGCCACAATTACAATCCTTCAGCATCTCCAACAATTCCACACATTACAATGTCCATAAGACTAGACCGTCAATCTATCCATATCAATGATTCAACAAAGCGCACTATAGATATCAATACTATAAAGAACACTATGAACAATTCCAAAAAATGATCAATATATAGCTCAATAGCCCATAACAAAACATGAATCTAACATAATTAAGTCATGACCAATACACACATTTTAGAGCCAAAATAAGGAATTCAAGAAATACATGGGTTCATGGATTTTTTTTATCATAAAACCATCAATTAATAGTGAATACTTCATTAATCATCAATATAAACCTTTTCATGCAATAAACCATGCTTAGAATTCGAAATAGGATTTTGTGATTTTTTAGATCTTTTGAAAAGCCTTTGAATTGGCTCCTTGAATTACAGAAGAATCAAGGATGAAATCACCATACCTTATTGAGAATCTATCCATGAAATTAGGGTTGAAACTTGAAGAATTTTACCTTCTCCCTTGGAGCTTCAAAGCTCATACATGAAGGTTTTGGAGAGAGATAATGGAGAGCATTTAATTTTTCAACTTGACGGTTTTCTTTTGATTGGTGGATTTGGTGTAAAGAAAGTGACTCAAAAACCGTTTATAAAAAATTTCCAAATAACCCAAAACACCCCTACACTAATTGGACCTTTTAACCAAGTTTATTTGACTTCAAAATGACATGATCAAATCTGGGACATGGCTGCGCGTCGTGGGTACACCTTCATATCTTAGTGGCAGAGGCACAACGCACAAGCAGATCCAAAAACACGTTGCCTAATCGCTGCCTTGGCAGCCTTGTTACCAGAGTAGGACCCTTTGGTTGGTTCTTGGGGAGTCTTGCCCATATATTTTGACCATAAACATGTCCCTCTATGTGTTAAGGGTCATCCGCCCTGATTTGAGACTCCAAACAACACCAAAAGCATGCAATTCGGGTAAAGACAGTACAAAGTCTATTTATGCTATCTGGTATGGAGGGATAAAAATGGGTTTGGTATCCGGTAATAAGTCAGTACAAAGTCTATTTATGCTTGGGAGGAATTCGGGGAAATTCATTGGGAAAGAAATCCTAAAAAGACCATCACTATGAGGAGCGACTCTATTGGAAAAATAAAGGACTCAAAGTCTTTTACTCTTACAATATGGTAAAGATACCTTTCACAGAACATTTTACAAGATTTAAACAAGAAATGATACGACCTCTAGAAATTGAGTTACCCCACTTCCACCCTAATATGGATTCATTAGGAAGAATTTAATCACTCTTGTTCGAAAATCAATGGAAGCAAAGCAAGCCGGCAACGAATCCATTCCCAAAATAGAATCAAGATCAACCATATCAAGCTTTATCAAATCCACCCATGAAACTCTATTTGGTAAAGATATAGGAGAACTCCTAAAGACTCTCCTTGCATCAAGGGAGTCACCCACCAGGGTTGTAACGGAAAAAGGTTAAATTAGGACATCGGATAGAATATCAAACTTCTTAACTACTAGAGGAGTTACAAATGATAATGTAGAACTGATATCAAGTAAAGCATAAACATCAAAAGAGAATACTTGTAACATACCGGTGACCACATCGGGAGATCCTTCTTTCTCTCCCCTAGAGTGGAGACCATAGAAATTATTCTTCTTTGGAGTATCTGAACTAGGACATTCTTGAGCTTGACCACTTCCCTTCTTTTGACTCCTCACATAAGGACAATACCTAACCTTATTTCCACTCTTTCCACACCCAAAGAAAATTTTTGTCCTAACTAGATGCTCACCCCTATGCTTCTTAACACATTTGGCACAAGTATGTTTCTTTCTAGGGGAATTTCCACTTCTTGCCTTTTGGGACTTTGAGTTAAAAACCCTTTCCTTTTTTACCTTATATAAATTAGAAGGAACTTTGTTGGAAACCCTCTTCTTTAACCTAGGCTTGTCTTGAATCTCTAGCCTACCCTTGGAAGTACCTCTTTCATAAGACATGACCCACTTGAACCCCATATTCTACCTCTTGAGTCTAATCTTCTAAACTAGTAATGCATGAACCACAAACTGGAAGGTATACTTATTGTCAAGTAGCATCACTGAATGAAACTCTTCAATAAGATCATCGGACACTCCCGTCACAAAGAGACTCATATCATCCCAAGGATTATACACCAAAGAAGGAGAATACTTTAACAATTTAGTTAATTTCAAAGAGGACTCTTGCACAATTATACCTCCTAGATGAAGGTTAGTGAGTTCTTCCACATTCGTCTCCCTTTATTCCCTAGGAATGAAATGATAAAGGAAAGCCCTTCTAAACACCTCCTAAGTGAGAGGAGAGGATCTCAAGGCCCTATTATCTCTCCATTGGGTATACTATGTTTGAGCTACCTCCTTAAGTTGATAAGAATATAGTTCAGCCTTTTCATTCGAAGTCAACCCAAATCATAAAGAATTTTTTGACCTTATTAGTGAATTCTTGGGGATATTCATTCACTTTTGACCCATAGAACATAGAAGGGCTTGGTGCCCCACGCCTCTTAGAGCACCGGGACGCCAGTTCTCTCCAGTCCTTCCCCATCTTTTCGTACTTGTTCCTTAGCAATGTACCTATGTTTCTATGTTGATTCCAACACACCAAGGTACATATAGATAACATTAAATCATCCCTAAACATGAGATCATGAGCCTTCAATTGATAATCCAATTCAAGGAAATTCAGGATCAAAGTTAAGAGAAGCTTTTAGTGTTTTCAAAAGTCTTTTACAAACGCATTAACATTGTTTTAAGACTTAAGTTTCAAGTTAAGCAAAGCTTACAGAGTTAAGTTTATTTCTCAAAAAGCTATAAGGGAACTAGATATTCCCAAGATTTTAAAAATATTTTCACATTTGAGCAAGAAAGGGAACACCGATTCCAAGAGATCTCATAAGCTAAGTTTTGAGTAATTATCTCAAACCAACAAAAGATATTTTTTTAAAAAACATATGAGCTAATTATATTAAGGGAGTAGTAGTGAGCGCCAATATGGGGATGCGAGTTCATATTTACTCAAGTCTCCATAGACCATGTAGTCATTATGGGTAGTAAATGATCATACTTTTTACAAGACTCGTTAAGATACTTTGAGCATAAAATAGTGGATTCACTTAGTTAAGGCGTTATATATGACCACAAAGTATAGGATAGTTCTGGTAGAATAGTCAAGACATTGTATCACCACTTATGCTCATATTGGTGGTTGTCGATTAGAGAAACTCCCACATAAACTATATCACTTTATTATATGAGTAGTGTTGAGTTTGTTATCGTATTTTCTTTTACGAACTAAGTTGTTTTTGCTTTTTTTATGAAGCTTTTCATATATTGATGTGTTTTAATGATTTATATTGAGTTGAGTTATTCATAAGTCGATAAGATCCAAGGTAAGTGTTTCTTTCAGATTCTTTTTAAGTCTATATTATTTTTAGCATTATAACTCGCATACTCTTACATTCAATGTACTAATTCTAGTTGGTATGCATCTTATGATGATGCAAACACAAGTAACTAGGATTATCACCCAGCGCCTCGTTGATCCAATTGAGAAATCAAAGTCTGTTGGTGAGTCTCTTTGCATTCGGGAGGACTTATTTTATTTTCTCTTCTAGTATTTCATTGTTAAGATGATCGAAGGTCTTGTTCCGACATCCCTCTTTGTTTTAGAGGCTTCAGAGGCAGTTAGTAGTTCAGTTGTCTTTACATTATCATTTTAATATGTTAAGACATGAGTTACAACTGTGACCAAGAAGAATGTTGACTTTTATACATTCTAAGTTACTTTGTCATTCAAGTTGAGTACAATGATATTGATTATTATAAATATGCATAGAGTTTTTTGCTCAGTAAGTAAGTCAGGCAAAGGATTCGCTTGGGGCAGCAATGGTTCTCGAGTGTCGGTCACGCCCAGGGTATAGGCTGTGGGCATGACACTTTTAGTGTAAGTCTATGTGATTTGGTGTTTTAGCTTTCAAGTTGAAGGCTAGATTTGACTTTAGTCAACATTTTGATTAAATGAGCTCGAATCAAAATTCTATCAACGTCGTTAGCTCTAGAATATTAGGTTTAGTCTAGAATTACCCTTCGTTTAGGTCTCTAGGATTTTAATCTAATTTTGATAACCCTCATAGATTTTGATTTAAAATAGAAATTGGATGTGGACCCACTTTATGTCAAAATAACAACGGATGAGAATTTTGATAGACTTTTTGAGTTCAAAATTTCATTTCTGGTGGGGTAGCATAGTTCAATTAGATAAATGGGTTTTCAGATGAATCCTAGGCACCCCGTTGGGTTTCGTGTGCCTAGCCTCGAGTTCTTGAATGGTTGGCTCCATGGGAATGCTCATTCATGAGTGGCTGACTTGCCTCGCATTCGCGTGCGGGTTGTCGCATTTGCGAACAGCTAACCTACATGTCCCTCTATTTAAGCCATGGTTGTGACTTAACTTTAGCTCCAATAGTAAAATTGCAATTTATCCTCCATTTGAACTCCAATTTGGTGATTCAAAGTCTCACGCGCTCGTAGTATTCAGGGGTATAAGTGAAGTATTGTATTATGCCAGTGTTTAAGGTGAATTTATCACGAAGCCTCTACCTTTTTTCCTTTTATTTGTGTTTTTATTATGTATTGTTGTTTTCATTGTTTAATACTGGAATTGTATCCTGTTTTGTGATACAAGTTCAAGCCATAGTTTAGGACTTGTTGACCGAGTCAATTCTATAATATCCAGCACGGAACTCATGATTCTCGTTATACTCTAAAAATTGGTATGTCTTAATTATGGATTATTTTAGTGTCTCTATGATTAAATTGACTCTATGATCCTATTGTTGATAGTGTAGAAGATTTTAAAGGCCTTTAAGAAGGGAAAAGATTTGACCTTGTGATTTAGAGCGCACTCGATTGTCCTACAAGTAAACTTCAACTTTGTTTCTATTTAGATTGAGATGAGTGTAAATTCACGATAAGTATGAACTGGAGGCAAGTACCTAATTATCATGCTTTCTTATTAGAAACCATCATTTAGGGTTGATGACCACTTCTTCGAAGGTAGAACCATGATTAGATGGGGTTGTACATGTGTTGTCGCATGCTATGTGATTTACTTATTTTACTTCTGGTTTCTTAAAGGACGTATGGCCTTAGTCTAGGATAGGCTAGTATTTCCTTAGACTTGTGAACCTTCTGGCGTTAGTATGTCTTCGACATCATTTGGATGGACTAGGTCCTTGTAGAGTGAAATAGCAAACTTTGATATGATAGTATGACCCTTAGTTTAGGCATTTGCGCAACTTATTATCCCTTCTATCCCCTCTCGCTATTTCGTGGACCTAATGTGTTATTGGATATTGTGTTCTATCTTGGAATTGGATTTATTCTAGCTTAGATGCTTTTGTGATATACTTGAGAGTAGATGTTGATCCATGGTAACTTGGAGCTTACTCCGACCTTCGAAGTCGATACTCCTCTGAGCACTCTTGCTAGCTGGGCGGTCGACGCCTTTCAAGTTGACTGGTTGGTGGACTGACCTGGATATCTTATATCATCTACGGAGTTGACACACCCTCATATCGCTTCTGCTAGTTGGGTGATCACGCCCCTAGAAGTTGATATTTGACTGGGTGGCCCGGATTGATTTTCATTCTTACTAGATGGGATAGGAGTTAACTAGTTCTTTGTTACTTGGATGGGAGCCCAAGTGATGTTTTTGGATTCGGATTTAGTTACTCTTTTCCTTGTAGACTAAGTTATTATATGGACTTTTTGAGTAAATGGGAGTCCGTTATAATTTTATTCAAACTTGCGCATGATTGTACCTTCTGGTCTCATGGGGTCCAGTTAGGTTTAGTTTTGTTGTACTACGATTTATTTTCAGTATAATTATGTGCCTTCTTTTCATATCCTCTTTGACCTCTACTTGTTCGTTTAGCCTATGATGCCAATTGAGTACCTTGTTTTGGTACTTATGCTACACTCTACTTCTTCTCGTGATGCAGATCCTGGTACCTACGACCAACGGTGATTGTTCGTATTGTTTTTTTGCAACTTGTGGATATCGAAGACAAGGTGAACACTTGGCGTCCTAGATCAGCCTGTCACCGTCTTTATTTATGTTAGCTTGACTTTACCTTTGAGAAGACTCATTGTGGTCCACTTTTGGGACTTATATTTATCTTGTTAGACAACTTTGTACTCGTGACTTTCAGGTTTTCGGGGGTATTTATTGTAATATAGTTTTTGGGTTGCTTTTCATTTTGACTTTCAGGTTCTCGGAGGGTATCTATTGTATATAGTTTTTGGGTTGCTTTAAATTTTTCTCTTTTCTTCTTATTAGCATTACTTTCTGTTTAATTCTACCCTTGTACTCATTACTAGTCATTCTGGGTACCCATTCGGCTTACCTACTTGTTGGTTTTAGTAGGTGCCATCATGACTCGAGATGTCAGATCATGACAATCATGAGGCTCAAAGTGTGGTTTCGGTAAAAGAAACTCCTAAAAAATAAGCAACTCCGCCCTAGCGAAGTAAAGTCTATGTCCCTATCTCTTGATTGCTCTGATCAGACACTTGCTCTTCCCTACTTTTAAGCACAACTTATCCCTACTAATATACTACAACATCTCTATGTCTCTTAGAAATTGAGTTTGATAAAGAAATTCTCTATAATCTTTAAATGGACACATTGTATCATCCACCCTATAGAGAGAAGTGAGAATCCTTAAAAATTGAACATTATATATAATCCATCCTTTATACTATTCTCTACTACTACATACATAATTAATTGTAAATCTTGTTGTTAAAGAACACGTGCATGCTTTACTTTTTAGTTGACTATTTTACATTGTACCGTAATATTTTATCTTTCAGCTCAGTATATTAAGTTTAGTCAGTTAATTCATTCAACTATTTTACAAATCATAGATTCAATGTACTGATTTAATTTTTTTTATATTTGTAAATGACGTAGATTTACGTTTCCGGGATCGGAAGCAGACCGTTCGCTAGGATCTTTCTCTATTAGTATTTGGTGAGACCTCTTTGATTTGGAGGGTTCTAGTTTATAGAGTTATTCATTACTTAATAGACATTGATAGTGGAGTATTCGAATAGAAGAGATCTTGTCTCAACAAGTAGAGTTCATTAGAGGTTTCATAGATGATTAGATAAGTCTGTGTCACGATCAAAAATTTGAGTGTGATGTCACCTGCCTTATTCCACTAAGATAGATCATCCTAACAACCCTCAACAAGGGTAAGTACGAAAGTAAGAGAGAAATAAGAAACTAAGCATAACATAATATAGATCCATAAAATAACAAAAATGTCTCCTAGAACTTGGTATCATGTGTACAAGTAGTTGAAAATGATGTTTGTTTCTTTTGTATTTCATAAAAAAATAAAAAGTTTTGAACATACTCTTCCTTGGTCAAAGAGTCACCAAAAACAATACCAAAATTTAATATATACCTTTTATTTAATTTTCTCAAATTATTTGTTGTATACAGATTATTTCATATATTTGCGTAATGTCATATATATATATATATATATATATATATATATATATATATATATATATATATATATATATATATATGTATCCTTGTCTGAATCATTTATACAATATAATCAACTCAAAAATTATGAAAATACATCAACAAAACTTAAAATATCATATCTATTCAAAAATAAGAAAAATCATCTCTTTATTGAGAAATAGTCACAAGTACGTCAGGTATGACCTTCTTGCCACACTGTCTGCAACAATTCATGCTTGATGATGTTTTTCACTCATATTCTTATATTTTCTCTTATTTGACCTCCTGGATCATCACTTGAATTTAGGAGGCAAAACAAATTCATATAACACATTGGAATGTATATGCTAATTCTTTTCCTCTTATATTGTATCAATTAGTATCTCATACATATATCACAACTAGGTAACTCATTTGTGTTTCACATGGGGTTAAATTATTTTACTAAGCTCACATATGATCTTCGATAATGTTCAGATTTTTATGTATACACGACATTGTAAAAAATATATTATTTTAAGGCAAAGTGTTCCTTCAAAATCTAAAAGTGCTATATTTTTTTATTTTTGTTTAGAAATTATGAGTCATAGAGTGCTTTTAGTATAAGAAAGAAGTCTGAAAATATCTCCATACAAGTAGCTGGTTAGAAGTAATGAAATTTGATAAATTCCAAATAGTTATAAAGAACACCATCAGACAATAAAAAAGAGACCCCAAAAAGTCTCGAACAACAATACTCCCAAGTAAAGTGAAACATCACATCCATACAAGAACTTAATTAACTAAACTCAAATGGAAGATATTCAATTCCTTTCTTATAATCCTCCATGAATCTGTTTTTATTATTGTATGATGTATCATGTATATGCTTTAAAATGAGCCTAAAATTGTTTGTATCATAAATGTTTTACCTCATTGTCTCAAAGTAGTCATTGCTATTTCTTATGTTTCATATCACCGGCCCCAGTTTATTTTGAATTGAACCAGAGTAATTTGTATGGTTATAGTATGCACTTAGAAAGAACTAATGGAATTATCAACCAAGAAGTAGGTGGCATTAGAATGGAACTGTTCACAACTGAATATTCTAAACAAAAATTTTGACACATAACATATTAAAATCATACGACATAATTTTTTGAGCACATGAACTCACAGATTTCCACAAAATAATAAGAACAACCTTGTTTCCCAGCAATTAAGAAGAAAAAGGCATGTCGCTAGTCAATCAAGTTGTATCCAAGTTAATAGTTCACAAATTTAATTAAAATATTCCAAAAGAAAGAATTGTTACTTTTTTATTCAAAAAAAAACAGAAAACTTTATCAAAATAAGAGATATCACTATAGTAAAACAGATATTTAACAACAATAAGTAGTTTAATTATTGGTAAATATGTATTTTCAGAGGCAATTGGTATTCTCTATAAATGTTCCTAAAGATTATAGCAACATTGAATCTAACGACAATTAATTAATGTCGGTAGAGACTCTAGAACTCTTCTTTAATGTGCATATTTATTGTCGATAAAAAATATTTTTGTTATGTGTTTTTGACACTTGTATGTTTAAATAAAACTTAATCTATTATTATTTCCAAAACAAAGAGAAGAAATAAGGTAGTCAAATTCAAATACATTAATTAAGTTCTTATAAAGTTCATTTCATTCCTCGAAGTCTTATTCCTCCTATTTCATGGAGCTTAATCTTTACTTTAAGTCATAACGATTCATGTAACTATGACAATTTCTTTTTGCTATTTTGATGACTTTTTAAAAAAACTATGTAAAAATTTTAAACAAAGATTAATGAAACAATTGATCTTCTCTTTTGTCCCTTTCTACTTGTTTCTTCTTATAAACAAATAAAATGGATTTTTGATTGCAATGCGACATTACTACTCTTGCATCTCTCATTCCACAAATCTTAACGTAGTTGAAATGGTTGAATTCATTTCATTTTGTTCTTTTGTAAACTAAAAAATTATTCCTGCCACTATTATTTTTATTTATTTATTTTTGTCATAGGGGAGTCAAATACAAATAAATTATTTACATTTCTTATGAAGTGTGTTTCATTTCCCAAAATTTTCTTCCTCATATTTAATGAAGCTTAATATAATACTGTAAGTCATAATGATTCATCTATCTATTACATTTTCTATTTGCTATTTTGGTGACTTTTTTTTTAACTCAGTTAAAAATTCTGATAAGAATAGTTGAAAATTTATCTTTTCTTTTGTCCCTTTCTACAGGTTTTTTCATAAACATTTTTGTACTATATTTGATAGTACACAACAACAAATATATGATGATAACTGATACAAACCAATGATGAAGTTTTTTAAAAGAGTCAAACATATTGTTGTCTTGCTTGACATAGTTAGTATATTATTTTGATTGTATTTTTACTAAGTACAAAAAATTTATATGTCATTGCACTCTTCCTAAAATATTAGTATAGACACAATTAGTTCACTTTTTGTCACAAGTTAAGTAATTTGTCTACTGTCTGTCTCGTCCTAACTATTGCCACTCAACTTGACTGGTATGTCCATCAGCAAGATGTAAGTAAACAAAGCCTTCTTGCAGGGTCAACTTACTGAAGAAGTTCACATGCGACAACCATTGGGATTTGAAAACTCTAGGAATCCTTCTCATGTATGTTGTCTACCGAAGGTAATTTATGGTCCCAAACAGACTCTTCATTAAATTCACGAATTTTTATAAAAATTACAATTTTGTTTTATAAAAGTCATAACTTTTTATGAAAGGGAAGGATAGTGTTGGAAATAAATAAATTAAAAGGCAATTCTGATTTGTGGTGACGCCGTGTAGGCGGGCCTAGGGTGTATATACATATGATAACTAGGTAATTTACACGCGCTTCGTGGGGTCATAAATAATAGCACTGAACTTGCATATAATTTTTTTATTAATATTCATATATTAACAATAATGGGAAAATAGGTTCTTAAAAAATATAAGCAATATTCCAACATGAATTTGACTATTTGTAATTATCACATAATCCAACAACATCTAATGAATGAATCATTCACGAAATAATAAATCATAGGTTCTTTAATCAACATTCAAAGAAAGATAAAAAAGAAAATAAGAATATATGTACAATGGTATTTTGGAATAAAAAGTAACATTTAAGTTGTATAGAATATACAATTGTGATCTACGTCTTAAGAGAAAATACAAAAGATTGTTAATTTTTTTATTCAAAGAAAAAAACATTTATTAGTTTGAGTTATTTTGACTTGTTAGAGTCACCACTTAATTTTTTTTTAAAAAAAATCAAGAAAGCTTAGTTTTTCAATCGGTTAAAATAGGAAACCGGTTGAAAATGTTTAAGGGGGTTCGGGGGTTCCTACTAATATTTTAGGATGGTTTTTACGGCACCTAAAATATTTGCTAACTTGCAATTATCTGGCAACAAACTTGTTTGGCTTTGCTTAAATTCATTTGAAATCCTTTAAAAAGAGTGAAGAAAAACAATTTATTTACCTTAGTGAGGCGTCCAACTTGCAAAATTATTATTTTAAATCCATTTAGTGAAGATCGACTTAGTTTGAATCGTTAAGACGAAATAGCACCATGTGGGGATTTGAACTCTTTATCCCTAAAACTAACGACAAATATTACACAAATAAATACGCGGTAAATTAAAGAGAGGGAGAGAGTTGGTTTGGACCCAAATCCAGTTTTTGTCCGTCTGGACCGGTATTTTGACTCATTTCGTTTTGGATTTTTGGACCACTTCAATGTTACATGTCCAAAAGTTCAAACAACAATAATAAATAATTAAAAGCACAAGGGCTTAAGCCTAAAAATAACAAAATACAGAACTTCAAGAAATAAATTTAGGCCTTTATATCCCACTCTCTTCGACTTCCTCCACTACCATTTCCTTCACTTCGGGGCCTGTACCCCTTTTCGAAACTTATTCTTCGATTTAATAGACTGACTCGATAACTGATTCGAGGCTTAATGGCTCTCAGGACTACGAGGGAAGAAAGGAGTTCTTAGGGAACTCAAAGCCAATTTTGCATGCAAACAAAATGAAATAAGTATAAAAGGTCCCTCAATGATTTCATATTATAAAATACTGAAACGAAACAAATAATACTTCCTAGATATCACAACAATGCATGACACAATTTTACTAGCCACTAATAGGGAATAAGCAAAGCAGGTATGAAGGGGAAAAGAAATCAACATCCATATGAGCATATTAATGCATTAGAATAGTGATCGGTCGCCAACAACAATTTATAATAAACTAAATTAGAATAGCAATTTTTTAAGGAACCAAAGAACGCACTATCTTACACATGGTTCATGCTAGAAAAGGAAAAGAAAGAAAGAAAAAAATATTTAATAATAGCAGTAACAATTGAGAAAACAAAACAGTAATGAATTCTAAGAACAAAGTCAATACCAAACATCAGTTGACAAGATTGTACTGGTAAGGCACAAAACTGAAGCAACGAATTTGATTTCCGATATTACATATTTTTAACTAGAGCCATGGATTTTCTGGCATGTAATTAAAGTGAACCATTAAAGATTAGGCCGTGAACAGAACCATCAGAACAGTTTTGCAGGTCACAAACTAACATAATCGAAATTAAAAAAAAAAAGACAATGAAAATCAAGTTTTCACACACTCAGCTCACAAGCAATAACCAATTTTTGAAAGAAAGGATAAGCGGAACGGGGAGGAAACTTGACTCAGAGATCATTCCTAGTAGCGAAGTTGCAAATCTCAAAACAACATAGAGGAGACAGTCAAGCATCACCAATTGAGGACGACTTAAATATAAGCACTAGACAATCATTTTATGTAGGCTTCGTATACAAAAAAAAATGAACAAAGACATGAAACAAAAAAGAAAGATCTTAGAGCAACAACATCACAGAGAAATAAGCAGAGCTAACCAACATGGTTATATAATCAGGAAAAGCAAAATAAACATAACAAGGAAAAACAATAAGCTGACAGATCAATAAGGTAAGGATGAAACAACATATAAGCTTCATATTGACTACTTTAGAAGTCTATTCTTATATTTGAAAAGAAAACGATGTTTAAAGACCAAAAGGATCGAAACGGCAACCAACAAAATTACTTCAGCCATCCTACACAAAACCAAGCCAGACGAACACCAAATCATGGTAAGCACAGTAAATAAACGTTGTGATCAAGGAAAGCTGAAATTTACACTAAATACAAGTGTTCTACATATCCTACTAAAACATATAGACAAACGAGGAGACGCGCAGACCTTAAACAACAATAGTAGACCAAACAAATAAAGATAAGGAATCAAGAGAAATAAGTTTTTATTTTACGACCCAAAACTAACCGAAATGAATTAGTACCAAAATAGTTTTACCTCTTCTGAGGCAGCGAAGGAGACAAGAACGAGCAGAGTCACGATCTTCCAGCCACAACATTGAGCCTCGAGCGAAAATATAATTCGTGGATGATATTTTCTTAAAGTTACTATCACTTTTTTTTCCTAAAAATTTAAACTCAAAATTTCCATTCACTTCTCCTAACACTAAATTTTCCAACTGAAAGCTAACCTCCAATATGGATGAGAAGGGAGGTTTATATAAAGGTGAAATTAGGTCTATATTGAGGGGGAAAGATGGAGGGCAAAATCGGAACCCCGACCCAATTTAAAGTCAAATTTCTCCCCCAGAGGACGGGGAGACCACTGTCTCTTGTACCAAAAGCAAAATTTATAGGAAAAGACTAAAAGAAAATTGGGACGCAAGCGGTCCTGATCAGTCCTCAGTCCTAAAAGCATCGACGTGGCGCGATCTCACTCTGGCGGGGACAAGGTAATACTGCTTTTGCTACTGCCGACGTACGATTATAGGGACGTTGAGGAAGAAGAAAAAGGAACCGCAGAGTACTTTCGGGTCGATTCGCTGGACTAATTTGCAATTTGGGCCTGCCTAATTTTTTGGTTCAAGATTTTGAGTACATTCGCGTTGAAGAAGAAAAGGAAAAGAAATACGGGGCTGGGTCGGATATTGGTATTGTTGTATACGTTATTTTCTTGCTAGAAAATTGTATTACTGGGATTTAAGGTAACGGCAAATTGTATTAAAAGGTAGTCAATGTGAACTTCAAGTGACAAATTATGGCTTAACTCTATTAAACTAACCCAACGAAATTAACTAATGACCTTCGCAATCTTTGCTGAACTAAAAAACTAATTTAGTTTTAAATGAATGATTTGAAATTGTAACCATAATTTCGAAATTGTAACCAGAATTTCAAAATAAACTAATTTAATAAAATACTTACTAAAATTTAAATTCTTTTTCGAGATGATTTTCTGAATATTTTGTAAAATTTACAAATCAGACACGTAATGATATAAATCATATATATCATCTAAGAATTATAAAAAGTGATAAGATTATTTTGAATTAACATTAAAACATTTTAAACTTTATAAAATTCAATTATTTCAAAACGTTTAGAATTAAGAAACTCGTTAATTAATTCTTATAGCAGAGGGTAAAAATTGAGTGTCAACAACTGTCCCTCGTTTTACTCGGATTGATGCAAGAAATTTGAGGAAAATGAAATTGACCAACCCAATTTTGACTTACCACATTTTCGTCTTCAGGAAGGGGATTTGGTACGGACTTTAGGAATTATGGTCAAACCCCTGAAGCGGGTATCCAACATATCTTAGGTTATATGAGAATTGAGGCCACTTGTGGTTCGATACGCTTGACTTGATGCACAATTTTTTATGAATTAAAAGCCACCTCGATATCGAATTATGAAGGAACCAAAATGCTTGAGAATAAGATTTAAGAGTGAATGTTGGAATACAACTGAGTTTTCAACGTTGAGCCCGCCTTTATATCCTTAAACCTTAGGAATCAGGCTGTTTGTAGTTCGACTCGATCGGTTGAGAAAAGCAATCTATTATGCTAGATGACCTTTGGTTTTGGACAAGAAACAAATTAAATCGAGTATGAAAAAAGAGGCTTGTAATATCATAGTCATGAATGTGGCATGCTTCAAACCCGTGAGTTAGAAATTACATGGACTAATTTACAATGCTCTTGGTGTATTGTCACTTGGATTGGAAAGCTGCTTCCAATGAAAACCGAAATTTTCGGATGCAAAACTGAAACTGATAGATCCAAAGAAAAACCCATATGCCTTCCGAGAGGGGTGTGGTTTGATTGTGGTGGAAGTCGCCCCTCTGCTCGCATCCTAAGAGTTTGTCACTCTCTTCAGACTATGTCCCAGTTCGTTGCTATGAAAAAGTTCCACATTGTGTTGCATCCTTGTTGATGTCGTCTGCACCTGTGGTTTGATTTGAGAATTCATCCTCGTGGATGCTCTCGACAAAGACTGAAACAATTTGTTAGAAGAAAATGAAACTGGAAAAGTGGTAGTATCTCTTACGATGTTTTCAATCACTCTTGATGTGAAAGATGTAACACAAATATGTTTAGTATATGCATGCATTCTCAAAGTAAGTAATTAGTAGACATAATGCCGCTTTAGCTAGCGGTTTGAGTGAAGAAATTAAGAAAGGTCATTCATATAGAAAATCAGTATATCTTAATGACTAAGCATAAACGTCTTTTTCAACTAAATGAGAAAATAAAAAAGTATTTGAAAATAAAATTAATGGATGTCGCTTTCGAACACAGTATGTCAATTACAACTTATGGTTTGCTGAGAATTTGGAGATGCCATTGCTTGTTTTTTGTATGGCAAACTCCGGTGATCTCTGCAACAAAGTGGATGGCTCGATGATTATCCAACTGTAACGGTGGATGGCTCGATAATGTTCCAACTGTAACAAGGTGGATGACTCGATAATATTTGCTTCTAAAAAAATTCCATGTTGTTGCATCTTTTCTGATGTCATCTACACCTATGGTTTGATTTGAGAATTCGTCTTCTTAGATGATCTCGGAAAAAGAAAAAAATAAACTTTTAGCAGAAACTGTAATTTAAATAGAAAATTCATATGCTTTACCGTACTCAACAAATGTTCTGACATCAGCCATTGTCGATTTTGACGCAATAGATGATGACTTGATATGATGTGAAAAATTATCATCCATTAGTAGGATGATGTCGATCCATAGGTAGGATAATGTTGTTGTATGCTAGGATGATGATGCTTTGTTGACAGGATGATAATTCTTCATTGATGATCCATTGATAGGATGATGATGATGATCTTCATATATGATCCATTGGTAGAATGATGTTGATCCATTGACATGAGATGTTGATGCTACATTGCTAGGATGATGATTCTTCATTGATGATCCATTTATCTGATGATGTTAATCCATTGGCAGGATAATGATCTTCCATCGATAAAATGACGATGATGTCCTCCTGGATGGTGGTATTATCTCATTTGAAAATAGTTATAGAAATGTCCCTTTGGGAGGGGCTCACATTACTACACCTCATGTCGAAGCAAGTTGTGAATTTTCTTTAAATGTTCTTGACGCTAAAAATGTAATTGGATGTCATTAGTAGATGCTTTTACATGTTGAGAGTGATACTTTCACTTGTTCATATTTGAACATTTGCACTCAATTATAGCTTATGCTTTGCTGCAAATTTGAACGAGGTGTTGTTGCTTGTATTCTAAACTCTTTCTTTTTTTATTTTGAAAAACTTTAATGACTTTCCTGCATCCATAGAACAATTTTTAGTTTTTTGTTAAACAAATTGATCTGTGTTGACTTCTTCAAACGCATGCTCCTTGGCTTGATATCTTCAGTTGATCGCTCCTATCTCTCGCTTCTCGATAGACGAGGCAAAACATATTTGCAAAATATTTTAAATAAATAAATAAAATCATTAAGAAAAGAGTTTAAAAAAATTGTAATTGAAAAAGTTTATTGTCAAACATCATGTCATGTCAAGCTTGATGAACGCATTTGGGAAATATTCAAAGTAGCTCTGAATTGCCGAAAAACCCTGTTGAAATTTTTGAAGCCATCCTCAAAAAATTTTGTCCCAGTTAATGGTTTCGACTTATCTTGAACTTTTGCTAAACAAATCATGGAATTTTTAAGATCCTTTCAAAAAATATGTCCTAGTTCCAATTCTCAATAGGAGAGGCTTTCATTGAAAGTAAGGAAATGTGGATTTTGACCATGACCATGGGTCTTTTTGCCTTTTTTTAAAAATATTACGAGAAAAATTGAAACATAACGTAAAACGACACAAAGTTTGGGTTTCGAGCCTCATTTGAACTACCACCGATTTTGAAAACAACATAAATTTCAACTTTTGTCTATCAAGTTGAGCGGAGTGAAAGTCCAATTAAGAACTTGCCATCGGCTTGGCGTCTCGTATGTCTTGTGTCTCTATCATCCTCTTGGGTGCAGCATCATCTTCTTCAAAAAGATTCCCAATTCCTTCTCCGAGACTATCATCATTGGCATATTTTTCTACCACAAAGGACTGACATGAATGAGGCAAAGATTTAGGTGGAACATGATTAATCCCCTTCTTGTTCTGACCCTCTCTTGACACAGAAGCAAAAGCTTGACGAGGTGTCATGCTCGTTAAATCAAGTTTCTCATTTATGCTCGGAAAACCTGCAATTTTCTCTAATTTGTAAGGACCAGTTTGAACTATCGCCTTTACCATGCACAACCCATCATTCGTCTCTATCATATTGATAGTGGTGCCTCCATAGTTCGTTAAAGGATTACTATTGGTGTTAGGTACAATAGTCTTGACCACATTCTGGTCAATCAAGTTCTGGATCTTGTGCTTCAAATTAATATAATCTTTTGTATCATGCCCAACACTTTTTGAATGATATGCACACATTTGATTGGTTTGATTAAATTGGGAGCTAGTATCAACAGGCTTGGGCGCAAGTGAATGAATAATACATGTTGCACTCAATTGCTCAAATAACTTCGTCCGACTTTCAATGAGCAGCGTGAAATTCTGAGTAAGTTTCTTGTTGATTCTAGGATGAGGAGGATCATAATGACCTTGCTGAGGGGGAGGCATTTGACGGTAATTTGGGGTATTTTGAGGAAAAAGTGCCTGAGACTTTGGGTCAATCGTGTTAATAGTGAATCCTCCAAGATTTAATAGTGAATTACCTTTGGTATTGGAAGTGACAGTTTGGAGAGTGACAATTCTTTGATCAATCAAGTCTTGAATTCTATGCTTCAAATTGAAGCAATCCTCAATGGTGTGTCCAACACCTCCTGAATGGTAAGCGCAATGAAGATCAGACCTATAAAGTCTGGAATTGACATTGACATTTTTCGGATCATTTGTTTGTATAAGACTATCTGCTTTCAACCTCTCAAAAAGTCGGGTTCGACTTTCAACCAAAGGAGTAAAAACTCGAGAAGGTTTCTTCAAAAAAATTTGACAAGAAAGATTATAATCATTTCGTGCAGATTGAGGTACGTGGTGGTAACTGGGAGGATTTTGGTGAGTAGGTGCTGATGTTTGGAAATTCGAATATTGTGGGGCTTGGTATCTATAAGGGGCAACTAGATGATTTGGCAATGCAGCTTGGTGACTTGATTGAGCATTTGGGCAATTTGGCAATAGAGCTTGGTAATTTCAATAATTTGATGGTAGAAATTGGTAACTTGGTCGGATGGGGTAAGGATCTGTGGAGCTAAAGGGTAGGTTTTGGTGAGTAAAGGCTCGATTCAAATAATACAGAAGAGACATCTTCCCTTTTCCTCCTTAATGGTCCTGGGGATTCATCTGGGGGATTCATTTCGATGATTTTCCCGGTCCTAAGACCATCTTCAATAGCTTCACCAATCTTGACTATCTCACTAAACTTCCCTCCTAAAATGAGTAACATCCTATAATAGTACTCAGGCTCTTGAATGCGCACGACGACAACAATAATTTCTTTCTCAGTCACTAGAGGCCTAACCCTTGCAGCCTCTCTTCTACAACGGTAGGCTTAATCTCCAAAAAGTATCGATCAAGAATAAATTATACATTGTAACCAAACCTTTCAATGAAGTCTCTAGCCAAAACGTTCCAACTTCGCCACTGCTTAATTCCTTTAGAAATAAACCATTCCAATGCTTCTCCTTTTAGACTTTGACTAAAGAGTCGCATCAGCAAAGCCTCATATTTGCCAACTCCAATGAGTTGGTCATAATAAGCCCACAAATGAGTCAAAGGATTCTTATCTCCACTAAGGGTATCAAATTTTGGTACTTTAAAACCTTCTGGAAGTTCCAAACGTGGATGGCAACACAAATGTTTGTCATTCAGCCCCACAATGTCCGGGGTGTGTTGGAAGTTCTTCATTTCATTCATGACTTTCTCTCTAATGCTTTGCTCAGCCTTACCTTTCATGACCTTCCACTCCTTCTCATTCTTCTGATAATGATTGGGTTTAGAATGTGTAGCGGATGAAGGGTATAATTCAAGCGATATTAGAAGATGAAATGTGGTTCTTAGAGGTATGGGTTGAGTGGTAGGTGGTTTTTGGGAAATTTGAGTAGGAATTTGATGATTGACAGGAAAATTCTGGAGAACGTTGGTATTTGATTTTGAGAAGCAAGTGGATTTTAGTGTGAGAAAATAGCAAGATATGGGTTAGGGGTGGTTAAATCAATGATAGAAGGTTGTGGAATTGTAGGGGTGGTTGAATTGTTTGGTAAATGTTCGAATGTTGGATCTTAAGTAGGAAAATGGAGTGGAGGCCTCTCGTTATCAAGAGTAGGAGTGTTAGCGATGATAGTCAGATGCGTCAAATCTCGGGTCTTATCCATCTCTGCCCTCATTTCCGCAATTTGTTGGAAGAATTTTGCAATCAATTTGTTCTGTTCAGCAATGGTAGGCTCATTCAAAGTAATTACATTCAAATCAGTATTCTTAATAGTTTCAACCATTTTCTCTTGTCTTTTGATAAACATTGGTCAGAGAAGGAATCTTTGGGGTCTTTGGACTTGGTGAAGTATAGATGTTCAGTTTTTTTCTTAACACAGATCAGTTTTTGAGTACCTGACAAAGAAAAACAACTCAAAGACAAATGTGTTAGTTTGTGTCGATGATAATTAATACAAAATATGATACACATTATTGTAAACACAAAAGAGTTACTTCATTTGAAGATAAATTAGCCCACTAAATATACAGAATTTATTTATTTGATTTTAGGACTAATGAGTCAGAAATGTCAACTTAAGTCGAGACAAAGTAAATTGTCGTACTTCTTATTTTTGATTGATATGTAACTCTAATTTCTTTGTAAGACTTGGGAAAGATAGAATTTCTCAAAAAAATGGGGACCGAACCTTGAAAGGCTGCCTACGTATCTCACAAAAGGTAATTCAGTTCCTACGTAGTTCGACCCACTTGAATATTTTTTTTTATGATTTGACTTGAAATTGTGAATCCTTACTGATATGAGAGAGAGTAAATTTTGAAAAATAAAGTTTGAATTTTATTGGGAAACGAAAGACTCGAACAGTATTTGGATGTACTTTCGATAATGACCTGACATTTATGCTTAAGGAGTTGTAGAATATATTTTTTGAGAATGAGTAGGCTAGAATATCTCCAAATGAAGCAACATAATCACCCAAACAGTTATAACACATATTCAGTAATTGCGCGTTCTAAACAGATGTGTGACACTTTTGTGCCAAGGGTAGGCCTAACGATTTTAGGGATGTATACATCATTTGAAACATTCTATTGCCCCCAAAACTCAAATTTATACGAATTTTATGAATAAAACTAAATGGTAATAGACAATTAGGGAAACGAGATACAAAAAAAAAATCAGTCCCACGCAGGGGTACGAATCTAAACTATGCTTCACTAGATGGTCCTTTCTTCTTGATTTCTTCTCATCTCCGAGTGCCCACGTCTAAGGACAGACTAGTAACTTGTGAGCTCTTTCTTTGACTAGAATAAGTTATAATCTACTCCCAACCCCGAGGACAATGTCTTTTCAGATGACATATACATCCTTCAAATTTAAAAATATGATCGCCCGTTCAGGTCGTGGGCCCTATTAGACTCAAGGTGGTCTCTCTAATGGGCCCAACACACATTGGATATTGGGTAATCTTAGGCAAATGCTTATATTTGAATTTATTTTGGCTCCATCTTAGGTTAACTAGAATTGGTTTAGAAGTGATGGTTATCCAAGTCGGACAAACAACGGGGTGAAGCTAATAGACGACGTTGGATGACCGCAAACCAACTATTCATTATTACTTCCAAAAATTAGACTTGTGCATTTTCTGAAGGAAGCCATGGTAAGCCATATAACTCCCTTTGTCTTTTTGCAAACTATTTTGCCGTTTGGCGAAGTTGAGACCATGAAAGTGCAATAATTTTAATAATACGATAAAGAAACAAGTACAGGGTTATTTCACATAGCCAAATAAGTTTAGTTTTAAAATTATCATCCAAATCCACTTAAAAAAAGAATACATCAACAAGAAAAAACTCTAAAGAAAATTCAAATTTCATAACCCCATCTTGACATGCATCATTTGTGTTTCTAGATAGTCATAATCGTCGTAAAAAGATAAATCCAGATGATATATTATCAAAACTTTAAAATCTAATTAGGGGATCGATACTTAAAATGAGATAACTTAGATGAGACATTTGTAGATGGAATAATTGATGATGGTATCAAAGATAATAAATCTGGAGAAAAAACACCTTGGGAGGTTGAATCTAAACTAAAATTGTGAAGAGGAAAGCAACATCGAAAGGGTTCTGCAGATCAATACTAAGAAAGATATAGAAACTATAGTATGTTTTGTACAAATATATACTTGCATTCATTTGCGCTAGGTATTTTTAAGGTCTAATCACTATTTTATCATGCTTTAATTGTGGACTGGAATATTTAGGCCCATTTTTTGTTACTTTATTTTGTTGTTTTGTTTGATCATTAATTTTTTAGGAAAAAAATTTCAAAATAGCGAAATTTTAGCTTTTAGTGGAGCAACAGTTTCATTATTTATTTAAAATGTCATAATTTTAGTTTGATAAGGAATTATATTCGTATTTATTGTTTAATTTGAAAAAAACATAAATAATTAATAAGAGAAAATCATGGAACAAAAAAATTAAAACAAGATAAAAAACAGATTTTAATTCGATAAAATACAATTAATTAATAACAGAATGGAGAAAATCACGGAAAGTAATATTTCATTTAAGGTAATTTTTGAATTTAAACCAAAAAAGTTACGTTACCATAGTTACTAATTATAACTTTAGTATAACTTTAAGTAGGCCTAAATTTTTTTTTCCACTACTGTAAAGTCTTCTCATTTTTTATTTTTAGGATTAAAATTTTCAAAATTTATATTCTATTATACGTGTTTGGTTCCATAATCGACATGACTTTTTTCTCCCTTATTCCTCAAATTTGCAATATTAATTTTTAACATTTCATTAGAAAGTACTCAATCGATATCCTATTGAAGTCAATTGATTTAAGATTTCGCTGGCAGTGAAGAAGATTGTAGGATGAAATTAAAAAAACAAATAAAAAATTTGTCGGCAAACAAAGTGAGATTGAAATACAAAGTGAGCACAAAAAATCTAAATTTTGTTGGCACACTTTTAAAATTGATATAAAATAAATAAAGAAATATGTAAACTTGTTAGCATACAAAGTGAAAGTGAAATACAAAAGGATATTGAAATAGAAAGTGAACACAAAAAAAATATAAAACTTGTTGACATAAAAGTGAGAATGAAATATAAAATGATATTGAAAAACAAAGTGAGCATAAAAAATTTGAATACTTGTTGGCATAGAAAGTAAGAATGAAATATGAAGTGAGTTTGTAATACAAAATAATATTGAAACACAGAGCAAGCACAAAAAATTACAGTTTTTTTTTTGCATATAGTTAGAATGAATACAAAATTAAAAAATACAAAATTGTTTGAAGCCTAAATTAGAATAACATACCAAATTCTATGAAACTATTTATCTACTGTCCTATAATATAATACAAAATTAAACATATAAAATTTTGAAATGAATACCACCTACAAAATGAATACATGTTACACCTACAAAAATTCAAATTTTAGCAAGATGGTACATGAACTTTGTATGAATAGAAAATGCTATCGACTATAAAAATAATAAGAATACAATTTGATAATCTAAATATAAAAGGCAACATGTCATAATGTTATTTTTCATCACTTTTATGTCTAAAAATGTCATCAGCTTCTTCAGCACCCATAATTCTTCTTTTTTTTTTTTGAAAGGTTGTATTCATTAGTCAGGTGGGTAGGACCATGTTGAAATTCAAATTTTTCCTCTTCACAATCGTATTCTACAATATAATCGATAATTTTAAACAGAAAATCAAAATAAATCATAGTAAATAAATGAAAGTACCTTTGTCAATAAACAAATCTCTTTAATTAAAGTAGAGATTTGCTGAACAATATGGAAGAACCTTAAAGAAAGAGGAGTAAGATGAAAACGTGAAAGGTGGGGGGAGAGAACTTAAAATGTGGAGAAAGAAGTTCAATGGATAGTGGTTTAATTATTATTATTTTTTAAAGTTTATTGGTAATAGAGTTTGGTCTAATGTAGGAAAGTAGTGATAAATAAAAGAAAATTTAAATAATAAAGTCTGATTACAAAATATTTTCTCAAATATTGTCATTCTGACATTTTGATTAAATATTTTAAAATGTTGTTGTTTTAACTAATTATGTTATGTATTATGACTTGATTTCTATTTTTCCTTAATTTTAACACACATAAAGTTGGTACATGAAACAAATTTAATTTCAAAATTATCTCAAATTGATATCACAAGATGATTATAGGAAATTCTAAATGCCCAATATTCTCATTTTAATAGTACATTACACGCACATTACAAATCTCATTATATTTTGGCTTAAGTCATCTACAGCCCCTTAAAATTGTTCACATAATTCACTTAGACACTTCAACTAAGATTTTTATCTATTGAACATCTTTAACCTCCCAATTTGAACCACGTGAACATTTTTTGCTTACATGGCACATTGTTTGTGATTCACCCCAAAGAGGCGCGTGAGAGTCCTTTAGGTAGGCTTTTTTTAGGAAAAAAATGTTCTTTTTCTTCCTCCCTCTTTACCGATCCACACCAGTCATTGCCGCCATTATACATCCATCATTTTCCTCATTGTTTCTCTGAATACTTCACTTCTATCTCCATCATTGTTTTTTGTTTCTCCATTGCCTTCTACATCCATCATTTTTTTCTATTACCATCGTACTAGGAGGATTGGTGGTACCTTCATTGCCGCCACGGAAGCCACCATCATTAGAGAGCTTGAAATTTGAATTTTTTTTCTTTGTTGTTAATATAGTGTTTTGGCTTTAAACTGATGGAGATTTGTGTGAATTTTGTTAAAGGACTTTCCTATTTAATTTGTATTTTGCTCACATTTTTGTAAGGGTGTTCTTCAATCGAAAAATATAATCACCTCTAGAACTCCAAAAGAAATCCACTATTCATCGAAAACTGATTACTTTTCCGACGAAGTTCATCTTTTCGTCAAAAATGAAACGAGGAAGACAAGTTAAATTTTATTTTATTTTTTTACCTATAGCCAACTCTTGCGTAACTCATCAAAAATAGCAATAAATCTTAATCCTTTTGCTTGAACTCTATGATGAAGATGAACTAAGAAGATTTAAAAATAATAGAATATTTACAGACAGGGTTGCCGTTGGGGCTGGGGCACTGTAGAAGGAGAGGAGTTTTGGACTCCATGGAATAGAAGGGTAGGTAAGCTATAGGATTTATATGATTTCTTTTTTTAATTTTGAACATAAAAATAAGTTCTTTTTTCTTTTACTTTATAATATATTTTATATTAAATTTTTTGGACTCTAAAATACCAAATGTCAGTATTTAATTCGTCAAATTGCCATGTCATCGCGAGTGTATTTCACACACATTATAGTTTTAGCTTATTGTCAAAAAAATGTTTAAATGGTTCAAATTTGGGAGGGTAAAGGTGTTCAATTGGTACAAGCCTTAGTTGAGGTGTCTAAATGAATTATGCGGACAAATTTGAGGGGCTATAGATGACTTAAGCCTTATATTTATGGATTGAATTTGTGTCTAACCATCAGTATACCACAATTGTTATGGTTGATAATGATTTTCATGAAATATTTACATAAGTGAAGGTACATCATGTTATCAAGTTTATCGATTTCGATAGATACAAGATTCAGAAGCATTATTACCTTAAGGTTGTTATCACCATGAAAAAAACCTAGCAGTGTGTGATATATTTTTCAATTTTATCTTTCTTAAAATATTAATACCCTTCACCATCAACTACCATTATGCCAACTTTTTATAGAAAATCTTCAGTACTCTAACTGCTCCTTTTTGGTATAGGTATGCATATTGTCTAATTCAGTATATATATATATATATATATATATATATATATATATATATATATATATATATATATATATATATATATATATATATATATATATATATATATATATATATATATATATATATATATATATATATATATATATATATATATCAGCCTATACACAACCACATAGTAATATATCTTCCTGCCCTTCACCGTATTTACTCTAATCATTCATAAGAAAATAAATAAAGGAAGACATACATTATGATTACAATTCATAGAATACATGATTATTGAAAGCCTGAATACCTTATTTTTATAAACTTGTTGAAGATAAGGGATGACGAAGATATGAAACGGTTTGAACGACGTGGTACAATCAATGTGTTAAACTATTAACTGACTCTATAGTTTGAGTCTCACTATTATTGGGCTACTAAAAGTCGATTGTATTGCTATGTCTTGTTGTAGATGAAGTCGACTAGGATAGGTTATATTTATTGTAGTGGTAGTCAACCACTACTCTTGTAAACTGTATGTATGTATTAAAGAAGAATTTAAAGTGTATCAAGCCTAGGACTGTACAATTCACTCCTATATAAAGAGCATGTACTTGAAAGTTTTTCATCAACAATATATCCTTAATTTCTCTTACTTTTTAATATAAGACATGGCCTCAAAGCATATAAGTTCTTTCGCTACAGATATCAGAAGTTTCTTAGGTCTAGCAGGTTATTACATAAGGTTTGTGGAAGGATTTTCATCCATAGCCTCACCATTGACTAGGTTGACTCAGAAGATGGTCATGTTCCAATAGTCAGGTGATTGTGAAAAAAGCTTCGCAGAATTGAAAACTAGATTGACTACAACTCATGTCTTGGCTCTACCAGAGGTTTCATATGGTCATGTGATCTATTGCGATGCATACAGAGTTGGACTTGGTTGTGTGTTGATGCAAAGAGATAAGGTTATATCTTATGCCTCTAGAAAGCTTAAGGTGCATGAGAAGAACTATCCAACTCATGACCTCGAGCTTGCAGTAGTGGTGTTTGAACTCAATTTATGGAGACACTACTTATATGGTGTTCATGTAGATGTGTTCACCGATCATAAGAGCCTTCAGTATGTGTTCACCCAGAAATAGTTGAATCTTCGCAAGAGGATATGGCTTGAGTTCCTTAAGGATTATGATATGAGTGTCCATTATCATACTGGAAAGGTGATATTCTCTTAGTAGATTATCTATGGGTAGTTTAGCCCATGTTGAGGAAAAAATGAAAGGAGCTAGTGAAGGATGTTCGCAGGCTTGCTCGCTTGGGAGTTTGCCTTATGAGTATATTATACAACGATTTAACTTTTCAGAATGGGGCCGAATTGTCTTTGGTAGTGGAGGTTAAAGAAAAGAAAGAGAGTGATCCGATCTTGCTTGAACTAAAGGGTGTAGTCAACAATCAGAGAGTGGAGATTTTCTCCCAAGGGGAGATTGTGTACTTTGCTACCAAGGTAGATTGTGTGTTCCTGATGTGGGAGAGTTGAGGCAGTATATTCTTACAGAAGCTCATAACTCTAGGTATTCTATTCATCTAGGTGCCACTAAGATGTACTACGATCTGCGGGAAGTCTATTGGTTGAATGGAATGAAGAGGGATATAACTGACTTTGTGTGTAAGAGCCCCAATTGTCAACAAGTCAAGGTAGAACATCAGAAACCAAGAGGTATGACTCAAGTGATCGATATTGCTACTTGGAAGTGGGATGTTATCAATATGGATATCATCATAGGGTTACTTCATACTCGCATACAACATGACTTAACTTGGGTGATAGTTTATAGGATGACTAAGTCTTCTCGCTTTTTTGCAGTCAAGACTACATATTCAGCAGAGGACTATGCCAAGCTTTACCTTACTGAAATTGTAGGGTTGCATGGGGTTACTTTGTCTATCTTCTCAGATAGAGGTCCTCAGTTTACCTCTTATTTCTGATAGTCATTTCAAAAAGGTCTTGGTACTCAAGTTAACCTTAGTACAACATTTCATCCACAGACGGATGGGAAGGCAGAGCGTATATGTTGAGAGCTTGTGTGATTGATTTTAAAGGTAGTTGGGATGATCACCTTCCTCTTATTGAATTTGCCTATAATAATAGCTAACATTCCAGAATTCAGATGGCCACTTATGAGGCTTTATATGGGCGTAGATGTAGATCTCCTATTTGTTGGTTTGAAGTAGGTGAAGCAACTTTGATAGAGCCAGATTGAGTCCTTTATGCTATGGAGAAAGTCCAACTCATTAGAGATAGACTTAAGACAGCCCAAAGTCGTCAGATATCTTATGCAGATATAAGGGGAATGAAACTAGAGTTCCTATTTGATGATTCGATTTTTCTGAAAGTCTCACCTATGAAAGGGGTGATGAGATTTGGAAAGAAAAGGAAGCTCAGTACTAGATATGTAGGCCCTTACAAAATCTTGTAAAGGATTGGCAAGGTGGAATATGAGTTAGAGTTGCCTGCAAAATTAGCAACAGTGCATCCGGTCTTCCACATCTCACTCTTGAAGGAGTGCGTGGGTGACCCAGCCTCTATAGTGCAATGAGAGAGAGTGGTGATGAAAGATAGTCTTTCTTATGAGGATGTACCAGCTTAGATTCTTGACTGTTAGGTTAAAAGGTTGAGAAAGAAGTCGCTTCAGTCAAGGTTTTGTGGAGGAGTCAGTCCGTAGAGGGAGCTACTTGGGAAGCAGATGCAGCCACGAAAGACAAGTATCCTTACCTTTTTCCTTCTGATTCCACTCCAGCTTGAGGTAATAGTTTCACTTCAGTTTCACAGTCACTCATGCGTAAATTCATTTTTAGAATCATGTTCCCTCAGTTTTTACTTTCATTTTTAGCGTAATTGCATGTACTTTGAACTCAATTCAGTCAAAACTCAGTTCTCAGTGTTTAGTAGTGGAGTTTGCATCCCTCTCCCTCTATTTCAGCTAGTTTAGTCTTCATTCGAGGATGAATTTTCCCAAGGGGGAGATAATGTAACACCCCATGGACAAAACAGACCAACAATTAGTTTTTTAGAAAAATCTGCAGGTGCTACCAACGGTGGCATCGACGGACCGTAGCCTGAACCACGATCCGTCCAGCACAACCGTCGATGGGATCAAAAACTCCCAAAAATTTTAGCCTTGAAAAATTGGTTAAGTCTTGGAAGACGGATGGACGTACGGTCCGTAGGTCAAATGGTGGTCCGTAGTCCATGTCTGTCGATCAAGACTCCTTTCAACCACTCTCATACAAGAGCAATGGATGAACAACATGGTTCGTAGGTGGAAAATTTTGCAGCCAGTAAAAGGGAAATGTAGTTGGGTCAACTTAAAATGATCATAACTCTTAGCACAAAATGAATTAGATATCTCGTAACCTCCCCACATATATATAATTGAATTATATTTCCATAACATCTAACTTTGCTAAAATCAGACATCCGACTACAAAGTTATGACCATTTTAGTAAAGGACTATCGAATAGGCCCTCATGACGGACCCAACGACGGGGCGTCGGGCGCACGAAGGACTGTCAGTCCTGTCCGTCGTGAGGCCCGACAGCAACCTTCCCAGAAGTCATTTTGACCTTTATAACTCCGTATAAACCTTAAGTTACGTCGCTTTGACCCTAAATCATCAGATTTTAGTCAGTTTAAACCTAGAAAGATAATTAAAACATATCCAAGTCAAATCATTAAATCAAAACTTAGAAAATTAGAAGCAAAAGAGGAGAAAAAAACTCAAGAACACTAGTTCAAGAACGCCACAAGCTCCAGCAGTTCCAGCCCCGAAACATAAGTGTTTTTCCGTGGATTTCATCACCAGGTATGTGGGATTTTACAAGTGGGTTCCTTTCACCCATTGGGTCCTTAGTTTCAGTCAGTTCTTGATTCTCTTATCATGATTAAACTTAGGGTTTCTAGAACTTTGATATAACTTCATGAATTTATTAAATATATGTTCCAAATAAGATTATCATGTTATTACTCAAATTATCGCATGAATTTTAGAACCCTAGATTTGTATTTCTTTTGTTCTTGAATTACACATGCTAGGTCATATATTTCAGACACTTTCGATATACATGCCTCAATTATAAATGCATAATTACCAGATTAATTGTTGCATTCTCATTTAGCATGTTCAATTTCGAACTATCCAGTATTTACAGAAATTCAGATATAATAAGTTAATTTACAGAATTAATTGGGAGTAGCTTAATTCCGAGTTGGACTAGGGTTTAGCGTACCCAATGGTCCCAGAACTACTAGCCAAGTAGGTTGTAAGTCCCCTCTGTTGGCAATCAGTTTAGTGATCATGCCAGCATGCCTTTATACCTTTAGCGGATATATTGGGTCCTCTCGATGAAGCGTATACATCGGACTCCACATTTTTATCATGTGGTTTTAATATCGGTTATTAGTAGCTCCCACAGTTCAGTCAGACTCTCCACATTGACCATTTATCAGTATATTCAGTATTCAGTTTCAACATGTTATAAATTGGTCATTGCATCCATTTAGCTAAAAAATTAGCACATTACGTTCTAATTATTATACTTGTTTTTGTGCTTGTTCAGTTATGTTTTATTTCAGCTTTACTCTATCCTACATGCTCAGTACCTTTCATGTACTGACGCATACGTGCGCTACATTTTCTTGTGATGAAGGTTCAGGTTCTCTTCATCCAGATCACGCATAGATCGATTTCCCGATCTCAAGTTCAGCAGATTCAGTGGTGAGTCCTCATTCTCCGAGAACAACAACCATGAGTTTCATTTCAATCTTTAGTCATTTATTTCAGTTTTTGCTAGATTTAGCTGGGGCTTGTCCCAATATTTCTAGTCTAGTTTAGAGGCTATTTTCAGAGATAGTTAGATTCAGCTTAGTATTGAGTTAATATTTCTTTTGTATTAAACTCATTGTTTTCAAATATCTAAGTAATAGAATATGGGTATTCCCTATCTTTTCATTTTAACAATGATTTAGCTTCCGCAACAATTTATTATCTTTAGTATGCTCATGATCATGCCAATAGGGTTAGCTTGGGATCACTTATGGTCCTAGGTTCCGTGTTCGCGTCTCGGGGGTAGCTCGGGGCGTTACATAACTGAAAACACAAGATTAATGTACTGATAATGAAACCTTTATAACTAGGGCATGTATAATTGTTTGATATGACCTAGAATGTGTAATTCATTAACTTAAAGAAATACATAGCTAGGATGTAAAATTATGAAAGAGTTTATAATGAGACATGTTAAAGATCAAGATTTACTGATTAGGAATAGTGAAATAACTAATTCATAGTAATTTGTTGAATTCAAGAAACCCTATGTCTAGTTGATAATAAGTGAATCAAGAATCTTGTTCAATTTAGGGACATAATGGGCGAAAGAATCCCACTAGTGAAATCTCACATACTTGGTGATGAATTCTACTGAAAAATCTTTCGATTTTGGGGCTAAAACTGATGGAAACTCATTGCATTATTAGGAAGGTTTTAGTCACCTTTTCACCTCTTTGTGTGCTATATTTTACTAATTTTGGTGAATGATCTAACTTGACAAAGTTTGACTTATACTTCTAGGATAAAATTGACATAAACTATGTAGTTTAGGGTTTAAATAATGTAACTTAGATGTCCAACGCATAGGGAAAACCAAAGCGACGTCTGACTTAACTGTTGTTGGGGTCACCGATGGTCTCTGTTTGTCGGACATCGTTCGGCGACTAGGACTGAAATTTGTGTATCGATCCATGAACCAGGACCATGGTATGTGGCATGGCTTACGACGCGTAGATACGACCTTAGAGAAAATTTTAGATTGCTTCTAGGGATGGCTACAGGGGACCATCCATGGACAATCATCACAGATCGTGGTTCACCTTACGGTCCATGGTGGTGGCCGTCGCTGGCACATGTATCTTTTGAAATTTTCAATTTGGTCTATCTAGGATATGGGGTGTTACAACATCCATGTAGTATTCATTGAAATACAATAAGGATCAGCCCATATGCCCCTGACAGAAGCATGGAATGAAGAGTTCCTCATGAGTTCTAGATTGAGAGACAAAAAATGTTTATCATTAGGACAAAAAAGCATCACTCAATATAACATTGCACTTCTTTTGATTCTCGTCGGTTGCGATTGTTGATATTATTGTGGCTAATGTATTATAATACACAATGGTGGCTTTGATTATTGATGTTCAGGTGCAAAATTTTATGTCCTTTATGATCTTAGTTGTATGGAGTGAACATTGTTTGATTGGGATAATTGTTTCTTCCACGTTGTAGTTGAGGAGGTTCTATTGGAGTGGATGAGTACTTGTGTTCAATATTGTTTTACTTAGACTTAGTTGTTTGCTTGATCAAACTGTGTTTTTTTGGTACTCGCTCCCTTTTTTCTACATTTGTGTAGGTTACAAATCTGAATGACCTTGATTACTTTTTTTTTCTCCTCTATGTGTTAGGATTCAGTTGGAGAGTATATGAGCTAGTTGCTTGTCATTTTGACGGACACCTCCAACTCTTTTAGTATGTTTTTGTTCTATTCTAGAAACAAAGACTTTCAGACTAGTATTTCTTACTTAGAGGCATGTACAAGTGACTACAAGGTTTTCGAGTTATAATTGAGTTATGTTATCCACGGTGTGTTGTTAAGATTATGTTAATTTTTTATTCGGATTTACTTTTCCATTTATCTCTTAATTTTAATTTTAGGCTGACTATTCTTTGGGGGATAAAACAAGTATCATGACGTCCATTTTGGATAATGCCGCTCAATCTTTTCACTTTGAAATTAACAAATATTGATGAAAATAAAATATTGGAACTTTAAATTCTTACCAAAAAGGAAAGCAGCTGCCAAAGAAAAGTTATTACAACATATGAAAACACCACTAATTACTTATTTGTATGGTTACCTTATATTTTTTGCCATAACTGATGTTATAGTGTTTTCTAAAATTAGCATATTAGAAGAAGAATAAAGTAGAAAAGGAGAGATTTTGAATAATTAATTTGTAATTAAGAAAATGGTTTCTATTTTTAGAGTAAAATAATAACAATTTTTACTCACATTTTAGGATGTTCTTTTTCATTATATTTATATGCAAAAGATTGTAGTTTATAGTACTTTTTATATAGTTTTTGAATATCTAAATCTTTTGTTTGAAATATTGAATTAATATAATCTAATATAACTTTAAAAAATAGTTAAATTGAGTTTTGAAAAACGTAACATAACAAATAAAAGTGTACGGAGGAAGTTATGAATATACTATTGAACTTCCCAAGGGAAAAAAAGATAATGAGCAATAAATTCAAAAGGCCCATGGAAGTTAACTCCCATTAATTTTTGAATTCTTAAATGTAAAATTATATTTACATTTCACATCACCCATAAAGTAGTGTTAGACCTCATTTGTTTCCATAAAGATTAAGAGGTCTGAATTTGAAAACACATCTTGAATTAAGATTTGAGTGTTTTGATCCGGGTATATATCTGAATATTAAGACGTGGTCTCTAAATCTGAACACTAAATAGTAATGTTGTTTGTTTTTAAAATTTGATTGTGCAAGTGAAATTGAACATTATATTAATAAATATTATAAAAATTTTCATTTCAACAAAATATATAACTTTTGATTAAAAAAATAATTTAAAAAGTTTCAACAATCATGATTTGGAGTACTATTTTTTCATTCAAAAACCTTGATAAATAATAATATATCAAAAATATTATTGCAACCAGTGTTCTTGACACACTTCAATACACAAATATTATTAATATAAAAAAGTTGTTGAAATAATTTTTGAAAAACTTACCAGTTCAAGAGGGAAAATGGTGTTTGATTGAGAAAAGAGAGAAAATTTCTAGTTATGAGATAAAAAGGCACACCCAAAGAAGAGAAGCGATAAGAAATTGCTATGGCTGCCTGATTATTCAAAAACACGTGATTTCTTGTTGCTCAAAATCAAGATCTAACATAATCTTCCTTACCCAAAGAGCTTGATTAACAGTTCCAACAGTAGCTGTAAATTCAGCTTCGACAGTTGACTATGCCCCGATACCTTGCTTTTTGAGCACCATAAAAAGCATCCTGAACTAAAGCTAAAACAATAACTTGAATTGCTTTTTCATGTCATCATCTGATCCAGCCCAATCACTATCAGAACACCCTTGCAACTTGAACTTTTGACTTTTCGCGAACCTAACACCGTAGTCCAAATTCCCTTGACATGCCTTTTTATTCATTTTGTTGCTTTCATGTGCATTTCACTTTCACAATTCAGAAATAGAGACAAGACACTCACTGCATTAAGAATGTTGGGTCTCATGACAGTGAGATACACGAGACATCCAACCATACTTCTATAACTTGCCTCGTCAACCTTGTCACTACTATCATTAATCAACTTTTCTTTCTGATACATTGATGTGTTCATAGGTTTGCAATCTTCCAGATTGAACTTCTTCATTGTGGATTTTACAAATTTACATTCCAAGAAAGTAAGACATTTCCCCCAAGTCTTTCAATTCGAAAACATTCTTCATCTCAACCTTGAATTCATGTATCATTTAAAGGTTGTTTACTATTACAAGAATATCATCAACATAAATTGATATAACAACAATACCACAATCTCTTTTGTATGAAATAGAGTTGATTAGCGTAGGCTTTTCTTAAAATCTAAGCCTTACATGTGATTATCAATTAGACTATTCCAAGCCCTTGGATATTGATTAAACAATAAAGGGCTTTCTTCAATAGATACACTTTGTCGTCAATATCCCATTACATAAAAACCTTGAGGTTGCTTCACATAACTTTTCTCCCGTAGAAAACCATTTGAAAAGCTGAATTGACATCTAATTGGAAGATTCCAACCTTTTTGAGCAGCAATAACTAGTAACCACCTTACTGTATCAAGCCTAGCAACTAGAGCAAAGTTTTCTTAATAATAAACTCCAAATATATATGAGTGACATTTCACAACAATTCTTTCATTGAGCTTGATAACAGATCCACAAACATTCAATTTCATGCGATAAACACACTTCACACCAATGATCTTCCTATGTTGTGATGTTTCCGTAAGCTGCCATGTCTCGCTCTTCTTAATCATTGCAAACTCCTCGTACATTGTAGCTTTCTACTTGGTATATGAAATTGCTTCTTCAAATCAGAAGGCTCTAAATATCCGCATTGCATCTATGGTATATGTCAAAGAGCGACCTTGTTCTTCTCACAAGTTGATCATCAATGTTCTCATCTGAATCTAGCAGATTTCTTGTGATATTCTTCTTAAAACTTCTTCTCAGTCCCAAATCTCATTCTACATAAAAAATAATACATGTATGCTTACCATAATTTTTCCTGTATGAGGCTATAAAATTATGTAAGCTTTAGAGATTGTACAATGATCAATAGAGACTCCATATTCAGCGTTCTTATCTAACTTGTCCCTCAATCTATGTCAACATTATTGGTGGTGGGCATAAGGAGTGATATTTAAGAGTTTGTGTCTAGGCCTTTGACATGTCGAAAGGTCGATTGTGAGCACTAGTGGCGCACATATGTTTCTTAGAGGATGTTCATCCCTATTATGAAAGGGGAATGGATCACCATGGACTTTGTTGTGGGATTACCTACTATTGTGCGTAGTTATGAAACTATTTTGGTAGACATTAAAAGGCTGACCACTGCCTATTTCATTCTAGTTTGGTTGAAGTACACTGCGGGGATATTATCTTAGCTTTGTATCACTCAAATTGTTCGTATTCATGGGGTATGCATTTCTATTGTCTTTGAATGAAGTGAACTATTCACTTTTCACTTCTAGAGGGATTTGGAACATGGTTAGGATACTCGGTTTGATATGAGTAAAGCTTTTCACCATCATATAGACGAAAAAAATAAAAGAGTATTTTTCAGGTGTTAGAGGTAGGGGTGTGCATCGGTCGGTTCGGTTCGGTTTTACATATAACCGGTTCGGTTTATCGGTTTTCGGTTTTAAAATATGCTAACCCAATAATAAACCAATAAGAAACTTTTTATCGGTTTATCGGTTTTTGATGTTATCGGTTCGGTTTCGGTTAATCCAATAAGAAAATGTCGATCAAATAATATATAATTGTACCGTATGTTATAATTACATGTTACCAACTTACCGCCAAACATAATAGAAAACTTTGAATGTTGATCAAATTACTAACATTCACAAACTTGCAAAAGCTATCGCCTACAATTACGAACTAGAATTAAAACTAAAATAAATATTTCAATGAGATAATCTTGAACAGTTGTTTGATCCACCAGATAATCAACAAAGTTCTCACCAATTTTCTAACAAAAAAATCACATAGCCTGAAAAGCTAATATTGGATCTGTTTATGTATTAAATTATGCATATTTAATATTGAGAAAGGGTAAAGTAGTAAATAACTATCGTCTTATTGGGTTATCGGTTTACCCAATAACCCAATAGGAAAAATCGAAACCGACCCAATAACTCAATAATTATTTTTTTTGTAAACCCATTAAAAACCCAATAACCTAATAACCCAATAATAATAACCCAATAACATTTTATCGGTTCGGTTTATTGGTCGGTTCGGTTTTTGCACACCCCTAGTTAGAGGACATGCTTCAAGTATGTGTAATTAATTTTGGTGCTTAGTGGAACTAGCACTTGCCCATAGCAAATAACAATAGTTATCACTCTTGTATTTAGATGGATCCATTTGAGGCATTATATGGTAGGTAGTGTAAACCTATAATTTTTTGATTTAATTTTGTCACGACCCAAAACGAGCCGCGAGTGGCACCCACACTTATCCTACTATGTGAGCGAACCGACCAATCTAAACCCCAACATTTCAACCATAATAACAGAATATAATGCGGAAGACTTAAAACTCATTAATGAAAATCGATTAAATACTTCTAAAACTCAATACTTATTATCCCCAAAAACTAGAAGTCATCACCACAAGAACATCTATCCTCAAATTACTAAATCTAAGAGTATCTAAGAAGCTAAAATAAAAAAAAGCTAGTCCATACCGGAATTTCAAGGCATCAAGACATGAAGAGGAAGATCCAGTCCAAGCTAGAAGCAATAGCTCACCCTGAAATCTGGCTTGATGAAGACTAGCTAGAGTTGCGGTTGAGTTGAAGACGATGGCACGTTTGCTGCACTCCACAATTAACAAAGAAAAACAAATACATGTAGGGGTCAATACAAGGCACAAGTACTGAGTAGGTATCATCGGCCAACTCAAAATAGAAAGCAATATATATATCAGATAATAACATAAAATCAACTAATATTCTTAACAGGTGTCAACAACAATTGCCGTAACTCTTGGTCACAACACCAAGCACATCAATGAGGACTCAAGCCTCCCCATCATACTCATTTGGGAATTAGTTCTTTAAAATTTAGTATATTATCATAATTCAAGATTCATTATCTTTATTCCTCTTGCGTCGGTACGTGACACTCCGCTCCACTACTACTATCCTGGTATCGGAACATGACACTCCGATCCATATACTATCCTGGTGTCGGAACGTGACACTTCGATCCATATACTATCCTGGTGCCGGAACGTGACACCCGATCCATATGCTATCCTGGTGTCGGAAAGTGACACTCCGATCCATATACTATCCTGGTGTCGGAACGTGACACTCCGATCCATATACTATCCTGGTGTCGGAACGTGACACTCTGATCCATATACTATCCTGGTGTCAGAACGTGACACCTGATCCATATACTATCCTGGTGTCGGAACGTGACACCCGATCCTCTATTACTATCCTGGTGTCGGAACGTGACACCCGATCCTCTAATCTCATTACTTAAGTTCATCAAGCCTTCTTTTATACCAAGGCATCATCATTAACAAGGTGAATTTAAGATTTAAGATTCAACAGCCTCTTCATGCTAATTCATCACAATTATATAATCACATCATGCAAGCACACAATTAAGCATATAGAAGACTTTATAATACTACCCAACACATATCATTCGCTATTAAGAGTTTACTATAAGATAGTATAAACCATAACCTACCTCCACCGAAGAATCGCGATCAAACAAGCTATCTTCCCAAAACCTTTGCTTTCCTTGCGTTCTTCTCTTCCTCTCGATCGTTTCTCTCTTTTCTCTCTCTGTTCTTTCTATTTTTCTTATTCCAAAACCCTTTTTCTTTTACCCTAATTTTCATATAATTAAGTAATAAAGATGATAAAAATAACCCACTAATTATTTCAAGGTTATCTCCTTTAACCCCCAAGTAATTGAATTATTAACATTAATCCACTAACTTTATAATTATAAGCATGAATGGTCCAACCCCTTAAAACTTTTTAATAGAAATCCGACCCAGTCAGGGTTACGCAACCTGTGACGGTCCCTCATGGCTGTGACGGTCCGTCCTGTAGGTCCGTCACAAAGTTCAGAGAGTTAATTCTGTGGAAAGATTTGTGACGGTCCGTCGTGCCAACAACGGTCCATCCTGCCATTCCGTCACGAAGTTCAGAGAGTCGACTTCAGTACCCAAATTTCAGAATTCTAAGTGTTTTGGAACGAGACACCCTCGAGGGTCCGTCGTGCCCATGACGGTCCGTCGTGGGATCCGTCGACCCAGACAGTGATTCCCAGAAATAAACGCTGCTGCTCAAAACGACTAAACAGATTGTTTCAATAGATACCAATTTACCCATCGTTCGTCCTCGAACGATCACAAGAATAAAAACAAGGGCGAAAAGGAGTACCTGAATCTGTAAACAGGTGTGGGTATCTTTCTTGCATAGCAGCCTCCTTCTCCCAAGTGGACTCTTCAACTGGTCGATTCTTCCATTGAACTTTGATGGATGCAATCTCCCTTGATCTCAACTTGCGGATTTCTCTTTCTAGAATGGCAACAGGCTCCTCCTCATAAGTCAAATTCTCATCGAGCAGAACTGAATCCCAACGAATGATGTAGTTTCCATCCCCATGGTATCTTTTCAACATAGACACATGAAATACCGGATGCACTCCTGACAGTCCTGGAGGCAAGGCTAATTCATAAGCCACCTCTCCTACTCGCTTAAGTACTTCAAATGGTCCAAAATACCTTGGGCTTAGCTTACCTCTTTTACCAAACCGCATCACCCCTTTCATGGGCGAAACCTTCAGCAAGACTTACTCACCCTCCATAAACTCCAAGTCTCTAACCTTTCGATCTGCATATTCCTTTTGCCTACTTTGCGCCGCTAAAAGCTTTTCTTGAATAGATTTCACTTTCTCCAATGAATCCCTCAAAAGATCAGTACCCCAAGGTCTAACCTCAAATGCATCAAACCAACCAATGGGAGACCTACATCTCCTCCCATATAATGCTTTGAATGGAGCCATATCAATACTTGAGTGATAGCTATTATTGTATGAAAACTCCGCTAAGGGTAATAAGTTATCCCAATGACCACCAAATTCTATCACACATGCACGAAGCATATCCTCGAATACCTGAATCGTTCGCTCAGACTGACCATCGGTCTGAGGGTAAAATGAAGTACTAAGATCCAGCTTAGTACCTAATTCAGCATGCAATGTTCTACAAAACTTAGAAGTAAACTGCGTACCTCTATCTGATATGATGGAAAGTGGAACTCCATGCAATCGAACAATTTCTGAGATATAGAGTTTGGCTAACTTCTCTGCATTGTAAGTCAACTTGATCGGAATGAAGTGAGCAGACTTAGTTAGTCTGTCCACAATTACCCAAATAGAATCAAACTTACCCAATGTCTTTGGAAGACCAACCACGAAGTCCATTGCAATTCTCTCCCACTTCCATTCAGGGATGGGCATTCTCTGAAGTGTTCCTCCGAGCCTCTGGTGTTCTTACTTTACTTGCTGACAATTTGGACATTTGGCAACAAAATCAACAATTTCGGGCTTCATCCTACTCCACCAAAAGTGTTGCTTTAGGTCACGGTACATCTTGGTTGCACCAGGATGTATAGAATATCCGGAACTATCAGCCTCTGTGAGGATGGTGTGGATTAAATCATCAACACGGGGCACACATACCCTTCCCTTAATCCTCAAAACACCTTCCTCATCAATTATTGCCTCTTTAGCCTCTCCTCGCAACACCATATCCCGAATTCAGCTTAGTTTCTCATCATCAAACTGTTTTCCCTTGATCTTGTCAATAAAAGAAGATCTTGCCTCCACACAAGCAAAAAATCCTCCTTCCTCTAGTATTTAAAGTCTCATAAAGTCGTTAGCCAAGTTTTGGATTTCTCTAGCCAATGGGCGTCTAGAAACTTGTAAGTGGGCTAAACTACCCATGCTCCCTGCTTTTCTACTTAAAGCATCAGCCACCACATTTGCTTTACCTGGGTGATACAGAATAGTGATAGCATAGTCCTTCAACAGTTCCATCCACCTCCTCTGCCTCAAATTCAAGTCTTTCTGGGTAAAGACATACTGTAGACTACGATGATTTGTGTAGACTTCACACTTGACCCCATATAGATAGTGTCTCCATTGCTTTACTGCAAACACCACTGCAGCCAATTCCAAATCATGGGTCGGATAGTTACGTTCGTGCACCTTTAGTTGCCTTGAAGCATAGCGATTACATTCCTCTCTTGCATTAGCACTGCACCCAAACCAGAATAGGATGCATCACAATAAACAATGAAATCCTTGCCTTCCACTGGCAAGGTAAGAATTGGTGCAGTAGTCAACAAGGTCTTAAGTTTCTGAAAGCTTTCCTCACATTTATCCGACCATACAAATGGAACATTCTTCTTAGTCAAGTTCGTCAATTGGGAAGCAATAGAAGAGAATCCCTTGACAAATCGACGGTAGTAGCTGGCTAGACCAACAAAGCTCCTTACTTCTGACATATTAGTAGGTCTTACCCAATTCTTCACTGTTTCAATCTTAGAAGGATCCACCATCACTCCATCCCTAGAAACCACGTGCCCCAAGAAGGACACTGAATCTAGCCAAAACTCACACTTGGAGAATTTGGCATAAAGCCTTTTCTCCCTTAATACATCCAACACAATTCTCAAATGCTCATCATGTTCCTTCTTACTCTTGGAGTATATAAGTATATCATCAATAAATACGATCACAAAGAGATCCAGATATGGCTTAAAAATTCCGTTCATCAAGCTCATGAAAGCAGCAGGGGAATTCGTAAGACCAAAATACATTACTACGAATTCGTAATTCCCATACCTGGTTTGAAAAGCAGTCTTTGGCACATATGTTGCCCGTATTTTCAATTGATGATAACTGGATCTCAAGTCAATCTTAGAGAAGACACAAGCGCCTTGTAACTGATCGAACAAATCATCAATGCGAGGAATGGGGTACTTGTTCTTAATAGTTACCTTGTTCAACTGCTGGTAGTCTATGCACATCCGAAAACTCCCATCCTTCTTCTTCACAAATAACACCGGAGCACCCCAAGGGGAAGCGCTTGGTCTAATGAAGCCTTTACTTAACAACTCTTGAAGTTGGGCCTTTAACTCCCTTAACTCTACTGGAGCCATTGTATAAGGGGGTATGGAAATGGGGCGAGTACCCGGCTCCAGATCAATGCAAAAGTCGATATCCCTATCCGGTGGCATACCACGAAGGTCTGCAAGGAACACATCCAGAAACTCACGGACTATCAGAACCGACTCAATTGAAGGTACTTGGGTAGTATCATCCCTGAGGTGTGCCAAGAACGCTAAGCACCCTTTACTAACCATTCTCTTAGCATGAAGAAAGGAGATGATACGAACTGGAGTGGAAGTGTAGTCACCCTTCCACACTAACGGATCTGTCGCAGGCTTGGCCAACGTTACAGTTTTAGCATTACAATCTAAGATTGCAAAATTTGGAGAAAGACGAGTCATACCCAGAATTACATCGAAATCAACCATTTCTAAGATAACCAAGTCTACATGAGTACTGCTCCCCACAAAAGTCACCAGACAAGACCTATATACCTTTTCAACTATCACAGACTCACCCACTGGAGTAGAAACACAAATAGGCACGTCAAGCAATTCACAATGTAAATTAAGACCAGTAGCAAATGAGAAAGATACATATGAAAATGTGGAGCCAGGATCAAATAATACAGAAGCCATGCAATCACAAACCAAAAGATTACCTGTGATAACAACATCAGATGTCTCCGCTTCAGACCGCCCGGGGAAAGCGTAACAATGGGCCCTATCACCTGTCTGCCCGTTGCCCCTACCATGTTGTGCTGTAGTGGCTCCAGTTTGCCCGTCACCCCGGCCGTTTTGCTGACCACCATTACCTCGGCCACCACGTCCTCCAGAATGACGGCCTCTTCCATGACCACCTCTACCTCTGACTATTGGGGGTCTGTAACTCTGTTTTGGACAATACCTCTCAATGTGTCCGGTCTCCCCACATCCATAACACTCTCTGGATTCAAACATAGGTCTCTGTGAGAATGACGAAGTCTGGGGATAACCTCCAAACTCAGAGAAATGTTGACCGGTCTGCGGTGGACCCCCAACTACAGTCTGTAGTGAACACTGAATAGGTCGGGCTGGATAACCTCCGGAACCCTGCCCTCTGGAGTAAGAACCAATAAACTCACCTCCCTTACGAAACCTTTTAGATGTCGATGCCATGGTGAAGTCATATGGCTTCACTCCCTCCACCTCTATCACGAAGTCTACCACTTCCTGAAAAGATTTTGCTGTAGCCGCTACCTGTAAGGCTGAAATCCGCAAATCTGACCTCGACCCCTTCACAAAACGGCGAATCCTCTCTTGTGGACTGAAACAAAGCTGGGTGGCATACCTGGATAATGCACGAAACTTAGCCTCATACGCAGTCACCGACATCTTGCCTTGCTCTAGGCTCAAGAACTCATCTCTCCTCCTATCCCTCAAGGTCCGGGGGATATACTTCTCCACAAATAAGCTAGAGAATGACGCCCAAGTCATAGGTGGTGCCTGTGTGGGTTGACACTCAACATGTGACCGCCACCACATTTTGGCATTTCCCTGAAACTGATAGGTTACAAACTCAACTCCAAATCGTTCCACTATGCCCATTTTATGTAGTAACTCATGACAATTAACCAGAAAATCGTAGGCATCCTCAGATTCAGCACCCTTGAAGACTGGAGGTTTCAATTTTTCAAGAACTTACTGAAAAGTTCATGCTGATCACTTGTCATTATAGGCCCTGTAGTCAAACGAGGAAACGTGCCTATTTCCAATGAGGCATCCATGCGGGGAGCCTCAACAGCGGCCTGTCGTACTTTCGGAACCTGAGGTGCTGGTGCAGAAAACACTGGAGGGGTCTGGCCTTGATCAAATAACCCGCTAGGATAAGCAAGGACCTGATTAATCATCTCTGGGGTAGGTTGGGGTGGTAATTCCTCATTCTGCACTTGCTCACTTTCCCCTTCCTCACCCTCTCTTACTACTTCCTCAGTCGGTGGAGGAGTCACCGCCCTAGTACCAGATGTGCCAGGTGCTTGTCCTCTTCCTCTAGAGGGCGTCCTCCCGCGATCTCTATCACGGCCTCTTGCCACTGTTGGTGTTAGCGCCGATGTTGCTCTAGTTCTTACCATCTGCGAAATAGAGTGAAGATGGTCAGATACCAATTTGTATCACCTAGATACCAATTGGATCCAAGTAATAGCACGAAAGAAAGAAAGAAAGAATGGAATTTTCCTAAAGTATTATAGCCTCTTAAATAAAAGTAAAGGCGTCCCCCTACCGTTCCTTAAGACTGTATTAGACTCGTTCTTGTGTGATGAGACCAACGAACCTAATGCTCTGATACAAAGTTTGTCTCGACCCAAAACGATCCGGGAGTGGCACCCACACTTATCCTACAATGTGAGCGAACCGACCAATCTAAACCCCAACATTTCAACCATAATAACAGAATATAATGCGGAAGACTTAAAACTCATTAATGAAAATCGATTAAATACTTCTAAAACTCAATAGTTATTATTCCCAAAAACTGGAAGTCATCACCACAAAAACATCTATCCTCAAATTACTAAATCTAAGAGTATCTAAGAAGCTAAAATAAATAAAAAGCTAGTCCATGCCAGAATTTCAAGGCATCAAGACATGAAGAGGAAGATCCAGTCCAAGCTAGAAGCAATAGCTCACCCTGAAATCTGGCTTGATGAAGACTGGCTAGAGTTGCGGTTGAGTTGAAGACGATGGCACGTTTGCTGCACTCCACAATTAACAAAGAAAAACAAATACAAGTAGGGGTCAGTACAAGGCACAAGTACTGAGTAGGTATCATCGACCAACTCAAAATAGAAAGCAATATATATATCAGATAATAACATAAAATCAACTAATATTCTTAACAGGTGTCAACAACAATTACCGTAACCCTTGGTCACAACACCAAGCACATCAATGAGGACTCAAGCCTCCCCATCATACTCATTTGGGAATTAGTTCTTTAAAATTTAGTATATTATCATAATTCAAGATTCATTATCTTTATTCCTCTTGTGTCGGTACGTGACACTCCGCTCCACTACTACTATCCTGGTGTCGGAACGTGACACTCCGATCCATATACTATCCTGGTGTCGGAACGTGACACTCCGATCTATATACTATCCTGGTGCCGGAACGTGACACCCGATCCATATACTATCGTGGTGTGGGAACGTGACACTCCGATCCATATACTATCCTGGTGTCGGAACGTGACACTCCGATCCATATACTATCCTCCGAGTTCTAATTGATTTGTAAGTATGGTTTTGAAGTTTAGTAAAAAGTAGTGATATTTAAAATTTTTGAAGTTTTGAAAGGCTTAAGTTGATAAAAAGTGGTTTCAGAGTCATTTGGCATTTCAAGTCTCAAAATGGAATTCTGTCATTTCCATGAGCTCTAGAATGTGCAATTTGGTCTACAAGAGTTGTCAGTTTCTGATTTAAAGGTATTTTGTGGATTCGAGGTCTTAAGTAAGAAGTTTGTGTAATTTGAAACTTTTAGTTGACTTTGGTAGAAATTTGAAGTATGAATATTTAGATTTAGAATATGACTTTCAGCCAAGGAGAGGTATTTGTTAAATTTTTAGAGGTCCCGAGGTCAGGTTAGCATTTTTTAGCACTGAGTTAGTTTATTACAACTTTTAAAGTTTTTTGGTCAAAGGGACCTCAGATTCGTATGTTTATGGTTTCATTGATACTGGAACATTGAGTTTAGATTGTTAGCATATTTAGTTAGTGTATACGAGGTTTTGGATAAATCTTGATGGTCCTTTCGGAGGGATTTAATTGGCTGAAATTGTTAATTTATAGTTTCTTCATCACCTCGTGTTCATGAAGGGCCTTTTTTTCCTTAATGGTCCCGTTAGCTTAAATCGACTCCTGTTTACAAGGTCTCGAGCCTTCAAATCCTAGAATTCGCAAAGATCGACTAGCGTTTGCGAGAGGTCACTTAGGGGGGTTGCATTCGTGATCAAGACTTCATATATGAAATCCTCGCATTTGCGAACTTGATATCGCATATGTGAACCCTGATAGTATTTTTTCAAACATAGTGTTTAATCCCTATTTTTCTATCATCAAACTTTGAAAACATGGTATTGGCGATTTTAAAGGAGGTTTCAAAGACTCGTTGATTGGGTAACAATTTCTAACTCTGTAACTAATCTATTCATTATTTAAATATGATTTATATTATCAAATCAAGGTTTTTAGAAAATTTGGGAGTTCTTCAAGAACCAAAGATTTTTGATAAATTGGTGATAAAGGGTTGATTATAGATCCATTTTAAAAATGACTTTCACCAATTATTTCCAAATGCTTTGGGTAATGTATTTTCATATTAAACCTTATTCTCGGAATCAGGTTTTTGATCGATGATATTATTTGAAAATTAGTTGGCATATGTGCTGTTAGTTTCAAATCTTATTGTGATTACTTTATTGACTAGATTGTGTTGATGCACATACTATTCAGAAAGAGGGAAATTTAAAGTCCCAGATTGATGTGTTGACTGAACAAGGCAAGTAAACTTCTGAGCCTTTGTTAAGCTTGTAAAATCACGTGTTCTCCTTGTTGTATATGTTGGGGAGTAGTGAGAATTGGTGATAGGTTGAATTTCACAAATTAATTAATCTTGTTGATAACAAACGGGATGATTAAAAGTCAATATGATGGTAGTTGTTATGTGGTATATTTTGAAAGACTTGAACATTGATATTAATTCGGCTATTGATGAAATGCCATAATGATGGTGGTGTGATTGTGAATTATTGTGAATTTTCCATCTTTAGATTATTGTGTGAACATGCATATTTACATTGGTTCTAAAACATGTGACAATGTTTATATTATTATTACATAGAGATCTCTTTTTGTGGGTGATATTGATATTCAAGTTTCGATTGCTGAATGACGTTGATGTCGAGGTTTCATTCAGTGGGTACATGGACCTAGTGAATTTCTTATGGGCTTTGGTCTGATATTCAAGGGATATTATCATAGGAAAGACATGCATCACTCTATATGACAGTGCATCACATATTATTATGATTATTGATATGTTGTATTTTGAGACTAATGATTACGGAGTGCAATAACTTCTGTTAATGAACATGCTACTTCATTGCCATTGACCTATAATTGTTGAAGAATTGTTATTTAATATTGTGTTACTTGAAATAGTGAATTTGTAGGTTGGGGCTGATCTTTGTGGAGGTTGTAATTTGTGGAAGGTTTGGTTGGGATTAAAATAGAAATCACTTTCTATTGTTTTACATTGTTTTATGTTTAGCTTTCTAACTACCATGTTGTTTGTGACTTAGACCTCTATACTTGAGAAGGCTATAAGCCCGGATCTGCGAGATTCTTCTTCTTGTCTACTTCGTCCGAGGCTTTCCTATGGAGACTTAATAGGTAGTTGACTTTCACTTCAAAAGGCCCTCCTGTTATTTATATTATTGTTCTATTTTCGAAACAAAGACAATGGGACTTGTAATTATTTAAATTATGTTGTAATACATTAGTGGATTGTACACGTGACAACTAGATTTTAGGGCTGTTTATGAGATTTTTTGAGTTATCTGCATTTATGTTATAGTTTAATTTTCACATTTATATTGTTATATGTTGAATTTTTGTTGAGTTTTTTTGGTGGAATAGACAAGTGTTATCACACCTATTTTTGGGTCATGACATTAATCCTAGTATTTTATAACGGATTTTTAGGTAGATTTGACCTCAATTCCCAAAATAACAGATATGGGTGTTGTTGATTTAAAATTCTTATTATGATTGCATATATAAATAGATTATGTTTATTTAGAGACTTGTCGAACAGGGAAGACTCAATTGTCGGAGTGATTATTTAATTTCCTTAGGCAAGTAGACTTCTTAACTTTTTGATAAGTATATTGACCTTATATGTCATTGTGTGATAGGAGTTATGAGAATTGGTGAAGCGTTTAGAATATGTATTGTGGATATTATTAAATGATGAATTAGTCTTTTCATAACAACTTGGGGTAAAAGTGAGACTCTTGTTTGTTTGTATGATTTCATTATATTGTAGATAATTGGATGAATATGATGATTCAATTGATCATATGTAGTGATTAATTGTTATTGCATACTGGTGTTCGAATTATCATCTTCGTACTTGATCATTGCACATATATGTTGCATTGGTTTTGTATCACTGTTATAATGCAACTTTATGAGGATGATAGGGAATAAGAAATTCACACGTCCATGGAGAATTCATTGAGTGGAAATAGAGAACGGTCAACACATCTGTCACGCCCCGAGGCTACCCCCTTAATGCGGACGTGGACATGGAATCAAGGATAACTAGTGACCCAAGCAAACCCTACAAGCATATTATAAGCAAACTAAAGTAAATTGAAGCAATAAATACTATGCGGAATCTAATCATGAGATAATCTAAAATGATGGGAAAATACCTATATACTATCTGAATGAAAAATCTGAGAAAATTTAAATAACAGTTAAAGATGAAACACAAAACTAAGATTGAAACTATTTATGTCTAAAATAAACTTCTAACTGACTAGAAGTGTTGGGACATGCCCCAACTAAGTCAAGGAACACTGAAACTATGACTAAAATCAAAAGAAAACTTGTTTGGCGTCATCGAGAAATGATGACTCTCCACTGATGTTGTTGAACTTGAAATCAAGTATCAATCTATTCATGATCTAGAAACTCAGGAGTTGAACCTACATCACAAGAAGATGTAGCACAAAGTATGCGCTAGTACTTGAAAGGTACTGAGCATGCATTATAGAGTAAATCTAAATAATAACCATAACTGAAGTAAAGTATATACTGAGCAATGATATGATATAAGCATGATACTATACTACAAAATGGAATAAATGAATGCAATGACCAAGTTCATAACATACTGAGAATGAATACTAAACTGATAACATGGTCAATCCAATAGAATCTAATTTAATTGTGGGAGATATTAATGACCAACATAAAACTGCATGACCTAAATGTGGAGTCTGATGTATACGCCAAATCGAGAAGATCCAATATACCCTGCCAGAGGTATAAAGGCATGACTAGCGTGATCACAACAATTTTTCCTATAAAATGGACTTAAAACCTACGGGGCACTTAGTATTTGGACATATGGGTGACTAACCTAATCCACTCGGTACTAAGTCTTCTTCCAACTGATTATGTAATTTTGCAATTTATAACTGAAATACTTAAAATTCTGGATAGCTCAAATACTGGCATGCTAACATAAAAAGCAATATTAATGTACTGATAATGAAACATTTATAATTGAGCATGTATAATTGTTTGATCTAAACTAGCATGTGCAATTTATGAACTAAAAGAACTACATAACTAGGGTTTATACTAAAACATGTTAAAGATCATAATATACTTATTAGGAATAGTAAAGTAACTAATTCATGATAATTTCTTGAAATTGTAGAATCCATATGTCTAGATAATAATAACGGAATTAAGAATTTGATTGAATTATAGGGACCTAATGGGCGAAGGGAACCCACTAGTGAAATACCATATAACTGGTGATGAATTCCCCCAAAAAATTGATTTGGGGCTCAAACTGATGGAAAATCTATGTGTTCTTGGGAAGGGTTTTGTCTCCTCTTTCTCGTCCTTGCGTTCTAAAGTTTTATAAATTTTAGTGAATAATAGGACTTGGGTAAGCTTCACTTATGTTTCTAGGCTAACACTAACTAAAACTTCGTAGTTAACAGGTTAAACGATGTAGTTTAGAGGTCCAACACATAATTAAAAAAACAAACGACCCTTGACTTAACTACGGACACGACCAATAGACTTTCGATTGACAAATGGTCCATACTGCTCAACCATCATTCAGTGACTAGGACTGAAATTTGGGGTATCGATCCACAGACCAGGACCGTGGTCTGTGGCATGGCCTACGGTTCGTAGGTGTGGTCGTGGGTCAACACTTTTAAAAATATTTGGATTTTTTCTGGGAGGGCTACAATTTACTATTTATAGACCACCAGCACGGACCATAGGTCACCTCACAGTCTGTAGGTGGTTCCCATCGGGGGCACCTATAGCTTTAAAAATCTGCATGTGGTTTGTCTAGGACATAGGTGTTACATTATCTCTTCCTTTGTAAAAATCACCGTCTAATGAAAACTGAACTATTTAAAATGGAGGGAAAGAGTTGAATCCTACCATAAAAAAAATTACTAAAACTAAATTGTAACTTAACTAAGTTGTAAGAAATATGTTTAAAATGCAAGTACAAACTGAAGGAACATGATACTATGACTGAATTTACGCATGAATGACTGAAAAATTGAAGAGGAACTATTGCCTCAGGATGGAGTTTAATCGGAAGGAAAGAGGTAAGGGATACTTGGCCTTCATGGCTTCATCTGCTTCCCATGTAAATGAAGCGATTTTTTTTTGTTTCTCAATATTTGAACTCAATGATAAAGAATCTAAATTGGCACATCCTCATGAGTGAGACTATCTTTTACAGCCAAACTTTCTCCAGTACGACGGACAACGGATCACCTACACACTTTTTCAACAACGAAATGTGAAAAATCGGATGCACTACTGCTAATTCTGCTGGAAACTGTAACTCATAAGACACCTTTCCAAACCTTTTTGGAATATTGTAAGGGCCAATATATATAGGAATAAGCTTTCCTTTCTTGAAAAACCTCATCATCCACTTCATAGGTGATACTTTCCGGAAAACTTAATCAACAACTTGGAACTCTAATTATCTTCTCTTTACGTCTACATAAGTTTTCTGGAGACTCTAAGTTTTCTTAATATATCTCTAATGCATTGCACTTCCTCCATAGCATCATTGGCTGAAATAAAGTCCTATCAAGGTTGCTTCACCTACTCATCCACCTTAGGAACACATAAGCAACCATCTCTCCCCGGGATAAACCTCTTCTTTATGCCGATGAACTACAACTTCCAACTGAAGGAGTTTAGGATCACTATCTTATTTTTCCTTAACATCCGCTACTCATGAATATTGTGACCTTCCTGGGTTATTGCACCACATTCTTGCATGTTCGTAAGACAATTCCTAAGCGAGCAAGAGGATGAACATCTTTTGCTAATTCATTTCTTTCTTCATTCACATATACTACACTACCCATATTTATCATCTTCTAGTCTTAAGGTAAGAAATAAATTTACCTACACACACTGAGTTACTGCCCTTCAATTCTAGATTGGCTTGTTTTGAAACTAAAACTAAACGATACTATTTCTACAATCAACTGAGGCATAATAGGACGGTTACCAATCAATACCTAGATTAATATCGAAATCTACCATTTCTTACTTTACAAGGCTTAAGGTTTTTTTTGGAGAGACTTCGATAGGGTAATTGATGTATACCCGTCTAGCTATAATTGGGTCTGTAAATGGAGTAGAGACTAATAAGGGTTCTAAAATATTTTTTGGGCTAACACCTATGTTTATTGCTATCTAGGGAGTTACAAAAGAAAAATTAGTCCATGGATCTTACAACACATAAATATCTAAAAAATAGACTCGTAACTTACTAATGACCACATTAGGAGAATCTTTCTGGTACTGGAGAGCGTGGATAGCAAGGAAATATTTTTGGTGTTGACTACCACCTGTACCATATGACACACCCTACTGATTTGGGCGACCTACTGGTGTAGACTTAGCCCTATTATTTTTTCCTTCTTGGCAAAAGGGCAATTCTTCACCCTATAAACAGGCTAATTACACCCAAAACATCATTCGTTGCCTACAATACAGTCGCCTGGATTGTTCTTACCTCACTTTGAACAAGTTGGGTAGGTCTTATTTCATAAAACAGTTCCTTGAGACTTAGAGCCCAATGCCCTTATATTCTGATCTTTTAAAAATTGTAAGTGATTTCCACCACCTGATTTCTGCTGAGAGCACTCATAGTTCCTTGTTCCACCTTTCATGTTGACACTAAATATTTCCATAAGCCTATCTCCCTCAACCTACTGATTGTTCTGATAAGTCATACTTTGAGCCAAAAGTATGATATCATTTAGAAGCTCTACATTTGAAACCTCATGGTCTCGAACTAGAGGAACTGCGTTAGTGTTACGTGCATTAGCATTCCTTGGGTAAGCTCTATGAAAAGTCATTATCTAAACCACATACCATAGTGTTTGAAATGAGAAATTGGATCATACCTCACACATGATAAGAGTAGCAAGAAAATGAAGTTTTCCTTAAACACCCATACCCTACTTCCCATTAGATGTTGTGCACTTTACAACTATGAAAATGACTCTACTTAGTACGGTTTTTCAAACATCCTAGGTTACTCAAACCTAACGTTTTGATACCGACGTGGGCACGAGAGCTAATATCATGAGTGTCCCAAAGCTAACTTTATTGGTATATCATAAGCAAACTAAAGTAAACTTAAACAATAAATATTGTCCGTAAGCTAATCAAGAGATAATCTACAATGATGGGGAAATACACATATACTGTCTGAAAAAACAATCTAAGGAGAGTTTAATAAAAAATTAAGAAGAAACTCAAAACTAAGACTGAAACTATCCATGTTTGAAATAGGCCTTTAACTAAGTAAAAGTGTTGCGACATGCCCCATCTAAGTCTAGAAAAACTGAAACCAAAGACTAACATCAAAAGAAAACATGTCTGACGTCCTTGATAAATGAGGACTCATCGCTGATGTTGCTGAAATACAGATTGGGAACTGATCTATGCATGATCAAGAAGTTGAGGACCTGAACTTGCATCACGAAAAGATGTTGCACAGAGTCTACGTCAGTAATTTAAAGGTACTGAGCATGCAGGATAGAGTAAAGTTGATTAATAATCATAACTTAACCAAAGCATATATATGGAGCAATGATATGATATAAGCACAATATCAAACTGAGAATAGTGAACATAAAATTAGTGAATGCAATGAACAAGTTCAAAACATGTTGATACTAAATACTAAACTGATAACATGGTCAATGCAATAGAATCTAACTAAACCGTGGAAACTACTAATTACCTACATAAAACTACGTGACCTAAATGTGGAGTCCGACGCCACATCTAGAGGAACCAATATACCCTGCCAGAGGCATAAATCCATGACTAGCGTGATCACAAAAATATTTACCATAGAACGACATACAACCTACAGGACACATATTTTTGTGACCTACGGTTATATAATATAGTAATTTATAATTGAAATGCTGAAAAATCTACATTGATCAAATACTGACATGCTAACTGAAAACACAACATTAACGTACAAATAATGAAACCTTTATAACAGGGGCATTTATAATTATTTGTTCTAACCTAGAATGTGTAGTTCATGAACTTAAAGAACTACATAGCTAGGGTTCTGAAATTATGAAGGATTTTATAATGACACATGTTAAATATCTTGATTTACTAATTACGAATAATACAGTATCTAATTCATAATAATTTGTTGAAGTCAAGAAATCGCATGTATGGTTGGTAATAAGGGAATCAAGAATCTTACTCAATTTAGGGACCTAATGGGCGAAAGAAACCCACTAGGGAAATCTCACATACTTTGTGATGAATTCTATTAAAAATCTTTCGATTTCAGGGCTAAAACTGATGGAAACTCATTGTGTTATTAGGAAGGGTTTAGTCGCCTTTTCACCTCTTTGTGTCCGATATTTTATTAATTTTGGTGAATGATCTAACTTGAGTAAGTTTGACTTATGCTTCAAGCCTAAAATTGACATAAACTATGTAGTTTAGGGTTTGAATAATGTAACTTAGATGTCCAACGCATAGGGAAAAACCAAAAGACCCCTGACTAAACTTTTATTGGGGTCATCAATGGTCTGTGCTTGTCGACCATCATTCGGCGATTGAGAGTGAAATTTTTTATATCGTCCACGAACCAGGACATGGTATGTGGCATGGTTTACGGCCCGTAGGTACGCCCGTGGGTCGATACTTTGATAAATTCTTAGACTGCTTCTAAGGAGGGCTACAGGTCACCATCCATGGATCACCTACACAGATCGTAGTTCACCTTATGGTCCATGCTGGTGGCCGTCGGTGTCACAACATCCAGGATACGAGGTGTTACAACATCCATGTAATATTCATTGAAATAAAATACGAATCGACTCATATGCCCGTGACAACAGCTTGGAATGAAGAGTTCCTCATGAGTTCAAGATTGAGAGACAAAAAATGTTTATCATTAATACAAACATGCATCACTCTATATAACATTGCACTTCATTTGATTCTTGTCGGGTGTGATTGTTGATATATTATTGTGGCTATTGTATTATAAGACACAATGGTGGCTTTGATTATTCATGGGCAGGTGCAAATTTTATGTCCTTTATGAGCTTAGTGGTATGGAGTGAACATTGTTAGATTGGGCTAATTGTTTCTTCCAGGTTGTAGTTGAGGAGGTTCCATTGGAGTGGATGAGTACTTATGTTCAATATTATTTTACTTAGAGTTAGTTGTTTGCTTGCTAAGAACTATGATTTTTGGTACTCGCCCCTTTCTTCTACATTTGTGTAGGTTATGAATCAGAATCACCTTGATTAATTCTTTTTCTCTACGTGTGAGGCTACAGTTGGAGAGTTTATGAGCTAGTTGCTTGTCATTTCAGCGGACACCTCCTACTCTTGTAGTATGTTTTTGTTCTATTATAAAAACAAAGATATTCAGACTAGTATTTCTTACTTAGAGGCATGTACAAGTGACTACAAGGTTTTGGAGTTATAATTGAGATTATGTTATCCACGGTGTGTTGTTAAGATTATGTTAATTTTTTATTCTGATTTACTTTCTCATTTATCTCTTAATTTTAATTTTAGGTTGACTTTTCTTGGTGGGATAAAACAAGTATCATGGCGTCTATTAGGGATCGTGCCGCTCAATCTTTCCACTTTGAAATTAACAAAAAATTGATGAAAACAAAATATTGGAAGTTTAAATTCTTACCAAAAAGCAGCCACCAAAGAAAAGTTATCACAACATATGAAAACACCAATAATTACTTATTTGTATGGTTACCTTATATCTTTGGCCATAACTGATTTTATAGTGTGTTCTGAAATTAGTATATTAGAAGAAGAATAAAGTAGAAAAAGAGATATTTTGAATGATTAATTTGTAATTAAGAAAATGGTTTCTATTTTTAGAGTCAATTTATATAAATTCAGACTAACATTTTAGGATGTCTTTTTTCATTTTATTTATATGAAAAGATTGTAATTTATAGTACTTTTGATATAGTTTTAATATCTAAATCTTTTGTTTAAAATATTGAATTATTGTAATCTAATTTAACTTTAAAAATTAGTTAATTGACTTTTTAAAAACGTAATATGACAAATAAAAGTGTACGGAAGAAGTTATGAATATACTATTGAACTTCCAAAGGGAAAAATATATATTAGCAATAAATTCAAAAGGCTCGTGGAAGTTAACTCCCATTAATTTTTTAATTCCTAAATATAAAATTATATTTACATTTCACATCACCCATAAAGTAGTGTTAGACCTTATTTGTTTCCATTAAGATTAAGGGGTCTGAATTTGAACACACATCTAAATATTAAGATTTGAATTAAGATTTGAGTGTTTTGATCTGAGTATATATCTGAATATTAAGATGTGATCACTAAATCTGAACACTAAATAACAATGTTGTTTGTTTTTAATATTTCAATGTGCATGTGAAATTGAACATTATATTAATAAATATGATAAAAAATTTCATTTTAACAAAATATATAACTTTTGTTTAAAAATAATAATTTAAAAAGATTCAACAATCGTGATTTGGAGTACTATTTTTTTCATTCAAAAAGCCTTGATAAATAACAATACACCAAAACTATTATTGCAACCATTGTTCTTGACACACGTCAATACATGAATATTATTAATATAAAAAAGTTGTTGAAATAATTTTTGAAAAACTTACCAGTTCAAGAGAGAAAATGGTGTTTGATTGAGAAAAGAGAATTTTTTTTCTAGTTATGAGATAAAAAGGCACACCAAAGTAGAGAAGCAATAAGAAATTGCTATGTCTGCCTGATTATCCACAAACACGTGATTTCTTGTTGCTCAAAATCAAGATCTAACATAATCTTGCTTATCCAAAGAGCTTGAATAACAGATCTAACAGCAGCTGTAAATTCAGCTTTGACAGTTGACTATGCCAATACCTTTCTTTTTGAGCACCATGAAAAGAATCATGAACTAAAGCTAAAACAATAACTTGAAGTGCTTTTTCATGTCATCATCTGACCCAGCCCAATCACTATCAGAACACCCTTGGAACTTGAACTTTTGACTTTTCACGAACCTAACACCGTAGTCCAAATTCCCTTAACACGCCTTATTATTCTTTTTGCAGCTTTCATGTGCATTTCGCTTGCACAATTAGGAAATATAGACAAGACACTTACTGCTTTCTGAATGTCGGGTCTAACGACAGTGAGATACACGAGACATCCAACCATACTTCTATAAGTTGCCTCGTCAACCTTGTAACTACTATCATCTCTAATCAATTTTTCTTTTTGATACATTGAAGTGTTCATAGGTTTGCCATCTTCTATAATGAACTTATTTAGTGTAGATTTGAAAAATCTACATCCTAAGAAAGTAAGACATTTCTCCCAAGTCTTTCGATTCGATAACTTTCTTTATCTCAACCTTGAATTCATGTAACATTCCAAGGTTGCTTACTGTTACAAGAATATCGTCAACATAATACAAGAGTCTCTTTTTTATCAAATAGAATTGATTTGCGAAGTCTATTCTTAAAATCTAAGTCTTACAAGTGATTATAAATTCGATTGTTCAAAGCCCTTGGATCTTGTTTTAAACAATAAAGGGCTTTCATCAATCGATACACTTTGTGGTCTATATCCCATTACATAAAAACCTTGAGGTTGCTTCACATAGATTTTCTCACATTATATATTTCTACTTGGTATATGAAATTGCTTCTTCAAATCCAAAAGGCTCTAAATAGATGCATTGCATACCTGGTATATGCCAAAGAGCGACCTTGTTCCTCTCTCTAGTTGATCATCAATGTTCTCATCTGAATCTATTAGATTTCTTGTGATATTCTTCTCGTAACATCTTCCCATCCCCATTTATCATTCTACATTATATAAATGCATGTATGCTTACCATAATTTTTCCTGTATAAGGCTGTAAAATTCTCTAAGCTTTAGAGATTGTACTATGATCAATAGAGACTCCATGTTCAGCGTTCTTATCTAACTGGTCCCTCTTAACCTGCAGAATATGAGATATACACAAACAACCAAAGGTTATTAAGTTTTGTAAGGAGGGCTTATACCCGTGCCATGCCTCAAAAGGTGTCTTTTCCTTCACACCTTTTGGGGCAACATGCTCAACAAAAAAAAAACCAGTCTTTGTTAGCTACTTTTTCCCAAAACTTTTCTGGTACGCCCTTATCATATAATAAGCATCTCAACATGTCCATTATCGATAAGTTCTTTCTTTCACTTACACCGTTTTGTTTTGGAGTATATGTAACAATGAATTGATTCTCAATTCCTGAATTTTCACAATACTTTTCAAAACAATCATATGTGTACTCGGTACAATTCTTTGATCTTATTTTTAATCTAGAAACCACTTTAATTTTATGCGAAATCATGAAATATCGAGAACACTTCAGTTACTTTATATTGGAACTTGAGAATATAAATCCAACACAATCATTTCATATCATTAATGAATGGTATAATATATTTACTTCCGTTAAGAGAGAAGTCCTATGTGGTCCACAAAAATCAGTATGGACTTATTGAAGCTTTATTGATGCTCTAAAGTCTGCCTTGGAAGAAGGCATCCTACTTTACTTTCCCAATTAACATGTGCTGCGAGCTGCGTGTTCATCCTCTATAAGTGGTAGTCCTCGAACGATAACTTTCTTCAGCATGTAGAAGAGTTTCCTATGGTGGAAATGTCCTAGTCTCTTGTTCCGTATATTTGTTGTAATCTCTTGGCTCGGATAGGCAACCAATTTTTCCTCCATTGAATTAAAGGAAAAGATTTTTCCTCTCATTTTAACTTGACAGATTTTTTGTCCCTTTTGATCAAAGATCACACACTTCATGTCCTCAAACGTAAGCTTATTATAATTCACCAAATGTCGCCCTATGCTCAACAAATTTTTATCAAGTTCAGGAACATAAAATACATATGAGATTAACTTTGTTCGTTATTAGATTTCAATAGCGACTGTACCTTTCCCTTTGGCTGGAAGGTAATCTCCATTATCAATTCTGGATTTAGAGATTACAGATCTGTCTAATCTCTGAAAACTTCTGATACTGAGTCATATAATTTGTGCACCCATTATCAATTAACCAGCTTTCACTTGGACTTCTACTTGCAAAATAAGTGGCCACAAATAATTGATATTCTTCTTCTTCGTTTGGAATTTGAACTCCATTTAATTTTTGCGGTTTTTTTTCTACACAAATAATCTCAGCATGACCAACTTTATTAAACTTTCTACATCTCATATCTAGTTTTTTCCAACATTTGAAGTGTCGATGATAACTATTCCCACAATAATGATATGGTGGATATTTTCCACCTTTGTTGTCATTGCTAGAATTGCTATCAGTTGCAGTAGCTTATGCTGACGTATCATAGATCTTCTTCAACTTATGCTTTCTACCTTTGTCTCCAACATTGAATTGATGCCTTGCGTACAGAGCTCCTTCAACAGTCCCCTTGTTCTTCATCATTCTTCTTTGTTCCTGATCTTGCAATGAGTTTAAATGTTCCGTCAAAGTAATGTTTGACAGATCTTTTGTATATTCCAGTGAAGCAATTGTTTCTTCAAACTTTTTAGGTAAAGTAACAAGGATTTTCTGCACAATCCTTGTATCGAAAAATTCAACACCAAGTAACTTTATCTTATTGGCCTCACTATTAAGTTTATCTGAGTACTCTTTAATTGTCTTAGATTTCTTAATTTTTTGCATTTCAAATTACCTCGTCGGGTTTGATACCTTTATGCCTCAAATTCTTTCATATCGATACTATTCCTTTTTATGAAAGTCCCATATATCCTTAGCCGATTTAAGTGTAACGATTCTAGAAAAAAAAGTAGGATATAATGCAGGATACTGTGGCGGAACCAGAATTTTCAATATAGCGATTCAAAAGCTAAAAAAAAAAGAAACACAGAGTAGCCGAAGGGATTTAACATCTAATATATATACCTAAAAAATTATTTTAATCGTGTATAAATCATATAATTTTCCACCGAAGGGTTCGGATGAACACCTCATTGTAAGGTTTTTTCGCCATTAGCGACATAGAGGAATGCCTTCGCCTTCGACATCTTGGTTTTCTTCTCTATGTTAGTTTTATTCTGAGCCATTATAGGAATTCCTGGTAAAGGAATGAGTTCATAATCCTCTTCTACTGCTTCCCAATGATCACATGCATCCAGGCTTTCACCCTAACAACTCAAACCTGATAGTATTATCCATCAAAAGATCATGAAGTCCTGTGCTTCCATTATGAAACCTTACATTGTAGAAGCCCTAAAATGAATGAGCATAAATTCTCGTGGCTATGTTGGAATGGTGTCCTTATTATGCAATGAGATGCCAAAAGGAAAAGAAATGGTATGATGTATTCATAACTATCTTGTCTACAACTAAAACAATGGTTGGTTGCTTTTCTAAAGAACAATTTATTGAAATGATGCTTTGTTTAATGTTTATACTTCACTTTCATTGTCTATACATCCATACATTCTAAACAACAAAGAAGTATCAACATTATTCAAAGCATCATATCAATAAACACTTTTCGAAAAGCAACCAAACATTGTTTTAGTTGTAGACAATATAGTTATGAATACATCATACTATTCCAGCATAGTCACCAGAATTTAAGCTCATTGACTTTAGGGCATCTGCTAAGAAATGTTTCACAATGATAGCACAATCTTTTAGGACTTTGTGATCTTTTCATGGAGAAACTATCAGGTCTTTTGCTTTTAGGATGGAAGCCTACATTGGATGCATGTGATCCCTGGGAGGCAGTACATGATGATTATGAAGTTCATCCTTTACCTGTCAATCCTATAATGGATCTGATTAAAACAGACAATGAGATAAAAATTAGGAAGTGGAAGGTGAAGGCCAGCCTCTATGCTGCCAGTGGCGGAGCCACGTTACAATGAAAGGACTCATCGGAACCCCCTTCGGCAGAAAATTTATATGATTTATAGATGGTTAAAATTATTTTTAGATATGTATAGTAGATGTCGAACTCCTATGGCTACTTTGTGTGTCTATCTTTTTAGTTGAATACCCTTATTAAAAATTCTGATTCAGCCATTGTATGCCGCAGTATCTCCAACTATATTTTCCCAAATCATGACACTTAAATCACCTAAGGAAATATAGGACTTTCTGCAAAATGATTATTATGAAGATGAAAGAATTTGAGGCATTAAGGTCTTAAACCTGGTGAGGGTGATAGTGAAGATTACCTTCCATCCAAAGGGAATGACACACTAGTTATCGACATCTCAGTTACAAAGTTAATCTCAGATGTAATTTATATTGTTGAACTTGAACAAAATTTGTGGAGCGTCGGGCAAATTTTGGAGAATGGTTTGAGCTTATGTGTGAGACAATAAGTGTATGATCTTTGATCCAAATGTCCAACAAATATATAAACTTAAAATCAGAGGAAAGATCTATTCCTTTGATTCAGTGGAGGAAAAATTGGTTGCCTATCCGAGCCAAGAGATGATAACTAATATATGGAACAAGAGACTCGGACATTTTTATCATAGGTCACTTTTGTACATGTTAAAGAAATATATGGTTCGAGGACTAAAACTTATGGAGGATGAACGCACAGCTTGCATCACATGTCAATTGGGAAAGCGAAGTAGGATGCGTTTTGCCAAGGCAACCTAGAGAGAATCAGTGAAGCTTCAATTAGTCCATATTGATTTTTGTTTAGTTGACCACATATGACTACTCTCTTAACGGAAGTAAAATTTTATAGCATTCATTGATGATATGACACAATTGTGTTGGATATATTTTCTCAAGTTCAAACATTAAGTACCTGAAGTGTCCTCGAAATTCAAAGCTTTGGTAGAAAATAAAAGTGGTTGCATGATTCAAATGCTTAGATCAGGTAATGGTACCATTGATTTTGAAAAAAATTGTGAAAATGTAGGAATTAAGAATCAAATCACTTTTCAATATACTCCACATCAAAATGGTGTAAATGAATGGAAGAACAGATCGAGAATGGAGATGTTGAGAGGCTTAGTATATGAGAAGGTCCTGTGCAAAAGCAGCTAACACTGCTGTTTTTTTTGCTGAACAGGATTCCTAAAAAAGCCGTGAAGGAAAAGACACCTTTTGAGGCATGGCACGGGTATAAGCCATCCTTAAAAAACATAATAATCTTTGGTTATTTGTGTTTCTCTCATATTCCATGGGTTAAGAGGGACAACGTAGATAAGAAATTTTCATTAGGAGTCTTTGTTATTTCTAGTACAATCTCCAAAGCTTACACAATTTTTTAGTCTCAAACAGAAAAAATTATGGTAAGAAGAAATGTATTTTTTATGGAGAATGAGCAATGTTACTGGGAAGAATTTAACCAGAAGCACAAGAAATCTACTAGATTCAGATGAGAATATTGAGGGACAAGGTCGCTCTCTGACATATACCAGAGATGAAATGTGGCCATTTTAGAGCCTTCTGGATTTGAAGAAGATGTTTCATATCCCAACTGGAAAGCAGCAATGGAGGAGGATCTTGCAATGATTCATAAGAGCGAGACATGGCATCTTGTCGAAAAACCACAACATAGGTAGATCATTGGTGTGAAGTGGTTTTAACGCATGAAATTGAATGCTGATGGATCTATTAACAAGCTCAGGGAAAGACTTGTTGTGAAAGGTCACTCACAAATTTTTGCAGTTGGTTATTAAGAAACCTTTGCTCCAGTTTCTAGGCTTAATAATATAAGGTTGTTACTAGCTATTGCTACTAAAAAAGGTTGCAAAATTTTTCAAATAGATGTCAAGTACGCTTTTTAAATGGTTTTCTACATGAGCAAATTTATGTGGAGAAAGTTCAAGGTTAGTCTGTAAAGTGACATGACAACAAAGTGTATGGTTTAAAACAAGCTCCAAGGTCTTGGTATAGTCGAATTGGTTATTATTTTAAAGTGTTAGGATTTAAGAAAATCCTAAGTGAATCGACTCTCTATTCGTAAATGTCACGACCCAAAACCGAGCCGCGACTGGCACCCACATTTACCCTCCTATGTGAGCGAACAAACCAATCTAACCCTTAACATTTCAATATAATTAACAAAATGTGATGCGGAAGACTTAAACTCATTAATGAAAAACAATTCCATAACTATTATTATTATCCCCAAAATCTGGAAGTCATCACCACAAGAACATCTATCCTCAAATTACTAAACTAAGAGTATCAAAGAAAACAAAAACAAGTAAAAAGCTAGTCCATGCCGGAAGTTCAAGGCATCAAGACTTGAAGAAGAAGATCCAGTCCAAGCTAGAAGGCATTAGCTCACCCTGAAGATCCGGTGTGACGAAGACTGGCTAGAATTACTGTTGAGTTGAAGACGACGGCACGTTTGCTGCACTCCACAAATAACAAAGAAGAAAACATAAAAGTAGGGGTCAGTACAAAACACGGGTACTGAGTAGATATCATCGGCCAACTCAAAATAGAGAACAGTACATATCAAGTAATATTATAAACCAACTACAATACTCAACATGTAGCAACAACAAGTACTATAATCATCAATAAGTACTACCAAGTTCATCCATGAGGACTCACGCCTCAATATCATACTCATTTGGGAATTAGGTTCATTAGATTGAGTATATTAACATCTTTCAAGATTCATTATCTTTCTTCCTCTTGTGTCGGTACGTGACACTCCCCTCCCTCATTATCTTTATTCCTCTTGTGTCGGACGTGACACTCCGATTCCCTACTACTATGTGTCGGAACGTGACACTCCGATCCCCTAAATCTACGTGTCGGTTCGTGACACCCGATCCCCTAAATCTACGTGTCAGTTCGTGAAACCTGATCCCCTAAATCTACGTGTCGGTTCGTGACACCCGATCCCCTAAATCTACATGTCAGTTCGTGACACCCGATCCCCTAAATCTACGTGTCGGTTCGTGACACCCGATCCCCTAAATCTACGTGTCGGTTCGTGACACCCGATCCTTTAATTCTATGTGTCGGAACGTGACACTCCGATCCCCTAATCTCATTCTATCAATTCATCAAGCCTTCTCTTATACTAAGGCATCATCATTCTCATTACTTTAGTTCATTAAGCCTTTTCTTGTACTAAGGCATCATCAATCTCATTACTTTAGTTTATCAAGCCTTCTTTATTACCAAGGCATCATCATTAACAAAGAGATTAGGGCTTTTTAAGATTTGGGATTCAATAACTTCATCATGCTCATATAATCACAATTATATAATCACATTCATACAAGCATACAATTAAGCACATAACAGATACATATCATTCGCTATTAAGAGTTCACTAAGAATATCGTAAAAACCATAACCTACCTCCACCGAAGAATTGAATTCAACAAGCAAATTCCCAAGCTTTGTGCTTTTCCTCTTCGATCGATTCCTCTCTCTCTATCTTTGTTCTTTCTCTTTTTCTTATTCCAACCCTCTTTCTTTTACCCTAATTAGTATATAATTAAGTATAAAAGATGACAATAATGACCCACTAATTAACTTGAGGTTACCTCTTTTAAACCCCAAGTAATTATACTTATTAATATTCACCCTCTAACTTTATAAATAAAGCAGGAATAGTCCAAAACGTCTCTTAAAACTTAACAGAAATCCGACCCCGCCTGGGATTTACGCAACCTGTGACGGCCCGTCGTGCCTGCGACGGTCCGTCATGCAGGTTCGTCAGAGACTCGATTTCCTTAAGGAGTCTGTGACGGCCCGTCGTTCCTACGACGGTCCATCCTGCACTTCCGTCATGACGTTCAGAGACTCGTTCCCTGTACCAAATTCTCAAGAGTTGAAGTGTTTTGAAACGGGGGCTCACGACGGTTCGTCGTACCTGACCGTCCTGCAGTTCCGTCACAAAGTTCAGAGAGTCGATTTCAGTACTCAGATTTCAGAATTCCTAAGTGTTTTGGAACGAGACACCCTCGACGGTCCGTCGTGCCCACGACGGTCCATCGTGGTGTCCGTCGTCTCAGCCAGTTTTTCCAGAAATAAAATCTGCTGCTCAAAACGACTAAACAGGTCATTACAATAGATACCAATTTACCCATCGTTCGTCCTCGAGCGATCAAAAGAAGAAAAGCAAGGGCGAAAAGGATTACCTGAATCTGTAAACAAATGTGGGTATCTTTCATGCATATCGGCCTCCTTCTCCCAAGTGGCTTCTTCAACCGGTCGATTCTTCCATTGAACTTTGATGGATGCAATCTCCCTCGACCTCAACTTGCGAACTTCCCTATCTAAAATTGCAACAGGTTCCTCTTCATAAGTCAAATTCTCATCAAGCAGAACAGAATCCCAACGGATGATGTAGTTTCCATCCCCATGGTACCTTTTCAACATGGACACATGAAATACCGGATGCACTCTGGATAGCCCTGGAGGCAAGGCTAACTCATAAGCCACCTCCCCTACTCGCTTTAGTACCTCAAATGGTCTGATATACCTTGGACTTAGTTTACCCCTTTTTCCGAACCGCATCACCCCTTTCATGGGTGAAACCTTCAACAAGACTTGTTCACCCTCTATGAACTCCAAGTCTCTAACCTTTCGGTCCGCATATTCCTTTTGTCTACTTTGAGCCGCTAAAAGCTTTTCTTGAATAGCTTTCACCTTCTCCAAGGAATCCCTCAATAGATCAGTACCCCAAGGTCTAACCTCAAATGCATCAAACCAACCAATGGGAGACCTACATCTCCTCCCATACAATGCTTCAAATGGAGCCATGTCAATGCTGGACTGATAGCTATTATTATATGAAAACTCTGCTAAGGGTAAGAATTTATCCCAATGACCACCAAATTCTATCACACATGTACGAAGCATATCCTCCAACACTTGAATCGTTCGCTCAGACTGACCATCAGTCTGAGGGTGAAACGCAGTACTAAGGTCCAACCTAGTACCTAATTCAACATGCAATGTTCTCCAAAACTTAGAAGTAAACTGCGTACCTCTATCTGATATGATGGACAGTGGAACTCCATGCAATCGAACGATTTCTGAGATGTAGATTTTGGCTAACTTCTCTGCATTGTAGGTCACCTTGACCGGAATGAAGTGAGCAGACTTAGTTAACCTATCAACAATCACCCAAATAGAGTCATACTTACCCAATGTCTTTGGAAGACCAACCACGAAGTCCATTGCAATTCTCTCCCACTTCCATTCAGGAATGGGCATTCACTGAAGTGTTCCTCCGGGCCTCTGGTGTTCATACTTTACTTGTTGACAATTTGGGCATTTGGCAACAAAGTCCACAATGTCACGCTTCATTCTACTCCACCAAAAGTGATTCTTTAGGTCACGGTACATCTTTGTTGCACCATGATGTATAGAATATCCGGAACTGTGAGCCTCAGTCAGAATAGTGGTGATCAAATCATCGATGCGGGGTACACATACCCTTCCCTTAATCCTCAAAACACCTTCCTCATCGATTGTTGCTTCTTTAGCCTCTCCTTGCAACACTTTATCTCGAATTCGACCTAGTTTCTCATCATCAAACTATTTTCCCTTGATCTTGTCAAGAAAAGAAGATCTTGCCTCTACACAAGCTAACAATCCTCCCTTCTCATTTATTTCTAACCTCATAAGGTCATTAGCCAGAATCAGAACCTCTCTAGCCAATGGGCGTCTAGAAACTTGCAAATGAGCTAGACTTCCCATGCTTCCGGCCTTTCTACTTAAAGCATCCGCCACAACATTTGCTTTTCCCGGATGATACAAGATAGTGATGTCGTAGTCCTTCAGTAGTTCCATCCATCTCCTCTGTCTCAAGTTCAAATCTTTTTGAGTAAAGACGTACTGTAGGCTACGATGGTCCGTATAGACTTCACATTTAACCCCATACAAATAGTGTCTCCATAGCTTAAGTGCAAATACTACCGCGGCCAACTCCAAATCATGGGTCGGATAGTTACGTTCATGCACCTTTAATTGCCTCGAAGCATAAGCAATCACATTCTTCTCTTGCATTAGCACTGCACCCAACCCAGAATAGGATGCATCACAATAAACAATGATGTTCTTACCCTCTACTGGCAAGGTAAGAATTGGTGCAGTAGTCAACAAGGTCTTGAGTTTCTGAAAGCTTTCCTCACACTCATCCGACCATACAAATGGAACTTTCTGCTTAGTCAAGTTCGTTAATTGGGAAGAAATAGAAGAGAATCCCTTGACAAATCGGCGGTAGTAGCTAGCTAAACCAACAAAACTCCTTATTTCTGACACGTTTGTAGGTCTCACCCAATTCTTCACTGTCTCAATCTTAGATGGATCCACCATCACTCCATCCTTAGAAACCACGTGTCCCAAGAAGGACACTGAATCTAGCCAAAACTCACACTTGGAAAATTTGGCATAAAGATTCTTCTTCCTCAATAACTCTAACACCATTCTCAAATGCTCCTCATGTTCCTTTTTACTGTTCGAGTATATCAGTATATCATCAATAAATACGATCACAAAGAGATCCAGATATGGCTTAAAAATCCCATTCATCAAGCTCATGAAAGCAGCAGGGGCATTAGTAAGATCAAACGACATTACCACAAATTCGTAGTGCCCATACCTAGTTCGAAAAGCAGTATTTGGCACATCCGTTGCCCGTATTTTCAATTGATGATAACCGGATCTCAAGTCAATTTTAGAGAAGACACAAGCACCTTGTAACTGATCGAACAAGTCATCAATGCGAGGAATGGGATACTTGTTCTTGATAGTTACCTTGTTCAACTGCTGGTAGTCTATGCACATCCGAAAGCTCCCATCCTTCTTCTTCACAAATAATACCGGAGCACCCCAAGGAGATGCACTTGGTCTAATGAAGCCTTTGCTCAACAACTCTTGAAGTTGTGCCTTTAACTCTCTTAACTCCGCGGAAGCCATTCTATAAGCGGGTATAGAAATGGGGCGAGTGCCCGGTTCAAGATCAATACAGAAGTCAATATCCCTATCCGGTGGCATACCAGGAAGATCTGCAGGGAACACATCCAAAAACTCACGGACTACCGAAACCGACTCAATCAAAGGTACTTGGGTAGTAACATCCCTGAGGTGTGACAAGAAGGCTAAACAACCCTTACTAGCAATTCTCTTAGCACGAAGAAAGGAGACGATACGAACCGGATTGGAAGTGTAGTCGCCCTCCCACACTAACGGGTCTGTCCCAGGCTTGGCTAACGTCACAGTTTTAGCATTACAATCCAAGATCGCAAAATTCGGAGAAAGCCAAGTCATACCCAGAATTACATCAAAGTCAACCATTTCTAAGATAACCAAATCTACATAAGTGTTGCTCCCCACAAAATTCACCAAACAAGACCTATATACCTTTTCAACTATCACAGACTCACCCACCGGAGTAGAAACACGAATAGGCATGTCAAGTAATTCACAATGTAAATTTAGACCATTAGCAAATGAGGAAGATACATAAGAAAATATGGATCCAGGATCAAACAATATAGAACCCATGCAATCACAAATCAAAAGATTTTCTGTGATGACAGCATCTGATGCCTCCGCTTCAGATCTCCCAGGAAAAGCGTAACAATGGGCCCCATTACTTGTCTGTCCGTTGCCCCTACCATGTTGCGTTGTAGTGGCTCCAGTTTGCCCATCACCTCTGCCGTTTTGGTGACCACCATTACCTCAACCACCACGTCCTCCAGAATAACGGCCTCTACCATGACCACCTCTACCCCTAGCTATCGGGGGTCTATAACTCTGTTTCGGGCAATTCCTCCTAATATGCCCAATCTCCCCACATCCATAACACTCTCTAGAGTCAAGCATAGGTCTCTCAGAGAAGTGTTGATCGGTCTGAGGTGGACCCCCAACTACAGTCTGTAGTGAAGACTGAATGGGTCGAACTGAGTAACCTCCGGAACCCTGTCCTCTAGAGCAAGAACCATTAAACTCACCTCCTTTTCGAAACCTTTTTGATGTCGATGTCGTGGTGAAGTCATCGGGCTTCACTCCTTCCACCTCTATCACGAAGTCTACCACTTCTTGGAAGGATTTTGCCTTAGCCGCTACCTGTAAGGCTGAAATCCGCAATTCTGACCTCAACCCCTTCACAAACCGGCGAATCCACTCTTGTGGACTGAAACAAAGTTGGGTGGCATACCTGGATAATGCACGAAACTTAGCCTCATATGCATTAACCGTCATCCTACCTTGCTCTAGACTCAAGAACTCGTCTCTTTTCCTATCCCTCAAAGTCCTTGGGATATACTTCTCCATAAACAAGCTAGAGAAGGATGCCCAAGTCATAGGTGTGGCCTCTGTCGGTTGACACTCAACATGTGATCGCCACCACATTTTGGCGTTCCCTTGAAACTGATAACTCACGAACTCAACACCGAACCGTTCTACTATACCCATCTTGTGTAGTAGCTCATGACAGTCAACCAGAAAATCGTAAGCATCCTCAGATTCAGCACCCTTGAAGACTGGAGGTTTCAATTTCAAGAACTTACGGAAAAGTTCATGCTGATCATTTGTCATTATAGGCCCAGTAGTCAGACGTGGAAACGTGCCTATGTCCAATGAGGCATCCACACGAGGAGCCATAGTAGTCGCATGTCGTATCTCTGAAACCGGAGGTGTTGGTGCAGAAACCACTGGAGGTGCCTGACCCTGATCAGATAACCCGCTAAGATAAGCAAGAACCTGATTGATCATCTCTGGGGTAGGTTGGGGTGGCAATTCCTCATTTTGCACTTGTTCATTCTCCCCTTCCTCACCCTCTCTTATCACCTCCTCAGTCGGTAGAGGAGTCACCGCCCTAGTATCAGATGGGCTAGGTGCTTGTCCTCTTGCTCTAGAGGACGTCCTCCCACGACCTCTTCCACGGCCTCTTGCCACTGCTCTTCCTCGAGCCACAGCCACAGTGGCTGGCTCAGACGTTTCTTGCCTTGCCGGTGTCGGTGTCGATGTTGGCGCAGTCGTTGCTCTAGTTCTAACCATCTGCGAAATAGAGTGAAGATGGTCAGATACCAATTTGTATCACCTAGATACCAATTGGATTCAAGTAGTAGCACGAAAGAAAGAAAGAAAGAATGGAATTTTACTAAAGTCTTATAGCCTCTCAAAGAAAAGTAAAGGCGTCCCCCTACCGTTCCTTAAGACTCTACTAGACTCGTTCTTGTGTGATGAGACCAACGAACCTAATGCTCTGATACCAAGTTTGTCATGACCCAAAACCGAGCCGCGACTGGCACCCACATTTACCTCCTATGTGAACGAACCAACCAATCTAACCCTTAACATTTCAATATAATTAACAAAATACGATGCGGAAGACTTAAACTCATTAATGAAAAACAATTCCATAACTATTATTATTATCCCCAAAATCTGGAAGTCATCACCACAAAAACATCTATCCTCAAATTACTAAACTAAGAGTATCAAAGAAAACAAAAACAAGTAAAAAGCTAGTCCATGTCGGAAGTTCAAGGCATCAAGACTTGAAGAAGAAGATCCAGTCCAAGCTAGAAGGCATTAGCTCACCCTGAAAATCTGGTGTGACGAAGACTGGCTAGAATTACTGTTGAGTTGAAGACGACGGTACGTTTGCTGCACTCCACAAATAACAAAGAATGAAACATACAAGTAGGGGTCAGTACAAACACAAGTACTGAGTAGGTATCATCGGCCAACTCAAAATAGAAAATAGTATATATCAGATAATATCATAAATCAACTACAATACTCAACATGTAGCAACAACAAGTACTATAATCATTAATAAGTACGCCAAGTACACCCATGAGGACTCAAGCCTCAATACCATACTCATTTGGGTAGGTTCATTAAATTGAGTATATTAACATATTTGAAGATTCATTCTCTTTACTATCCTGGTGTCGGAACATGACACTCCGATCCTCATCATACTATCTTCGTGTCGGAACATGACACTCCGATCCTCATCAAACTATCCTGGTGTCGGAACGTGAAACTCCGATCCATATTCTATCCTGGTGCCGGAACGTGACACCCGATCCATATACTATCCTGGTGTCAGAACGTGACACTCCGATCCATATTCTATCCTGGTGCCGGAACGTGACACTCCGATCCTCATATACTATCCTGGTGTCGGAACGTGACACTCCGATCCTCATATACTATCCTGGTGTCAGAACGTGACACTTGATCCATATACTATCCTTGTGCTGGAACATGACACTCCGATCCTCATATACTATCCTGGTGCCGGAACGTGACACCCGATCCTCTATTACTATCCTGGTGTCGGAACGTGACACCATATCCCCTAATCTCACTACTTTCGTTCATCAAGCCTTCTTTTATACCAAGGCATCATCATTAACAAAGTAGATTAGGGTTTTTCAAGATTTAGGATTCAATAGCTTCATCATGCTTATTTTATCACAATTATATAATCACATTCATGCAAGCATACAATTAAGCATATAGAAGGGTTTACAATACTACCCAATACATATCATTTGCTATTAAGAGTTTACTATTAATAGCATAAACCATAACCTACCTCCACCGAAGAATTCGTGATCAAGAAATCTACTTTTCCAAAGCTTTGCTTTCCTCTTCGTTTCTCCTCTCTCTCGATCGTTCTTCTCCCTCTCTCTGTTCTTTCTATTTTTCTTATTCAAACCCTCTTTCTTTTACCCTAATTAGCATATAATTAAGTATAAAAGATGATAGAATAACCCACTAATTAATTCAAGGTTATCTCCTTTAACCCCCAAGTAGTTAAATTATTAACATTAACCCACTAAATTTATAATTATAGTAGGAATAGTCCAAAACGCCCCTTAAAACATTTAACAGAAATCCGACCCAGCCTGGGATTACACAGCCTGTGACGGCCCGTCGTGCCTGCAACGGTCCGTCCTGCTGCTTCCGTCACAGAGTTCAGAGACTAAATTTCACTAAGGGTCTGTGACGGCCCGTCATGCCTGTGACGGTCCGTCCTGCCATTTCGTCGCGAAGTTCAGAGAGTCAATTTAAGTACCCAAATTTCAGAATTCTAAGTGTTTTGGAAAGAGACCCCCTCGACAGTCCGTCGTGCCCATGACGGTCCGTCGTGGGATCCATCGACTCAGCCAGTTTTTTCAGAAATAAGATCTGCTACTCAAAACGACTAAACAGGTCGTTACATATATATATATATATATATATATATATATATATATATATATATATATATATATATATATATATATATATATATATATATATTTGAAAAGGTGGAAATCATATAATTGTTTGAAAGAAGTTTCTAGTTGTGGAACTTAAATACGGTATTAATGTTTTAGGTTGTGAAATGTATCTTGAGGGTTCTGAATATAGACTGATGATTTTATATGAAGCTTCAAAGGGTAGATTTATACTAGAATGACAAACTTATAGGGCAATAAAGTCTTATTGAGTATACATGGGTGAACTAAATTGAAGATTTTAGTAAGACAATGCTTATAAAATTGAGTTAGTCCTTTAAATTTGATTGGTATACCTGAGTTAAGGTGTAATGTAGAGAAAAAGGTTCACAATTTGATGATAAAAAGGTCTAGATAAGCATGATGGTAAAAAGAGAAAGTGATATATGACCTATATGATTTATGTTTGTTGTACTAGTATAGAAAATTCTCACTTAGAATCAGTTTTAGTGGCAACAAAGTCTTGAAAGTGTTTCACCAGTTCTGATATCGAATTTAGTATTTACTTAAGAGTTGGACACTAGGCCTAATCCTACTTGAAAAAGGATTGAAATTATTCTCTTTATTTGGTTTCTAATTCTATTAGGAAAAGAATTGAAATTGTAATCCTATTAGTAGTTGATTTTGACTTTGTAAGGAAAAACACAATTGTATAAATCGAGGACGGTCTTAAGAGAAAAATTGAATTACTGATTCGTATTATCCACGAAGAACATTAGGACATAAAAGAGGTTTTTAGAGATATTTCAACAAGAGAAAAGAGAGAGGAGAAAAAAAATTAATTTGCTGCATACCTTTTCTCCGACCAGCAACCTTCAGATTGTGTTTATCAATTAAATAATCGTTAGATCGGGCTAAAATTTGAACTATGTGTTAAATACATCTAGGTGATTGATTTGAATAGTGGAGATTGAATTCATATATCTTCAAGATCATTTTTGTTGATTCCGAACAACAACTGCGTTTGGGTGGTGCTTGCATTAAAATTGTAGAGGCATTGTATTTATAGTGTGTATTATGAGGTGTTTTAATATAATATTTAATAAGAGGAATCTTAATTTATGACAATGGAGGTGATTAGAGTTTGTAATGATAAGGGATTGGTGATGGATTGTGATTGAGATGGAATTATATAATAAGGATTGTCAGTTAAACGAGTTTTGTACGGTACTAACGATTTGCGAGCATCTAATGTTGCGGTTGTATCGAAGGTTTTAGGAGATGTTGGGACACCACTCGAATTGAATTTAAAAGTGTTATAGTCACAATGAAAAAATAAATAATTAAAAAATTTGTGGGATATAATGTAATCTTTAGGAAAAGGTAAGAACACGAATATTTTCTCTAATTGCAAGGGATAAAGAGGTATCTGTTGGAGCTCTAGAATTGGGTTTTGAGACATGTGGTTTCATATATTTTAAGATGGTCATGGTTTTAGTGTCACACGTTTATCAAATTTGTTAAAGGGATTTCTGTAATGTTTTGACTTAGAGGCTAATATAAAAATGTCAAGGACTTTTTACCAAAGAATAAGATTGGTAAGTGAGTCAGCAAAAAGGGACGAAAGTCTGATATGTTAAAGATTCGAGATATTTACTAATTTGAACCATGAGAAAAAGTTGAGAAAAGTGAATGAATAAGACCTCTCGTATGAATCCTCGGGGTGTAGCTGAAAATTGTATTGATTTTTGCCTACGAATTTAGATATGACTGTGAGATGTGAACTAGTTTGGTACAGACTTACTAGAAGGTTATCATTGACTTTTATAATGATTGAATTTTGATTTGGGTGATAAACAGTGAGGTATGGAAATTTTAGAATGTTATGTAGGATTAGATTATTTAAATTGAGATAGATAAGATAAGAATGATGCACTAGGTGAGATATAACTCTACATGGTTATTAAAAATTTAGAGTTGAATTAATACTACTCTATTGATCGGACTACATAGAGGATTATGATGTGTTACATAAATATTTAATGGTGAATAGAGGTTATGAGCTTATAGTATACACAATAATTTGAGTGACTAAGAATTTTTCTAAGTATTGACATGAAGTATGTGATTGCGTCGAATGGTAGCTAAAGCATAGTATGTGGAAGTGGTGGTAAGTTGAATTTTAGTGTGATTTAATGGTTTTATCTTGATGGAAAGGTACATTTAAGTTTTAAATTAGTGTTATTATCCTTGTATGAAACTCGTATTTGTCATGAAATGCTTAAATAGAAAGAGAGATAAGTATAGTTTGAATATGTATTTGATAGAAATACTTTGATACTAATTATACGTTGAGAGTAAGGTAGATGACGATGTGATTATGATTGATTTTTGTATTTAAGTGGTTTTACATGTATCACTTTGCCTATGAAAATTTATAAAGGAGCTACCATGAAAATTTATAGTTTTTCGATAGACTTAAGATTTATCTCATCATTGATATTATGTTTTGTCTATGTGTACTGGAATGTGAGAATCATTGTAGTTTTATCATTCTTGAAAGTTTGGTTGCAATAGCTACTAATCTAGGATTTTGATAGTGTTGTTAGTTATTTTATATGCTTTGGTGTATCGCTCGATGAGGGGGTACTAGATCATTTTCATCGCTGGATCAGATGGATGTGTCAAGGTCCTTGATAACATGTGCATATGTGTGTGCAATTAGTTTAGATGAATGTGGAGAATACATTTTGTTGTTAGTTACGTTAACATACAATTATAGCTATCACTTTAATATGGATATAACCCTATTTGATTCATAGTATAAAAGGAGATGTAGCTCTCCCACTGATAAGTTTGACTCATTTGAGGTAAAATCTTGAGAGATTGAAGATGACATGAACAAAAGATATTCACATATTGTTGTTGGTTGTGGTGACCTTTCTTACATTTGTAATCTTTTGATCACTCGAGGACGAACGATTAGTAAATTGGTATCTAATGTAACGGCCCATTTGGTCATTTGAATTCTAGAGATTTCTATTTCATAAAAGACTCTTTCGATAGATCCTAGATTGACATTTTGGACTTTTTGTAACTATAGTCATAGAAGTAAGGGGGTAATTTTAAAAATTAATATAGTTGATGGTTAAATAAAACAACATTAAAATTAATAGTGAGTCACTTTTACCATTTTATAATTAATTACTTTAATAATTAGGGTTTGAAAAAATAATCGGTTAAAAAGAAATAAGATGGAAAAGCAGGCGAGAGAACAAATGTTGCGGCTTCTACAGAAGAAGACGATCTTAGATGGAAAATGTTCAGAGGCATTTAGGAAAGAAAAAGTATTGGAGAAGTAGCTTTGTTGACTTCGGTTCTTCAGCAGATGTAGGTTATGGTTTATGCTATTTGATAGTAAACTCTTAATAGTGATTGATATGCATTGGATGATATTGTGAAATTTTCTATGTACTTGATTGTGTGATTGTGTGGCTTGGTTGTGTGTTTTGTGATTGGTCTGAGATCTCGAGACCGAGGAATGTATAATCTTAAACAATCTCTGCTAAAGTAATGCCTTGAATAAAGAAGGCTCGATGAAATATTATTAAAAAAAGAAAAAGTGGTGATATTAAATGATAAATTAAGGATTTTATTGGATCAGAGTGTCACGTTCCGACACGGTATTCATGGATCAGGGTGTCACATTCTGACATGATATTTTTGGTTCAGAGGGTCACGTTCCGACACAATATTCTTGTATCGGATTGTCACGTCCCGACACGGTATTCTTGGATCGGAGTGTCACGTTCCGACATGATAATATTAAAGGAAAAATATGTTGAATTAATGGAAGATACTCAATCTCAAAGAACTCAACTCCCATAATGGTTTGGTTTGGAGGCATGAGTCCTCATGTGTGATCTTTATACCGTTTACTTAATTGGTGCTTACTTTATTGTTATTGACACTTGTTCATGTTGTTTATTGCTTATCACATGTTAAGTGCTATAGTTGAGTTCATACTATTATTCTTTGTATATAAGTTACTATTTTGGGTTGACCGATGATATTTACTCAGTACATGTTGCCTCGTACTGAGCCCTACTTGTTTTCTTCTTTGTTTTCCTGTTATGAAATGCAGCGAGTGTACCTATGAGTTCTGATTTCCCTTAGCTCTAGTCAGCCTCCCACATATCAAGTTCCAGGGTGAGCTATCCATTCAAGCTCGTGTTGGATTCTCTCGTCATGACATGATGTCCTATACTTTCGGACACATACAATTTTATTCTTTTATTTTGGTGTATTTAATATTCTTAGACTTAGTATTGGAGATTAGATGTCTTTGATGTGATGACTTCTAGGTTTTGTCATTCTGATATTTTGAATAAATATTTTAAAATGTTGTTGTTTTAACTAATAATGTTATGTATTATGATTTGAATTTTTTCTTAATTTTTATACGCATATAGTTGGTCCATAAACCAAATTTAATTTCAAAATCATCTCAAATTGATATCACGAGATGATTATAAGAATTCTATATACCCAATATTCTTGTTTCAACAGTACATTACACGAACATTAAAAATCCCACAATAATTATGGACTGAATTTGTGTCTAACCATCAGTACACCACAATTCTTATGGTTGATAATGATTTGCAAGAAATATTTACATAAGTGTACATTATATTATCATGTTTATTGATTTCGATAGATACAAGATTTATTACCTTAAGATTGTTATCACCATGAAAAAATCCTAGTAGTGCTGATGTATTTTTAAATATTACCTTTCTTAAAATAATAGTACCCTTCACTATCAAGTACCATTATTCCAACGTTTTATAGAAAACCTTCAGTACTCTAATTGCTCCTTTTTGGTATATTTATCCATGTTCTCTCATTTAATATGTATATAATATAATATAATATATATATATATATATATATATATATATATATAAATATATTATTTTTTGAATTTTTGTCATTCTGATATTTTGAATAAATATTTTAAAATGTTGTTGTTTTAACTAATAATGTTATGTATTAGATTTGAATTTTTTCTTATTTTTTATACGCATATAGTTGGTCCATAAACCAAATTTAATTTCAAAATCATCTCAAATTGATATCACGATGTAACGACCTGTTTAGTCGTTTTAAGCAGCAGATTTTATTTCTGGAAAAACTGGCTAAGACTACGGATACCACGACGGACCGTCATGGGCACGACGGACCGTCGAGGGTGTCTCGTTCCAGAACACTTAGAATTCTGAAATTTGGGTATTAAAATCGACTCTCTGTAATCTGTGACGGACCTGCAGGACGTGCCGTCACAGCTACGACGAACCGTCGTGAGCTCCCGTTGCAAAACACTTCAACTCTTGAGAATTTGGTACAGGGAACGAGTCTCTGATCGTCATGACGGAAGTGCAGGACGGACCGTCACAGGTGTGACGGACCGTCACAGTCTTAGCGAAAAATGGAGTTCTAAGATGCTGCGACGACCTGCGTGACGGACTGTCGCAGGCACGACGGGCCGTCACAGGTTGCGCAAATCCCAGGCAGAATCGGATTTCTTTACACGTTTTAAGGGACGTTTTGGACTATTCTTTCCTTAATTATAGATTTCGTGGGTTTATATTAATAACTCAAATTCTTGAGGGATAAAAGAGGTAACTTTGGGTTAATTAGTGGGGTATTATTGCCATCTTTTACACTTAATTATATGTTAATTAGGGTAAAATAAAGAGGGTTTGAATAAAGAAAATAGAAAGAACAGAGAGAGAGAGAAATTGATCGATCAAGAGGCAGAGGGAATATCAAAGCTTGGGAAATTGCTTGTTGATTCTAATTCTTCGGTGGAGGTAGGTTATGGTTTCTTTTACGATTATTCGTAGTAGACTCTTAATAGTGAATGATATGTGTTGGTAGTATTATAAAGTATTCTACATGCTTAATTGTATGCTTGCATGAATATGATTATGTGATTTTGATAAAACAAGCATGATGAAAACTATTGAATCCCAAATCTTGAAAGAAACTTTAATATACATTGTTAATGATGATGCCTTGGAATAAAATAAGGCTTGATGAATTAAAGTAATGGGATTGATGATGCCTTGGTAAAGAGAAGGCTTGATGAATTGATAGAATTAGGGGATCGGAGTGTCACGTTCCGACACATAGTATTAGTGGATCGGAGTGTCACGTTCCGACACATAGTATTAGTGGATCGGAGTGTCACGTTCCAACACATAGTATTAGTGGGACGGGTGTCACGAACCGACACGTAGAATTAGGGGATCGGAGTGTCACGTACTGACACATATAGGGGATGGAGTGTCACGTACCGACACATATAGGGGATCGGGTGTCACGAACCGACACGTAGATTTAGGGGATCGGAGTGTCACGTGCCGACACATAGTGGTAGGGGATCGGAGTGTCACGTACCGACACAAGAGGAAGAAAGATAATGAATCTTGAAAGATGATAAATATACTCAATCTAATAAACTTAATTCCCAAATGAGTATGGTATTGAGGCTTGAGCCCTCATGGATGAACTTGATGGTACTTGTGATGATTATAGTACTTGTTGTTGCTACATGTTAAGCTTTATAGTTGTTTTATAATATTACTTGATATATACTGTTCCCTATTTTGAGTTGGCCGATGATACTTACTCAGTACCCGTGTTTTGTACTGACCCCTACTTGTTTTTTCTCTCTTTGTTATTTGTGGAATGCAGCAAACGTTCCGTCATCTTCAACTCAGTAGTAATTCTAGCCAGTCTTCACTACATCGGAAATTCAGGGTGAGCTAATGCGTCTAGCTTGGACTGGATCTTCTTCTTCAAGTCTTGATGCCTTGAACTTCCGGCATGGACTAGCTTTTAAATTGTTTTAGCTTCTTAGACATTTTTAGTTTAGTAATTTGGTCATAGATGTTCTTGTGATGATGACTTCCAGATTTTGGGGATAATAATAATAGTTTTTGAATTGTTTTTATTAATGAGTTTAAGTCTTCCACATTATTTTCTGTTGATATACCTTGAAATGTTAAGGGTTAGATTGGTTGGTTCGCTCACCTAGGAGGGTAAGTGTGGGTGCCAGTCGCGGCTCGGTTTTGGGTCGTGACAAACTTGGTATCAGAGCATTAGGTTCATTGGTCTCATCACACAAGAACGAGTCTAGTAGAGTCTTAAGGAACAGTAGGGGGACACCTTTACTTTTCTCTGAGAGGCTATAAGACTTTAGGAAGATTCCATTCTTTCATTCTTTCTTTCGTGCTACTACTTGAGTCCAATTGGTATCTAGGTGATACGAATTGGTATCTGACCATCTTCACTCTATTTCGCAGATGGTTAGAACTAGAGAAACGACCGCACCAGCAGCCACAACGGCAAGACAAGAAACGACTGAGCCAGCCACTGGGGCTGTAGCTCGAGGAAGAACAGTGGCAAGAGGCCGTGGAAGAGGTTGTGGGAGGACGTCCTCTAGAGGGAGAGGACAAGCACCTAGCCCATCTGATACTAGGGCGGTGACTCTCCACGGCTGAGGAGGTAATAAGAGAGGGTGAGGAAGGGGAGAATGAACAAGCTCAGAATGAGGAATTGCCACCCCAACCTACCCCAGAAATGATTAACCAGGTACTTGCTTATCTTAGCGGATTATCCGATCAGGGTCAGGCACCTCCAGTGGTTTCTGCACCAACACCTCCGGTTTCAGAGATACGACATGTTGCTGCTGGGGCTCCTCGTATGGATGCCTCATTGGAGATAGGCACATTTCCACGTCTGACTACTGGGCCTATAATGACAAATGATCAGCATGAACTTTTCAGTAAGTTCTTGAAATTGAAACCCCCAGTCTTTAAGGGTGCAGAATCAGAGGATGCCTACGATTTTCTGGTTGATTGTCATGAGCTCCTACACAAGATGGGTATAGTAGAGCGGTTTGGTGTCGAGTTCGTGAGCTATCAGTTTCAAGGGATTGCCAAAATGTGGTGGCGGTCACATGTTGAGTGTCAACCAACAAAGGCACCACCTATGACTTGGGAATCATTCTCTAGCTTGTTTATGGAGAAGTATATCCCAAGGACTTTGAGAGATAGAAAAAGGGATGAGTTCTTGAGTCTAGAGCAAGAAAGGATGACGGTTAACGCATATGAGGCCAAATTCCGTGCATTCTCCAGGTATGCCACCCAACTTTGTTTCAGTCCACACGAACGGATTCGCCGTTTTGTGAAGGGGTTGAGGTCAGAATTGCGGATTTCAGCCTTACAGATAGCGGCTACAACAAAATCCTTCCAAGAGGTGGTAGACTTTGTGATAGAGGTGGAAGGAGTGAAGCCAGACGACTTCATCACGACATCGACATCGAAAAGGTTTTGAAAGAGAGGTGATTTCAATGGTTCTTATACTAGAGGACAGGGTTCTGGAGGTTACTCAGTTCGACCAATTCAGTCTGCATTACAGACTGTAGTTGGGGGTCCACCTCAGACCGGTCAACACTTCTCCGAGAGACCTATGCCTGACTCCAGAGAGTGTTATGGATGTGGGGAGATTGGACATATTAGAAGGAATTGTCCAAAACAGAGTTACAGACCCCCGATAGCTAGAGGTAGAGGTGGTCAAGGTAGAGGCCGTTTTTCTGGAGGACGTGGTGGTCGAGGCAATGGTGGTCACCAAAACGGCCAAGGTGATGGGCAAACTGGAGCCACTACGGCCCAACATGGTAGGGGCAACGGACAGACGGGTGATAGGGCCCATTGTTACGCTTTCCCTGGGAGATCTGAAGCGGAGGCATCAGATGCTGTCATCACAGAAAATCTTTTGATTTGTGATTGCATGGGTTCTATATTGTTTGATCCTGGATCCATATTTTCTTATGTATCTTCCTCATTTGCTAATGGTCTAAATTTACATTGTGAATTACTTGACATGCCTATTCGTGTTTCTACTCCGGTGGGTGAGTCCGTGATAGTTGAAAAGGTATATAGGTCTTGTTTGGTGAATTTTGTGGGGAGCAACACTTATGTAGATTTGGTTATTTTAGAAATGGGTGACTTTGATGTAATTCTGGGTATGACTTGGCTTTCTCCGAATTTTGCGATTTTGGATTGTAATGCTAAAACTGTGACGTTAGCCAAGCCTGGGGCAGATCCGTTAGTGTGGGAGGGCGACTACACTTCCAATCCAGTTTGCCTCGTGTCCTTTCTTCGTGCTCAGAAGATGGTTAGTAAGGGTTGTTTAGCTTTCTTGGCACATCTCAGGGATGACACTACCCAAGTACCCTCAATTGAGTCGGTTTCGGTAGTCCGTGAATTTTTGGATGTGTTCCCTGCAGACCTTCCTGGCATGCCACCGGATAGGGATATCGACTTCTGTATCGATCTTGAACCGGGTACTCGCCCCATTTCTATACCCCCTTATAGAATGGCTCCCGCGGAGTTAAGAGAGTTAAAGGCACAACTTCAAGAGTTGTTGAGCAAAGGCTTCATTAGACCAAGTGCATCTCCTTGGGGTGCTCCGGTGCTATTTGTGAAGAAGAAGGATGGGAGCTTTCGGATGTGCATAGACTACAGACAACTGAACAAGGTAACTATTAAGAACAAGTACCCCATTCCTCGCATTGATGACTTGTTCGATCAGTTACAAGGTGCTTGTGTCTTCTCTAAAATTGACTTGAGATCCGGTTATCATCAATTGAAAATACGGGCAACGGATGTGCCAAAGACTGCTTTTCGAACTAGGTATGGGCATTATGAATTTGTGGTAATGTCCTTTGGTCTTACGAATGCCCCTGCTGCCTTCATGAGCTTGATGAACGGGATTTTCAAGCCATATTTGGACCTCTTTGTGATCGTGTTTATTGATGATAATGATATACTCCAAGAGTAAGAAGGAGCATGAGGAGCATTTGATAATGATGTTAGAGTTGTTGAGGAAGAAAAAGCTTTATGCGAAATTCTCCAAGTGTGAGTTTTGGCTAGATTCAATGTCCTTCTTGGGGCACGTGGTTTCTAAGGATGGAGTGATGGTGGATCCATCTAAGATTGAGACAGTGAAGAATTGGGTGAGACCTACAAACGTGTCAGAAATAAGGAGTTTTGTTGGTTTAGCTAGCTACTACAGCCGATTTGTCAAGGGATTCTCTTCTATTGATTCCCAATTAACGAACTTGACTAAGCAGAATGTTCCATTTGTATGGTCGGATGAGTGTGAGGAAAGCTTTCAGAAACTCAAGATCTTGTTGACTACTGCACCAATTCTTACCTTGCCAGTAGAGGGTAAAAACTTCATGGTTTATTGTGATGCATCCTATTCGGGTTTTGGTGCAGTGCTAATGCAAGAGAAGAATGTGATTGCTTATGCTTCGAGGCAATTAAAGGTGCATGAACGTAACTATCCTACCCACGATTTGGAGTTGGCCGCGGTAGTATTTGCACTAAAGCAATGGAGACACTACTTGTATGGGGTTAAGTGTGAAGTCTATACGGATCATCGTAGTCTACAGTATGTCTTTACTCAGAAAGATTTGAATTTGAGACAGAGGAGATGGATGGAACTACTAAAGGACTACGACATCACTATTTTGTATCATCCGGGAAAAGCAAATGTTGTGGCGGATGCTTTAAGTAGAAAGGCCGGAAGCATGGGTAGTCTAGCTCATTTGCAAGTTTCTAGACGCCCATTGGCTAGAGAGGTGCAGATTCTGGCGAATGACCTTATGAGGCTAGAAATAAATGAGAATGGAGGATTGTTAGCTTGTGTAGAGGCAAGATCTTCTTTTCTTGACAAGATCAAGGGAAGACAGTTTGATGATGAGAAACTAGGTCGAATTCGAGATAAAGTGTTGCGAGGAGAGGCTAAGGAAGCAATAATTGATGAGGAAGGTGTCTTGAGGATTAAGGGAAGGGTATGTGTACCCCGCATCAATGATTTGATCACCACTATTCTGACAGAGGCTCATAGTTCCGGATATTCGATACATCCTGGTGCAACCAAGATGTACCGCGACCTAAAACAACATTTCAGGTGGAGTAGAATGAAGCGTGACATTGTGGATTTTGTTGCCAAATGTCCAAATTGTCAGCAAGTAAAGTATGAACACCAGAGGCCCGGAGGAACACTTCAGAGGATGCCCATTCCGGAATGGAAGTGGGAGAGAATCGCAATGGACTTCGTGGTTGGTCTTCCAAAGACATTGGGGAAGTTTGATTCCATTTGGGTGATTGTTGATAGGTTAACTAAGTCTGCTCACTTCATTCCGGTCAAGGTGACCTACAATGCAGAGAAGTTAGCAAAAATCTACATCTCAAAAATCGTTCGGTTGCATGGAGTTCCACTCTCCATCATATCAGATAGAGGTACGCAGTTTACTTCTAAGTTTTGGAGGACATTACATGCTGAATTAGGTACTAGGTTGGACCTTAGTACTGCGTTTCACCCTCAGACTGATGGTCAGTCTGAGCGAACGATTCAAGTGTTGGAGGATATGCTTCGTGCATGTGTGATAGAGTTTGGTGGCCATTGGGATAGCTTCTTACCTTTGGCAGAGTTTTCATACAATAATATCTATCACTCTAGTATTGATATGGCTCCATTTGAAGCATTGTATGGGAGGAGGTGTAGATCTCCCATTGGGTGGTTCGATGCATTTGAGGTTAGACTTTGGGGTACTGACCTCTTGAGGGATTCGTTAGATAAGGTGAAGTGCATTCAAGAAAAGCTTCTAGCGGCGCAAAGTAGACAAAAGGAATATGTAGACCGAAAGGTTAGAGACTTGGAGTTCATGGAAGGTGAACAAGTCTTGTTGAAGGTTTCACCCATGAAAGGGGTGATGCGGTTTGGAAAAAGGGGTAAGCTAAGTCCAAGGTATATTGGACCATTTGAAGTGCTTAAGCGAATAGGGGAGGTGGCTTATTAATTAGCCTTGCCCCCAGGGCTGTCCGGAGTGCATCCGGTATTTCACGTGTCCATGTTGAAAAGATACCACGGAGATGGAAACTACATTATCCGTTGGGATTCAGTTTTGCTTGATGAGAATTTGACTTATGAGGAGGAACCAGTTGCTATATTAGATAGAGAAGTTCGCAAATTGAGGTCAAGAGAGATTGCATCCATCAAAGTTCAATGGAAGAATCGACCGGTTGAAGAGGCTACATGGGAGAAGGAGGCAGATATGCAAGAAAAATACCCACATCTGTTTACAGATTCAGGTACTCCTTTTCGCCATTGTTTTTCTTCTTTTGATCATTCGGGGACGAACGATGGGTAAATTGGTATCTATTGTAACGACTTGTTTAGTCGTTTTGAGCAACAGATTTTATTTCTGGAAAATGGGCTGAGGCAACGGATACCACGACAGACCGTCACAGGCACGACGGACCGTCGCAGGGTCTCGTATCAATATACTTAGGAATACTGAAATTGGGTACTAAAAATCGACTCTCTGTAATCTGTGACGGACCTGCAGGACGGGCTGTCATAGCTACGACGTACCGTCGTGAGCTCCCGTTGCAAAACACTTCAACTTTTGAGAATTTGGTACAGAGAACGAGTCTCTGATCGTCATGACGGAGGTGCAGGACGGACCGTCACAGCCCACTCGAGTTATAAGGGGCTGCGACGACCTGCGTGACGGACCGTCGCAGGCACGACGGGCCGTCACAGGTTGCGCAAATCCCAGGCAGAATCGGATTTCTTTACACGTTTTAAGGGACGTTTTGGACTATTCTTTCCTTAATTATAAAGTTAGAGGGTTAATATTAATAAGTCTAATTACTTGGGGGTTAAAAGAGGTAACCTTAAGTTAATTAGTGGGTTATTAATGCCATCTTTCAAACTTAATTATATACTAATTAGGGTAAAAGAAGGAGGGTTTTGAATAAAGAAAACAGAAAGAACACAGAGAGAGAGATTGATCGATTGAGAGGGTCGAACGAGGAAGAAGAAGAACAAAAGCTTGGGAATTTCTTGCTTGATCACTAGTCTTCGGTGGAGGTAGGTTATGGTTTTTACGATATTCGTAGTGAAAACTTAATAGTGAATGATATGTATTGGTGGTATTGTAAACCTGTCTATATGCTTAATTGTATGCTTGCATGAATATGATTATGTGATTTTGATAAAACAAGCACGATGAAAACCATTGAATCCCAAATCTTGAAAGAAACTTTAATCTACGTTATTAATGATGATGCCTTGGTATAAAAGAAGGCTTGATGAATTAAAGTAATGGGATTGGTGATGCCTTGGTATAGAGAAGGCTTGATGAACGGATAGAATGAGGTTAGTGGATCGGAGTGTCACGTTTCGACACATAGTATTAGTGGATCGGAGTGTCACGTTCCGACACATAGTATTAGTGGGACGGGTGTCACGAACCGACACGTAGAATTAGGGGATCGGAGTGTCACGTACCGACACATGTAGGGTATCGGAGTGTCACGTTCCGACACATATAGGGGATCGGAGTGTCACGTACCGACACATATAGGGGATCGGGTGTCACGAACCGACACGTAGAATTAGAGGATCGGAGTGTTACGTACCGACGCATAGTGGTAGGGGATCGGAGTGTCACGTACCGACACAAGAGGAAGAAAGATAATGAATCTTGAAAGATGATAAATATACTCAATCTAATAAACTTAATTCCCAAATGAGTATGGTATGGAGGCTTGAGCCCTCATGGATGAACTTGATGGTACTTGTTGATGATTATAGTACTTGTTGTTGCTACATGTTGAGTTTATAGTTGATTTATAATATTACTTGATATATATTATCTTCTATTTTGAGTTGGCCGATGATATCTACTCAGTACTTGTGGTTGTACTGACACCCCTACTTTTATGTTTTCTTCTTTGTTATTTGTGTAATGCAGCAAACGTTCCGTCAACTTCAACTCAACAGTAATTCGAGCCAGTCGCGTCCCCGATTTGGGTCGTGACAGATATTAAATGATAAATTAATGATATTATTCGATCGGAGTGTCACGTTCCGACACGGTATTCTTGGATCGGGGTGTCACATTCTAATATGATATTTTTGGATCGGAGTGTTACGTTCCGGCACAATATTCTTTGATCGGAGTCTCACGTTCCGACACGGTACTCTTTGATCGGAGTGTCATGTTCCGACACGATAATATTAAAGGAAAAATATGTTGAATTAATGGAAGATACTCAATCTCAAAGAACTCAACTCCCAAAATGGTTTGGTTTGGAGGCATGAGTCCTCATGTGTGATCTTAATACCATTGATTTAATTGGTGCTTACTTTATTGTTATTGACACTTGTTCATGTTATTTGTTGGTTATCACATGTTAAGTGCTATAGTTGAGTTCATACTATTATTCATTGTATATTAGTTACTATTTTGGGTTGACCGATGATACTTACTCAGTACATGTTGCCTCGTATGGAGCCCTACTTGTTTTCTTCTTTGTTTTCCTTTTATGAAATGCAACGAGTGTACCGATGACTGACGATTTCCCTCAGCTCTAGTCAGCCTCCCACATATCAAGTTCCTGAGTGAGCTATCCATTCAAGCTCGTGTTGGGTTCTCTCGGTCATGACATGATGTCCTATACTTTAGGACACATACCATTTTATTCTTTTATTTTGGTGTATTTGATATTCTTAGACTTATTATTAGATATTAGATGTCTTTGATGTGATGACTTTCAAGTTCCCGGAAATGATTTTTAGTGACATTTGAGTTTCTGCGTTATGCTTGTATTTTGTAATTTAAGGTTGAATTCATTGCTTCTCCCACCTAGGTAGTTATGTGTGGGTGCCACTCACGACTCGTTTCGGGTCTTGACAAACTTGGTATCAGAGCGTTAGATTCTGGGATCTCATCACACAAGGACAAGTCTAGTAGAGTCTTGAAAAATGGTTTGGGGACGCCTTTACCTTTCTTTAAGAGTGTATAAGACATTAGGAAAACTCATTTTTTCCTTTCTTTCGTGCTACTTCTTTAATCCAATTGGTATATAGGTGATACAAATTGGTATCTTTATTTCTTCGCTCTATTTGACATATGGTGAGTACTAGAGTATTAGAAGTTGAAATGACAACACCGAAGAGAAAAAAAAGTGTTATTGGAAATAGGTACTGTAATGACTAGATAATGAACACCATTACATATTGATATACAATTAAAAAAGTTATCATAACATATATGAGTTTCTCAATGAATAATGAAGTTACGTTGAGGCAATTGAGGGCAGAGTCTTTATCATGGCTTTATAGATTAAGTGTATACAAGTAAATAAAAAGGTTATGATATGAATATTACGATAAATTTTATGCTTACTTAGTTAAAGTTATGATGTGTGTTATGTTTGTCGTTGACCTGATCTAAGAATGAATTTAATAATATTTTGGATCTATTCAAGGGATAGAAGTATGTTGGCTATTGGTTGTACGATACTCTCGTTAGGTAAGATGTGTTCCAGTGAGGCATATAACGAAATTTTAAGGTATTGTAATTGTGTTATGTAGAAATAAATACGTCAATTGTCAAGTGTAAATAGTAACTATTTAAGGAGTTATTGCGGTATGACATGTTTAGATAATTTTTAACGACCATTTTCGGTCGTTTTGATCATGAGAACTTTTTATGTTAGAAAATGCCTTCCGATAGATTTAAGTGGGTGTTTTGAAGTATTCATAATTATAATTATGAAATTAGTGGGGGTAGTTTTGAATAATTTATTTACTTGGGGGTTAAGAAAAGTAACATTAGAAGTAAGGTGGATCACTTTTATTATTTTTATAATTGGTTATTTATAATAATTAGGGCAAAGAAATAGTTTGCTAAACAAAGAAAAAAAAATAAACGGAAGAGAAGAACAACGAAAAGGAGGCACAATGTAAAGGGACGACATAATTGTCAAGGTAAAAACGCATATGCATATTTAAATTTGATGAATAATGTAGACATAGAATTTATAATTATTATATTTTATATGGGCAGATTGTGTGCATATAGTTGCAACGCATATAAGATTGTTTCTTTTGTTATAGTGGAGAAAGAGTAGTGGATATATATATATATATATATATATATATATATATATATATATATATATATATATATATATATATATATATATATATTTGAATAGGTGGAAATCATATTATTGTTTTAATATTATTTGAGTTGGATAAGAAGTAGTTAAAGTCAATATTGTTGAGGTTGCATGTTGTTACTGCAATGTGTATTTGTCTTGTGAAATTGTGGAATGGAAAATGGTTAGGTAATTAGTGGTCATTAATTATTCAATAATTAGGAGTTATGATTTGAAAATTATAAGATACTTTAGAATTAAAATGGTAGCCATCAATTTCATTTATCATGTGTTTGCTGTCACTGGTTACCGTGGCTTAAAACTTGAATAAAAATATTAATCTATCATATTAAAAATTAAATTTAACATATTGTTATAGGTAATTAAATATAAGGTGTAGTATATTATATGAATTACATTAAAGTTATGCTAATGGAAGGAATTAAGGTTTACTTATGGAGTTTTTGGGTCTAGGCTAGAAGTAGAATAATATGGATGGTTAAAGGCTTGTTAACTTACAAATTATGCATATATATTTGATAGATTGAAAGTTTCAAAGCATTGAGGAAAGGAAAAGCATTGAAGAATTAGTTGCTTGACTTTGCTTCTTCGGTGGAGGTAGGTTATGGTTTATGCTATTCAATATTGAACTCTTAATAGTGACTGATATGCATTGAATGATATTGTGAAGTTTTCTATGTACTTGATTGTGTGATTGTGTGGCTTGGTCTTATGTTTTGTAATTGGTCTGAAATCCCGAGACCGTGGAATGTATAATCTTAAACCATCTCTATCAAAGTGATGCCTTGAATAAAGAAAGCTCGATGAAATATTATTAACGAATGGAGAAGTGGTGATACTAAATGATAAACTAATGATATTATTGGATCGGAGTGTCACATTCTGACACGGTATTCTTGGATCGGAGTGTCACGTTCTGACACGGTATTCTTGGATCGGAGTGTCACGTTCCGACATGGTATTCTTGGATCGGAGTGTCACGTTCCGATACAATATTCTTGGATCCGAGTGTCACGTTCCGACACAATAATATTAAATCAAAAATATGTTGAATTAATGGAAGATACTCAATCTCAAAGAACTCAACTCCCAAAATGGTTTGGTTTAGAGGCATGAGTCCTCATGTGTGATCCTGATATCATTGACTTATTACGAGCTTACTTTAATGTTGTTGATACTTGTTCATGTTGTTTGTTGTTTATCACCTGTTAAGTGCTATAGTTGAGTTCATACTATTATTTATTGTATATTAGTTCCTATTTTGGGTTGGCCGATGATATCTACTCAGTACATGTTGCCCCCGTACTGAGTCCTACTTGTGTTTTTCTTTGTTTTCCTTTTATGAAATGCAGCGAGTGTTTCTATGACTTCAGATTTCCCTCAGCTCTAGCCAGCCTCCCGCATATCAAGTTCCAGGGTGAGCTATTCATTCAATCTCGTGGTGGATTCTTTCTGTCATGACATGATGTCCTATACTTTCGGACACATACTATTTTATTCATTTATTTTGGTGTCTTTGATACTCTTAGACTTACTTAGTAATTAGAGATTAGATTTCCTTGTTGTGAAGACTTTCAGGTTTTGGGAAACGATAGTTAATAAATTTTGGAGCTTCCGCAATATATTGTTATATGCAGTTGAATTATTGGTACATGTTGGGATTTAAATTTCTTGGTTCGTCCACCTAGGTAGTTAAATGTGGATACTCATGACTGTTTTGGGTCGTGAAAAACTTGGTATCAGAGCGTTAGGCTCAGTGATCTCATCACACAAGGACAAGTCTAATAGAGTCTTGAAGAAAGGTATGGGGATGCCTTTACTTTTCTTCGAGAAGCTATACGACTTTAGGAAAACTTCTATCCATTTTTCTTTCGTGCTACTACTTGAGTCCAATTGGTATCTAGGTGATACAAATTGACATCTGATCTTCTTCACTCTCTTTCGTATATGATTAGTACAAGAGTAGCAGAATTGGAAACACCAACATCAGTAAGAATGTATGCGTCCTTAAAAATAGATATGATTCCACATTTACTATAGACATGTAATTACTAGTGACTAGTATGATGTTTTTATTAAGATCTTAAAGTTGAAACTCCTATTCTTTATGGGTATTGATTATGAAGATGCTTATGCTTTCATTGTTGATTGGATTGAGTTGTGCCATAAAATGAATATCGTGAAAAGGCTTAGTGTTGAGTATTGACTTACTAGTTTTGGAGATACGCAAAAGTGTGGTGATAGTCACATATTGAGTGTCGATTAGTAAATGCACTACTTATGACTTAAGGTAAAATTTTCTCGCTTCTTCATCCAATTATATACCCCAAACTTTGAGTGATGGGAAGAGAGATGGTATCCTGAATAAAGAGAAATGGAAGATATGTGTTGCAGCCAATAATGTAAATATTTTGTACTTTATGTAGATATCTGACAATAGGCAAGAAGTTTCCTAAGGAAAAATTAGAATATGAACATCATTAGGTTAGAAAATTCAGTTAGTACAGTTTTCCTAACATATATAGGTTGTATAGCGAATGATGAAATTATGTTGATGCAATTGAGGCATAATCTCTTTTATGATTTCATAGGTTGTGTGTATATATATATAAAAAAAAGGTCATGATTGACTACTACAATAATACTAATGCTATTGGTGTTTACTTTGTTAAAGTTATAGAGTGTGATATTTTTTTTGGTCGACCTAAGCTACGAAAAAAATGAATATTGCTTTGGATGAGAGATCAAAAAGATTTGATGGCGTATTGTAGGCACTTAATGGGCAAAAAAAAAATTTATTTGAGTAAATTTTTAGCGAGGGTATGATGTATTCTAGTGGTGGAATTAATGGACTTTCATGGAGTGGTACTATAGGTATAGTAAAATGGATATGTCGATTATCAGGTGAGAATACTAACTGCTTAAAGAGTTATTAGTTGTATGTCATGTTTAGATAATAAGATTCGGTGTTGCTTTTACATTTGAGAAATCAACTAATTTATTACTACGCGCTCTTGGATTGAGCATTATTTATTTTAGAAAATTTTAGTGGTGGATCTTTGGTACATATATTAACACAACTTAAGCTGTGCAATGTATCTTAAGGGTTTTGAATGAGGACTGGTGATTTTATCTTAAGCTTCAAAAGGTAGATTGATACTAGCATGACAGACTTATAGGGAAAGAAAATCCTAGTGAGTATACTTTGGGTGAAGTAAAATGAAGATTTTAGTAAGAAAGTTAATATATAATTTGTTAAGTCCCTTCATTTTGATTACTATATCTAAGTTTAAGGTGTCATGTCGAGAAAAAAAATTGACTTTGTGGTGGTGAAAAGGGCTTACAAATGCATGATGGTAATAGGAGTAAGTGATGGATGGTGACGGAGATGCAAATTATAGAATACAAATTATTGGTCAAATAAATTTTGTATGGTGATAAAAACTTGCGAGTATCTAAGGTTTATATTTCTACTATTTAGTGAGTAATGTGGTTGTATGATAAATTTTAGGAGATGTTAGGGGACACTAGAATATAATTTAAAGGAGCTGGAATCATAAATAAAATAAGATAAAACTTGTGGGATGTGTAGCCTTAAAAAAATAAGTGAGAGCAGGAATATGTTCTCTGATTGTAAGAACTAAAAATGTATCTTCGAAGGGATTGAGAATTGAGTTCAAAATTGCGTGATTTTATCTATTTTGTTTTGGTTAAGGTAATAGCATAACAGGTTAATCATCTTGGTTAAATGCTATTGAATAGAACTTAAGAGAGGAGTGTACATACGTTCAACTTGAGTGAGATGATAAGTTCTGTTGTAGTCGATGGTGGTATTGATTTTTGCCTATGAGTTTAGATATGACTGTGAGATGTGAAGTAGTTCGATATAGACTTACTAGAATTTATCATCGACTTTTATAAAGATTGAGTTTTGATTTGGATTGCAAACAATGAGGCATGAAGAATTTAGTATTTTACATGGGGTTAGATTGCTCAAATTTGGATAGATGACTTAAGAATGATGCATAAGGTGTAATATTATTCTACATGGTTATTAAGAATTTAGAGTTGGAATAATACTACTCTATTGATGGGATTACATAGAATATTATGATGTGTTACATAGATATTTAATGGTGAATAGAGGTTATGAGCTAATAGGATACATAATAATTTGAATGACCAAGAAACTTCCTAAGAGTTGGCATGAGGTATGTGATGGTTTAGAAGGGTAGCTAAAGCATTATATGTGGAAGTGGTGTGAGGTTGACTTGGGGTTTGATTTAATAGTTTATCATGATGGAAAGGTACTATCAAATTTTAAATGATGTTAGTAGCCTTGTTTGGAACTCGTAATTGTCATGAAATGCTTAAATAGAAAGAGAGATAGCCATAGTTTGAACATATAATTTGTAAGAATACTTTGATACTAATGGTGGTTTGGGAGTAAGGTAGATGATCGATGTGGTTATGATGTTTTGTTAGTACTAAAAGTGTCGACTTCAGTGGATGTAGGGTTCGATAAAGTAAGTATGTGTGCAATTATAATAGGGACTTAAATTGTGATTGTGTGTAGCTAGAAAATCAAAGAGATAGAGTCAGATTAATGAAGATGTTTGATATGGAAACTATTGAGAGAAAAAAAAATATATTTGAAGTTATTCAACCTTGGTTATATACACTCTTACGTGAACAACTACTTCATTTCGAGTATGATTTAGAGTATGATTCATTTTCTACGTCCAGGCGTGTTCTCAGATCTATGGGTTGATTTCTAGTGGTGAATCTATATAAGAGCTGCTATGAAGAGTTACAATTGCCTAAAAGTAATGTTAGAGGTTCTGCATTTTGAAGTGTATCCCTTGTTGGTGTTTACTTGATATTATTCTTCCCTGGGTTAGATATGTTGATTCTCCCTTGATGAGTAATCGATGTCTAAAGCTAATATTTTCATCACTTAAGCTTGTGATGAGATTGTGTTGTGAAAAGAAAATCCTGATAAGATCTGTGATGGTTTGTGCATTATGAGTGTGTGTTAGTTGGTTAAAGTCCACTTCTGGTTGTAGCCACTTTTGCTTCAAAATTTTACCGTGGTTATGTTAGATAAAATTTGTTCAGGTGGTTGTCAAGGTCTAGTTGGAGAATAGATCAGTCGAAAAATCAATTATTAGAAATAGTTTTGTTGTTAGTTGAGTTTACATACATCAATAATTATCCCTAGAGTAGTGAGATGGACCCTTTTAAGGCATTGTATGTGAGGAGGTGTAGATCTTCAGTTGATCGGTTTAATACTTTTGATATAAGACCAAGGGTACTACTATTTCGAATGAATTTTTGAGACAACTATCCTTTCTTGCCTTGCCTTCCTTGATTGTTCGAGGACGAACGATGGGTAAATTTGTATCTATTGTAACGACCATTTTCGGTCGTTTTGATCACTAGAACTTTTTATGTTAGAAAATGCCTTCCGATAGATTTAAGTGGGTGTTTTGAACTATTCATAATTATAATTATGAAATTAGTGGGGGCAGTTTTGAATAATTTTTTAGTTGGGGGTTAAGAAAAGTAACATTAGAAGTAAGGTGGATCACTTTTATTATTTTTATAATTGGTTATTTATAATAATTAGGGCAAAGAAATAGTTTGCTAAACAAAGAAAAAAAAATAAACTGAAGAGAAGAACAACGAAAAGGAGGCACAATGTAAAGGGACGACATAATTGTCGAGGTAAAAACGCATATGCATATGTAAATTTGATGAATAATGTAGATTTAGATTTTATAATTATTATATTTTATATGGGCAGATTTTGTGCATATAGTTGCAGTGCATATAGTTGGAGTGCATATAAGATTGTTTCTTTGTTATAGTGGAGAAAGAGTAGTGGATATATTGTCACGACCCAACACCGAGCCGCGAGTGGCACCCACACCGATCCTACTATGTGAGCGAACCAACCAATCTAAACCCCAACATGTCAAACATAATGAACAAAATACAATGCGGAAGACTTAAACTCATTAATGAAAATCAATTCAATAACTTCTAAAAACTCAACATTTATTATTCCCCAAAATCTGGAAGTCATCACCACAAGAACATCTATGATCAAATTACTAAACTAAGAGTATTCTAAGAAGATAAAATAAATAAAAGGCTAGTCCATGCCGAAACTTCAAGGCATCTAGACCTGAGGAAGAAGATCCAGTCCAAGCTAGACGCATTAGCTCACCCTGAAATCCGGTGTAATGAAGACTGGCTAGAGTTGCGGTTGAGTTGAAGACGACGGTACGTTTGCTGCACTCCACAAATAACAAAGAAAGAAACATACAACTAGGGGTCAGTACAAACACAAGTACTGAGTAGGTATCATCGGCCAACTCAAAATAGAAAATAGTATATATCAGATAATATTATAAATCAACTACAATACTCAACATGTAGCAACAACAAGTACTATAATCATTAATAAGTACGCCAAGTACACCCATGAGGACTCAAGCCTCAATACCATACTCATTTGGGAAATAGGTTCATTAAATTGAGTATATTAACATATTTGAAGATTCATTCTCTTTACTATCCTGGTGTCGGAACGTGACACTCCGATCCTCATCATACTATCTTGGTGTCGGAACATGACACTCCGATCCTCATCAAACTATCCTGGTGTCGGAACGTGAAACTCCGATCCATATTCTATCCTGGTGCCAAAACGTGACACCCGATCCATATACTATCCTGGTGTCGGAACGTGACACTCCGATCCATATTCTATCCTGGTGCCGGAACGTGACACTCCAATCCTCATATACTATCCTGGTGTCGGAACGTGACACTCCGATCCTCATATACTATCCTGGTGTCAGAACGTGACACCCGATCCATATACTATCCTTGTGCTGGAACATGACACTCCGATCCTCATATACTATCCTGGTGCCGGAACGTGACACCCGATCCTCTATTACTATCCTGGTGTCGGAACGTGACACCCTATCCCCTAATCTCACTACTTTCGTTCATCAAGCCTTCTTTTATACCAAGGCATCATCATTAACAAAGTAGATTAGGGTTTTTAAAGATTTAGGATTCAATAGCTTCATCATGCTTATTTTATCACAATTATATAATCACATTCATGCAAGCATACAATTAAGCATATAGAAGGGTTTACAATACTACCCAATACATATCATTTGCTATTAAGAGTTTACTATTAATAGCATAAACCATAACCTACCTCCACCGAAGAATTCGTGATCAAGAAATCTACTTTTCCAAAGCTTTGCTTTCCTCTTCGTTTCTCCTCTCTCTCTCGATCGTTCTTCTCCCTCTCTCTATTCTTTCTATTTTTCTTATTCAAACCCTCTTTCTTTTACCCTAATTAGCATATAATTAAGTATAAAAGATGATAGAATAACCCACTAATTAATTCAAGGTTATCTCCTTTAACCCCCAAGTAGTTAAATTATTAACATTAACCCACTAAATTTATAATTATAGTAGGAATAGTCCAAAACGCCCCTTAAAACATTTAACAGAAATCCGACCCAGCCTGGGATTACACAGCCTGTGACGGCCCGTCGTGCCTGCAACGGTCCGTCCTGCTGCTTCCGTCACAGAGTTCAGAGACTAAATTTCACTAAGGGTCTGTGACGGCCCGTCATGCCTGTGACGGTCCGTCCTGCCATTTCGTCGCGAAGTTCAGAGAGTCAATTCAAGTACCCAAATTTCAGAATTCTAAGTGTTTTGGAAAGAGACCCCCTCGACAGTCCGTCGTGCCTATGACGGTCCGTCGTGGGATCCATCGACTCAGCCAGTTTTTTCAGAAATAAGATCTGCTGCTCAAAACGACTAAACAGGTCGTTACATATATATATATATATATATATATATATATATATATATATATATATATATATATATATATATATATATATATATATATATATTTGAAAAGGTGGAAATCATATAATTGTTTGAAAGAAGTTTCTAGTTGTGGAACTTAAATACGGTATTAATGTTTTAGGTTGTGAAATGTATCTTGAGGGTTTTGAATATAGACTGATGATTTTATATGAAGCTTCAAAGGGTATATTTATACTAGAATCACAAACTTATAGGGCAATAAAGTCTTATTGAGTATACATGGGTGAACTAAATTGAAGATTTTAGTAAGACAATGCTTATAAAATTGAGTTAGTCCTTTAAATTTGATTGGTATACCTGAGTTAAGGTGTAATGTAGAGAAAAAGGTTCAAGATTTGATGATAAAAAGGTCTAGATAAGCATGATGGTAAAAAGAGAAAGTGATATATGACCTATATGATTTATGTTTGTTGTACTAGTATAGAAAATTCTCACTTAGAATCAATTTTAGTGGCAACAAAGTCTTGAAAGTGTTTCACCAGTTCTGATATCGAATTTAGTATTTACTTAAGAGTTGGACACTAGGCCTAATCCTACTTGAAAAAGGATTGAAATTATTCTCTTTATTTGGTTTCTAATTCTATTAGGAAAAGAATTGAAATCGTAATCCTATTAGTAGTTGATTTTGACTTTGTAAGGAAAAACACAATTGTATAAATCGAGGACGGTCTTAAGAGAAAAATTGAATTACTCATTCGTATTATCCACGAAGAACATTAGGACATAAAAGAGGTTTTTAGAGAGATTTCAACAAGAGAAAAGAGAGAGGAGAAAAAAAATTAATTTGCTGCATACCTTTTCTCCGACCAGCAACCTTCAGATTGTGTTTATCAATTAAATAACCGTTAGATCGGGCTAAAATTTGAACTATGTGTTAAATACATCTAGGTGATTGATTTGAATAGTGGAGATTGAATTCATATATCTTCAAGATCATTTTTGTTGATTTCGAACAACAACTGCGTTTGGGTGGTGCTTGCATTAAAATTGAAGAGGCATTGTATTTATAGTGTGTATTATGAGGTGTTTTAATATAATATTTAATAAGAGGAATCTTAATTTATGACAATGGAGGTGATTAGAGTTTGTAATGATAAGGGATTGGTGATGGATTGTGATTGAGATGGAATTATATAATAAGGATTGTCAGTTAAACGAGTTTTGTACGGTACTAACGATTTGCGAGCATCTAATGTTGCGGTTGTATCGAAGGTTTTAGGAGATGTTGGGACACCACTCGAATTGAATTTAAAAGTGTTATAGTCACAATGAAAAAATAAATAATTAAAAAATTTGTGGGATATAATGTAATCTTTAGGAAAAGGTAAGAACACGAATATTTTCTCTAATTGCAAGGGATAAAGAGGTATCTGTTGGAGCTCTAGAATTGGGTTTTGAGACATGTGGTTTCATATATTTTAAGATGGTCATGGTTTTAGTGTCACACGTTTATCAAATTTGTTAAAGGGATTTCTGTAATGTTTTGACTTAGAGGCTAATATAAAAATGTCAAGGACTTTTTACCAAAGAATAAGATTGGTAAGTGAGTCAGCAAAAAGGGACGAAAGTCTGATATGTTAAAGATTCGAGATATTTACTAATTTGAACCATGAGAAAAAGTTGAGAAAAGTGAATGAATAAGACCTCTCATATGAATCCTCGGGGTGTAGCTGAAAATTGTATTGATTTTTGCCTACGAATTTAGATATGACTGTGAGATGTGAACTAGTTTGGTACAGACTTACTAGAAGGTTATCATTGACTTTTATAATGATTGAATTTTGATTTGGGTGATAAACAGTGAGGTATGGAAATTTTAGAATGTTATGTAGGATTAGATTATTTAAATTGAGATAGATAAGATAAGAATGATGCACTAGGTGAGATATTACTCTACATGGTTATTAAAAATTTAGAGTTGAATTAATACTACTCTATTGATCGGACTACATAGAGGATTATGATGTGTTACATAAATATTTAATGGTGAATAGAGGTTATGAGCTTATAGTATACACAATAATTTGAGTGACTAAGAATTTTTCTAAGTATTGACATGAAGTATGTGATTGCGTCGAATGGTAGCTAAAGCATAGTATGTGGAAGTGGTGGTAAGTTGAATTTTAGTGTGATTTAATGGTTTTATCTTGATGGAAAGGTACATTTAAGTTTTAAATTAGTGTTATTATCCTTGTATGAAACTCGTATTTGTCATGAAATGCTTAAATAGAAAGAGAGATAAGTATAGTTTGAATATGTATTTGATAGAAATACTTTGATACTAATTATACGTTGAGAGTAAGGTAGATGACGATGTGATTATGATTGATTTTTGTATTTAAGTGGTTTTACATGTATCACTTTGCCTATGAAAATTTATAAAGGAGCTACCATGAAAATTTATAGTTTTTCGATAGACTTAAGATTTATCTCATCATTGATATTATGTTTTGTCTATGTGTACTGGAATGTGAGAATCATTGTAGTTTTATCATTCTTGAAAGTTTGGTTGCAATAGCTACTAATCTAGGATTTTGATAGTGTTGTTAGTTATTTTATATGCTTTGGTGTATCGCTCGATGAGGGGGTACTAGATCATTTTCATCGCTGGATCAGATGGATGTGTCAAGGTCCTTGATAACATGTGCATATGTGTGTGCAATTCGTTTAGATGAATGTGGAGAATACATTTTGTTGTTAGTTACGTTAACATACAATTATAGCTATCACTTTAATATGGATATAACCCTATTTGAGTCATAGTATAAAAGGAGATGTAGCTCTCCCACTGATAAGTTTGACTCATTTGAGGTAAAATCTTGAGAGATTGAAGATGACATGAACAAAAGATATTCACATATTGTTGTTGGTTGTGGTGACCTTTCTTACATTTGTAATCTTTTGATCACTCGAGGACGAACGATTAGTAAATTGGTATCTAATGTAACGGCCCATTTGGTCATTTGAATTCTAGAGATTTCTATTTCATAAAAGACTCTTTCGATAGATCCTAGATTGACATTTTGGACTTTTTGTAACTATAGTCATAGAAGTAAGGGGGTAATTTTAAAAATTAATATAGTTGATGGTTAAATAAAACAACATTAAAATTAATAGTGAGTCACTTTTACCATTTTATAATTAATTACTTTAATAATTAGGGTTTGAAAAAATAATAAGAAATAATCGGTTAAAAAGAAATAAGATGGAAAAGCAGGCGAGAGAACAAATGTTGCGGCTTCTACAGAAGAAGACGATCTTAGATGGAAAATGTTCAGAGGCATTTAGGAAAGAAAAAGTATTGGAGAAGTAGCTTTGTTGACTTCGGTTCTTCAGCAGATGTAGGTTATGGTTTATGCTATTTGATAGTAAACTCTTAATAGTGATTGATATGCATTGGATGATATTGTGAAATTTTCTATGTACTTGATTGTGTGATTGTGTGGCTTGGTCGTGTGTTTTGTGATTGGTCTGAGATCTCGAGACCGAGGAATGTATAATCTTAAACAATCTCTGCTAAAGTAATGCCTTGAATAAAGAAGGCTCGATGAAATATTATTAAAAAAAGAAAAAGTGGTGATATTAAATGATAAATTAAGGATTTTATTGGATCAGAGTGTCACGTTCCGACACGGTATTCATGGATCAGGGTGTCACATTCTGACATGATATTTTTGGTTCAGAGGGTCACGTTCCGACACAATATTCTTGTATCGGATTGTCACGTCCCGACACGGTATTCTTGGATCGGAGTGTCACGTTCCGACATGATAATATTAAAGGAAAAATATGTTGAATTAATGGAAGATACTCAATCTCAAAGAACTCAACTCCCATAATGGTTTGGTTTGGAGGCATGAGTCCTCATGTGTGATCTTTATACCGTTTACTTAATTGGTGCTTACTTTATTGTTATTGACACTTGTTCATGTTGTTTATTGCTTATCACATGTTAAGTGCTATAGTTGAGTTCATACTATTATTCTTTGTATATAAGTTACTATTTTGGGTTGACCGATGATATTTACTCAGTACATGTTGCCTCGTACTGAGCCCTACTTGTTTTCTTCTTTGTTTTCCTGTTATGAAATGCAGCGAGTGTACCTATGAGTTCTGATTTCCCTTAGCTCTAGTCAGCCTCCCACATATCAAGTTCCAGGGTGAGCTATCCATTCAAGCTCGTGTTGGATTCTCTCGTCATGACATGATGTCCTATACTTTCGGACACATACAATTTTATTCTTTTATTTTGGTGTATTTAATATTCTTAGACTTAGTATTGGAGATTAGATGTCTTTGATGTGATGACTTCTAGGTTTTGGGAAATGATGTTTAGTAACATTTGAGTTTCCGCATTATGCTTGTATTTTGTACTTTAAGGTTGAATTCATTGGTTCTCCCACCTAGGTAGTTATGTGTGGGTGCCACTCGGGACTCGTTTTGGTCGTGACAACATGTCATAATGTTATTCTTCATCACTTTGACCTTTAACAATTTCATCAACTTTTTCAGCCCGATAATTTTTTTTTTTGGAACGGTTGTATTCATTAGTCGGGTGGGTAGGATCATGTTCAAATTCAAAATTTTCCTCTTCACAACCGGATTCTACAACATAATCGACGATTTTAAACAGAAAATTAAAATAAATCTCAGTAAATAAATGCAATTACCTTTGTCAATAAACAAATCTCGTGAATTAAACTAGAGATTTGTTGAACAATTTGGAAGAACCTTAAAGAAAGAGAAGTTATATGAAAACGTGAAAGCTGGGAGAAGAGAACATGAAATATTGAGAAAGAAGGTTAATGGGTAGTGGTTTAATTATATTTTTCATTTTTTAAAGTTTATTGGTTTTAGAATTGGTCTAATGTAGGAATGTAATAATAAATAAAAGAAAATTTAAATTATAAAATCTAAATACAAAATATTTTCTAAAATATTGTCATTCTGATATTTTGAATAAATATTTTAAAATGTTGTTGTTTTAACTAATAATGTTATGTATTATGATTTGAATTTTTTCTTAATTTTTATACGCATATAGTTGGTCCATAAACCAAATTTAATTTCAAAATCATCTCAAATTGATATCACGAGATGATTATAAGAATTCTATATACCCAATATTCTTGTTTCAACAGTACATTACACGAACATTAAAAATCCCACAATAATTATGGACTGAATTTGTGTCTAACCATCAGTACACCACAATTCTATGGTTGATAATGATTTGCAAGAAATATTTACATAAGTGTACATTATATTATCATGTTTATTGATTTCGATAGATACAAGATTTATTACCTTAAGATTGTTATCACCATGAAAAAATCCTAGTAGTGCTGATGTATTTTTAAATATTACCTTTCTTAAAATAATAGTACCCTTCACTATCAAGTACCATTATTCCAACGTTTTATAGAAAACCTTCAGTACTCTAATTGCTCCTTTTGGTATATTTATCCATGTTCTCTCATTTAATATGTATATAATATAATATAATATATATATATATATATATATATATTATTTTTTTGAATTTTTGTCATTCTGATATTTTGAATAAATATTTTAAAATGTTGTTGTTTTAACTAATAATGTTATGTATTAGATTTGAATTTTTTCTTATTTTTTATACGCATATAGTTGGTCCATAAACCAAATTTAATTTCAAAATCATCTCAAATTGATATCACGATGTAACGACCTGTTTAGTCGTTTTAAGCAGCAGATTTTATTTCTGGAAAAACTGGCTAAGACTACGGATACCACGACGGACCGTCATGGGCACGACGGACCGTCGAGGGTGTCTCGTTCCAGAACACTTAGAATTCTGAAATTTGGGTATTAAAATCGACTCTCTGTAATCTGTGACGGACCTGCAGGACGTGCCGTCACAGCTACGACGAACCGTCGTGAGCTCCCGTTGCAAAACACTTCAACTCTTGAGAATTCGGTACAGGGAACGAGTCTCTGATCGTCATGACGGAAGTGCAGGACGGACCGTCACAGGTGTGACGGACCGTCACAGTCTTAGCGAAAAATGGAGTTCTAAGATGCTGCGACGACCTGCGTGACGGACTGTCGCAGGCACGACGGGCCGTCACAGGTTGCGCAAATCCCAGGCAGAATCGGATTTCTTTACACGTTTTAAGGGACGTTTTGGACTATTCTTTCCTTAATTATAGATTTCGTGGGTTTATATTAATAACTCAAATTCTTGAGGGATAAAAGAGGTAACTTTGGGTTAATTAGTGGGGTATTATTGCCATCTTTTACACTTAATTATATGTTAATTAGGGTAAAATAAAGAGGGTTTGAATAAAGAAAATAGAAAGAACAGAGAGAGAGAGAAATTGATCGATCAAGAGGCAGAGGGAATATCAAAGCTTGGGAAATTGCTTGTTGATTCTAATTCTTCGGTGGAGGTAGGTTATGGTTTCTTTTACGATTATTCGTAGTAGACTCTTAATAGTGAATGATATGTGTTGGTAGTATTATAAAGTATTCTACATGCTTAATTGTATGCTTGCATGAATATGATTATGTGATTTTGATAAAACAAGCATGATGAAAACTATTGAATCCCAAATCTTGAAAGAAACTTTAATATACATTGTTAATGATGATGCCTTGGAATAAAATAAGGCTTGATGAATTAAAGTAATGGGATTGATGATGCCTTGGTAAAGAGAAGGCTTGATGAATTGATAGAATTAGGGGATCGGAGTGTCACGTTCCGACACATAGTATTAGTGGATCGGAGTGTCACGTTCCGACACATAGTATTAGTGGATCGGAGTGTCACGTTCCAACACATAGTATTAGTGGGACGGGTGTCACGAACCGACACGTAGAATTAGGGGATCGGAGTGTCACGTACTGACACATATAGGGGATGGAGTGTCACGTACCGACACATATAGGGGATCGGGTGTCACGAACCGACACGTAGATTTAGGGGATCGGAGTGTCACGTGCCGACACATAGTGGTAGGGGATCGGAGTGTCACGTACCGACACAAGAGGAAGAAAGATAATGAATCTTGAAAGATGATAAATATACTCAATCTAATAAACTTAATTCCCAAATGAGTATGGTATTGAGGCTTGAGCCCTCATGGATGAACTTGATGGTACTTGTGATGATTATAGTACTTGTTGTTGCTACATGTTAAGCTTTATAGTTGTTTTATAATATTACTTGATATATACTGTTCCCTATTTTGAGTTGGCCGATGATACTTACTCAGTACCCGTGTTTTGTACTGACCCCTACTTGTTTGTTTCTCTCTTTGTTATTTGTGGAATGCAGCAAACGTTCCGTCATCTTCAACTCAGTAGTAATTCTAGCCAGTCTTCACTACATCGGAAATTCAGGGTGAGCTAATGCGTCTAGCTTGGACTGGATCTTCTTCTTCAAGTCTTGATGCCTTGAACTTCCGGCATGGACTAGCTTTTAAATTGTTTTAGCTTCTTAGACATTTTTAGTTTAGTAATTTGGTCATAGATGTTCTTGTGATGATGACTTCCAGATTTTGGGGATAATAATAATAGTTTTTGAATTGTTTTTATTAATGAGTTTAAGTCTTCCACATTATTTTCTGTTGATATACCTTGAAATGTTAAGGGTTAGATTGGTTGGTTCGCTCACCTAGGAGGGTAAGTGTGGGTGCCAGTCGCGGCTCGGTTTTGGGTCGTGACAAACTTGGTATCAGAGCATTAGGTTCATTGGTCTCATCACACAAGAACGAGTCTAGTAGAGTCTTAAGGAACAGTAGGGGGACGCCTTTACTTTTCTCTGAGAGGCTATAAGACTTTAGGAAGATTCCATTCTTTCATTCTTTCTTTCGTGCTACTACTTGAGTCCAATTGGTATCTAGGTGATACGAATTGGTATCTGACCATCTTCACTCTATTTCGCAGATGGTTAGAACTAGAGAAACAACCGCACCAGCAGCCACAACGGCAAGACAAGAAACGACTGAGCCAGCCACTGGGGCTGTAGCTCGAGGAAGAACAGTGGCAAGAGGCCGTGGAAGAGGTTGTGGGAGGACGTCCTCTAGAGGGAGAGGACAAGCACCTAGCCCATCTGATACTAGGGCGGTGACTCCTCCACCGGCTTAGGAGGTAATAAGAGAGGGTGAGGAAGGGGAGAATGAACAAGCTCAGAATGAGGAATTGCCACCCCAACCTACCCCAGAAATGATTAACCAGGTACTTGCTTATCTTAGCGGATTATCCGATCAGGGTCAGGCACCTCCAGTGGTTTCTGCACCAACACCTCCGGTTTCAGAGATACGACATGTTGCTGCTGGGGCTCCTCGTATGGATGCCTCATTGGAGATAGGCACATTTCCACGTCTGACTACTGGGCCTATAATGACAAATGATCAGCATGAACTTTTCAGTAAGTTCTTGAAATTGAAACCCCCAGTCTTTAAGGGTGCAGAATCAGAGGATGCCTACGATTTTCTGGTTGATTGTCATGAGCTCCTACACAAGATGGGTATAGTATAGCGGTTTGGTGTCGAGTTCGTGAGCTATCAGTTTCAAGGGAATGCCAAAATGTGGTGGCGGTCACATGTTGAGTGTCAACCAACAAAGGCACCACCTATGACTTGGGAATCATTCTCTAGCTTGTTTATGGAGAAGTATATCCCAAGGACTTTGAGAGATAGAAAAAGGGATGAGTTCTTGAGTCTAGAGCAAGGAAGGATGACGGTTAACGCATATGAGGCCAAATTCCGTGCATTCTCCAGGTATGCCACCCAACTTTGTTTCAGTCCACACGAACGGATTCGCCGTTTTGTGAAGGGGTTGAGGTCAGAATTGCGGATTTCAGCCTTACAGATAGCGGCTACAGCAAAATCCTTCCAAGAGGTGGTAGACTTTGTGATAGAGGTGGAAGGAGTGAAGCCAGACGACTTCATCACGACATCGACATCGAAAAGGTTTTGAAAGAGAGGTGATTTCAATGGTTCTTATACTAGAGGACAGGGTTCTGGAGGTTACTCAGTTCGACCAATTCAGTCTGCATTATAGACTGTAGTTGGGGGTCCACCTCAGACCGGTCAACACTTCTCCGAGAGACCTATGCCTGACTCCAGAGAGTGTTATGGATGTGGGGAGATTGGACATATTAGAAGGAATTGTCCAAAACAGAGTTACAGACCCCCGATAGCTAGAGGTAGAGGTGGTCAAGGTAGAGACCATTTTTCTGGAGGACGTGGTGGTCGAGGCAATGGTGGTCACCAAAACGGCCGAGGTGATGGGCAAACTGGAGCCACTACGGCCCAACATGGTAGGGGCAACGGACAGATGGGTGATAGGGCCCATTGTTACGCTTTCCCTGGGAGATCTAAAGCGGAGGCATCAGATGCTGTCATCACAGGTAACCTTTTGATTTGTGATTGCATGGCTTCCGTATTGTTTGATCCTGGATCCACATTTTCTTATGTATCTTCCTCATTTGCTAATGGTCTAAACTTACATTGTGAATTGCTTGACACGCCTATTCGTGTTTCTACTCCGGTGGGTGAGTCCGTGATAGTTGAAAAGGTATATAGGTCTTGTTTGGTGAATTTTGTGGGGAGCAACACTTATGTAGATTTGGTTATTTTAGAAATGGGTGACTTTGATGTAATTCTGGGTATGACTTGGCTTTCTCCGAATTTTGCGATTTTGGATTGTAATGCTAAAACTGTGACGTTAGCCAAGCCTGGGGCAGATCCGTTAGTGTGGGAGGGCGACTACACTTCCAATCCACTTCGCCTCGTGTGCTTTCTTCGTGCTCAGAAGATGGTTAGTAAGGGTTGTTTAGCTTTCTTGGCACATCTCAAGGATGACACTACCCAAGTACCCTCAATTGAGTCGGTTTCGGTAGTCCGTGAATTTTTGGATGTGTTCCCTGCAGACCTTCCTGGCATGCCACCGGATAGGGATATCGACTTCTGTATCTATCTTGAACCGGGTACTCGCCCCATTTCTATACCCCCTTATAGAATGGCTCCCGCGGAGTTAAGAGAGTTAAAGGCACAACTTCAAGAGTTGTTGAGCAAAGGCTTCATTAGACCAAGTGCATCTCCTTGGGGTGCTCCGGTGCTATTTGTGAAGAAGAAGGATGGGAGCTTTCGGATGTGCATAGACTACAGACAACTGAACAAGGTAACTATTAAGAACAAGTACCCCATTCCTCGCATTGATGACTTGTTCGATCAGTTACAAGGTGCTTGTGTCTTCTCTAAAATTGACTTGAGATCCGGCTATCACCAATTGAAAATACGAGCAACGGATGTGCCAAAGACTGCTTTTCGGACTAGGTATGGGCATTATGAATTTGTGGTAATGTCTTTTGGTCTTACGAATGCCCCTGCTGCCTTCATGAGCTTGATGAACGGGATTTTCAAGCTATATTTGGACCTCTTTGTGATCGTGTTTATTGATGATAATGATATACTCCAAGAGTAAGAAGGAGCATGAGGAGCATTTGATAATGATGTTAGAGTTGTTGAGGAAGAAAAAGCTTTATGCGAAATTCTCCAAGTGTGACTTTTGGCTAGATTCAGTGTCCTTCTTGGGGCACGTGGTTTCTAAGGATGGAGTGATGGTGGATCCATCTAAGATTGAGACAGTGAAGAATTGGGTGAGACCTACAAACGTGTCAGAAATAAGGAGTTTTGTTGGTTTAGCTAGCTACTACCGCCGATTTGTTAAGGGATTCTCTTCTATTGCTTCCCAATTAACGAACTTGACTAAGCAGAATGTTCCATTTGTATGGTCGGATGAGTGTGAGGAAAGCTTTCAGAAACTCAAGACTTTGTTGACTACTGCACCAATTCTTACCTTGCCAGTAGAGGGTAAAAACTTCATGGTTTATTGTGATGCATCCTATTCGGGTTTGGGTGCAGTGCTAATGCAAGAGAAGAATGTGATTGCTTATGCTTCGAGGCAATTAAAGGTGCCTGAACGTAACTATCCTACCCATGATTTAGAGTTGGCCGCGGTAGTATTTGCACTAAAGCAATGGAGACACTATTTGTATGGGGTTAAGTGTGAAGTCTATACGGACCATCGTAGCCTACAGTATGTCTTCACTCAGAAGGATTTGAATTTGAGACAGAGGAGATGGATGGAACTACTAAAGGACTACGATATCACTATTCAGTATCATCCGGGAAAAGCAAATGTTGTGGCGGATGCTTTAAGTAGAAAGGCCGGAAGCATGGGAAGTCTAGCTCATTTGCAAGTTTCTAGACGCCCATTGGCTAGAGAGGTGCAGATTCTGGCTAATGACCTTATGAGGATTGAAATAAATGAGAAGGGAGGGTTGTTAGCTTGTGTAGAGGCAAGATCTTCTTTTCTTGACAAGATCAAGGGAAAACAATTTGATGATGAGAAACTAGGTCGAATTCGAGATAAAGTGTTGCAAGGAGAGGCTAAGGAAGCAATAATTGATGACGAAGGTGTTTTAAGGATTAAGGGAAGGGTATGTGTATCCCGCATCGATGATTTGATCACCACTATTCTGACAGAGGCTCATAGTTCCGGATATTCTATACATCCTGGTGCAACCAAGATGTACTGTGACCTAAAACAACACTTTTGGTGGAGTAGAATGAAGCGCGACACTGTTGATTTTGTTGCCAAATGTCCAAATTGTCAACAAGTAAAGTATGAACACCAGAGGCCCGGAGGAACATTTCAGAGGATGCCCATTCCTGAATGGAAGTGGGAGAGAATTGCAATGGACTTCGTGGTTGGTCTTCCAAAGACAGTGGGTAAGCTTGATTCCATTTGGGTGATTGTTGATAGGTTAACTAAGTCTGCTCACTTCATTCCTGTCAAGGTGACCTACAATGCAGAGAAGTTAGCCAAAATCTACATCTCAGAAATCGTTCGACTGCATGGAGTTCCACTCTCCATTATATCAGATAGAGGTACGCAGTTTACTTCTTAGTTTTGGAGAACATTGCATGCTGAATTAGGTACTAGGTTGGACCTTAGTACTGCGTTTCACCCTCAGACTGATGGTCAGTCTGAGCGAATGATTCAAGTGTTGGAGGACATGCTTCGTGCATGCGTGATAGAATTTGGTGGCCATTGGTATAGCTTCTTACCTTTGGCAGAGTTTTCATACAATAATAGCTATCACTCCAGTATTGATATGGCTCCATTTGAAGAATTGTATGGGAGGAGGTGTAGATCTCCCATTGGTTGGTTTGATGCATTTGAGGTCAGACCTTGGGGTACTGATCTGTTGAGGGATTCCTTGGAGAAGGTGAAAGCTATTCAAGAAAAGCTATTAGCGGCTCAAAGTAGACAAAAGGAATATGCGGATCGAAAGGTTAGAGACTTGGAGTTCATGGAGGGTGAACAAGTCTTGTTAAAGGTTTCATCCATGAAAGGGGTGATGCGGTTTGGAAAAAGGGGTAAGCTAAGTCAAAGGTACATTGGACCATTTGAGGTACTTAAGCGAGTAGGGGAGGTGGCTTATGAATTAGCCTTGCCTCCAGGGCTGTCCGGAGTGCATCCGGTATTTCATGTGTCCATGTTGAAAAGATACCATGGGGATGGAAACTACATCATCCGTTGGGATTCAGTTTTGCTTGATAAGAATTTGACTTATGAGGAGGAACCGGTTGCTATTTTAGATAGAGAAGTTTGCAAGTTGAGGTCGAGAGAGATTGCATCCATCAAGGTTCAATGGAAGAATCGACCGGTTGAAGAGGCCACTTGGGAGAAGGAGGCAGACATGCAAGAAAAATACCCCCATCTGTTTACAGATTCAGGTACTTCTTTTCGCCCTCGTTTTTCTTCTTTGAATCGTTCGAGGACGAACGATGGATAAATTGGTATCTATTGTAACGACCTGTTTAGTCGTTTTAAGCAGCAAAGTTTATTTCTGGAAAAACTGGCTAAGACTACGGATACCACGACGGATCGTCACGGGCACGACGTACCGTCGAGGGTGTCTTGTTCCAGAACACTTAGAATTCTGAAATTTGGGTATTAAAATCGACTCTCTGTAATCTGTGGCGGAACTGCAGGACGTGCCGTCACAGCTACGACGAACCGTCGTGAGCTCCCGTTGCAAAACACTTCAACTCTTGAGAATTTGGTACAGGGAACGAGTCTCTGATCGTCATGACGGAAGTGCAGGACGGACCGTCACACGTGTGACGGACCGTCACAGTCTACTTAGTGAAAAATGGAGTTCTAAGATGCTGCGACGACCTGCGTGACGGACCATCACAGGCACGACGGGCCGTCACAGGTTGCGCAAATCCCAGGCAGAATCGGATTTCTTTACACGTTTTAAGGGACGTTTTGGACTATTCTTTCCTTAATTATAGATTTTGTGGGTTTATATTAATAACTCAAAATTCTTGAGGGATAAAAGAGGTAACTTTGGGTTAATTAGTGGGGTATTATTGCCATCTTTTACACTTAATTATATGTTAATTAGGGTAAAAGAAAGAGGGTTTGAATAAAGAAAATAGAAAGAACAAAGAGAGAGAGAAATTGATCGATCAAGAGGCAGAGGGTATATCAAAGCTTGGGAAATTGCTTGTTGATTCTAATTCTTCGGTGGAGGAAGGTTATGGTTTCTTTTACGATTATTCGTAGTAGACTCTTAATAGTGAATGATATGTGTTGGTAGTATTATAAAGTCTTCTACATGCTTAATTGTATGCTTGCATGAATATGATTATGTGATTTTGATAAAACAAGCATGATGAAAACTATTGAATCCCAAATCTTGAAAGAAACTTTAATATACATTGTTAATGATGATGCCTTGGAATAAAAGAAGGCTTGATGAATTAAAGTAATGGGATTGATGATGCCTTGGTAAAGAGAAGGCTTGATGAATTGATAGAATTAGGGGATCGGAGTGTCACGTTCCGACACATAGTATTAGTGGATCGGAGTGTCACGTTCTGACACATAGTATTAGTGGATCGGAGTGTCACTTTCCGACACATAGTATTAGTGGGACGGGTTTCACGAACCGACACGTAGAATTAGGGGATCGGAGTGTCACGTACCGACACATATAGGGGATCGGAGTGTCACGTACCGACACATATAGGGGATCGGGTGTCACGAACCGACACGTAGATTTAGGGGATCGGAGTGTCACGTGCCGACACATAGTGGTAGGGGATCGGAGTGTCATGTACCGACACAAGAGGAAGAAAGATAATGAATCTTGAAAGATGATAAATATACTTAATCTAATAAACTTAATTCCCAAATGAGTATGGTATTGAGGCTTGAGCCCTCATGGATGAACTTGATGGTACTTGTGATGATTATAGTACTTGTTGTTGCTACATGTTAAGCTTTATAGTTGTTTTATAATATTACTTGATATATACTGTTCCCTATTTTGAGTTGGCCGATGATACTTACTCAGTACCCGTGTTTTGTACTGACCCCTACTTGTTTGTTTCTTTCTTTGTTATTTGTGGAATGCAGCAAACGTTCCGTCATCTTCAACTCAGCAGTAATTCTAGCCAGTCTTCACTACATCGGAAATTCAGGGTGAGCTAATGCGTCTAGCTTGGACTGGATCTTCTTCTACAAGTCTTGATGCCTTGAACTTCCGGCATGTACTAGCTTTTAAATTGTTTTAGCTTCTTAGACATTTTTAGTTTAGTAATTTGGTCATAGATGTTCTTGTGATGATGACTTCCAGATTTTGGGGATAATAATAATAGTTTTTGAATTGTTTTTATTAATGAGTTTAAGTCTTCCGCATTATTTTCTGTTGATATACCTTGAAATGTTAAGGGTTAGATTGGTTGGTTCGCTCACCTAGGAGGGTAAGTGTGGGTGCCAGTCGCGGCTCGGTTTTGGGTCGTGACACACGAGATGATTATAAGAATTCTATATACCCAATATTCTCGTTTCAACAGTACATTACACGCACATTATAAATCCCACAATATTTATGGACTGAATTTGTGTCTAACCATCAGTACACCACAATTCTTATGGTTGATAATGATTTGCAGGAAATATTTACATAAGTGAAGACACATCATATTATCATGTTTATCGATTTTGATAGATACAAGATTTATTACCTTAAGATTGTTATCACCATGAAAAAATCCTAGTAGTGCTGATATATTTTTAGTACCCTTCACTATCAAGTACCATTAATCCAACATTTTAGAGAAAACCTTCAGTACTCTAATTGCTCCTTTTTGGTATATTTATGCATGTTCTCTCATTTAATATGTATATATATATATATATATATATATATATATATATATATATATATGGTGTGTGTGTGTGTGTGTGTGTGTGTGTGTGTGTGTGTGTGTGTGTGTATATCATGCATATTTTTCTAAGTGAAAAGAACAGATCATAAATTTACGTAACATAGTGGTCAATGAACTGCTAAAAGAAGTAACTATGTATATAAAATGACTATAATTAGTAAATCTTATATTCGAGGAAATGTTCCAATTTAATAACATTTATTGATTGCATTGTGGTTCATCAAACGATTTGGTGACTCATTAATTCAATATTACGTTAATGAACAAATTAAAAAAGGATCCAACCCATAATTTTAGTAAATTTGGAATAGTTTATAGGTGACAATTAATATGGAGCATTTATTTAATATTAAAGAAATCTTGAATATGATGTAAAAATAAGTTTTAAAAGGGAGAGAATTAACACAATTATGGGTGAATATCAATGGAAAACATTTTAAAAAAGATTAATTTATTGTTTCTCTGAGAAGGATACACTAGAAAGAATTCAATACTATGAAATATGAAAAGATTACAAATAACTTGCTATTTTTGTACATAATTAGATTTCAGAAATTTAAAATTATATCTAATAATAAATTGGTCTGACCTTCGTGCAATCATAAGAAAACTGCTTTTTTTATCAAGTAAAAAATATATTAGTCCTCAAGTCCCAATTTATCCTTTAGGCGAAATCATAAATCTCTTTCAACATTTATGTTCTCGCTTTATTCTTTCTTTTTATTTCTTCCTCATCCATCCACTAGAAAATGTCTGTTTTGTTTTCTTTATTTTCCAATAATAAAAATAAACAAAGAGACTCAAAAGTATAGCAAATGTATGTAAATAATGAGTCTCAAATCATTAATGAGGTCTACAATTCATTAAATTAATTGACATTATGTTTTATGCATTTGTTAACACTAAATTTTTAATGATAGTCTTGTCATAAATATCGAAAAGTAGATATAGGTACCACGAATTAAAAAATATTCACAGAAATAATTCAAGCTTATTTGTCCAAACATCAAGTTGTATTGTATATTCCAATAATTTTTGTAAAATAAAGGATCAACACATAGTTAAGAAACTGATGTGACAAAAGAAAAAGTCTCCGATGGTTTCCTATCTATTAGTCAATGTTTATACATAATGTAAACCAGTTTTTAATATTTTCAAATGTAATGCAAAAAAAAAAGTACAAAGAATGAATCAAGATTATAATTTATAATGTTTAATGCTTTATAATTAAATAATGTGTAAGTAATTGAAATATTCAAGCATATATATCAGTCTATACACAACCAAAGAGTAATCACCTTCCTTCCCTTTACCGTATTTACTCAATTGATTCATAAGAAAATAGAAAAGAAAAAAACACAATATGATTACAATTTAAAGATTACATGAATATTGAAAGCCCGAATACCTTATTTTTATTCACATGTTGAAGATAAGGGATGATGAAGATATGAAACGCTTTGAACAACATGGTATAATCAATGTATTCAGTTATTAACTGACACTATAGTTTGAGTCTCACTATAATTGGGCTACTAAATGTCGATTGTATTGCTATATCTTGTACTAGGAGAAGTCGAATATGATAGGTTATAATTATTGTAGTAGTAGTCAACCACTATTCTTGTAAATTTTATGTGTATTGTAGTAGAAATTTAAGTGTATCGAGCCTAGGACTGTACAATTCACTCATATATAACGAACATGTACACGAAAGTTTTTCATCATCAATATATCATTAATTTCTCATATTTTAACTTAAGACTTCTACATGGTCTAAAATCATATCAGTTCTTTCGCTCTTTAAATATTGAATCTAAAAACAAAAATTACCATAAGTTTCAAACTGCACTGACCTCCTCTACCAATAGTTTGTATACCTCCTCACTTGTCACCTCATTGTCTCTTGTTCCATTAAACTTAAGCCAAGGAACAATCTTACATGGTTGACAGAAATAATATTGTTGATTAAGGTTATGATACTAACCTATCTCATCATAAAGAATGAACCAACTAAAGTAGTTATTCCACTAGAAAGACTGTTGAGAAAGTTGTGGATGGTAAGAAGGATGTAGAAGATAGTGGCAACATTGATGGATGAAATGAGAAAGATCTGTTGTTAAGGAGTTGGATCTCATGCAACTTGAAAAATAAAGAATGTACATGATGTTGGGCTTCATAACTGTTTGGAAGAAACTCATCTTCAAGCAATAAAAAATATGGAGTCCCATCTTAACATCAACCAAAAATTGTTAGTCGAGGAACATAAATGATTGATGCCTGCATTAAACAATTCAAAGGAATATATGAAGGCCTTGTATCCATTCACAAACATGTGGACGAAGATGGTTAAATAATCAATTTTTCTAGATGTTTAAGACTCAAGTAATTAAGATTGTCATGATAGATAAAGCATTGTATCTCACTCTTAATCAATTTTTTAATTCTCTCAGAGGTTTTGATATGAGGGAGGATGAAGAATAGGTGCAACAACAGAATCATAACATGACATTTTCTACTTAAAGGGATAAGAAAAAAGAAAACTACTCAGAAAACAGGAACAAGAACTTCAAATCCAGAGGAAGAATCTTCAAGTCTGCTCGAGAAGGAATGGGTTTTAGAACAACCAATATGAAATAGGTTCTTAGAATAATCAAAGTTTCTCAAACGGAAAGAAGGAAAGGAACATAGTATGTCAAGTAATTTTTTGTTAGGAATAACCATATTTCTCTTAAGTGTTTTCACATGTGGGAGTGCTCTTATAAATCTGCAGATGAAGTATCACAAGATTGGTTGCTTTAAATCTACGCCACATATGACACTTTGTATGTAGACTCAAGAGCAAGTAGTCACATGGTATATAAATCCTGTATTTTATCTCAACTTAAACACTACAATAGACTAGATAAAGTCATTGTTGGGAATATAACACATTTAGACATACCACATGTTGGGAATACAAATAGATTATGCTTGAAATTACACGAAGTCCTTGTAGTTCCTAAGATTACTAAGAATCTACTCGCAGTTAGTAAAATTTTTCTTTTGACTTTGTAGATTATGACACGGGGTATACTTGGTGTTGTCCACTAAATAGGAAATTTGAACTTTTTTAAAATATCTATAAAATTTCAAAAAATGGTAGAAAAATAGTTTTCTATTGAAATTAAAGTATTTTTATGTGATATATATGGTAGGTTCATTAACCTACATTTTATTAAGCCTGCTGATTATTATTGTATTGTAAGGAATATTTCATGTCCTACCAAACCTGCATAAAATAGAATTTACAAATAAAACATAGACATATTGTTTATATTAGATTAACTATGTTATTTCATGCTAAGGTTCCTTTATTTCTACGGGTTGAAGCATTTCTCATTGTAAGTTTTCTCATTTATATACTCTTTAAGGACCCAACATACATATTCTACTCTAGTGAGAGAACCAACGCCTACAACTAGGGGTCAGTCACGCAAGGGTGGTACTAATTCTAGAAATGGGACCACAGTTTAGTAGAGGAGGGGTAAAAGTACCACTTAGAATTAACGGGTAGATGAGGTCATTGCTATTTGTTTCTAGGAAGGCCATAGGTTGAGAGTTTTGATGTAGTTATTACATATATCATCCAGTGTTCCATCAACGTATATTTGTATTATTTCATATGAGGTCTACATTCTCTTATGTGTAGATATGGTAGAGTTTGATATCATCTTTGGTATGGATTGGATCTTTCCTTATCATGTTATTATTGACTATTGTGATAATTTTGTGAACTTGAGATGCATGGTGTTTCAAGGTTTGACTTTTGGAGTTTTGTGGGGTTGGTAAGCTACTACAAATTGTTTATTCAGAGTTTCTCTCATATCTCATCCCCATTTTGCAGATTGACCCGATAGAGTGTTAACTTTAAGTGGTTTGGTTAGTGTGAGAAATTCTTTCAAAATCTTAAATCTTTGTTGACTTCGACTCCTACGTTGATTCTATCTAAAGATGTTGTGGAATATATTATTTATTGGTGAAGCTTAAGGAGTTGGCTTGGGTGGTATTTTAATTCAAAAAAGTAAGATGATTGCCTATGCTTCAAGAAATTTGAAGACCTATGAGAAGAACTATCTTATTCATGATTTGGAGTGAGCGGTCATGTTTTTTTTATTAAGTTATACTGTCACTATTTATATGGGTGAGTTGTCAAATTTCCACCTACCATTAAATTCTTCGGTACATCTTTATTCAAATATATCTAAACTTTGTGAAACATAGTTGGCTAGAGTTTTTGAAGGAACACCACGTGAATATCCTTTATCATCTGAGAAAGGCCAATATGTTGACCCATCTTTTGAGTAAGAAAACTTTATCATGAGGAGTTTTGTCACAATCAGTGTTAAAAAGAGACGATTAGCTAGAGAATGCCACACATTAGCCATCAAACTTTCCTCCTTGTTGATTTCGTAGGAGAGTGGTGGTTTGATTATTTTCATCAAAGCCATATATTTCTATGTTGAGCATATTTGAGAGGGTTAGTTTAATGACGGGAAGTTATGTCTTATTTAAGACAAGTTGTTGAGGGAAATCCAAGGAGATTGTGCTTCATTTTTGATGGTGTATTGATGATTAGAGTTTGGATTCGTTTTACCATGGTGGGTTAGTTGGTTAGGTTGATTCTAGGAGAGGCTCACTATTCTTGATATTCTATCCATCGAAATATGTACCACAATCTAAGTCAACATTATTGGTGGTGTGGCATGAAGAGTGATATTTAAGAGTTTGTGCCTAGGCATTTGACATGTCAAAAGGTCAATTGTGAGCACCAGTGGCACACAGTTGTTTCTCAGAGGATGTTCATTCCTATTTTGAATTACGAACAGATCACCATGGACTTTTTTGTGGGATAACCTACTATTATTGGTATTTATGACACTATTTTGGTAGACATTATATGTAACGACCTGTTTAGTCGTTTTGAGCAGCAGATTTTATTTCTGGAAAAACTGTCTTGGTCGACGGATCCCATGATGGACCGTCATGGGCACGATGGACCGTCAAGGGGTTCTCGTTCCAAAACACTTAGAATTCTGAAATTTGGGTACTGAAATCGACTCTCTGAACTTCGTGACGGAATGGAAGGACGGACCGTCGCAGGCACGACGGACCGTCACAAATCTTTCCAAAGAATTAAATCTCTGAACTTTGTGACGGACCGTCACAGCCATGACGAACTGTCACAGGCTGCGTAACCCAGACTGGGTCGGATTTCTGTTAAAGTTTTTAAAGGGGCGTTTTGGACTATTCATGCATATAATTATAAAGTTAGTGGATTAATTTTAATAATTCAATTCCTTGGGGGTTAAAGGAGATAACCTTGGAATAATTATTGGGTTATTTTTATCATCTTTTATACTTAATTATATGACAATTAGGGTAAAAGAAAAAGGGTTGGAATAAGAAAAATAGAAAGAACAAAGAGAGGGAGAAAAGAACGAGCGATAGAGAGAGAGAAGAACGAAGAGGGAAACAAAGTTTTGGGGAATTTGCTTGCTTGATCACGAATCTTCGGTGGAGGAAAGTTATGGTTTATGCTATTCGTAGTAAATTCTTAATAGCGAATGATATGTGTTGGGTAGTATTATAACGTCTTCTATAAGCTTAATTGTGTGCTTACATGATGTGATTATATAATTGTGATGAATTAGCATGATGAGGCTATTGAATCTTGAATCCTAAATTTACTTTGTTAATGATGATGCCTTGGTATAAAAGAAGGCTTGATAAACTAAAGTAATGAGATTGATGATGCCTTGGTATAAAAGAAGGCTTGATGAACTAAAGTAATGAGATTAGAGGATCGGGTGTCACGTTCCGACACCAGGATAGAAATAGAGGATCAGGTGTCACGTTCCGACACCAGGATAGTATATGGATCGGAGTGTAACGTTCCGGCACCAGGATAGTATATGGATCGGAGTGTCACGTTCCGACACCAGGATAGTATATGGATCGGAGTGTCACGTTACGACACTAGGATAGTATATGGATTGGGTGTCACGTTCCGGCACCAGGATAGTATATGGATCGGAGTGTCACGTTCCGACACCAGGATAGTATATGGATCGGGTGTCACGTTCCGACACTAGGATAGTATATGGATCGGAGTGTCACGTTCCGACACCAGGATAGTAGTAGTGGATCGGAGTGTCACGTTCCGACACTAGGATAGTATATGGATCGGAGTGTCACGTTCTGACACCAGGATAGTATATGGATCGGAGTGTCACGTTCCGACACTAGGATAGTGGTCGACGATTTTAAATAGAAAATTAAAATAAATCTCAGTAAATAAACGAAAGTACCTTTGTCAATAATCAAATCTCTTGAATTAAACTAGAGATTTGTTGAACAATTTGGAAGAACCTTAAAGAAAGAGGAGTTATATGAAAATGTGAAAGGTGGGGGTAGAAAACTTGAAATATGGAGAAAGAAGCTTAATGGGTAGTGGTTTAATTTTTTTTTCTTTTTATTAGTGGTTTTATAATTTTGTCTAATGTAGGAATGTAGTGATAAAGAAAAGAAAATTTAAATAATAAAATTTAAACACAAAATATTTTCTAAAATATTATCATTTGACATTTTAAATACATTTTTAAAAATGTTGTTGTTCTAACTAATTATGTTATCTATTATGACTTGATTGCTAATTTTTCCTTAATTTTAATACACATAAAGTTGGTCCGTGAACAAAATTTTAATTTCAAAATTATCTCAAATTGATATCACGAGATGATTATAGGAAATTCTATATACCCACTCTTCTCTTTTCAACAGTACATTACACGCACATTACAAATCCCATAATATTTATGGACTAAATTTGTGTCTAACCATCAGAACACTACAATTCTTATGGTTGGTAATGATTTGCAAGAAATATTTACTTAAGTGAAGACCATCATGTTATCATGTTTATCGATTTTGATAGATACAAGATTGAGAAGCATTATTACTTTAAGGTTGATATCACCATGAAAAAACCTAGCATTGAGTGATATATTTTCAATTGTATCTTTGTTAAAATATTAGTACCCTTCACTATCAACTACCATTATTTCAACATTTTATATGAATATTTAGTACTCTAATTGATCCTTTTTGGTATAGTTATGCATGTTGTCTAATTCAATATATATATATATATATATATATATATATATATATATATATATATATATATATATATATATATATATATATCATGCATATATTTTCAAAGTGAAAAGAAAAGATCATAAATTTACGTAACATAGTTGTCAATGAACTACTAGAAGAAGGAACTATGTATTTAAAGTGACACTAATTAGTAAATATTATCTACGAGGAAATGTTCAAATTTAATAACATTAATTGATTGCATTGTATTTCATCAAAAGATTTGGTGACACATTAGTTCAATATTACGTTAATGAACAAATTAAAAAAAGATCTAACACATTATTTTACTAAATTTTGAAGTTTGTATGTCACAATTAATATGGAGCATTTATTTAATATTAAGGAAATCTTGAATAAGATGTAAAAATAAGTTTTAAAAGGGAGATAATTAACACAATTATGGGTGAATATCAATGGAAAATGTTTTTAAAAATATTATTTTATTGTTTCTCTGAGAATGATATGCTAGAAAGAATTCAATAACTTACTATTTCTGTACATAATTAGATTTAAGAAATTTAAAATTATATCTAATAAGTAAAGTGGTCTGCCCTTCGTGCAATCATAAGAAAACTAATTTTTTATAAAGTAAAAAAGATTTAAGTCCTCAAGTCCCAATTTATCCTTTAGGTGAAACCATACATCTCTTTCAACATTTATGTTCTCGCTTTATTCTTCCTTTGTATTTCTTCCTCACCCATCCACTAGAAAATGCAAGTTTGTTTCTTTATTTTCAAATAATGTAATAAACGAAGAGACTCAAAAGCATAGTAAATGTATGTATATAATGAGTCTCAAATTATTAATGAGGTCTACAATTAATAAAATTAATTGACATTATGTTTTATGCATTTGTTAACACAAAATATTTTAAATGATAGTCTTGTCATAAATATCCAAATTTGATATAGGTACCAAAAACTAATAAATATTCAAAGAAGAAATTAAATCATTTTTTCTCCAAACATCAAGTTCTACTGTATATTCCAACAATTATCGTAAAATAAAGGATCAACACATAGTTAAGAAACTGATGTGCCAAAAGAAGAAGTCTCAGATGGTTTTCTATCTATTAATCAATGTTTATACATAATGTAAACCAGATTTGAAAATTGTCATATGTAATGCAAAAAAAAATTTACAAAGAATGAACCAGGAGTACAATTTATAATGTGAAATACTTAATAATTAAATAATAAGTGTATGCAATTGAAATATTCAAGCATACATCTCAGCCTATACACAACCACATAGTAATCACCAACCTGCCCTTCACCGTATTTACTCTGATCATTCATAAGAAAATAAATAAAGGAAGAAACACAATATGATTACAATTCATAGAATACATGAATATTGAAAGAATGAATACCTTAATTTATTCACATGTTGAAGATAAGGGATGATGAAGATTTGAAACGGTTTGAACAACGTGGTATAATCAGTGTGTTCAACTATAAACTCACTCTATAGTTTGAGTCTCACTATAATTGGGCTAATAAAAGTCGATTGTATTGCTATGTCATGTACTAGGTGAAGTCGACTAGGATATGTTATAATTATGGTAGTAGTAGTCAACAACTACTCTTGTAAATTGTATGTGTGTATTGTATTAGAATTTTAAGTGTATAAGGCCTAGGACTATACAATTCACTCCAATATAAAGAGCATGTAGTCGAAAGTTTTTCATCATCAACATATCCTTAAATTATCTTATTTTTTAACGTAAGAGTTCAACATGGTCTAAAAGCATATCAATTCTTTCTCTCATAAGTATTGACTCTAAAATTAAAAATGACAATATGTTTCAAACTGCAGTGACCTCCTCTACCAATACTTTGTACACCTCTTCAGTTGTCAGCTCATTGTATCTTGTTCCATTAAACTTAAGCCAAGAAACTATCTCATATGGTGGACAAAAATAATGCAGTTGATTAAGGTGATAATACTAACCTATCTCATCATAATTAGTGAACCAACGAAAGTAGTTGTTCAACTAGAAAGACTGCTGAGAATGTTATGGATATTAAGAAGGAAATAGAATATAGGGGCAACATTGATGGCTGGAATGATAGATATTTGTTGTTAAGTAGTTGGCTCTCATGCATTTTTTTTTAAAAAAGAAATAATGTACATGCTTGTGGGATGCTAAACTGCTTGGAAGTTACTCAGCTTCAAGAAATAAAAAATAAGGAGTCTCATCTTAACATCAACCACAAAGTGTTAGTCGAGGAACATAAAAGATTGATGACTGCATTAAAGTATTCAAAGGCATATGTGATGGCCTTGTAACCATTCACAAACATGTGGATGAAGATGGTTAATAAATCAATTTTTCTAGATGTTTAGGACTGATGTACTTAAGATTGCCATGATATTTAATGCA